>CM055848.1:10309301-11771801 GCA_029490765.1 Euthynnus affinis
TGGACACAACCACACAAATCATGCCACACTCTTTCCGCCTGCTGCGGTGGGTTTCTTTGTCTCTTTCACCATATACAGTTGCTTCAGTTAAGCACACCACCAGCACCTTGTCTTTGCATGTTAAAAACCCATAGTTGAGAGCAAACAGCAAGTCTTTTCTGCCACCGTCCATGGCTGAAAGTTGCCATTTCCAGCTAGCAAAACGTAGATTTCTTTGCTAAAACACAAGAGCAATTCCCCACTAGTCATTTAGCACAATCACTGGAAGATTCCCATGAAAGGTATCCTTGTACATTCTTTAATCTAGGATTATTCATTTTACAAAGAATAACAAGTCTTGGTGAGCTGAAACACTTTGGTAGGCAACTGTGAAATATTAGCTGGCAAATACAACTGCATGCCGTGGATACTTTATCCAAGCCCATACCACTCCACATCCAGCACCACTGCACTACTCAGACCTCTGCAGCTTTAGCAGCTTAATATAAAAAAAACAAAACTACATTTTGAGCCTCAACCACTCATTTGGAGAGTACATTGCAGCTATATCAGCTATAAAATATTGCATAGACAATATGCTCAGCAGTGTCAGGGACTATTGATAGTGCTATTGCAAGATAAAGCATTTTTGTCCACTGTTGCACTGATATCACAAGCAAAAAAGATCTGGAGGAGTTCTCTCAGCCAGTTATTGTGCAACTATCATTCACAGTGAAGTAAAACTGAGTCCATGAAGCAGCCTAGAGCTGAGTCTAACTATCAATTAACAGTCAATACCCCTTTAATCACCCAGGGGTGGATTTCACAGTTGTATAGCCCCAAAACTGCCTGCCAACGTCTCTCTTTCACTTTCACTGTCTTGCGCACACACACAAAAACACACACACACACACACACACACATGCACACACACATGCACACACACACACACACGCACACACACACACACATACACAAATCCATGTTTTCTTCCTCAAGTCTGATTACTCATCATTGATTGCTCCATGTTGGCTGGTCTTGTTTCTCATTCTTCTGTTTTTTTTCCCTCTCCCTCCATTCCCACTGTGGGTTAAACTCAGAGGAAGTAGTCAGGGGGCGGGGAAGGTGGGTTGCTGGTGCGAGTTGGTGGGGCTTCGCCTGTGCTGTGGTTCGTGCTGAGGAGCTTCTCGTAGCGAGCCTTGTAGGCGTCTCTCTCCCTCAGCACCCGAGTCAGCTCACACTGTAGCTGTTCCAACTGAGGAGGGAAAAGAAATTTGATTTTTCTTGGAATTTGCTGAGCCACAGTTCAGAGTGCAAATAAACTATGAAGATTAGAGGGTTTTTTTAGGGGATATATGACTGTCAGGATGTCAGACACTGGATCTTTTTCCTTTGGGAGCTATTTTAGAGTCAGTATTTCAAATCAAGGCTTGATATAAGATTAAGGATTAAGACTAGTGAAGGATAAGGCTCATATGTGCCTGAGAGGAAATATCAAGCTTGTCAGTGAGAGTCATGAATGCAAGGTTATGTGTGTGTCTGTGTGCGTGTGTACCTGTTGTGTGAGCACATGTTTCTCAGACTCTAGAGCGTGGCGGTGCTGTAAGCGCTTGTAGCGGCAGGACTGGGCATAGCCACGGTTCTTTAGCGTGCGGCGTTTCTGCTTCAAACGCACCACCTCATCTTTGCTCACACCGCGCAGGTGCCGGTTCAGCTCCCGCACTGAAAGGCTCACCAGCTGCTCATCAGAGAAGCGTTCGTTCACCCCACACTGCTGACAGATGGATAAAACACACAGAGAATATGCTGTTGCTCAGTGTTAATTGGCAACAAGACACATGCTGGCAATGATTGGAGTGTATACAGTGAGATGAGTGTGATATACATGCGAGGGAGGGTTTGGAACGGACTGAAAAATATAAAAGTGGTGTATATGTAGTGATGTATCATAATGTGTGTGTGACTGTGTGCGTGTCTATCTGTCAGGGGCCACATGTCCATAATCTGTCATGTAATCTGACTAAGTGTGGGTGACAGTTATCAGGATTATGCACAGCAATAATAGCAGATATTACCATAAGCTCACACTGTGCTCTATATACCGCACCCAGAGATTTATACATACATCCTGATCAACCAGAATACAAACTGCAAAGTTTGTATACCAATTAAAATTACATTCAGAATAGATGCCCTAGAGAGCATTCAAAACTGTGTTTTATTGGTACTTGGGGGAGCACGTTTGTTTCTTTAAAGTGTTAGTTTTTACAGAAATATTCATGAAATTATTTTAAAGACTAAGACTTAGTTTGCACAAATGTTAAAAGTATATATTAGAATGCTGATTGAAGTATTTTGAAATACAGAGGTATCTAAAATTGCAAAAGAACTGTAGCAGCTGATAGTAGAACTCCAATGATCCATGAATCAATGAAAATGTCTTTTTTTAATGTGAAAGCAAGACTTTGTGTGCTCAAAGACAAGAGATTTAACATCACTTATTGTTGTCACACAGAGGCCGATACTTGAGGTGATACTTCAGATAGACGCAGACATTAATAACCATGTTCTAATGTCCTAATCCTAATCCTTCACTGCACGATCCCTCTCTCTCTCCTTACGCTCAGCTCTCATGCTACACTGTTATCTCACTTCCTTCACCTCCTTAAATGTCACGTGCGTCACTGAGCACCAGCCTCTCTCTTATAATACATAAGTGGTTGCCCTATGTACCTGATTGACTTGAGGGTGATGATGGTGATGATGGTTGCCATGCATGGGATGGTGCAGGTGGTGCTGGTGATGGTGGTGGTGATGAAGGCGGCCCTGGGGGCTGAGGGGTTGTGGATAGGGAGCAGAAGTGGGAGCGGCGTTGGGGAGCGAGGGAGGGGCGGATGAGAGGAAGACAAGCGGGCGATGGCACATGTCTGTCCCCTTGGCGCAGGAGATGTCACCTCCGCTGTCACTGCTGGAGTCTCCCAGGTTACTGCTCGAACTCTGAGAAAGACCCGGAAACTGAAGGTGAAGATGCGGTAAAAAGGAAAAGAGAAAAAGTCAACTCAACATTCTTTAAAAATCACTATAAAAGACATGAGACTGATAATCCTAACATTGGGTAGAAACAACACATTGTTACCTGTGAGCTGACAGCTGCAGCAGCTGAGTTCAGCAAAGCCTCCACAGCATCCTCACAGCCCAGGAAGCCATTGACCGGCCCCCTCTCTCTGTCCCCTCTCTCTGGCACCCCTCCCAAGGCTCCCAGCAAAGTGGCAGGCCCCGTTGCTTCACCTCCAAACTGCTGCTGCAGTGCTGCCAGCCAGATCAGATCCTCCAGCGAAGCTGGGGTGGGACCCTGTGGCCCGCCGTGAACCGGGCTGCCCTCCATGTTCCCCTGAGAGCCGGAGCTGATGCCAGAGGTGAAGCTGTTGGAGATGGAAAGGGGGAAGGAGATAGAGGAGGAGGACGAAGACAGGGAGGACGAGCCCGAGGGTGGCGGGTGGGCGTCGCTGAGTGTTGGCGAAGGTGGCAGTGAATTGTAAGGGCTGGAGCTCAAACTGGAGTCCTGCGGAGGGTGGCTGGTGTACGGGGAGCTGGAGGGGTCCTGGGGGAGGCCAGATTTGGGATATGAACATTGGGCAGGTAGCGGAGGAGTGTCTGATTTCACCTCGAACTTGAGGAGATCAAAGTCGTTTAAGTACTCCATGGCCAGAGGGCTCGGGGGGAGAGAGGGCATGGGGAGGGAAGGAGAGGACATGGTGTCTGCTGCTGCTGCTGCTGCTGCCAGTGGGAGCTTCAACAGTGTTTCTCTGTGTGTCAGGATTGTTGGACAGTCCACTCCTCTGCCTCAGTGCAGCTCATAGACAGCAGCAGTGGTGGAGTCAGGAAGTAGACTGACTGAGTTTCCTCTGTGAGAAAATGTACGTCCTTGTGTCCTTGTGTCTGTCTCCCTTGTCCTGAGGGAAAGACGGAAAAGAAAAGAGAGAGTGTGAGATACAAAAAGGAAAAAAGTGTTGTTTGTCTGGTATAAATCTACTTTTTAATAAGGCGCCCTTTATAAAAGGATTATAAGCTGTAGTTATTGGATTTATTTATCATTCACACTACCTTATAGATTTTGTGGTAGAAAAACCTGCTCCAGCATGACATTCATATCAAAACTCATTGAAATCTCCACTTAAATGGACTGTTCCATCACCAAAATACATCCATCAACTAACATATTAAGTTAATATACTAAAGGACCAGTGTGTAAGGGGGAATATAACATTCATAAGTGTATAACCCCATGAAACTAAGAATTGTTGTGTTTTTGTTACTTTAGACTTTAGAAATCTTTGTATGTACATAGTGATTGATTCCTCTTCATAGATGTATAAAGAGAACTGGATACAGTATTGGAGGCGGGGCCCCATTCATTCCTATGAAAGTTGCTCAGTGGTGCATGACGCTAAAAAAGTTTGACTTCTTCCAAATAGTTTCCGCATTTGTGCGGCCCATGGAGCAAGTGCACAAGTGACTTCCGCCAGCCAACTCAGCTACTTCTGGTTTAGCCCTATGGCTAACTTCAATGTGGATAAAACAATTCAATCATGCAGCTCTTCTTGACTTTCCAAATGTTATCAGACCGAATGGACCAACTTCTGATAGTGAAATGAATCATTTCATGAGGGTTGCAACACTCAAAAAATGTTTCCACTGATTTACACTTGCCTCTTTCACAATGTAAGCCTATGGGGAAAATCTTTGGGCCAAGAAGCATCATGTGATGTTGTAATTACACTGTGTGGCCACTATGTCAAATTGGCTTCAAAGCAAGGTGCTGTTCCTGGGGGCTTGGTCCTCTTCCATAGAGCCCACCATGTTGCACCGCCATGTTTCTACAGTAGCCTAGAACAGACAAACCAAGCACTGGCTCTAGAGAGGGCCTATCACATTTTTTGTGAGCTTCGCAGCCACCGTAGGTTCCCCTGCACACTTGGAAAGGGGGGCGGGGGGTATTCACTTTGTTGCAATCTGAAACCTCACCACTAGATGCCACTAGATCCTACACACTGGTCCTTTAAGTAGAGCTGCAACTATCAATTATTTTCATTATCTATTTAGCTGTTGATTATTTTCTCAATTAATCAATTAGTTGTTTGGTCCATAAAATGTCAAAATTTATGAAAAATATTGATCACTGTTTCCCAGAGCATAAGGTGATGTTCACAACAGTCCACAACAGTCCACAACCCAAAGATTTTCTGTTTACTATCATAGAAGAAGAAAGCAGAACATATTGACATATGAGAAGCTGGAATCAGAGAATTTGGATATGGTTTTCTTAAAAAAAAATTACTCAAAACGATTAATCAACTATCAAAATAGCTGGAGATTAATTTAGTAGTTGGCAACTAATCGACTAATTGCTGTAGGCCTAATATTTTTAAGGGAACGTCTTAATGAATTATAGAACTAGCTGAATACACAAAGCAAGTTCCATGCTGGAGGAGAATTTTCTATAACCTGAAAGTTGCTTTTATGAATAGCTTATAAATAATCTATAAAGCATTAGTAAAGGATTTATTAGCTATTAATAAAGCCATTAATGAAGTTTATAAACCTCTTTAGAATGTGGTACCCATTCATTATTCTGAATATTTGTTAATCAAGATCATAAGATTGTGTCATTGTATATATTATGACACAAAAAATGCTCTCATAAATCAAAAGCAGTTCAAGATTTCCAATTTGTAGATGTCTGAGGTCGGTTTGCTGTGGTATGGCACAATCTTCTTCAAAATGTAGTTTTAAAGATGTATTATAAATGTCCTGACAGCAAGGTCAATCTGACTTTGTTTAAATTAGACTGTGAGTCTATGTGGCAGGCCTGTTTGTGTGTTATAATAAGACATTAATCTGCAACACACATCCCCCCTTCCCACCATCTTACACACACACGTATAGGACTATAGGTGCTCACATACAGTACACGTGCATCTTCACTTGCACATGCAAACGTTTGTGACTTGATAAATCAAGACTCCTGGGGTAAATTAAGCTTTTACCACATACTTTATCATTTGTAATATGCATGTTAAGTTATGTTAACTATACAAGTGCATTTTCTGTCATTTCATGGAATAAAAGTTACAAAAGATGATCCTTACATTGCCTGTCATATCTGAAAGGAGTTACAGTGTTGACTTTGAACAATGTAGTTCTTCATGTGAAAAAATGTTTTATCTATATAACAAAAAGGATGGCCTCATTTCCAGTGCTGTTTTCATTTCTATGTAAAAATGATTGCAGGTTATTGCTCTAATGCAGTCACCCACAATAGATATATAACGTAATATGTCTAGAAAGATCTGTCTACTGAACACATAACTGACCAAAGCGCAAGAATTCAGAGGGCTTAATCATTTTTGACAGAAAGATCCACAAGTCTCAGAGACCAAATCCAATTATCAACAGGTCCAGACTTTAATCCAGAGCCCAAGACTTTCTGAAAGAATCGAAAGACACTTTTATATACCCAGATGGGAAGAAAAAAGTTCATTTTTAGTTGAAGCTGATACATGTTATGAATCAGAATGTTACCATTTCTTCTTTTTTTATTTTGTCAAGTCAGATTCAAGTTTAAAAGCTTATATGTACAGTAAAGTTATGATATAAAGATGGAATAACTTATTCTGTTTTCTCGATAAATAACTGACAGTGTTATTACAAGCTAAACATTCATCAAACAAGTCAAAACATTTATACACAGTCAAACAAACTGAGAAGTCTGAGTTTGTCTCAGAATATAAAAGAAAAAAGTTCAATAGTTTCAATAAGATCAAGTGGCAACTACATCAGACAAAGATGTAGAGGAGCAAAGCTATTTCCTCCAATAACACTAATTATAGGCCTTCAAAATATAATAGTTACTACTATAAAAATGAACATCTAATTAAAAATCCACCTTTGACTAGTGCCTCTGCTGCGCAGCTCATTAGTTTTGCCCCCTGTGGTTCAAAATGGATTGTAAAAGAAAGCAAACATTGACAGGGCTCCATGGAGGCCTCAATCTGGCTCTGGACCAGAGTCACGGCAAAAAGCCAGCCAAAAAGAGCGACACACACACTCACACACATGAGAGAAAAAAGTAGAATGAACACAAGCACCGATAAAGGCCTGACATGAGAGACATGAGACATGTCAGAGGGAGAAACAGTCAAAGTGAATGAGATGAACTTACCGTCGGTCATAGAGATGAAGGATGGTTTCGAGCTCTTTTCAACATCCCCCCCCCAACACACACACACAAAAATAATCGACTGACTGGTTGACTGACACGTTTGGAGAGAGACACAGAGGAAACAGAGAGTGTGTGTGTGCGCATGTGAGTGTGTATAGCACTCTGTCACTGAGTGCCACTGCCCCCTTTCTTTCTTTCCCCTCTGCTGCAAATCCCTGTTTGCAACAATCCCCTCCTCCCCCTCCACCCCCCATATCCCTCTCTCATGGTTCACAGGCATGTTCCCACTCTCTGGTAATGTCTCTCTCTCTCTCCCTCCCTCTCTCTCTCTCTCTGTTTTCTCACTCCACATGTCTGCATGTCTCTCTTTATTTCTGTTTCACTATATTTTTATGTTTGACTTTTCTGAGTTTTGTCTCTTTCTGTTTCCTTATATCTGTGTGTTTCTCTCTCTCTCTCTCTCTCTCTCTCTCTCTCTCTCTCTCTCTCTCCACACACACACCTATTAATTGCCCTCTCTCTCCCTCTAATACCACACTTTTTCCTCATATAAAAGATAAAATTATTTCACACTTTTTTCATGCACAAACATACATACACACACATGGACTGCCACATACAAGGTGTTTCGCCCCTTCTCAAATGATGTAACACTGCAGGCCGTGAACATGTACACACTCGGTCATATACACAACAACAAAGTCATGATGACAACTCAGAGTCAGTCACAAATTAAGGTTTAGTCAGTCATTGCTGAGTAAAACAAAGTCTTGTTGTGTTGACTCAAGTTGGACTGTTGACTCTGCACTGCCTCACAGTGGACACTCATAGCTACTGAACAATTGATGAGGACGTGATGCAGAAAAGAGCAGCTTTGATTTATAGCTTTATCACTCTGCAAAGACATAGTCGGTTAAATGTCACCTTTTAACCTCTCTAACCCCAAATTATGTTCAAATTCTTGTCAATACTCAAAATATGTTCACAAATATACAAATATACTGGCTGTAATATAGGGAAATATGTATAAAAATATGTATAAAATGACACCACATGCAGAGTCTTACATTTGACGCAATGCCTCAAATAGAGTGTTGGATTTGAATATTTCATTGCAATGAAAGAGCAATAAAGATCTGGAACAAGCAGAGAATCAATGTCAAAACAAAAATCTGCTGGTCTGAAACTGTAGACTTGGAAAATAATATGCCACTCATCCAAGAGGTACAGAATATATAGATAAAAACATTTACTTGAAAAAACAAGACTCCTAGAAGGGAAGAAATGCTGATTTCTTTTTTCAAACAGTCTTCTTGAAACCATTTGAAGGTGAAGTCAAAGGGGAGTAGCACTGTGTCCATGTGACATGTTCAAATGAAACAATTTGGAAAGAAATTTTGTGAAAAAGCTATTTTTGGACCTTGAAAGAGGGACTGAATCTGAGGACCTTGCATCATGGCTGGGTCTACTAGGTTCTACAGGGTCAAATTTAGTCAGTGATTTTTAAAAAAAATCCTTACTGAATTTTGTTAAGATAAAAAATAATTAAATGAATAAAGTGCAGTTGCATATTGCTTTGAAACCCTCCTTATACACTTCGTCTTGGGTTTGCTGTTTGTCAGTTAATTTGTGGTAATTTGATTAAACACAAATTAATTTAGTTAGCTGCACTGTGTATTTAGAATATTAGCAAAAATAATAAAGGTCTTAATACTGGATCTTGACACCACAATCCTTAGAGGGCTCAAGATTTGATAATGATGTAATGCAGATAATAATTCAAGTTTTATATTCCCAACAAAGTTGCATATTTATCCAAAAAGCCATTTAACACACAGTGTAACTGTAAGTCATGAAGTCTGTTGGGCATGACTTTCCAGCTGCTCCTCTCCATATACACTCCATGCCAATTTTCATCTCTTAATTTAAAGGCTCTAAAATAGAGGTCTGTGTTCTGCAATGTAGTTTTGGTGTCTGAATCTCAGTAATTATTTTTAAGTTCAATGTTGAAAGAGTAATGTAAAATAACAGTATAAATAACTTGGCATTTTGTCTGCAGTGAAATTTTTTCAGCAGCTAAATTTCCAAAATGTAGGTAAGAAAGACTTGAGAGAGGCACTGTCTCAAAGATTTCAATATTTCCACAAAGAAGTTTGTTTTTGCTCTCACATATTAGCACCCCCTGTGTCTCCACACTACTCTGCCTCTTACAATTAGGCTCAAAATCTGTCAATTAATTCTGTTTTTTCCAGCCCATTTAAGTCCACCGAGTGGAGAAATGCACAACAAGCATTTCTCAATGCTCCTTAAAAGCTAAACTTGTTAATCCGGAGTCTCTCTGTGTCTTAATAGTGTCTCGTTAAGGAATCAGTGAGTTAATAGTGCCTTCACAAATCTGATTTGGACAGTAAACCAAACCTTTAAGACAAACAGACACGCTGACTCATGCAAACAGCAAAAGACTCACAAACAGGATTTTACTCTTTTTCTTAATTTGCAGACATTTTTGACAACTGAGTCAGCACCATATGGAGGATGAATAAAATCTGTTCAAGAGACAATGCCACATTTTTTTAAACCTTAAAACTGTTTCTACTCCCTTCTTTCAGTTTCTCTTCCTCTCTTTCTCTATTTTAACCTCTCTATCTCTCCATCATTTGTGTTTCCGGGGGAAGCTTAGCAGCTAAACCAACAGGGCCTCCCGTGAGGGTGAGGGACAAAGAGAGGGGGAGACACAGAGGAACTTACCTCATACTTCATGCCAAACACACCACCACCCCTTCTGCATCTGCAACCACACACAGTTATCCTGCAGCATCTCAGCGCACCTCACATTCAGGTGGAACGTTTTCCATTTACAGCTCAAGACTGTTCACTGTTCCTTTGCATGCTTATTTCCGGAGGTATATTTAAGTAATTAGTCCTTTACAGGATCCAAAACTGTGTTTAACATAATGGGTAGAGGTAGTAGTGTTAGTAAATGCTGTAGTGGATGTACATACAATTATTCACCCAAATTGCCTTTACTGATACACACTTTTTCTGAATAGAAACACTGACAAACATTTTTGAACCTTTTAGCAGAGGTTGTTAGCCGTGTTTTAAAAGAATACTTAGGCATTTTGGGAAATTAGCACATTTACTCTCTTACTTCCTGGAGTCTTGTCTTGTTGTTAACTAATTAGTGGCTTTAGAGATGCTAGACAGTGGATTTTTTAACCTTTAGGGTTAGGGATACAAACAAAGCCAGACGAGACGTTTCAAGTCTTTATGCTAAGCTAAGCTAACTGTCTCCTGGCCGTAGCTTCATATAAAAAAAGTGGTATTGATATTCTCATCTAACTCTCACCAAGAAAACAAAAAATATTTTTCCCTAAGATGTCCAACTATTCCTTCCTGCAGAGTTCAGTGTCAACAGCTTTGTTGGGACTAAGAAAGTATAATCGTCTAAGAAATCACATTTAATGATCCATCTCTGCAGTCAAAAACAATGTCAACACGTTTTAAGGGGTTTTGAGGATATATCAGAAATGCTTTTTTTGTCTCAGCCAGATGGAGGGGTGCAGTGGAGGTCTGTTTTTATTGACATTAGCTGGCAGGCTACTGGTATTACATTGTACAGAACAGAGACAAAGCTGCTGTAGCTACAGGTCATGGATAGACAGTGTTTTGCTAACAGAGATTTTGAAGCACAATGACCAAACCAGCATCTTACATAAACATGTAAGATGCTGTAAGATGAGTAACATGTATGTTTACATGCTAATTAGCTATCTTTCTCCTGCTAATTGACGTTAGCGGTGCACTTTTCACCAATGAATGTTTGGTGGCTCATTGAACAAGCTAAGGTGCAGGACAAGATATGTGTTGAAGTTTGCAAGTTTGATAAGAAGTCTGCTAAAGTTATAATTGTGGGTTGTTGTTCACAGTTCACATAATTGTGGCTCTTGTGTTGTGTAGCAGGATGCTATCAGGCTCAGTGTGACCGTCTGCTCTGCCCATGATCAAACATCGCTTTGTTACTTTATACAAGATTTGATTTGCTGCATCAAAATAATCAAAATAATATAAAACTGGGGGGCAAAACCATGAAGTGAAAGAATTTAAAATATAAATTTCTCCCTTGTGGTTTCTGATTTTCTTTTCTCCAAAAACACAGAACAAGTGATTTACAGAGCAGACATGGGTGCTGTAATAGAAAAAAGTATTTTTTCAGTTCCAGTGAATGCTTTTAAATTGGTCTGTGAATTATCCAGTTTTCAAAAGTAATTTTCAATATTTTTTTGAACAACACAGAAAAGTACTGACATTGTGTAAGAAATCTTAGAGATAAAACCCATACAAATAAAACTGAAACTATCTGCACGGCTAGATATCAGAGAAGGTAAGTGATAAAATATGTTTTGGTATTTTGGGTCAACTGACCCTTTAAGCTTGATCTATCTCCCATCAGTGCCCGTAACCCCCTGAATGGGAAGCTGACCTTTCTGTCACCCTGTTAACCCGGGGTGATATCCTTTAGCTTTTATCCTCTCAGAGGCTCTAAAGACTAACTGGGGTCACGAAACACGAGCTGCTGCAGTGAGAGAATCTCAAGCTGAGCTACAAGCAGAGGTGAAGGTTTTTAAGGGAAAAAAAAGAATTGTTACAGAAGAAAAGCTAGTGGTAAAACAGAAAATATTGACAGACAGGACAGAGGGAATGAGAGTGACAGAGTTGAGGACAGGCCTGCACTGTTTGGACAGATGGTGTGAGGTGGAGGCCTGTAGGGTCCCACTAACTCTGGCCTTATCCCACATATACATGTCCTAATCCCAACTAACTCTGCTACAAGCAGCAGGCTTACACGTCTCACCTCACAAGGGGCCCCCTCCCTCCCTTGCTCCGAGGTTCTGTCTCCTTCACTCTCTACACACACACACACACGCACACACGCGCTATTAACAGTGTGGTGAGAAAAAATATATGGTTGCCCCTCATAATTAGGTCTAGACCAAAAACATACAAAAAAATGTTTTCATGGTTTGATTTAACCTGTTTAACTAACTGTAATTGTTTGAAAAAATACTTCAAAACAGAGGATGTTAAATAGTCAGTTCACCCAAATTCCAAAAAAAAAAAAACAACACCATATTTTCTCCCTTGCCTCATATAGTACCTAGCCATGCAGATAGTTTTGTTTGTCAAGGTTTAGATATAACCGCTTCCAAGATGTCTCAGTCCTAACACGATAGAGGTGAAACGGTATTTGTCATGTTCAAAGCACTGAAAATTTACTCTTCAAAAACATTCAACAGCAACATACCCTGGATAAACCACAGGACACACTGTCAAATGTTTTTGTTGGGACTATTAGAAAGTAGTTTTGATGAAAAGTGTTCACAATGGGTAAATTGCCTCAGTATGCTGTCCGTACAATATATAAACACATTATATACACTTGATATGATCTGTTTATGTTAACCATTCATTGTATTTCAAGACTGTTTAACACGATATATAACTGATGGAAAACCTTCATCAGCACTTTCTGGCAATGTTGTAAACTAATCTAATAAAGACAAAAATGTCCAAAGACGCCTCTTTCACAAAACAGGAGCTAGCCTTGCTCTGTCCAGGTGGGAAAAAAAGGGTTTGGAAGTGTATAAAGGAAAAAGTCTACACACTGTAGTTCCCTTTTTCTTAGATGCAGTTTAATGGGACATCCACAAGTGACATTTCAAGCTACATATCTGTCTGAGGAAGAGCATGTAGCTTGAAATGTCATTGTAGATGTCCCATTAAACTGCACCTAGGAAAAAGAGAGCTACAGTGTGCAGACTCTCCTTTCCTTTATACCTTGTTTCTTTGGTCTAGCACCTGTTTTGAAGTTTTTGGGATGTGTGTACCTACCACACACTTTTTGATGAGGTTTAGCAGTGTTCATAAACTGATTTTTTTGTAAACTTTTGAACACATTTAGGCTAACTGTATCCTCCAGCTTTCTAAGTTTAACGGTTTCTTGGCTAGCTTCATAGTTTACGGACAAACAGCAAATAAACATATTTCCAAAAATGTTGAATTAGTCCTTTAAAATCCTTTACATTTGCATATATATTCCCACAATGCATTCAATGCTAGTCAAATTCTTAGATGGGTTTTCCTTCACTTACTTGAAACATTACAGTAATATCAGCAGGATGCCTCGCGGCTGCATGATTTCTTTCTCTTTTGATTGAAATCAACTATAATTTAGATAGAAAACTAATGGAGCATGCTGTGAAGTGCTCATTAAGATCAAATACATTCAGACACATACTGTTTCATACTTTACATCCCTAGTAAAACCATTCAGTCAAATATCTTAGATTCACTCTGCCTTGAGGAACATTGTTTATCATTTAACCTCCTTGCTCCCCCTTCTCCTCTCCTCTAATCTCTGTGTTTTTGAAACAGGCATCTAATCCATCACTTCAACTGTTAAGATTTAAATTGCTCATTTAAGGTTTGACTTTGAGCTTGTGCAGCTACAAGATTACACATTTCATACCTCTTAAACTAATTCCTGTCTTTTATTGATTTTTTTTCCATTCCAGACCATATAACTTGTGTCTCTTGTGACGTGTGCACGCTTGTTTGTGTTTGTGTGTGTTTACCCGTGTTGTGCACACGTGGGGTCTTGTTGTGAGTGGACTTATCAGGCTAGTCATGGGATTAGCGCTGATTCTCTCCCTGAAACTAGTGTCAGATTAACGGATACCCATGGCTTCATAAACCGTCTGTAATGTAGACATAAGCTGTGAGTACCCCTGCTATTACCTCACCCACCCCGGCCTCAACTGTCTATCTCCACTCATGTCAGATCATTGGACATGCTTATCACGATCAGGTCATTTCCAGTTATACAATTTGCACATAAAACGGGATATAAAAGTTTGAGAGATATGATACATATCATTACTGAGGTACTTCCTGATGTTCATGCACATAATGATCGACTTATGTGCCATTATATTGATTAAATAAATCACTTACAGCATCTTTAATAAATATCCATCCACATTAACAATTAATTTGCTTACAGATCACACCAAGATGACAACACATCATCACCTCTCATCTGTGTGTATAATTCATGTGCAGCAAGAACTTTAATGAGTCTGTTGCTGGGAGGCTCTAAATTTAGACAGACAGCTTAAAAGCATCCACAAAGCGCAGCCTCTCATCAACACCGACACATACAAACAAACATAAAGCATTAGACGACTTTAATCTGAATAGACAAAAACAACGTCAACAAAAAAGCACACAGATGAACAGAGGTGGAAAATCAGGGGGTGGCAGCAGACAGAAAGACAAACTGTAGACAGAGGCGGAGGTTGGGGAGGATGAGGAGGAAGAGAGGGATGAACGGATTAAGGTGGTCGATACTTTGGCTCCTCTCCCAGACTGAGAGATGACACTAAATCTGTTAATTCACCCCCCTGCCCCCCCCACCCCCTCCACCCATCCAACCCTCCACCCCTCCTTCTTTCCTCACATACTGCACATGAAGTTGCTCTGATTCTTCTCCTGTCCTTCATCCTCTTGCAGGATTATGATGTTCTACTGTAATTACTGTAGTAAACTGTAGCAAATGAATAAAACCAAACTAATGCTGTATTTGGAGGTTGTAATGAGTCAAATTGATCAACGCTTCAGATTTAACAATTAAATGTTCAGAGAATGTTGTCATAAATTTTCAACAATATGTACATTTGGGAGAAAAAAATACAGGCAAATATATAGTAAAAAAATAAATCTAGATATTTATATTCATTCAGTAAACCTCAGTGTTGTTAAGTGTAGCTGCAACATTACACAGGAGACAAATTGTTCAGTGTTTCAGATTTCACTAGTTGAACTCCTGTTGCTTCTATGACTCAGCCAATACATTAAGGTCAATTAATTTTTTCTTATGATTATAAAGCCAATCAGCAGCAATTGCACATGTTTTCTTCAGTAAATGATTCTCCAATTATGTTTTTAAATACATTATTTTCAACTGTAGTCAGTACAAACTACTGTACATGGTAAAAAGTTTTATTAAAAAAAAGGATTCTTATTAAAAAATAAGGATTGTTTATTTTACATTTCACACTTTACTCAAAATATATTTATTTTAATATTCTTTTATTTATATTTTGTGTTTATGTTCATTGTATTCTTGTGACAATGTCAAGTCAAGTTATTTTATTCATAGCACATTTAAATTAGAGTCAAATAAAAACTCAGCCATACTGTAATTATGAGGATCAAAAGAAAATGTGGAAAAAAAATAATACAATTTGGATACAGCATTGCCCACAGAAAATGTCTCACCAGTTATGTCTTCATGATGATTATTAAAAGGCTAAAGGAAAGAACATCAAAGGAGGGGAGGATCTAATAATGAGAGGCAAACTATTCCACAGTTTAAGGCCAGTAATGGAAAATCCCCAGTCACCTCCGGAGTTTCTTCAAAACTTTCTAAATATCACAAAAGAGCACATATCATCATATTTAATCCCATGAGTTATATAATTCTTTTATGTATTCTTGTACATATTCTATTTTTTCAGATTTTTAAGAATTAAAGAAGCCACACTTTCTTCTGCCTGTAATTACATAACATAAAGACATAATCCTGATTAGCTGTTACCAGTTGCTGTGCAGGTCAGTGTACATGTTAATTATCTGCCACACACCTGTGACTGATGCTGTAACAAACAGGCTGCCGGACCATAAGGTGACTCCAAAGGCAGCGGTCCCTGTCACCCATTAGGGAGACGGTTCCCATGACGACCAAGCCGAACAGCTCACTTATGACCTTTTGTAGACATGGCTGTAATTACATTAAATTACACTGCATCTTATCATTGTCTGCTTTCATGAGTCATTTCCCATGCAACTGCTGTGGCACCAGTAACATCCAGCTGGCCTGCTGTGAGGAGCCACACGCAAACAGACTTCCACATGTCTGATAATGTTCTGACAGCGTGACTGGAGACATCAAGCAACTTCATTCAGGAAAAGTAGTAATGACAGGAACTTTTTAGTGGGTTTACTGTATCTAGAAGTGAGTAGTGCAAGCTGAGTCCTGCGATTTTAAAGCATGAGCTGAACCTGGCCTCACAAGTCATGAAGGCATTTTCTCACACATGGTGGAAGCCCTCTTCAACCCAGGAGAGGAAGAGGAGAGGATTTTCATGGTGGGGGGGAGGAGGGGTTATTGTGTGAGCACAATCTTGCACATTACTGCCTGCATCTTTTTTTATTTTTTTTATTTTCGCGCATCTTTCTCCTCTACCCACACATGTTCTCTCTCTGGCTCGTCTCTTCCCTCGGCCTTTATGTGATCATGTTGCTTGGTAACAGCAGAAGAATGATGAGAAGAGTAGGATGTGTTCGGGTGCCTCGTGTGTGATGTGATGTGTCCTCACATCAGCTGTAAAGAAAACGGGGCCATATAGCCACAATAACAGCAGAATGACACTCTGTAATGTGGTTAGCTTCAGATCTCAGGTGTGAGATTGCAGGTGAATATTGAAGGAAATTTTTTGAGTTACTTGAGTTTAGAAACTTTTAGATCAGCGTGATTGTGGAACGGAAAATTATCTTTTTGTTGAAAATGCTAGGGGGAAAAATCCAGGCAGATTTAGTCCTTAATTGCTGGAAGTCAACAAACACTGGTTACACTGTGGCACACCCTGATCTGAATAAATATAACATTATGAATGTGAAGCTTGATTATGTTTAGCTAAAAAAAAAAAACATGCTTGAAAAATGTAAAACAAACAAACAAACAAACAAAACAAACAAAAAACAAAATAGAAATAAAGAAAAAATCTGAGCCAGATTTTCATTATTTTAACACATTAAAAGGTGAAAACTTCTCTCACAGTAAAGTCTGCATTTGCTCCTTTGACAATTCCTGTCTGCACATTAATTTCAAGGAATATTATTACACTTGAGGACTCACTGCTGTGGATTTCACATTACATTTGAGGCGAAGTGGGAGTAAAAGTTCAAACCGACACTAGATTGTATTTCACTGTGCTGCTATGAAGTCATTGTTCCAAAGACTGACAATAGGCTGCCTCTATTCTTGCCATAAATCAACATTTGAGATGTTAAATTGCTTCAGGACAGACTTGCTCATTCCTCACACAGAGCGACTAGATTGTCTGTTTCAGAGTGGATACAGGACAGGATATTAAATTATATTGTATCTGCAGAACTGCGGTGATTAATTCACAGGGATATGAAGGCTGACTGATTAAACAGATCAATTAAAGTGTCTATGCATACAGTATCTCCCTCATCTTTGTCTCCAAGCTGCTAACATCAGGAGAAAACTGCAGCAGAAATGCATTTACAACTGTGCAAAATCCACGTGTAACATTTAGTGAACACAGCAATTAGTCTCAGTCATCGGAAGAACCTCTTTAGTGTTTCCCCAGAGGCTGTTTGCTCGTTAAAAATCACTGACTTAGCGGGAAAAACAGCCTCTTTACTCTCCTTTTCAGCAAACTGCAAATATTTCCTCAATCCATAGCAGTCTTCTAACTCGTATCTGACTCATTACAGCATCTTTAGAAGAAAGGTCAAGGCACGGTTGCTAATGACAACCTGCAAGGCTGCTGCTCTGTGTGTGTTTTCTCTGAGCGGCTGCCTCATTTGTAGGGATCAGTCGCCCCCTGCTGTTTCATATTCTTTGACTTCTGAATGTATGAGGTTGCCATGCCAACCGAAGGGGGCATTTCTGAACTCAGGAAGTAAATTTAGCATCCACCTGTGATCAGGAAAATCAAACAAGTCACTTGGATGCTTGTTGTTACACTATAAAGGTTTAATTATTAGCTACTCATTTTAATGATTCCACTTTTTATGAAGATAGTGAACTAATTATAGGTAATTTCACCAATTAACAATGATTATAGTCATGCAATTAGCAGTTTTCAAGTTACCAGGTGTATTATTGATATTGAGACATCTGCAATGACATTTTCTTGGCAGCTTAGGAGCAGTGCAAACAAGCCTGAAATAAAACATACTGTATCTGATCAGATAAACTTATAGCAAACAGCTGCCTATTTACACATCCAGCAACAATGTTATCATTGATTTTGCGTCGTGTTTGTGTCCACTTGATAAATGTAACTAATATTCATTCTTATTTCAGCTCTGTTTTTTCTCTCCACCAACTCTCAAGGGAAATATCTAGGGTAAGCTCTTCAGCAGGTTTGGTGCAGTTGGATTTTAGAACTTTTTCATGGAAAACACCTGCGTACTGTGGCCGAAAACGATGTTATGAGAGTGGTGAGAGGAACTAAAAAAAGTTGTGGGCTATAAAATGAAAATAATGAGCTGAAGGTTAGAGTTGAGGGTACAAATAGACCCTTTTCACAGCAGACATTTTGACTGTCAAAGTAGGAGAAGCACAGGTGGAATTAATAACAGTGAGAAAATGAGAGGTTCATGTTTTTTCAAGTGTGTCTTAAAACAACAGTCAGGAGAAGATCCCTTTATAATGCACTTACAATGTAAGTGATGGGGGACAAAATCCACAAGCTTCCTTTTGTGCAAAAATGTATTTAAAAGTTTATCTAAAGCTAATATAAAGTGTCAGCCGTCCAAAGTAGTCAAATCAAGGAGATATTGTTCAACATTATTGTCTTTTAAGTGCCAAAGTCCCTCCTTTTTGTTACTAAACTTCCACCACAGCTGAATGGTGAAACACCTGCAAATGTGACAGATATCCACTTTACATGACCAGTGGTGGAAAGTAACTAAGTACATTTAGCACTGTACTAAAGTACAATTTTGAGGTACTCGTACTTTACTTGAGTTTTTCCATTTGATGTTACTTTCTACTTTCTACTCCACTACATTTATTTGACAGCTTTAGTTACTTTTCAGATGAAGATGTGACACAATGGATAATATAACAAGCTTTTAAAATACAACACATTGTTAAAGATGAAACCAGTGGTTTCCAACCTTTTTGGCTTTTGACGTCTTACAAAAAGCAGTGTGTAGTCAGAGTCACATTTCAGATGACTGTGAGTTGTTAACAGCTCCACCAAATAGTGTTTTTTCCCTCTAAACGCCCCACATGGTTTCATTTGAACAAATGTTCAAATGATCCAATATTTCACCAAAAATCAAAATTCATGAAAAAGTACAAAAACTGAAAACAGATTTGTCATTATCATTTCCTCTCCCATTAATCATCTCACAAACCCTCAGTCCCCCACTGGACTAAACTAGCTAACTGTATATAAAGTAGAATAGAAACTAGCTCCACCTCCAGCAGCTACAACAGTAACATGCTGCTCTAACACTGATGCTTCACTATTAAGAATCTAATGATGTCATATAAATTATATCAGTCAGAGGGACCAAGCCACTTTTAGTGCACTATGTTAACTACAGCAAGCTGATAATACTTATTATTAATATTTTTACCTGAGTAGGATTTTTCAGGCAGGACTTTTACTTGCAATAGAGTATTTTTTGTTACATTACTGTATTGATACTTTTATATAAGAATCTGAGTACTTCTTCTACCACTTTTTCTACACAATTTAGTGGCATCTAGCAGAACTGACTTGACAGAAATGGAGTTTAATATTCATAAGTAGGTTTTAATTAGTGTAAAATCACCTGAAAATAAGAATCGTTGTGTTTTTATTGCCTTAGAATTAAGCCTTTATATCTACATAGGGAGCAGGTGATCTTCCATGGAACCCACCATGTTGCATCGCCTACTTGCATCTGGGAAACTGACTTTTAAGACACACTAGAAAAATTGTGAACCTGATGGCTGCATTACATTTAGGTGACCCAGTTCCAGCTCTCTGCTATTGTGCATAGTCACTCACTGACTTGGCTTACTGGGAAAATGAATGGAGTGGAGCCATCATTAATGTTATTTACACCTGTGCTTTTCCTGCTTTGATGAGTCAAAATGTCTGCCGTGAAAAGTGTCTATTCTCTGAGGGTTTGTTACTATAGCAACATATATATAAATATACAATATAAAAATATTAGTTAGCCATGGCTGCTTTAGGTAACTGAAACAATAATGTAATATGATTTAGCTCACTGCACAGACAAGAAACACATCCTATTTGAATAATAAGTTGTAAGAATCCAGCCACAACAACAGCAGTTGTTTTTCCATTAGTGTTTTTATTCATACAGTGAGGGTGCTCATACATAATATTTATTTTTTCTATAAAATATATTACCTTTCAGTTCCTGAAAGCAAAACTAGATATAAATCATCAAGTTTCATTTGATAAGAAGCAACTCAGTTTCAAGTGTCAACCAAGGCAATCAACTGTATCAGCAGTCAAAAATGCATCGCAGATTTAGAAATCACATTCTAACAAAGACGTTTTTCTTCTGTCTAGCAAAGCCACAATGCTTGAGCGCCTGAGCCCCCGTCCACCGACACAAAAGACAATGATCATTTGGGTTTTCTAAAGTAGCAAATACTGTTAAAATACTGTAGCCACAAATAGAGATTTCACGTGAGAGGAAAGCAAAGACAGAAACACAATCAGGGTGAAGAGGAAGGAACAAATGAAGGAAGTGAGTGAGATTCAACAGAAGCAAGTGACTGATGCTTTATGATGTCCGTCATGTCGTGCTGTTTGACTTTTTCTCTTCTGGCTCTCTCCTCCTCATATGTTTTTCTTTGTTTCCTCCTTGGTGGAAATGCTCCACAGTTGTCATGACAACGCTTTGGCTGGCCAGCAACAGGTGAATTTCTCAGGCATCACAAGAGCTCGCTGTGACCAGGTGCTGAGTTGATGCTGTCTGTAAAGTAGAGACGCAAAGATATAAACTGTTTAAAAAAGAGACAGTTCACAACATCTGGTAATACACAGTAATGCTTCCACTGTATTGGCATATTACTATTTGACATGGTCTTCTTATTGATAGTTACTTAATAATCATGTTCCACAACAGTACAGTAGCATGAAGTGTTTGATTACCACTTAACTTACGCCTGCTACACACATACACACACACACAAAGTTGCATAAATAAAAACAGTGACATGTACCAGACAAATCCAGTGACTTATTTCTGTTTTGGGGTAGTCTAGGTTTTTTCACAGGGGGTTTGCGATTTGGGGGCTTCTCAAGGTTATTAGGGCTTTCCCTGTCAGTGCCTGAGTTCAGTGAGGACAGGAAACACAAATGAACAGTTAGATACAGATGTTTTACACACAGATTGACACATATATATATACACAAAACATTTATACTGCAACAGCCTGTTAGGTAATGATAACAGTCTATACAGTGCAGGAAGGATTAATTATACCTGCGTCACAAGACATTGCCTTTCTGTTCCTCTGGGGTTTCACAGGTGCCTGAGGTCTCAGTCCTTCATCACCTGAATAACATGTATAAACGACCAATGAGGAAAATGCTATGTTTATATTAAATACATCACACAAATATATATACATTTACACTGGGCACCCTAGTGGCATAATGGTCAAGGTGCATACCACAACAACATCCACAGCTTGACACCCAGCCAGGGGACCCCAGTTGTATGTAACACCCCCCTCTGTTTCTAATCTACACTGTTTGTAAAATCAAATAAAAAACCGATACCACACTCATGTCTGTCCATTTAATACGAGTAGCTGCTTAGCTTAACAAAAAGACTGAAAGTGGGGGGGAATTAGCTAGCCTAGCTCTGTCCAAACATAAAAACTTTTGCCTACCAGCAACTCTAAAGCTCACTAATTAACACATTATATCTCATTTATTTAATCCGTACATAAAATAAAAAATAAAAACAAGATTGTGTGGTTTCACGGGGATTTATGTGCCAGATTTTCTTGACCTGCAGTGACTTCCTAGAGTCTCTGCTGGTTGCCTGGCAACCTCAAGGTGACAACACTCCAGGAAGTCACTGCTCTTGTCCAAAAAATAGTCCGGAACATACAGTAACTCCCCATAAAACCTTAACTTGCAAGCTGTTTTCCCCTGCTTCCAGGTGTCATGCTAAGCTAAGCTACATGGCTGCTGGCAGTCGTTTCATATTTACGTGCAGATATGAGAGTATTATTAATATTCTCATCAAAGTGAATACATGTTTTCTCTGAAATGTCAAATTGTTGCTTTAAAGTTTCCTGCAGGCTGAGCTGGTTATTGAACCTTTGATATCCTGTGACTGAATGTCTGTGATGCCATCATTAAACCAATTCACAGTATATTCCTGACCGCCAGTATCCCAGCACCAAAGCAAAAACATGAACAACTCCAGGTAACAATTACCATTTGCATTTTGAATAAGCGTTGAACAAGCAAAGTGACTTAAATAACCAATTTAAGGATGTTATTCTTTCTGTATTAACAAATCCTGAATCAAAATGTGTTGCTTTGGTTCATTTGTGTTTTCAGCGCAGGTACCTTGACTTGCAGCTCTGTCTGGCAGTCCATGCGCAGGCCTGTTGACAGGAGGCGGCACAGGCGGAGGAGGTAAGTTCCTCTCATTGGCTGATTCTTTTGGATAAGTCACATACGAGGACGTCTTTGGCTGTTTGTCAGATCAGAACAGGAAACATGAACGAATAACAGGGACAGAGACAATTATGGAAACTGTCAAATTTGCTGTAACAAATAAGACAAACTGAACCAAACATGGCTGTAATTACAAACCTTTTCAGGAATCGGAGGAGGGTGACCCTCCGAATCTCTTCTTTTCTCTCTCTCTCGCTTTTCCATTTTTCCAGGATCCCTCTCTGTCTCTCCTTCCTCCTCTGCAACTACAGATTAAAGAGAAGTGACTGTCACCTACAGAAGGTTTGTGATTTGTTTACACACTGAGGAAAAGATCGCAGTCAAAACCTCCTTTCTAACATGCAGCAGATTAACAAGGATGACAGTGTAGTACCTGGTAGAGTGTCGGAGCTCTCAAGTCGATGTCTCTGCCTCAGCTTGGACAGGTTGGGTTTACTGCTTTGTGGCGGGGGATCGGGTTTAGATGCACTTGGAGCAGCTCGTCCGGCAGAGGCACCACCTCCTGCGCTGCTCCTCCATCCTTCTGCGTCCAGACATGCGTGTCTCTCTCCCTGCGGGTCCTGCCAGTCTGTAGCTGCTGCCTCTGTGGTTTTCAGAGGATCCGTTTCCTGTTTTGGCGAAGGTGTCCTGTCTGACGGGTACGGAGGCAGCGGCCTTTGAGCCAAATGAAGTGCCTGGACTTGTCTATCTGGCTTTCTGCCTGGATGTCTGCTCTCAGTCCACTGATTATCCACTTGTATGTCCGTTGGCCTGTTCTCTGACCACGACCTGTCTATCTGTCTGCCACCCATCCACTGTCTTTCTATCTTTCTGTCAATCTGCCGCTGGGTATGTCTGTCAACAGTCCACTGTCTGTCCATGTGTCTCTCTGGATGTCTGCTCTCGGTCCAGTGCCTGTCAGTTGTTCTCGGCTCTCCAAAAGTTCTTTCTTGTAGCCTGTCGTCTAACCGCTGCCTCTCTACATGTTGATCACTCTGCCTCCCTTCCATCCACTGCTTGTCTGCCTGCAGCACATCTGTTGTCCTCTGTTTGTCGTCCGCCCAGTACCTGTCTGCCTCTGCTGACTGTTCAAGCGCAGCATCCGCTTCAGATTTCTGTAAAACACAACAAGAAGATGCAAAAGAAGTGATTGTACCTGATGCAAACTTCCAGCACAATGAATACTTGTAGATGCTGACTGTACCTCTCTGGGAGAGTAAAAGGGGTGTTTGCTTCCTCCCACGCCTGGATGAGGAATGCCTGGCACGGGTGGCGGACTTAAAACAAGCGTATTTTTCCCCTCAGCACCCTCGCCGGGTGATCCAGCTCTGGCAGCAGACCTTGGGGGCTGAAGAAGTGTGTATACATTCTCTGTGGCTGTCCTAAAGTTGAAAGACAATGAAAGTGTTAGTCTGCATGCAACAATTGCTGATATATTAGTGCAGCTTACTCCTGTTTTAAATGTAACAAACTTTGTGTAAAGTATAATTTGAAAGTATCACTTTTTTGGCAAAAATCAGGTTCCTTGCTATGCTAATCTGTATTTGACATGCAACGTGTTCATTTATAATCACTTGGCTGACTGGTGGATCCAGAATTGGAGCCACAGGCTGTCATCTACATCTGTGCACACACACTGCATCAGCCTACCCGCTCTTTGGCAGCTATCAGCCATTCCTCATGTCAACAAAGAAATGAGAGAGATTTAGAGTGATATTTGTCAGAGTATTTGTGGAGTTCAGGGCTGCTGATAGTCCTTATGAGAACCAAGACAAGATAACCAGCAGAAAACGTGAAGATATAGATGAATAGAATGTGGAAGGAAAATGAATGAGTCCTTTGTGATGTGGTATATTGTTATCTGGCACATCACATGGAGATTGTGTTGTATGTTCAAGGCTATACCTTTTCTGAAGAATAATAGAGTCTGTGAAAATGTGTGTGCATGTGTGTAAATACACCAACCCTGTGGGTGCTGTGGCAACAGTGTGACACCCATCTCCATACACCTCTGCTTCAGACTCTGTTGCCTGATTGGACAGAGTTTGGTTGCGTTTTTTACGGAAACCGAAGATGGCCAGCATGTTTCTCCTCTTCTTCCTCCTCAGTGAATGTGCTTTGTGCAGAGAGGAGAGCTGACTGCAAAAGGTGAGAGAAGTTGTGTGAAGACATGAAGTCCAGTCTGGTACAATCATCTTGTGTGTTCACACATGAGTCATCTCTGCTAGGATGTCACTGAATTCATCACAGCCGTCCACGCTGCGTGTTTGTCTGCTCTGCTTCTGGTACATCGGCAATTTGAGCGTTGCTAGGCTACACCTCTCAATACACAATGCACTTTTTTATATTATAAACGCAATCATATTAAGAGCACCGACTTAACCTGATGATCTGCAATGTGGAGCGTGGAAGGGAACATTACTCTGATAAGCTGTGGCCACCGTTCCTGAATACAGCCCCGTCAAAATAAAGGCTCTGCATGTTTTAGCTCATTAGTTTTACATTTTGTTTGCTTTTTATGACTGCTGGAGGACTAATTTCCAGACACACTGAAAAAAAATGACCAGCTGCTAATGACTTTCACCACAGCCACATCCAATCAGGAACACCAGCTTCAACTTGCAAAACAAAGCCAAAAAAAAAACACTTCTCCTTCTTGCACACAGATGTCAAACTCCTTTGATCAACGACATGCAGGCAGACAATCATGTCAACCCAAAATGCTCCAAACAGCCAGCTCCAGCTCCACTAATCATCAAAGAATGACAACATTTATGTTTCAGTTGAGCAAAGATGATGGACGGCAGAAGCAACTAGAGAACTGCCTCTGAATGTACAAGCAGCCAGCAGGACATGCTGAACAAGCCATGTGATTACTTCAAAGACAG
This sequence comes from Euthynnus affinis, assembly GCA_029490765.1. Lineage (NCBI taxonomy): Eukaryota > Metazoa > Chordata > Actinopteri > Scombriformes > Scombridae > Euthynnus > Euthynnus affinis. The sequence continues at coordinate 10,334,924 of CM055848.1, forward strand.
ACAACACACTGGTTAGTGCAACACAACCTTAAATCATAACAGCAGCCACTCCTTTTATTCAACTTTACTTTTAAAACTATCTAGATATCAATCTGAATATAATTTAATACTGGAAAATAGACACACAGAGAGTGAATAGGTGAACAGTCACTATCTGCAAGATCATTTAATCATTCTTCAGCATTATCTAGAGATTTTTATCTCTATTATGTTTCCGCTGGAGCCACAATTTCTGCTTGCTTTTACTGTAATGGTGTCATTTGTCTATTCATGTCATGTCCTTTGTTGCGTGCCTTTCTTGGCTTGCCACTGAGAAAGTTTTCTCCTTTTGTTAAACACTCACAAAGGCATTATTATCTCAATAGAGGAAAAATTCTCTTATTGAAATAACATTCTCATTTTCTGTAATTCCCCTAATGCTAACTTTGACACACGACTGACTTTTCCCTAAAGCAAAATATACATTTTGTAGAACGATGTCCTATCATTGCATTTCAACCACAGATCTCCTTTCATTTCAGTATACTATGAAAATCAGCACTTCATCCCCCTTAAACCTTTTATCACAAGTAGCTACAACTATCTAGAAATTGCTCCTTGCTGGTGCATTCAAGAGGAATGACAGAAAATGCAGAAAAGCATTTTATTCATGACAGTGTGTTATTGGAAATTAAAACCCAGAGCACAAGCGATACATAAACACGGTTTCTTCTCTTTGAATTGGTTGCTGTCTCTGGGACGTCCTTGAACAAGGAGAGTTGTCAAAGTGGTGTCTGCTTGTAGCTGCGTTACCATGCAACAATAACTTAGAGGTGACAAAATGCTCATTGTGATGGATTACCTATCTCAAGCATGTCTGAAGTCTTTGTAAGTTGATTTTCAAAGCCGAGAGAAATACATAGCAAACAATCACTGCTTGGAAAGTAGAAACTCAATCTAAAAATGCAAAACACAGGAATGTTCTGCAAGCAGAGGCTCACAGCAGATACAGTTTTAACTGAAGACAAGAATTTTAGAGTGTAAACAGTAAAGACAAGTCTTACCTATCAGGAAGGACTCTTTTAGTATAGAAATCTGGCAGTCCATCATCGAGAGGGCTTATTCCTCCATTTTCACTGCAATGCTGCACACACACAGACACACCGACTGTTAGAGAGGTCAGTTTACTTGCAGTGGGTTTAATTTGTAAATGCTCTGCATGCAATAAAACAAATGGATTACACTGGCTTCAGTGAGATGATATAATCCAATTGCAGCCATCCACTTTGTATAGATTACCTCTGACAAAGACAGTAGTCAATGCCAGCAGGCATGAACATTAGGAAATGGGAATATTGTGTGGAGATAGATAGACAGATAGAGAGATTCATGTACTTTGTGTTAAAGGATGCTCATATTGAACCCTACTTACTGTCTCAGTGGGGATATGCCCTCCTTTGTGCCTCCGAGGAGGCCTCGGCCGAACTCGTGTCACATGATGGAGAGGCAAACCCTGCGTAGGCAGCTCTGACAGGCCCTCCCAGGATGCAGAGCGGGATAGCGGTGAGGAGTATGATGGCACAGAGGGGGGTGGAGAGGAGCTGGAATCATCACACAGGCCTGACAGTGAAGAGTGATGAAAGAATTATAGAGGATGTGAGGGAAAGAAGCTGAGAAACTGAGAGGGCACAGTCAAGGAGACAAGACAGGGTGCCATCATTTCAGCTTTAAAGTCGTGTAACATCAAATTTAAAAACAACTGGTGACCACTCTGAGGTATACTGACTCAGACTTGGCTCAGGCCAGATTAAGACAGCCATTAACAGACTTCTCAGACGGAGAGACGGGAAAAGGAGAAAAAGACTCAACAGAAAACACACTAATGGAACACTGTAAGAGATAGGATGGGGTCAGAGCTAGACGGGAAAGAGCAGAGAGAGGAGGATAAGAGGATATACAGCAGTACTCACTCAGCCTGGTGGAGACAGGTCGTATTCGTCTTGTTCTTGAGCTATGCTTCTTAATGGCTATTGTGTCCTGGGAGGAGAAAAATAATATAAAAAAACAATAATGAGATGCTGAGGGACAGTATTACAGCAAGACAAACAAACCAGGAACAATTAAACATCAGCAAAAATTACATAGGCGCTCGCTCCCTCAGGCCAAAGAGGGTTAGTGGAGTTTTGTCAAATCAAGTCAATTTAGAAGTCTAAGTGCATCACAAACTTCAAGCAAAAATGTAAATATCAAAAGTGAAAAACTGAAAATAGAAATAGTCTGAGATATAAAAGGCAGATTAATAACAGTGCAAACCATAAATAAAAAAAAGGATAACAGAAAATCTGAAGATGAGGAAAACTAAGTGAAGATCCAATGACTGGTAATCTCAGAAAGTCTCATACTTTCTGTTATTATATATACAGAAAGTAGCTAATTAATAGTAGCTATAACCCCTGTTTTTCCGGTTTGTCCATTCTGGGCTACTGTAGAAACATGGCAGTACAACATGGTGGGCTCCATGAAAAGGGACCGGCTCCCTATGTAGATATAAAGGGCTCATTCCAAGGTAACAAAAACACAACAATTCTTATTTTCAGGTGATTATACACCAGTTAAAACATACTTGTGAATATTATATTCCATTCCTGCCAAGTCCATTCCGCTAGATACCACTAAATTCTACATACTGCACTTTTAAAGGTTTATCTGAAGGGGTTAAAGAAGTACTCAGATCCTTTATGTACCAATCTTAAAAGTACATAAAAACAAGCAGCATATATTCTGTGTCCAAAATCTGTCTAAGGAAACATTGGAGAACATACAGAGTCAGTTGTTGGTTGCATGGGAGGGATTGTTTCCAATAAATATTAGATAGAAATGGGTTTAAAATGATCTACATTAGCAGTTTTACCCAGTGACATGGAGAGTTATGCAGGCGAATAAAATTTTTAAATTCCACACAGGTTTTAGAGGAGACATCAAGGCTAGAGTTGTATGAGAGGGTAATGACTGAAGTAATTGTGCTGAAAAGAGCCCTGGGCTTATAGCTGATATCCGAGATAATGTCAGAGGAATAGTTTATTCCTGCAGTTTAACCTGCTTTCTTGTAAATATTGAGCTGCTCTTTCCGTGCGTCAACAGTGATTTGCAATTTATTCTTTCTCACATTCACTCATCTTTCCTTCATTCCAGCTCTGGTGGGTTCATTCAGCCAAGGTTTAGTTTCAGGTACACTTTGCTCATTTTTAGAAGGATGATTTGATGATAGGGAATATTTGAGCAGGTGGAAACATAAAAAAATAAACTTGTCTGTAGGTAAGAAGAAGAGGCTACATTTAAGTGTAATGAACAAAGAGGAAACAGCTGACAACCGAGAACTAATCTGAAGTTGAGGAGTTTGTAAGACCAGTAAACTTCACTTATATCCTCACTATAAGGCCAGTGGGTCCTGTGTGTAAAGATAAATTGATCTGTACGAGTTGAATGCCAGTCAGACTTACGATGCAATATTGTGCTTCAGTCAAGCCGATCAGCTTCTAAAGGCCAGAGCACAACTGAATTGACAATACATCATCAATCCAGACTGTTAAAACTGCTCCGGTGAAGTGGTGAAGTTAGAGCCTTTCAAATTTTGACCTTTAACCGTAGTGTTCCTGTCAAGACAGTCAATGTAACATTTCAAATGCCAAAAATTCACCATCCTTTCAAATTGAACCAATGGTGTTTGGTTAACAGTTGTATTGAGGGCCCACATTTGTCCTTTTATCACAACTGTCTTAAAAGATTTTACAGAAACAAGTTAATCACAATTTAAAAGAAAAAATGGATGATACTATGCTGTGTGGAAATAAAATTTGAAAAAGACAGAAAGATGTTTGATTGAGATGTTAAAATATAGCTCACAGGCCCAAAAAAGCATCTGACTATATATACAGACTTACAATGCTGGTGCCGAGCTCCTCATCTGTGATGTCCAGAGAGTCTCTGTGTCTGTTAAACCTCCAGCCTGTTCCGTCTTCACACGTCCCCTCCCAGCGTTTTAGATGAGACACCTGTCGGGTCTGAAACAGACAGCCCTTTTTAGGTCTCTATGACACACACTCATTCACTTTAACTGTGTCTCTTTCGCACCGACGATAACTTTTATAACAAGAGCTTTGTATTTACAAGAGTCTTATGGGTGGCGTAGAGCTCCTGCAGGATTTGGTCCACGATGGAGTTGGTGAGATAGGAAACTACTGACAGCTTCACTTCTCTGTGGAAGATTGGGTTAGAGGAAAGGGAGAGTCAGCCAGGAGGAGGTTTGGTAAAAGAGAGAGCAAATCAATAACCTACTTATCAAATTCAGACTTATTGATCCAACTCTCTGCTGCTACATCTTGCTCTTACTCTAAGGCTCGGTGAATGTCCTGCGCGGCTCTTTCCATCAGGGCAGTGCGAATGGCAGAGCGAGGGATGGACACGCGCTCCGAGACGGATGAGAGCGTTGGACTCAATCGCTCTGCCGCAGAAGAAGATAAAGGACAGAGCTCACGACAGAGAGACACCATTGAGTCCACAATCACCTGCAAAAGGATGCCAGTTCAGTAAAAACATCATTCGTTACGGATCACGTTGTTAAAAGAGGCCATTAGATCTACCTGAAGCTCCTTGTCTGCAGCTTTGGCGAGTTCGCCAGCAAGAGAGTCCAACCTCTGCCGCACTGGCCCGTCCACAGACAGCACATGAGCCAACTCACAGAGTGAAGGGTAAAGCTTGGAGCATCAGAGAGAAAAAAATGTATTCATATTGCTGTGCGACAGTAATACAGACAGTGTATTTTAATACATTTCACATCACTCACAGCGCGGGAGTTCCTGGCCTCTTTTAGCACTTGTTTAGCAGCTTGAATCTCCTCCATCTCTCCGACACCTCGTAGAATACACACCTGCTGCTGGACACGCACACAGAGGCGTTCCATCACCTTGGAAACAGGCAGGGAGGGGAGTGTTATAGGCGCATATATACATAAAACACTCGCACACAGAGGTTAAGTGCAGATCTAAACACACCTGTTCGGCAGTGCTTGTGACCAGGCCTTGGTGCAGCCTTAGAGCCTGCCTCTGAGAGAAGCGCTGGGTCTGGTTGTTCCTCACCAGAGAACGCTGGATCTGCGCACCAGAGAGGCAGCAGAGAATTATTCTCCGTTATGAATGTAATGATGAGCACAAAAACATGAGCGGACAGACAGAAAAGAAAAGGTGATGATGCAACCAATGTGTTGTTGCAGAGGAAACAAAGTGAAAGGATGCAGAGAAGAGGCTGCTGTATCATTTATCTATATTTAGGTCATTTATTTATCTGGTGAATCAGAGAGTGCCACCACTCTGCGTGAAACTGTATTGATTTCTTCAGCAGCAGGAGTTTTATGATAAAAATGACTCTTTAGTGCAATAGTGCCTCAGATCAGCTCTGTCTTTTATCTCTTTGGATGCAGTTTCTCCATCTGACACTTTTAAGCGTAGGTTCCCATTTTTAGCCACAAGCTTGGCTCTACAAATTTAGTACAGACCTTCATGTTCCCCAGAAGATGACAAAATGACTTTTGTAACACCTCGACTCTTCCCCTAACGCTGCCATTAGGTTGACATTTTGAGTTTTTGGTTAAATATCTTGACATCTGCTTGATGGATTGGCCCAAGTTTGTACAGCTGTTCACGTCCCGCGAGGGTGGTTTACTGGTCTACTGGTCTACTGGTTTCCATGATCCCCTGAGTTTTCTTTTAGCGTCACTATGAGGTTCACATTTTTTGTTAAAACTGAAATGTCTTGACAACTGTCGGATAGATTGCCATGAAATGTGTTCATGCCTCACACAGAATGATTTCTAATTACTTTGGTGTTTAGTGCTAAATAGCAAATGTTAGCATGCTAACAAACTAAACTGTGTTAGCATTGAGCACAAAGCACTGATGTGCACTTATTCAAGACTATGTTAAAGGCCCTGAAATCTTAATTTCAATTATTATGCATTTCTCTATAACAATAAATATTCATCACTATATGAATTAAAGTTTGGGAAAAGAAACATTCTAAGTTATAAATCATTATGAGTTTAACTGTTATTCTAATTTATCCAGACTGTGAAAGTGTGGTTTGATCAATGTAGGCAAATGAAAACACAACTGTCATCTCATTTTAATTCACATGTTGCCAAACTCTGATTGGTGCACGGAAATTTGTAACATCAGTATCATCAAATAAATGTAGAAATGTCTCATGAATAACTAAAACTGCTCTCATTTTGGCAGAAACTTGTGTGTTTGTGTAGGACGCCGTCGCTAACAGTTAGAGTATGATTGAAAAAATAGGATTTCTGGGCCTTTAAAACAATGCCAACAATAACGTATTGTTTGTCCTATCTATAGAGATCTACACCTAAATCTCTTCTCATTTCTGATCCCAATCACTTGATGCAATGATGGTTCAAAATAATGCAAGACAACATGATAACAATGTATTGTTGCCAACTAGTGACATTTCCTCAAATCTCCCATATTTTGTTGGATATTTTGAATTTGAATTTTTATTTCTGACAATGACTGTAAGAATGATTGGTCTCTGATGTTAACCTTGGTCAGTGCCTGCTCTGTCCTCTCTGGGGCGCTGCGGTACGCCTGGCTGATGTCACTTACAGGTAGAGGCATGTACTGCAAGGTGAAATTACTGAAGGAGGAAAGATCAGAAGAAGAAGGAAGAACAGGAAGGGTTGAGTTATTGCAGGAGAAAGTAACAGACTACAAAGAGAAAATAAAGTAGGTTACAGATTCAAGGGTTAGTTAAGGTTAATATCCCCAACTGGACTGAGCTCATCCTAAAATATCCCCCCTATGCCATGCGGCGAATGAGTAATACTTTGATCTTTGCAACCATGTCATCCTTAGCCTAAAGGTAAATCTGGACCATTTAAGATAGCAAAGTGGAAAACAACAATTTGCTTGGCTCACATTGCATATTTCAACGTGTTTGAATGTCCTAAAATAGAAGGCAATTCTATCACGGTTTCTCAAAATACCACTCTTGCAGCAGGTATATATGGTATCCTCTTTACTGACTGGCGCACATGTACAAAATACCTGTCTATGGCGTTTTAATGTCCTTACTGTTCAAGTGCTCGGGCCACATCGAGAAATCCTGCTGCGGAGGTGTTGTTGCGATCCCATGTCACACTCCTGCAGGGAAGAGTTATGATTTGCATTGAATACAAACCTCCATATATTTTAGAGCAGAAATTACACTGCAGAAAACACAGACATCCACTCCCTCTAAATCATCCCTTCTTTCCCCTTACTGCATTTATTTCTTCCCTCATCCCCCTGGTGACAAGTAGAGTCTATCATTCATGGATTCACCCACAGGATGTACATGTACTGGCAGCTTCACCTGAGCGTGGTGTTGATCTGCAGGGCTTTGCTCAGCATCTTGGCTCCAATGTCGTCCATGTTGTTCCCGCTCAGGTCGACTTTTCTCAGGCAGGTGTTGCTGCCCAGAGCGTTGACCAGCACGGTGCCACGAGAGCGCAGGCGCGAGTCAGTCAGGGACAAAGTCTGCAGGGCCTGTAGAGGGAGAAACAAACAACAAAGGAATAAATGAGGTAGAGGGAGAAAAAAAACAGATAAAATGGAGTTAGGGGAAAGAACAGGGGACTGAAGAGAACAAAGTGTAGTGATGAAATTTACTGCATAGTGATGTGACTACTCACCCGCATGACTTTACATGCTGTGTGTATGAATTATTTACAATATGTGTGTTTCATGATATGGACACTGTGCCCACAAGGGTAACAGAGAAACGGTAATAATTCATGATACAGAGACACGTCTACAGTGAAACATAATGCAAGAATGATGCGTTTCCTCACTTAACATCATTTCTTTTTGGATTTGAATGGTATTTTATGGAGTAAGAACCAGTGCCAGCAAACTGTTAATTTTGCATTTAACAGTATGTTTTTATGCCTTTTTTTTGTGTTATCACTCACACATTCCTCCTCTTGTATGAGCTGAACCAGCTTCTGCAGGACTTCATCCAGAACCCTGCAGATACAAACCGCGGAGACAGAGACGAGACTGGATGAGCTGGCACGAGTCATTTCCTGCCACTAGCAAGCTGCCTGCCCGAGGAGCGGCAGCCGCTTATGAAAACGGAAGTAAAATCACAGATATATTTATTCAAGCTGGCACATGCTGAGCACACGCTTGCTTTTGCAAACACACAAATAACTGCAGTTAAATGTGACATAGAGCACCAGCAGCACCTGTTTTTGATGTTGAAGTTCTTGCCGAGATGAAGGTGTTTGAGGGAGGGGTGTCTGGAGAGGGCTGGCAGGACTGTGAGCAAGTCTGTATCGAGACCTGTCAACACACAAACACACACACACCCACACAGAGCTCAACATGGCTTTATCCATTAGCAGCACACTTAAAACTCGGTTGCCCGAGGACAAAAAGTCAAGGTCACAGAAGGATGTGTTGCAGCGTGCCACTGTACCATTGTCTGAGATATCCAGAGTGCCGATAGAGGAGACTCTAGGGAAGAGTTCCTGGATTACAGCAGCGCCTGCAGACCTTAGCTGAGGCAAGAGTCACAGCCAGAGAGAGGGAGACAGAGGGGAAAATCAACATGTGTACAGACATGAATCAAAGTCATTTTAGCTTCACTCTTTGGGGAATTGCTCCATTTTCCACAGTGAGATAAATTAACCCCTTTTTTATGTTTCTATAAGCAATCTGGAGGTTTGTTGAGCTGTGAGCTTCGCCTTGCTTGTGATCAGCAGCAGCTCTTCTCAGTGGTAGGAAAAACACCTTCTGCTATGTGTTAGCTTAGCATTTTTTTTGTTTGCTTACAAAACTAAATATACATATCCTAATAATCTGGAAGAGCTGTTTCCGCTGTTAGAGAGCAGCTGTGGGTGCATATAAATAGAGACGACTGGAGATTTTATTCAACTGAATCAACTTAATAGTAAGATTAGAAACTTCATAAATGTGTAAATAATATTAATGAGGCAGTTACACAAGTTCAATTATATTTCGCTGATAATACTCCAGTACTTTTACTTAATAAAATTTGATTGGAATACTTGCCAGTCAATGAGTTAAGCTAGGCTAAGCTCATGATTCAGGATACCTTTAAAGCATTTCATATTCGCTTTCTTGACAAGAATTAGACGAGAAGATTGATACCACAGTCATGTTTGTCTGTTAAATATGAAGCCACAGCCAGCAGCAAGTTATCTTAGCTTAGCATAATTACCGGAAACAGGAGAACAGGGGGAAACAGCTAGCATAGCAAAATCTGTCTACTGACACCTCAAAAACTCACTGATTAACACGTCATATTTTGTTTGTTTAATCCTCATCCCTTTAATAAAACAAACAGTAAAAACAAGTTTCATTTTTATGCAGGATCAAGTGCTTGCTTATTTGTTGATCAGGAGAAATTGCTTCCTGAAGTCTTGTCATCACCAAACCAGCGGATACTTCTGGAAATGACTTCTCCCGGGCCAAGAAATAAACATAAAAGAGTTAAACTATTTATTTGAACTGCATTTGGAGACATGAAAAATGCACCCATGAATTTCCCCTTCTGTGGATGAGAAGAGAAAAAACGAACTATCCCTGAACATGATGCCATAGATGAACTCTTACCTCACAGCCACTGATGTCCAGATGAAGGTCATTGATATGAGGATTGGAGGTTAACCCTGTTAAGACAGCCCTGCGGATTCAGCAAGAAAAGAAGTGGGCGACAGAGAAAGGACGAGGAGAGGAAGCAATAAAGGCTCAGCTGAGCATATCTATATACATCAAGTCTGCCTTCATTACAGAAGAGTTTGGATAAAAGGGAGCAAATCTGGAGAGGGAATAAAGTGATACCTCAGAACATCAGGGGGCAGCTTCATAGAGGCCAGGCTGACATGAGTGAGGCTGAAGGCCGAGCTGAAGAACTGACGGAACAACGGCAGCGTGTCCTTAACTTTCCTATTGGATTAAAAAAAAAAACTGAGATGAAAGACTGGAGAAGTGAGGAGATAACAGAGAGAGTAGGATGGGATGAGACTGGCCACATAGAAGAGCTGAAGTCATATTGTTGACATGCTGGGTAAATATGAGTAAATATGCAGTGCTGGGTACAGAGTACTGACACAGAATGAGAAATAGAGTGAATACTGCTTTGGTGTAAGAGTGGGGTCAAATGATAGATAGCTCTGCTTAAATATTCATGAGTCTTATCTATGCAGACAGCGCCAAGAGTTCTCGTTTTAAAACGGCAGAAGACACACCCACAGAGAGGAAACACAATGTTCCAGTGATTCCCACAAAGCTAATTTCTGACTTCCCATTAAGTAAAAGATGATGATTATGGCAGACAGAACGAGAGAGAGAGAGAGAGGGCGGGATGGAGACTTTAAGGTGAAGTAAAGAGGATATCTTCCCAGATTTAGATTTGCAGCTGCCTTCATTGTTTAAGTAATCTTAAAGATATGACTAACCTGTGGGAGAAGGAGTTTTTGGAAAGATTCAGAAAGGAGAGATCAGCACAACACCCCCTCAGAAGAGCCCCAAATAGCTGCATGAGACACAGGGAGGAAACGGTTAATCTGGTCTGAGGGTTGCACAGACATTTAAAATTGCACATAAACACTTGACAATCCCCAGACATTAAAAACTTACTGAGTCCACAGAGCAATCAGTGCCTGACAGATCCAAATGAACCAGGCAGTTAGGCTGAGACAAGAAGAGATACAAGTTCTGCAAACGGAAAGCGAGAGACATTATATTAAAAATGGTGTATAAATGGAACAGGGTGTTTTGTTGTTTCCAGATGGGTTGTGCTTTCTGACCGATGCATCCTCCCCGGAGAGGACCCCTGGGTTCTTGCTCAGGTCCAGGTGCAGGAGGGAGTTGGAGTACTCATCACTGGAGCACAGAGCCTGAGAGAGAGACACTACCCCTGAAAGAGAAAGAGAGAACGGGGGGGGGGGGGGGGGTATTACAAGACAGAGAACACTCTCAAAACATTTTGTGTGCTTACATTATTCATACACATCTGCAGCAGGTATCAGTGGATGCAATGTGTAGTGGTGCACAGTATCTGCCTGGTTCAATGTAATATTTAAATTCTACACTGGGTACATGGCAAGATGAGACAGTAACAGGAGGCATGCTGCAGGGCAGCACCAGACATCATAAGTCAATATGGAGACATAGCTGGATGAAAACGTGAGACAAAGTTCCTCAGAGAATAATCATCTGGATGTTTTATATTCCCTCCCTGACATTACTGAACTTTGAAAAGGGAAAGCAGAAATTAGAGTGGGGAGGGACCTAACCTTTAGAGGTGAGTGAGGTCTTGGAGAGGTTGAGGAGACGAAGCCCCTTGCTAAGGCGACACACCTGCTGGATTAAATTGGACACACCTGCAGCAGGAATACAAGAGAGAGTACAGAAATTCAGTTAGAGAATTAGATTTAGATTAGATTTGTTTCTCAGGACCCTGCAGGAAAAAAAATGTAAGGGTCGCTGAAATCTTGCTCTGGTTTATTTTTGTTTTGTCCTGTTGTATGTGATTATTGGATTAAAGTAGTGAGATGGTTTGCTAGGGTAAAAGATAAAACCATTTTGTTCTCAGCCATCTTTGGTTGTTCTGAAACGGCAAAAAGTTTTTTATATAGCCATCAGTGAGCATTAATGTGGGGTATGGTCACAACAAAAATGTATTATACTCATTATACCCACCATGTTTTAAAACCTGCTGAAACAAGATGCTTTTTACCAGTGAAATGTAACAGCTTTGTCATTTAACTCTGAGACACAGAAAAGGGTTCTGGATGTCTGGAAGCCTTGATTATTTTTAGAAATCATTTTGTCCATTTAATACATTTTTCTAAGGGATGAAACCAAATCCCAATCCCCAACATCTTTGATTGTTTTTCTTCTTTTAAGCTTGTATGCTCTTTTTGTTCTTCTGTTAGTTTTTTAATGTCTTTCCTCTTGATCTGTAAAATAGAGAAAACTGAAAATAAATTGCATGTAAAAATTTTTAGACATTTCTTCCAACTCTGGACCTCAAATCAGCAACAAAAGACCACAACCAAAGAGAAGCTGATTTTCCATTTTACCTTGGTTGTCTAGTGAGTTATGGGCCAAGTTGAGTGAGTGGATGACAGAAGCAGGGTTTTCTGAAAGAGCAGCTGACATCTTGTGTGGAAAGTCTCTGCAAAATCAACAGTTATGTACAGACAAACGCACAGTATGTTGTAAATACAGACAAGAACTACGGCGCATGCACTTTCATTAAATATTAAGACTCACAGGAAACTGAATTAAAACTCACGATTTTAACCCAGCGTTCTCCAGAGTGATCTCCTCGAGGCTGGAGGATTTGCTGACTGTATGCAGGACCTGCTCCGTGACCTCTGACCCCTTACACACACAGGAAACATTTAAACTTTTCACCTATTTTTCATGCTTAAAGCCTCACTTAGTGACTCAACAGAAAGTTAACACTTACTATGCGCAAGTCTTTGCAGTACAGTTTTGTGAACCAGGTGTTATATGCCATCGATGCGACAATCACCGCCAAATCTCTGGAAAAGATAAAAATAAAGTAAACGAGCCAACACATTTAGGATGTAATCATTTTTGACCACTTGCACCTCTTTCTCCCTCACCTGCTCTCCAGGTGGCTGAAGTCCAGCAGGTTAAACTCTCGGTTGTCCTGGGAGTGATAGATGGTGTCCACATCCTAGGAGCAACAATCCCCATGAGCCTGTTAGCTGTAGTATATGACCCCCCTCATTTTGTGCACAGCACTGTGTGTAACACTCAAAAGCACTCACAGCGACACAGGCACAGTCCCACAGCTCTTACCCACTGCACTTCCTCCTTGCAGCTGATGCCATTATAGTCGCACAGAGCGGCGTAGGTCTCTGAGAAGCCTCCTGAGAGAGGCGGGCGGGAGGGGAAAAAAACAGGGGAGAAAACAAACGAAAAAAGAATCTTAGATAATGTGAACAGCTGCTTCCTTCAGCAATGAGAGGAGAAAAGGGAGGAAAATGCGCAGAGAAACATTTGTCTAAATTATCAATCTTTTATTTGTGTGACAGAGCAATTCATAAAAGAACATCTGGGAGAGCATTTGTGAAGTGTGCGAACCAACTTCCGCTTGTGTGTGCCAAGTGGTGCATGTGCATGCGTGTGTGCAAATTCCCCATATTTGATAATAATGTCTCCTTTACCACAGGCCCTCTGGGTTTCCACTGAAGTCTCTGAGCTGGGTGAATACTTCCTGCTGCCCTCAGAAAGGTCACTGTCTGAATGACATATGGAAGGGCTGCGAAGATGAAAGAAAAACACATACTGTAAGGAATCATTTATCTTTAGATTACTGGGTAAATAAAGGTCAGTCTTCTTTAAGGTTTCTGATTATCCCGCGCTGCACAGATACGTGACACTTACGCAAAAATGGAGTTGTTGAATATCCGAGACAGTGCGAAATTAATATGGCTGACCACGTGATTGAGGTGTTCCCGTGACTCAAACCTCAGAGTGAAGCTGGACTTGTCCGTGTCGATAATAACCTGCACAGAAAACGGAAAATGGAATTTACAACAGAAGACATAAACTTGATAAGAGAGCATTGACACACTCGGAGCTATTTTGATAAATGCTTAAAATGTTTTCTGTCATTCCTTGAAGGCCAAAGTGTAAATGTAACCACTAAGTTATACAACTGCTCAGACAATCAATCAGATATAACAAGGGAGCGGCGTGCATGCAGAGTTCAATATTAGTGTTAAAATTCACCTGGTGTTCAGGATGAGAATTCAAAGCTCGAATCTCCAAGAAGTTAAATGTGGTTTCAACCTGTTGTCACACATACAATCGACAAAGTTAAGCTTTCAGCTGGAACTGAGGAAGAAAAAGCTTTATAGTGTGACTGGAGACAGAGAGCAGTAAAAAGTACCTTAGCAGGTATCTTTGGCGCCAGGAAATAGAGGCGCCATGTTGTGAGGACCTAAAGAAAGAGAATAAAGCAAATTGAATCAAGATTGTGGAAAAGTTCACTGCACAGTCACACTCCCCATGGAGAGAATACAGTCTCAGGAGTTTCCATGGTAATGATGAGAGTGAAATGACGAGTCCTTTCCATATTCATGTATTGATCCAGCTAAAAGCCCTTTATGACAGAGACACGTTGTCTGACATTAATAGATTAATAAACTGCCATACAGGCTGAAAAATGACGGCATGTTGTAATGTTTTAATCACATTCTCACAAATACAAGATGTTATTTCATTAGCATTACATTACTTCTGCTGTGGGCAAACATCAAAGTGGCTCATATATTTAATTTGCGACACACACACAGCGGGGCTTTGGGCTCAACAGGCAATCAATTCTGGTTGTTCAGCATCTCCCCGGATCTTCAATATAAGAACTTAAAAGGAAGAACCACACATTTTCTCTCTCTGCCCTTCAAGTGACAGGATCTGTTCCAGAGACAGAAATGCTGGTCATGCTGGGTCAGGATGCCAAATTAGCATTTTCAGTATAGTACCTCAACTAATTTAGTGTCTGCAGTCTGAGATGCAAGGTAATTTTTAGAGCAATGTTGATGCGAGTTCGGACGTGAGTGGCAATTTTAAAGCAAACTGAGACTTTATTTGTGCATCTTCATCTGACTGAGCACACACAGCACTTGTGTGACTGTTCTCCACTTATTCTCAGCATGGAAACATTTGTGTCATACAGCTGTTGGGTGAATCTGATTCTTCCCCTGATTCTTGTTCATGAGTAGCAATTTCTTTTTGGAAACACACCCTAAAAAGTCAGTGTCTCTCCCCATCAAGACAAACTAAGAATAGAGACACTTTGGCATTTCGCTGATCTCCACCAGCCCCTTAGTACTGCCCTCTGCTCTTTTTCTTCTCCTCTTCTGCTCCGTCGCTCCCAATCATTTACTCCATTCTCTCTGATGGCCCCGCTAAAACACTCCCTCAGGACAAAGCCCCCTCAGCATGTCGAAACGCAGTAATTAAATTACAGCTCACCCACTCCTGTTGTGTTTTTTTGGAGTGAGATGCTTGACACAACCCTGTCAGAACCACACGCTGACAGCCATGTACACCCACACGGCAAGTGAGGTGTCTGAAAATGTAGTCACTCAAAAAGAGAGAGAGAGAGAGAGAGGGAGAGAGAGAGAGAGAGAGAGTAAAAAGAGGGTGTGAGGAGGATCTGCGTTTCACTTCAAAGACTGTCTGAAGGAGTTGATTAAAAAGACCAGATTGTATCACATTACGGTGATGAGTTGGGGTTACGGGTGGTAGTTAAGAGAGAGTGTGTACGAGTAAATAGGAGTAAATCATACTGATGCAGCAGGAGAGGGAGAGGGACACTTATCAAAGTATTCCACATCAAAGAGAACACACACACACACACACCATGCTTATTATGGCGTAAAATTATGCAGGAGTACAACGACAGGACAGATACTATAATCTTCTCTTGTTTGACAGTTTGGGTGAGTCCTCTGTGAGAAATCATCAAGATAAATTCATGTATCCTTCTTGGTGAGGCTGCAGTGTCAAAGCACAACCATCGATCACGACCTCAAGTGAGCTTCGACTCAATCCAACCACTCCTTTGTTACAACAATTTTTTTTTCTGTA
The DNA here is from genome assembly GCA_029490765.1 of Euthynnus affinis. Lineage (NCBI taxonomy): Eukaryota > Metazoa > Chordata > Actinopteri > Scombriformes > Scombridae > Euthynnus > Euthynnus affinis. Next base: position 10,350,619 of record CM055848.1, read on the forward strand.
CAATATGAACACAAAACACATTTAAGCTCTGCTCGCCCCAAAGTGCTAACAGAGTGTGATTGATCAAACTCCAATCTCCTTTTCCGTCTTCTAGGCGGACCCAGCAGGAGCGAGAACTCTAGCTTCCCAGTTCAGCTTTTAAAAAGGAAGCAGTAAATGAGACATGGATTGGAAAGAGATTATTGAAAAGATGTTTCTGGCAGATAGACATATCAAAGTGTCTGAATATCAAAGGCTGTACATGCAGAAACTCTCCTAACTGCCCGTCCTCGCAACACGATGAATCATTAAAGCATCCACTGAGTGGAAGCGCTGCTCTGCCAAGGCGATGCCTGCTCGGCTGGGGATGAAGGCTCATTGGCTCATCGGGGGATTGCAGGAGGGGCAACCGGAGTCATTGGTCTTTTAAATGGTATAAAAATGACACTGACTTTACGGTAGTTGGACTGGGAATTTTATTTTTATATATATTGCTTATATGGACATGTGGTTTAGTTGCTGCACTTAAGGGAGCACTCAATCAATATAACGTGATCTGTATGTGTATGTTACCCGTGTGGGATGAGTGCCAGCATGCGTTAGGTGTCTGCCTGTATGCACACGTCTGCTGTATTTTAAAACCATCCTTCCAGGGTCCGGTCTAAGTTCTTGGTCCATAGTGTGAGAGCTGATTGCCCCAGATTGTATCCAGATAGCTGGCAGAGCTTCACTCACTCAAATAGAGATTTCATATCTCTGTCCCATATTCTCTGATGAAAGCACCCCAGAATCAAAGGCTGTGAGCTGCTCAGCCCCCTACTGCCTCCACAGTGAGGCTCACAGACACAGAGGAATCCGCAGCCGCTTCCACAGATACTGTCAATCCAATATTCATCCTGCCAAGCCACCGACAGCAGAAGGGCAGCAGTGGTGATGCACTTAGTAAGTGACCACACAATCGAGACAATCGCCCTCACTGTTAAATCATGAAGAGTTTCAAGCCTGACGTCCAGTCTCCTCCGCCTGCCCAACGTTGTTACAGAGATCCATTAACGCTGCGGTGGAAGTTAACATCAAAGACACTGTACATACATGATGCATGTATCAGTTTGTCTATGTAGCAGGATCAGGGAGTTAATCTACATCAGCCCCAGTGTTAGATCAGAGCCCTGCCCTCAGTGAGCAGACTGAAAGCAGCAACTTACCAGTATTCTGTCTTCTGTTTTGCCATTTTTGGTGTCAAGCTTAATGCCACGAACAAATTTGATAGATGATTTATCAATGATCTTTCTGATGCTGTCTGTGGATGAGAAAAAATGACATAGATATGTGATGTTAGACAGATATGCACAAAAGAAGTACTTAAAAGTAACATTTTAACATGTTTTATCACATTAATAAAAAAGAACATTTTGGTGAAAGTTCTTAAAAGCATACTGCAATGTTTTGAATTTCTCATTTAGTTTTTACTACTTTCCAGACAGCAGCTGGTTTTACTCATTTCAGTGCGGAATAAGAAAATCAACTTGCTGAGACTAGACTAGACTGGAAGCTAGAGATAGGGAATTTATCACAGAGAAAATGATGTCTGCATTTATTTTTCTTATGTTCCATTATACTATCATCTGGTGGTAATGTAAATGAACAGGAAGTCTATATTGATTTGAAAAGTATGCACTGCGCTACAACAATAACATCACTTTGACGGACATAAAATTAGACATAATTTCCCTCTTGCAGGATCATCTGTCTCTGCACCTGGTTTCCTTTCTTTCTTTTTTTTTTTAAATGCATTTTTGCCTTTAAATAGCAGAGAGGAAATAAGAGGAGAGAGACGAGTATGACATGCAACAAAGGTCTCTGGCAGGAACTGAACCAGGGACATTGCAGTTGTGTGGCATGCACAGTAATCATGAGACTGCCGGGATGCTCCATGCAAACTGGTTGAAATAGCCTACAAGTTATTGGACTAACAATTATTATTGGTTGGCACAAATATAAAACACACATAACGCAACGTTAATGGGATAAAAAAGGCTGTTGATCTTCTAAGCTAAGATCACACACAAATCAAACCACGCTGACCTTTGGGTGGACCGACCTGTATCCACATCTTCATTTATTAACTAAGGAATATGTCAGATTTGTCATTTGAAACAGACCTGTCTTGGCATTTCAAATGATATCATAATCCAATGAGGTTGGAGTCTGTATATAGCCTGATGATTATAAATAAGTTACAAACCTCTTAAATGAGAAATGATACAATCTGCCTGAAACAGCAGAGCAAGAAGACTGAGAGGGTTTTAGGATGTGCTCTGAAACATAATTGCCTTTAGTGAGATGATGGGATGAAAGATTGGATTTCATGGGTTAATCACTGATCAAATAGGAAATATAAAGGATACTTCTCATCTGTTTTACTCATGAGTTCACCACATTGCCATTACAAAGCCACTCTATCTTGTGGTATCATGGAAATGGTGCACAGTATGCTCCAGTGTCATTTCTTCCTCACAGGAGAAACATGACACATCCATGCATCGGTGTTTGTGATTCACCGAGAACTGTTCCTGTCAAACAGCATCACCGTCAGTGCTGCGACCCCTGACTTGTATACAGTACATAACCTGCCTGCCATGCCAGAGGAAGCGTCTTACTCATAGGGCAGGAACTCACTGCACAGACACACTATCACAGTACAGTAGCTGGCAGGAATTACATGATTCAGCCTCTCCATTACTGGAGCTGCACAACAGCCCAACCGATGAGTTTATGAGCAAATCGATACTAAGCTGGTGGGGTTTGGCACTGGACATGATACAGTCACCCTAGACAGAAAAACAACTTCTTTTTATTTCGAAAGCTTCAGATAAACTTTTAAATACATAACTTATATTGTAAGTACATTATGAAGGAATCTTTTAATGGTCAGTATGAACAGGAGGGATGATTACAGCAAGAAAAACATACGTCAGTGTTCATTTGGGCATGTGACTGCTGTTTTCCTCGAAAAATTATAAGCATACCCTTAAAATGCATTTACTTAAACGTTGTACTGTAGTATAATTTTCAGGTACTTGTTCTTTAATTGGGTATTTCTATTTCATGCTACTTTATAGTTCATCTCCACCAATTTCCAGAGACAAAGGTTGCACTTTTAACTGCACTACATTGATCTCCCTCAGCTTTTACAACTTTGCGGACCAAGACTTAGCATGAAAAACACATGATCAGTTAATAAATTGTGGCGAATTATTACGGATTAAATTACTAATATAACGTAGTTAAAAGTAGCATCACTGCACATCAACTACAACATTAAAATACTGCTTACAAATGAATGCACCTGTAATAATAATCCAGGGTCCATTCAGCTCCAAAAAGTACTTTCACTTTTGACACTTTAAATTAAATTTTACTGATAACACTGTAACTCTTTAAGTATGTATTTGAATGGGGGTCATTAACTAGGAGTAGTATTGATACCGAATTCTTCCACTACTGCTTTTTAAATGCACATTGTAGTAGCATCTCATTGTTGGTAGGTTAGAGGACTACTGATCTTCTTTCCAAAGCCCCAAAACATACATAAACGCTTTCCTTTAAAATATAACTTCTCATTTATTTATTGCATGTTAGCTTTATCATGATCACCCCTGTATCAGCAATGAGAGCCACGGATGGAAACACTGAATTTACAATAATCTTAGTGCATCCAGAGAAGAAGTGTGAACTAAACTCTCATTCAGACGACCTTGTGCAGGCCTGTAGGCCACCAGGGCCCCGGTGGCCCCGGTGCTCCTCCTGTCAATCAGTAAGTGCAGGCAATGGCAGGAAGAGGCGGTGCAGTGCCCAGCAGGTGACTGAATCAAGAGGCAGGGATTCCACTGGATTAATCATCACAGTGCGCCTAATAGAGGCATTAGGAGTAATTAACACAGCAGCAGAGTCCCTGCCACCCTGAGCATGTGTGGAGTGGGTGTCTGTGTGTGTGTGTCTCTGTGTCTTCGTGCGCGTGCGTTACGGGCGCGAGCGTCGGTGATATTCAATTCGGAGCTGTGCTTTGACTTTGACATGTGTAAGCTGTTGCTATTTGAGAAAAAAAAAACGGAACAAATATTTGTGCATTCTGTCGCGCTGGGTTTGTTTCGCTCGTGCATTTTTTTTGTTGGCAAGATACGGTGAACATCTGCCTTTATCAGTCCCCGTCTCTCTTCACTTTCGCACGCACGCACGCACGCGCACAGTCGCCACAACGCTCTGGCTGATAGGGCTGCATAAAAACAAAGATAAAACACTCAGGGGTTCCGGTTTAGAGAGGAAAAGCATATTCTAAAATGTGTTTATTGGTTTAAAAAAAAAAAAACATGCAGGGAGCAAAACGCTAACAGACCCACGAGTGTACATCATTATCTTCACAACGCCCCTTTTCCTCTCTGGCCTACGGCTGGGGTTTTTATTACCTGATCCTCCCCGAGGGGCATATTTAAAGCAAGGAATGTTTCTCCCATACTGTAAATATTTCATCTGCACATTAACTAATTTACATGCACTAAGAAGGGAAAAGGGCGCCCCGGAAAGCTTTAGGACAATATGTAAAGGTGTAGCTCATAACAATCATCCAATGCGTCTCTTCGGTCGCAGCCTCCGCCAGACGCGCGGAGGAAAAGCATCCCGAGCCTGAGCGCACGCACGCCGGGGGCGACCGCTGTTCCAGCCCGCAGCAAGACAGGGAGCAAAATAAACAAGCAGCTGTCTTTACCCACCTGTGATATCCTTGCTCACACTCACGAAACCATATGCAGTGATCTCTTTAGTAGCCATGTCTGTTCCTCTCTCCTATGGCCAGCCCCCTCCTCCTCTCCTTCACCTCCTCCCCAATAGCTCTCTCTCTCTCTCTCTCTCTCTCTCTCTCTCTCTCTCTCTCTCTCTCTCTCTCTCTCCCCCCTTCTCTCTTTCAGAAATGGACAAAAACGGTGGTCTGTTTCGCAGGCATTCCAGCAGAGCATCCGACAGCCCGACGCGCTTCCCGGAAGAAACCCTATGGATGTTTGGGAGGCTGGATTAGGGATCGACGGGAGGTGGAGGGAGGGACACAGGGAGGTGGAAGGAGGGATGAGGAGGCGGAGATCACTGAGTGATAATGAGGCAGCTGTGGTTACCTGTGAAAGCACAGAGCACATGCAAGTTTAAAGGATAGGTTCACAATTTTTCAAGTCTGTCTTGGCAACAGTCAGGGGCCCATATGAACACTGAAAGAGTTTCCTTTCCTGTTCATATTGGCTTTTAAAAGATCTCCCTTTAATGTAAGTGATAGGGGAAGAAATCCACAGTGTGTCCACACAGTCATTGCAAAAATGCATTTAAAAGTTGATTTGAAGCTTATATGAGATCTCAGCAGTCTGAGTTAGTCATCATCAAGTGGCTTTCAGTTTTTTTTAGCATCAAATTCCCTCTTTGTGTTTCCTTGGACAGTGTGTCTCTGTTGAGCTGCAGTGGAAGTATAGTAACAAACAGAGGCACTGTGGCACTAAAAAGACTTTAACATTGAAAGATATCTACCTGATATGACTCATTTGGATGACTGATTTTGGATTTTGGGCCCCATTACTTACACTGTAAATGCATCATGAAGGGATCTTCTAATAGTCAGTGTGAACAGGAGGAGTGATTCTGGCAAGAAAAACCTGTTTCAATGTTCATTTCAGCACCCGACTATCATTTTAAGACAGACTTGAAAAATGGAGAACTTGTACTTTAAATTACAGAGAAAATATGTTGTAGTTTGGCTGTAAGGTTGACTGAAACACCACAGATTATGATGGGAAACGTTTACTTTCTAGCAGTAATTCTCACGGCGCTCACGGCGTTCATTGCTCTACAGAAAAAAAGCAGTAAAAGAATAATTGACTGGGGGTTATGATTTCCCTCATTTTATTTACCAAAACCATAATCTGTTTGCAACTGATTGGATTAAATTGAATAAAACAAATTGCTCCCTAAAGAGAAAATAACCATCAACGTCAGTGTGTATTGGGTATGGGAAAGGAAAGTAGGACATAAATAGAGCAAACAAGGAATAACAAAAGACAAACCAACAGCTTGAGCAAGTAGAAATGTATAAATAAAACTGTGAAAATGCAGGGCTGGATTTCAGCATGGGCAAGATACAAAAAAGCAGCAGCATCGCTATTTGGAGCAGAATGAAAGAGAGAAAAAACTTTCACATTTGCACAGAGAAGTTTTGTTTAGAAATGCTAATAAATTATGAACCTTAGTTTTGGGGATCTTCACTTCTCTGCCTTTCTGTCTGTCCCTGTGATTTACTGTCTGATGGCTCCGCCTGTTAACTGGATGACAGAGGAAGGAAATGTCTCCACCAAGATGACCATCTCTGTTTGGGGTCTGATAGCTCGACCAAAACTCAGCAGAACAGACACTATTATTCTCTGTCTCATAGCCTTAAAAAAATAGAAATGCTGTGGAAAACATAACTAGACTGGAAATATACTTCATTTTAAGTCCTAGATATCTTAAAATCAATATTATTGTCACTTCCTCCTTTTTTGTAATGCGTGGAGTGTGTCTGCACATCATCTAATTTTGGGCATTCAATCCTCGACAGAATGAACATCATCCTTATCTCCTCACTGCTGGGTGAGTATCACAGATAAAACCTGATCGACTGACACACACCTGCCTCTATTTGTTTACTATTAAATGACTGGATTCAGACAGGCGTCTATCAGAGGACTTAAAGGAACAATCTGCATGTTTTCATTTTTTTAAAAAGTTCTTTACTGGTGGACAAAGCAGAGTCCAATGACTTTAAGAAACGTCTGCATTCAGCTGTCAGAGCGCTGCTGATTTAGACCCAAAGCTGCAACCTCTTATTTGATGCAGATATCAGTATGGTACAGTATGCAGGGTTATAAATTGTACTGGGCTGTTAGCCTGCAGCTGGGAGTTTCAGACAGTGCTGAATTAAAATGATCTGCACCAGCCAGAATCTCAACAGGGCCAATGGAAATGATTTGGAGAGGGCTGCCAAATCGTTGTGTTGGCTATTCCATCCATGAGTTATGTTCAAAACTGCATGTTACATTAACTGTGTGTGTATATGTTCAGTATGGGGGTATCTGACAGGAAAATGCAGCAAATGTGTGTACATTCCTTGTGTTCCCATGGGGATGATAACCGTCTAAACAGCCTCATTAAGGAATAAGAAACTCTCCTCTGTCACAGTGTACTATGACTGTGTGTTATGTAAAGAATGTGGCTTGGATGGTTCATGTGTTTTCATAGCAACATCTCAGCAGAACAAGGGATTGTGTTTTTGTCTTAAAGGAACAAATTGGTGAAGTTGGATGTATTAAATCCGCCTGCACAGATTCATGTTATATATATATTATCTTGGTTATATAATCCAGACGCTCCAAAATCAGCAGTGGACCATGACTGACTATTTGGCACGCTGCCATGTGGGAACAAACCATCCGAGTTGCCAGTGGTGTTCATGTTCTTACACTTTATTCCTCATTGTTAACTTAACATGCCCACAATGCCATAGATGTGGCAGGAACAATCTGTGGTGTAACAAGGCCATGAGGGGACATGTGTTTTGAATGTGTTTGGGTAAAATAATTTCCCTGTTTTAGGTGGGGCAGCATTTGTTCTCCAAGTTGCTACATCTAAAGGTAACACACACACACATACACACACTCTTCCAGGATATTTAACACAAGCATGAAAAAAAGAGTTTTTGTCTTTCTGCAGAGGATTTGAAGGTCAGTGTGTCTGTGTGGCCACCGGGGTCAAACATCTACCTTGGCGAGTGTGTGTTGTTGCAGTGCGCTGTGGAGTCAAACTCTAGTGTTGTGTGGAAGTACCGCTGGTTCATGCACAAACCACACTCTGCTCCGACCCCGAACCCCAGGCACCTGGTCTCTGGTGACAGCTACTCCATCACCGCGGTAATGAGGGAGGACACTAGCAGCTACTGGTGCCAAGTGGAGAATAGGGGCAGCAACACCACCACAGTGCACCTCAGCCAGCCGGCCAAGCTCAGTGTGTCAGGTGAGCAGCAGCAGCAGCGGCAGCAGATACAACCGCTGCAGCGTGGCATCAGGTTTCTACTACATGCACATGACAACACATGAGGGTGGAAAGGACACTTTGTGTAGTTCAGGACAAATGACTGAGCAACACATATGCAGCTATGGTTACATAAGATTTACCTCAAAATTTACATTTAAAACAACCACTGACCTATTCTAGGTCACTGGTTCACAGTAACCCTCACTCAGAAGTGTGTAAAATCATCTATGTGATTAAATTGAGTATTTTAAGCAGTGCTTTTAATATCTAAATGCTGTGTTTAGCAACTGTAAGAATATATATTACTTATTCATTATTGACGTTATTTATTATTCATTGTTGCATTTAATTAGCATGATTGCTGTAATCCCCATAGCCAAAATTATCACAATATTTGCTGGTTAAGTATTGAGTCTAATATAAACAAACTATACCACACACATATCTTTCTTTAACTTAGTTATTGTACAGCACACAAAAACACAAAAATGTGTTCTAGGTCAATCTAATAACTACTGTACCTTTAACAATATCATGCAGCTTATTCAGAAACGAGTCTAAATATAGATATGCTGGCTCATTTTAAAACAAAAGGATAACTACTCATTTAAAAAAATGATTTTCAGAGTATAAAAAAACAAGTTTATCCACAGGTCAAGCAGCATTGTACAGTACCTGATATCTCAGTATACAGTGTACAATTCTGCACTGCTGAGTACAATGTGTTCTTCATCACTCACCACTGCATGCTGCTGCAAAAAAGACAGTCACTGCAATGATATAAACATATTCTGGTGTGATTATATGCAAATTTACACAAATATGTAGCAGCATGTGTCTGCAGCCAGACACAGAATATCTAGTGCATTAATAGTTATCAGATGCATGGGTGAAAATTTGATATGGAACTATTTGTCAATTGATGTGTCTCTGATTGTCTTCTTCTTACATTCTTATCATGTTCTCCCTTCTCTCCATCCATCTCTCACCTCCAGAGCGGCCCCCTCCCTCACTAACTTTGACTCCCAGCTCCCGACAGGTCTTCAGTGGGGACCGTTTCACTGTGCAGTGCCCTGTGTCTCAGACTAACTCCTCAGGCTGGATGCTGAATCGGTTTCCTCAGGGCCGTAGAGCAAGGACCAAAAACTTCAACACTGACCGGTGTTCACCACTAGGGGGGACTATTAGTGCAGACAAACCTGACGCGTGTGTCTTCACTGCTGACAGCTGGACCAGTGGATTGTACTGGTGTGGGAGTGCTGAGGGCCGCAGCAATGCAGTCCACATCACAGTAAGCTGTGAGTCTTGTGTAATCGTGGTGTTGAAGACACCGGAGAAACTAGGAGAGAAAATAAAAAAGAAAGCAAAATATGGTCCAAACAGACAGTGAGGAATGTAACTGAAACAAATATAAGAACCAATGAGTTATAGTTTAGCAGTTTGTCTGTTAATGATGTCTATCTTGTCTCACAGATGGCTCCATCATCTTGAAGTCTCCTGCTTTCCCCGTATCAGAGGGTGATAAAGTGGTCTTATACTGTCAGTACTGGACGGACAACCACAGTAAACCAACCTTCTTCAAAAATGGTGCAGAAATTGTCACTAACAGTTCTTTCGGTTCAGGCAAAGTAACAAAGATGACTATTAAGAATGTGACACAGGCAGACGAGGGTTTCTACAAGTGTGCGTCCAAGGACAGAAAGATGGAGAGCCCTGAGAGCTGGTTATCAGTAAGACGTGATCGAGGTCAGCTATCTGGCCTTCATTTAATGATAATAATGATAATTTTGTTCGGTATCAGTGAAAGTAGATAACTGAAAGATGTAACTTGTTATGTCTTTTAGGTAATTCAACATCAAGATATGGGACTGCAGCATCCACTGAGGGTAAACTTGTGATTTCATGTTGATAATACATTCATTCACTTGTTTTGTATGGACTACTCAATGATTACAAGTTAAGAGAAGAATAACTCTTTCTAATTAGGTTACAGCACATCCAGACCAAAATCCCTTTATTAACAACATTAAACTCTAGACACAATCATCTTACAAGAAAGTGAAAAAGTCAGGTCATGGTTCATTTGTTTTCCAGCAAGTCTGGAAGCACAATTAAAAATTTGTTAATAAATGGATTTTGGTCCAGATTTTCTGCAGCTTTTTTTTTTTTTTTTTTTTTTTTTTTAAAGGAAATTAGATGAACTGTCCATTGGGGGGGTTTGATGAAAAGTTATTAAGAAAGCAATTCTGGAGGATATACATCACCAAAGCATGCTTTATTAGAAAGTGCCACCAAGGAATGTAACTCATTAAACACCGTCTGGTAGTTTTGGGCTACATTTGCTAGGAATATTCTATTTTTTCAGATGCTGATATGTAGCAACATTTAATGCATTGAATGGATTTCTACATGTGCTGATTTTAGCATGTAACACATGACACTACAGTCACTGACTATAATCCATCTCACTGTCATGTCTAAAAAGCAAAAGATTTTCAGCCAAATGTAGCTCGGTTTTAACATACACAAAGCACTAAAATCACTTGGAATGAGTTACTGATTACTCAAATCCATTGTTTCTCTTGAGCAAAATCAGAGAAATACATACATAGAAGTTTATAGTTGATGAATACTCGGTTTCTGATATTTCTGTGGAGTAATGCTGTCATTACTGTAAAAACATCTTTAAAAAGTCTTGCATAAACAAAAAAGAGGCAAGAATACAATTGTGCTAAATCTGTCTGTAACCTCCTCTTGTGTTACAACCCTGTTTCTATCTGAATCTGACACATCTAAACAAAAATGACTTGTTCTTCCCATCAGGCTCCTGGAAATGGATCATAGTTTCATGTGGGATTGTGCTTCTGTTCCTCACACCTCTAGCTGTTTGGCTAGTTTGTCGCCACAGGTCAGTTGCAGCATCTATAAAATCTTCAGCTCATTTCTCACTTTTTGAACGTATGCATGTCTGTAAATATCCTGGCATGGATCATAAGCCAAACAGATTGTTGAGCAAATGGTTCGCTGATGATTGTATTTGTGTGAAGGTACCAGATGCTTTGCACTCAAAGTTGTTGGCCAGTTTCCAAAGAGGATCACCCAGCAGTGGAGCTTCCTGCGACCAAACAGGATGTGACAGAAGTGCAGTGGGACTTGTCCTGGATGGAGATGTCCAATCTGCTGGATAAGCAGTTATATCCTGGCACATAAAGAGTCCTTCTCACCTAGTGTGTGGATAAAATACTAAATGGAGTGAAGCCTGTGAGTTAGTTCAGGCTCATAATTTAAGTGTGCTGCCTCTAACATGACGTACTCCAATCATTGCATCAACCTTATTCCTGCTGCTGCACTGCTCACCAGAAAACTCTTGTAATTGCTGCAATCACTTGCTTTTATAATCCTCAGCTCAACCTGTAGGCTATGTTTCTACCTTCCTCAGTTATTATCGTCTCTTTGCTTTGCTGAACTTAGGGGGTGTCCTTATGGGGAGTGACGAGGTCTGTGCACATTCTGCGAGCAGATAGTCATCTTTTCCACTTGAGTTGGCTGATTGAAAGACTAGTTTATAATTTCACAATTCACTGGATGTTAATTTAGGATCTGGATTTAAATGATGCCATTTCTTGCAGAGACCCAAACTCATTATATTGTATGTCTGTCAGAATAATTATGATGACATGATGCACTGTATGACTCATCTTTGAATATAATGTATTGTCTTAATTTAAATGAAGTGCATTACTGTAAAATAAATCATACATGTAAACCACATGCAGCATATCTTTTGTTTCCATTAAAGGTGAAGTTTGTAGAATTTAGTGGCATCTAGAGGTGAAATTACAGATTGCAACCAACTGAATACTCTTCCCTCTCCCCTTCCAAGTGTGAAGGGGAACATACTGTGGCCACAACACTTGTAAAAAATGTGAAAGCCCCTCTCTAGAGCTAGTGTTTGGTCTGTCTATTCTGGGCTACTGTAGAAACATGACAGCCCCCATGGAAGAGGACCTGCTCATTCTAGGCTTATTTTAAGGTGATGAAAACACAAAGATTCTTACTTTTAGGTGATTATACACTAATTAAAACATACTGATGAATATTATATTCCATATCTGCCAAGTCCATTTCATTAGATGCCACTAAATTTAACACTCTGGACCTTTAAGTTCATTCCTAAGTGCTTCCATGTAGTTTTTTTCTCATTTTATTGCCTTGAAGGCTGAAAAGGAACATGATTAGAATGAATTATTTTCTTCCTTTTTTCATTATGGTGAGCAGCATATTTAAGATAAAAACAAATCTACTAATTTCTGATCATGTTCCAAATCTTGGCTGTGTCAGTGGGCGCACTTCTTTATCTATGAGGACTTCACTGGAGGGACTCTTATAATGAGTAGTATAAGTCAGTGTGGAGAGACAAGTATGAACAACAAAGAACACATAATGATCTAGTGCCATCTAAATTATGCATGCAGACACAGTCAGTCTGCCAAAATTGTGTAGGAAAATGCCTTTCAGGTTTAAAGAGAATTATTGGTCTCACAAAGATATGCTTTGGTGTAGAGAGGTGGCAGCGCTTTGGTCAGGACAGAGATTAAAATGAATCCAGCAGTCCTTCAGCATGTCTTGATATGCTGAAGGAAAACCTGCTGCCCTCTGCAATAACATCACTAAAGGGACCCAGTTCCCGAGTTCAGTCTTATAAAAAATGCATTCACTTAAGGAAATGTGCGTAGTGTTGACATTGGAGTTGGAACTCTCACATACAGAGCAAAGGTTTCTTTTGCTGTACTTGGGTTCAGCTTAGAACTTTGTCCTTGATGCCAATATGATTTTTTCTCAGCCCTGCATGAAATAGACAAGGAAGGCTTTCAAATAATGATATACTCTGCAGACTTTAGTTGTTAACAGTAGTTGATGGGTTATTTTCTTCAGCATACAAAGTTGATGTTTAATCAAGCTCTCAGTTCTTAAACAATGTGACTAAACCAGTTAGACCACTGTCATACCTTTCAGTGGTTGTTCTCTTGACTTGCTGCATACAGTCGAAACTGTTCAGCAAAGACAGACAAGTAAAATGTTCCTGAGTTCCTGTTTTTCTTAAAATAATTTTACCCGAGGACAGAATTCATCCACACTGACTGCAGACCCCTCGGGCGGTTTGTTCAGTTGGTACTAACTCAGCTTCGACAAGAGAGGACCAGAAAAATGGAAAACAATATCGGTGAGTTAATCAAGCAGTAAAGTTGAAGAAAAATTGCTGCATAGTTTAAAGTGATTTGAGCTGCAATAAGTGTCCTATTTAAAAAATGGAAGATATATTGTATAAATTTAGGTTTTATAACATATATTCTTTCTAATGTTCAGATTATGTATTGCTGCGTGCAACATGCAGATCTGTTTTGGGATAAAATCAGTTTGTTGCAATAATAGTGAATGACATGTAGACATTTACTTTTTTTTTCTCATGCAAGCTAAATGTAAGTCGGTCAAATAATGACTTGATATGATATTTAGCAGTCTTTCACTTTCAGAACAGCCCAACAGAATGTACATGACTGTGTTGCCAAATTTGACAACAATGGCATCTTAAAATTTGCAGATGACACAACAGTGACTGGTCTAATGAGAGACAGTGATAAGAAGGCCTATAGGAGGGAATTGGAAGATCTAACCATATGGTGCCATGATAACAACCTCTCTCTAAATGTCAATAAGACAAAACCGCCCATGATCTGTTCTCACTCCTTCCATCTAAAAATTTTACTGGAGCATGAAATCACACAAACCACCTGGTGGTCAGTAGCTTCTTTCCACAGGCAGTCAGGTTGCTGGACAGCTGACACAACCATACGCACTTCACATTGTTGTACATAGTCTATGCATGTCTGTAGTGGGTTTTTTTGTTGCTGTGCTGGGATGATGTCTTGGCAGAGAGAGCCAAGGACAAGTATTTCATTGTATTTTTAATACACAAGACAATAAAGATGAACTTGAACATGTCATCTGCAGATCAATGCCAAACCAGTTAGACCTCATTCTTCTTTGCTGGTAAACAGTCTAGGAATGTTTGATTCCCATCAGGTCATCAAGATAATCACCTTCCTTAAGGGTAAATCTCCACCTGTAACCACAAGAGAGAGATGAAAAAAAAACAGAAACACCTCTACGTTGCTTTGCAAGGCAATAAAACAAAGTCCTGCATATATGCTACTTCAAATTTATAATTTTACTGCAAATGGTAACTTCTGAAGCTGTAGTTAGTGGTGTAAATGAGCTTAAAAATATTTTGGCTCTTCTGTATATTTAAATGAGGTAGACAAAATATTCTGAACTCTTATGAACTTCCTTCATTATAATGTACTGTAGCTCAATATAATATATAATATAATACCACCACAAAGTACAGCCTCTAAACATAGAGCTGAATCATGTTCAAACCAGAAAGATACAACAAAAAAAGAAGAATACAAGCCCATTTTCTTTAGTCAACCATTGTTTTTTTTGGGTTGCTTCTTTTTATCACAAATCACACAGCATAAGTGACAGTGGGAGGTGATGTGTCATTCTCAGCTGATATCTTTTTCCCCCCTTTATCTTCTTTTCATTTTGCCTTTAAATGATTTGTTTTGGTTCAGGGTCATTCTAAAAATGTTTCGCTGTTTTCGGTTTTGTTTCACGTTGCTGTTATTCTTCACGCCCTGTCTCTAAAATGAAAGGAATTAATAAAGATAAAAATAACTCTGCCACATAATCCCCGAGGGTCAGCACAAGTTTGCCAGAGCATCCCTCTTCTGTCAGTCATCTAAAGCGGCAGAGGCATCTGGCGTGATAACCCTGTCACTCCACCTCTGGTGATTCTCTCACTTGAACTGACAGATTATATTCTCCTCCTCAGTTTGAGAAAATTTACTGAGCTCCTTTTATTAAGTTTCTATGATCATTGCAAAATGCATTATCATCAAGCCAAAGGGGCTGTTTCACAAAGTTGTAGAAAACATGACATTGTGTCTTCATTTCTGCACATTTGGTCCAAATATTAACATTTGTCATTTTGTCCTTTGTCTTTTAGAGGAGACAGAGGGCATCACCCTGGCGGAGATCAGGCTCGTCCTGATTGGTGGGAGATGGGCTGGCAAAAGCTCATCTGGCAACACCATACTTAGAAAGGAAAGGTTTGAGTGTGGCCGAACACGAACGGCTCAGTGTGAAGGGAGACATGAGGTGGTCGAAGGCAGGAAGCTCATTGTGGTCGATGCTCCGGGATGGAGCAGCTCCCTCTCCCTCACAGAGATCCCAGAGGGGGAGAAACAAAGGTTTAAACTCAACAGCTCAAAGTGTCCGCCTGGACCACACGCTTTCCTCCTTGTTATTCCCATTGACTGTGCTTTCTCTGTGAAGGAGAGGAGGACCGTGGAGGAGCACATGAAGCTGCTGGGGGAGCGGGTTTGGAAATATACCGTGGTGCTGTTCACCTGTGGGGATTTCCTTGGAGAGAAAACGATAGAGCAGCACATCGAGAGCGAGGGAGACGCGCTCAAGTGGTTAATCAAAAGGTGCAACAGTAGGTACCACGTGTTTAATAACAAGAAGAGTAACTCACCTCAGGTCACACAGCTGCTGGAGAAGATAGATGACATGGTGTGGCAGAACAACGGCAGTTACTATGAGCTAGATGAACAGACTTTTCATATCATTAAAGAGAAGCAGCAAGAGGTGGCTGAAAGGGCAGAAAAGAGGCGGAAGAGGGCCGAGGAGCAAAGACAGCAAATGAAAACACTCATTCCAGGTAAATGTGACAGTAGGTGAACTCAAACAAACACTTCCTGTAGTATATGTTCTGACATCATTGTTTACAGCTTAAAGGAATGCTTTGACAATTTGGGAAATATCCGTATTTGCTTTCCTAATGAAAGTTAGATGAGGAGATCGATACCACATACTTTATTATCACTGTCTGAAGGTGACAAAGTCGTCCTAACAGCACCTCTGAAGCACACTAATTAACATGTTTTTTTTTTCCTCAGCTGAAATGTCTGAGTGGCAATAAAATCAGTTGGCTAGGTGTGCTGCCTAATTCCATTCTTTATTCAATTTTAACACTTTAAGGATTCAGCACTCAGCTTTTTTGACTGTGAGTTGAGTGCGTTGTATTCCATAATTTTTATATCTCATTTTTTAAAATCTGAAAAAAAAAAACAACTAACTAATCCCACCATTAGTAAGGCTCCCTGTATTCATTGGTAGTTTGTATGAGTTATCGTAAGGTCTATGATTAATCAAGCTTTGTTTTGTCTGATAACAGAAGAAATGAAGCCCATCCCAAAACTCCAGGTGATTCTCTTGGGAAGTCGAAATGTTGGCAAAACCTCTGTAGGAAACACCATCTTAGGAATCAAAGAGCAAGAGGATGGAAGAAGAACGGCACATTCGGTGGCCCAGAGGGGTTTTGTGGGTAAAACTGAAATAACTCTTGTTGACACACCAGGTTGGTGGAAAGGCTTCTCAGTGTTTGACACTCCAGAAATGATCAAAGAGGAAGTGATGCACAGCATGTTCCTGTGCCCCCCTGGGCCCCACGTCTTCCTGTTGGTGATTGATGCAGACGCATCCTTCAATGCCAAACACTTAGATGCAGTGACAACTCACGTGGATCTTCTTGGTAAAGAAGTGTGGAGATACACCATTGTAGTTTTCACCAGAGGAGACTGGCCGGGAACAAACACCATAGAGGAGTACATCGAGGGCGAGGGTGAAGCCTTACAGTCTCTGGTGGATCAATGTGGTAACAGATATCATGTCATTGATAACAAGAATGCAGATGATGGTACTCAGATCACAGAGCTGCTGGAGAAGATCACTGTGACTGTAGCTGAAAATGGCTGGGAGCATTTTGTTCCAGATGAGCAGATCCTTTTGACCATTGTGGAGAGAAGAAGAAGAGTGGAAGAAGGAGCAAGACTGAGGCAAAGTCAAGTCAAGGCCAAAAGAAAAACCCTCAGTGGTATGGTCCAGAGTCATCTAGCATTAGTGTCTCAAATAAATTAGCCTGGCACTGTTATACTACTCTCTACACTACACAACACAATATCAGCCCTGCACTAAGTACCAGTCTGGTGAAGCTAATAATGTTCAGCTTTTTCTGTCAGAGATGATGAGCATTTTTAAGGCCACGGTATGAAGGGTTAAGTAATTACCTCATTTCAGTGTTAAATTGGTGTTGATGACAGTCTACTTGTGACCACTGATCTCTTTTGTTAAAGTTATCAGTAATAGCTCAATTGAAAACGTGGTAATATTAACAATACTTAACAATATTTTAGCAGATTTAAGATAAACACAGATCACAATTTATATATGCTGATATATTGTTACTGGATTTTTAGAATTCAAATATTTATATCGGTATTGACCTCAAAAATTCGGTATCAGTCTTATTTGATACTATTTATAGGTGGAGTATTTTCAGCAACATTCAATTAATTTGTAAGCTACTTCATCAAAACAACATGACACATTGAATCCTCTCAGTTTGTGTGGTTGTATTGCAAGCAGACATACAAGTTGCTCTGTGGTTGGATTTCTGACAGAGCAGCCTGTGTTTGTTGCCCACAGCAGGTGATACAAGGTACCTCTATTAGTAAGACACACTTGCTATTATCACTAGTACAGGACTGAAATGTTGAGGACTACAAATTTAATGTACTTGAATGTCTTGTGTTTTTAAGTATTAGACAGGATTTTTGAGACTTTGCATATTTTATAGCATTTGTGTCTGATGCACCAGAAATTTAAGCAACAACTTTTTGGCCTCTTTGATCTCTTTAAATTCTATATGTTATCGTGAAAACTCACTGGAAGCTTACATATACAGCTATATACATATCACTTGTAGCTGCTATAGCTACAGCTATAGCTACAAGTGACTCACTTGTTTGATATTATAAACTACCAAATATCCTAAACTATAACTTGAATCAACTGCAGGGCTATTGGGCTTAGATAACAGTTTCAAATTGAATGTTAATTATTTTGTGTGTTTCACCTTGTAATGAGAGTTGTTTTCTTCTCAGGTTCCAGAAATAAGTTACAAGAGTTGAGGATTGTGATGTTTGGTCAAAAGAGGTTTGGAAAGAGTGCGACAGGAAATAACCTCCTGCGCAAAGAAGTGTTCCCTATCTGTCAGAATGAACAGTGTCAGATGGAGGAGGCGGACGTTGCTGGCAGACGGATCACGGTGATCGACACGCCAGGCTGGTGGAAGGAGTCGTCCCACTGCACTGAAGACATGGGCAAGGAAATTGTCAGAGGATTGACACTGAGCCCATTAGGGGTTCATGCTGTTCTGCTGGTTGTTCCCTTGGACCTCACATTCAGGAAGGCTCAGCAGGTCGCCCTGGAGGAACACATGAACCTCTTTGATGCCAATGTCTGGAAACATGCCATAGTTGTGTTCACATACGGAGACAAACTGGCAGATAAATCCATAGAGGAGCACATTGAGAGGGAGCACAGTTCTCTCCAGTGGTTGGTGGACAAGTGTGAGAACAGATACCATGTCCTGAACAATATGAAGAAAACAGATATGAGTCAGGTTACCGAGCTGTTTGAGAAGATAGAGGAAATGGTGTCAGGGAACAGTGGCCAGCTCTTCTGCCCTGACATGAATGACATCCACCTGAGAACTGAGGAGATGTTAAGGAGGCGGCAGGTGAAACATGTACTGAAGCAACGGCTGGAGCAAGAGTACAGGAGGAGAGAGCTGGAGCTGATGATGGGCTTCAAGGAAAAACTCCTTGAGCTGCAAGCTGACATCAAGGAAATACAAGTGACAAGTACCAAACCAAAGTCACTGAGTGAGTATTATGCTGTAATGCGGACAAAACCTTTGCTGTTTTCATTGTATATTCTATTGTTTTAATCCTTTGTCTTGATGGTTCTTTACTAGTTGGTGACATGGCCAAAATCAAAGCCAAGGGTATTGGTCAAAGCAAGAAGGAGGAAAACTTAGTTGCAAAATTGACTCAGGAAATTGAAAAGCTGGATAAGGAAATTATGAAATCCACAGTCCTTCTTCGGAACAGCAAGGACCTCTTGGTCCCTGACTGTAAATAAAAAATTATATTATATTCTCTAGAATTCATAATATTTCTTACCATAATATCACAGTTACAATTTGTGTTTCATTTCATTTACAGTTAGCGGGGACAGTCCAGCACCATCCATCGCTATGTCTTCGCAAGACAGGAAAATATCAAGCAGTAGCTTTGATAAAGTTCTGGGTTGGCTGTCCACACTTCAGATTGGCACAAATGTTGACAACCAGCTGACCTTCCACTCAACAACGTCAGGATACAGATCTGTGTTTCCACAAGATGAGTTTGACTGCAACAGGGAAGCTGATATTGCTGAATGAATAATCTTAATAGAAGTGAATGTAATAAAAATACAATGTAGCAGTGCAGAATTTGCACTCAGGGTAAGTCTAAATTAAACATAATGGAAGAATCGATATCATGAAATCATAATATGAGGGGGCAGTAAAGTTGGAGAACTGTAAGGCTGCGTCAGTTTGATCTCTTGTCCTGGAGGACAAATCTTGGTGTGGAAGTGATCATGATCATGATCAGTATTGATCATGATCATTTGTGAAATGTATTGGAATCCAATACTGCTTTTAATAAGCTGCTAATGTTTCATTGAGTTTATAAACTGTGTCAGGCAAGTCCTTCAGTCCTTATATTGTATTGTTTATAATGGAGGGTTTATAATATATATATGTGTGTGTGTATATATATTATGGTGGATTTGTATTCATGTGAGTGTAAAGTATTTCCCCACTGTGATAATAAAAATGTATCACAAGTATTTTATTTTCCTTTTTCTAAAGGAAAGATTGAATCTTTGCAATTCAACATTTGGAGTTTTCTACAAAGAATAAACTCCACGTAATTAAACTAGTACAAGGTCACATGAGGTGTGGAGTCAGGCTCAGTGATACAAAGACTACAATTTCTTTGCTTTTTTAAATTAAAATATCAGTTGAATATATCATGTGACTTTATTAGACCCTGCTTCTTCTAAGTCTGTTTCTACTTCTGTTATAGGACTAAAACCTAATGTATTTATTATTACTTATGAAAATAATGTTTAATTTGTCGATTGTAAATGGTTCAACAATTAAAAAAATGTTTCATCTTAATTAATGAAAATAAAATGTTTTTATTTTAAAAGGTTTTGGAGCCTGGATACTGCATTTGTCTTCAGTTTAAATGTATTTTGCCACATGTATTATTCATATGGCAACTGACTTTATACCCAGATGTCCCTCTTTGTGTCACTATATTTCAGCTCAACAGGGAAACGCTGTCTGAGGAAACACAAAGAGGGAATTTGATGCTAAAAAGACTGTAAATGTGGCAGATATTCACTGGATATGACTAACTCAGACTGCTGCCGCCTCATATAAGCTTCAGATAAACTTTTAAATGCATTCTTGGTCAAAATGACTGTGGACACACTGTGGATTTTGGCCTCCATCACTTACACTGATAGCACATTTGAAGGGGATCTTTTAACATCCAGTATAAACAGGAGGAATGATTACAGTGATAAAAAAAACCCTTTTAGTGTTCATATGGGCACCTGACTGTTGTTTTGTTGTATCCAACAAAAGAGACATTTATACACCCCTGAAAGCTCTTGCTGATGTTAGATGTATTCCTCTTACAAATCAATACATAAATCTGTTTCCAAGCACAGATTTATAAAGAATATAATGTGGTTACAAAGGGACGGGAAATGCTTATTTGACCTCTTGGGTGTGCAATACAATGTACTCAGAGGTTTGTTCACAAAAAACTTACATTTGAAAAAGTCAAAAGCAGGTTTGTTTTCCACAAACGATGCCTCGATCATCCACAGGTCCCTGCTGAGAACAGTTTCAGACCTTTCTATTTACTCTGCAGGCTTAAGGAACAAACTTTACATCCTCCTGTCATCATGAATGTGCTGCTGAGATTTTTCTTCTTCACTTTTTGGTGTGTGAATGAGAGCCGACTGGTACTGAAATTTTGCGGGCAATATTTGAGAGTTCAAAAAAGTTGGACGACTATATATTGGCTGATGTTTGTTTGTTTGTTTTACATAGACACGTGACATAAAAAAATGTTTGTTTGTTTATCAATCCAAAATACATGCCGATAAATTTGTTAATGTCGGCCAATATATCAGCCCAGCAATTTTTTTCCGTCAAGCTCTAATGTGAACACATAAGCACATAGGTTATACACTATATTGTTACATAGCCTACATTTTGTTTCTGTAGGTTTACAGAGCATTTTGGAAACGAAGACCAAACCATTTTGCCAAAACTGTTTGAGAAAACTGTACATGATTTAATTAATAAATTATAAGCATTTATGTGTATTATATCTCTGTAATCCACAGTAAGTTGTTCTGTGTATCAAAATAAATAACTTCGACAAACATTTAGCTAACAGCTAAATTTTACTCTCACCGAGGTTCCTAAACGGATGTGTGTCCCTGTCTTCGGGCTTTTCGTGGACTTCCAGGAGGATTTAACACCTCCACTACGAACCACTGTTAAAAATAAATGTTCATGAAACATCAAACTCTGAGGAGTTTAATGTTTCTGCGCTGCTGTTTGCTGTTTTCTCCACTAGAGAGCCACAAACGGCTACAAACCGCCGCTCTGTGTGACGTCATTTTCATTAGACGGAAGTAACAAAAAATTGTAGTCGTTAGAAATCCTGATAGTGACATGACAAATCAAACAGCATACTGAAAAACATAATACAAGCCAACTAACCAAACAGGTATGTATTTCAGGGGACACGTTATGCAATGTTAGTGCTTCGCTATAATGTAAATATATGTCGTATCGCAGGTGACTGTTGTTGTGCTGGTTTGAATGGACTGAATGAGCCCAGTGTTGTTTACTGACAACGGAGCTAATTAGCGAGCTCACTTCAGACTCTGCTGTGTTCGATGTTTTAACTTTAATGAGGGTTGAATACTTATACATTGGTGATTAGCTACCGTCAGGGCTCATCATATTGAATTGTCATAACTTTTTGTGCCAGTCTGACAGCTCTCTGTGTCATAAACACGTTACTCAGGCCTAACACTGAATAATACCTTCATGTGCCATTATATGCAGGTTTATTTTGGGAAAGTCTCCTTCACAAACATAAAGGATGGTAAGAAATTCATCATTTAATCACATTCTATTGAAATGTAGCCTAATTCACTGCATTCATTCAGTGTACATATTGTGCATGGAATAATCAATTATTTACAATGATCTATTAACAGCAGAGTGAAGTGTACCGACTGTTCTAACCCCTCTTTTTTTCCCTTTCACAGCATGGTAGAGTAAAGATTAAAACCACCGCCCAGCAGGAGGAGGAGAAAAGAAAGGAGCGAGAGAAGAAACTGAAGATATATGTGGCTGCACGGGATGCCTGTTTTGCTAAGGTCCTTAAGACAAGCACATTTCACCATACAATTTAAAGGATCCGGCTGATAACGTACTGTTCTTGTTGACAAGAAATCCCATAAAAAGACCAAAACCAATCATGAATTTATCTTACTAACAAGTATAATATATGTATCCTCTGTGTCACCTAGTCCAAAAACACATCACGGTTACACAGGGTGACATGTTCCTTCATTACCATGAACATGGGCATGGTGGTTTATTTAGATTCAATCCCACATACACCATTCTGATACTGCAAATACTTACTAGCACGACCAAATCTTCAGCTGGAAATAGTCCCCAACAAATACATCATTGCCTCCTGTTGGAGTAATGTTGCCCAGCAGTTTTAGGAAATTGTTTTCAGAATTAAATCCACATACTTTTGTCCTCTTTTTAAAGATTTATGTCTTCAGCAGGAACAAATGAGCTCTGTGCTGAAAATATTAAGAGACAGACTTGAAGAATATAGAATAACATCAGTATTAGTCTTTAAATGGCAGTCTCAAAGTTATATGACAGTTAAAGTATAGTATTTATTTCTTTGTCCTGTATGACAGAGGAAGGAGGGTATCTGGGATGATGAGGCCCTCCAGTTGACCCAGCAGCTGCTGTCATCCAATCCCGACTTTGCAACCCTCTGGAACTACAGAAGAGAGATCCTAATGCACCTGGAGACCGTGAAGTTAGATAATTACCAATTATTTTGTCACATATAGATTCATAGCATAACAGTTTGTGAATGGTAAATCATCTGAGATAGGACAGGGGAATGACAGTTCTTTTTCTCGATATCTGCTTCAGAGACAAGGACGAAGTGCAAAAGATTTACGAGGCTGAGCTATCATTTTTGGAGTCTTGCCTGAAGATGAACCCCAAGTCCTACGGCAGCTGGCACCATCGAGGATGGGTCTCGGCCCGCTTGCCTCGACCGGACTGGGCTCGAGAGCTGAGCCTGTGTGATCGCTGCCTCAGCCTGGATGACCGCAACTGTGAGTAATGGAGTAGAAAAATGAAGAATTGTAGAGGATTTTGATAATTCTGCATATTTTTAGTAGGTATACTGACGCACCATTTCCATCCATATCTCACACCGTATTCTCTTATTTCGATCAGTTCACTGCTGGGATTATCGCCGGATGGTTGTGAAGATGTCTGGTGTGCCCGTGGATCAGGAGTTGGGGTTTACTGATTGTCTTATTGGCTCCAACTTCTCCAACTACTCCAGCTGGCATTACCGCAGCACCCTACTGCCGCTGCTCCACCCGGAGTCCCCTGAACCCCCCTCACCTTGCCACAAGCCTCCCCAGTCCTCCCCTCCACCTTCTCCGCAAATCCACTCCCACCGCGTCTGTGAGGAGCAGTTACTCAAAGGTAAACTCAATGACTCAGCCAGTGAATGGCCAGGTTGTCTAGTCAGCAATACACAACAGTAACAGACAGGGGGCAGTCTGAGCCTCAACAAGTGCTGTAAAGTGTGGCTGATTCCTTCGGGATGGGAGTCAGTTTCACTATTACGATGGGACATGAAAAAATAAGTGATGCAAGTGATGTCTTTTGTGTAATTTGATCATGTTTACATTAAGCATTTAACTGTTTCTCTTGTTTTTTTTCCAGAATATGAGCTTGTACAGAACGCTTTTTTCACCGACCCCAACGACCAGAGTGCTTGGTTCTACTATCGTTGGTTGCTAGGCAGAGGTGTGTGTATACATGTAGTGGTGTCTTTATGTTCAAATATGTGTGAAAGTACGTACATATTTCATGAGCGTACAAATATTTCATTTATTTTCATTTTCATTTATTTCATTTATTTTCGTTTATTACATGAGTTTGCACAAACCTCTCTCTCTTTCTCACAGCGGAACGTGAAGAGATGATAAGCTGTGTGTACGTCAGTCGGGATGAGGAGAGAGTGGCTGTCGCCTTCTCTAGGCCTGTCAATGTGAGTATCTTCACTTATCCTTATGAGAAAAAGCTTTCTTATTCTTTATCTTATGTCCTTATGGTGCACTGTGTTGACTCTCCGACCTTCCTTCTTGTGTGGCTTCTGTTAGGCTCAGTCGGTCGGGCTGCTGCTGGTGCTCGACGGTCAGCCCCAGAGAGTGGAGTGGAGGAGTGTCCATCCTCGCTTTAAACACAGCCCTGTCTGGGTATCCTTTTCTTTTATGACACAAAATTATCACCGACAGTACTGTTGACTGTCACTGTGTGCTACTGATTGAACACAATACTGGTTTAACATTCTGTTCTCATCATTCTTCACATACTACATGCTGATAAAATGTTATGGTATGTGCATAAAGAGAAAGTGTGTCACCATGTAACAAGTTTGTAATCAGTCTACTGGAATGGAATGTTTTTACCTTTATCATAGAAGTGAACCTTTTTTTTATAGTTATGTGAGGACAGAGTGACACAAAGGACTAGGCTGGGAACCAGACAAATCTGCGAGCTCATGTTTTATTTGCTCTGACAGATGCGTCTGGCCCCCCTCCCGTTCAGACAGATTTCCAGCCGACCTGACCCGGGTCGGGCCAATCACATCCGTTGATCTAATATGGGGCGAGTTTGATACGATGACTGTACGGGGGGCTACAGAGGGTTATGTCGTTCAGCATCATATTGCTACATGTTGCATTGCTCCGATTGGTTGTAGGTCTGTCCAATTGTGTCCAGAGGCATTTTGGTCTGTGCACTTCAATAACATCTCTCAGAAATCGAAAATGAACTGAGAGGCTTGATGCCAGACTAACAGAGGACACCAAGTTTGGTCAGAAAAACTGCTAAAGTAGATGGATTTTATGAGGAATCCAGTTTTTCTGAAGTGTCCTTCAGTAGGACAGGGAACTCCCCTCAGCTCCAGCAGTACTGCTGAGTATCTGACCTCACAGGCTGAACTTCTAGTGGAAAGAACAAGCAAAACATGGTTTTGAGTGGTTTAATCCCAAAGATGGTTTATATTAAAAAATGATTGATATCTGGAATTCACTAAATTCACTTTTTCTGTAGCCCACAACTTGCTAAAGGCTAGTTTTCCAAAAGGACTGTTTTTCATAGATTTACATTTTTTAGTCATACTGTCCACAGCTCTTAAAGTTTGCTGTATTGACACTGGCAATGAGTCATGGACTTAATATGCACGCTCATGCTGCGTACCTGGGTGGGTTTTGTACTTCTTTTAAAGGTGGCCAATTTGGTCTGAATTTGAACTCTTCCTCCTCATTTGTGATAGATCATCTTCATTTCGTTCTTTTTTAACCCTAACGCTGGCTCAGATCTGTGACCTTCCTCCTGGAACGACCAGCGACATCACAAATGAGCACAATCTGACTGTGCACTGGACTGAAAAACACACTCATAGAGACTGTGCTCTGTATACAGGTGATAACATGTCGTGTGTCTTTACATGCTGTGTTCTCTTTATTTTCTCAAACTTCAACTGTGGGTTTTTTCACTTCCACAGGTCGAAGCGAGAGTTGGTGTCGCGACTCTGCCACCGATCAGGAACTTTTCAGGTACGGTTTTGGCAGCATGTCATGTAGTTTTTTGTTGTTGTTATTGTTGTTTTTATTTTAAGGCATAAGAATGGATTGTGCTCTTTCTCTGTAGGAGTGAACTCTCAGTAGAGAAAACCTCAGTGTTACAGTCTGAGCTACAATCATGTAACCAGCTACAAGAACTGGAGCCACTTAATAAGTGTAGGTGCTTTTAATATTTACTACAACCATGTGTCCTTGAGACTCACAGAGCTGAATAGTTTACCTCTTGTATAATGACACCTCAGAATGAGGTTTGCTTTTGTTGCTGATGTTTTCACGCAGCCACTCTCATTGCCTTGGCAGGGTGCTTACTGACCATTATCCTCCTGATGAGGGCGCTAGACCCCCTGGGATATGAAAAGGAGACACTTGCTCATTTCCAAACACTCAAGGTCAGTACCAACCATTTGTATTTGCACACAATACAGGCACAGGTCTTTGACTGAACACTCATTTTCTCCCTCAGGAAGTGGATTCCATGCGCTCTGCCTATTATAGTGACCTGTGCAGCAAGTTTATGATTGAAAACACTATTCTGAAAATGGAGTACGCTGAAGTGCGCGTCTTCAGTATCTCTGACAAGGTTGGTTGAGAATAGCGATACAAAATTCTATTTAGTTAATTGAAATCTAGTCTGCTATTCTGAAAATTCATTTCTGCACTTCTTTTCCAACAGAACCTGACCACTTTATGCCACCTGGACCAGCTGCTATTGGTTACTCACATCAATCTGTCCTCCAATAAGCTGCAGCGGCTCCCTCCTCAGTTTGCCATGTTGCAGTGCCTGGAGGTGATAAAGTTGCAATTCAAATCCAATTATCTGTCCTATCTGGACAGTGATTCTCTTCTTATTTTGTGTGTGCCTCAGTTGGTAGATTACAGCAGGAATGATACGAAATGATTACCTTTTTTCTGCAGTATGTTCCATTTAAAAATAAATAAATAAAAAAACCTCTTCCCGCTTGCAGGTCTTGGAGGCTGATAACAACTGCATAGAAAACCTGGAAGGAGTGTATCACCTTCCCAAACTGGAGGAGGTCCTCTTGAAGAACAACAGTATCCTTAAACCAAAGATTCATATTCATGATTTATATTCAACTTCAATTCAACTGTGTTAATCCTCTCACACCAGTGTCATAGAGTTCGATTTTGATTGTCTATCTACACTCCTCTCATAGTGTACTAATGACTGAAGAAATGTGTGAATCAGCTCCGAGTGCGCATGGCTCAATGCTGCAAAACAACCCTGGTAGAGCGCGAGCAGCTGACGATGTGTGAAGAATGTGATGTAAAAGACACACTACACACAAAAGGTGGTGTTTACAGAGTTTGGAAATTGCAGCAGTAAAAAACCGCTTCAGCTCAATGCATGAATAATTTGTTTTTACCTGAAACGTCGTTTAGCGAATGAGTAAATAAAATCAGCGCTGCAATTTCACAGAGCAAACAGCATCATTAAGAAGGGAAGAGACACTTAAACAACACATCATCACTGCAGACTGCTTCCCCTTCATGCTTCACTTCCACTGATACACTTAAGAGGAATTAATGAGGTTTGCAGGTTATGACCCTGACGATATAGTCAAGGGGTTTTTCTATAATGAATGTTCAATTACAGTTGTAGTGTATGCATGTCTATTGTTTGGCCTAAGTTTTATATTTAGAAAAATACATTTTTATCCCAGTGTCATATTTAACATGTGGATCTTACTTTTGCACCAGTGTCAGGAGGACTGAATGTTTGCGTCCTGTCGCCTTTCTGTTCATTCCTACTAATATTACCACAGAACACATGAAGGCTTTTTCATTAACCTAAATGCACAGAAATATCTACACTGGCAGATCTTCAGCCGCTGGCCTCTTGCCCCAAGCTGAAACGCCTTGATCTCCGTGGCAACCCTGTCACTCAGACCGCCAACATCGAGTCGCAATTAGCCGAGCTGCTCCCCTCAGTCACAGACCTCCTGCTCTGATAAGATGGAGGGCAGAAATCTCTGCCACCATTGTCCCGTCATTCGGTTGTACCTCACACTCTTGGGCGTTTGTTTTGTGAAAGAGCAAGTGGGTGTTTTTCCAAGTGTCTTGTGACTCTGTTTGTTCCACAGAATTATGTGTGTGTGACTGCGTAATAACCAATGTTGCATTTCATCTGTGTGCGTACGGATGTTTCACAATACAACACCCCCAAATGCATGCTATAAACCTGATAATGGAGAAAATTGACTGTATATGGATCGGCGTGCAGTAACGCTGGCTTATTGCTTCTATAAGCTTTAAAACGGTTGAATTTGAAGAAAAGCTTCTAACTGATGATCAGAGCATATTGCATAGTTCTCACACACATTTTTTTAAAAGGTTGTGTAAACATTTAATATATGACACAGTACTGTTGCACAGTAAGTCACAGATCCAGTAATAAAACAGCACACATTGTGTCACTGCCTTCCAAAACCTGTCTTGTGTGTTTTTTCTATGGTCAAAGAAAAATTAATTTTTCTTTGACCATGTTTAAGCTTTCCTGAATGTATGTTAATCCTTAAGGCATTCACAAGTCGGTTTCAGAGGTGTGCCAGGGCCATTAGGAGTGTGTCACCACACTAGGCCTTTAGTTATCACTGTCTTTGTTCACTTGTTTGATTTATTCAGCTTTGCAACTGTTGGAGATTGATGTCACAACATTTTCAGTGGCATTCTGGGAGTGTCCAATTTAAACAAATTAAAATGACATTACATTTCCAAAATGCCACACCTTTTAGTTCACAATACACAAGGGCAAAATATTAGAAAAAAAAGTCATTTAATCATTAAATATAAATTCAGATTTAGGATAACAAGCTGTTCTAGCATCTCTTTTAGACTTCTTTTAGACCTTGGTATTGTAGTGTTTCAAGCTACATACCAACAGTAACAGTATGCTCACAAAGCATTTGTTAACATTCTGATGTTTAGTGTGCACACTATAACATATGTGTTTGCATGCTGACATTTGCTAATTGAATTGAATGGATTATTACTGTTGTACCACATTTCACAACAATCCATCCAAGTTGTTGAGACGTGTCTGTCAAAACCACAAATGTGAACCTCAGTTGTAGTTAGTTGTAGATTGGATTGACAGTAATTAACTTATTTTCAATGTGTGTAAAACAACCAATGTTGTTATAGGAACAAACTATTCTTTATTTTCAAAACCAAAGCTTGATCTTAGTATAAATAACATGTTAATAAAGATGGTTGAAGAAGCCAAACTTTTGGGAGTTACAGAAAAAAATAATCATGGCACAAACACATACAGAGAGTGGTAACTAAAATGGGAAACAGTTTGCTTGTAGGTAAGTGATATGAAAAATGTCTGATACATTAAACTGTCATCAGCAGTTTGGTCCAGTATTTCATCAGATAATACAATATTACACAATGTTATACTCATGATGGTTTTCATTAGGAATGCCATTACAACAAAGACTGTTGATTTCATCATTTGATACAGATACACACAATTATTCAAGAGGCACGCTGCTGTAGGTTGTTTTACTTTACCAAAAAAAAAAAAAACATCAGTTCAACACATTCATATTACAGTTCTTCTCGATAATTTACACACCATAACTGAGCCTATTAACTAAACATCTCAAACCATGATGCCATTTACTAAAAGACGGTCCCATTTCCCAAAACTAAAAAACACTATTCCCCTGTTTTCTCTCATGCACTCATTTAGAAAGCATTGTCATTCAACATCATTAACTCAAGTCATCACAGCTGGAACCCAATTAACACACAATTCTCCAGGTGGAAACACTAAGAGTCAAAATTGTTCACACACCAATCAGAATATCAGGACAGATAAAAGGGCTGTAGGTCAGTTCACTTTGGAACAATGGTTCCACAGAAATCTGCAGAAGAATGAATGTGATTTCTTTCTTTGTGTATGTTTTTATTATTATTATTGGTTTATATTGGTAAATACATGGAAATGATTTTACTGTATTCTACCTTCTTAATCAGTTGCATATTTTTACAGCACATTTACTTTTTCACTCAGTTTCAATTTATTTTACTACAGTACATTGAGGAATTAAACTTTTTGAAAATGTATACATGTGTTGTGTCTTTATATTATGCTCATCATGTAAAGCAGTTGTTCTGGGGGGGGGGGAACCATAGGAGCCATTATTCATAGCAGTAACAGGTTTTTACAGTAGTGTTTTTGAATGGATCTCACCAGTGTATAATGGCTGCTTTGTAGTGTGTGTTTGTGTATTTGATGGCTTTTGTGTAATGACTGAATGCAAAGTTTGGTTTAGATGTGAGATTATATGGTTTTGAGTGGAGAGCTTGGTTTTGACGTGGAAGTTTGAAGTTTGTGAATATGAGTGTACAGTTAAAAAAATGTATTTAGGCTTTTGGGAAATGGAGCATCATCAGAAATAACTTTGGTTATAAATAAGTATTCTTTTGGGTGAAAAGGGTTCCTTGAGATTTACACAATGATACTTACGGCTAAGTTACATCATGATAGAGTCAGTCAGAGCCTGTTTATCTGATTTCTTTGTGTTTGTGTTGTGTTTTGTTTGTGTTGTCATGTTAGTGTATTGTAATGAGTAGTGTGAATGTACTTTGGTGTTGTCACTTTGTAAACTGTGTAGACCCCAGGAAGAATAGCATCTGGGGGGAAACAAACAAACAAATCACGGTGCCTCTAGAGGAAAAGTCAGGAGAACACCAAAGTCTTTAGGATTCATCATCTGGAAAACATGAATGTCTATACCAAACTTTGTGCCAATCCATTCAGTGGATGAGGAGATATTTTGAGATAAGAGAAAACTATGACCTGCTGGTGGTGCTAGAGAAAAACTCAGGATCACATTAGGATTCCTCCTCTGGGCACCATGAAATTCTAAACAAAATTTCATGGGAGATCTATTTATTACTTGTCATGATGATTTGGTTACGCATGGTCAGATTCATTTTAGACCCCAGGAGTGGACCAACAGACCATCATTGCCATCCAGAGCCATGCCGCTACCATGGCTAAAAACTGATGTTTTCCCTGTGAAATAATCATATTCTTATAGATACAACAGTGAGGTTTTTCTGGTAGAGCGTTTATAATGGCATGACTGTTCTTGTTAATTACTCTATTTCCTAAGGTATCATCAAAATATTGATATGACGTTCCTACAAAGACTATTATGTAATAGAATTAGGTTGCTTTTGTTCAGAGTTAACACAGTTAAGAAACTCAGTGAAAAACCAACCCAACCAGACTGTGTGGATAACTCAGATGATTCAATCACCCAGCACATGTAATATCTATCAAATTATTAAACAAAAGTAGACACACACATGTTCTCTCCCAGTGAACCAGACCTTTCTACTAGCAAGGTGTGGACCTCCCACACAGAGGGTGAGCCACCAGTCATTAAATTCCAACACAAAGTGATGCTGAATGAAGGGCTCCTTCCATGCAAGACATTTTGACATGTCACAGTAAGAAAAACAAAGGTGTGAATGAATCAAATTAATGACAGCTTTCACAATTTCATCATGCTGCTTGAGTTACCGGGTCCCGCTGATTCACTGTCAAACTGTCATGACTTACTGGGACACTTGCATAGAACAGTCAAAATGTCTGCTGTGAAAAAGGTCTATTATTTTTTTCTTTATAGGAATTTACTTGCAGTCTTTTTCCCCACTTGCACTGTATATTTTATCTTTAAAGTTTCTCTCCCTGTCAAAAAACAACAACAAAATTAGAAGAGAAATTAACCTAAACCAACCAGATATACTGACCTTGTCACCTTGCGAGAGTTAGTTCTGATCTGTTCTTTTATAAATGAACGTAGGAGAAGTTTAGTGAATAATTCATGAATAAAAACATGAATTCATTACAAGGACAGGACACAAGCCTAAAGAGAGTTGGATTCCAATATTATTACTGCTACTAATAATAAGCATAATCATGAAGAGATTTCATTTAATAGATAGATGATCAATAGAAAGATAAGAAATTTCACACACCTGCTACTTAATATGAGCTAAATATAAACTTAAAAATGAGAAACAGTGCGAAGAAATGCAGGGCAGTGAAAGGATTTTCATTTAAGATGTTATATAGAAACACTGATTATGAAACAACTAGCCTGCTTTTGTTATTGGTAGTCAAATTGTCATATTTTACTCTGAAATTTAAATGGTATCTTAGCTCTCTAAATGATTTCAGTCGTTGTTGTTAGAGGAAATATCTGACCCGACTACTGTCTGTGCAGCAGGAGGGCGTGCCATCTCTGCCTTAGCTCACAAGTATTTAAAGGAGGTCTGAACTTGTAGCTCATCTGTGAAAAACACAAAGACACATCGAACAGAAGATTTCTTCCTGCAGTCAGCATTGCCACATTTCTTCTGCCATTGAACTGAGTAAGTGTGAATTAACTGTTTGACATGTAAGTCTAGTCTAATAATAACCTGATAACTACACCATTGATTTATGATGTTGCTTATTACATTGTTAACTATATGTAGCCATGCTCACATTCATTTGCATTACAACCTTTCTTCTAAACAGAGCACTTTCAAAAGTATTTTACTTTAAGTATTTTTATTTAAACTTACTGACTTACTGTCAATTTCACCTCCTGTTGTTTCTTGTATGATTAACTCTGTTACAAAAGGTTTTAATGTTGTTCTGTTTCCAGAATGGATTCATTCACAACTGTATGGGACAACTATAGAGTATATTTTTAGTAATTAACCTCATTGATGTGGAGTGGAAGAGACTCCTGGGGAGCCTTTCTTTAGATAAATCTGTAATATTTTATATCATATGAATTCCTGCATTAGTTAATGTCTAATTGTGTGTAACATATCATTGTAATAATGCAACATTGTGAAACTAATATGAAAGGGGCAAAACATTTGGATTACTTGTATAGGGTCAAATTCAGTCCAGTGCACTGAAGAGAACCCTGTGTATGCCTTTTCTAACATAAACTAGTCAAGGCCCTTTTGTTCCTCGGTTTGTATTTTCTCCCTGAGGCTAATGGATCATGAGTGTAGCTGAGGGAAGGTTACTGGATCACCACCCTCCTCGAGGAAAATATCCAACAGTGATGAATAGCGCACAAGTATGTTGTGTCTGCTGCTGACATCATGGGAGTGAACATTCAGTTGACTTTGATTTGGGAGATTTTGAGACATTCGTTCACCAAATGTTCTATGCCTGTGTATACAGATTCATCTGTATGTAGGGTTAAACAGCATGTTGGACACCCAGACATGTGCCACAGGAGCCAGCGAAAGTCTGCTCTAAATAGCTGGGATGCAACACAGCAGATGATCAAGTGATGAGAATCTCATCTCATAGCAAGTTCAGCTGTCAGGCATCTTATCATTCACAGTGTCATGCAGTCTTACTGTGTCTCTTTTCTTAGTTTGAGATACTTTGTGGGCAGGGTTTTAGACAATAGGAGGCCTTCAGCAAGATTTTCTTTAGGGGACGTCCTTACTTTACCTAGAGCTGAGAATTATGAAATAAAACTATAAACTATATATATATTTAACTTTATAGTTTAACTATATGCAACTATATAAACCTATTATTTGTATTATGAGGACAACATGACAAGCATTTGATATTGTACTACCACAATGTTGCAAGAACATTCTTGAAATCTATGAAGTGATCATAATCCTTGCATGACATTAATACACAAAACACACATTTGTAGTAAACATGCCTTCATTCAATAGAAATTCAAAAGAATTTGCTAATATTCACCTGTGATTTGCTAAAGAATCAGTATCAGTTCCTTCATTTGCAATGAATGACTCCATGACACATACCTGAATCCTGACTTCTGCCATCTGTCTTTGTTTTCATTTTTTATTTTTTGGCAGCACTGAAGGAATACTTGCAGATCGTTCTATAGCAACATAATGATTGGCTTGACAGTTGCTGCAGCACCTGTTCCAATAATATCCATCTACTGACATGATTGACATGGGGCCCGTTGGTCAGAGACATGTTGATTGGCTTGACATGATCTATCCATTGAGGAGGGGGTCCCTGTACTGTCAGAGCCATTGATTGGCTTTATGTGTACCAGCAGCTTTCGTAATTTAAAAAAACAACAACAAAAAAAGAAACCAGATTTGTGGGGCCCTATGTAATTGTGTATTGAGCGAATAGGGCGGGCTGGTGCTTTTTGCAGGCAGAGTGTAATCCTAACCATATGGAGCATCATTCCATGCAATCCTTCTCCTCAACCCTCCTTGGAAAAATGAATTGGACTAACAGTTTTTGAGGGCCCACCCTGGAGTAATCATTCACAACCCACTGAGGCTTCCCTGCTATAGCTGGTGCATTAATTTGTAGATGACAATATGTAAGTTTTGAGACTTAAACAGAGCTACATTTAGCTGAACAGATTTAAACTATGCTAGCAGCATGGCTCTGTGCGTGCCAATGTTGGTCAGTCAGTCCATCACTTGGGTCCAGACTGAAAGTTGGGTCTGTTGGCTCAAATTGCCATGAAAAGGGGTGGATTTAGTCATTTTGGTCATCAGTCATCAGGTAAATGTAGTGGTACAATGTTCTCCTGTTTGGGGCCATTTTAGTTGGGGGCAGTTGGCTACCTTGCCTAATAGTAAAGTCTACCCCTGCCCCAGAGGATATATCCTAACGACAACTGTGTTACTTTACTGTTCAGAGAATTAGCTATTTGAAGTCATTTAATGCACACGTGATAGGAGTTATTATGTTTATCAGGTTGTGGATTTTTTCATGTAAATTGTTTTGTCAAGCTGTCATTAGCAATGTGACGCACAATCATGAGCTCAGAGGAGCCGTTCCCTCTCCTACCACAGTGTCTGATTGTGATTTATTGTTCTCACAGTCTCAACTTCATTGGCATATGAATAAGGAATGAAGTAATTGTCAGTCTTGCTATTGCTTCATTTGAACCTGTTTGGTCACTGAGTAACAGCCAATGCTGCTGAGGAATGTAAAGTGTGTGGGAAAGGCTTTCATTGGTTAAAGAATTCTTGAAGGGTGGAACAACTATTAGAAAGATGCAGGATAAATCATAGAGAGATGAAGCAATGCTCAGCCGAGAAATGTGACTCCAGTCTTTGTTGCTGAGAGGTGACAAAGCCTGATGTTATGAAAAAAATGTTTCACAGTACAATTGTAAATCAAAGCACATGCTCACCTACCCAGAAAAACTTCCAGGACGCTTTTACTGACTCATAAATCAGATTGTAATTCAGCATCAGTGAATCAGCACCAGATGTGTCCTGATGGTATTGCAGAGTCAGAACAGCCTCCCAGCTTCAGGCCATGAGGGGTGAATGGAGGGATATGTGCACAGCTCTAAAATGAACTATTCAGGATAGTTGTATGATTTAATCTCTGCTCAGCAGCAATATTAGTAGATCAAATGAATAATTCTAACAGTGTTTTCTTGGAAATACAAGAAAAATATTGTTCATGCATATCAGACATTATCAGCTCCTCTCTGTAGTAGGTTGCATCATCAAATCATTAATAATTTCTCTGTTACAGTGTAGTGCATGGGAATTTAATTTAAGGGAAGATCTCTAGCAGGGTTTCTAAAAAAAAACAACAGAGGCAGTTTTGAGGTTTCAGGAGCAGGCAAACAACAGCCAATAACCAAAACTAATTAAAACATGTTGTGCAGCAGCCATCTTTGATGTGGTTGTCAGCTCATGTCAGGATGGTGTGTTAATTAAAAATGATGCTAAACTCAGCTGAACGGTTGAGGAAAAGCCTTTTCTTCTATTGTTTCCTCTCTTAAAGTAACTGGAGTTCAATGGATTAACTTTAATCAAATGTGTCAGTGTTTGAAAAATCAGATGTGTGTTGAACATCTAACAAAGAAAAAACATACATAGTAGTCTTAGGAGTCAAACTTTTCTTTGGAAGACATGCTTTGGGTCTGCATGGATAAATATGGTGTTGCCTTTTAGGAAACCAGCACACATCCAATGACAAATATTTTCTAAATAACTTTTGTTCATCATAGATTTTCTCATTGTGTTTGTCATTTTCTCAGGATGCCTGTAGAGACGCATTCAATCAGAGACAGATCTTCAGTGGGTCGGTTTCCTACTGTCACTCTTTTTGGCATTGGGGAGGACACAGAGGAGGAAAAGGAAGAACCAGAAGAAAACAATGTTGAGAAAGAAAACGCATGTCGTCAGTGGCTACGCAAAGTCTGCCCATGCTGCTACCCCAAGCCAAATGACGATGACATCACAGACACTGTGGTTACAGGGATTGATGATGTGGACAAGGAGGAAGGGACGGACGGCGAGAAGCCTGTGACTGATGGAAGCGAGCTTGATGGTACAACAACTGGCATCTTAGAAGTGCTCACAATTGTATTATTTATTGTATCAAGCAAAATCAATGCCAGCCATAATATAGATTTCATTCTCTCTTATCTTTGTTTTCGCAGAACTCCTCCTGAGGGTGCAATCAATAGACCTGATGAAAAGTAAATCAGGGCAGAACCGCTTGGAGCATCACACAGATCTCTACCAAAGTGATGATTTTATTATCCGCAGAGGGCAAAATTTCCTGATGTGGATTACACTGTCTCGACCTTTTGACCCCAACACTGACAAACTTCACCTTGAACTTAAAACAGGTCAGTGTCCTTGACAGAAACTGTGTAATGCCTACTAATCAGCAAAACTGAACACCAGAGTTTACCTGTATAAGCCAAAAGTTTCATGTCATGCTTTCATACCCTCAGAATAATCTTATATAGAGACTTTCACAACAACAAAATAGACTCCACCGGCAACAGGCATGCTTATGAATACTAATTCAATTTATATGAATTGCCAACATCAATTTCCTTTAATCCTAAAAGGCCAGGTGTGAAACTGGATAGACATAATCCAGCACACTCACTTCCTTTCTGCCCCTCTAAGAAACCTTATGCAGAGCTGCACATGATAATTAAAGAGTTCCCTTTTTGCTGGACAGCCAGAGGAAGGTGATGGGTTGACAGCTGAGAGGAAACAAGATGTACCAGCAAGAAGTTTTGATTTAACTCTCATGTCTTGTGCAGTTAATTTGACAGATTGTGTGTGTGGAATATATGTGAATATATACATTTTGTCGCATTTATGTGTAAAAAGATTTATAGATAGATAGGGAGGGAGAGAGAGAGAGAGAGAGAGAAGGAGGTTTTTGGTTACTATTGCTATGGTAACGGCTCTGGTTGCTATGCTCCAGGGAGAGTGTTTTACAGATGCCAAGTCCTCACTCCTGCTCTAACTAAAAATCCTACTGACAATTCACCATCAGTGCTGTCGCTACCAACTGTCTGAGCCTAAGCCCGCCACCTGTTTACCTGTTTTCATGTCTGCCTCTGCTTCCTCTCTCATTGTGTTGAACACTGTAAGGCAGAGAGGACAAAGACCAATATAGATCCTACAATTATAACTGCATGGGATAACAAGTGAGGCTTGAAGAGAATAATTACAATGTCTTTTTTACAGAAAGGCTGTGCAACCATTTTTATAATGACAATTTCACCCATATGTTAATACTGAGGAAATGTAGATGGTTTAATGAACGGTTGCTATGCTGCAAATAGGCTGGCCAAAATAATACTAGTATCTTTTTTTTCAAATTATACTTTATAATGTTGCATTATCTCCCTGATAATGCCAGATTTTATGTTTTTCCAACCTATAAAGGCAGCAATTTGGTATAATAACAAAAAACCAAACAATGCTGATCATGAATAATCATCCCATAATTTTAAAAAAGCCATCTGTCACAACAACAATAAGAAGGAAGGTAATAGCAGCTGCAGATAATGCCAATTTTTAGGCTTTTAAAAATCTTACCACTACTCTCCAAATGGTGTATATTTCATGTCAAAGTACCATTTTCCTACTCATATTTCACTTTAAACAGTTTTCAACCATGCATACAATAGCATGTACTCAGATGAAACACTGTACTCTGAGACGTGAGAATCAATCACAGCCCAATCTAAAACAATACCGTTGTTTTTAAAATTCAAGTGAAAGTCAGTGACAGTTGAATGCTTTGGTTTTGTGGTTAGTGGTGTGTTTCAAAGTCCTGCTAATGGCTTAGAGAGGCTGCAATTTTCATAACACCTCACAGAATGAAAGTGTGGGTCAGATTGAACAGCACTCTGCCAATTTTGCTATTCTTAGAGTCTTACCTGTTGCAGGGCTGAAAAGGTAAAGTTTTTCTTGAGGATGCACAGTAGATGAAAGGCCTTGATGTCATTAGAATCAAATTGGTTTGTCCCCCTCTGGGAGCATGAACGTATTCAGCTAATTTCATGGCAATCTGCCTCTTAGATTATGAGATACATTGTGGGCGAAGTTGACATTTAAGGTTGTGTAAAAGTTCATTGAGTGTCCAAAATATTACAGTCCAACTTTTTGTCTGCACAGCATAAATGTCTGCTGTCTGAATCACAGAAAAATATCAGAAACCAAAATGGAGAAAATGAATATTTTTGGGTCTTATTATGGGGCTCCTTATTTTTGCATTAATTTATCAAATTGCCAATCAAGTCAATCATATCATTTCAAATGATATTTGAATAATGCAGTACGTCACTGCACTATCATAGGTGGATGGTCACAATGACTCTGAATAACAACCCACATTAGCGATCAGCTGCAGCACATTACTTATATCATTTTGGTCCGTTTATATACTGATGTCATCCTTAGTCTTCAATACCACTGCTAACAATACACCTACGTCTGCCCATGGCTTGTAAGCTACAGTTTAAGTTTGTTTACTTTGTCTCTTTCACCTGCCAGGGCCCAGCCTGCCTACTGCTGTCAATCAAACACGGACACTGACACACCCCTCCAGCTGCTCAGACAGAAAAAGGAGTATTTCTGATAGTTTTAGAACACCTTCTTCCTTTTAATAACAAATTTAGAATTACAGTGACCATATTTTTGACTGCAAAAAGGGATGACTAAATATGATTTCAGTTGGACTAGTTTGACATTTTGGAAATACACTTATTTACTTTCTTGAGTATAGCAAAGCGACTGGAAATAGGGGGGAGTCTGGCTCTGTCAAAACAAAAACAACAAATGTTTAAACCATACTAAAAGCAAACTGTAAATCACTAATTATGCGCTGGAAAATATGTTGGCCAGGAGTAGTAACCTCCTGGCTGTAGCTGTATATTCGCCAAATATATGTAAGAAAGTAACATCATCACAGTTAGATGAGAAGTAACAATCTTCTCATCTAACTGTGACCCAGCCTAGTGTTCCTGGTGGCTTCATCCTCTTTGAACAATAAATATCATAGACCTTGTCATAGACCTGGCAGTGACAGTAGACAGTGGCTCAGTAGATAGCACTGTGGGCTCCATTTGGCACAGTCTTTATTGTCCATGCTAATGATTTTGTCACTCAGGCTAGTGGTGTTAAGCACTGCTTCGCTGTCAGTCTGTTACTCATGCCTGTTGCCCTGGTGGGTCCCTGCAATTTTTCAGTGTCTTGGTTAGTGTTGAAATGCAGTTGCTCGCATGGTTCTGTTCACAATGGTCCTGTCTTTCATTTCAGGTTTCTATTATCACAAACAATCAGCAGTGTCTCTGTCCATGACTGAATCTGATAAAAAAAAAAAAAACATCTGGTGGTGAAATTGCGTTGAGTGACTTGGTTCTGTTAAGGCATTTGTAAACACAGCAAACAAAGACTAGGTCACACCCACTGAGGGTAGAGGGTAGAAACCAGGGAGGGCTGTAGTTTTCCATAGTCACTTTGGGAGAAAAGCTCAGTATGCCTGCAAAATGTGTTTCCCAACAAGCTGTATGCAATGTCGGAACTGAATAGACTGTTTTTTTAGTTCTCATTAAAGATTTTGGTGGTCTCTTTTCATACCTAGTATGCAGAAGCTGTCAATAGAAGTCATCAGTACAGTTCATGACAAGCAGTGCGGTAACACTAAAGCTGAGCGGCAAACTACTGCAGAAGCAAAGATTACTTTTATAGTGCAGATACACCGAAATCAAATGCATTTGTATGTGTTGTCAGGACAGAGATAGATTCTTTGTATTTGGTTTCTGTTTATTGAAACTTAACACAAGGTAGGAATGCAGGTGTGGCTTAAATTGAGCAGGGAGTAATGACGGTGTTGGCAGGGTGAAATGTGGGAAAAAGAAAAAAAAAACAGTAATTAAGCTGTTTGCCAGTGTTTGAGAATGGTATGACATGTGTGATGTGTGCCTCTCTTCATCTTCTCAGGGCTCCTGCCAACAGTGTCAAAAGGAACCCATGTTATTGTCCCTTTGGTGGAAGACTTGGAGGACGATCGCTGGGAGGCTGCCATTGTAGAACAGAAGGACAAAAGGATAAAGCTGTCAGTCAATTCTCTACCTACGGCAGTCATCGGTCGATATCAACTCATAGTGGAAACAACTTGCCCGAATGGACAGGCTACTTCCACACATGACCCTGCTAATGACATCCACATGCTGTTCAACCCCTGGTGTGAAGGTAAACACAGCATAAAACACAGGGAGAAAATGTGAATTCTTCAGCTGCACAATCTAACCACCCAAGACACATGTAAAGTTTATATCTCTGGTTGATTTAGTCCAATACAAAACATTGGATTTTTGCAGATGGAGGTCATTCAACTCTATGGTTATTTTTAAGGCCATGCAATGTTGTTAAACAACAGTGTTTGACCTCCATTCTGAAATAAAATAGCGTAGGAGATCAAGACATGCTTAAACAATGACTATAATAAACATTTATAGGATAGGATTTGTTCACAGACTGTGACAGGCCTGATAAAGTGTTGAATAAAACATTACCAGATGGATATTTTCTGCAGGACATTTGTCACGTCTTGTTTCACTTGTGCTGTTTAAGCACAATGAAACTAGAGACATACTGCTGACGCAATTGTAGACAGAAGCAAGATAAATGAAAAGTTATAGCTTATGTCAGAACCCCTGCTGTAGAATTCATGTTCACCCACTGTTCAGGCTGATTTCACATTATTTTCAATTTTAAAGTTGTTCTTACTTGCTCTCTGTCAGATGACACAGTGTTCATGGATGATGAAGATGAGAGGAAGGAGTATGTCTTGAACGATGTTGGACGAATCTACTACGGCACCAAGGATCAAATTGGAGTGAGGACCTGGAACTATGGACAGGTGAGTAGGTTGTGTAAACTTCCCACATCAGAGTTTGTTGAGCAGCAGAAACTGACTGGCTCTCTAAATCTGTGTCTTGTCTGTCTTGGTTTCAGTTTGATGATGGGATTCTTGCTGTTTGCCTCTTTCTCCTGGAAAAGAGTAGGGTTCCTCCATCTGGTTGGGGAGACCCGGTTAATGTTGTGAGAGTCATCTCAGCCATGGTGAGACTTTGTAAACTGTTCATAATGAATATTAGGAGTGCAGTAGTTTATCCACACCTGATTGATATACCTTCTATTTCTCATCATAATGTGCCTAATACAGTGACCAGATCAATAGAAACCTGTTCAGTTCAGAAAACTGTAACATCCAGATCTAACCTAACCCTGAAGACACAAATGCTGCTGCATTCAAATTCATCACTAAGGTGTTGCTTAAACATGCTATACTGGCAAAATCATGCCATTTTTAGCCACGGTAGCAGCATGGGTATAGGGTTGGCAATGTCAGTCTCACAGCCATTCTGTCAGTCAGTTGGTCCACCACTTTGGTTTCTCTAGACCTGCCATTAGATGGACATTTAGTGAAATGCCTTGACAACTATAAGATGGTTTATCATGGAATTTGGCAAAAATATCCATGGTTTCCAGAGGATGACTCTTGATGATTTTTCTTCTAGTACCACCATGAGATTGATATTTGTAATTTATCTCCACAACTATTGGATGGATTGCCATGAAATTTGGTTCAGACAATCACATCCCTCTCAGTATGAATTATAATAAATTTGGTGATCCCTTAACTATTCATTTAGCACCATCATCACATCAAAATGCAATTTAATTAAAATGTCCAATACTTTGGTTTATGACCAAACACCTGCAAAGCCAATAACTAATTCCTATCAGTCACAGCTATACGTCAGTACTAGTTAGCAAATGTTAGCATGCAAGCACACCACACTGAGATGAACATGGTAAATACTGTACCTTCTTAACATCATCATCACCTCATGTTAGCATTGCCACTGTGAACATGTTAACATGTATAACAGTATGCCTATGTCTAACTGTTAGCATGACTATAGGCTTCTTGTTAAAATCTGTTTGTGCACACTTAAAACACATGGGAAAGGAGGTCTCACTCCCTCTGAAGCTTCAAACTCTCATTCTCATTCTCATTCTCATTCTCTCTTCTTCATGCATCCAGATCAACTCTGTTGATGACTTTGGTGTTGTGGCGGGAAACTGGTCAGGAGACTATTCAGGTGGAAATTCTCCAACAGTTTGGAGTGGAAGTGTAGAAATCCTGAAGGAATACTATAAAAACAACGGCATCCCTGTTAAGTTTGGCCAGTGCTGGGTTTTTGCTGGCGTATTCACTACAGGTTAGCTGATTGTGTTTTTTTGTTTGGTTGTTTTTTGTGTACGTGACATGTGCTTGTATAGGTCTGTGACTAGAAAATGTCTCACAAATATAGACCCCAGACGCCTACTCACTGAATCTTCTTTGCAGTTTTACGGTGTTTGGGCATTCCCGGTCGAACCGTGACCAACTTCAATTCAGCCCATGACACAGACGTCTCCTTGACAACAGATATCTACCTGGATGAAAACCTGGATCCTATAGCTCATCTCAATGCAGACTCTATCTGGTGTGTTCTGTAATACTGCTGCATGTAATACTCATCATGACTTCACTCTCTAGTTTTTTAAGCCTAAACTTCAAGTCTTTTCTTCTAGGAACTTCCACGTGTGGAATGACTGCTGGATGGCTCGTCCAGACTTGCCTCCAGGCATGGGAGGCTGGCAAGCTGTTGATGCCACTCCTCAGGAGACCAGCCAAGGCACCTTCCGCTGCGGCCCCGCTTCTCTTGCTGCTGTCCGCAATGGTCAGGTGTACCTCAAACACGATACTCCGTTTGTGTTTGCTGAGGTTTGTAAAATATATAACTTATCTTAAAAGGGCACTGCAGCAATGCAGTATTACACTTCCATGAAGCTGTGTGACTCTCAAGACAGATGCAACAGACAACACTTGCTAAAATACATTTTCTTCAAAATTGTGACCCACAGGAGTGACCAACTGAGCCTCTAATTGTTTCATGTTGAAAGATTATGTATGCGCTGTGTACTAATAATGAGCCATATGGCACACATATACGAGACGCGTGATGCGTGACATCTTCCATCTGGTCAGAGCTTCATTTTTTACTTCCTTTTTTATGTATCCTTAGGTGAACAGTGACAAAATCTACTGGCAGAGGAACCTGGACGGGACCTTCTCTCAAATCTTCAGTGCGAAAAAGGCTGTGGGCAACTACATCAGCACCAAAGCTGTTGGATCTGAAGAGCGCAATGATATCACACACCTTTACAAATACCCTGAAGGTATCATCAAACTAAAAGCAGACTCTGAAATGCTCACTTAAAGGAGATCACAGGCTTTCAGGGTATGCTTAATTAGCTCCACATTTCTTGTGATTTTCAGGCACAGAGGAGGAACGCATTGCTGTGGAAACAGCATGTCGCTATGGCTCCAAGTCAGATGCCTATTCCTCTCCCATAGCAGAGGATGTCTTTGTAGAAGTGACCATGGATGGTGAAGGTCCTAAAATGGGAAAAGATGCAGAGCTGACCATCACGTTGCGAAACAGCAGCTCAGAGAATCGTAAAGTCATGTTGCACAGTCAAGCAGCGATCATGTACTATACCGGTGTCCACAAGGCCACTGTCATTAAGGACAAGACAGACGTGAACTTGCTGCCCAATGAGGGTGAGTGGAGCTTTTATGGTGGATTTTCAAGGAGA
This sequence comes from Euthynnus affinis, assembly GCA_029490765.1. Classification (NCBI taxonomy): domain Eukaryota; kingdom Metazoa; phylum Chordata; class Actinopteri; order Scombriformes; family Scombridae; genus Euthynnus; species Euthynnus affinis. Next base: position 10,394,755 of record CM055848.1, read on the forward strand.
AGATGTATGTGTTGGGTTGTTTTTAGCTACTCTTGACTTTATGGATGGCAGTAACGGTCTGTTGGGTGGTTGGAATGTCCACCTCTTTCATCAAGACTGAAACATCTCAACAGCTTTTGGATGGAGTGCAAAATATCGATGGTGGCCAGAGGATGAATCCTAATGACTTTGGCCATGCATTAACTTTTCATCTAGTGCCACCATCAGGTCAAAGTGTCAATTTGTCCAAATACCTGCAAAATTAATTAATGCCATTCCCATCTGCCATAGTATTTTGTGTGTAGTGTTGGTAAATTGTTAGCATGTTAATCCTAAATTGAGATGGTTAACATAGTAAAAATCATACGTTGGCATTTAGCTCAAAGCTCAGCTTTTCCAAAATACAGTCTCACAGAGACATGAGTGTAGCTGTAGACTTTCTTGTTTTTGTCATTACACAGGTGTTAACAGAAAGACTTTTATGCTTTTAGCAGCATGAACATGTTTTTCTCACTATCAAAAGAAACAAAAAAGGTGCAGCTGTGATTGTATTTCCTTTGAAGCTAAAATGTGCAAAATAGCTGCCTGTTTTTCCAGTTAAACACAATACTATGAAGCTATATATATCTTAAATTTTGAGGTCTGTAACTCTATGTTACAGACTCTAACATGTCTCTAATCAGCACACAATATCAGAAGATACTTAAAATTTGTATGAATTTTTTTTTCAAAAGGCACACATAGCCACCTCATAAAAGCTCATGTTTGAACACAATATAATATGGGGTTTGCTGAGGAATGGAATACTGCTGCTGTCAGACATGTTTTTAGTTTGTATTGTTACTTGTTTTTAAGGGGGGTTTTAATATACTTATTTGCCATCTCCTATCTACAGTAAATGTTTTGGAGTGGACCCTGGAGTACAAAGACTACAAAGATGAACTGGTGGACCAGGCTGCCCTGATGCTGACACTGTCAGGCAGGGTCAAAGAAACACAGCAGGTCCTGGCTACTCAGTTCAGTTTCAGACTCAGGACCCCAGACCTCATCATGAAAGTAAGCCAAACTGCTCAAAGGGAAAATTTAGTGGTAAGAAGATTAAAATATCATTTCAGATCTAACAATGTTTTCTTTCTTCCTTTTTCTCTCACACAGCCCATCGGGAAGGCTGTGGTTGGTGAGAAGATGGCAGTAGAGATTACGTTCACTAACCCACTACCACAGGTCCTGAAATCAGTAATGTTCCACGTGGAAGGACTGGGCCTTCTAACTGCTCGAAAGATTAATTATGGGTGAGGAGAAAAATATACTTCATATCATGGTCAGTTTTTTAAAAACTACCTTGTCTGTCTTCCTCTTTTGTCACACTCATTGTCATTTCCTGTCCTACCCTCAGAGATATTGGCAGCCGTGCCTCTGTGTCTCTGACAGAGCACTTCGTCCCCACCCTGCCTGGGCCGAGAAAATTCCTGGCTTCACTGGACTGTAAGCAGCTCACACAGGTGCATGGTGTGACCGACATTGTTGTACAGAGAAATAGCAACGGTGCTCTATAGTGATTCATAAAACAACAACAGGAACTTTGACTTTAAATGTTGAGAGTCATTTCCTCCATATAAGCACTGACAGAATTTGTTTCATATAATTTATATGTAGAACTAGTATTTATATATACAAAGTTATGACACTGCAGTGCAGCTTTGTTTTGCATGGGAATTTCAAAATGACCAATCACCACAGAGAAAAAACTAATCATCAAACATCTAGGCAAAATACAGGATTTGTAGGATTTCACCTTAGAATTGACAGAACCTTTTATATTTTATGAAAACCAGTATTAGTTTGCATTAAAGTCCTTTACAGTTTAATTTGGAGAATTGTGTGACAAGGCTCTACAGTATACAGGTGTGTAGGGTGCAGTGACTCCTCTTCCTGAGCCCCACAGTAACTGCAGATGTTGAACAGCATGGCAATTTTAATGCAAGATGTGTGCTTTTGTGAAGTTACATTGAAATTATGATTTGTATTTATAAATACTATATATTTATTTTGTTTTATATCGCCATGTGCTGACAGTAAAAATATTTTATTTAAATAATATGTAAAAAAAAAAATGTTGTAAATGCTCTGCATCAATAAAACACAACTGATACAAAACATATCCTTGAGTCGGGTGATTTATTGATATAATCTTGCATCTCTACAGTTTGTTTCTGATTTTGGTGTCCAGTCAGTTGGAAGAGTAGCACTAAAACAATAAAAAGATATCATAGAGATAAGAGCCTCTAATAGTGGAAATGTTTTGTAAAAAAAAGGTTTATGTGGTGTTAGGGTGCTTAAAAGGTTCTGGGACAAGACATAAGACATTATTTTACTGGATACCGAGCATAGTGAGCCACCAGAGAAGACACAAACAGTGAGCGAAGTGGGTGAAAGCGCTATGGAGCTGAAGAACCACCTCAATCAATAAGAAAATTACCATATCTGCCTCGGGGTAAGTTAAGTGTTGTGAATATTAAAGTTAGTTGGTGAACTTGTATCACCAACACTTTGTATCTGAGCAGTAACAGTGCTGGCAATTTGTGTAATGTAACTTTATAGCTAGGATATATTTTGGCTACGTCCAGCCTATACTTATCTTTTGCATAAACTCTCTTGAGTTTACCTAAAAGTAAAAACACAACCAGTTCTTGTGTAGCAAGCTTTTGTTAGTGGGATTTAAATTCCTTTTCAATTCCCTTAATTGCGTCCACATTTTCATCACTTTCCCGCATATTTTCCTTGCATCTTTAGTTTTTAGAGAAATGAACAAGTAGGTCTATCTGCAGACTTGCACTCACTTAACTACATGACACACCCACTTGGTTAGGTTTAGGCAAGAGCAGTGAGATGGTTAGGGGTCAGGGGGTATGTTGTGTGGTAAAGTGGGTGTGTCATATAGTAAATTGGATGGAGCTGGATCAGCTGTCAGTAAGCTTTAACATTGTAGAGACTTTTGATGGAGTTTGTGTCTGTCCTAACACAAATAAAGGCTCACAGTTATCACTGCCAGAGCAGCTGTTTTTTCTCTCTACAGCCTGCTCCCTGTTTAGGGAGAGTCTGCCTGTCAGCAAGAAGCACTTTTTAAACACTTTTTTATTTTATATTATTTATCATCATTTCCATTCAGTCACATGTGAGGCTGAAAATTTGAGGTATATAATTTTCCCTGAAACATTTAGCCTAATTTCCAGTGTTCAAAAGACACTCTAATCATATTCTGTTTTATTAAATAATTAATTCACAGTCAGAATAAATTAAAATTAATAAATAATATAAACTCATTCTGCCAGTAAAAATAGTTTGTGTGTGTCTGAGCAGGACACATTAACCCAGTATAAATACAGAATGCAGGTTTTTATTCATGTACAGGTGTTTATCAAACAGGTTGCAGGCTGTAGAGAGAAAACAGCTGCTCTGGCAGTGATAACTGTGAGCCTGTATTAGTATTAGGACAGTGCACTTGTGTGCAGGCACAAAAGTTGCTACAGCTGTTAAAGCCGACTGACACCTGATCCAGCTGTGATCGGCTGCTGCCATCATCGGACGTCGCTTCACATGACACTTCAGAGGAAAGGATGTCTCATTTCTCTAAAAACATATTTCCTTGTTTCCTCTCTCCTGGTATCTTTTCCTTGCCTCTGTGGTGGGAGGGACTTAAGATGCAAGTGAGGGAAATGTGGATGCAATTTAAGGGAATTGGGATGTACCCTTAGATACATTAACTTCAAGGAACAGTCTAATATTTTGGAAAAATACTAAATCACCCCAACCCTTATCAAATGTATGAGATGAAATGGTGAGACACAAATTGTTTGGGATGCAGTGGATTAGGCATTCTCACAATTATCCATAATGGGACAGAAATTTCAACAGATAACATGCCACCATGAACAGGTGATTCTTGCTATCTCCATGTGACATAAATTCAGAGTAATGACAGTGTCTCAGACATTTTGGATTTTATTTACCTACTTTATTCTCACAAGTATTGAGGCCTTTGCAAATTCAGACTGCAGAAGTGGCAATGAGCCAAGGCATAGGATCTTTTTTATTCATGACACTGTTGGAGTTTCTGACTAGTAATGTTTGAGTGGTGTTAAAATTGATTTTCCTGCTCCGCAGTGGGAAACTTCCCAATCCCCCTCTTCTCACAAACAAATCATAAGGCCCAACAGCGAAGGCAAAAGCCCAATTAATCACTCCACCTTGCCACCCCACACGCGTCATAGGTATTAACATCTACAGCTACTCTTTTTTGATATGCTGGTGCGTGTATTCTTGCCAATGGGGAGTTAACATCTGGAGCACAGTGAGTAGATTTCAGAAACTGTTAGACGCATAAATGAAATGAAGGGGTTTGTCTGTGCCAACTTTCCATGTGGTTGCACAAAGAAAAATACTTTCACCAGTCTTTCTCAACAGTCTCCTGTGCTGAATAAATGGGTATCTGAATAGATTTTGAAACTTTGAAAGCACACATACATACATGTCAAAAAAAGAAAAGGTGACCTTGCTCACAGTGGACATTCATATGGTGGAAAAGCACAGGTGTAATTGATGACATTAATGAGGACTGTTCCATTTAGCTGTCAGCATGTACACAACCAGGGACCTGGTACTGCAAGAACCTAAAAGGAATACAGCCATTGGTAATATTATTACACCTGTGTTTCAAAAATCAAGATGTCTGCCATGAATCAGATGTACACCTGGACGATGTAATTCAATACTATTCACTAGCCATGCAATAAATACATCCTTATTCAAAATGTTTTGTGTTTGTTTAGACTACTTTAGGTGTGTTAAATTGATATTTTGAGAGCATTATATTGCATTATATTAAAATGAATGTCTAAAATTTGCTTAATGTATGTACATGGAGGAGGAACACCACCACAAACCCAAACCAACATAAAGTTTAAACAACACTTTTCAGATACAGTTTCAACCACTTCACTGGTGCTTCCTAAACAGGGCACAATTTGTACAGTAAAAGGTATACACTTTCCAGTGGCATTTTTTATGTGGTAGTAGTATGAATAAACTAAAAGTGTAGACATTTCTACATGTGTGAGGGCTTATAGGGCTGTACAGTATATAGAGAAATTCACTGGCGCTAGATGATAGCCATGTCATTAGAGACTCTTTATTGGATCTTCTTGGGAATAGAAAGTGGGACTGAGTCTGCTGGAAAACCTTACTACTAGAGAGCAAAGAAGCAGTTGTTTTCTTAATGTATTATATTTTTCATCATATCATATGATGTCTCAAATCCTGACTGAATGAGCTTTGTTAATATGGGTCACCAGCATTTCACTTCTGATAGTGAGGCAGAAAGTGGGCAACACAAGAAAATAAGCGAGAAACTAGAATATGGATGTTTCAAAGGTAAAAGCTAATGTGCTGTTTTTCATTCAACTAAAAGCCCTGAATGTTTTCAACAATGCTGCAAAATACTCTTAATTTGTTATTTCAATTAAGACAATGCCTAGATGTTTTTCATATGCATCTAGATCTGTGTCAAATATACTTTATATGAAGACTGACATTGATGCTGGTTTTAACCTAACCCTAGCTTTGTACAGGGATGAATAGTTTTAAAGTCAGTGTCATGAAGTACCTATTTAAAATCATCTTGCTGTCGTACCACCCATTGATGAATCATGCTTACATTATACAGGATTATAAAGAATGTGTTTGTACACGTCTATTTGAGGCAGTTATAATTGTGCAATGCATTCAAGAATTATGGCGTCATATGCCAGAGAGGCCACATGAATTTGACAAGCTGTCACAGAAAAATGTATGCAGAGAGCAAAACAAATGTGGTCATTCAGATATCAAATTTAGTGAAGCTTTGATGGAACTTCTGGCAAGAGTTTGCAAAAAAAGAACAAGAGCAGCAATAACATAAAGTGTTTAATTAGTGCCCACATGGTGGCGCTGTCCACTCCAACAACTATTTAGCTCTTGGTCTCTGGCCTAATCTTCCAGGAAATGTCAATGAAATCTGCTGAGTAGTCTGCGAGGCTCCTCTCCTGAGCAGAGGTAATTAAACTCTCATGTCTGACACGCGTAGTTGTACCATGTGTGCTGATGGGTTGTGTGCTGATTAATGTGAGTGGTTTCCTCTGTGGAGACTTGCATTTGAGTTCTGGTGTTTTACATAATGAATTTCACTTTTGAATTGTTGTTTCTGCGACTTCAAGAAGCAGAGTTTTCCCTTCATTACATAATACAAAATGCTAACAATAGCGGACTCCTTTGATACTGAGCCAAAGACATGGTGTAGCTGTGAAGAGCCTTGGGTGTGAATAATCTGCTGGTGATTGTGTCTCTTTTGAACAGTTTCTCAACCTTTTCTTGACAAGTTTTTTGGGTGGCAAAATTTGCATGAGCCTTGCAAGTAGATGTCAAGTGAGTGTGAATATGACATAACTTTGTATTTTCTTAACAAGAGCTTAGAAGAAACTCCAAATGCATTATATAAAAAAACATGTTTTTCTATTAAACATATTAAACATATATCTAGGGCTTATTGTTACTGTTAATTTCATTATTGATTAATCTGCCGATCATGTTTTTGATAAACTGTTTAGTCTATGAAATGTCATGTGTGTGTGTGTGTGTGTGTGTGTGTGTGTGTGTGTGTGATACTACAGTGTGTGTACAGATCTCCTGAGACAAGATGGCAGAGACTGCAGGAGGATACGAACAGGCAGGATTGCTTGCCACCAAGCAAGTCTTCATGTTTGATGTTTCTCCTGAATAATTTAGTTATGTCACAGCCACTTGTCTTTGTGTAACAGTTGCACTTTGTTCAGCAAATTCACTTAAAAACAGGAGGCATTTTCATTGGACATAAGCACAGACAGCATTAACCTTATGAATGTCTGTGCTGTCTATAAATATCACTGCACACCGGATTACAAGTTTAGGTGGAGACGGATGAAGCCACAAAGCATTTGCAGAAATTGAGTGTGTCTCAGTTAAAGAAAAGCTAGATGTGTCTCCTCCTGGCAGCTTATCCAACACCGAGTCACTGACAAGGTTTATAGATCACAAAAAGTGAAAGGATTTCTGATTTTGTTCAGTTATTCCTCAAAGCTTGAAATAAATATTCACCAAATCATATCAGGAGAAAAGATATCTTCCTCTCCAACACCGCATGAAGATGTGTTGAAAGATTTGTTATGAAGCAAGAGGGAGAGAGGTTTGTATCGGCTAAAGATGCTGCAATATCAGAGCTGTGTTGAACCTTGGATTCCCCTGATTTGATCAGTGAAATTAAAATAAAGTGTGTGTAAGCTGATTATGTAAAGATTTATGAACATGGCTCGCTCAACAATTTGATAATATTTTCAATCTTTTGTATTTGTATATTAGCCTCATTTACATTTGTGCTATACTGTATGTGGTTTTACAGCACCTGCAAATATTCCCAGTGACACTATGCAATTCATATCATATTATGGATGCCCCAGGCTGAGAACTGGGGATGGCAGACTGAGATACAGATCTTCGAAACCAGAATGTAAAAAATCTGCTTCTCTGTGAGCTGGATGATGTTGACATTATCACAGCAGAATCTTCTGAAAATAGGAAAAGGTCAAAACTGATATTGCAATAGATCCCCTAGCCTGGACAATAAATAACACTGATTTAATACACAGTCAAACCAACATAATCATGGGAAAGAGATATACTGTAATCGTTTCAAATTCTCGGCCTGATTATGTTTGTGCGGGACTGTGGGGGATAAACACCCATTGATATTGCAGTATGCTCTTTACTGATAAAATGTTTACACACATAGCCGTGCAGATATGCTACACCTGGCTGGCTCTGAAATCAATACAACCCCTTGAGGGATTATGGTTTTCTTCTTCATACTATTCTGTTGTTTTTGTGACATTTTAGCCTTTTGAAGACTACCTGCGTAGGGACTCCCACATTCCAGCTTGTGGCAGATGTTGTATCAATGGAGGCATCTGCTTGCTCAGCTGGTTCCTTCAGTTCAGTTACAACTCATAACTCTGAGCAGAGATTTACTAGATCTCTACAGGCCCTGCTGTGTGTTAAACATGTTGAACTTGATGTGTCACTTCATACTAAGAGACAAGTAACGAAATGCTGAAGTCAAAGCGAGTCGTGTGCGTGGGAAAAGCAGGAGAACTTCAGAGGTGCTTGTATTGAAGATATGTTTAATACTCTTTCGGATGCTGTACAAGACTAGATGCTTTTCTGTTGTTTTTTTTTCTTTTTCTTTTTAACACACGTTGTACTGAGAGAGCACAGTATGTTTCTTGTGTCGAGGCTGGCAGTGGCTGTCAGCAGCCAACCACTATTGGTCATTTTAAGCATTATTAAATTCTATCAGAAATGAAGTCCCTGCAGATTATGTGTGAAATGAGCACATGTGTGAAAGTACAGGTGATTGTGTGTTCTGGGGATATGGGATTTCTGCTGGCTGAGGTAAAGACTGCTGCAATATTGAGCGACGTGCACAGAATATACGTCTATCAGTATTTCACAGGAGGAGAGGTTGAAGGGTTGAAACTACCTACGTATCCATCATATTTACCTGCTTTAAAAGAATCTTTCTATACCTATTTAACCTGAAGCCAAACATGACTTTGTTCCAAATATCTAGGCTAAATTTTTTCAATTCCTGGCTGATGTGAAGAGACTGCAGCCTCATAATGGTCAATGTCAGTGAAAGGGTTTTGTTTTTTAGTGGTGGACACAGCAGTCAATAAGGTCTAGGCCAAGTCCTCAGTTTGTAATGATTCAAAACAAGCTGAAAAGGAGCACTTCAGGCTGAGAGTCTCCCAGCCAACTGAAGGACAACAAATGTGTCTTTTTTTTCTTTTTTTTCTTTTTGTTCAAAGACATTTTCACAATTCTAATCCTTTGTGTTGTTTCTACATGGCAAATATTTGTCCTAAAAGCATTTTCAAGTATTTCTTTTAATATCAAAATCCTTGTATTTTTTCTTCCTGTATAACATTTTCATGTTATACAGGAAGAAAAGGATCTGGAACTCAGGGCCATATAAAAGAATGTATCCAGCTAAAATGAAATGAAAAATGATCCTTCCCCTTTTATTGCTTAATTTATAGAATGCTTACATAAAGTTACAAGAACAGACACAAAACATTGGCATTGGAGTCGTGTTTCTAGCCACTCGTTGAATGTTTTCAACATCTTTTTCAATATTCCCTCTTTCTTTAGCACTGCTCTGGTCTCCACCAACTCGGTGCCATGGCATTGGTCTGACAGCCCATTATTCTGAAACCCCGATAGTTTGAAAAACCTCCCATTGGTCTGAAAGCCCATTAGTCTGATGGCCCGTTATCTCAAAAAACAAAAGCCCACTGCTCCAAAACCACACACTCTCCCTGGAGTTTTTTGCCCTTAATATCTTAGTGTGTTTTGACATGCAAACCCGAACCTTAACCCCAACTGTAACCCCCAGTGGCGTGCGTCCGCCGTTGTGATGGGGGGCAGTGGACAGGGCCAGCAGTCACTGAACTCTAACAACTCCAGCGTGTGTATTTTCGGAGCAACGGGAGTTTGTTTCTGAGATAATGGGCCATTGGACTAATTGTCCCATTGGTCCAAAGTCCAAGCAGGAAGCTTCATAGGGATTATAGTAGCATGAAAACAGCTACGTGCTGAGTCTGAAAATGGTTCTACAACAGCGGTGAGAGTGAACCAAAACAGAAAAGCTGCAGGCCAGAAAACTGAAACAATGAGTAAAATGGTGCTATAAAACTCTGTAGAGCTGAGATAAAAAGTAATACATTTCAGCAGGTTCATCACATCAAACAAATTTTCATATAAGAAATAATGTAAGTATTCATGCAATCTGTTGTTTATATAAAAATATTAATAATAGGCCCTTTAATGATATAAATTGAACAAAAAATCCCAATAACTTAAATAAATTGTGCCTTTTAGTCTGATCTAAGTGGCTGTATTCATCTAGAAATGGTCACAAGCCGACTAATTGCTAATTTAGAAACACATGGTAGACCATCAAGATAATAATTCAACAAAACAAAAATACACCGTGCTGTGCAATATGAAAATGTGTGTTGTTCACGTTCAGATGAGCATGAAATCTAAATATGAAACCTGACAATCAGAAGACTGCTGTGCTCCTGATGTGTGTGAACATGACATGCTCCACAGTCGGGGCAGGTGTATGACTTCTCAGGACAGATGCCAGGTAGGGGGGGATAGGTACGTCATCAGCCTAAATGGCATTTGTGTATTCATGCCAGGCAAATTACTTTTCTTTATACAGATCTGGATAAGCTGTGTGGAGCTTGTTCTCTTTTTCTGGCTGCTCCCCTCAGAGTGCTGAATTAACATACAAAACGAGGTCAAAAGTAATCAGGCTGCATCAGTGAGTCAGTGAGTGACAAGTGACAGTGAGTCAGTCAGTGAGAAGTGACACCTGAGTGGCAGAGATGAGAAGTTAATGTAGGGCACAAAAACATCACACTGCTTCCAAGGTTTCCCTGAATCCTTTCTTCATTTCTGTACAGGAAACTTGTTAAAGGCCTTGAAGACACTCTGTGTGAAGCTCTTATTACTATTATTTAAAATCACACTGGATTTGCACTGGGAGTTTTTTTTTTTTGCTTATAGATAATATACAATAGATATACCTGTTCAACTTACGATAAATATTCACAACACACAGCATATTTATTACAACACTGGCTGTGATATCTAACTGTAATGCTTGTCATAGCTTCTGTTGGATCCGGGTTTACATTTCAGTCGACCTTTGACTTTAATAAGCTCTGATTGTCATATAATATTTACAGAGTTAAATTATACTACAGAGTTATAAAAAGGGAAGATAAAGGTTAGCAACAACAGCATGATGGATGAACATAAAGACCTATAGACCTATTTGAAAAGTAGGCTATTTAAGATAACAAGAATTCAAGATAATAAAATCAATTCACGTCTGGTATTTCAATATCACTGATCTTCACGTCCCTTCTGGTCACTCTGAAACTGCACACAGATCACCTGTCTTAAATAAACTAGGTAAACTACAAACTGAGCGCATTTGTAGGATCTACTGAGTGTAATTGGTGGCACTCTGGGGAGTAGTAGACATACAGTATGGCTCAGACTGTAATCAAGTGGAACAGAAGGCTAACAGTTTATACACACAATCTGCACCATTAAAAAAAAACAGGTTGTTAAATTAACTGTCAACTCTCCATGTTTTTGGCTGGATAAAGAAAACTGCATGAAGCAAATAAATAGCACAGAAAAACTGGAAGGAAATGTATTATTAATGCCACAGAAATCACAAGTGACATTATAGTGTCTGGCTTCGTTTGTCAAATCCACTGCTTGGCAACCTGATCATACTCATTATTTTATTATTCATGTATCTGTGGATCTAGACAGTTCCGTCTAAATTTGGGAATAGGATCTCTGTGAAACAGAGAACAGAGAGCATTATGAACATTGAACCTCATCCCCTGTAAACTGTCTTCTGACTGGAAAAATGACTTTCATTGAAGTACAAAATCCCAGATCTTGCGAACTCTGATGGAGATGACAGAGGTGGAAAGACTCATTTTTGGGGCCTAATAATGATGTTTCTGGAGATGGTATTGGCTCAGTGAATTGAGGTACGCCTTAATAACTTGTGAAATTTAGAAGCTTCATCCTTTAGCACTTTAGAAAACCTTTTTGTTAGGCAACATGTAGAAGTTCCTGATGCAACAGCCAGGAGACGTTTTAAACTGTTTGGCTAAATAAAATAAAATAAAAACAACTCCTGCAGGTGTGAATACATCAAACTGTATCATCTGGACACTGCTGAAAGGGAACATGACATTTTGTGGATAAATAAAAAACCTTCAATCATTTTGTCTCGCATCTTTCAAGGATGCAGACCATTCATTTAATTAAAAAGATTTCTCATCAGGAGCATCTAGTACTCATCTATCCTGGCACACTGAAAACCTTAATGCAATCATTTTCCATCAGTCTGACTTTTCTCTGGATAACTCTTCATCTTGCCACAGACAGGCTTTTTCCGGTACAAAAATAAATGAATAACCAGAAAAGGTCATCTGACTGGAAATATAAAAACAAACAATATTAAGTGGCTTAAGGGGAAATATTGGATCAGCATGAACTAGTGTAACTTTAAGTTTTAAGAAAATGTCTATGTTCACAGTCATTAGTATTGTTTCTTATTTTTAGCCATGCTAGCAGCATGGCTCTATGGATGGCTACGACAGTGGTCCACCACTTTGGTTTCTCAAGAACTATTAGAAGGATCACTATGAAACTTGACACTCTTGAATCCCAGAGGATAAATCCTAATCTTTGGTGATCCAATACCTCTAGCTCCACTGTGAGATTGATATTTGTGGCTTTGAGTGAAATAGCTCAACAGCTAACCACTTACTATTCCACTGACAACTCCTTTAACTTCCAGCTAGCGCCATCATCTGGTCAAAATCTAATTTTGTCTAATACTTTAATTTTTCTTATTGCCAACAAATCTCATGTGCAGAGCCAAACCAACAATGAATATATCAATTTAAATATTGTGTTTGTATCCAAAGCCTGATATATCTTTGGGGCAATGGTGTATCTCATTGACATGTTTTTAACAGTTTTTGGACAACAATGGAGGTCTGCGACACAGAGGGTAAGATATATCTGACTTTGAATATGCACACAATACTTGTTAGTAGACCAGTTCACCAGCCAAATCCTTCAATGACATTCCCAGCAGTCTCAGCTGTATTTTGTTTCTCGGCATGATAACATGCCAACACTGACCTGGTATAATGTTTAACATGCTCACCATCTTGGCCCACTTTCTTAGCATGTTGATGTAAGCATTTAGCTCAAAGCACGGCTGTGCCTGGGTAAAGCCTCACAGGGCTGCCACCATGGCTGTAAACTGTTAAAGTAATGATAACATTATCATTTGTTGTCAGTGGTCATATAATGACTCCAGTTTTTCTCCCTGTGTTTCCCTGTTTTCTTTTTGTGTCTCCTCTTCCCGTCTGTTTGTGTTTGTGTGTGTGTGTGTCATGAGCGCAGCTTCCCTGACCTGGCACCTGATTCAACTCCGCACCTGTTTACAATCAGCTCATAAACTCACAGTACTTCAGCTCTCCTTCCACTCATCACCAGATTGTCCAGTCAGCTCAGTGGTAGCTACTCTCTCTCGGCTGCTCAGTATTCTCAGTACTTAGGTTATTTTTTTGTGATCCTGTGCAATTTACTAATCCAACTTCTCCTGTATCCAGGTCTCCAGTACCAGCTCGTCCACCACGTCATCCCTTTCTATGCTGCCCACTCTTCAGCCACACCACACCAACCATATTCACCCAGCCACCAGCCACACTCCACCATACAACTCCTCTACAGCCTGCCTGCCCCACGCCATCGCCAGCTCACCTCCCTTCTTCCCTTCACAACCAATTTACTCATTAAAACCATCCCATCTTATCCATTCCGATCTGTTTCCATGTCTGCTTTTGGGTCCAAAACAGCCTAAGTCTTAACAATGACAAGTGAGGTTCATGATCTGTAACAACTGTTTCCTAGAAACTGCAAACCAGTGTCACAAAATCAGTAAAGTGGAACATTTCCTGTCTGTGTCTGTTCTCTGGCTGTCACTCACCCTGACACCACTTCACTTCACTTCACCAACAACAGCAGAGGAGCAGATGGCTCATGGTTTGAAGACTTTTACATAACACTTTCTGTAAGTACATAGTTGAAAATTACAGACTCATTTAACTCATTGGAATCCAAGACATTGTTGGCCCAAATTAGATAATTAGTTTGCGGTAAATGTCAAACTAAACAGAAACATATATGGCGCAAAGTCATGTTTGAGTGAGCTCTTGTGAGAAGAGGATTTCGTGGAGTGTTTCTCTGCAGGCAATTATCATGTTTAGGAACACAGTTCAATTGAAAACCCTGGTAGAGCAGTCTGTGATTTTTTTTTTTAGGTCTGTGTGTGGAGCCTGTTTTACGCTGCCCTCAGTGAACTGCAGGATGCTGTTTAGTCACTGTTTTTCATCAGATTTCTGGGTCTGTAGAAACTACATCACCATAAAAAACATTATTGCCTACTGTGTAGATCCTGTTAAAGAGTTGATAACAGCATCATCAGCGACTGCCAGGTTGTTTCTTTGTTCATAACTCCTGCTGTCTCTGGTCTGGTAGAGTGTACAGTTGGAAATAAATGGAAAAAAACAACTCCTTGCATTTTTCAAACCCTGATTGCAATGATTCTTTTTGGATTTGGGTTTTTTCTTGGACAAACCTTAAACAGTCTGAGCATAATCTTACTGTCAGCTGGATTGCACTGCCAGTTCTTTCCAAAACAGCTCATCAATTGTGACTATGAATATTGTACCATATTGGAGTAAAGTAAAGAAAGTGGGCAGTGGAGCACGCTGCTATCAAAAGCATTTCCAGCTAAATATACAGCGTTCTTTTTCTTTTGTTTTTATAAATGACTTGTGTTTTCCTGTAGCTTATCATTTCCGAAACACATGGTGTCCATCTCTCTTGAACAATCAATCTGCTCAAAAAAAAAGCCAGAGTTCTGTGTTTTCACCCTCCAGTCCTCGCAGATCTCATCTGTGTTCTGTGCTCATGAGATATTTGGTTCAATAACAATTATATTACTGTCACCATATTTGTATCCCAAAGCAAATCAAACGTGAACCAGACGGATGTGAACCACTTCCAATTTTCTTTTTGAAAGGCTGTGGATATTGGTTCTTAGGTCTCCCACAGCGCACAGAAACAATGTCAATACTAGCACTGAGTAATTTGTTTTCTATTTGCAAGTCCACCTGTGTCTCTGCACAGGTTATCTAAACTACAGTCTATTCAACTCATCCTCTGCTGACCTTTTAAGAAATGTCTCCAAATTGACTTTGTCACCGTTTTGGGGAAAAAAAAGAGAAGCCACTTGCACTCCTCCACTCAGAAGTCTATTTCACTTTTGAGAGGCACACATGACGGTCACGTCTCATGTGTCTCAGATCTGTGGATCTGTTTAGGGAAAGCATTTTCACTTCTCAGCTGCAGTTTTACAGGCATAAAATGTGTATCCACACTTACAGTAACCGACAAATAAAAATGCTATTATTAAACGAGGTTAGTGGGAGAACAACACCACTGCATAGACCACATAAATCTACATGTATTTATCCTCTCAAGACAAGACAAAAAGAATTCTGGATGGTGATAGAGGCTAGGACAGCGAACTTTCTTAAAACAAAAACCACTTAATGTGGTTTGTTGTATCCACAGTCAGGAGTAAAGATGGAAAATCTTATCCAAAGTTGTTGCTATTGAATGCTGATCTTCTGCATCTGTGCCTGTGTTAAAAATGGCACAGTCCTGAACCTGTGAACTCACCATCTAAACAGTTTACACACGCTGCATGCTTCATTGCTGTTTCTCTAGGAGTATTTATTGGAATACTTGACTCTCAAGACATGTTGAGTTTGTTGACTGGACAGTATAAGCCAGCATCATCTAGACTTTCTATTCAGCGCCATGAATTGGTCAATACAGTATGCATGTCCATGGTTCAACAATCTCCAAGGGTCTGTTTTTTCTCTCATGTAAAATGTCCCATAATTCCCACAAGGCAGAGCGATACTGTTGTTTCCTGGCAGTCTTCAGTCCCCAAGGATGCTTTCTGACATATTTTGTTTCTGTTCGTCTGTGCAGGAAATATGTAACAAAGGTCAAAGCCCTAAAGTTCTGTCACGCTTGTCACTTATCATGTGCTTGTTATCATATAATAAAAGCTTGACAGCATTCTTCAAAACAAGAACCCCTCATTTTCACTGCAGTTTTAAGTCTTTTGTGATGACTTGAGCTGTCTGAGGAACTTTTGTACATTTTGATTAGAATTTTTCTGAGTTCAGACGTAATACGTCAGGTGTATGCATCATAAACACACAAGAGCTTCCGTTCACATGCACAGCAAGATTCCTCTCCACCCACTCATGCCTGTTAGTCTTATCTTGTCCTGTCTTATCACACAAACCAGAAAGTATTACAAACCTTTAACCTCTCACAAAACATTCAAAGCAATTGTTTGACATTTAAAGAAATATACTTATTTACTTTCTTGTGTTGGATGAGAAGCTTCATACCACTAGTGATTGTATGCTAAATATGAACCTTCCGCCAGCAGCCAGTTAGCTTAGCTCAGCATTAAGACTGGACAAAAGGGGGAAGCAGCTAGGCTGGCTCTATCCAGATGAAACAAACTCCATCACCGCTAAAGCTCAATAATTGATAGTATATTAGTAGTATATTGTGTGTGTTTCATCCTTACAAGTGTAAAAATGACAATTTGTAGTTTCACAGGGTATTATGTGCAGGATGAAAGGCCTGGCATTGTGACTTTCTAGAGGCACAAACCAACCAGATATAACGTGTTCATGAATTAGTTGACAGCCAGTGTACCAACTGTAACACTAGCAAATAAAAACAGACAGCAGTGTGTGTATGGGAGTGAGCCTGTGACTCTGGTTCTTTCCCTGCAGTCTTTCTCCTTTTCCTTTCTTCTCTGTATGTTAATGGAGCTGGTAGATTCACAGAGCCCCGGGGTGAGCAGGCTTTTTCGCTCAAATTTAAACATTCAATTTGTGTGGACACATTGACCTCCTCATCTAACTCTCAGCAAGGAAGTGAATAGGGATATTTCCTAAAATATAGAAATGGTCCATACCTTATCTGTTCCACATTTTACCAAAAACATGTGCGATTACAAAGCTTACATAATTGTAGACAGTCTTCTTTTTATTCCTTCTTTGGCTACTTAACACCAATACACATTCATAGCCAAGATACAAAGTAGTCAAGTAATAGTTTGGGTGGTAGAAACCAGTCAAGTCTTTGAATAAATACTGCATTTAAAGAACACCACAATCTAGTTGGCATAGATATTATTGTACAAAAGTTTGCCCTCATTTCATAGTGCTGTACATTTTGAGCTTCAACAAAAACACCTCTTTGAGGTGTAGTGTAGATTCAGTATTGGCAGGAAACAGCTGATTTTCCCTTACCCTGCCCTTACACCACATTTCAGATAAAATGATAAAAAAAACATTACTGTGATAAAAGTACACTTAGTAGTCAGTAAACAAATACAGGTCATTCTCTTCTTTTCAGGTGATTTGAACTTTGAGGACTTCACAACCTATTGCTGCATGATGAAAAGCTTGAAAAGTATCTTTTTGTAGACATGCAAAAGTAGAGATGGTACATCTCAAGGGGCGATTCCTAAGAGAGAATTTCCAATAAAAGTCTTTACTTTTTAAAAAATGAACAGCTATGTGAAACTCTGGGGTGAAAAAGTTTTATGCAAAAGTGAGATTATGAAAATTTATAAAACTGTAAAAGACCATGAAATCCTTCCTCCACATCAATTTGAACTAAATAGGAGTAGAAAGGTTTTCCCATCACAGCAGCCCTGTGAAGAGCCTGAAACTGTTGCCTCCCTCCGCTGTGCTTTCATCCACACAGACCATAATTTAACAACTCTGTGTGCTGTAGTTCTCGTATAATATTGTAGACTAAATTATGGTAATCACCTTCTATCTGGCTGTATAAGTCATCATTTCACAGCTTTCCGCTTATAAAGAAGTCAATGGTGAGAAAACCTGAAGCTGCGTCACTTCTTCCTGTCCTACTTAGAAAGATTGTTTGTGAAGGTTAGCTTAGATTTTGAAATAAAGATGTGCATCATTTGAAAAATCTGACAATGGCTCTTAGGGGTGCTTTAATCAAGGGCAATTGTATTGTAAAGGTGCTATTAAGAACACAGTTTCCTTTCTTGCACATTGTTCATGACTTTGTAACACTGTTGTATTGCTGTCAGATATGTGGTGACAATCCTCGCACTAACACAAGCATTTCTCTTATTTTTGAGAACTAGATTTTTAGATGGAAGAACAGAAAATGGATTTTAACAGTATTTTGACCCACAACAGTTTCTGCATTCATCAAGTGTGGAAGTGATACTGAGTTCATCTAACAAGACTGAGCCTCAATCTGAGGCTGGACTGATTGTCTTTTAGGACACAGTATCTTTGAGAAAGCCCTTCGAAAGCTGCTGTGGCAGAGTGGGTACAAGAACGGGTTGATAGCAGAGTTCAACCACAGAAGCCAGAATGTCATCTCATACCAGTAGTTTGCCACACATTTACCGCTGCAAGCAGCACGGATAATCATTAGTAGAGTGTAAGGAGCCCAGCAAATCCCAAAAATGCAGACAATAATGGCCAAAGATTTGGCAATTTTTTTGTCTCGAGAAAGACGAGACCCCTGTGTTCTGCGGCCAGGTGCCATGCAGGAGGCTGTGGGCTGAAACAGCCTGGAGTTTCTGTTGGGAGAAAACTTCTCCCTCTGCGTGAATATGTGACTGTTGTTAGGGTCCCCGCTGGAAGACGGGGACAGCATGTCGTCGTCCTCGATAACTGCAGAGATAGCAGTGGGCTCGCTGGACGACACCTTCCGAGTCTTGACAAAAAACACAGACCAGGCTCCTCCGTCTCTGAGCATCTTACTGTTCCTCTGCATCTTGTCGTTGTCCTCAGCGCCGGCGTTCCCGCTCTTGTTCCTCCGATGGATGTTCAGGTAGATGCTGAGGTTGAAGAAGGCCACAGACACAAAGGGAGTGAAGAACTCAAAGGTAGAAGCACTGAGCAGGAAGTACCAGGTGAAATAAAACTCGGCGTAGCACTCATGGGTCGGGACAACGCTCACGCCGACGATCGTCTCCCAGAAGATGATGGCGGGGCCGTAGAGGAGGAAGGCCAACACCCACACTGCCACCATCTTGAACACAGCCTGGCGGGTCATGTTTCTCTGCGCTCTGTATTTCACCTGGGTCAAAAGAGAGGCACTATGAGCGATGTACTGTGCGAAGATTAAAAGGAAAAATAAACTCTGCCATACAATAACACGATTTGTTACATTTCAAACAACCACAGCTGTTTGCATATTAACTGGCTGACAAACACACTTGCTTCTGCTCTGAGTGGTTTGTTCTAATGAGCCCCTGTTTGTATTGTGCTGCCACGGAACCGCAGAGTGACGCTGTAAATAAAACCTACTCACAACGCTCTTATTCCATAGTGTGTCACTGAAGCCAAAGAGAGAGGGGGCTGAGAACGTCAGGCTGAGAACCAACATTCACTGATGCAACACAAGAGTGTGAAAGAGACATCTGGTTTCTCCAGATCCACTCCTCCCTCATCAGCACCCATGGCTCATTCCCTTTGCGCCCGTTCCATTTTCACTTCACGTCTTCTCAGTCTAAACTCTTTCATTTAGCAGAGCTCCTCCATTTATCACAATCCCTTTTTGTTGTTGTTTTTTTCTCTTTTTCTTTGCCTCAAACCATGTAATGTCTCTCTGCGGTTGTGACAGCTGTGAGACACTGATGCCGCTAATGTGACTCCGGTTAGAGAGCTGATTTAAAAATCCTCTTTTCTGAGTCAATAAATAATGAAATAGAGTCACTTCACGGTGGTAATAATTGATTCATTCCTCAATCTCAAGTGTTCATCACAAAAACACAGGTAAATTAAATTGTAAATGATAGAAATCATGCTTTCAGTAGGTTGAAATTAAATAAATAAATTAGGTTTTAAATTAAGCCACTGACATGAAACAATCATTTGAAACAAGATTTTAAAAAAAACTGTAAAAACTAAACAGCTAAATCAAATTCATTTTCTGTAAAAGCGGTATCTAACGAATTTAGTAAATTAAAAATAACACAGGCTGCTACACCATAAAAATCATCCCCACAGAAACATCTCAGTTTTATGCCTTTAAAGCAAGAATGTTGTCTGGGAGATTGTTTATAACTAATGACCAACCATGAAGAAAATATCTGGTTTTACACTGATGAAGCTAATAGGGGCAATAAATAGCTTGGTTGTTTTTGTTCTTGTTGAAAGGGCTCCTCCAGCAAATTTCTATTTCACCTCTATAAAGTTGGAAGACTCACAAGAGACAGATTTTTTTTTTAAAGAATGATCAAATTGAAGCAGCAGAGGCAGAGACATCTGTGATTTTAGTCTCTAGTCTGAGTCAAACTCCAAAAAACACTGGGTCCTACAGTTCCCATAATGCAACACAATTATGTCCTATATTAGACTCTCCATCCTTCCTAAACACCCACTTCATCCAAAACCCTACACCTCCAGTTTGTAACGCAGGTTAACTGTTAAAATTAGTTATTTTTTTCAAACTTTAAAAAATTCTTCCAGAGCCACATAGACATCGTACAACTGTTGTATAACACGCTGCTGTTGTCACTGGCTCAGTACATGACTTTTACGCGTGAAATCAGTGGAATGGCCCGATGTTTCAAGTTCTACATTGAAACTGGACCAAATTATAGATTAAAGCCAGACACCCTTGTATGGGAATAAAGCTGTGAATATAAATGACTCTCTGCAGAGCAAGCTGCTCTGAGGAGTGACACCTTTTAGCATTGACTCTAGTAGGGTCAGTTATGTGTGTGTGTGTGTGCACCTCTACAGCCTGTACTTACTGCTCTTGTGACTGACAGGAAGCGGTCATAGCTAATGAGTACAATGTTGAAGACTGAGGCAGTGCAGAGCAGGTAGTCCACGACCAGCCACACCTTGCAGAGACCCTTACCCAGCATCCAGCGGCCTGTCAGGTTGTACGGGATGTACATTGGGATGCAGAAGGCACCTGGAACAAACACACACACACATACACACACACACAAACACTGCATGACACTTCAACCCCCAACCAATACAACAGGATTAATAGTCACACCTCCTCAGATCTCAGTGTAGATGTGAGACCACTCTGTTAAATTTGAGGGGGGGAAAACTCTGCAGTGGCTCAGGGTTTAATAAAAGACATTTTAGAAATAAAAGAAGTGATTGTTTCATTTAAGAGAAGAGTGTATCTAATGCTGCAGATAAGAGCAGCACAATAAAAGGGCTGTGAATGCCTCACAAAAATGAACTGCAACCTGTTATCTGTTTTAGAGGGATCCCACAAATGTACAACAGGCTACTCCATGGTAAATATAACGCATGAATGAACCAAAAAGGACGATGAGATCACCCTGAACTCGCCAATATGACACACTATAATTACATTGTAAGAAAATTACAATGTGTTTGCGACACGTGCAGACAGCTTTTGAGTGTTTTTTCATTCATGGGGAGGAACAAGAGACTTAAAGAGACACATTTGAGCGAACTGACAGAGGGGGAGACACAAAGAGAAGAGGAAGAGAAGCACCAACTTACCCACGAGAAAATCAGATATAGCCAGGTTCAGAAAGAAGTAGTTGCTTTGGTTTCTCAGGGTTTTATCCACAATGAAAGCCATGATAACCAGCGCGTTTCCAGCCACCACCACGACCACCAGCGTCACCATGAGGACCGATAAGATCACCACCAGGTAACCCGGGAGGACAGTCCCAGCCTCAGACACCGCAGGAGTCAAGTTGCCGCTGGAGTTGGACTCCAGTATATGCGCGCCCATAGTTAATACAATGCCAAAATCATTGTAGACTTTTCTCATTTCACGCACAGAAACACCGAACAAGTCCAATTGCGCGCACAAACGATCCGCTCCACTTCACTAAGGTGTCAAGCATGACTGAAGACCTGTGATTAAATGAGGACACTTTCCCCAGATCTTCCATTTTTTTTTAACCCTTGGTATAGTTCAGTGATCTGGGAGGACATACATTTCAATTAAAGCTTAATTTTTAATACCAATAATTATAGGTCCTCTGGGTGCTCTCCCCTCCGACTGCTAGATGTGCGCCTACCGCAGAGCGCACAGATGCTTTTGCCACCACTGTCAAGATCACCATAAAAGACAATGGGCACTACATCCGGTCATATTTTCAACATAAACGTGTAACTGCGAGAGATTACCAAGAATGGCAAGTACTCATTCAAGAAGCAATATTTGGTTATTACAGTGTTTTATCAAAATCTAACTTCTTGGAACATCTGGTACTTAAAGCTGGCATGCTGACTTAAAGACAGCTATAATACAATAGACGTGCTACACGCTTGTGTAAATCGCTCTTCAGGTGGGTCAGTTTTTCATCAGATCAAAACCGCTCAAAACACACTGAATCAGTTTAAAATGTACCGAATGTGTATTTGTGTTCTGGGAGACAAGGCGTCAAATGCGTACGCCCTTATTTTGGAGGTCTGTCTTCGGGTGATTTCTGTCCGCTTCACGTTGAGCTTCTTTGTCCTACCAGCACCTGATCAAAGGCTGAACTCTGCAATCAAAAGCTGAAGTGGTCCAGGCGCGTGAAGCAGACTGAGATGAAGTGATCTGAGCTGCTGGCACAGGATGTCTGCAAGGAGGCTTTCACCAGCAGACAGATGTTTACATCTACACTATATCCAGTTCAGTGATTCAGATAGATGTTTACAACTACAGCACATCCAGTTCAGTGATTCGGATAGATATTTATTAATAGGCTACACAAGTGATTCAGTTAGTGATTCAGAGGTCAAAGTCCTGATAAATCCACTTGGATTTATCTGGAAACATGAAGAATTTCCATCTTCTTTTCCTGTTACAATATGGAAAGTTTAATTTTAGAAAAAGCTACGAGGCTGTCAGCGTCCTGATCCTGATGAACACAGAGCTCTTTTCGAAAAATGTCAAGGGTGATAATACATGGGGCCCCAAGCTGTTCAATATTAAATAAGTAAGTCATTATTATATCGTATTGGGTTATATTAAAAGTCAACTCATTATGAAATGGTATTTTATCTTTTTACCTCAAAATAACAAGAGTTTTATTAAAAGTTCATTTTTATTTCATCATAGGAATATTAATTTCAAAATGCCTTCATACTGAATTATATTTTGATTTCATAACGGTCTTTCCCCCAAACACTTGCCCCCAGCCTACCTCATTAAAGTGTTGCTGGAGTAACTTAATTGAGCAATTAGCTTACTGTTCTGATGCTGCGTATTAATCCAACTTCACCACCCAGCCGAGCTAGATACAGTTGACGAGGGAGGCAGCATGTGCAGCCTCGTTAAGTCAAATGAAAGGAGGGGTTAGTTACTGTGTCTGTGTGCTGAGTTTAATTACAGCAGCAGCTTGTTAGTTGATTCAGAATTACTTCGGCATTATTGTTGTTTTAGCTAACGGGGCTAACTAGCTTGCTAAAAGGTGAGCAGGTGAGTCATGACAAGTAACATTATGAAATAAAACGTAATATGATTTATAGGAGTCATTGTGGGAAATGCCAATATAAATAAAAAAGAAACAGCATTTGAAATAATTTCTGTAATGAATTTAAAATAAACGCCAATAAAATGTAAAATGACAAAACTGTAATAATGAGTCAAGTTTTAATAATTTCTTAAAGTCGTCCTCCACTTAAAAATGTTTTTCTTCTTGTTCCTATGGTTGAATTTTTAAGCTTGCCTGTGAGTGTGATTTGTGACATCACAGTTAGTTTGGAGCCAATCTTGGGCCAGTATATGCAATGAAGGAGGAGACATCTTGTGTCCAGCAGTTAAACGTTTGAAATGAACAATATTTACATAATCAATGACTCAGGATTTTTCAGTGAAGGAGAATGAGCAGAGGACATTTTAAGGATGCTAATTAGGTCAATTTGCTTTTTAAACTGTGGTTTAAAACGCATTAGACACAAATTGGACCTCAAAGCACAGTATTTTAACATACCATAAACATGTCTGGAGGGGATCTTTGAATGATTTTACAATTGATTGGTTCATTAATATCATATTTTACACTTCATGTTTTTATTACCTCTTATTCATTTTTTAAATATATATTGAACACTTTGAACAGGCACTGAAAGGATATTTTTATTTATTATTACATGATTATTGGTGCTAACCATAAAATAGCTGTCAAACTTGATCCAGGCAACACCAAAGTTCTCCCAAAGTGTGGTGTCACATTAACAGCAGGAACAAGTGCATGAATGAAATTTGAAATCTCCCAATGAATGATTGCCCTAATCATTCTCCTTAGCCATGGATATGAATTTATCTCCATGAGCTCTTCATAAGCCTCTGAAAAATATGATTAAGGGCTGAGACGATGAGTTCAGCATGATGACAGCTTGTCAGGGAGAACCATCGTTCAGCTAAGTGAATTAGTTGTAATTATTCTCAGTGGCTGAAATGAACAGACAGCTTTGTACACAGACACGGAGGAAATTTCAGGAATCTCTTCCTATTGTGTGCCAGTTACCATTTAAATGAATTGTCCTTGTCAGTATCGTTCCCTTGACACAGGATACTGAACACAGATAAAAGTCAACTTTTTTTTAACCTCACAGTAGTCGGGATGAGGCAGTGAAAACCAAACTGCCAAGTGCACAGATGAGCCTGGGATATTTTTAGAAAGCAGTCCTCTGCTGCCTAATGCCAGCCCCGAGAGTGGTTAATATCCAGACCGTGTCTTCCCAGGGATCAAGTGACACCAAAACGGAGAGGTGGGGGAAAACCCCCTCAGGAACCAATGTGTTCTGAGAGAACATGCAGCTGCAAGAAGTTGAATATTTAGCAGGCTTTAAGTGGATGTCAAATGCACCCATTGCATTGGGGAAAACAGACGTGAATTGTGTGTGAGAGTGTTTGCGTCATTTAAACTCAGTGAACTTCATTTTGTTGAGCATGTCTGATCATATAGCTTGGAAATACTGAATAAATTGTGTATGAATGTCATTCAGATTCTACCAGAAGCTGAATCAACACTTACAAGGACCAGGAGTTTGTCCACATCAAGACCAAATGGAGCATTATAATTTAACATGAACAGTGAAAAAAAATATGTCCGTATATTTGGTTTCTCGTGAACAAAATCATTATTTCAAATGAGTAATGATTATGTTGCCCTTTAATAAAATGGGTCGATTATCCTGTTATGAGTTTTTGCTGATGTCAGAATCATATTTTCTGAACAAATCACATGGTTTGATTGTTTTAATGAAAACATGTTTAACTCTGAACATTTCATTTCAAGGCTTATCAGTCAAATATATAAATTGCAAAGTGATCAACTAAAATAACAATTCAAAATTTCTAAAAATCATTTTAATACTTTAGTTATTTTCAATAAGTTATTGTTAATTGAAATAACCCCTGCTTGACTCCCTCTTTCCATCATCTACACGAATCATCTACAAATGTCATTTTTACTGAATTCAGCAGCAAAGATGTGAAAATGTTTTCTTTTGAAATTCATTTTGTCTTCTTGCTTTTTGTCTTTTTGGTCTTCCCTCCTGGTTTGGTGGCATCATCCTGTGAAATAAGAGGGACAGATTAGAGAATGAACAGACTAATGATTACCTTACATTAGCACTCCACTGAACAGTGCCAAAGTTTTCCCCAAGGTCCATATTTGAGTGCTGTTTGCCAGAGCATTACTCAGTTTTTGACAGACACTTTTGTCTGGACTCCTGCTGTTTTCCTGCCTTACTGAAATGTGCAAATTACACTTTACTGATTGGCACACACCATACTGTTTTAATGTGTTCCGGCAATTGCATCAAACCAAATATTGTACCCTTGAGTACTCTTATAAAACATCCTGCACTAATTATTGCTCTGACAATCCAGGCTGCCAACATGTAGATCTCCCAACACTTTAACAGCTTGTCTGGACAAAAAGTAAGCATGAATGATGATGCTGTTACAGTGAAAATGTGGATTTGTTTTAGATTCATGCAGCCTCTTCATAACCTTGTATGGTGTTTGCATTGGGGCTGTAAGCCAGTCAGCCTCCAATTGTCTTCTTTGTTTGTACTTACTTTTGCCATAAAAATTTTCAGATTGGAGTTTCTTAGCCGTTTCAGGCAACAGGAAGTAGCTTGTTACTGTTTTTAATAAGGAACTTGCATGATGTAGAATAAGTGGCAGCAACCTTTCCTATTGTGAAGTCCAGGGGTGTAACACTAGTAGCTCAGCTCCTGTTTTCTTTGCTGCAGTCTATTTTCCTCCTAAACCCCATCCAAGTAGTGAGAGGATTTATCTAATTTTGGATTAACCTATGGCAAAATTGTTCTTTCTCTGTTCCCCTTCAGTTTTTTCCAATTTACCCTTCACCTAAAAAATACTGGAAGAAATTGTTGATAAGCAATGCACAACTTTTAATACAACCAACCATATTGATTGACAGGATGAGGAACTGGGACAGAATTTCTAGAACTGACCTTAAGTTTTTTGTTTATTAGGCAACAGAAAGTTCTGTGTTTCTTCACAGATGGATATTAAATCGGTGTACCTCAAGGGTCAATTATGGGTCCTATTTTATTTCCATGTAATTACTTTCTCTTGCCAAGAGTTTTGTCAGTGTTATTAGCCATCATAGTCATTTCATAAGCCATGCTAAGGGCTCTAGGGATGGCTATGTGGATTGGACGGTCCACCACTTTTGTCGAACCTGAAATGATTCCCGTTTTCTCTCCCTTCATTTTCTGTCATCTCTCCAATGTCAGTGGTCAAATAAAGGCATACACATTGCCCAGAAAAATAACTTGGAAAAAACACTTTTATATCAATTGCTATAAAATTTTGTTGACATTTATGGTCCTTAGAGGATGAAATCACTTGATGCTTCCCGTAGCACCATCAGCTGTTTGATTCTTGTAAAATATCTTTGTGAATTTGTAAACTATTGGATAGATTGCAATGAAATTCAGGTGCTGCCAGCATGCCAAACTTTTAAGTTGCCCAATACTTTGGTTTATGACTACAGTAAATACCCACAGATCGAATGACATTCCCATCACCCTTGGCTGATAAACTTTATACCTGCTAAA
This sequence comes from Euthynnus affinis, assembly GCA_029490765.1. Lineage (NCBI taxonomy): Eukaryota > Metazoa > Chordata > Actinopteri > Scombriformes > Scombridae > Euthynnus > Euthynnus affinis. The sequence goes on from CM055848.1 coordinate 10,421,679, forward strand.
TATCAGTATGCATTGTTTTTGTGAGCATGCTGACATTAGAGCAGCATTAAAACAGTGCAAGGGGCTCTGTTAGTGGGCATGTGTTGCTTCAGGTGCCAGTGACACATGAAATGCAGAAGTCCTAGCAGTCCAGTTTGAGTTACAGACCCATGAATTTGAAGACTTATCAAATGCCAAAAAACCCGCTTATGCCTTCAGATAATGCTTACTGACCACAGGCTCAGCAGGACTGCAGGATTGCCTGGTGGATATGTCCTACAGGTAAACTCTGACCTCAGTAAATAATGCACATCAACAGCTACTACTCAGTCTGGTCTATATTCAAATATTCAATGGTAACAAAAACTCATGGAATAATATTTTGTTTTAATCGAGAAATTGCAGAGATTAAAAAGAATTATCTTTGTTCCAAAGAAATTTCAGCTCCGGAGGTCACGCCAAAACCCAGGAAAAACGACAGGTCGCGGGTTGAAAAAATGGTCAAAATTTAAAGGGCATCAGATCCTCCCCAAAACCTGATAAAAAAAAAAAATGGGGTGGGTATTAACTTAATCTTTACACATCACATCACTATGTGGTTTTAAGTTTTTAATCAGCTTAGGAGCAATGTAGAGATTTAGTCTGCCTTCTTAATGACAATGTAACTAACCTACATCCTTTCATTTATCACATTTACTGTAGATATATATCAGGTCTGGATTATTGCAATCCTCTCTTGCTCTGTCAAAAAGATTTAGACAGGCTTCAGATGGCTCAAGCCAACTAAAACTAAACTGTTCATTTTAGAATAGATTTGAAACTGTTATTGTTGATATCTAAAGCACTTTATGAACAGGAAATGTTTTAAATCCTACATGCACAGGAAATGTCCTCTAACTAATTGTCACAGAGTCCATGCTTGAAGTCTAGGCGAAACGTTTGTTGTTTGTTGTGAGGATAGGAAAGAAATCAAGTGCAGTGCATTTTTATAGTGAGTTGTTTGGGGTTTTGAAGAAGGATACTTGTAAGAGCCATACCTTTAATTTATGCGTGGCGACAGCTCAAATGTCAATCATGTCATCAATTGAATAACTTTGTAGAACACAAAGACAACTTCAAAGCAGACTGGCCTTAATTTCAGGCTGGTGAAAGCGAGTGTTTGATCTGCAGAACATGTGGCAACCAAACACTTCAAATGAACCAATATGCCTAATGTGACAGCTATTGAGGAGTTACTGTGGAAACACAAAGCAAAGTGTACAGACACTCTATACTCTATCTGTAACTATACAGTATATTGCCTCATATTGTTGAAAGGTTTCTCTGTTTCCAAAAAGAAATCCCTTCTATTTGTTTTCAGATAATTGGAGGAATATTAGGGTGCAACGTCAATTAAACTACAAGATATCAAGTTGTTTCCAGCATCAAAGAAATGACAGCAAAGTCAAAATTGACTGATGATTTTTCAGTGGAAGATGACAGAGATATATGAGAAAGGGCCAGGGAGCGTCTCACCATGGCAGTGTATCCTTCCTCCACCAGGATGTTTCTAGCACAGTTGTTGATGTGTTTGAAGCGGTCGGGACCCAATAAAATACCACCATACCATCGAGACACGACAACCATGACATTACGCACATCCAGAATCTGTAATGGGAGAAAAACACAGGATATTTGTGGAGTGTGAATCAGAGATTACTGTTACTGTTGGCCATACAGGTTGCAAACTGTGACACAAATACCCCTCATGATACAAACACCCCTCTCTGGCAGGCAAATGTTTCACACCGATGACAAAGTGATTTAATCTCCATTAGGTGTATTTTGGCATCAGCTGTCAGTCCAAAATGTGTGGACATTTGACTATTTGCTGTCTTCTACAGAAATAGATGAGAAGATTAATTTCACTTTCATCTTTGTGAGATTAATATGTAGCTCCAGGACATGTTTAGTTATGGTTAGCACAAAGACTAAAGGTTCAAGGTTCAATTTATTCATCTGTCAAATCACAGTACTCAAACCATATATAGCCAACATTGTTTACAAAAGATATAAATGCCCACAAAATAACAATATAAAACCATAAATATTACTCAAACAATATAAAAATAAATTCCCCAAGCAATAAAAAAAATCAGTTGAAAAGGGGAACCATAAAACCATTAAAGATCCAATAAATGGCGCTGAGCCTCACTGGATGTCAGCAAGCAACTACTTGCTATGTAAAGATATAGTGAAGTAATGGTGACCTGAGCAGTGAATGAAGTCACACTCCCTCTGTGTGCCTTGTTATCCGAACTTCTGTATTTCTTTGTTTTGGTAGTTGCACTGGCCGTGCATGCATATTAGTGCACGTGAGTCCCTTCCATGGATGTATTATAAGAGCTGGATAGGGCTCCGCTGCTCAGCCTTGCAAACAATGTTTCCCAGTGGCCACTCGCAGTATTGCAGCAAAAAATCCCCCTGCAGCACCCTTGTAAAAGAGACGTGTAAAACTGTTGGTAGGACACTTCAAACTGCAAACAAGGTCAATTATGACTCTTTATATTATGATTTTTTGATCCATGGAGGTTTTATATTTGTAAAACTTTTACAAATTAAAAAAAAATCTGTGACATCATCACAATGTAAAGTCCATGGGCTGAGCAGGCACTCAGCAGGCACTATTCAGTGGGCCACACAACATGGAAGCAAATCCAGAAGCTAGAAACATTTTTTGCCGTATGTGCCAGGCAGTCAGTTCTTATTGAACTGAATGGGTGCTATTTTTGGTCTGGTATCCAGCTCTTATAACACATCCATGGTCCCTTTGTGTCTTCCACGTCCATCTCCAAGATGGCAGCCATGTCACAAACTTCCTCATTTTACAACTAAACAGCACACTAAAATATGTTTCCGGAAACATCTGAGGTGAGAAATAGGCAATGCAGTAACAGAATATTGATTCATACTTGATCAGCACTACCTAGTTTGACAGTTTGATCTGAGTTTCATGAGTTGTCGACTTTCTTTTTTTCCTCAACTTTATTGAGTAAATGACACGCTTGTTTTGGCCTGATATGTCGATGCTATAATGCTACATCTAGTGGCTGAATGTTATGTATTGTAGGTTTAATTAGCATAAAATTAAAGCTGCTCTACTCAAAATTTTCATATTAACAATGGATAAAATTATTAAATTGTGTATGAGAAAGAGGTCAATCCTATAAGACCAACCCAGTAATTATCACCCACCTCTGCAGCTCGCATCTTTCAGCTCAATATTTTGGTTAAACTAGCTGTTGACTATTGTACTAGGTAACAACACATAAGGGCAAGTAAATTAATTAAGATTTGTTGGAAAGAATTTTTACTTTTAACAACTTTTGGGTAGCTGTATTGCCTGTTTTCACTGTGCTAAGTTAGGCTAACATGTCCTGCACCAACCTCTACTGAAGAGAGATTAAAATTGACACTAATCTCCCACTGTATAGCAAATAAGAAAATTCACCAAAATGGCAGACTATCACTTTGACATGAAGAGCAGAATTTGGCTCTGCATCGCAACACACACAAAAAGTACAGTCTGTCATTTGAGGGGACCCCTCTCCTCATCTGGCAGCCGACACGATCTATCAGATCCTTCTTTTATTCATCATCTCACACTGGCACCCTCACTGGCAGAAAGCACAAATCTAAATGAGGAAATGGGAGAAAAAGGGTTGCAGAGCAGAATGAGATTAGAGAAGAATAGATTAAGGAGAAAGCTCTTCATGTAAATTGCTCAGTATGCTGAGAATGTCATAAGCAGAGGATTAATCAGTATGGATGAACAGAGGGACAGAGGACATGATCACTCCAGTTACAGGAGGTCAGCCAGCCGCTGAAAGTGATCTGATAGTGTGTCTTTGAATCTTCTATGTCCATGTGAATTAAGAAAGGCACATATGAAAGGAAGTTGATGAGTTGACATTTATCCGTTTTAACTAATGACTTTGTTTACTGGTTGTGTTAAGAAGAAGAGATTTTCATGTAGTCCAAAATTGATTTTAAAAAAACAGCTTTAATATGAAGACTTGTAGTGAAATATGCAAATGAAATGGCAAATAATCATTGCTGAGGTTCCCAGAAAAACGAAAAAAATATAATGTATATTTTTGCCTTTTTTGAATACCTAAAGGATAAGTTAAGAAAATGAAAGCCAAAACTGTCTGAGATTATATGCTTTTTTTATATGGTTTTCAGAGGGAACTCTGCTAGTGTGCAGAGGGTCATAGTTTCTGACATACACACCAAGAACCCAATACACTACTTCACACTGATTTATTTCTCTACAGTGTCACACTGGCGTAGATGGCTGCTGTCATCTCATAAATGAGTGTGAACTTTGACACCAGTCATGGATCTCAGCTGGAAAAGCTCCGACATGACTCGGCACCTCCTGGTAATGAATACTACTACAAGTCAACACTGAGCTCTGATCAGAAGAAACTTTTTGTCTTTTCATTGGCTTTCATTCAATATAAGGGGAAACTAAAAGTGTGTGGACAATTGCACATTTTAGCGTGATGTGGGTGCGTGTTTGTGAATCATAGTGCCATCTGTCAACACACACCAGTGACAAGTGCCTTGTTGATATGAGAAATGAAAAGATTAATACTTGTGTGAAATTACTGTTGTGGGACAAAATTTCCCTAAAGAGGGACTGAGTGGAAATTTTCAAATTATGTAAATACTAGCAGTGTGGGTCTTATTAGTGCTGCCATTTAGCCCTGTAGAACTGTGCAGGCTTCATCTCTATGTAGTAATAATTTTCTCAAGTACACTTACCAAAATACAGTAAATGTCTAAAACGCAGGCAGAGCAATATTCACATCATGGTTCTGACTTCATAGAAGACCATGATGAAATGAATACAATAACCTGTCTAAAGAAGTACTAATGGTTCTGATAATTAATAAACATTAAATGTTTCATTAAATGCATCAAACCATGAACTGGTTTGATTTCTGGTGGTGTTTTCATGATATGATATAATTTTCATTCATTTCTTTTTTCTCAAAGCTTTATTTGGAGCGGACATCAACACAATCCAGTCACACTCCTCAAATCCTTAAACCTGCTTGAATTCAATCAATCTGTCAATTAACCACGTAGTCAATCAGAAAATGTATTTGTTGAGTCCAGTTTCTAAAATATGAGGGTTTGTTGCTTTTCTCTGTTTTTTATCACTGTAAATTGAATCTACCGGTACTTGATCTGGCAAAACACAGCATTTGAAAATGTTATCTCAGGATCTAGGAATTTGCCGGTTTAACAAGTTATCAAAATAAAGGATTACATCCCTACATCATGACATCCTGAACATCAATGGTGTCTGTCACACATATTTTTTTAGCAACACCTGCAGTTTGGCTATGGATGGCAATATCAGTCTGACAGATGGTCCATCACTTGTAAATTGATGGTCGCAAGACGATGTATCCTACTGACTTTTTCTCTTTCCTCTCTGAGGTTGACATTCGTGGTTTGGAGTGGACTCTCAACAATTATTGGATGGTTTACCATGAAATTTGGTACACACATTCATGTTCATGTCCCTCAGGAGGAGTTAATTTTCCCATCAGCTTCAGCTGTATGTTGTGTTGTGCCAGATTAGCAAATGTTAGCATGCGTGTTTTCTGATCTTAGTATTCATTTCTAAGCATTGCTGTGCTGTATATTGCACTCTCTATATATACAGAGGTGCTATAGCATGACTATAGCATAGAGTTTAGTCTTAATCACTTCCATTCACATTCATATTTCTGTGAATTTATATTTGATATGTAATTTATAAATTGAGTCAGAAAATGAATTGCCAGCTAAGACAACAATAAAAATAATTCCTTGCTGCAGCCCTACATCATGATGTCCTACAAATAAATGGTGTGTGTAAAATATATATAACACAATATTTGCACCTTTTATTAAAACCATATCTCCCCAAAATGTTCCCATGTCTACTGAAACAGAGGCTATTCAGCCTTGATGATATAATACAGTAGTTTTTCTCAGAACTGATGGTGCAGTAGCCTGTTCATTTTCAAGCCATCTGGCATCTTCATTAAGAGTAACCTAGCTCTTTTACCACTAAACTTAGATAAAATATGTCAAAATGTCACTTTTATGCTTTTATGTTGTAAAATGTGCAGTCAGTACAAATTGTTTTTAAACACGCATTGAATTTTTTACATATCACACACATATACTTGGTTGTTTTTTATAGGGAACATGTCATGAAATACTTAAGGTATACATGATACTGAACTACTGTACTGTGGGAGTCTGTGGAAAGCGCCTTACTCATAAACAATCACACACCAGATGCCAAATGGTGCAGATTGTGAAACTGAACAAGGCATCTTAGAGCAGAAGACAAGTGAGTGCGTACAAACCAAAAGAAAGTTGGATAAAACAAGGAAATGTGATAATGTGGTTCTGGACTCTCTACTGACTACTTTATCTACTACCTTTAGTTCCTTTTGCTTTTTTTCCCTTTTTAACAAGCATGACATACTGCTTGGTATGTCCTGAAAACTCATGTGTCAAGGTCAATATTTTCTTAGTGAAATGAAAACCTGCAGTAAATGTAGTAATCTCCCCCCTGCTGCCGTCTCGCCATCATCTTCACAGTCCTGCAGGAAGCTGTGCTTGTCCTCACAGTAAATTCTACAACAGACAGAATCACAACAGCTTGGCATTAGGTGGGAGCGCATTAAAACATTTTGGTCAGAGAATGTTATTGTGACTCCTGCAGCCTCTTCAACAGAATTTTTTTTTTTTATGTGGTTTAAATGTCAACATCTCCTCTCTGTTAGTAATGACCACGCAGGCAGTGTATCAGCAGCTCAACATCGACTTCATTAGACCACGCAAAAAAAAACTACACACACAGGCAGGTGTCAGCAAACACATACACCCAGAAAGACACACACACACACACACCTATTCATATAATACACAATACTGTTAGAAAGCCTTCAGTTTTTTTGCTGTATTGTGCCCTTTTTCATAGCATGATTTGTAAAATGAGACCATGATACATATATATGTATATATATGTATATATATATATATATACACACACACACACACACACACACACACAGCATATATCCGATATCACTGACCTGTATGCATAAATATTATGAGTGGCACTAGCAATCTTCTTGTTTTCATACAGCTTCTCCAGAACCATTTTCACCTGCAATACACAACAGGAAGAACAATGATGATCATGACGTATTCCTCATTTCACCTTGCACCTTGTCATACATCTGCTCTATTGTTTATGAAAACTGCTGAGACAAGGATTTTATCCTGTGCTCTAGGTACTTCAGCACAGTGTTACATATAAACTGCATTTGCACTGAAAACCCTGTGTGTGTAAGAAAAGGGAGTCAAAACCAAGTCAGGAACATGTCTAATGTAGCTGAGTGATGCACATAACAGCCATAGTCATATAAACAAAACTGAGAAAGGTTGAAAATAATTTCTGAAATTAAACTATGGTTTGAAAAAATACTTTAAAAACACTTATGCTGCATGTTTCCATTTGCCACATGCTAGCAAAAATCTTAATTGTCTTTTAAGTAACAGCTGGTATTTTGTACTCTGGTCCTGCAACAACCATGCAATCACTGATTTTAAACACTTGTGAGTCCATAAAGCTCTGTTTTTCATATCATACAGTATATTGGTCATGTTTCACTTTTTCGGTGGTCCTTCAAAAACATGTTTTCCAGGTAGTTTCCAATAAACTGAAGTTGTCGTATTGATCATTTTTAGTAGTTCTAAGTGAGCCTTGACATCATAGATACCCTCTGCCTTATCATATCGGTCCACACTCAGAAGCGCTGGTACATTTATTTTGGTCTTGCCCCCATACAAAACAAAATGGTAAATGGACTGCATTTATACAGCGTCTTTCTTGTCTCCTGACTACTCAAAGCTTTACACTTCATGCCAACATTCACCTTTTCACACACACATTCATACACTGATGGCAGAGGCTGCCATGCAAGATGCCGAGCTGTTCATTCGGACATTCACACAGACTCGCACAGCGGTGGACCAGAGGAGCTGGGGATTGAACCGCCAATCTTCCAATTAGTGGACAACCGGCTCTACTTCCTGAGCCACAGCTGCCCAAACAACTGTGGAGTAAATTGTCACAATTTATTGCTGATCATATCTACTCTCACTTTTTTTTTTAACTTTGGAAAATTGTATTGTTTAAGTTCACTGAATATGACAGGAGTCTCTGCTCACAGTTCCATTTGATTAATTTGCACAAATCCAAATTCTTAAAGGTGCAGTGTGTAGAGTTTAGTGGCATCTAATAGATTGAACTTGGCAGAAATGGAATATAATATCCATAAGCATGTTTCAATTAGTGTATAATCACCTGAAAATATGAATCGTTGTGTTTTCATTACCTTAGAATGAGTCTTTTATATGTACATAGGGAGCAGGTTCTCTTCCACGGAGCCCAACATGTTTTTACAGTTGCCCAGAATGGACAAATCAAACACTGGCTCTACAGAGGGCCTTTCACTTTTTTCATGAGTTTAATGACCACCATAGGTTCTCCTTGATTCTTGGAAAGGGAGGGGGAGGGGTATTCATTTGCTTGCAATCTGCAACCACTAAATGCAACTAAATCCTACACACTGGTCTTTTAAGCAAAAAGCCAAACATTTGAGAGCTGATTATCTACAGTATATAAAACAATAAAGTTATTCAATTATTCTCTGGGTAATATACGAACAAAAAAGATGTTAAAACGTATAACCACTGTACGATTTACAAGATATTTATTTAACTGTTTTTGAATCCCTCTGGTATGTTTGTGATTGTGGACTCCAGCTGTACACACAAGGTGCTGTAAACTTGTCTTATACTTGTTTCAATAAAACTCTCATAAATAAATAAATAAAATAACACTTCCAGACCATTCCAAGAAAATATGTAAATGCTGTACGGGTGTCAGTTCATCTGCTTTCTGGAGGATGGCAGCGTTTGTAAATATTTTTGTCCAAATATCACTTCACAGCAGGTGGAAGCTCTTAAGATGGTCTTAGCTGGTCTGTTACCAGAAAGCCAAGAGTGAGCTCAGCATGCAGGAACCAGTCACATGATGTTTCAGTTTGAGACGTTGCTGCATGAATCAACACATTTGTATCCTATTCAAGAAATTTCAGCTGAAACTCATTTTATTTTTTTTGTCTGTATTCTCCAAGACCAATGAGGCAATGTTAAATTTTTCAATAGAAAATGTCACAAATAGGAGCAATAGCTTGTTTTTTATATATATATATATATATATATTGTGCAGTAATGTAAAAAAATACAAAAACTGTCTGTACCTGTCTGGGAGTCACCACAGGTGCTAAGTGAGGCTGGAAGGTACTACGTCGGTCTGTGATGGTATTTCCATGTTTTATTGGAGGCATCTCTTCATCTACAAGACAAAATGTTACAGTACACATCACTTCCTCGGCAAGATCAATTTTATAATGACCGTGTTTAATTTTGATCACTCCAGAGCGTGTGGCTAATCGAAATGGCCGTACCATTTGCGTGATCCATGAAGAGATGTGCATTTTCGGTGTTCAGTTTGAGATTCCCGAAGTCTTGCATGTCTTCATCATCATCCACGTCCTCCTCAGCAGTCATGTTCACCTTTTCTGGTTGATCCACTGAGGCAAGTCATGTAAGAAATGGCGTCTCGTTAAAGAGAAGCTTATTTTTTTTCATCCCATCCCTGCTACCTGTAAAGGTCTTCATTGAGTTGTCTGCAGGCCGGGCAGCTTGTCATTAAAATGACACCTACTGAGCCACTTATTACCAAATTACCATTACATGAGACTGCCACTGAAAATGGTTTCATAACCTAATAAAGCAAGACAGACTCTTCATAATGGATGACACCGATTACTTGAGCCTGACTGATGCTGGATTTTTGGGACTAATGAAGAGCTGATATCATATTACCAAATTTGAATTGGTATAGTGTCATTAATAATTGAGAAAGGTTTGAATTTTCACAGAAGAGCTGAGTGACATTAATTGTTTTTTTTTACTCAGACAGTTAATCCCAACAAATCTGTTGCTCACTTCCATGTTGTTCTATATGTCTTTGAACTCCAAATCACCAAATGAATTCTCAATGGCATTTATTTCATATGAATGTGCTATAATATTTAGTTTATTTGTGTGGCCCTTTTTTTCATTTAAAGTTCTTTACAACCAAGTACAATCTAGAGAGACTCAGCAGTGAAAGAGGAATTACACAACTACTGAACTGCTGAAAAGTCATCTGATATTCTATGTATGTATCATGAACCATGTGATATAAAGTGACTGACAGCTGGACAAACCATGTGATGGTGACCTCATGCATGTGCAGGATGATTGTAATTGTTTTGTTGCTCATTGGTCAACATATCGATACCGTTGGCACATAAAGCCAGCAGGTATAAATATAGAGTAAAAAAAGCTCTGCACCTCTCAGCCCCAATTCCAGTCATTCCTACTGACCACATAAATCTTTAAAAATGTGTCAAATATATATACTTTTACTCTTATAGAAAGACTGAATAATTTCCTAAAACAGCTGGACACTGGAGTTTTTTGTCAAACTTCAATCAGACAAGAGGAAATTGCATTTATTGATGACTATTCTCATGAATTTGGTGCTTTAGTGAGTATTTACAGTAGCAGGATGGTGTATGTGGGAGTTAAAATAAAGTGTTCACTGTAATAAAAGAACATGTCACCCAGGGCAACAGTGTGGCTCGCTGATGTGTTTTTAATTGTTTTTGGACAGCAACAGAGCGTTACGACAAAGGAATAAGGCAAATCTTGGATACACAGGCTATACTTGTTTGTGGGATTAATTCAGTGTTGGTTTGGGTTTTTAATGATATTCTTTTACAGTGAGGAAAATATAAATTACTGCCAATTTTATCTTTGAATTATTCATATGTAAGAAAAAAAGAATCTAAATCTTATATGACCGTGCTAAAAACAGGAAATCTAAAAAGCTTACTGTGACAATGTGCAGTTTAGTGTTTATTCTATGCAAGCATGCATATAGACACACACAGATAGAGACACACACGCTACCAAAATTCATTAAAAGCCTGACAAATGGGACTTCATATTTACAGTAGGCGAACAAACATTTGGTCTCTGATATTTTTTCGTCCTTTGCTTTCTGCCTGGTGTCATTCAACCAAACTCCATCATCAGATGCATTATTTTCTTTTTACATTTCATGTCCTCTCTGCCATATTTACTCCCTTTTCATTTCCTTTTCTGTGAAATGTGCATCTTCGGCCTTATCACCCCCCTCCTCCCACACACACACACATACACACACACACACACACACACACACACACACACACACACAAACACATTCACACGCACACACACACACTCTTCTCTCTTCCTCTCTCCACCACGTTCCTGTCATTTGAATGATGGAGAATAAGCCATCAATCCCGCTTCCCTGAGCTAAAGTGCAGTTATACTTATTACCACATGAATCACAGAGAGAGGGCGACTTATGCCACACAATAATGGGGCAGATCATTAATATTTTTCTAGCCTGTTGCTGAAAAGACCATCTGCCTCGATAATAGATACTGCTGGACTCGGCCCAGACTCCCAAGAAAACCAGATTCAGGGTGACACTTATAGGAAATCTTTCATTTAGGTTTCTTTTACTCTTTCTACACTTCAAAAGATTCTGCCAAGGTAACAGAAGGCATTACATAGATATCAATCTTCATTCAATGCAGACACAGAAGGGTTTTTTTCTTTTTTTTTTAATGCTGCTGCAGGCCTTTGTGCTCCTCTTATCACAGCTTGAGGCCACAACAGATAGTTGTATTACTAATGGAGGAGCATCTCAGCAAGAGCTTAGACAGAAGATGCCATTGGATGAGGCTTCAAAAAGGGAAGTAGATTCACCTTGACCTATTTATTTATATATATATATATATATATATATATATATATATATATATATATATATGTATAAAATCTAACTATTCTAATTAATCTAACTGTGGGCTTTATCAGAGCTGAGGTTTTAACATGTAAGGATGTTATCATGCACTTGAGCTTCTTAGGAAGCGCGAGAATGACCATTTGCTAAAACCCTACCCCCGATTGCGCAATCATAGCTTAGCAACCGTAACTAGGCATAGCAGACCTGTCAAGCTTTGGATTTCCTCACATGTTGAAGCAGTGTGCATGGGGCTATAACAAGAATGACTTTAAATGTCTTTAAAGACAAGAACAAAAGTGAGAAGAGTAGATAAAAGCGTATGTTTACAGCATCAGCTTGAACCTAAGCTGCAAACGTTAGCATGTCTGGCTAACTAGCTACACAGTGTTATTTCCAAAGGTAAGGGGCATGTCATTAGTTAATAATATATTGGAGCAGCATACATTTGAAAAATACTTGTTTAGGACAGAACATTCATCCTGTGGGAACCTGAGATGGTATTATATGAATAAAAACAGCTCCTGCTTTTTAATGGTTTAAAGAAAATTTACACTCCAGCCAAACCTGCCTTAAATAGTGTTGTTCAGCTAGAGCCGTGGACCCTACCCTGCAACACACAAACAATGTGGCATCTTCATTTCTACTGTAAATGGGTCCTCGGCTGGTGAGGAGTTCTTATCTGTGATATGTAGCTTCAGCCTCAGTCTTTCAGCATTATATTATGTACGTAGCCATTATGTGCCCAAATTCTCTTACAGTGTTTTTGTTTTAAAATGAATTATCTGGAAACATCAAAAAGTCATGCTCTTGGCGTGCTATAAAGTTAGCTCTTCTGTCTTATCAAGTGTCATTTCAGGTCATTATGAATAGCAAATTGAAGTGTGGCCCTTAAGGCTTGAATTTCATTTTTCACACCTCACCTGTTTCGGAGCTTTGGGATTTCTCCACGAGGAATTCTCGAATTTTTTCCACCCACAGGTAGAGGATGCTCTCCCCCGCATTTTCCCTGTTAAGATTGAAACATTTCTGTATGAGAGTGGATTCTCTGACAGACACAGATCTATGGAAAGATTGCACTGTTCATGGAAACAATCATGAAAAGCTTTTATTGTGGCCAATATCACTCTACAGCACCACCTCGTTAAGTCAGAAATTATGAGAGGCACTTACACATAGAGGTCTTCCAGGCTGTTTGCCAATTTGGTCCTCTCGGGGCCTCGCAACCAGGCTGCACTACAAAAGGCGAGAACAAACAGAGGGTTACTGAGTAGGACAGGGAGTGGGCTTTTGAGTGGGATGTTGTTCTATCAACTCAGTGGATCGCCTCAAGATTCAATTTGAAAGGCAAATAGACTTACTTGATCTGGTAGATGGGAGGGGCTGCACTTGGATAATCAAGTGGGAGAATTATCTGATCAATACAGAAAAATCATGAACTGAATTACAAACAAACTGCAAGGGCAGAAACGTGTGATTCATATATCAGGTTTTATTTTCTCTACCTGCAAACATGCTGTCAGCTTTGGTTCCTCCATGTCGTTGGATATTTTGATGCAAAATATTCTGGATGCTTCATCTATAACACACCATTCATCACCATATATGGAAGACAGAGCCTCCACCTCTTCAATCTAAATGAGAGGACAACAAAGCAAAAAACATCAATCATATTCAGCATTTAGACCACTGATGTACTGAAGGCTTCAAATTCTAGCCCACTGTCTTTTTAAAAACATATAATAAAAATCCAACTGCACACATCAAAAGCAAATAATATTGAACTACAAGTAGCCCCTGTTTGTGCCTCCCATGTGTTGCCATTATATTTGAACCACAGAGCTAAGCGTTCGATATTCTGAAAAATAAATATCTGGTGATCTTTGAAAAACCTGAAAGGATTGTTTAAAGTAATATTCCAAATTGCTGTTATTTAAAATCTTAGGAAATATGCTTATTGACTTTTTCACACTTTGTTTTTTTTGTACAGATTTCAACAAATGAGATATAACATGTTAATGAGTGAGCTCTGGATGTGCTGATAGGCAGATTTTGTTATCTTTGGACAATCTTTGTGCTAAGCTAAGCTAACTGGCTGCTGGCTATAGGTCCATATTTACCGTGCAGACACAAGAGAAGTATCAAACTCCTCATTTAATTCTCAGCAAGAAAGTAAAAAGTGTGTTTCCCAAAATGTCTTTAACTCAAGACTCTTTTAAAAGGTGTTCCCAGAATCCCCCAAAACTCCTCTTATCATCTGGGTGAAAAAATGCACAACAAACCAGATTCTTGCCTGTTTCTCAAGAGAAGTTTCATTCATAAAGTACAACTTGTTTATATTTTTCTTGTCATACAAAAGCAAGGAAATATGTCATTTCCAGCTCTTTTGTTTTTTTTTGTTTGTTTGTTTTTTTAAATCAACAGACAGCATGTTTTTCATCCAGATGGTTAGACAAGTCCTTGAAGATTATTGAAATACCTTTAAAACAATGATACATTTTGATATGGGTTTTTCAAATATGATCAGTTATATATTTGTCACAAAATCTGATACTTATGGGATTGCTGGTAGTGCTGGGTAAGAGCCAATGTTAACGAACACTTGTGAGTGTTCATGTCATCAAAAGGGTTGCATGAGAATTAAAACACTGTGCATTGACCATACACCTTTTATAAGCACCAAGCTGGATACATCTAAGCTTTCTGAAAAATGCTTGTTGTAGTGTAGTTGTAATTACGAGTTCGACGTAGAATGCCACGTGAATGCCACAATTCAGGAACATGTAATTAGATTAACTCAAATGTGACAACATTGGCTCGGGAGTGACATGTAATTATATGAGAGGCACAAACTACTGCTGAACCACCACCAAAAAAAAACAAAAAACAGTGTAAATCTAAGATCAGCTTCAGGAGATAAAACTACAAGATTAATTATGTTTGCTCGTGACAGTGTTAATTTGTATCAACCTTTACTCTTATTTGCATGCTGTTTTGGTTGCTCAGTGTGTCAATGTGTGGCCTCTGTGCACTGTACAACACCTGCTGAGCTTCAAACACCACATGCATAGCTGAGGTGTTAATGAATCCAGACACCTAGGGAGCAACCTGCAGTGTTTGTGTGTGTGTGTGTGTGTGTGTGTTCATTTTTATTGTATGATCTGTGCACAGTTGCATGTTGCTCTTTCGTGTGCATTTTAATCATTCCTCTACTGTGTTTCTCAGACGGATACAGAAGAGAACATGTTTTGCTGAAACACTAGTGCAGTGGGATTTCTCAGCCTGTCTGTATTTATTCTCAGTGATATGTGAGCTCAGTATTAAACCACTGTTAAGACTGTCTAACGTTGGACCTCTGGTGCTTCTGTAAACAGTTTCTATTATGCTTATACGCTCTCTGCAGGCCATATCAAAATACTACAGCAAAACAGACACAGAGCACAACTTGCCAGGTTGTCTTGACTCTATGTGAGAGGCTGTAAAAGCAAAGACAGCTTACTTGAGACTGCAGATCTCCTCCATACTCCGGATTTATGATGTCGGCCATGTATTCATCTCAACGTCAAGTGTGAGTTCATGAAAATATGACAGTTAGTCAGAGAGCGCATAAGACTTATAGCACTTCAACTGCATGTGAACAAGCAGCCTTAAAGGTGTGGATGTGTAAACTGCTTCCAGGGCAAAGCAGCTGGCTGCGCGTGGTTTCCGGTTTTTCCTCAACAAAAGCGCTGATAGAAGCATGAAAAAACTAAGCCTAAGCAATATACACTATAAATATATATATCTATATCTGTGTGTTGCTATTGCAGATCATTCGTAATATATAATAAATATCGCATATATAAAATAAGGTTATTTTTATGATCGGCTTGTTTTGATGTTGCTGCCTTGTATGAGGCAATTTGTAACGAAAAGTGCTCTATCAATTATCATTATTATTATTATTATTATTATTATTATTATTATATTGGATTTTTTTTAATTCGTTGTTTAAAATAATGGCTTGAGCTTTTATTTTGAAAGGCATCGCTTGACGAGATCCGCTATGTGTGATCAGCTGACGTCAGTGTAAACAAAAAACAGAGGCGTGTGTCAGAGAGAGAGGGTGACACAGACAGCTGTATTTCGCCATCGATCAACGTAACATAGGTGGAGCACGATATATCGGGAGTGTGTGTGTATGTGTATGTGCGCGTTTGTGTAATTAAGTGTGGTTGTGTGTGTGTGTATGTGTGACGGTTTGATGTGTCGGTTGATGCGCCGCGGTGTCTGTGCTGCAGCAGAGCAGCAGGAAACGGCTCAGAGGGGCTTAAAACATCACATGCAGCTTCACAGAGGGCCTGTGTGAGAGCAGCTCTACATACTGCTGCTGCTGCGGGGTCTGACCTCTCAGGACTGGTCTGTTGAAGCAGTAAGTGTCTGTTTGTCACTGTTTGCTGATCATTAGCTGCTGCTGCTGCTCTATTATTATTCTAATGGAACATCAGCCTGTGTAATGTCACCTAGTCACAGCTGCTCCAAGCAAGAATCTGGCATCACAGATTTACCCTACAAGTGTCAACAGTTTGGGCTTGACAGCACATCATGTTAGTTGTGTTTAATAAGTTCATGCTCCCACACTGTTATGGGGACGTTTGTCATCATGTTTATCATGTTTACAGTCGTCTAAAAGTTAGAGGACAGCTTCACTGAAATAATACCACCAATACATCAATGTAAAAGTACTCTATTGCATTCAAAATCTCACTGAAAAAGAAGTACAGATGTGCTATCAGCAAAATGTACTTAAAGTATCGAAAGTAAAAGTACAACTTCTGCAGAAAAATGTCCTCTGTGTGACATGTTACAGTGTTAATACTGATGGATTTACTGTTGTCATTCATATACTGTTAGGTAGTTTAGTCCAGTGATTCCCAACCTAGGGGTCGGGCCCTCAGATTGGTCACCAGACCAATCTGAGGGGTCATGAGATGATTAATGGGGTAGGGAAGAAGAAGAAAAAGTTCTATCACACAAATTTTTTAAATTCTTTTTTTGACTTTTCTCCAATCTTTTTCAGTTTTTAAATGAAATTACATTAAACTGTTATTTAATTGAAACCATGTGGGAAGTTTGGAGAGGGAATGTCCCTGCCAATTGTTTTCTCGACTGGTCCGTTAATTGTTCGGGCTATAGAATGACAGGAAACAATGAAAAACGCATGTTACAGCTTCCCAAAGCCCAACGTGACTTCTTCAAACAGCTTGTTTTATCAGACCATCAATTTTCTATCACATGACGAGAGAAACGAGCACATACTTACAATAGAGAAACTGAAACAAGGAAATGTTTTTTTTTTGTAGTTTGAACAGTTGCTGATTAATTTTCTGACAATCGCATAATTGAATAATTGTTTGAATGATTAATCAACTAATTGTTTCAGCTCTAAAAAAGGAATATAGTCAAGAATAATGTTTACAGTAGACATTGACAAACAACTTATATAGGATCCCCTTAAATTTGGTTAAATGAAAAACAAACATATCTTTGGCTTATTGGCCAACACATATGCCAATACCAATGTTTAAGCAATAAGCCAATATTGACCAATACATTTGCATATATGATTTATCTGTGTAGCTCTAGAAATACAGTAACAGAGAGAAACACTAAGACAAGATATCAGATTAAACATCATAATAAATGAATAAAATACAAACTAAAAAGGGATTTTCAATATTCATTATAGAAACATAAAAGAAAACTGCATGTATCCTGGTTATGCTGTTCCAATATAGAGTCTAGTCACAGTATGCAGAGGGATTTTTCGTTTGGTTTTGGAGGTGTTTAACTGGATTGACACATACTGTGCAGTAGCACAAAAACAGGCTGAGTAACCGTTACTGTCACATGCTTTTCACTCCCAGGTAAACCTGTTTCAGTGTGAGTAAAGTCTTTCCTCTCAACGCCTAGTATGTGTAAAAGTGGCAGCGTCTGATTTGTCCTCTCTTGTTGATGTGGTTCATTAATCCTTCCTATAGCCATGTGACATTCCAGAGCGTTGCATAAAGCACGCTTTCTCTTTTTTTGCCTCCACATACCAACATTTTGATTGCAAACATAGAACGTCATGTGGGCTCAGGCTGTATAAAGGGGAAAGGGTGGACTTGTGTCCTTCCTGTAAGACTGGTCTGGTGACTGCTGCCTTTTGTAATAATTCTGATTTCCTCCTTCTTCCCTTTGACAGTTGTTTTGATTTACTGTGTGACAAAGGAAACTCATGACTTTTTCCACGTGTCTCCCAAACAATGAGAGGTGATCTCTGATTCAGCAATATGAGCCTAGAAAGGTTTAAAGAGTCACGCCACTGATTTTATACATAAAGCTCAGTTCACTCTGTGACGAGCTGTACAGTATATTGTCCTCTGTGACTCTAGAAGAGAAAATAACCCTGCTGATGTCATAGTGATGGCATCAGGGTTATTTATTGCTCTGAAAGCATCTTTTTGATTATATTTGAAACACAGAGATACAAAGCTTCTTTTTGTGCTGTCACTGTTTTCATCTGCAGGGGTCCATGGAGGAGCTGGAGCCAGAGGAGCAGTTCCTGCGCTCTGCCAGGAATGGAGATCTGCCGGGGATTCAGAGGCTCCTTATGTCCAAGATCAGGGAAGAGATGCAGATTAACATCAACTGCAAAGGTAGGTGATTAACACATGGGAATTTTATCAGTCAAAGTGTCTCAGTGTAATGCAGTATGTATTGTTTTCTCAGGTAAGAGTAAGTCTAACCTGGGCTGGACGCCTCTTCACTTGGCCTGTTATTTTGGACACAAAGACGTAGTGGAGGAATTGCTTAAGGTAGGGTTTGTTATCTTGAAAACATGGAGATGTTTAAATACTATCACGCTGCAGCATGCATGTGTAACGAATGTGTGTTTTGTTACACAAATCCAGGCAGGGGCAGATGTCAACTTGCCTAATAACATCGGAGATACACCGCTGCACAAAGCCGCCTTCACTGGAAGAAAGGTACCTTAATGCGTCATGAATTTCTCATTCAGACTCTGTTTCCTTCTCCTCTTCTCTTCTTTTTGTTGATAGTATGATTTTGTGCATGCATGTATTCATCCATTCAATCAATCAGTCAATCAATCAATCAATCACGTATTGATCAGGAGGTTGTCATGCTGCTGCTGCACTATGATGCATGTGCTACTGTCATCAATGGGACAGCACAGATTCCCAAAGATGTCACTCAAAATGCAGAGATCAGAGGCATGTTAGAAGGTGAGAAAGCCATGTTGTCGTCTAAGAAATATCATGCAAACACATATTGTCTCCATTTTAATATTTATTCATACAAGTTTCATGCATAATGTATACATTTTAAAATCGTCCAACATTTTTTCTTGTAAAATCCCATCCTGACACTGAAACCAGCGGCTGAAAGAACAGAGGAGAGGAAACTGGAGGAACAGCTTCTGGAAGCTGCACGAGAAGGAGACCTTTCAACTCTAACTCAACTGGTTAGTGCCAGACACTAATATCTGATTTAATGCTCCCAAACGTAATGAGTGATGTTGTCAAACATGTACTTTAATCTCATATTTTGACCAATAATAATGTGGAATGTCAGGAGCTTAAATGGACTTTGTGTGTTACATTCAGTTTGTATTTGTACCTGAACTCACAGTTATATTCACAAGTTCAGTCAAGTCTACAGTAGGCCACACCTTTTGAATCTTAGTGACAACAAATGTCATTTGGAGAAGCTCTGAAAAAAAATCAGTCTTCAAACAGTACAGAGTTATGCTTCAGTTCTTCACAGAATAAGAAAGGGCCCCAGCCAACCCATCTCTTCTTTGTCCTGTGTGTCTGCTTTAGTTCAGCAGGAAAAAGCCTCCAGATATCAACTGCACAGATCTGCTGGGTAACACCCCACTGCACTGTGCAGCCTATCGAGGCCAGAAGCAATGTGCCTTGAAGCTGATCAAGAGCGGAGCCAGCCCCAACATCAAGAACAAGAATGGTAAGACCTGACAGCCAGAGCTGACAGTCATGAATGACTCCAGTCTTTAAAGCATATTCCCATTGATGGTAAATCCCACACACAGCAAATACTCAGTAAATCTGAGTGAAAATAGTCCCCAATAAATACACTGTTTACTCCTCCTCCAAGTGTTTTGTGAAATTAATGTGCCAATTTTAAAAATTAAAGTACACATTTGTGACCTAGTTTTGAAGATTTGCATCTTCATTAGGAACAAATGGGATTGGGGTAGGGAAGTTTGAAAGTATTAAAAGACACATCCTTGGTTTTAGGTTTTTTAATAGGATGATCAGCAAGAAAAATGTAGAATAACACATTCCTTAAGAAACCATCCTGCTGCTGGTACCAAAATATATTCCCTCTGGTGTCGAGTGAAAGATAATTTTAACTCACTTCACAATGTCTGTCTCCATTCTTTTGGCAAAGAAAAATAGCAACTGAATGAGTAATGGTGCATTTTTGCAGCAATTTACAAAGTTTAACTTCTGATTATTTTTTCTGAGCACAATGGTTATTTCTTTGACCCAAATGTAACTAACATAGCACAACCCCCCCCCCCCCCCCATGAGAGGCACAAGATGGGTTCAGATATAAACCATTTACCATTTAGTTTATCATTTATAAACCAGATGTCATTAGCGTTTAAAAGACCTTCAATTAAGCAGTAATGTTTGTCCTCTATATTAGTATTCTGTTGTGCTAAAGCTCCTCTTATCTTGTGTATCTGTAACTCACAGGCCAGACAGTGTTTGACCTGGCCAGTGATACAGCAATGAAACAGGCGCTTGAAGGCAACGTTCATCGAGTGAGTGCCTATCTGAGAGTTATCTTGATTTGTTCTATGATTTGTTTCTTTACTTTCTCCATGTTCCTCATCTGTGTCCTTTGCAGGGCATGACCCGCCATGTCAAGAAGTATGAGGGATTACTCTGGAAGGTAAAGTCTGGGAATTATAGTCTATGGTGGCTGACAGAGCCCAATTCATCATAGATTGGGAAAATACGAGCAAATGGAAAAAATATCCTCAATAATTTGACAACTCATATATTGGATTTAGAAAGCCTGCTGCAAATACAGAAAGCTCAAGCAAACACAAACACACTGCAATACATTCAGTGGTATATAGCGTGGTTATAGCATGGGCTGTCCATCAGCAGTGTGTTCTGCTGGCTCAAATAAGAAAAAATAAGGTTGCTATGGTTAGCTTGTCGATTAACAAAATAGTTGCAAATTATTTTTCTGTCAATTGATTAATTTAAAGCCATAAAACTTAAACATTTAAAGTACATAATTGTTGAAGCTGCTTATTGTACTGCATGTTACATTGAAGGATATGACAATACGGCAATTTTCTTCGACTCTCAGAGAAATAATATATACAAGGCTTTGGATACACACACAATACTCATAGGATCAATTCATTGTTCATTTTGGTTTGCACATGAGATTTGTTGACAATAAGAAAATTATAGAAAATGACAGCATAGAGCACAAAGTTGTTCATCTGTCAATGCTGCTCCATGAGATGTATATACCTTTCATATATACATAAACATTTAAACCTCATCCTTGCACCTTCTTGTGAATTTGTTGTTATTGTACAGTATGGCTAATTTAAAGGCCTTTCCATGTTTAATTAGGACATTTGTTATCACATATAATATTGCATGTTAGCCTAATTACTTTCTTTTTGTTGTTGGCTCAAGCCTTGTTCTGCTCCGGATAATTTAATTATTAAAGTTTAATTATTCAAGAAATATTGGGACAATGATGTGTCAGTGATCTGCAACATGATCTCATGCAGCACAACGAGGATGTCACCTCAACAATGCATGTTACTACAGGCTTGCAAAAAGTCAAGAAAGCTGAAGAATAATCTAACAAACTGTTCAATACACTGAACAGTTTGTTGATGTTCATGCTACTGGCTAGCTAAAGCTGGTGTTAACTATTGTTTTTAACAACAAATGTCATTTCTACATTGAATGACCCATGGTTATATGATGTAGTGATGCTGTTTGTGTGCATGAAATAGCATTAAATTAGGATTGAATGACCTTGAGTGAGAGGGAGACTTTGGCTGATGTAATGTCTTTGCAATTCAGAGAATCCTGTATTATTTAGATCAAGTCAAGTATCTGAGATTTCAGAAAAATATGAAACTCCCAGATATAATTGCCACTTGGATATTGATGTGAATGCTATTTAAAAGTCTTTCAGCTTATGGCAGCTTCCATTTGATGTGATTACAGCATTGGGACACCCTAAAAACTGACTTCATTTTTACTACCTGCTGAGCCAGTCAGTCAAACCCACACATAGCTCCACTCCTGTGTGTCATTTTCAGATTTTCTATTTGTGTAGTGTGTGTCTAAATACAGCACGAGAGTTGCCAAATTGGTGAATATGTTTCCAATTTGCCGTGTTTTCTCAAGTTTCAGTTCTTTCTCTCAGCTGCCATAAAAATCAGAAGACCTGAACAATAATAGAAATCACTCAAAATCAGACAACTGATTCTTCTCTTGTGTGTCATCCCGCAGAGCTCCAGATTCTTTGGCTGGCGCTCCTACTGGGTCGTCCTTCAGGATGGGGTTTTGTCTTGGTACTCAAAACAGTAGGTGGCACCTCTATCTTTGATTGTGCACATTGAATCAGAAATGTCAAAATCTAAGCAACAGATAAATGGAAGTACTGCACTCTAAGGTGCTGGAGGTGACAGTTAAATGAGTTAAGAATAGAAGAAGGACTCTTGTATTTCTAAGAATATACTGTACTGCAGCTGAAAATGTGTCATCTGTCTGCAAGAATAAGCTTTCAGCCATCAAAAGAAAAAAAAACTCAGGAAACTATCACCTCTTTATCTCTCATACCAAGGTCTGATGCAACTGCCAATGTCAGCAGACAAGGCTGTAAGTCCCTCACACATGCTCACTGTTTGGTAAGCCAAGATTTAAGTATTACTGTCCATCCCTTTTTTAACTGCTTTGTTGAATTTGTGTGAGTACAACTTTTGCACAAAAGAATGGTTTTTTATGTTCTCATTTCCAGATCCGAGCCAAAGATAACTGCTTTTTTACCCTCAAGTGTTTTGATGATAGTGTACATCACTTCAAAGTATCACCTAAAAATGACCCAGAGACAACAAGACAAGTATGTCATTTCTCCTCTGAATTTAATCTCAGAAACTCTTTTAAAAGATCAATTTATTATCTCATGACCTTAGAGCTGACTTTTCTGTTTGCCTTTTTTTTATTCACCTGGTGCTATTCTGTGGAAAACTACTGAAAGCATTAATGGCCCTCAATATTTTAAAAAGTAAATGTTGTATCTCTATTTTCTCTCTACTTTTGGGTTTTGTTTCCATAAGAGGAGCTCAGAGGATCATGAAATTTTGCTCAGTGTATAGTTTTAAACTTTGGACTTTTTACTGCTTTTGGTTATGATTTAGTTGATAGCTAAACAGAATTAGAGCATTATATATGCAATCATGCTGAGCTAGAAAACCTAATTTAAAAATCAGATATGATTTTTGATATTATATACCGTATTTATAACAGGGTGTCTGTTATTTTGACAAATGAAAAAGAGATTTTTCTGTCAAGGATGTGAAAACGTTAAACCTCAATATGTCAAAATCACTTAAATTGTGGATAAACCTTAGAATTCCAAGGCCATGATCTATTGAACAAAACAGTAACACATTTGGTTTTCATCATGAACCAAAGAAAGATCTGTTATTGTCTTCCAGGCATGGCTGGACGCACTGGAGGAGCACTCGGCCTACAGCACACACTACTGCTCCCAAGAGCAGGGCAGTGAGGAGGAGGAGGAAGAGGATGTGATGTCATTAGGGGAACTAACAGATTCACTACAGGTTGTTTTAAACAAAGAAATCCATAATTAGCATTTCAGCATAATGATCTTAACCTGCGCTGCTTTTGTTCATCAGCGGTCTCCTCTTATCTCTCTGAAACCAGGCAGCAGACGCCAGCCAGAAGAAACTGGAGATGGAGGTGGCAGCTTTCCTGTCCATGCTGAAATACGATGGGCTATCAGAAAGTAAAACTTGTTTTTTCATAGTCAGTTACATTTAATTTTATATACTATACCTCATATGAACCATTCAAGAATGGAAATGTAAATCTCATGATTAAAATTACAAGCATCATCAAGCAGATTAAAATCTTCCTAATTAGGAGTCTGCACCATCTGTTTCTGTCATCTGAGGGTGGCTGTGTTTGTAGCTTTTCTGAGAGCACAGAGAAAAAAAAAACACAACAACTTGAATTTTGCATTAGTTTCAAAATGTCCCTTCTGTTTCTTAATTAGCTCATTTGACCTTTTCATGTCACTCACTGTTTCAAGCAAATGGTCCTTCATTAATATGTTTGTTCCCGCAGGGTTTCCGTCCACCATACTGGAGAAAATGCAGGAAATCTGTGACTTGTCCAGCAAGACCAGTTCCAGTCTCAGTGTCTGTCTCAGCCTCTTGTCCAGACAGGAAGGGGTAAGTGTCATCTTGCCCTGGACACGTGTGTCTGTGTTTGAATGCCTTTTAGCAGCTCTGTGTCCGGTTTTTGTCCGTTCTACTATTGATTATCATCATATATATTTTAATTATGCATATTATTGTTTCACAGGTTGATATGTCAGTTCGCCTAAATCATAAAAACATATGTTGTGGTGTTGTGGATGCATAAATGTTGAGTTTTTGTAATGTAACGGTCTGTATGGCCTCTGTAGCTACGATGAGGACCAAGTAAGAAGATTGGTTCTTTTGTGATGTGGATGAACTAACCACTTCTAAAAATTTAGACAAGAAATACTGTAATCAACACAATCTTTACTGCCTGTGACCCTTCAGATATATAGTGGTGTTTTTTTTAGATTGATATGTTAAAACAAAATACATTTCATAAGAAAATGTCAACACTATTCACACCTCCTTATGAAAGCAGCTCAGATGAGTGCAGTGATTACAAGTTGTCAGATGAGTTTTCTTTGTGTGTGATTCAATAGATTTGATTGTAATGGCAGGATTCAGTAGACAGATTACATCCCTCCAGGAAAAAAAAAATGATGGCACCGCTGATAGCTCACAACAAGCACAAACCTTGTACAGCAATCTGTAATAATATAAAACTTTATTTATATAGCACTTAAGTAAACACAGTGTTTACATGGCAATTCACTTGGGGGACTTCACATAATAAAGTCTGTATCCAGAGTTCATTGCTGGAGCTTGTGCCTGCCTGAGGATCTGTGTAGCTTGTCACTGTGTGCAAACTCATGAATGGCTTTTGAACCTAAAGCTCATAGTAATTCAGATGGATACTGAATTTGGAATGCACTCAATAGCTATCACGTCAGTATGGAAATATCTCTTGAAAGTAGACAGGCATATTGTTTCATGGTATATATTGCTTGCCACTGCAATTAACAAATATTTTCATTATTAATTAATACCATTATCATTTCTTAAAACTCAAGGTGATTGTCTTCAAATGCCTTGTTTTGTCTGATCAACAGTCCAAAATCCAAAGATATTCAGTTTACAATGTACAACTCAGATTCAGATTCTCACCGGAACAACTGAATATTTAATATTTTTGCTTGAAAATGGCTAAAATGATTATTCAATTATCATCAGAACTAGAACTGTAATCAATCATTGTAGTTCTAGTGCTTTTACTGAGGGACTGAATTATCCATACGTACTATATGTTTCATTCTTTGTGTGTAACCACTACAGAGTTGAGGATATTCAACAGGGAACAGGAAATGTAGGGAGATGGTTTGTGTGAAGGGCTGTGTTGGGGAAACATTCGTGTTCCCCAGCTCATTCTCTGGTCATTTTCTATCCTGGCAGCAGTAAATCACGAAATGTCTATTTCAGAGTAGTTCATCTTTCTGTCTACTGAGGTTGGCTGGAGTAAGCAGTTGTCTTAATAAGGCTGGCTGTATCCTATGGCAACCAAGGTCAGGTGAAGATATGCTGTGCTTAGGTGCAGACTGGTCTCCTCGTAGAATGGATAGCAAGTGATCTGTGTACAGACTACGTGACTTCAGTTAACATTTGTCAGCTTAGTGTCTTGTTTATAGTTCAATAACCAATAGAGGCATAGATGTGTGAAAAATAACCTTATTTGGAGGTAGCAAGGGGAATGAATTGGTCAAGGGTTTAAATATCCTCCTCTGTTCTCCTCAATTGCGCTTTAATAAACATTCCTGCGTAAGACATCCCGGTCTCCTGACAAGTTCCTCACTTTGGTTTAACCAGCTCTACCTTGACAGGCTGAGACACTAACAATTGTCTGAATAAGTCTGTGTTTGCTGCAGCTGAAATTAGAGCAACATGCACTGATGATGCATGAAATTGACGGGGTATATCAAAGAGGGCATATCTGATTTTCATCATAATCATAATTATAATCTCAATTTTGAAGGCTGTGACATGAAACTTAGTATACCAACACTAAAGATCTAGGAGTGAGATTGCTTTTTAAATTTTTAGTATAATAGCCAAAAAATGATTAATTTGCATCACTTTCTGAAACAGATAGTCAGTTTACTCCCTGCTGATGGTTTAAATTGATATGTAGCAGTGCTGCTGCTTTTGATGCACCACAGTGTTTGAATGCTGTGATGAACGCACACTTGAGTGGTTGAATGTGTAAATCTGGGCGTGCTCACCATCACATGATAATGCACAGATTCATTCTTTTCACACATGCCATTCTCCCCGATGTCTATCATTTTCTGCATCTAAAACCAGAGATCTGCATACTAACATGGACAGAGACGTCTAGTGAATACTAAGAGGCTGAAGCCTTAACCAGAATGATTAAAATCAGTAGCTGTTGGCAAAAAGTAAAAAAAATCAGTCTCAGTCATGCTGTCTTGTTTTTCTCCTCCCACTCCCGCTCACTAACACACCCGCCAACTCACAAACAAGAGAGTTGAATTTCTCTATGATCTTTAAAAGAGACAGCGCTGCTGGTATGCCCAGAGGCTGCCAGAAACCATTTGAATGTTCTCAATTTAACAGGCAGTCCGGTGCTTTCAGGGTTTACACCTGTCTTGGGCCTTGATCGCTCAGCTGTGCAGCCTTTATATACTGTGATCTGCAGAGGCATAGCGCGCAATAAAAGGCTTCACAGATTCTCAGAGCTCCCCATGAATAGACCTGATCTCAATAGGAAATAACTGGAGGATACGTATAGTATTTCTGAATGAAGCAGCAGGGCCTGTATTCGTTCTCCTGCAAAGGAAAGATACTGAATCACTTGCAGCTCCTGCAGCGCTGGTTTGCACTTTTGCACCACCTGTGGAGGGGTCAAGCAGCAGGAATTTCCTCTGTGAAGTTCAGTATAGTGTTGTGATGGTGAGTGATACGTAGCGTGACATTATACTGCACTTTCTGCTCTCTTCACCTTGCCTGCTCAGGTCCTAGTTACCATCTCATGGATGATAATTTACTATGAAGTCTTCCTATCTTGTTTATTTGACAGTTAAAAGTAAAACACTGTCTTCTTCTTGTGGGCTCTGACTTTGTGTATACGCATCATGGAAACAGTGGAGTAAGATTTTGGAGTAAGGTGCAGCTGAAAAATGAGCACATCCTTATATTATCAACAGTAATGTCTTGTCTAAAAGGGCGGTTTGGCTAATGGTTTATATTTGAGTGCATTACCGTCATTTGATCACCTCAGCTCCTTGGGAATCAAGTTCTCCGGCAGGTCATTTGAGATGGCAGCGTCAAGGCAGCTGTCCTCCATTACAGATAAACATGGCTCATACCTCTCAGCTCCAGCTCTGACTCTCTCTCTCTCTCTCTCTCTCTCTCTCTCTCTGTGTGGGTCAGATAATGAGAGGACAGTGCAGAGAGGAGGATCAGTCAGTCAACACACTGCTTATTTGCAGACCCACTGCCATCACAGCTGGTCTGATAGTCACGCACAATATTCTACTGTTTACAGTCAGAGTTGGAATAAAATTTTAATCATGAGTTCACCTATTTGTCTTCAGTTAGTGGTTATCAAATGTGGCAGATAGAATTCATGTTGGCTTGTATATTTCTATGAGTGATTAGTCTGTTTCTTTGTGTGTGTGTGTGTGTGTGTGTGTGTATGTGTGGTGAGCTCAGGTGCGCAGTCTGAAATTGGAGCTGGAGGTAGAGAAGAATAAGATCCTCTCCGAAGCACTGCAGACTCTCGCCACGGAGCACCACGAACTTGAGCAATCCGTCGTCAAGGGATCTTCACCGCGAAGTGCCCTCAGCGAGGATGAGTTCCACGACGCCGTGTCTGGTGAGTTGACAAGTTATCAAACACACTCAGGAGATTGCAGGAGATTCTGTGACAAGCTCCCGCTCACACTTGGTGCTCTGTCATTCACCTCTAGGACGCTGGAATACTTTTTCCTGCCGGTGAATGTCTTTGGTATGTTTTTGCCGCTCCTCAAGCGTGATGTAAGCTCAAGTGTTGCCTGGTTGTGCTGAAATAACTTCAAGCCTTTTCACATGATTGAGTGTTTTTGGTGTGAAAGGCCTGCATGGTGTAGTGACATTGAAAATGGGCCTGGATAATCAAAAATGTCTACGAAACAGAAAACTTTGCAGGAGTTTGTGCTTGTTTTTTATCTCTTTAAACCTCATTGGTAGCAACAAAACCTTTTATCTAATTTAATGCTAATGTCTTTGCACCTTTGATGAAAGGAAGTTAACCTGCCAGGGCTGAATAAATGGAAACTGGATGGAACATCTGCATTCATTGTTGCTGAGCATGATTGTGAATGTTTTGTTGTCAATTGAGAAATAACTAAATATATTTAAAATATATTATAAAATATTAATTTAATTTATTTAATTTAAATTTTATTTAGGATACTTCATATTAACAATATCAAATGATATTTAAATATAATTCTAAAAAAAAGCAGAAGTGTAATATTCTTTTTGTTCTTCTTTAATAGATATGAAACATATGAATATGATAATGTTTGTTCGGTTACTGAGCTGTTATTGTATTGCTATTAGAGCCTGATTGATGCTGGATAAATGAGGCTGATATTGACATATACAAATGTTTTTGAATATGTCAATATCAGAATCTCTTAAATAGTACTATTAATGAGATTTGTACTAAATTAGACATTTTACAGTCAAAAAATAAACTATAAATATACTTGCAAACTCTAATTTATCTCAAACCTAGTTTTGCATTTCTGTTCTATTTCTTTCTTTCTTTCTTATTTATGAGTCTGGCACTAATGGGGCTGACACATTTTACTATCAGACTATAAAAGAGTACTGGTAAAGTTAATATTATTTTATTTTTGAAAAAAGACAATTTGACTTTAACAGGTGATTTTTACCCTTTTCTTCTACTACCAGTTTAAAAGTATCCTGAGGTGTGTTCACCTTTTTATTTTGAATCAATCTTTAAAAACATATGAAAAATCATCTCCATGTGTCCGTCTCAATCAGAATCAGACTCGGAGCTCTCCGTGAGTGGCTTTGAGACGGTGGCCAGCTATTCCTTTGACGAGGACGAGGAAGGCTCTGTCATGTTAAGCAGCCATTGCAGCAGCCCTGCCAGCATGTTGCAGGAGGATCACCATGGCGACAAAGACGTGACTCAACCCAATGGGATCACAAAGCATAGGTCAGCGGTGCTGTATGCCCCCACGGTTTCCTAAATGGGCCGCTGAACCCCAGTGCTTTTATCCGCCTCTCATCAAAAGATGAACAAATCCAACAAAGAGCCTGTCTCCTCATATCAGATTGTTATTGTTGCTTTTCTTTTCTTGATACTAGTATCAAACTGTTGTATTCCAAAACTCTGCTTTGAGAGCTGTCTGTGTTCATGATCTTTGTTTTAATTTTTATGCTGCTATCAGCTCTTTCCACTTTATACTGTAAATAATTTAGTCTAGGCCAGCCTGGTAAAGGCAAGAGAAAGAGTTGTATTGAAAGGACTGAGCTCTGTGTTGGAGTTGTTAAATATTGATAAGGTCACAGTGCAATGCAATAATCAGTCTGCAGTATGATCTGATGTTGGCTAATCTCTCCAGACGGCCTTTTAAGTGCAGTTTAGACTATTTGGATGGATTATGAATGTAATTTTTATATTAATGTATTATTTTTACATGCCTTATATGCTATTTTCTGGTGATTTAAGATACTTTATCCAAACTCTATTCTGTAAAACCTAAATAGTTTGACCTGACTGGTCCTTTGAATCTGTAAGATTTACAAGAAATAAGTACCGCTAATGGATTATTCCGAGGCTGCAGACTACCTTTGACACTGGTGTTGATTGTCTCTCTGGACTTTGTTCCACTATGTCAAACAGTACATTACAGGCTTTATTGACTATAATCACTTGAATAAGATGACGCCTTCTGCTATTATACATCTGGTGTATTTCCTCTAATGAAATGTGGCTATTTTTAGAGCACAAGCACAAAGTCAATGTTCAAGTCCTCGATGAATGTAACTGCTGTTGTACAGATTCATTCTGCATTTTAAATCATAATCAATAAATTAAATCAATCAATCAATCAATCAATCAATCAATCAATCAATCTATCTATCTATCAATCAGTCAATTATTCAGTCAGTCAGTGCATCTTACAAACCCTTTAGAGGTAATTTAACTGTATCAATATGTGTGTTATTTTAGGACCAGCTTACCTGCACCAATGTTTTCAAGAAATGACTTCAGTATTTGGAGTATCCTGAGGAACTGCATTGGGATGGTGAGAATGATGGCCATATGTAGTTTTATATTAGTCACATTAGTGGCTAATAAAAAACGCTGGTTCTAGAGTCGCAATGTCATTTAGTTGTTTTCCCACTTTGGTCCAGACTGAGTTTGATCAACAACTACTGGGTGGATCATGAAATTTTGTACAAACGTTCTAAAATACCTAAATACCTCGGGGACCCCTTGACTCTAGCGACTCTAGCGCCACAACAACTGTTCTTGGATTCCTATTTAGATTGGGAACAAATTTTCAAAGAGCCCAAAATCATTTTGATCCTTGTCAAAATCTTTGTCTTTCTTGTCCTCTAGCGCCACCTGAAGTTAAAATTTGTTGTTTTGAGTAAAATGTCTTGACAAGTATTGGATGGATGTCCATGAAATTTGACATTCATGTCCGCCGAGGGTGAATTGTAACGCCTTTGGTGAACTCTTGTCATCTGACACTGTGATCAGTTCAATATTTTATTATATACACCTGCAAAATTAATGACATTTTCAGCCCCAGCTTACTTTGTGTTTAGCTGCTAATTAGCAAATGCTAGTATATTAATACACTATAGTAAGATGGTGGACATGGCAAACATTTCATGTTCACGCACATGATCGTGAACATGTTATTTTTGAAAAAAGACACGGACAAAAAACACGGTTTTGTTTCAGCACAGCTTCACCTGTATTTCCAGATTAAGTTATGAAAGACTTCAAAGCACAATAATTCTGACGTGGAATGTCAAGAACTTTATAGTCTTTAATCTTATATTGGAAGACTGTATTTTCTTTGTTTCTTTTGGCTTGGAAAATGATTTAACACTAGAACGGCAGGTTTGAAGAGCAAAACTGCTCATTTGACACTTAACATACTTTTCATAGGCATCACTGTAGTTACTGTATTTTCCCTCTGTAATGAAATATCGCCCCTCAATTCCTCTTCATGTCTCTTACAGGAACTCTCCAAGATTACAATGCCAGTGATTTTCAACGAGCCACTCAGCTTCTTGCAGCGTCTGACCGAGTACATGGAGCACACGTACCTGATTCACCAGGCTAATGCATCCTCAGACTCTATTGAGAGGATGAAGGTACTGCACTCGGTAACATTTTAACTGGATTATGCCATTGTGCTTGAGTTTAGTGCATATGATTTGGAATGTGTGTTTATCTGCTGTTGGCAGTGTGTGGCTGCATTTGCGGTGTCTGCTGTGGCCTCCCAGTGGGAACGGACAGGTAAACCCTTCAACCCACTGCTGGGAGAAACCTATGAACTGGTCAGGTAAGAGGGATTAGACAGCACATGTTCAACACTGATAACATACTCAACTAATGACTTGAATTGACCAAACATACATCATAAGTGTGTGCTTATCTGTTTCTAACATTCCCACCTTGTTTCTTTTTGTCTCCTCCGTCGTCCCAGAGAGGATCTGGGCTTCAGGCTCATATCAGAGCAGGTGAGCCACCACCCTCCAGTCAGTGCTTTTCATGCTGAGGGCCTAGAGCAAGACTTTGTATTTCATGGATCCATCTACCCCAAACTCAAGTTCTGGGGCAAGAGTGTGGAAGCTGAGCCGAAAGGTATCATCACGCTGGAGCTGCCCAAGTAAGAACATCTTCTTTTATCCTCTTCTGTTGTGTTTTTCTAGACTTTTGTCACACATTACCATTTTACATTCTCTTCGCTCTTCACTTTGCTCTCCAGGTACAATGAAGCCTACACATGGACAAATCCTACGTGTTGTGTTCACAACATAATAGTGGGCCAGCTGTGGATTGAGCAGTATGGAAATGTAGAGATATTCAACCACAGGTAAGAGAACAAATTATAAATTTAATAGTCTGTGAGTAAAATTTTAGAACACATGTATCTAAAGATCATAGATTAAAGCATTGGCTGCATTGCACTATTAAATAGAACAAGTCTGACATTGCTGAAATGGTTTGAGGAAGTTTGACATATGAAGAAAAATGGATTGAGCAAATGCGGAAGTTTTGTATGATTCAGCAAGCAGACAGTGAGAGGATGATATGCTGTTTTTTCCTGTTTTTGCTCAGAACTGGTGAAAGGTGCTGCCTGAATTTCAAACCATGTGGCCTTTTCGGCAAAGAACTGCACAAGGTTGAAGGGTATATTTTGGATAAAAGGTACAGTTTTCACCAATGCATAATGTTCAGAAAAGTTATTTAAAAGGGTAGTTTGCTCTCTTGTTGAGAGTTTGATGAAATGACTGATACCACTCTCATATCTGTCCATTAATTACAAGACTACCACCAGCAGCTAGTTAGTTTAGCTTAGCACAATGTCTGGAAATAACGAGCCTGGCTCTGACCAAAGGTAACAAAATCACAAGCACCTATAAAGCTCACTAATGAACACACTGTATCTTGTTTGTTAAATCTATACAAAAACCAAAATGTAAAAATGACAAGTTGTGGTTTTATGGGCGGATAGACTAGATGTTTCCCCCTATTTTCAGTCCTTTTGCGAAGCTAAGCCAACCAACTACTATCGGTTTTCTCATCTTTCTCTTGGCATCTTGGCAAGCAAGCAAATATAAGTGTATATACCAACATGTCAAACTACTGATATTCCTACAAAGAACAAGTAGTCTTTTGTACAAAGGCCAATCACTGTTTTTAGTCTTTAAAGCTGAAGGAAATAGTTATGGCTACATAGGATGACAACTAAGTTACTTCTGCCCTGCCAGCAACACTGGATCATTCATCACTGTTAATACTTTCTGTATATTGCAACATACCATTAGGAAGCCGTCAGTGTCAGAAAATATAAATTTTCCTTAGTGTAAGTTGGGATGACAGACAATTAACATAGAGTTAATTTATCTGGCTGATGCAAAATTTCTTTTTTTTTCAACATAATCATCCTTAATTCTCCCATGTTTAAGATGAAATATGATTGACTAAGCTGTTGTCTTAATATACTTAATTTATAAATCAGACCTACAGGTTAGCTAGGGTAATTGGGAGCACATTACTAACTTTAAGTGTGACAGCAGAACCCATTACAACATCAAATCATCATGCAAATTATTAATTAACAATTCACCTAGTTACTAATTCATTGCTAACAACACCAGCACTTGAAGGACGTGAGCTTTGGTGCAAGATGAAATTTAAAAGACACAACACTGAGCAGAAAAGCAGCAACATGTAAATGAAGCAGAGAAGTAAGAAGAAGTAAGAAAAATAAACAAAGAGCAGATTGTTACATCAGAGATGGAGAACAAACAGTTTCACAACACAACACTGCCGGTGACTTGACATAAAGTTGTTTGCATGACCACATGAATAACATTAAATATGCAACAACATGAGATATACAGACACACAGGGAGATACAATATGTAGATGTACACACAAACACACAAACATGACAAAGAGAAGCTATGTAGCAACAAAAGATGCTGATAACAAACAGAGAGATGAGAAAATCCTGTTTGTTAACTCTGTGTGAGGTCTGATGTTGTCACTGTGAGTCTGGCAAAAACTTTTTTCACTGAGAATGTGTAATTTTATGTGAAGCCATATGTGCTTATTTTGATTTTTATAACTTTTGTTAGCCATCTTTTCTGATTCACCAGGAGGGTTTTATCTGTTAAAGCTCTGTAGCTAAAACTGAGTCAAATCATTATCGACCGTTTGTGCCTGAGGACATTTGTGTTTATGTGTGTTTTTTATTTTTTCCACAGCAAAAAGAAGCTGTGTGCTCTCTATGGGAAGTGGACAGAGTGCCTGTATGTGGTTGATTCTGCTGCCCTCGAGGCACATAAAAAAAATGACAAAAAAGGGGCAGAAGAGAAAAAAGGCAGCAAAACGGTATGAACTGTCTCATACTAAACAACAGGGGATCACATCAGTTTATTATAATGATTCATGATGTGAATAATGCAGCATGATGACTGAGTTGATGGAAAATATCAGCATTTTTGAAATATAACTGAAATGTAAAAATAATTGTAGTGGGGTAAAAAGTACAATATATCCCTAGATAGATGTTATCATTAAACTCAATATTATGGACTGTAATAATGATTAATAAGTAGACTTGTGTCACTCTGGCTGATGTTCAGGGTTGCAGTGAGGAGGATGTTCCCTCTCCAGCTGCAGACACCGTGGAGATGATTCCTGGCAGCCAGCTGCTGTGGAGAATCGCACCCAGACCGGCCAACTCTACCCAGGTCAGACTGCATAATGTACACTGTACAATTTCATTAGAGCATAGTTTCAAAATCTGGATGTTTTTTGTGTTGTGTTAAAATGTAACGTTATCGTCACCTCATGACAGATGTACAGCTTTACATCATTTGCAATGCAGCTGAACGAGCTGCATAAGGAGATGGAGGGAGTCATCCCTCTGACAGACTGCAGGTTGAGACCGGACATACGAGCCATGGAGAACGGTGACATCGGTAGCGACTTTTAATAACATCCTGAAAATGGAAAAAAAAACTCTGACTGCAATCTAAACCTTCTTATTCTGATTCAAATAGACATCGCCAGTGAGGAGAAAAAAAGACTTGAGGAGAAACAGAGAGCTTCTCGCAAAAGCCGTTCCAAATCCGATGAGGAGTGGAAGACGAGGTGAGGTCATTACTGGATGGCTCAATGTGTTCCCCTCTCTAAATTTTCATGCAATCAACCAATATATGCAATTTGCAAGTTTTAATAGAACTAAATGAAACTGTGATTTTTGTTGTTGCCAGGCAATACAAAGACAACAGCCTTCATTATTTGGTAAAACAAATCAATAACTGATATTTCATACTGAATATCATCAATCCAGATTATCCTCTGTTTAATCTGCTGACATCAACAGGCATTCATGTAACTTACATTTACTTTATATGGTGTTTTCATTGATGCTAAATCCAGTTTCTGTCTTTAGAGGAATAGTTGATCATTTTGGGAAATATGCCTGTTTGCTTTTTGCTAAGAGTTAGATGAAAAATTTGACTCCACTCTCACGTCTGTATGCCAAATATGTAGCTAGGAGCCAGGAGACATTTAGCTTATTTCAGCACAAAGACTGGAAACAGGGAAACAATAATTGTGGCAAAATCTACTTTCAGTCTTCACTACTGCAGTTTTCTCATCTCTTTCTTTACAGGTTCATACTTTAATGCTTTAAAACACCAAAGCTAAATCTCCATTTTCTCTGTACTTGTCTTTTTTTTCTGTTGCATCCTCGCTTTGATGCTAAGGAGTCCTGCCCTTGGCCCAAGGTTAGAGCTGACTGATGTGCCTGAAATGTGTGACGTGATCGTGCAACCATGCACTCTCTGTGTTTCCAAACCCTTCTTTTTTCTTACAATGAAATCTTATCTTTGACTGTGTCCCTGCCTCTGTTAAGCAGAATCATAGATGATAAAGAATCACAGTTTGGAGACAATGTGATTAATCATGAATCTGCTCTCCCTTTCACCAGCATGGCAGCTCCACTTGGTGGCACTTGATGGAATAACTCAAACACCACAAGAGTCCTCTCCCCAAATAATTACCTTCCCCGCTTCTATGCAGCAAACACAATATAAAGTTCATTTAAGTTAAATGCAAACAACTCAAACTGTCAACTACCATGCAAATTACCCAATAACCTCATCGTATAGCATGCCTGACCTTCCTTATTTGTTTGAGTTATGATTTGCTGCTCATGTCATCCTGATTTGATAGGAGCTCTGATTGATTGCAGATGTGTCCTTGCTGTGTTTTTAGGTGGTTTCAGCAGGGGCCAAACCCCCACACCAGCTCCCAGGACTGGCTCTTTTCTGGTGGATACTGGGACAGGAAATACAGCCAGCTGCCTGACATTTACTAACGGACATTTCATTCTCAGAGAAATTTTCTCTGTATAGTTTTCTGTCAGAGAAGCTGCGTTTTTTTTTATGGACCAGCTACAGAATCTACAAGCAATATGCAAACTGTGTGGCCTTAAACTCCTTCATGATGCTAAAACTGTGCATAAAAACGTCAACGATTGAATGATATGTAAAAGTTATGTAAAGTTGTTTGACAATGCTTTGAAATATAGCATTGAGATCAGATTGTTTCTGTTCATAATGGACTTTAAGCACAGTGAAGAGGTGCATAAAACAGGGGTTGGTGGTTTTAGTGTCTGTCTGTCTTGTTTTAAATGTTCATAATAGTGTTTTGACTCTAAATGTATATCTGTATATATACTTCACACTTTCAACCGTCAGTGACCTCATCATGTCATTCACATTTCCTCTGTACTCCAGAACAAGTTAAACTCGCAACAACCATTGGCAGTCAGTTAATATGTAGTTGTTGTGGATGTCAGTCAAAACATGCAGTATATTTTCTATATTAACATTATACTTACATATTACTTTAAGAACTGACAAGCACTAGATTTAATTGTTTTTATCATCTACCGAATTGTGTCCGTTGAACTCTAAAAAGGTTTGATAATATTTTTGCTGAAAAAAAATGTATTATACAACCTGTCAGACAGACTAACCAAGTTGGTTGGGAGTTATAAGGTCACACGATGTAGAAATGATTGCATTTTAAGATGTTTTGTGTTCATATAAAGCATTGGAAGTATTTTATTGTAAACCTAAATAAAACACTTCAGTGTATTCATGTATGTTTTTACTATGTCTGTGAAGCATGCCAGGGATGCATGATACATTTCAGGAAACCTGAAAATAAAGTGTAATGTGAGCCAATAGATTGTTTAACAATGTGATCCGGCTGACAATCTGGAGGCTAAAAACACAGGTGTGATCCAGTGGATTCCCTTTTTTCCTCCCACTTATAAAATATGGATTTTGAGCTATTGCAGCAGAGCCCTTCAAAACAATGTATATAAAAGGTCCTGATTCCTGACTTTGCATGTAAAACATATGTTCTTTTCCCTAAATCTAGCATCTAAGCAATGACCCTTCATATCCATAGTACCAAAGATTTGTAACACTAATAAATTACATCAAATCTTTCATGCTTTCTTGTGCAGTTAGAAGCAAGAAAGAGGCTGTGCTCTCTGATCAGGGGATAATAGCCACAGTTAAATATGAAACTGTGGTCAACAACAACAACAACAACATTTATTATTGTTATCATCAAAGGTATAACCAGACTATAAATGATTTAACACACACATACCTGTCTATGCATCTTAACTGGATTTTGTTCATAATCTTGTATATTAACTGGATATTGCGTTCACTCATTTGCAGTGTGTGTAATAGTTGTCTTAGTAAGTTTATGTGTATAGTTATCATAACAATGTTTATGCTGCTCTCTTGAAAAAGAGATTTTAATATCAATGGGATGTTTCACCAGTTTGAACATGCACCACATATTGTGCTGGTGATATTTCCAATTTTTTCCCCTTTGCAGTTAGTAAAATAGTCACCTGAGGTGGAAAATTAGAAATCTGAAACCAGTTGTGGTGTGTGCCATCACCCTGGTGAGTAATATTACCCCACCAGACTACAACCCACAGCATCACTCTCTCAGGCTGCTTACAGTTTGTGATCACTCTCTGCTCAATATATATTGATTACTTTCTGAGTGCAGCAATTTCACAGAACAGAAGACAGATCTGATTGTTGTTCTTCTATATATGCTTGGTAATATCTGATAAAGTAGTCAGACGTCTTTTAGCTGACAGACATGACTAATTATAAGTCAAGTTAATACGATTAACTATTGTAGCTGCCTTGTGTGTATGTTTTATTCATTATTGTGTTCAGGGTTACAGAAGACTGGAGCCTGCACCAGCACACATTCAACAAGGAAAGGTACACCTGAGAAGGTCATCAGTTTATCGCAGAGCAAACATGATGGAATCACACCTGTGGAGCCCTGACTCAGAGGGCTGCAAAAAAAAACAAAAAAAAACACAGAGTCTAAGAGTTAAACCTGGCTCAACTTTTGCCACAACACAATGCAACATCATCTGTCAAGTCACTGCTCTGGCCACTCTAATATGTGCAAGAACACATTCCAGGTTGATTAATTTGTCACGTGGATTCCATATTTCCACATCTGACCTTACAATTGTTGCATCAAAAGAGGATTGTGGCCATGATAAATTTCCAGAGATGTAAAATCTAATATTATAAACCGCTGTGCAGTGGTTTGGTGTCTCATAAACCTTCAAACTCAAGGATCCATAATTCAAATCAGCCTGGATCATATTTCACCTGGTCACAGGTATATTATCTGTGTGCCATCAGTGATGATGTGCTGCTTTTTGATGAGGTGCTGATATGACTCTAAGGGAGATGACAGACATTTGTGCAGTCTATACAGGCTTACTAACAAGTGACACCTAAACCCAACATTGCTGCCATTGTACCAGAGATAAGAGGCTCCTCTACTATCACATACAGAGAGAACAGAGACAGTAGAGTAGGACTGACTGAACACATTTCATCAGGTTAAGCACTCCATCTCTTGGTCAGAAGTAGAACAGCAGATTGAATGCCACTGAATGTCACATTATGTAAATTTTCATGATAATTAAAAAAAAAATGTTATTTTGTGTGCAGTAATTTCAAGGAATCTGTGCATCATAAGACCCATTATAATTAATGAAACAATAACTGAGACCCCATTTTGAGTCTATTTTGGGGATATCTAGAAGTTATTGATTATACGACTCATCATCCTTAGCCTATATGTGTTTTCTTTGGTTATGGAGCAATTGAAAAGTAATTTTGTTCTTCCACAATATAAACTGATCATGATAATTGTATTGGTTGATTAAGAAGAAACTACAGGTTCTCAGAAAGACAAGAGCCTTGTTGTTTCGTATAAATTAAGATGGAAGTAAAAATAAACCAAATGTATTTTTACTGCAGTTTATTCTGCTCCGCATGGTTTGATCAGTAAAAAGAGCAGATATACAGCAGATACACAGTAGCATGAAGAAAAGATAGATATCAGAAAGCCTTGAATAAGTGTTACAGCTGCTGAGGTCCCATTATTGAAGAGATGTTACCAGCTTTCCTGTGCAATCATGTCATACATACAGACGCATGCAGTATATCAGTGTGTACAGTATGTTAAACTGGATTATCTAAGTAACTTCATTATATTGTTGATCACAGAATACTTTAAAATGACTTTGTGACAATTTTCATGTTGTCCTTTGCAAAAAATATTGCAGAATAAAACACATCATGTAGAATCAAATAATATTCAAATGTAAGACTGATAATATTAAAATGTATTTATTTTAAAATTACATTTTAAAAAGTTGGATTTTTCAGATGATTGCCAAATAGATATTCTGCCTCAGGCACAAACATGTTTATGGGAACATCTAATGTTATATATGCATTTTTAGCACAAAAGGTCAATCAAAAAGCTTTTTTTCATGTAATTTTAGGTCTGGATAGTATTGGAAAAGCACCTTGGAGATGTCAGTTACTGCTTGAATGCTATGAATGTCCCCAGTATTTACCCTAAATTC
Source organism: Euthynnus affinis (assembly GCA_029490765.1). Lineage (NCBI taxonomy): Eukaryota > Metazoa > Chordata > Actinopteri > Scombriformes > Scombridae > Euthynnus > Euthynnus affinis. Next base: position 10,461,958 of record CM055848.1, read on the forward strand.
ACCAAGTGTGTAAAACATTTCAACGACATATATTGTTAATTTCTAGGTTTTATGGCTGCACCATTGCATCAAATGGAAGCTTGGATGTCTTGTGCAGAATTTTATGCACATTCCTCTGTTAATTGTCCAATCATAGTTCAGCCACCATAACTCGATATGGCAGGCTTGTCAAGCTGTGAATTTCTCCACATGCTGATGTCCATGGGGCTTTAATAATAGTGATACTCTGTATCTTATGAGTTTGGATGGTGGGTTTTAACCATCTCCAAAATTCAAGAGTAAAAGTATGAAGAAAGAAAACACTGTGTGTTCAAGTCTGGCAGCATTTCATGCAAAATTGTTTAGTGGGGTTACAGGTTAAGTTTAAAAAGTCCTGTTCACAACTAGCACATCCACTGTGTAGCATTTCATCACTGATACTACTATGTCAGAGTGTAGGCTAAAATTAGTGTTACTCAGAATGTTGAGTGATAAATCTGCCATTGTTATCACAGTAAACTCCATGTATGTCCCATACAAGAAAGGTTAAGCACGGCTTAGTGAACATCGGGTCATTTCTTTGATATCTTTGGAAACTTTGAGTAGAACTACAAACTAACAAACATTCAGTGATTTTTAACGAGGCTTGCCTGCACTGTATGATTTTGTAATGATGTTGATGGAGCCTCTCATTCATTACATGTCCTCAGTCTACAGGACATTCATTGATGCTCACAAGGCCAATCACCCTGGATCCTGTCTCAAATGCAACAGGCCTATCATCAATCTTCACATTTCGCAAGCAGCCAACAAATGGTGAGGACACAGGGCTTCCGTTTTGCTTTGCGATCCCTGAAACAAACAAGGAAAAGCAGAAAAAGAACACTCACATTAGGGTTGTTTCATAAAGGCTGATGTGTTTTTGAAAGATATTCTTTAAAGTGTTTGATGCTTTACCTCCAATGTAAAGTGAACCCTTTGTTGAGTACAACTTAGATGGGCCATCTCTCTGGTCAGACACGGTGTCCACCGTTAGTTTGATAACTTCATGTTTTTTTGACACTGAGGGATGAAGGACAGCACTGGGATTTAAGATTCAAGGGTACTCACCACTCATGTATGATTAAATTTATATATTGTCAGCATGCATACCTGAAACGATGTGAAATTGTCCATCACAGAAACTTTGAGGAAGAGTTACTTCGACTCTAACAGCTCTGTTACTATCATTCACTTCGACACCCACCTGGTAAAAGTCACAAAGCATATTGTCGTGGTCATTTCATGCTGTTTTTCTTTTGAATCACTGCTTGATCAGCTGGCATCATGCATAGTATCTAAGAGTGAAAGGTTACCTTGTTCTCCATTAAGAACACATTAAGGCTAGCCTTGTGACTTTGAACATGAAAGAGAAGACCTGTCAGGCGTTGAGGACGCAGCTCGAAGGCCAACACATACTCAGAGCCGATAGGAAAGTAATTATCTAGAAGAGGAAATATTCATAATTAGATTTGGGGTCAGTGCTTGTTGTAACTTGTACTCATACATTGACAACAGGGAGATAAAACAATACACCAGGAGCCATGCAATATAACATCAAACCTAAGATGATGTGACCGCCCCCAAAGTATGTCCCCATCTCTGCATTCTCATCGAGGCAAGGTAAAGCATTGTAGCTTGTCTCAGGTTTCCTGAGAGCTTCGGTATTCACTCTGAAATCTTGTATACAGCCAATAATACTGTCCATGGGAATATCATATATCTGAGTGAAAACGAGGAGAAAATGATCAATTTAAACAATGTGATATAGATGTTAAATAAAAAGTCACACAATGATGATTTTTGATACAGACATTTGAGATTTCCCTTAGTGGGTCACCTCCCAGATACGCAGTGTTGTGCAGATCTAAACGTGATCCCTCTTTGTCAGGCAAAACACCATCAACCACACGGGTTCCATCAACAAGCAGAAGAAAAGAACTTTCCTCCACACTGAACTTAATCTGCACACACAGAAGCAAACTGTCAACACAGATCATTCACCTAAAGACTTTAGCCAAACAGATTTTAGGTCGTTATCACTGTCATCTACAGAAGACTGAAACAATACGATTGTACGTGTTGTGGGCACAAACATGTGGTGGGACTTAGCAAACAGTAAATTACGTTGTGCCATTTCCCATCGTTGCTCTTCTGATTGTTGAAGATGATTCTCTCTTTCCCGAGCAACATCTTGACCTTGCCATCTTCCATATATACAGCCAGCAGAGGGATGACTTTTCTCCCTGTCATGTGGAGGATCAGCCCTTTAGACGACTTGGTCTTGAAGTTTAGAGAGAAGTGAGGCCTGAGACACACAAGAGCACAACTGAGTTTTCTCTTTTACTGTTTATGAATGAATTAATAAATGGATGGATAGATCCTTATGTCTGAAACACTGACACTTTTTTAAAAATAAATCAATGCAGAGTCGATGAGTGTTTTTTCAGGAATCTACTTCTTTCTTCTTTGGAATAAGTTTTCATAAGACACAATAGCCAAAGGGCAAACCAAAACAAAAAATATAAATAAGGCAGTTTAATAAGAAAAAATTACAAGAGTTAACTTGGTTGGTTAGTTTGGCATGTTAGGCATTTTGTCTAACTTAGCTTGGCTCGTTAGCTTGACCATATATTTCTTATCCATGTCTTTCTGGGTATCGGCCCAACACAACTTAAAAATACAAGTCACAGAGGGCCCCCACCTGATGGCCCTGTAGACTTGTCTGCACTCCTACTCTTACACTCCTCATATTTGTGGGGGAAATTTTCTGATACCAGAGGGGCAATTAGTGGCTATTTGTAAAACTGGTGGAACTAGATGAGCAGGGACGACAGCTAGAAAACTGAGCAGGTCATGGCAATCGGATAAAACTGTCAGTCAAGCTATTTGCACCAGTGATTGTAGGTCAGCCAAAGCAGATACAATCTATAGATATGAGGCCTCGTCAAGCCTCGAAGGATCTGTTCCTTGCTTAAGGTGGGGGTGGGACTCAAACGCATTTTAATACATAATGTTTGGGTTATATGTCAGAGGGCTCTGTAGATTTATGATAGCATTGCCTGATAGCCACCGCAAGGCCTAATGATAGGTCAAAACATTATTCAATATTAGTATGGGCTTCTGGGAATGCTCACTCAACTTCTGGCATATTTCACTGTGCTTACTAATAAATGTTCCCTTTCTTCAGGAGAGAGTATGGTATTTTAGAGTTTACCTCGTTACAAGGTCCTCTTCTGGAACGGTGTAATTGAGCCAGCTGTTTGCATCAATGAGGTGGTATCCATAACGGTATGGTTGCGTTGGTCTACACTGGCTGCCTGCTGGGTTCTGAGTCTGACACACAGCAGAGAAATTACCCATGTCACTATTTAATCATAAAAGCAATAGGTGAATAATTGTGATGCTGTAGAAATAATGGCTTGTTGTGTTTACATATCTGTGTTTTCTGGGCTTAGGTGCTTGTGAATGTCCAGTTTGTGGTGAGAAATCAATACTGCACTGGCCAAGGACCTCATTTTCCATTTGGGACAAGCTTAGATCAACAGGTATAAATCCCTGATGCCTGTGTCAGATTAGAGATTTTTATAAAACATAAGTTAATCTTATTGTGGGGGGCGGGGGGAAGTACAAATATTGTCAATATTAGAGCAGCTGTGCTATTGAAAAGTTGTAAACAGATTTCTAATGAGTCCAAACCTTGAATAAAGGTCAATGATGCAGGCTTTAATTTTTTTTCCTTTCAAGTTTTGATCCATCAGTCCAATATAGGGAGATTGTTCCTGAATCACATTTTTATAATCAATACTGAGCTCCAACCTGAGAAATCATGACAGGGTTAGTACCTTGTTGTATGTTTGGAAGAAATATTGCACATTATGGAAGGGAGCCTTGTTACAACAACAATTACCAACACATCGTAATCAAATAAAAGGTCCAAATATCACCATTTGGAGGACACATCTTACCCTGTTGACTTTGCCACTGCAGACAAGTAGTGCCAGCTCCCATCATTGTACTTTTCATCTGACTTCAAAGTATGATTATCACTACTAAATACTACATAGCCATCAAACAGGGACAAATGAAAGTTGTTGACAGAGGTGGAGCCCTGTGGAAGATCAGAGAATAATAATCATCTTTAGCTTTTGATTCTCTTTCAAAGCTGGATCTGACACGTACTGGGTTTACCTGAGACCTGCTCCTGAGAATAGTACCATGTGTGTCTTTGCTCCTGAAGCCCAGAGAGATTGGCTCTTTGTTCAAGTCAAACAGAGAATCAACAGACAGAGCTGAATTTAATGTAGCTTCACGAATCCCCTACAGGAGCCAGAAAGACACTAGTATTAAATACCTACATCTAAACTCTATTCTCTCAGTAACTTACTTAAAACATTTTTCTAATGAATGTGACAGATGTCAGTGAGAGCAGCCATGTATCTTGGTGATCTTTTTTTCTTTTGGTAGTTTACCAGTAGTTTGGATGGACATCTATTACTGACACCAATCGTCCTTTCATATACAATCATGTCTGTATTTAGTGTCACTTGATCCACACATCCTCTCAGTGGTGGAACTGTGATGTTATGTCTGAAATACAAAAGCATAAATAGAACATTCAAAGACTAATCTGATGAGCTAAAGCTGTGAATGCTGTATGTATCTGTTGTGTTTACCTCTGTCTGAGCTCTGCTGGTAGACCGCCAATGTAATAACTCCTATAACTTGATCGATTGTGCTTTGTGTAGATACTTTGCCCTTTTTGAAAGTGCACAGTGAAGTTGTCTGCAATCTGGATTACAATATGATTGTCCTGAGAGAGGAAAGATACTTTCAGTAAAACAGAACAACAACTTGCACTGCTACATGTTCTTAATTGAAAATAAACTAATTTTAGATCATCTTACAAATAGGGACACATTTTCAGTACTCTGAGCTCTGAGCTCTTGACCAGCTTGTTGTCCTTGAAGTGTCAGGAAGCCTTTCTCCACAAACACACAGAAATAAGACTCCTGTAACAGATAAAACACAGTATCAGTCATGTTCAGTACCAAAGACACACATGATGTAGCTCTCTATTGTTTCCGCTGATAAATTTTATTTTATTTTATTATTTATTTATGAATGAATAAGTCGTAATCAGTAATCATTAAGTCTTTGACTGATACTTCTGCAAATCTATTTAACTCATAAACATACTTCATTTTCAATGTAGAATAGCAAGGCGTTTGTTTCTCGGCTGTTCGTGTGGAATCTGAACAGTATCCTTTTATTGTTGTTTGGCTTTATGGATGCCATGCGGTAGCCAGTTCCCTCATAATAATCGTTCACCTCTCTCAGGGGAATCCTAAACAGATGAAGAATTATTTAACCAATGTTAGTCATTGTGACAACAGAACTAACAACACTGACAACTTTTTGAATGCTTACTTTACAGCAGGCTGTGTTGTATTCACATTGATGGCATGCTTGTAGTTGAACAGGCAAACAGGATTGTCATTGATGTAGGAGAGTTTCATGGCTCCTCTGTACTTGGGGTAATGCAGCTCCACCGGAGGCTAAAAGAGGGACAGAATAGACCAGACATGAGTTCATTGACCACATTGTCATGGTACTGAGCAACAAATTTTTCTTCAACTATAGTGCAATGATTTCTCAAAGTCCTGGTTCCTTTCTGATTGTTATAACTAATTTCCTGCTCATGTCCTCAAGAAAAAAAACTCAAACTCACAGGTATTTTAACACACTCCCATTACCCTCCTGCTAACTTTTTTGGTAGAGTACTTCAGTATGGATGCCCATTAATACCATAAAAAGAACATGAAAAGTTAGGTATGATAAATAGTAAAAGTCAAAACTATGTGTTACTAAGTCAAAATAATGAGATAGAATTCCAAATTGCTAACTGAAAATTATGTAAGTAAGTAAAAAGAGGAGTTAAGTCAAGATTACAAGAAACCAAGTCAGAATTATGATATAGGAAATTAGAATTTTAACATAATTTCATAACATAATTATTGTATACTACATTTTAAGATACTAAGTCAAAATTGTGCCACCCCAACTCAAATTAGTGACTTTCTGAGTGCACATTTTGACTTACTATCCCATCATTTAGTAACACCAATCTTGACAAAGTCAAAATCTTGATTTACCATGATTATTTTTATTTGTCATCATGTCTAACCTTTCATGCTTTTTTTTCTTTTCTTAGTGTATATGGGCTTCAACAGTAATGAGACATTGTCTTTCAAGGAGAGGATGCCTTGTCTACAAGTTTAGTGTTTGCACAAAAACAAGCAATTCCCACAGGTTATCAATACACGTTGATAAAGCCTTGATTGATAAAAGTCTTGGTTTCCTTGATGCCCCTTGAAGCCACTTTTTTCTGTTTCTACCAGTGTGAAAATTGAAAATATGCAGGCATAATGAAATAATAGGCAGTGACTAGTTACAGTAAAGTCTTCGGGGTAGCCACCCACGTAGAAAACTACACTGTTTGGATCCAAGTCGAGGATTCCTATCTTTGTGTCAGGAAGGTTATGTTTCGAAGGGAGGGGGACAGGACTCTGTGATGTGAAGTTCAGTGTTATGTTAACTTCAGCGTCTTGGTAAATTCTGCAGGAATGTTGACACACAGAGATAATTAACACTTAACAGAGGGGGAAATGGTAAGTGAGGTACTTTCTCTAAAAACACTTTCAGGTAGAAAATCCATGTTCATTGTTTAAACTTCAATGTGTATGTTACTTGTATGAAGTACCTGTAGAACGTAACCCTATTAAAGTATTTCATATTGGTGGTTTGTGTTATTTTGCTGGTTTCCACTTGATGGACAACACCACCCAACTTGTAGACACAAATCAACACATTGCTTTTGATAGCCATCCCAATGTAGTCTCCATTAGGCTAAAAATGAGAGAGAAGCATAACAGACAAATACAAATGGTAAATATTTTTAAAAATTCTGTCACTCAAAATAACTTCCTGCTGATAGTCCTTGACAGGTATGTATGTCAACTGTATTTCTCTACTTCAAAGACAAATCTTTCATGATTTCAGCGGGAGTCACTTACATTCTTGTTGCCCAGATAGAAAACAAAGTGGTTGCCATCTTTGTGTTTGCCCTGGTGTCGCTTTCGCCTGTGGTTTGCTTTGAAATCATTGTATTTATGAGGAATGAGAAGCAGATCAATAGCTGTAAACGCTTTTATTTCTTCAGGTTGTGGAGGATGAAGCTCAATGTAACCCTTTCCACTGAAATTGGTTGCCATGGGGACCTGTGCGAAGATCAGTCAGGGTCCAAATATATTTGTAAAGATGGATTTGGAGAAAAAAAATACTATTAAAAATACTATACAAGGTGGCAGCAGAAACAAGCTGTGAACACAATACTCTTAGCATAACTAGCATAATACTAGCATATTGTCATCTTTTAAGTTGATTAAGGTGAACATTTGGGTAATCATCAGCATTAGCAGTCATTAGCAGTCAATATGTTTTTCAGGTCACAAGGTGAATGTAAGTAGAATATTTGTCTCCTTTTAGCTCTGTTTTTGGACTCCACCACCTACTGGGGGGGATGCCGGACCCTTTAGTAGCTAAATGCATCACCAGCTAGTTGCTAAAATTGTCTGTCTGCAGTTTGTTGCAGAACAGTAACATACAGTAGATAATCAGAGATTTTTTTTTCACTAAAAACAGATACCTGCTCCTATGAGAGCAGAACCAAAACAGTAAAGGAGCAGGAATAACCAAAACAATGAGCTAAAAGATGATAAAATGAGAGATAGGGCAAACTGCAATCAGGTGATAAGTCTCCATGGGTTTGTCACCACTAGCAACATATATAAGTAGTCATTTGATCCATTGTTTATATAAAAATACCGATTATAGCTGGTTTAAATCAAAGCTGGCAGGAAAGAAACTAATTAAAATGAAATACTTTACATTGTTAAGGAAGTTTCTTGTCTCCTTTATCAAATCCTGAATTTCTCTGATGGTTTCTGTCATGTTGGCATCAGAAGACAAGTTGAGATCCTCAACTTGTTTGATTTTGTCAATCAACACAGGAAAGGATGTGTTCAAGTTGTTCACTGAAACAAAAGCAGAGAAAACAAATCAAATGATAAAATTGTTGTATTCAAGGTGACATTCAGTGAATCAGTATGAAGACAGGAATAAGATGTGTTGTATTTTTTATTTTAAAAACATACTTACATGCCAGGTCTGTATCATTTAATATATCATCTACATTCAAACTGACATTGAGGAAAGTTATTCTTTCCAGTTCCTGGCTGATATTCTTCAGTCTTTCTGTTATATTACTGACAGTGTAGTTAGAAGCAGAGGCGGCTGCTTTTGCAGACGCTATAAGGACTTCAGAGCCATCTGAAATCAAAAGAACAATTTTATCTACTGTGATGCAGGCAGTGTGTATAATCTGAAATGTCAAGTTAACCACCAACTTCTTTTGATCTTTTCGAGGTCATCACTGATTGTTGAGATGTCCATTCTCAGTGATTCTCCTTTTTCCTTTTGCTCATGCACACGGTTTTTGTGGGTGTTCACTGTATGTGAAAGCACTGTTTGAAATAGAAAAGTGGAAAAGCTTCATTATTGAGCATTCAAACTTAATATAATGTATCTAAATTGTTACAAAAGATGCTTTTTACACACTTTTAAGGTCAGTCTGAGTCTCGTTGGCTTCTGTTTGTAAACGGGATGAATTATCTTTGAGTCCTTCCGTCCTGTTGACCAGACCTCCCCCTTTTACATCCTAATTTATAGTAACAGAATCATATTAATATTTTTGATAAACATTACTGTGACTAAACATTATGTTTTCTTTTTCATCCAGCATTACTTTTAGTATCTGAGTTACCTTTAAGGCTTGCTCTGCAGCTTCGCTGGACTGATTTGCTTCCATCTCTGCTGTTTCTATGGCATTTATGATGCTGTTGTAAGCACCTACACCGAGGACACTGTGCAGGTCAGTACTGTTGGTGGCATTATTAAGCAATCTGTAATAACATAGCATGATGTATTAATGGCAACATATAGTCTGTATCTATCCACCTTTTAAATTTCTTCTACTTCACATCATTGTTGGAAGAAGTATTCAGATCTTTTAATGTTGTGCTCTGTTTGATATACCAATATATTAATGTAAAAACAAGTATTACAAGTAAAAGTCCTAAAAAGACCCACTTAAGTAAAAGCACTAATCAGTGAAATGTACTGAAAGTTTGAAGTTGCCCCTGTAATTGATTTATTTGTATATATGATATTGTTAATACTGATGAATCAATACATAAGCCGCATTTTACTGTTGCAGCCAGTTGTGGTGAAACTGGACTTGAGATGAGAAGTCCATAGTGTAAATGTTCCCTGGTTGGAACTATGCACAAAACAACTCAGATATCTGCTCAAAAAGACACTTTTCTGTTTTTCTTCTTTTCTTTAACCTTTCTTTTTAAAGACTGGGAATCATTGGTTTAATCATGAACTATAAATTTCATTTTATCATCATCATATTTTATGTAAACTCTTGATCTGAGAAGTAACCAGTAACTATAGCTGCCAAACAAATGTAACAGTACAATGTAATACTCAAGTAAATCATAGTACATAAGGAAAAGTTGCTCACTGTTGAAATTCTGTTGCCAGTCTGTAGAGCTCTTCTGCATGCTCCTCAGCCTTGGTTATGTCGACCTTTTCCCTAATTTGGATGAGGAGGTTTAACTTCTCAGAGAGCCTCTGCTTGGCACCATGGACCTCAGCTGAATGCTTTTCAAATTCCTGCAATTTACATACAATAAATTGAATTTGCACAATCCAAAACTTGGAGGAATCATCTTGGAAAAAGATGTATGCTTACTTCTTTCATGCCCTCAAGCATTGGAAAGATGTCGGTAATATTCTTTAGCAGGTCTCTAGTCATTTCAGTCACAGGTAGGAGCGTACTATTTTCTTTTTCCACCTGACTCTGAAGATGCTGGCAAATGATTAATTTTGAGAGGTGAAACCATCAGTAAGACACTACAAGTGTTCTTTTGTATATCAGAAAGGTATGATACCACCAGTGATAGCTGTGTTTGACATTACCTGCAGATGTTGAAGGGTAGTATCACTCTTCAAGTTAAGGTCCTGTGTCCTGTTGACTGCATCCTCTGCGTGTGACATCAACTCAGCCAGATCCCTCAGAGAGGAATCTGAGGCCATCAGAGAGGCTGCAGTTTGATTCAGTACTGCCTGGTTGGTTGCCATATCAATGGTCATATTTATTAAGTCCAATACTGAGGAGAACACACAGATTCAGGATTTTACATGTTGAGACAATTTCCTCTGTTACATTAATGTTTATATTAGTGTTGTATATGGTATGTATTGGATATCAGCCAATCAATGTCATCTATCTCTGATATGATCAAGGTTCCTGAACCTTGGATGCAGCTAGCTGCCGTTAGCTTAGCTTAGCATAAAGAATGGAAACAAGGAAACAACTAACCTGGCTCTGTCCAAAAGTGATGAAATCCTCCTACCAGCACATATAAAGCTCAATAATAAATACGGTATGTCTTGTTTGCTTATTGTAATCTCTGCTGGCTATTTGACAAGTCACAATGAGAGAAGATATATGGAAGCCACTGCTCCCAACCAAGATAAAATCAGGCAGATAAACCCGCCATAACACTGTAACATGTCGATTTTTTTCTTCAGTTTAGACAAACCTGATATAACCTATATAACATGTTAGTTATTAAGCATTAAGGTGATTCAAGATTCAAGAACTTTATTATCATGTGCACAGCAAAGACATTCTTGCTTTGCCAGTCCACGCTTCACAAAAAAAAGAGTTAAATTAAATTAATTAAAAAAACAGGTGCTGGTAGAGTTTTTTTTTTTTTTAACTCTGGATGGAGCCCACCTAACTGTTTCCTTCTTTTTCCATTTTTTATTCTAAGCTAAGCTAACCGTCTCCTGGCTACTACATAATTATTACACAGACACAGGACGAAGAAAGCAACCAAGCAAATTTGCTAAAAGTTGAACTATTTCCTTAAAAAAAACATTAATTTGTTAATGAAAAACCTTTGAGAACATGTCACTTTTAAAATGTGCACTTGACTTATTGGTATTGATCAAAGCTCTCAGAAACTCATCCAAAGAAAATAAGGGGGTTGTTTTCTCACATCTTGACTGATTATGATTATTATAAAGGAAATGTGGATGAAATTTAGTACATAGATAGCTCTTGGTTTGGGAGTTCAAAATCACAGAGATTTAAAGTTTTTATTTGCCTGCCTTCATGAGGTTGTACAAAATTGCTTGCTTCCAAATTAGCTGTGAAACAATGTTGCATTTGTGTGTTGTTGCTTTGTTTTTTCTTCAATACAAGAATTTCCAATTATTTTATACATACATAATATCTATGTCAGAGAGCAACAAATAAATAATTATGTAAAAATTTCTCACATTTGTGTGCCTCCATTTGCTCGATGCTAGCTTTGTCTCTCTGAGCAGCGCAGCTTCTCTTTCTCATTTTGTTGATCTTACGTTGAGCCTCCTTCATCATCAAGGCTTTGTCCTTTTCAGACATGGAATCTTCAGGTTTCACCATAGTTGGCTGCTTCATCAAATCTGACAAACCACAATAACAGGGACACTGGTGTTGAGACTCACTTTGACATAACCAAAGTGACTTTCCTTAACAATCCCACAAGTTCTTGGACACAAGAGGCAGAAAAGATCTACTGGCCATAAATGTTAGCTGTTTATTAGGAATTCTTTCTGTTCACGAGAGATTGATATTTCACACAGTTTTCCATAAAATTTGAAGAAAATCTCAAAGCCAACAGTGCAGAACAGTGGTCTTACATCACATCAATGTAAATACATACATTTCTGTTTAACTGATATACCTTGTATTGTTGTGAGAAGAGCTTCCACTTCAGAGAGAAGATCCTCTGCTTTCAGATTTGTTCCATTCACGTTCCGTGCAACAACCTCCAGAACTGATGAAGTGTTTAGTGTCTAGAAAGTTGATCATAATTTTGAAAACATTGTCAAGGCTTGTCGTGTGTTCAAATCAGTCTCTGTAAATAAAACTCAGCAGCAGGGTTTAGATGGCATAGTGAGCTATGCGTTTTACAGTTTGTCACTTTCTGACATGCAATATCATAGCATTTTGTAGTTTAAAAGCACTTTGAGTGGTTGGAAGACTAGAAAGGCGCTATACAAGTATGGTCCATTTACCATTTATAAAAACACCACCTGCAGTATTCAACCAATAATTTACATTCAAAAATCTGGTTATCAACTATTGCAGTTATCCTCCTAAACTCCTGATTTAGTTTCAATTTGATTAACTAAGAAAAATTCTCTCCAGGTACCTCATCAATCAGTTGACTCAAGTCAACTTGGACAGCATTCACATCCGCTTCCAGCTGTTCAAGCTTTGGATCCAGATGTTTCACAGTAGTGCTATACCTCTCAACCAGAATCTGCAAAGCAGCAGAGATGGAGATGTTCTCTGAACATAGAGAAATCATATATAACAGACATACCAGCCTTTGTAATCACCTTTTAGACAAATATAGCTTTTAAGAATTACGTTCTTTTAGTTCATAGTTGCAAGTAACAGCAAATGTGACAACTTGTTGGCACTGACACATTTATGAACTCTACCTTGGTTCTAGAGATGTTTGACTCCAGATTGTGTAGCTTCAAGAGTGAACCAGAGATTTGACTGATGCTCTGCACCTGCTGCTCCAGCCCAGCCAGGACATTGTCCATCACCTTTGTGTCATCCAGTAAAGCATGAATGCAGTTGTCACATTCTGTCAGTAAATACAAGAAGATTAAATACAAGGTCTGGTTAGTTCTCAGTGTGAACCACAGCTCTGATGATAGAGAGAGCAGATTTTTTCTTTCTTTATAGTTACTCTCAATGTGACACATTAATATAAGAAGAATTTTCAACAGAAACTCACTATAGGTATGATCACCACAGTTGCTGTCACCAGATGTGCTGCACTCTGTTTAAGAGAAAGAATATTAAATACTAGTGACTTTAAAGACCAGTGTGTAGGATTTAGTGGGATCTAGTGGTGAGGTGAGGAACTGACAACTTGTCACTCTCAAAATGTGCACTTTTAAATGCTCTTCCAAGCGTGTAGGAGGAACTGCAATGGCTGCAAAATTTGCAAAAAAAAAAACTAAAGGCAATGTTTGGGCTACTGTAGAAAATGGTGGTGCAACATGGCAGGGTCCGTAGAAGAGGATCCACTCCCTATAAAGGGCTAATTCTAAGGTAACAAAAACATTATTCTTATTTTCATGGGATTATACACTAATTAAAACAAATTTATGAATATTATTTTCCATTTCTGCCAAGTCTGTTCCATTAGATGCCACTAAACTACACACTGCACCTTTAAGGAAACTGACTGAAAAAGACATTCCATATGTTAGGAAAACAGATTGAATATTATATTTAACTGAAACCCATTTCTATTGAACCTTTATTTCCCTGTATGTATGTGAAAATTAATATCTACCTCCAGTTAGAGGATCACAAATGTTCATGGTGCCATCCCAGCAGTTGCAGGGCTTGCAGGAGCCTCCATACTCCATTGGATTGCCATAGTAACCAGATGCACATCTGAAATAGAAACAAAGGTTTTAATTAACACTTTTAACTACAGACATACATACTAATATAATTCATGAGCCTTGCATTAAGCATTGAACAGTAGGGATTTGGTTCACTGATGATCCTAATCTTGAAATGTAAATCATACTTGTGTTTAGTTAGGTGTCACTTCTTGAATAGTAAACAGACCTCTCACATGTGGTTCCTTCATAACCCGGTTTGCACAAACATTCAATCTCTCCTGAACAGCTGTCCATACAGGCCAACGCAAAACTAGAAAAGAATATATTCATGTTGATGCAGAATTTTAAAAAATATGTTAAACTTGGTTGAGCTAAAACTGGTCTGTAGAGGCAGAGTAGGTAATAAACAGACTGACTTGTTCCACGGAGAAGGACATGGACAGGCACGGCAGCCCCCATTGGCTGGGTCTCCATAGTAACCCTCTTTACATCGTTCACAGTGGTCCCCCGTGGTGCCCAACCGACAATTCTGGAAGTCATTTAGATAAAATATTTAGATGGTGTCTGGTTTTGCAATGTGCTCACAAATGCTGTGTGTGTGTGTGTGTGTGTGTGTGTGTGTGTGTGTGTGTGTGTGTGTGTGTGTGTGTGTGTGTGTGTGAACACCAACCACACAGATCCCTGTATCACACTCATAAGAGAGTCCATTGCAGCGGCATGGCACACACTGACTGCTGTCTGGTCCAGTCCACTCTCTGTAGAAGCCTGAGCCACATGTCTGTGTGTGTGGACACAGAGAGCTGAACATACGATTGTGGCACAATAAACAAACGTAATCACTCAACCACCACTGACCCGATTAGGAGGAATCCGTTATCGCAAGGCAATCAAGCTGCACAATGCAACAATATGTAAATCTAATATGTTGTATTATTACATATAGTATCAGATATATTTGTCACATAAAATACACTTGTTGAAAAAGGACATAAACTGTACAAGGACATATACCATTGAACATTGCACATTATGTCCTATGTACTATACTCCTGAGTATTTATGTTTGAGCTAATAAACCCATTAAATGATTTTTTTATACTTTAGACATGATGAAAGATATATCTGATGTGATGTAGCTTTATTACTTGTATCAGAATAAAGATAACTTTTTGAAAGGAGTCAGGTAGAAAGTGAGAATCATTTCAAGTAGTCTCTATCTATTTCCTTGACCCAGTTTGGCACCACAGTCTACAACATAAAGTTGTAACGCTGACAAAAGGTGGTAAACAAATATTGTATACAAAAACCACACTGTACGACAGGAAACCCAAACAAAGAGCTATATTACCTGACTGACAGGAGGATCACAGTTCACATTCTTGCTGTGTTGTATCTGATGGTCTTGAGTATAGGGACAAACTGAAGCAAAGCAGAGCAAAAACAACCAAACTATGCCACAAAGCAAAAATTTATTCCACCGCATTTTAAGCTATTCAGTGAGCCCTTTGAGTTTAGCAGTGACAATAGCTTAGAGCACTCCTTCTTCCAAGTAAATCCTGGAACAGGTGAACCTTGGAGCTGTTTTATGTGAGAGAAATCTGTAGGTTAGCATACAGTTTGTTCAAAGGTCACTGAGGTGTGGTCTGAGCCATTAATCAATGAAACATGTCAATCAAAACTGTAAATCGTCTTTAAATAATGCTATGCACAAACGACGGGACAAATACACACTGAGGAAAATAACTGATGAAATGTTTTTAGAATGGTTGAAAAAAGGTGCAAGAATACCACACAGACAAAACACTGAAACATTTATATAATTGGAAATACAAAGTTAAATTTTATTTGTTCTATCTCGAACAGATTCAAGGCCTGAAACACTGTGGCCACCAGGATCATATTTTTTAATGTGTAAAACAAATGCTATAAACAAACTACTAACAAAAATATCAAAGATTTGCAGTCAGAAGATATCACAACACGCAAGTTAAAACAAATAGTGGCTAACATTGCTCAATGAGTCACTCAGTATCCTTTAACAGTCAGTTATTTATTAAAAATGTACAAGCTGGGCACCCTGATTTACTGTATTTGATACAATCTCTACAATGAGTGGGGTCACATAATGTAAATGACTGATATCATAATAAATATTACTCATTTATTAAAGCTAGGTTCTGGAACATTTCTTGAACAGTGGTCACTGTGGCTACAGATGACCATAAAACTAGGAGAGACAAAGGGCAATTGTAACATCTCAAATTGCACCAATCAGAAATGAGAACCATAAAACTTATCATGCAAATGGTCTTTGATGATCCTGCTCTGCCTGCCAAAGAACAAACTGATATTTCATACTTACAAAGTTGTTACAATTGTCCCACATGTGGGCAGATGTAACATTTGACTTCTAGCGTTTCAGTCAATATTGTGACTCTAACATTGCTTGTAAAAACATTTGATTTTTGATAACAAGAAAAGCAAAGATACAAGTTACCTACATAAAAATTGTATCCAAATAGTTGATGAGGATTTTGAGTAATGACATCAAAACCAAACATTGTTACAATTGCCCCAAGTCCTCCCTGCTGTTTACTATAGTAACAATAGCACAACTGGAAAAAATAATAATAAAGTCAGAGAACTGACTTAATTGACAGTAATGTCTGTCATTCAGCAATATTTATTTAAAGTTTGATAAAATTAGCTAACATTAGCCAACATAAGATACTGGTCCTAACAGAACATGACACGCTGTAGTAGCAAAACTAGCGTTGCTAGTAACTAATGCAACAGTGCATTTTATTGCTAAAGAATTTGAATTTTTATCTGTAAGTGGACAAATTTGTTATTAACTCTTTACAAGGTTGCATAGCCTAACTTTAACTAAAGGTGAAGTTTTCTATAAAAAGAAAAAAAAACATTTTGAAGGTTACATTTATCTCTATCCTCAGATTCTTGTGTGTAAACTACATCTCTGAGAGCAGCAATGTGTTCACTTTAAAAGGCTGATTTGAGTATTTGCTCAAAATATTATCTACAGTGTCAGAAAGGGTTCAGCAGAGACAAAAAATACAGATGACAGGAGTACTTTAGAGGTGACATGGGCTATTTGAGCAATGACTGATGTTGTTTTCTGGAGCCCCATTAGCAGTCCAGTGGAAAAGCGCACCATTAACACTTGACTCTGAAGCATCTTGACAGATTCACAGAATAGGGTACAAGGCATAGCTTGCAATGCCACAAGTATTTCTGCCATCCCGGACCATCCGCATGTAACCGCCTTCACCCCAGCTGGTACCCCAACTAGAAAGAAAAAAGAGAAATTCGTGTTAAAATAAAAAACACTTGTACAGGTTATAGATAATAGAAAATGGAGTGATGTGTAAATCCATATTTGTATTGTATATTGTGAATCCATATTTAGTTGTTCTGACCTGTTTTTGATGATCCAGTAGTCTTGGCCTCCTTCAGAGCCGTAGCCAACCAGCAGCACCGCATGACTCAGGTTGTTGGGGTTACAGCTGGGCTCATCATATATTCCTGTAAGAGAAATTTGAAACCTGCAATAACTGATTTTTGGCCACTTGAAGGCATCAGAAAAATATTATCACCTTTTAAGTTGATATGCTGAACGAACTGTTGCTTATTTACACATCAAGCAGATGTAGAGCAACATTAGGAGTCATATTTGTGTCACCTGATGTAAGTACAATATTCAGTCTCCTGTTAGCTCTGTTTTGGTCTTTACAAACTCCTGAAGGAAATAACTGTCTATTTAGATGTTAAATGCTTGATTAAGTTCACTAGCTTGTTGCTACCTTTGTGTGCTGTTTGGCACTTGGCAGGTAGTGTACAGTGGGTTTATCAGCTACCTTGGGCAATACATTTTAAAGTTAAGCATCATCTTCATTTCATTGCTGACATAACAATTGTATAGACTGGTTATTTTAGGATAATTAACCTGAACTGTAGAAAAGGAAGCTTGAATGATCTGCATCGATGGCTACTGTAATTGGCCCAATAGTTGCCACAGCATCAGCCAGAGCCTGCTCATCTCCTTTTGGTATGAACCTGTAGTCTTTGATATGGGCAACCGCAAGTCTTCTATCGTAGTAACAGGGCTGGGTATCCTGTAGAGAGAAATACAGAGCTAAATGTTAACAGCAGGCTGGATACAGAATATTTAATAATTTAATCGTTTTAACTGTTATGAGGTGGACCTGGCAGATTGAGCCTCACCAGTGAGGTGTATGGGTAGGTGCTTGCCGACTGCAGCCCGTTGTTGATCACATAGTCGTAGGCGTTGGCCATCCACGCACCATTGCAGCCAAAGGTACCATAAGATCGGGAGCAGTCCACCAGGTTTTGCTCACTCAAGGATACAAGCTGACCTGTCCTCTTGTATATTTGTCCCTCTATAGCTCCTGTTGTGCTGAAGGCCCAGCATGAGCCACAGTAACCCTGAGACATTTAAACTTAGATTTGAAGGTGTTTGTGATTCAGTTTGTTTAAAACCAACAAAAAGTGAATTTCAGAGTGTCTTACCTGATCTTTCACCTCAGTGACATAACCCATGTTCCTGTAGTCGACAAACCAAGAGTCAAACTTCTTAGCATTATTACGTAACTTTCGGGCTGAGACGGCCTTTCCTCTCTTCACAAACTGGGCGTCTATCAGGGCACCTTGCAATACTTGGTATTCTTGTCTTGTCTACATATAGAGAACATAAAGCACGTTGTTTTACAATAATTAATGTTACTTATATATTTGATGGGATTTCAAGAAAATGTTTATTTGTTACAACCAGCAAGTGGTTAGCTTAGATTAGCATGAACAGGGAACAGGGGGAAACCATTAGCCTGGCTCTGTGTGAAAGAAACAAAATCCACCTTCTAGCACCTAAAGCTGATTAATACACATGTTATATCTTGTTTGCTTGGTGATTTTGTTACTCTTTTGCTCAGTTTACTGTCTTTATACTAAGCTAAGCTAACTGGAAACTGACTGTACCTTCATATAATTGGAACTATTCCTTATTTCAGAAGTTAGTTACCTCATCAGCATCCTTATTTTAAACCTATATCTGCTTGATGAAGCAATTCATAATAAACAATCACTGAACAACAGAAGTACTTAAATATGTTACTACTAACAAAATTAATTGTCTCTATGAGTGCAACGGTCGCTCCTGTGGTAGAGCTAGTGGGCCATTAATAGTAGAGTTTGTGGCTTGATCCCTGAGTTCCTGCTATGTACAAGTCAAAGAGTCCTTGAGCAGGATGCTGAACCCAAAACTGCTCTAAATATTATGAGTATGGTTAAAAAAAGGAAGTGGACAAAAGAATATAGGCCTGATGTAATGTTATAATGCTGTAATAACACAAATTTAGATTACTAGTTTTTACTGTTTGCAATCATCAATAATTCAGCCATGTTAGGATGTGTTGTCAATATTTGAATTAAAAAGTTATGATTGTTATTGTTTGTTAATACCACTGAAAGTTTGATATTGATGTAAAAAAAAAAAAAAAAAAAACAATTACCAGGTCTCCATATTTGTTCATGGCCATAGTAAACGGCCTCATCCCCATCAAAAAGCCCTGATTATTGTCGTCAATCTCCCGCTTGTTCTCCTCCCAGATGGCCCTCCTTTGAACATCATCCTGCACAAGAATTCAGAGTACATCATAGAAAAATTCACATGAATCAGGGAACATGTGCACTTACTGTTGGTGCTTGCATTTGAGACATGTCCCACCATTTCATCATAGGCTATGCCATTAGTGTTCTTCCAGATATCCCACTCAGTCAGGACTGCCTCATCCGAGTCTGATGCAACTCCACACAGCAGGAGAGAGAGCAGCACGGCTCTCAGCATGAAGCTGGCCTGCTGAACTACAAGGACAGGAACATTACTGTATAGTCACACTTCTTGATTAACCAAAAAAGTTGAAACAACAACAAAATGGGAGTTTTTATAGTTTGGCTGAGCTGAACATAACAGAGAAGTTGTGTGATCCTAATAGTTGTGTAGTTACTATTTTACACAGAGTGACAGCATAATCTTTGTGATTGTTACATTGTCTGTATCTTCCTATGAAAACATCTGCCAAGTCCAAAATATATAATTTTAGCTACATAACAGCACAACATGGAACATTTCAGCCCTTCTAGGATGAGCTTGATAATGTATTCCTTTAAATAAATCTTCTGGCTGGTTGCTCAATAGAAACAAATAGCATCAAACAACTTAAGCCTCTAATAAGCAAATGGGTGTAAAAAGGTAAATGAGGTGTTGTGTAGTGATAATTTATGTATCACTACACAAACTCTACAGTGTTGCAGCATGTAAACGGCAGCCTGAGAGCTCAAATGATTTAATTGCTTTAATTCAGCATCTGTAGGTCTTAAAGCTGTAGTGAAACTCCTCACAGTAGTGTTTACTGAACAAAAAGGCAACACGTTATAAACCCAGAAACATCAGCATCCACAGTTTTACCTCATGACATTTCATAAAACTGTACAATCTGCATCCTAAATTGAAAGGCACACTTTTAGGTGTCACTATTTGGTTGTTATAACTGTGAATATGTCCATTTGCAATAAAAAAAAGCCCTGCAGCTTACCTGTGTGGATGTGAGTCTCTTTTGTTCCCATGTTCTCAGAGCAACTCTGGTCTCTGTGATCAAGCAACAGACTCACTGACAAACATCCTTATATAGCTTTGCGATAAATACATGTTCCCTCTATATTTTACTGGATCCCTAAATCAGTACTTACGGCAGCACCTGAGAAGAACATTAGTCAACAAAAATAAGATGCTTTCCATGCTCCTCCTCAGTAATACCTCTATTATCATTTAGAGAGAGCTAAAGCTGCAATATTGTAAATCCTTCAAATACCGCTTTATCAACCGTAAGACATGACATAAAACTTTCCAAAACTAGTGGTGGAAGAAGTACTCCTTTAATTGAGTAAATAACAATGCATTAATGTAAAAATACTCCAAACACTCCAAGTATTACCAGTAAAATATAGTAATATATTTTTACTTGTTCTGCAGAAAAATGGCCCCTGTGACAGATATATTATGATATATGATATTATTAGATTATTAATACAAAGCGTAAGTAGCATTTTAATGCTGCTTGGTCAAGGTGGAGCTTAGGTAGTTCAGTTTAGTCCAGTGGTCCCCAACATAGGGATCCGGCCCCCTCTCAAAGGTCACAAGATAAATCTGGGAGGTCATGAGGAAAAAAGGAAAAAAAGTTGTTAAATAAACAGTTATTTAAATAAGAACTTTAAGGGGGAATATATCTTTGGTGAAACAGTTTATACACTTCGAAATGTGGTAATGGGCCCCAATTACACATTGCTTTTATGTACGGGGCCCCAAACCAGAAATGTTGGGATTGTATTTTATAAATCCATCGCATGTATTTTAATGAAAAATCCTAATCTGTCAGGTAAACAGATTAAAAAGTATAATATTTCACTCTGAAATGTGGTGGAGTAGAAGTATAAGGTAGCACAACATTTAGAAAATTCCAATTAAGTACAAATGCCTCAAACAGACAACAGTAATTGAGTGAATGCAGACGATTACTTTCCGCCACAGTGCAAATCTGTCTCCATCCATCTGGCTCTGCTCTGGCTTCACTCTGTGTGAGCTCAGGTAGCGCCCCCCAGCGGCTCTCTGTGTACCTCAGCAGCACTGCAGAGGATGAGCTCAGCTGACTGTCTGCCTGTTATTATGTCCGCGAACGGGCGCCGCCAACACCCCAAACAGAGTGCAGCAAAACAGGCGAGAGGCGCTCAGCATCGTCTCTAATGAATGACTGCGCAGGAAGAAACATGAGTCACGCATGAGGTCTGCAGGATGTCTTTTAAGGTAAACCAGCCTTTTCCATCATTCTGGGCACGCAGCCTTGGAGGCCTCAATGAGAAAACACATTACACTTGCTTCCTCTTGCTTTTGCATCATTTGCAGGGTTTATTTAACAACAGTAGTGCGTTGAAGTGTAAAGCATCGAGAGGAAACTGGTGTGAGCTGGAATTAAATTGCCTGTTTACTGACTTGAATGCAATCATATAATCCTGCTCTGTGTGCGCGTGCCAGTGTGCGCGTGTTTGCTTTATGATACTGTATTATATGGTGTGTGGTCCTACTTGAATTTCATTAAATTACAGCGTGTTAGTGTGTAATCGCGTGCTGTTTGGTGCAACAAAAACTTAATTCAAATGTCTTTAATCTATATTTGTGACTGTGTTGGTGAGTTGATCAGTTGGCACACCTGATATGACTCATCTTTCATTCATGACACACATCAAACCTATAAACCTCAACATTTTGAAAGGACACACTCTACTGTTTTTGCTTATACCCTTCTGTCAGTGTGTATAATACTATAATGGTGGTTTCAGGTCAGTGGTTGTTGTGTGTATTTACCCTCCAGAAGGAAACACCCCTGGCTAATGCTGTGTTTTGGGCAGCAAGGAAGGGGAACTTGGCTCTACTTCAGCTGCTCCTCAACAGTGGGCGTGTGGACGCAGACTGCAGAGACAGTGTACGGACGCTGCATGTGCTGGCTGCTCAGCTGCACGCTTTAACCATAACCCACCTGTGGTAGGGACACAGAGCGCTTCAAGCCTTACCTCTGTGGTGCATGTGTGTTTACTTCCATGTTATGTGTCCCCCTCCCACCCTCCCCGCATAATAAAGCATGAGGATGTCAGGATGTCATGTGTTAAGTTGGAAAATCAGCAGTTTGATCAGCACATTTAAAAAACAGTTTTCATCAAGTCATCCCAAACATAAAACAACCGAGGATGTTAATTTAACGCTGCTATATTTTCTTTCAGTATGGAACAACGGCGTTGATGGTGGCATCATACAGCGGCAATTATGAGTGTGTCAAAGAACTTATCATGCAAGGTGCTGACATCAACTACCAGAGAGAGGTATGATGGGAAAATAACTGGAAATGATCTAAAGCTTCTGTAATGTTAGCTTTATGTTTGAAAAGTACACAGTCCTTTAACAGTTCTGGGGTTGAGAGTATGAAAAGATTGGCAAAAATGTGTGAGCATGAACAGCAAACTACACTTGAAACAAGTTACAAACTGCACCTGAACAAGGCCTTAAAGGATTTCAGGTCTGTGTTAAAACAACAGTCAGCTGCCCAAATGAACATTTAAACAGCTTTTGCTTGCTCTAATCATTCCTCTTGTTCATACTGGCCATTAGAAGATCTCCTCCAAATGTGCTGACAATGTAAATGATGGGGGACAAAATTCACAGTCCTGGTTTTGAGGAAAAATGTATTTAAAAGTTTATCTGAAGATAATATGAGGCTTCAGCCATCTGAAATAGTCAAATAAAATGGATATCTATCTGTCTGTTTAGTAAAAAAAATCCCTCTATGTGTCTCTATGACAGTATTTTCCTGTTGATCTGCAGTTGAAGTAAAGTAACAAAAAGAAGAAGTTTGCTACAGTAACATTGAAAGATATTCAATTGATTTGACTTATATGACTGGCTGAAGCTTCATATTTAGCCTCAGATAAACGTTTAAATACATTTTTATATGGAAGGATTTTATATATGAGTTTAGTCCCCCATCACTTACAATGAAAGTGCATTATGTATGGATCTCTTAATGGTCAGTATGAACAGGAGGCATCATTACAGCAAGAAAAACATGTTTCACTGTTAATCTTGGCACCTGAATATTGTTTGAAGCCAGACTTGAAAAATTGTGGACCCGTTAATTGGATATTTTTTCGATTATTTTTCGATTTACTTAAGGTCAAAGAAAATATTTCAGTGTATTGCAGTATCTTTTTTTTTTATCATTCTATCCAGACAGGTTCTACAGCCCTGTTCTTCGCCTCCCAGCAGGGACACAATGAGGTTGTCAAGCTCCTCTTTGAATTTGGTGCCTCTACTGAATTCCAGACAAAGGTATGCTGCAGGGCAAGATCATTCTTTATAATAGAAGGTGTGATGCTCAGATACTATTTTCTCAGACGCTGATTCATGTGCATTATGTAGTGGTAAGGAGACAAAAACTACTCTGGGGACTTAACAGACGTTCTCTCTGCAACATGTCATTCCCCAGAGTCTATTTTTCTGTTTACACTGTTGCTGCATGCACTTGTTACTTAAAATAGACTGCTGATGTCACTGCCAGCTTGTTTTTTTGTGTTTTTGTGGCAGGATGGTGGCACAGCTCTAACCGTGGCCTCTCAGTACGGACACTCCAAGGTGGTGGACACGCTGCTGAAGAATGGAGCCAATGTTCACGACCAGCTGAATGTGAGAAACCATTCTATCCACATCTTCATCCTCTCAGGCCTGCCTGCTCTCACTGCCAGTACTCCCTCATGCTTTTTTAATCCTGCTTGTCTGACAGGAACATGATGGTTAGTTGCACACAGTGTCCCAGCAGCTGGAATCCAGTCTCTCAGCTTTCTGCAGACTGCTGAGTCAGACACGACTGACATTTGGCAGGATTATTGTTTGTCCTTGTGCGGGGGGAAACAACCTGACTGTACAGACTCACAGCCATAAAATAGTAGTGATACAGGGATATGCTATTAATAGCCTCTTTGCTTAATTGGAATGTTTTTCTTGCAGATTTTTCAACATCCAAGTATTAGCCTGTGTATGAGGTGATTCTTGTATTTTTAGGATGGTGCCACCTCTCTTTTCCTCGCTGCCCAAGAGGGTCATGTGACTGTGATTCGTCAGCTATTGTCATCCGGTGCCAAGGTTAACCAGTCGAGGGAGGTAATATCGCATTTTGAAGGATTTAAAGGACACAGTCACAGAGTGTCTCCCTCTTAAGCTTACAGCTCTTCTTTCACATCTCTTCAAGTTAATATTGCTCTTTATTCTCACCTCATCCCCCGTTATGTCCTTTTTCACTGCATCCTCCCCTCATCCATGTGTTTTCCAGGATGGCACTGCCCCCCTGTGGATGGCAGCTCAGATGGGTCACAGTGAGGCGGTGAAGGTGCTTCTCTTACGTGGTGCAGATCGAGATGCTGACAGACAAGTATGTTGTCCTTTTAGGATTATTAAAGCAAACATATAAGTAGTAGAATGGTTAAGGCACATACCACAGACCCCCTAATTTCTGTCTGCTACCCTACAATCAAGTCTCTAACAAAAGTAAAAATGTCAAACAAATAATCTTAAACCAAAGATGTGATTATTAGTTTGTCCTCCCATCCCTTACTTTGACATTGTTTGCACCTTCTATATTGTCCAACCAGGGTCATTTCAGTAGATGGGAGAGCATGACCCCATCATTTTTCAAAATCCTTTTTTTTTTTTTTTTTTTTAAATCCTTATACAGTTCCAGTTTGGTTATCTTACCACAATTTCTCCATTTAGCTTCCAACAATAGAACCAAGAACTCCTGCATATCGTCTTTTTGTACTTGCAATTAAAGAAAATTTATTGGGAACAACATTTCTCTTCCAAAATCCAGATGAGTGAAAAGAGGAGTTGTGCGCTACTCTGTCTCCGTCAGTTATCACTGTCTGGTAACAACATTTAAGCTTTATGAGCAGCAGCAACTGTTTGTTAGACTTTTTTGCCCAAAGTTTCACCACTGAGGCTACATACATCAAGGAGGTTGTTGGACCATATGCAGCCAGAGATAAAGGTCTGTAGGGTGGAAAAATTGCCACCACTTCATTTGCATATGTTTTTTTTTTTTTTTTTTTTTTTTAAAGAATTTAATCTACTCTAATTTACAGCTGATATTCTCCTAAAAAGATGCTGGAATTTTACCATCAATCAAAGATAAGACAATTAAGGGCAGTGATTCGTGTAAATATGTATATTCAGAGTAATACATCATGAATTATCATACCTCTGTCCAAGAAATTAATTCCCACTACAGGGTTAGGAAAACAGAAATAGCATTTAATTGTATTTTTGTAATTTCATACACTGTGTAAGTAATTTAAATGTTTTTAATGCTTTTTCTTCTGTTTTTTTTTTTTAGGACGGATCAACAGCATTATTTAAAGCAGCTATAAAGGGACACAACAGTGTCATTGAGGAACTCCTCAAGTTTTCTCCTTCACTTGGCCTTCTCAAGGTAAAGGATGCTGTCGCGGATGTAGTTCCGTTTTTAATGCTGACCCCACATAACTGGATAAAAAGTATGTTTGTATTTATTGGTTACAATTGGAGAATACATGTCTTTATTTGTTGTCTCCAGAATGGCTCAACTGCCCTTCACGCTGCTGTTATGGGAGGAAATCATCGTACTGTTCTGCTGCTGCTGGGGGCTAATGCAGACCCCACACTACCCAACAAGGTACAGAGCACTTGGATTTGGAAGATGAGATGGAAAAACATGTGGAACATAAGTAGATAACTTCAACTCATTTCCTCATGTGTGTGTTGCAGAATAATGAACTCCCGGCAGATCTCACAAAAAGCGATCGCATCTTAAGAGTTTTACATCCAAAAATCGTAAATGGCAACAGCTGATGACAATCCAGATTCCTGCCTTCCTGCCTGCCTGTAAGACACAGATGTGTACTGAGGGGAAACAACGTCAACACAGTGTCAAATCTACTAAAACTCACAATATGTACAGTACATGATGTTTGCTTTTGATTGCATCTGAAATGAAGCTGTCGTGTGTTGAATAAACCTGGATTAAATGTAGAGCAACACAAATAATGTGCAACCAAAACACATTCGTCTGCCATGTGTATCATCTCCTTTACGCTGACGTTCCACAGTATATGCATCTATTTTTGTTTACACCAGGTGTTGTAAGATTTATAGGTATTTTGCACACTTCTCATTTGCCTTTTTAATAAATGTAATAAAATGTAAATGTGTTAATTAATGCCACAGTGGCAGTGTGCATGTTTATTTGATGTACAATCATTAAATAATTTTATTATTAAGACCACACAGGCTTTGCAGGAAAAATATTGAGTTACAATGAGATATTGCATTTGTAGTAATATCACTTAGTCATAATTACTAATATTCACAAGAGTTCAGTCTTTACAGACTTACACCTCTGTCTCACCTGCGTTGTGGTCTGATTTATTTAATTCCAGTTTTTTCAGCAATGTAAAATAATTAATCATAAATATTTAGATCTATAGAGTTGCCTTGAATCTGATCTGAGAGAGGGAGTAGATGCTATTTTAAGGATTTTAACAAGATAATTGAATTTTTTGTGGAAAAACTATATTAGACACACATTATTATTCAAAGTAGAGCATTTGATACACATCTCAAAACATGCCTGAAGGGGAACTTTAAAGATGACGCTGTCACGTGACCACCGCGGAAGCGACAGGCAGTTTTTTGTTGATGCGGAAGAGAGACGAAAGCTTTGGGATGTTTTTCCGATTGAACTTGTTCTAAAATGATGCAAAAGTAACAGATAACAGCACAAAAATAGACATTACGGGCTTAGAGTTGTATTTTAAGCGACAGAGTACAGTTTGAGCGACGTCATGGCCGGTGGCAATTTACAGGTGAGTAAAAGTTTTTAAGAAGGAAGCAGCTTCGTTACGTAAGTTTACCATCAAGCTTGAAAAAAACAGTTCGTCATTTTAATTAACGAGCAAACAGCTTTTAATCACTTTAAATGGCTAATTCAAAGAGTGACAGTATGTAAATGAAACATCTCGACCTTAAACATGAATTCAATTTAGTAACAGAATGTAAGTAGTAACTAATGGCTTTATTCATGGTAATTAAGTATTTAATTAATGATTTATAGATCATTTGATGATAAGTACAACTTTTGGGTTGCCAGGTTGTGAAAAATCCCTCCCTGGTGTTTGTCCTTTTGCTGTCGTGAAAAGTAACTAAGTACATTTACTCAAGTACTGTATTCCAATATAATTTGATGCACTAATACTTGAGTATTTCCATTTTAGATTACTTTAAACTTCTAATGAACTACAATTTACAAAAAGGAAAATGTACTTTTTACTCCTCTACATTCATTTAACAGCTGCAGTTACTAAATCACTTTTTAACTAAGGTTTTTCATGAAATAATATACAACATATGTGCTTATACAAAACAATGCACTGAATAAACCAGTCGTCCCCAACCTTTATGACCCCTTGTAAAAAAAAAAAGAAAAAAAGACTGTCTGATTTGGCTCTCACATTTTAATTTCTATAACCATTAAAGCCCTGATATTTGAAACTATCTAATATTTCATAAAAACAAACATTAACAAAAATAATATATCATGACTTGTCAGATTAGCCTTGTTACTAGAGATGGAACGATTAGTTGATAAATTGATTAGTCAATCCACAGAAAAATCATCACCAACTATTTTGATAATCTATTAACCGTTTTGAGACATTTTTTAAGAGTCCAGATTTTGTGAATATTTATATCTTATATACTTATATCTTCCATTGTGACAGTAGAGTAAATGTGTCTAAATACTGTGTCTTTGGGTTGTGGACTGTTGGTCAGGACAAAAGAGGACATCTGAGAACATCACCTTGAGCTTTGGGAAACAGTGATTGACATTTTTCACTATTTTTGGACATTTTATTGACGAAATAACTTATCGATTAATTGAGAAAATTGACAGATTCATTGATTATGAAAATTGTCTATATATTCTAATAGTCTATTTTTGAGCCTTTGGAGAGGCCTACTGGACGTAATTACCTAACTGTATATGAACTATTATTAGTAAAATACTACTTTTGACTTAATATATACTTAATATATATTTTGCTGATGATATTTAGGTATATTTACTAAAGTAGGACTGTTGTTCTAACTGATCTACAAAGTATTGGTAAATTATTTATCATCGCCATTAGCCATTAATAAAGCTATTAGTTGCCACCCACAACAGGTTAGAAGGTTGCTCACTAACTTCTTCTCTTTCATGTGTTTTCAGAAAGCTATAGATCTTGCCAGCAAAGCTGCAGAGGAGGACAAAGCCAAAAACTATGAAGAGGCCCTCAGATGTTATCAGCATGCAGTACAGTACTTCCTTCATGTCGTCAAGTGTGAGGATCTTGACTTGTGTCCTACCAGTGTTTGATTTCTTACAATATTTGTTTGTTTTTGTTTTTTTGAACTCCACTTCTGTCCCACACACCACCGTGATCTAAGTTACTCACTGTTTCCTTGCTGCAGATGAGGCTCAGGGCGATCGAGCAAAGCAGAGCATCAGGGCCAAATGTGCAGACTACCTGGACAGAGCCGAGCAGCTGAAGGAATATCTGAGGAAGAAGGAGAAGAGTCCTCCATCCAAACCTGTCAAAGAGTCCCAGTCGGATGACAAAGGGTGAGACTGAGCAATAAGACTCTGGAATGAGTCTATAAATATCCTATTGTTTGTTGCTGTAGTGACTTTTCTCAGCACTTGTTTCAATTCTGGTTCATGAGGAACATTTTCTACAGCATACCTGGTAACACTTTCTTCTACAAGTCCTGTAATTTCCTAATAAATATGTTATTCGGTGCATATAATAGGGAAATGGAGTTGTGGGACAGTCATTTGAGTGTTGTTAGTATTGTTAAAGGTGCCCTGTGGAGTTTTCTTATAAACAAGCTTCTGTTTACAGTCGGCGTTTCTCTCCAACACACGTTGTATGTATCCTTGAGGGCTAACAAACGTGTTGAATGCCTTTCCTTTCTCATAAAACATTTTCAAAGCCAGTTTTTTAAACATTTTGAAACCTGTATTGTTTACATCCATGTATACTTGCGCATTCTTCCTCCCTGTCTTTGCTGACACATTGCTGTGTTTCTTGGTGCGTTACTGCAAGCTATTAATTAGTGGAATAAGGTGAAACCAATGATAGGAATGTGCATCTGTTAGCATCATGCACTAGACAAACATAATTGGGACCTGCTCATAAAAATATTGCTCTATAGCTCTACTAGTGGTGAACAACTCGACAGGGTACCTTAAAGTTTAAAAGCAGTTGTTTATTTCCAAATGACTGAACTTGAAAGAGCTATTAAAACTTAACTACCGGAATAACCCAGTGAACACAAGATGACCCATATAAACCCACATAAACATTCATTTATTATTGGAAACTTTCTTCTCCAGATTTGTTTAAATGTATTCCTTACTGTAGACAGAGTTGACATTTTTACATTTGAACACTATCTCCATTTCCCCTATAATAGAACCAACTTACAGAGTCCTTTAAAGTAAATAAGTTATATATATATATATATATATATATATATATATAGAGAGAGAGAGAGAGAGAGAGAGAGAGAGAGAGAGAGGGACACAGAGAAGGACATAATAACAATAATGGAAAAATTATAATAATAGCAGAAGCAGTGGGCACCAAACTAGACAGCAGTCGGTCCACAGCAGCACAAAACTTGTATATCCCTATAAAATGTTCCGTGTTCAATAGTGATGGTTTCATTTAATTTCAGGAATGAAAGTGATGAAGGTGACGACCAAGAGAAGAAGAAGTTCCAAAATCAACTCTCAGGTGAATGATACTGTCACAGCATTGAATGAACGTAGACGGACAGACGCAGCAGTTAAATATGTTGTTTATCACTTTCAGAAATGAATACATGCTTTAATCTCTTAAGTGTTTATTACATCTATCTCTCTTTCAGGTGCCATTGTGATGGAAAAGCCAAACATTAAGTGGAATGATGTAGCTGGACTTGAGGGAGCAAAAGAAGCTTTAAAAGAAGCTGTCATCTTGCCCATCAAATTCCCTCATCTGTTCACAGGTACAGAAAACAAGAGTCCTGAAGCTCCTGAAATAATTGTGCACATGTGAGTAGTATTTAATTACACTGTATATATTTGTGTAGGAAAGAGAACTCCTTGGCGTGGGATTCTTCTGTTTGGCCCACCAGGAACAGGGAAATCCTACCTGGCCAAAGCTGTAGCCACAGAAGCCAACAACTCCACCTTCTTCTCCATCTCCTCCTCTGACCTTGTGTCCAAGTGGCTGGGAGAAAGTGAAAAGTGAGGCCCAGGTTCTTTTACATGTTGATGAAACTGTGAATATCAGAAACTGATAATAAACATCTGTTATGTCTCCACCTCTCTCTCCAGGTTGGTGAAGAACCTGTTCAGTTTAGCCCGAGAACACAAACCATCCATCATTTTCATCGATGAGATCGACTCCCTCTGTGGCTCCAGGAGCGAGAACGAAAGTGAGGCAGCACGCAGAATCAAGACAGAGTTCCTTGTCCAGATGCAGGGTAAGCAAGAAGAGGTCTGAATAGTTGTACTTTGGTCATTTGGTAACTTTTGGTAAGTCTAAGAAATGTCATTCTCCTCACAGGTGTTGGAAATGATAATGAGGGAATCCTGGTCCTGGGAGCCACAAACATACCCTGGACACTGGACTCAGCTATCAGGAGGAGGTTAGTTTCACTCATTTAATCCATACATAATGAATCTCTATGTATAATCAGAGAATGAAAACTGCAAGAAGAGCACACTTTTCAAATATTAATTCTTATCAACCAACTGCATTTCTGTTAAAAAAAAAACGGAAACAAGCATCAGTAGTTTGAAATTCTCTAAATAAAACTCAAAGCAAAGCAATTAATTTTCTTGTTTTACCACCAGAAATAATGCAATATTTTAGCAGTAACAAATATTTGTTTGTGCAAATTAATGGGTAATATCTGGAACTCATTCCAGATTGCTTCTCTATAAGTCTATGGCCATGCTAGCAGCTCTGTGAGGCTGTACAAGGGACAGTGTTGCTTTGGGCTAAATGCTTACATCCACATGCTAACATGCTCACCATTATAATGCTAACATGCTGATGTTTAGCAGGTATGTTTAACATATTCATCAACTTAGTGTATCGTGTTAGCATGGTAACATTACCTAAATAGCATTAAACGCAAATTAGTTTCAGCACCTTCAGGAACCTTTTTTATTTGAGTCCAAAGCTTCTTATTAGACAGAATGAACATTGCAGCTGGAGTGCCATAAGGCTCCACACAGCCTTTCACAACTCCACCATCTTTTCTGTATTTTCAAACATCAGCTCGGTTTGAATCTTTTGTCTGTGTCTTAGGTTTGAAAAGCGAATCTACATTCCTCTGCCTGAGGAGCACGCCCGCTCCTTCATGTTCAAACTACACCTGGGCTCCACCCCCAACGAACTGACAGACGCAGACTTCAACACACTCGGCAAAAAGACAGAGGGCTACTCAGGGGCGGACATCAGTATTATCGTCAGGGACGCCCTCATGCAGCCCGTCAGGAAGGTTCAATCAGCCACACACTTCAAAAAGGTAAGAGTGAGAAAACAGTAACATGCTCCAATTTTCTTTTGGGAATCCAGCTGGAATATAATATACTGTAAACTGTAAACTGTACTGTAAAAAATAGGATGGATTACTATTAGAGATACTTTTAAAATTCTACAAAAATTACAGAAGAATCAGACTCGATTTGACAAAAAACATGCTCGTATCTGTGCAAAATTGACCTTTGCTTGCACAAATGCTCTTCTGGAGCAGGAATCTATAATTACTAAGCACCAAAAAAATCCTTCACATTGTCAATCACTAATACTCACCTAACGACGTCTCAGCCCTCAGACCTTCATCAGGAAAGGTTCATATACAGATAAAGAGCATTGGTGTCATATGTATGTAAATGTAAAACAGTGCAGGATTATTTGCTGCTTTCATAGTCAGTTTATGATCTGACACACTCATTAGACTTCTGGAGTCTTTCCATGTGTTTTCATTCTTGCAATTTTCACCATTGATGTTTCCTCATGGAGTACTTGCACCCAGGAACAATGCAACTCAACACCATGACAACCAAAAGATTTCTGAACAAATAGACGTTATCAGACACAACTTTTTCCTATTTCAGTAAGCCGTTATGTGACACCAGCCTCGCTGCCTACATTTAGAGACACACCTGAAGCTCTGGTCACGCCTATCCAATAGGAGCGGCCCTGGAGTGGCCTTGGAAGCCAACGAGCCCAGTGCCTTTTGGGTGTTGTAGGTTTTCTACCTTTTGAGCAAAAGAGAATACTACAGCCTTTTTCTCTGTTTTCTCTTGTCATAGAGCTCTAATTTTAGAAAGTAATTGCACATTTCTACTACATAAGTGACCTAGTTTTAATAAATCATTATATTCACACAGTGAATTTTTCCTTTGAGTACAAGCAGTTGTAAATATCATAACACTGCTTTGTGCAACTGGATGAATCGGTCTCACCCAAACTGGAAGTCACCAGTCTGTTAAGTGTATCTGACTCTTTATTTGAATCTTTATCTCTCTCCATCCACACACTTATTAAGGTTCGAGGGTCGTCATGGAATAATCCTGATGTTGTGGTGGAGGACCTCTTGACTCCATGCTCACCAGGTGATCCCAACGCCATAGCAATGACGTGGATGGAAGTTCCTGGGGAGAAACTTCTGGAGCCAGTTGTGTGCATGGTGAGAGAAGAGATATTCATCAGGGGACATACACGAGCATGTTTTATTTAACTCAACTATTTTTTAATAGTTTGTTCAGTTTTCTTACGAATGCAGACGACTTGCAGTGATCAGGATTGATTCTGACCTCATTTTCCTCACAGGCTGACATGCTGAGATCGCTGTCCAACACCAAGCCAACAGTGAATGAGCAGGACTTGGAGAAGCTGCAGAAGTTCACCGAAGATTTTGGTCAAGAAGGCTAATAATAGTCACACTGCTCATAAATACGACAGCAACTAATAATTCTTCTCACTGTCAGGTACGATCTTGATAAATCGATTAATCTTTTGGTCTATCAGGTTTTGGAAAATGTTCATAACAGCTTTTTGGAGCTTAAAGTTCTTAAGATGTGAAAAAGAAAAAACTCATATAAGGGTTTAACTTGCTATAACAGCAGATGTTCGCTGTTGATATTCTATAATGAACTAAAATGATTAATTGAAGTATCAAAATCTTAACTGATTACTTTTTTGTTGACAAACTAATCATTTAATCAACCGTTTCAGCACTATTCATTTAACCATTCACTGAGGCTCATGTTTACTTCCATACTCTTTATTTGCAATGTCTCATATTTGCTTTACTTATTGCTTTACTATTGGATGCCTTCAACCAAAGTAAAATAGTTTTTATTTTCTCGAAGGAAATTTTGATTAAAGGTACCCTGTGGAGTTATTGACTTCTATGGAGCCGTTTTTATAAGTGAGTTCCTGTTTTGTTTGCTGTGCATGTGCAATGTGATATCATTTGATACATTTGAAGACATTAAAGATACACACGATGTGTTTTGATGAGCAGCACTGAATATAAACACTTTTAATTTGTTTACAAGGAAACTCCACAGCGCACCTTTAATCAGTATCATTGTACAGATGGTGATGGCTTCAGTGGGTAAATGCACCTTTCCAACACTACATACCTCTTATTATTGTCTAAGAAGAATTATATTGTACTTAACAGAATTAGTTTTGTTTTTATAAATGGGAATTTATGCTTGAAATGTAGGAATGCCACTATTTTTTTTTTAATTTGTTTTTGCTTCATACAAAGATATCACTAACAGCTTCAAAAAGGCCTTCTGGGTTTCAATTAAGTTAATCATTTTTACATGAAAATTAAATACTGCACGGAAATTCATTTAAAAGCATTTTCTAAATCCAAATCTACTGACAGTTTCTATTATGTCTATGTATATCTATCATTAAGTTATTTTGACACATTTTTTAAGTTGAACTTTCTGACTTAAGTCTGTTATGTTTTAAAGTTTTTATAGGTCCTGTCTATGTGCTCAAACTGTGTTTCCTTTGGGTTTGAAATATTCTTATATTCAAGAGTTTCTTTTTGGGTTTGCAGGAGGTTACTTACTGGTTACATAAATAAAAAACTTATGATGTATTGCACTTTTGTTGTATCCTACATGATATGTTCTGTGAACAAAAGTCTCAGGGTGAAATAAACAACAAAAAAGTCATTCATAACTTTGTGAATATATTTAATTGTTAAAATACATCTTAGTTAATTATCAGATAATTGTATTTTAAATGCAGGGTAAATCATAATTTAATTAGTACATTTGCTTTGAGAAATATAACAGGTTTTCATTAAATTTTACATCTTCACACAATTTAAGACCTATAGAAAAATGACATCACATTACGCTGCTTGCATGAGCTGATAATTTGCAAAAATGAAATGAAACTGAAGAGACGTATAAGACTTGAGACTTATTCATCTCTTCCATCACTATCGTTAATAAAGATATTCAGTATCTGTGTGAAAAGCACACCAATGTTTTCTAGTGAGCAGAAACTGCCATTCTAAGTGAATAATCATGAATAGTCATAATTACCAGGAATAATGGGACAATCTGAAAATATTCTAGTCATTTGGAGTGGAAAAAAGTTAACGAAAATGTAACTACATCTTAAGAGACTGATTCAACTGATCAGTATTTGTGCATAATGCACAATATATCAACCAAAATATCTATTCAAACACTTCAAATGAAATGAAACATGATCCAGCAGCTGCCAATGGAAAAAAATAAATAATCATAACTCTTAGGAGTGATGTCCCTTTTCACTTCAAAGCACATTGTGTACATGCCAGTGTTTCCTCACACGTAGACTTATTTGTGGTGACAACAACATCAGACATCCCATCGCAACCAGGTACCAGGTACCTCAAAATGCTACAAAGAAATTGATTTAATTGATTTATTGCTTTGTGTGTGCAATCCTCTTTACACAACTCCCATCCAAGCCTGCCTCCACCACAAATAACCTGAGAAGCCAAAGAAACACTGCTTATTCACAACCAAAACAGAAAAATGTTACATGAAAAAAAAAGTAAAATAACATGAGGTACAGTACACAGATGAACACGAAACCTGTAAAAAAAACAAAAACAAACAAAAACCCAAACACCTACTCATGACTATGTAGATAATTCAGCAAACATAAAGGACAAATGTGCTCCATGAAACAGGAACAAAATGACTGAAATGTTTAGCAAAGAGGACCTGAAGTGTATGTGAAAGGAGCTGAGTTTTTCCTGTCATTTAAATAACTCTTAAAAGTATTATTATTAAAGTAGTTTTTGGTTAAGAACATTCATATTCAGACAACACAAAAGGGGTTGGAGACTGCCACACAAGGCATCTGAGAAAGTGCTAACAGTATTTATATATAGGACACATAAGGAGTTAAATGGCCTGTTCATCACAATCATGCTTCATAGATGGAAATAGCCCAACAGAGACATTTTACTCCAACTCCTGTGATGGCACAGAGAAGAAGCCAAATGCTGCATAAACGGGGGAACAGTGTATGAGGTGTACGTTCATTAAAACACTAAAAGACAGAGAAGAGAGAGCCGAGTGCCAAACCGGTTGCCGCTCCAGCGAGCATGCCCAAAGCCACATCTCCTCCGTCATCGCGCTGGCGTTCCCGAATAACAACATGGTTCACTCCAGGAGCAGGGTACCCGCCTACGAAACACAGCGGCAACATATTAGAGTTAGAAATGCTGAATTGAGAGGACATACAGCAAAAGTAATGCCTCATTTTACATAAACCGCTTCTGCTCTAGATAACATCAGGATGGGAGGAAGTTACTATCAACATCAGAATTTAGAGGAGTTCAAAAAGTGTTGCATCAGTTTATACTCAGCTAGCAGTTACATCTAATTAAAATCCAATATTAACACTAATAGTACCGTTTACATAATTAAAGGGCAGCTATACACCATTTGTTTTGTATCTGGTTTCTCTTTTTGAAAGTGCTACGAATGTATAACGACAAAAGAAGACAATTTAGGATATTGTCTGGTGTGACTACAAGACGAGCACACATCATTAAACCATGTTGAAATGATGTGTGAACGCTCCCAAGTCAGTATAGCAGGTTGTTTTCCTGTTCTACCCGTTCTGACAATATTGTGAATGTGAATGTATTTGTGAATGCAGCATTAGTGCAGCCTCACAGAGCTGCCTGCTAGCATGGCTGTAGACTCTCAGTCTGGTTTATCTGGGCATCAGTAGAATTTTGAAGGCATTTTGCATTTTTGCATTATTGCATGTCATCTCACATTCAATACGTGTGTTTACTTCTGTACATTTGCTGAGAAATATGCAGTCTTTTACCTTGGTACTGATAAGGATAAGCAACAGCGTAGGGCTGCCCATCAGCTGAGTATACAATCTGTGTAGCATGTTGGGTATGTGCGACATACTCTCCATATGGGCCCGGAGCATAAACCTGGTGAAAAATGACAAAAACATTAGGACCCAGTACAAGCAAGCATTTCATTTTATAGAGACTAATTTGATTCAGTGTTAATGTCACAAATACTGCTTTAAGTCACTTCTACTACTTCACCAGTAGAGGGCAGCAGGCTTCATTGTTGCTTATTGTTATGTAGTAGTCTTTCTTTTTTTGATTTTACCTAACTCAACATAAGTTCGGAAACATAAGTTCGGTTTTCTCTTAAGAAGGATCATTGAATAATATATATATAATATACTGTGACTACATGCATCATGTGGTGCAAAATATGACTACAGCACAATCATGTGTGTATGACATCATCCTCCTGAAGAGATAAACATTGAAAACCAATTTTCTTTTCACCCACTTTAAAAAGTGCCTTGAAAGTGTTTTTCTCTTTGTTTCTTTTTTGCCTGAGATTTCCCTGCTCAAACTCAAAACACTAATAAATATTTCCAATTTTTATGTGTCTTACACAATGTAACAGTCCATAGATTTACAGAACTGAGTTTGACTTATTTATTGTGGAAGTAAGAAAAGATTTAACTGAAATGTACAGGTACATTGCCAACAACTTTTTAAAAAAATCGTATTTAAAATAAACTTTAATTAGTTTATAGTGATATGTGTACTGTTCATGTCTTTTACCTGTGGTGGGGGAGCATATTCTGTGTAGGGCGGAGGAGCGGATGCAATCACTTCCTGTGCAAAGCCCACCTGAGGAGGTGAGACAACCTAAAAATATAAAAGATCACAAATAAACCATCTCATGATGTTTGGACAAATCTGAACAGTGACTTCCCGTTCTCATATAAACCTATTAAAAGTGGGGCATTCATTAGCCACTTAAAAAAAGTCTCTGTTGTGTAATCCTGTTTTTATTTTCAGCACATCTGAGGAACCAGATACTCAAGTTGAAGTAGCCAGTGTCTGTATTGGATCAATCAGCAATAGTCAAAGAACAGAGTTCCTCAAAAGGTTCTTAGTGCCAGGGAAATGCTATTGAGAAACAATAAAAATATGACCTCATGTTTTATGATCGTAAGCTGTTTTAGACCATGTAAATAACATTTTCTAACTCTGAGCTCAGTTTGAGTCACAGTTAGTCTAATTAAATAAAATATAGATTGATTTTACAATAACTTTCAGTTCAAATTTTGATGGACAAAGCAAAAATCAAATAATTTAAGATGTAGCACAATCTCACCGTATTAATTCTGGCATCCTGGAGTGCCATGGTCCATGCCCTGCAACAAAAAGTGTCTTGGAATCAAAATCATGTATATTCTGAAAATACAAATAAAGAACATTTCAAACTAGAATAATAAAGTTCACCAACATGTAAACAAAAAGAGAGAGGCCAAAGTAATTAAACAAATTGATATCATGACTGAGCATGTATGTGCTGTCTTACAGAGCATCGTCTGCACTGTCTGCACATAGACTGATGACCCGTCCATCTCGGCACACGATCTGGAGCAAGGCATCACGCGTCTTCCCCTCTGGGGGGTTCAGCTCTGAGGAGACAAACAATGGGACAAACAGAGTTAAAAACACGAGCAAATGTTACTTAACTGTAAATGTGATCCAGTGACATCATCATGTACATCTGACAAGTACCTTGACATGCAGTAGAACTGCGGATGTTGATGCAGTCGACTCTCATGTGGATGTCATCCTCCATGTCACGGCGTTGTTGATCATTATAGAACACAAGTCGCCCATCAGCCCACAAGTCAAACCAGTTCCTCTTCCAACGGCGCAGTATGGTACCTAACATGGAAATACACAACAGTCAAATTCAATCCAAACTGAATTTATATGACAGTTCACACAATACTTGTTAAAGGGGACTTATTATGCTTTTTGTGGTTTTATGCTATTTGTATACTGGTATGATATTGGATACGTATGTTAATCATGCTCAAAGTTCCAAAAGTTGAGGTTAATGTATGTAGAAATACCCCCTTCAAGTCAAAATTCAGGGCTTCAACCTAGTCTGATGCTTGGTTTGTGGCGTTTTTCTTCTACCATGCCATCTTGCTGACGTCAGATTGTGGCACATGCCCATAAACGGCCATCCATTTTGTAACCTTGGTTGCTAAAGTTGTTGCTAAGGTGTTGTTTGTGTTGCTCACTTGCATATTTCAGATTGGATTCCAGCTCAAACATGTATGGATGTATTTGAGAAGCAGACATTTCTAGTAAAGAATGAAGGAAAAGAAGTGAAATCCTACTACTCTAGTTTGTTTCATGGTTTGTTTAAGTCAGCTGTGTCGTTCTTCCGAAAACTAACCAATCAGAACAGAGTGGCCTTGTCAGGAGGAGGCGGCCTTAAACAGACAGGAGTTATAACGGCCTGTTTCAGATAGAGGCTGAACTCAGGGGGCTGCATAAAGAGGCAATATGAGTTATATAAGGAGTTTGTGAACTGAGAATGATGCAAAGCCACTCTAGTGGAGTCCCGGAATAAAATACAGCACTAGAAATTAGCATAATGGGCCCCTTTAAATGTTGAAACTGCTGTGCCTGTGT
Source organism: Euthynnus affinis (assembly GCA_029490765.1). Lineage (NCBI taxonomy): Eukaryota > Metazoa > Chordata > Actinopteri > Scombriformes > Scombridae > Euthynnus > Euthynnus affinis. The sequence goes on from CM055848.1 coordinate 10,501,400, forward strand.
ACAGCCACTTACTTTGTCGATGGAGCCAACCACTCTTCACCATAGCCATCTTAGAATCAACACCTGAAACAAGAAAACATATTTATAATACTGTATCTTAGTCATAAGGCTATATAAACTAGTTAAGGGATAATGACTGGGTGTGGCATATACATAAAACCTCGTGACTTGCAGCACTATTGCTGTGTCCACACAGACATTTTCAGAACAAAATTGAAAAACTCTAACAAGTGGGAATAATAGTCTTGAACACTAATAACTGAGTTTATTGAACTTAAAGACGAGATTTGACTTTGCAACTTAATAAAAGCTCATGAAGTAACACGCTGACACCATATAGTCATTTACAACAACACTGGCGTTAGTTGGAGCTAAGTAGCTAGTTGTCAGAGCCAGAGCTTTCATGTTCTGTTGAAGCAAATAATTAGTCAGACAGTTATTTGGCTTTTACTCTAAATTAGCCAGCTAATTTAGTTAACCAAACCTTCATCAAACAATAGGCCTGTTGTGAGCAGGTCATCCTCAATTGTTATTGTTACAAGTTGGACTAACTGAGAAAGTGTGGTAACGTTATAATTGATTGCGTGAGATCAATGACCTCGGGACAGTTGAAGCAAACGATACGTTAACGTATGTTTTGTTGTTTGGTACCAAATATAATCGAAGTTAGCTAGCGTTAACTAACGTTGTTTGTATAAACATGTCAGTAGCGAGACAACCTATTAGCCAGCTGTATTCATAGTTGGCTAAAACGGGTCTTAAACGGATCTTTCTAACAGAGACGAACAATAACGTGCACAGTTTGGTTACTTACTGGATTATTTGTGTTTTTGAAGAAAATGTGAAGTCTTTGGTAAGGCGACAGACAACACGGGAGTGAGTACACATAAAAAAGACGATGCCCTCCTCGTACCGAAAAAGCCTGACCGATAAACCGAGCGGACACACACTCTCGACGTGCCTTATTTTGTCGTTGGTGGCTGCCGTTAAGCCCCGCCCGCTGAGCATCTTCACTAACGTTCCGTCTCTTCGAGGAGGGAGGTGTTTGTTTTGAATGACGTCACCTGTCAGCTGACAGCGCTGGAAAGTGCGAGCAAACGCAGAGAGGGTGCGCTCGTTTTGTCTCCTAGTGCGCTCAAATGGTGGGCGAGCCATGTGTAAATAACTACTGCATGGTATAGACTGAAATTGAATACACTCTAATGCAATTCCAATGCCATCAGATAGTTTCGTAAACATTTGTGGGTTATCTTTTCCCGGGTTAAACAAATGCTCCCTGTAGAGTGAAGTACGCACTGATATTTGAATAAGGCTTTATATTAGTTGTTGTTGTTTTGTTTTGTTTTACATTAAAAAATAATAAGATTAAGAAATACACAGATCACACAATCACACACAATCACACACAACAATAGAATATAATTATATAAATCATATCGTTATACATTGTGTAGTAATTATATACATAGTATATAATAAAATAATGTAGCGATATGATCTCCATTATGCAATGATTATACACATAATGTATATGAAATATGATACAAAAAGTAGAGTAATTATTATTATTATTATCATTTCATGGAATATATATCATATTCTTATCAATACTGAGGTAAGGTATTGAGGGAAATGGTTCAACCTACGCATAGTCAGAGATGAACACAAGTGTTGAAGCGACTGCGCATGCGATAAACAACCTCACACAAGCAAAAAAAAAAAAAAAAAGACTAAGTAGTAGCCTGTACGTGTGTGTCATTCTGACTACATGTGTGTTTGAATGAAGCGCACTCTTCCTATTTACAGTAGTGAGCATCGTTTCATTCCCGCCCAGAGACGCTTGATTGTGACCGTCGGGCAACTCAGGGTGACAAAACAAACTTGACAGCTCTCCGGTCAACAGAGCTAACGACGCAGGAGCTAAATAGCTAACGTTAACCTGAAATGGCGACGGCAATATACTTGGAACATTACCTTGACAGTGAGTATCCAGGGGATATGTTTTACTGGTACTATCATTTTAAACATCTGACGTGTGTTTGAGGTTTAGTTTGACTGTACCGAAGAGTTTTTCGCTTGGCGGACAACTGACAGATAGCAGGTCACTAGCCTGCTAGCTAGCGTCAACTGATTAGCATCGCGGTATAGCTTTCGGTGGAATAAAGTGAGGCAAACTCTCTGTTTGCTGTTAAATGTAATCAGAGGCTACGATCATTGCCCCAGTGTTACATATTTAAAAGTTACGGATTGCGGTTTCTGTCCCTTCCGTTATCCGTAATAATGTAATAGTTAATAACTAGCAGCTAGGTAACAAGCAACTTGCAGTGTTTAACTATAAAAGGTCGTTAAAAGTGTTACAGTTGTACTTGACGGTAGAAAACTTATGTATTGTGTTCATTTGGTCCACATTTGTGTTTGCTTTAAAACAGCAGACACCATGCATTTGCAACCTGTTGCTAACCGCGTGTAACCGTTTACGCGCCGGGGCGCGGTGTTTGAAGTGCGTCACGTAATGGGTGCATGAAGTTTTGACACTCTTGGAAGGGACGCACAGTTTGCCCAATTCACTTTTTTCAGTGCTAAATATAATATTTACCATTATAAATTATCCAACGTCTGCACAGACATCTCAAAGCATGGTCAGATCATCGATGCACAGACAAATACAACTGCATGCTTGTTAAATGTCAGTGGTGGTGAACGACATCACCAGATGTTCACAGAACCCAATAAAATAAAGTTCAAACTAGTATAAATGGATAAAATTAAACTTAAGTTTAAATTAATTTAATCTAATCATTTCAATTAACTCATCAAACCATCTCTCTCATAGCCTCAAGAAATTGGCCACAAATTTACATAGACCTTCCATCATATAAAGTGACAGTAGTTGTTTTTGCAAACCACTGCACAGCATCCGGCAGACATAGAGCCATAATAGCATTTATTTGTGCATGTTGTGGAAGTGTTAATTAAAGTTTTGTTTCTTAGCATAACAGACTCGACCATGCACTAAGATAAGTGATCTAAAAGAGATTAAAAAGCTCCATAGAAGAACAGGTTTGAGTGTAAAGATTGAGATTTTGGTACTGTGAATAACATTTTTACACTACGTTGTTATTCAGTGAAATGTTATTATCAAGGGACGGACTACTGCAGTTTTAATATTTCAAAAATCCTGTACAGGACAGGCTGCAGTTATTAGCCTTTACTTGAACATGATTTGAATTTTATATAAGTATACTTCATCAATTAACTAAAAAATAAGTGAAGTGTTACAATTAAATGTTTCCTCCTTCATCTCCCTCATGTCCATCTGCTCTATAGGTATTGAAAACCTACCATGTGAGCTACAGAGAAACTTTACTTTGATGCGGGACCTGGATAACAGGACTGAAGGTAATAATTTAGTCTTGTGAAGTTATCATTATCCAAGTGCTGTATGAATATGAATCCCTTACATCAGCTTTCACTGTAATGGTTTTTTTTCCTACTGGCCCACATGGCCCTTTGTATATTTTCACTGGCCCATCAGCCAAAAGATGAAAACAACTCTTTTTCCATAATTTTGGTTATTTATTATGCATTTTATGTACAACAGTGAAGTCCCCTGTAGATTTGGTCGTTTTCCTTTAAGCTATTGATATGTAATGTTGATATATTACACAGACCTGCAAATCACGATGCATTTCATCATTAACGTCTTGAAAACGATGACATCTAAAACACGCTCATGTCACAGACTCTGATTGGTCATGAACCCTGTCCACTTAGTTTGCATGATTAGACCTCCTCTCAGGTCAGTGTGGGCAACCTACACTGTTATGATTTTTATTACTTTATGAACTTTGGTGACTTCATGTCCACTAATTGTTAACCTGAGCAGAGGTCTAAAAGATCCTTTTCACTGCAGGCATTGTGACTTGCAGCAGCAACTAATAACATTAATTAATGATGGCTGAGTTACATGGTTACACAATGATCATTGATCTCTCATAAGAATTGTGCCATCAACAATATATTTCCAGCCCTGTAACTATGTTATTGTTATGCAGAAAAAAAAGGAGAGATTGACAAACTGGCTGAAGAGTACATACAGAACGTGAAGAACCTGGCCTCAGAACAGAGAGTGGAGCACCTGCAGAAGATCCAGAATGCCTACAGCAAGTGCAAAGAGTTCAGCGATGACAAAGTCCAGCTTGCAATGCAGACCTACGAAATGGTCAGTCTGAACCCCTGTCAACTCATCACAGCTGCTCAATATTGACAAATTGCTGCTTTTTGTGTTGTATGTGATAGTAGGCTGAAGTGTCTGAAGATGCAACCTTGGGCTTTAAGATATTGTGATGGGCTACAATTTTCTGTTAGATTATAGACCAATGATTAATCTATTATTTAAGAAAGTTATTGTAGATTAATCAATCATGGAAATATGGTTTGTTGCAGCCTTTATCAATAGGTTAATTGTAGTCAACATATAGTTAATTCAGGCCTGAAGCAAAGACCATAATAAACATTTAAACTCACACTTACTTGTAATTTATGTCTTTTCTTAGTAGTTTAATCAGTTTGAAAATGAAATGCACAGTCAGGTTTTAATCTACATAAAACCTTTTTGCTGCAGGTGGACAAACATATCCGTAGACTGGATGCGGATCTGGCGCGGTTTGAGAATGAACTAAAGGAGAAACTGGAAGTGAGCGGCTATGAAAGTACAGATGGAAGATCATTGAAAAGTAAGTTTGGGAACTGGAAGGCCTTTATCACAGAACAATACAGAACTCATCAATGCACATCTGTGAATGTGAATATTTTCTACAGAAGGTGAATCCCGGGGGCTGAGAGAGAAGCGTGGATCCAGAGGAAGAGCGAGGAAAGGATCTGATGAAGACTCTCCCAGAAAGAAAAAGATGAAAAACAGGTAACTTTGAGCTGGTAGCTCAGTCAGGCCAAGAGATGTGGTTTTCAGAGTCTGAATTACATGTTGTTGTTGTTGTTGTTTTTTTTTGTTTTTTTTATCAGACTTGAAAATCAATTAGTCACAGCTGGTGTTTCATAACATTGCAGATATTGCTTCATTTTAATCATGTTTGATTCTAATCATGCTCTCTGTGTTATGTTGGACTTTTAGCCCTGATTTGAGTGACGCCCTCTTGCCTATGCAACCATCAGACGTTTTGGACATGCCAGTTGATCCCAATGAGCCTACGTACTGCCTGTGCCATCAGGTGTCATACGGAGAGATGATTGGATGTGATAACCCAGATGTAAGTTTTCTTTTTTTCTTTTTTTTTTTTTTAAATATTTTGCTAAATTAAATTTGACAAGTTTATTTTATGTCAGAATCTGTTGACTGCCTGTTTTGGCTAAAGATTTAAAACAGTGACATTGTTTTTCATCCTTGTTTTCAGTGTCCGATTGAGTGGTTTCACTTTGCTTGTGTTGATCTCGCCACAAAGCCCAAAGGAAAATGGTAAGAACCTTAAATTAGTGAAAGGAAGTTAAACTGTGTTGCTTGCTTGCAACTGCTTGTCATAATTAATGCAGATAACTCATGATTGTCCTCAGAATCTAAAAATCTTTTTCTTTCTTTTTTTTTCCTCCTCTCTCTCAAATGTCTCAGGTTTTGTCCGAGATGCACCCAAGACAGGAAGAAAAAATAAGATTTCTTATTTTCAGAAATACTTAACTAATACTGTATGTATTTTTGGTGTAGTTTAATCGTGTAATATATATATTTCAGTTCCTATTACTCACCATAGAAATGGTGGGTCATACAGCGTTTTTTTTTTTGTTTGTTTGTTTGTTTGTTTTTTTTAAAGGCCAAATCCGGAATTGGAGTATAGCTACACTTGTGGCACCATTATCCCCGTCTACTGGCTTCACTGTTTGTGTAATTGGTTTTAAGACAACTGTCTTTGTCCAATAGCTTTAAAATAATCATATCACATATATGTTATTTGTGTACTCTGGGTAAATTTGTCTGGGCAGTGAAGTTGAAGTTACACAAAAATATCACCTATCAGAAAGTCATGTATTGTATATATGTCAGTAATATACTCAAAGATCCCGGATTGTGGCTTTAGCATACTTGAAATTTCAATTTTATAAAGAACTATTTTTTAAACAAATTAAAAAAGCCTGCTGAGAATTTACAGTTTTAAACACCTAAATCCTTACCAAAAATTGTGGTGGTAAAAGGAATTGTGTGTCAGATTTTCCGTTACCTACCTCCTTAGGGAACACATCAGCACTGCATAAATGACTGCAATTGATACCCATGTAAAAAGAAAAAAAAAACATTAGTTTTGATTAGCTTAAACCAAACGAGCAAAGTAATGTAAATTCATTTGTCTGATTCTAACAAAACCTGCGACATTTTTGAATGTATTGTGGTACTAATGGTCAGTCAGTCAGTGTCTCTGAATGAGGTATTTAAGCACTTTGAAAGAAATTTTCCCCTGAAGAGGTTTGATACTGCAGGTGTGGTTTTATGATAAAGTTAATCTCACTTAAAACTTTGCCATAGTACATCACATCAAACCATATGGAAATATATATATTTTGTATATGAAACTATTTTGTGGACACAGTTTTTCCAAAGATATATTTGTTGTATTGATTACTTATTGGTGAACTCTCAAATTTTATTTAATAGGATTTTAGCATCTTCTTTCATATTCAACTGTGAACATTACTCATGTAGGTATAAGCCACAAATAAAAGAGCCAAAGTCTTTGTATTTTGTAAATTCAGTATTTTATAACAAATAAATATTCACTATTATTCACGCATTATTTCTTTCATTGCAGTGTGAAATGGAACATACGTGTGTTTCAGAAAAAGGTGCAGTGCATGGACACCTTGGTGGTTTAAATGACTGCAGGACATTACAAAACACTGGTGTGTTTTAGTCTGTGTCACTCTAGTCTTCTGTTCAGTTTCTCTATTAAGCATTGTAATCCACCTCAGATTCTGTTTCATAGAAAATCAATGTATCTGATAGTTTGCAGTCTACATTCTTAAATTGCACAGTCTTGGAAAGGACTGTAGAACTTTAAAATCCATCATCAGACTCTTCATCCCAGCTGCACTTTTCCTTGGTGGTAAAATCTACCTCCAGGTCGTAAACAAAGTCTGGATCATCTTTGCGTCTGCGGTTCCTCTCAAACAGTCTGTCCATTTGGCCTTTCTTGCGAGCCAGCTCATCATCATCCAGTTTGTTCAGGTCTTGGTCAGGATCCAGCTGGAATGAGGCGAGGCTGTGCTCCAGGCTGAAGCCCTGCATGTGATCTCGCAAGATGATGTGAAGCCTTTCCAGCTGGCTCTGGGACACACCTTCCAAGTAGTCTCTGTGCCGAGGATTGTTCTTCAGCCTTTCAGCAGCCACGCTGTAGTCTGGAGGGTAAAGAGAGCGGAGAGCAAAAGGCTACAGGGCTGGAATGACCTGCTGCAAAGCCACTGAGTCAGAGATGAGCTATTGACCCCTTGTTCATCCTACTTTGTGTATATTTTGTATGTATCCTATTTATATTTACCATAGATTCAATTACCACAAAATAATAAAGTTAATATGGGGCCTTGGGGGGCCCTGATAATCTGGGGCCCAGTGGTAATCCAACCTTGAAAGTCTAACATTCAGTAAATGGATAAAACTGATCACAATAATTAGTGAAATGGTGATTTCATGAAACGTGACTACACTGCAAAGGAGAACTTGTGGTGGTGATGAGGTTGAAAGGTGATCATTTTAGGGGCCCTGAATTTGTAGTTACTATTCAGATACTTTGTTGGATGGTCTGGGAGATTTCTGTGGTTGTGTAAATGAAAAGTATGTATGTGTGAGTGATCTTACCGGAATATTTGGAGAAGTTTCGTACAGGTATTACTCTTTTCCGCACCTTGTTGGTGTCCTTGTTTTCATAAATGAGGACGATGGCTGGAGGGCTGAACTGCACTCCGCACCGCTTCGCCTCGAAACGCATCTTCTGTTTATCTCAGCAAACCAGTTTAAACTGGTCTCTACTGGGAGGTCGGCGGTAACAGACTAAAGCATTTAAACATAATCATTCATGCCTCATACAGACATTAAACATAGGAGTCTGAATGAAGAACTTCGCTAAAATTTACTATTTCATACTTGAGTTGGTTAAATGGTGCTTATCGACAGTCGGTGTCGAACCTTTTTGTCTTCGCTGAAGCCTGCCTACATTTACGATAAGCCTAATACTTTTCCTAGGATGGCAAAGTCATGACCCGCCCTACTCTTGATTGTCTTACCCTGATTTTCTTACCGTAACCCTAACCAATCACACTCCTCATGCCTAAACCTAACCAACCCAACCAACAAAGACAGCGGGGAGTAGCCAATCAGAGGCAGAGTAGGGCGGGTCAGGACTTCGCCATCCTAGGAAAAAAATATTGCTTTTTGCACTTTTGCACTATGTTTAGTTTATGTCCTTACGTTTTATGTCGTGTATTTCATGTCTTGGACAACCTGTTTAACTGTTGCACCATTTGTTCTGGGAAATGGTACTTCATTCCGAATGTATACTTGTATATGGATAAAGAAAGTCTGTGTATTTTCTCTTTTTCGTCCGGCATCATCGAAGCTCCCCCAGAACTACAAAAGGGTCCTTCGATGCTCTCTTCCGGAAACAAGTCAAAGGAGGGCATGAGATATTTGTAGCTAAATAAATAGAATAAACTGGCTTTGAAGAGCTGGTTGAAAGTCACTATTAACAGTTTGATGTATCTTGTACTGTTCTCTGTGTTGGCCTGTTCACTGACATGTCATTGTTTAATCGAAAACGGTAAGGTATATTCTTAAACTTCCTAGCTGAAATAATAATATACACTATAATAATATAGTAATGATAATCACTGATTACTTTCGTGTCACCAAAACCTTGAACTTGGTTTACAAGGGTGAGAATTTCTCTGGTCTAATGCAACAGAAACGTGTCTCTGTGCAAAGAGAAAGAAGCACAGAGTGACATGGAGAATTAAGTTTAGAAATAAATGTAAAACAGCTCATCATCTTGGGTGAATATTAAATTGTTAATTTGCTTTTTAACTAATAAAACTCATCCAATGATCTTCGCAGAAATTTCATGCTTGTTTATAAATTCATTTAGAATTAGTCTCCCTGTCTAAACATCCAGCATATTTATATTTGACTGTACTCATCTTTTTCAGTGAATTGTAAAAACTTATTGTAAAAGTCATAAATGTGTTTCTGTGCTCTGTCTAGCTTTGTGGTCTTGACCAATACAACCGACTCATTTTTGCAGGTGAGAAGAATGAGAACCATTGCGGTTTCCAGAAGCAGTGGCTTGAAACCACGACAGTTTCAGTGGAGATCAGCAAGAAGGGTTTTCACAGGTATGGGCTGTGTGTATTTTCTCAAGTGGCATAATAATCAATCAAAGCCCACTGATGTGCAGAATGAGTAATTATTTCTGTGTTGTATATTTTAGGGAGGTGGTAACCACTGTAGAGCTCAGCCCTGATGTGCTCAGTGGTGTCCAAGTTTTACTGGTTCACAGATGGCCCAGTGGTGTCTACGTTGATCCATACCAGCTGGCATCCTTGAGTAATCACAGTAATTGGCAGGTTAGATTTAATTACAAAGTTCTTGTAAACTGTCATATAAGAAACAACTGAGCGGAAACATAGCAAGTATTTTTGTAGAGATAAATATTACAAACCACAATCATCTGCATTATGTGTTTTCATATATAAATTTGACTCTTTATGTATTTACCTCTATAAGATATTACTAGATTCAGCCATTGACCTGGAGGTGCCTGCTCACAAGACTTCAGGATTTGTCACCTATGTGTATCCCACCCTCGATGAACGAATTCCCAGACTGCTAAAAGTAACAGTTCCAATACATGGCCGCTATCATGAGCCTTCATTTGTTGGGAAAATATTCACATCTGTTGAAATAGAACCTCCGGAGCTGCTGCTGCGGATGGAAAAATGTAAGTGGATCATCAGTATTCTAGTAGTCGTTTATGTTTCTGTTGTCAGAAATAAGTAACCAGAAATGTATATTACAGAACTCCAAAGTTTTGTGCTTCGAAACCAACATTTTTACTCCTTCACAACATGCTGTGACTTCGGGGTCCAATTGTGACAACTGGAAAGGAAAAACCTGATAAAAGAACTCATTATTCTGATCAATATTTACATTAAAAGATTAATGAATAAACAAATGTCACAAGTTATATTTCAAATAATTATTTGGCTAAATAGCTTTATTCAAGGCTATTTGACAACTTAAATTGACCATTCTGTTCATACAGTATGGAAAGCCACTACATCACTATATTGCATTACTGTCTGCCATTCTGCTTGTGTACTTAGTGACTTTTCAGTATTACATCAGACTTCATGGGACAACTGTGCTCATTACTGATGCAATAAAAAGAAGATAAATCACATGATAAAATCAATAATAATGAGTTTGAAGCTCATTACCAAAACATTTGCAGTTACCTACAGCTGTAGTGTTAAAATGTGTCAACACATTTGATTGTTTTTTCCTCCATTTCTGTGAATTTATATTATAAAGGAACTCACATAATATAACAAGATAATATGATAATCTGATGTCATTAATGAAGGGTATCTAATACTGATCAAACTGATCCTACTGTATGAAGCTTTTTGGATTTAGTTTTTATATCTAAATCTCATTCAAAACAAAAAAAAAAGCAGTATTCATCTTTTCCTCTTGTCTATGAAAGAATGTAGCTGACAGAGCCAGGAAATGATTGTTTACTGTGATCTTAAACTCTTTCATCCTTTAAGGTACACAGCTGAACAACTCAGAGCCTCATACAGTTGTGAACGCCCCCTGCGCTGCCGACAATTCAAACAGATGTCTGTGGGTTAAAATCCAGCATCAGCAGGTGATTTTCTAGAAATTGTGTCAAAATCTTACATGGGAAAAAATGTGTAACTTTTATTGATACTAATTCTCCATTTTTCTTTCTCCTTTTTCACACAAAAAACATGTTTTATCCTGCAGGGGCGGAGCCGCATGACTTTACAGTTTCCAGTTGGTGACGGGTCTTTGGTGACGTCTGTATGTGGTGGAACTCTTCTAGTCACAATGATCTGCTGTGCTGCACTTTCCAAATTCATGTGGAAACATCAGATCATTTAAACAGTGATGGTCAAACTCATGATTTTCTAATTATACAGCTCTGTTTGATACCAGGATCAGTCTGATATATTGAGTTTAAAACTGTTCAACATCTTTTAAATTCAACAGAATCCAGAAAACTCAGTTAGTCTGCTTCTTGGAACCAGATCCATGTAAGCAAACATTTGTTTTGGTTACTCCTCTACTTTTAATGCAACACTGACCTTCTGCTGTTATGACTCTGAAGTAGGAACACAGCCCAGAACATACTGGAAGATCATTTATTTACTTAGTGGGAGACACTTAACTCAGGAACATCTCTGGTCACTACCTTTCATGATGTTAAGAAATTCTTGATCCCAACTGCAATGTTTTACACTCCATTACATAAAACTACAATGCCTACAATGCAAAAAATGCTGCCTTTACTTGCTCCGCTGTGTGTGCTCTGTGGTGATTTTTGTCCTGGTGAACTAAAGACATGTGTTGACAATAAAGTTTTCCTCGTTTACATTCTTACTTTGTCAAAAAGGTCAGAAAGTATAACTGCAGAGTCATAAAACTGCATATGAACACAGCACCACAGATATTGCTGGTTAAAAAAATACTGAAGTAATGACACTCAGCCACATAGTACTTCCTTTATAAAGTCCTTATTTTGAGACTGCATTAAAAATGGGTATGTAAATAAGACTGCTGTAAATATAATGTGTATAGCAGGTGATGCTAACGATGGCATTTTTTCATAGTTTACGATAATCTACAATAGAGTCATAGGTCATGATCAGCTGCAAAACAGCAAAGCTGAATTATATGGAATATATATTTATCACAGTAATTGAACCTTCTTTAACTTCTTCAATGTGTTGGTAAAAACTCCTGAGCAGCTATATATTGTTCAAATACAAAACCACAAAACTTTACTATAAATTCTAATAAAGATCCCAAAGTTCCCACAGAGACCAAATATGTCTACCTGTATTCTGTGGAAACGTGTACAAAATGAAGTGCAAGACATCTGGAGTATTTCCAGTTGATAGAATAGTGGAGCCATAAAAATATAGCGTCACAGGTATGAATATTTCACTCAGCTTCATATAGCTTCAGTGAAGAGCTGGATTAAGCTGGTGTGGAATATACACTATGTTAATAATTCTGTCAGTATTATTAAGTATGGTATGGTACAGTATGGAAAACTTTAAAGCTCTCTAACAGGGAGATTATCAGAAACCAGATGTTAGGAGTTGCAACATCCATACCATATTTTTTTTTCTTTTTGTCAAATCACCTGTTAAATTGTCTAGTTCAGTGGGGTCAAAGTGGGGTCCTGGGACCCCCAGGGTTTTTTTAAGAGGGTTTCAGGGAGTCCCCAGCAAAAGGGGAATCATTTATTTTCACCATAATTCCATCCATAAGTAACACAATGACAAAATGTATGACTATTCAGATCATGTGTTTCATACACTTTCTGTATTAAAACGTCTAAAAGCAAAACTCTTATCAGATGGGGGTCTGTGGTCTAATTTATGTCACTTTATGGGTCCTTGATGTGACAAAGTTTGAGAACCACTGGTCCAGTTAATATCACATTGATCTGGATGCTGTTAGGATGGACAAGATCTTTCAGTTGGAAGTCTCTATCTATCTCTATATATTATGTATACAAAGATTATACTATGAAAAATCTGTCATAGCATGGTTTAAATTTAGACACTACAATTGTGCGTTATTCATAATCTTAAAATGACCACATTATTTTGATTGGCCATGACCATGATTATTTTTCACTCCAGCTTGTTGTGTGGGTACTTTAGCAGGCTCTTGGTTTTACACTAAAAGCCTCCCGCTGATTTAAAGTGTCAAGTGTCTGATCAATCAGCAGCCTCCTCTTCACACACTATAAATGTTGAACTACATTACCTAACATGCTTTTCGACTGACTGAATTAATTTAACTTCCAGTTTCTGAAGTTTCACCATGTTTTTCCACGATGATCACAAACGTGTAATTAGAGCTCAGAGTGTACTCAGAGCAGCTTTGCAGACTGGACTGTATTTTATGGATACAGAAAACAGACAACCTCACACACCATTCATCTGAAACATTTATTGAATAGGCTTGGGCTGGGTCGTGTAGTTCCGCTTCCCCTTCGCCATAGCGGAATTACCCAAGGGCCGAGAAGATAGAAGAAAAGTTGCACTGTAAATAGTTGTAGTCACATTTTTTTACTAAGTTATTTGTACGCGCCGCGTACCAATCAAGGCCCCATGTGTCAGAGGAAGCACTTTTAACGGGTTTACAGACGTTTTCCAAACCGTGGAGGAGGATCAAGTCCAGCTGTGCTCAAGTTTAACTGGTGTGTGAGTGTCCGGTGAGATCTGCTGCTCCTGCGTCGTCTTCGCTAACTTAGCCTGCAAATAAAGCTGATTTCTACTGGATAGTTTACCGCTTTGCAAACCTCTGCACTGCTGTCTGAATCACCTCTTGGCACAGGTTCATTTCTCGGGTGTAAACACTTTACTTCTGATGTCAGACTAGTTAGTTTTAGCTGAGCGCTGATCTCGCAGAATTGCAAACGTAAGTGTAGCTTGTCGTGCTAACGTTAGCTTGCTAGCCGCCCCTGTTGTTACCTTTTTTGAAGGGCATTTTTTAATAGGCATGAGGGCAGAAATACCGTTATATGGGGGGAAATGTGGACTACAAATCGAAATGGGGGCATTTTATATTCAAACAATAAGCAATAAAGTGTCAGCTTTTCATTCCTGTATCAAGTGCACTGGCAGTAAGTTAACGTAAGAGCAACTTACATTATCCGTTATTTACTCATCTCTGTTGGTCTTCAGATAGGACACAGGACACTAAAGAGATACTCCACAGATGGCTGAAAGTGCTCTCAACGTTTCTCAGATTTTCTCAGAATATCAGAGGGGGGAAGTTGTGCCAAAATAAGCTTTGTTCAGTCTCACCCTTAGCTTGAAATGTTGTAGCCCCTGCTCTCTCCCCCATTATTAGTTAAACATTAACATATGATTAGTTTTTATGCTTCAGTTGAGCCACCTATTGTCCACTCTGGGTTGTATTTGAATAGTAAGTTGTGCTACTTTGCAATTCTTGATATTTAAGTTTTGCTTCAGTGCTGTAATGAAGAGTTCAGATTTTGTGTACTGTTTTCTGCACCACACTATTGTGTATTCTCCCAATGTATTACATACTCCTGGGCTTCAATAGCATGTTAATGTAGGAGAAAGAAGTTCCTGATTATTTATTATTGCATTGTGCTGTGTTTGTAGTCTTATTGTAGTATATTTATGGTCATAATAATGTCTCATTTTCTTCCAGGTACTTTCTCCTCTGCCGTCACTTTCTGCACCTCCTCTTGTAGTGCATGAGCACACCCGTGCCTCCTGCTGATGTGAGCGCTGTCTCGCTCCCCTCTCTGTTAGTCACCCTCTCCATCCTCGCCCGCCGTGCTCCCCCTGCCCCCGTCAGACACCCTGTGAGGCTCGCAACGACCCAGAGCGATGTGTGATAACGGAGACCCTGAGGATAAACCCCCAGCCCCTCCGGTCAGGATGAGCAGTACCATCTTTAGCACCGGCCCTGGCAAAGACTCGCTCTCAGCCAACCAAGGTACCAAACCGCTGCCTTCTGTCCCCGAGGAGAGGAAACCTCGCAACAAGATCATCTCAATTTTCTCTGGGGCTGAAAAAGGTGAGTTCAAGAATACAAACATCTAAGCATTTGTTCTTTAGGACAAAAACATTTGAAGTTGTTTAATTAGTCTAAATGTGCATTTCAATAAGGTTTTGGTTTCTTTCAGGTGGTAGAAAGAAAGATCGAGATAAAGAGCGACCGGAGATCTCACCACCTTCAGATTTTGAACACACCATACATGTTGGGTTCGATGCTGTCACAGGGGAGTTCACTGTGAGTTTTCACACTTCTACTGATCATTCTTGCACGTCTATTTTTTCTTCCCACTGTTGACTTGACTACTGACCAAAACACATGGTTACGTTTTACCTCCGTCTGTATTATCTTGACATTTTGACATCTTTGTTGTCCACTTGGCTTGCACAGGGTATGCCAGAGCAATGGGCTCGACTACTCCAGACCTCAAACATCACCAAGTCAGAGCAGAAGAAAAACCCACAGGCTGTGCTCGACGTTCTTAAATTCTACGACTCCACAGGCAACGGTCGTCAGAAGTACCTCAGCTTCTCATCTTCTGGTAAAGCTCTATTTTAAATAGTGGATTTAAGTTATTTTGGGAAATTACAGGATGAATTGATACTAGGCTGCTAAATTCATTGTAGGTCTTGTTGCTTGTTTGTGGGTAAAATACATTTCCCTGCAAGTAGATAACAATCAGGAGTCTATTGTTTTTCCTAAAGAAAAGCCTCTTTAAGACCTTTTGAGATCACATAGCAGGCACCACAAGTACTAATAAAACATTTTTTTCATTCACAGAAAAAGATGCATTCACTCCAGGGCCGCAGTCTGTAAGCATTTCAATACTGTTGAAAATCATATGCTATTTTTCTTTTGTATTGTCATATAAACTATACCAATCTTTTCTTTTGCTTTGAATTAGCCTGTCAAAAAAAGCACTGAACCCTCATCTCCGAATATCAAAGACATTGATGATGATGATGATGATGAAACTCCTCCTCCTGTTGTGGCACCAAGACCAGAACACACAAAGAGTGTAAGTCTCCTGCCTTAATAATCTCGACAGCATTATACTGATCTTTTTTGGATTTCTATTAAAACCAGTTATTCATATTTTACTTTCTTATATAATGCTCTTCAGACATATTTCTTCATTTGATAGTCTCTGGTTATTGTTTGGCTGTGTTGGCACAGGTGTATACTCGCTCTGTTATTGACCCCATCCCTGCTCCGAGCACGTGTACAGACGATGCATCCTCCAGGGCTGCAGACAGACAGAAAAAGAAGGGCAAGATGTCAGATGAGGAGATCATGGACAAACTGAGTAAACTTCATTTATATAACTTATCTATTGTTGCAACGATACCACAGATTTAAATCACTTTGTTTACACATGTGACTGTTATCTCATTTACAGGAACCATAGTCAGCATTGGGGATCCCAAGAAGAAGTACACCAGATATGAAAAAATTGGCCAGGGGTGAGTGCAGAAGCATGACTTGAATTTAAGTAATGTTGCTGTTATAACAATAATTATGATGGTAATGATAATAATTAGAAGAAGAAGAAGAAGGAGGCTCATGGCACACTTGGATGATATTGACTTTACTGAATATTGATCATCATATTCTAATATTCCAGTCTTGTAAAGCTGATTCTTTCCTGGGTTAACAGTTAATAACCAGCTTTGTGGGACTGATTTTCAGCATCATCAGTGTTAGGTTTATTTAAACCAGATAACTCAACAAACCGTTGATTGTTCTGGACTGATCCTGAATCTTCCTCATGAACGTTGGGTTAAGTTAGTAACACACAAATCCTTGTGTAAGACTTCACACAGTAAACTGTTTAATACATTTGCTCATCAGTTTGAGTGGACCATTTGTTGAAATGTACATTGAAGTAAATTTCTCATCTCTCTTCTCACAGAGCATCAGGAACAGTATTCACCGCCATTGATGTTGCCACAGGACAGGAGGTAAATAGTGATTAAGGAATTAAAGGAATACAAAGATACTTTTTAGATACTTGTTACGGACATATTTTTTATCTTAAGGTCAGCTTGATGTTTCAGCGTCTACATGAGACAATTTAAATGGTGTCAGATATAATGAAAGCTACTAAAAAATCAGCACATTGTAGTTAATATTAAGTATTAATACAGCACCAGAAAAAGTGCAGCTAGAGGTGATTTACTTTAAAAGAAAGGATTAGAGGAAACTGACAACTATAACAAAAGTAAAAAAAAATAAAAAAATACACACACTCCTGCAGTCATAGATAAGAAAAAGTGGAAGTTCAAAAGTATGTTAGATATTTAAATTGTTAAGATGTTACTTAATCAACAGTTAATCAGAATTGTGATTTTTCTACAGGTCGCCATTAAACAGATCAACCTACAAAAGCAGCCAAAGAAGGAGCTGATCATCAACGAGATTCTAGTGATGAAGGAGTTGAAGAACCCCAACATTGTCAACTTTTTAGACAGGTGAAAATAAACCAGCACCATCACAGCTTTGTAAAAAATTAATATTATAACAAATTTAAGAAGTGATCAAAAAATCCTTGATGGATTAGATGAAGAATATAATATCCGGACTAGTATGTGATGTTGTGTATTTGTGTTTGTACGTCAGTTTCCTGATGGGGGAGGAGCTGTTTGTGGTGATGGAGTATCTGGCCGGTGGCTCACTAACAGATGTAGTGACAGAAACCTGTATGGACGAGGCCCAGATAGCTGCTGTCTGCCGAGAGGTACGCCGCATTCTTTACAACCAGGTTCATATGAAAAATAACTGACACTGAACAAAAACTGAACCCTCAACAACTTTCCCCCCCTCCCCGCCCCGTCTCCTCCCATCCCTGCAGTGTTTACAAGCATTGGATTTCCTGCATGCGAACCAGGTCATCCACAGAGACATTAAAAGTGACAACGTGCTACTCGGGATGGACGGTTCTGTCAAGCTTAGTAAGTCTTATTCTTCTGTCATCACTGTTTTTCTTAATCACAATGGCTTTTCACTATAACCATGTAATTACTCCTCTCCGTCTCTCCGACAGCCGATTTTGGCTTCTGCGCCCAGATCACTCCAGAGCAAAGCAAACGCAGCACCATGGTAGGCACGCCTTACTGGATGGCTCCTGAGGTGGTGACCAGAAAGGCTTATGGACCTAAAGTAGACATTTGGTCGTTGGGTATTATGGCCATTGAGATGGTTGAAGGAGAACCCCCATACCTGAATGAGAACCCACTACGAGTGAGTAAAGAGCATTTTCTGTCTTCATGGTTTGATGACTTTCAGTATAGCCTGGAGAGGTGTGGGGTAAAATCAGGTTCACTTAAAAAAAAAAAAAGTCTTAAACTTCATGACTCAATACAAAAGCAGGACAAAAGTCTCATGAGAGTTTGTCCTGCTCTCTACATGCACCAACAACAACATTCAAGGCATCAACACTTAACAGCTGACTAGTTGTTGTTGTAGGCTGAAGTTGTCAAGACACAAATATTTCTGTCCAGTTTCTTTTATTGAATTACTTGAATTACCTCTATGACTTCTTTATAGTCTTGTTGTGTACAAATACTATTGTATTCTGTCAGTAAGTCCATTGTCTCCATCATGCAACTTTTTGCTGCATTAATGAACATTCATTTCCTCCTATCTGATTTTATATTAAACACAGTGCTCTAAGTCTGTTCACATAGCATGTAAGAACACAACTCTTTCATGTGAACACATTTATATCTGGATTAGAAAATCCTTAAATAGGAAAGGACCTCATGGTAGCTGTATGAATGCAAGGTTAGCAGATGGAAAATGTGCAGGATCTGAAACTATTCCTTGTAATATTTTTTTGTTTATAACATGATATTCATGATATTAATTAAAAACTTTTAATTTGCTCATTTTACCAGTTTGACTTGATTCATCTGCTGCAACCATTTTATTTCCTGAATTTAGATCTCACAGCTCTCAGCCTTCTCTTTTTCTCTCAACTCTTCCTCTTTGGTAGGCATTATACCTGATTGCCACTAACGGCACTCCCGAGCTTCAGAACCCAGAGAAGCTGTCTCCAGTCTTCAGAGATTTCCTCAACCGTTGCCTGGAAATGGATGTAGAGAAGAGAGGCGGAGGAAAAGAGCTGCTGCAGGTTAATAACTCCTCCTGTTATATGCTTTCTTTTTTTAAAAAATTGAATTATTCATTGTTTTAATTGAATTTACATTGGATTTGATTCAATCGTTTTCTCCTTTCCCCTCCTCCTCTTGTCTCTGTTGATCTTTGTCCTGGTGTGCAGCATCCGTTCCTGAAGCTGGCGAAGCCCCTCTCCAGTCTCACACCTCTCATCCTGGCAGCCAAGGAGGCCATGAAGGGCAATCGTTAGCTGATGAAACTAGTGACCCTGCCTTCCCATGCTGTGCACATATATGTGCCAACCATTTAGATTTTTGTGCCAGACAATAGGCTGAGAGTGATGTACCACTCTTGATGCACCAGCCTTATAAGCCCTGACAAACCTCACTGTGAAGAAGACCAAAAATATAGAGCACAACCCCACCGCTGTCCATATGAACTCTACTCTCACTCAGACGTCAGAAGACAAGTCAAACTAAAGTGCTTAGTTTCAGAGTCAGGCGTAGTTATTTTGTAAACAGATCTCCTGGTGACAAGTTAGGGCTAGGCTTGTATTTAACTTGGAATGAAGAAGATGCCTAGTTCTGTTTAGTTTTTTAATCAACTGCCTTAAACAAATGCAAAATGTTGCCTAATGTATTGTTGATTGTGTCAGTGTTTCTTTTCCCATGATTTTTACTACCTTTGTAATTTACCTTTTCAGCTTGTCAGTGTCTTAGTTATTTTGATACTTGAATTTCATATTTGTGCCCCTTCTTGTTATATAATGAGTCTCATTCAATGAACACTTTCAATGACTCGTGTTTTTATGGACATTTCTCCGACCGGTTTTATAGGAAACATTTCAGTGCATTCGTCATCATGAGCATGTGTTGTGATCATGTCAATGACACTCTTCGATTGTCACATTCGACAGACCTACTGTACCAGTTCTCCCCCCTGTATCATTAGTCTCCTGATACCAGAGGTGCACCTTACAGGCAAAATTAAAATGTTAGATTGACAGGGTTTATACTTTCTTCTCTATTGTTGTTATTAAAAATGAGTATTGTATGTTGAACTCTGTCCTTTGTGTTCTTCTGGACTTAACAAATGCGCTTTTCCCATGTGTATATTGTGTACTTAGTGTTTTTTTGTTTTTTTTTAAACTGGCCATATCATACTGGCTAGTTATTGAAGGCTGGTAAAGACAATTTGTTGACTGTTTCTTTTTCTCTTCTGGACGACTAACAACCTTGTCTGCGCACACAAATAAATGCAACTGTTCTTGCTTTTGTGATTTGGGTGTGAAAGTGATTGGTGTGTAGTAATATCCTCGTTTTCTCTGAAATCAGGAAAACTAAGGACAGTTAATAACTTTTCCATTATAGACTGCATGTTTCCAGTAGAACCAGTGGAGCCTTTTTTTTTTTTTTTTTTGTCAGAGCTTGTTTATTTTACAATAACTGGATTATCAGCAGCGCAGATAAAAGTTCAGTGTGTATGTGACAGAGCTCCAGGTGGCTTTATTTTGAAGTAGCATATTTACAATCACGTGGGAGTTGGTTTGCGCTTTTATTCTGAAGACTTGCCCCGGACGTTTAATAGTTGTGCTCTACCATAGTCGTGTCGTGTTTTGATGGTAACCCTAGACCTGCGAATCGCCGCGAAAGATCCCGCGAGAGTAATCGTTTAAACCCAAATCATGATCTTTCCACGACCCCAACAAAGCAGGTATTTGCCTAAACTTAACCAGACCTTAACCACAGCGTTGTCACTCCATGAAAAACAATTATTTTGTACAACCCGCACAATGAAGAAACAATGCGTACATATCTCGCGAGAGTTTCTCACACCATTCACAAATATAGGGTAACCGGTGTGGTAAATGCAGACACGCTGCTGTCAGGGAAGCTACAGTAGAAAATCGTAATAAGATACAACTACCACTGGTTTTCTTAGTTTTTGTGAAATGGCAGTACAATTGAAAGACAAAGAAGCTTACCAGAGACTGAACTATCTGTACCAGGTAGGAAATGAACAGTAAAGTATAAGTTCATCGTTTTCCAGATGCCATCAACATGGCTAACATGCTAACGAGTCACCTCACTAAAGGGGTATTTAATGATTTTACTCCATTGATTTTATCCCTCTACAGGCAGCACATTGTGTTTTAGCTCAAAACCCGGAAAATGTGGAGCTAGCTCGCTTCTACTGCTTCACCCAGAGGACCATAGCAAGACGTTTAGTTCTTAGACAGTAAGTAAAGTCTCACTCACAAGTACTTTTATATAAAGCATTTTGTGTGAGAGCTTTTGTTTTCTTCTATATTTTTCTTATTGTCAACAAATCCCATGAAAAGACTCGAACCAATAATGAGCTGATTTTACTAACAAGTATTGTCTGTGTAGCCAAAGTCTAATATAATGTATTCCTGTGTGCCACAGAGCTCCATTACTGTTCTAAAACTATTGAAAACAAACAATTCATTACCAACACATAGGCTTTTTTTTGGAGTTCTGCTGAAATGCTCACTATGTGCACCCAATGTGTATTAATCCACAGTATAAAATAGTCTCTTTCAGTTGTATTTGGTCAAAACTATCATGACTTCACTGATCCTCCTCAAGTTCTGTTGCTGCATGGGCCTGTCAATGAAACACCAAGGAAGGAGGGTGCCCATCTGATGACCCCTTACCCCCACACAAGGAATGTTTTCGACTAACAATACAGGACTGTAAAACCAAATCCTAAATTGGAAACTACAGAGAGACGGACTAACACATCATCTGTTCAGGGCATTTGTTGACAACAAGAAAAATATAGAATAACACCAGCCTTTTCCTTTATGTCTCACCTCCCCAAGCATAAATAGAGTTTCCAACATCTGTTAATTGTTCATTTTATTGCAGAGACCCATCAGTAAAAAGAACATTATGCAAGAAGTGCTGCTCATTGCTCATCCCTGGTGTAACTGCTACAACAAGACAACGGAGTAAGCCAGTTTGCCATTAAGATTCCAATGTTATCTTGTATTAGATACTGAATGTAATTCAGATTGTAGAGGCTTATCAAGACAATTCACTTTTTAAAGAAATTTTACATTGAAAGAGCACATTCAGTGACACATTATCTTCTATCTTATCTTACCTGTCTTTTGTTGACTTTGTCTCTCAGGAAAAAATGGCAAGACACGTTTCACTGTGATGAGATGTCGCATTTGTGGGCAGAGCAAGACGTTACTGAATAATCCAGATTATTGTCTGTGGGTAGATCGTCCTGAGGCTCAACTACAGCAACAAAAGCAGCCAGGTAACGTCAACTCAACACTTGACAGAGGAAGGTTTACCATCCACATACTGTGACCAGCTAAACGATAAACAACCTCCACTGAAGCATCAAGATATGTGGCATTAAAGGACTATTAAATTGGCTATGAAATTCACATTTTTCATTGTTAAAAAACCCAGTACTGACCCTTATTGTTTATTCTTCTTCATTCACAGATCGAGGCCCTTCTGCTAATAGTCAGCCAAAAGACTCGAAGCCTGCTGGGTCAGTGCCTTCTACACCCGCTGCGAGTACTTCTGGAACACAAGCAGTTCCCCTCTCCTGAGTGTCAAATACTGTATGAGAGATTTCATAAATTGAAGGAGCTAGTCTCTTTTCTGTTACTTCCGTTTAGTCGATTTTGTTTATTTTTGGCCTCTATGAGATCGTTTTTATCTGCAGCTTGTATCGCTGTTCAGCAGTGTCATTCTTGATGCTGCCACCATGTGGCGTCCTACACCTGGTGGATTTGAAGGAAGATGTGTTGTTGACAGTGGGTTTGTTCTTCAAGAAGAAATTGATTGAGACTCATAATCATATTTTTATTGAAAACAACTGACAACAATGGAAAGTAATTTTTTTCCCCCAAATATCTTTTTTTTTTTCTGTACAGGCTTGAAATATTGAAAGTAAATATGTCTTGACCAGTGACCGTTTGTTGTCGTGTATTTTCCTCAAGGGTTGATTTATAAAAAAAGAAAAAGGCAGTTTCTTTCACATTTTCTTCTTTTCTCCTTTGTCCCCCTTTGGCACTCTGAAACGTGTCTTCTGAAAATATAGAAGGTTCTTGGCAAAAATCCTTGGAATATGGCCCATGTACAAGAGAAGAGCCAGAATCATGCCTAGAAAACATAAATTCACTGTAACTAGAGTGTTCACATATGCATGTGTTATTATACATGTATATTTCATTTTAATGTAATTACCTGTGATAGGGCCCAGCCAGTAGACCACTGCATACTCTGTTAAGGTGAATCCAGGACAGTGGAAGGTGAGGCCATAAGCTAAGGATGGATTCACGAAAGCTGAGGTGTAGCCTGCGGCTAGAAAATAAAGTTCATGTTAGTTGCTAAATTCAAATGAAGTTACCAAGAGTCCAAGAAACTCATCATTTTTGTGTACAAACAGGTGTTACTAAGTAGCACATGATCTCTTCAAGTAGCGCATGTAGGTTTGTACATTGGAAAAAGCATACATTTTAAGTACAACCCTGACTATCCTTGTCAAATAGGACAGACAATGGATACCACTCATTGACAGGTTGATCTACAATGCACATACTTAACACAATAACTTTATTTTACAGACTTGCAGTAGTGTTCTTTAGCCAAATTCATAAACGGATGCATGATTGTATAATTGATTATTGGAGATATGTGAACTAGGAAGTGGTTGCAGTTGATTTAGGCTAGTGTATAGAGTAAGAACAGGAAAGTGTAATTTGCACAAAATGACAAAATTCTCATTCCATTTGCATTAAGGGTGTACAGACACTGATATCAGATGATACTGCACATGCATGAGCCATGATAGAAAGGGAAGGGTGTGTCTGTTGCACTGATGTCCCACTGTTTTTTAAAATGGGTTTTATTTGCAAATGTCTTCATTTACAAATCAAAAGTTTTTTGTAAGAGTGGATTTTTTTTTTTTTTTTTTTTTTGTCGTGATGAAAAATGAGGGGCCAGGTTCACCTTAAACTTACCTGTATGAGAGAGGAATGTGAGGAGGACAGCAATCAGGGGCACTCGGATCAGAGCGGATCTGCGTCTCAGGTTTAGGTGAACTAGGTGAAAGATGAGCGCGCAGACACACTCAGTGAAAAAACCCTGGAGCAAAGAGGCCAGCAGTGATGTGCTGCACTCTCTTGCCATCAGGTTTTTGATCATGTGCATGTCTGTCAGCTCCAGGCTCCAGTAGAATCCAGCTGCATAGAGGGCCAGTTGGGCCCCGAGAAACTGGGATGCAACAGCGAGGAGAGTGGGAAAGGTAGTGGCCTCAAGCTGCAGGAACTTCAGCACAACCAAGCTGGGATTCCCTGACGCACCGCCACAGATCACGCCATGGGTCAGCAACACCACAAACAGTATGGTCACAGTCACATCAGGACCCAAGCCCCCAGCCCACTGACCCACCTCCACAATGGTCTGCACCTCCAGCCAGCACCCCACCAGCATGAAAGAGGAGGCAAACTCCAAAATGAAGCCATACCGTGGCCATTTTCTAAGGAGTGCTCGGACTGAGGCTGCAAAAATTACACATGCCAGGAAGTATCCAAGAGATGCGTTCAGTCCAGACATGGCTCAGAGCAGATGTCTCCTGCTGTTTCTTTTCAAAAAGGAAATGAATGAGGGTTTTGCTGAAGCCTGGTCTTTCTGTTTGACAACGTGGCACATGGAGAGACACATTTCTTATCAGACACGTCAGGTTTTTATCCTACAAACACCTGCCAAAATACACATGGGCCTTTGCAAGGTCAGGTCAGCAAGCTGGCCTTCATCTGGTGGTCATGTATAATTAGATCACAGATATGCTTTGGTCAGAGCGCACTGGATAATGCATCTATTTTTTCAGTCATTAAAAGAGTAAATGACTGAAGAGTAATATTTCAAATGAATCCACATTCCCTCGCTAGATTCAGAATTTTGGAGATAGTTCAGTTTCACCAGGAGCACTGATGCACGTTATTGTTTCTGAAATATGTCATGATTGCTAAAGCATTATGAGAAAGACTGTGACTAAAGGCAAAACCAAAGCATGTCTGAGATTTGTGTCCAACACAGTTTAAATCACTGTGCAGGATATACTGTATTATAAGTTTTTATGGTAAGTTGAGGTTTTTGCAGTGACCGTCATATTCTGCACATAGAAAATGATAAGTCTGACAAAATTGTTATTACAATGTAAGGTTATTACGAGAAGGTCACTGTTCTTGCTGACAAATAATGTTTCAGTAAAATGGAAACTTAGAACTACGAAGTTGTAGCCTGACAAATTGTGATTAATGTAAATTATTGGTTATTTAGGACTATGTAAGGAAAAGGGTATTTAAACTGCAGAGAGTAAAGAGAGTTCTTAAAGAGTCCTCCTCCTCTAAAGAGTGTCCTCCTCTGTCTTTCAGTCTCCAGGTCCTTTTGTGCCTGGGACAGAGCAGCCATTATCCTCCTCCCTCTGCTCGGTCAGGCTTGTCTCAAGGTCCTTTTCCCTCTGTTCTTCCTCCCCAGGCTGTTGGATGTTCAGGAGAGATTTCAGACTTCTGTTTTTTGACATCTCAACCTCAAGGAATTTCTTTTTAGAGTGGAGTCTTGGGGCCACAGTACCGCCTTTTCTCCTCTGGGTTTTGTGAGCAACTCATCCATCTTACCTATGAGCTGCTGTAATTTGAGCTAAGTGAGAACAGTAACATCCGGGTGCTGCTGATAGAAGTCTTCCAGCCTGACCTTTCTCAACCTCCCCTAGGTCTTTAGGTGTAATCTGGAGGATGTGAAAGCGGGGCAATGACCTCTCAACTACAGTATCCTGAACCTGTGTCTAGAGGGACCTTGACCTCCAGCTACTGAATAATATGTGGCTGCTGTTTTGGCTCCTCTCTCTGGAGCAGGGGAGAGTCTGTTTTGATCAAGCTGCTGTCAGTGAACCATGATACCCACCTCTCAGACCTATCAAGTTTGGTTCTTTGACAAGCAATGTTGTGCGTAGACCTGCTCTTATAGTCCTTCTGAATAGGTTGAGAAAAAACAATGATAATACTGGCTTAAATGGTATACATACATTGTATATGTAACATGCAGTGTTTCATTTTATTTATAATTGTTTTGCCTCTATCTTGTGGTTGTGGCACAACATTTTCTAAGTTGCTTATGATACAGTATGTACAACTGCTGAAATGGCAACCTTATAGTATGATAAATAATATAAAATATATGTATATGCAAAATTAATCATATTACATTATTGATAGCTCTGTATAAATCCATGTAAGTCAGCATCAGGGTCTTTCAGGGTCTATCCACTGAAACCTGACTGATAATCCATTTAGCTGCTTCAGTTTCAGTGTATTGTGCATGCATGTGTTTTTTTCTGTTGGTTCCAATGAAATCCCTTAGGATTACTATACAGTCCTAAAAATCCTATAATACTTTTTATAGACTTTATAAGAAAATATATTTGGTTCTTGTAAGATTTTCACAGTGCTATTGGAAATCAGTTTTATTTTCTATTACATCTTAAAAGACTTTTTACAAGAATTACCAATAGGACTCTTATTCCTTATTTAAAATCAAACTTTAATCAAAACCACTCTTGCTGCCCATGATCAGAATTAAAGACAATAAGTGTCTCTTTCATCTTTGATTGGATGCATGTGTTGGTTGTAAATAACTGTGAACCAAATTTAAGGGATTTTCCTCAAAACATTCTCTATGCCTTTGATTTAGCTTGTTAAGGATTAAGCTCTTAAACATATTTATGTCCATCACCATCATACTGTTTATTATAACAAATTAGCAATGCTTAGTTGACATTTAACCATTATTTGTGACTTTGATGAAAAAAGTGGGGAAAACTAACAATTGCAATGGTGTTACATTAACGTAATTCATTTGTACCAACTTGATCTTAACAAAGCGTGGGCTTACATACATGGATTCTAAAAACAGTAAATCTAAAGAAGTCTAAAGAAATGTTATCAAATATTTATCACATGAGCACTGACTCATGGTCTGTTTGCTAGTAACAGGAGTGAGTCAGGTGTTTATATATCTAGAAATGCCTACAACTTCAAATCTTATAAAAAGATAGCTATATTTGTTTACGGGCCAGATACATAGACAATGCACACTGTGCAATGGAACATTATTAGTGTTACAATGCAAATATTTGATATAAACACTCTACAGCACAAAATAACAACAAAGATAATCATTTAACCTTAATCTAAATGTTTTCACATGTAAAAAGCATGAAAAGCAGAAGATACACGTCACCTTACCAATGAAGCGCTTGTGAGTTTCACAGCACAGGACAAGATGGCGGAAGAACATCTTCAAGTGAGTTTCGAAACATTTCTGGGTGTTGTTATATGCTTTCAAAACCTTTCTTCTCTTGGCTTTATGTAAACCTGCATAACATAACATGGCCCTTTTGGTAAAGAACGTAATTACACTGACACACTGTCACAGAAAGCCATCTAAAAAAATGATATATTACAGAAAAAGTACCTGGTTAACCAACTGACAGTTTTTGTAGATGATATAGAAGAAGGAGTAGAACATATTTCTGGTTTAATGTTGATAACCAGACATTTTGTAGGCTTTTGCAGTTATCATTTTAATTGTCAATATCTTTTCTATTGCATTCACCTTTTTTCATTTGTATATCTGCCTTAAACCGTATTCCTCTGGACAAAGCAAACATTTTGTATCAACAGGTGATATAGTGTGACAAGAAGTGAGATGAAGACACAGTTGTTGATAAGGTACAATGTACTCAAAAGTATAGCTGTTCAGCAATCAGTAAAGATCTCAGTTTCATCAGTTACATTCTTATCGTGGCCTCCTCGTATGATGAGATACTTGGCTAGGACTTGATAAGGAATTTGGATGAGGAAAGCAAACAACAGCTGCAAGAGAAAGCCAACAAAATGAAGTCTGCCATGGAGTCCCCAGACTTCATGAAGAGACTCTGAATCACTATTGCCCCTGCCCGGGCACTGCACGGATAACATGAGTCTTCCCTCCTTTTACTTTCTTCTCATCTCAGGTTGACCAAATGTCAGGAGCTGCAGTATGTGAAACCAATTTTCCTACTTCAATTTTCCATGGTCTCTTCTACAAAGATCACCTGGAACTCGTCAGAGCAGAGTACTTCTTGGAAAATGGAACTGGAAATGCCCTCTCAGAGTCCTTTCCCACACTCTTGATGGAATACAACACATTTCCACCCCTGCCCCCACACATCCACACTCCACTGCATCATCTGATAGTTTGGTGTGAAAGTTATGATGGAATCCATGACTAGATGTGCATACATTGCAAGCACATTCGACTATATATAGTTTTATTGAGTCAGTTGAAAATTAGCTTTGGTTGGTTTGGCTGTAGCCTATCTCAGTGTGGTGGATAGAAGATGGAAAATGGCATGTTTGATGACAAATTTGTTTTCCATTTCAGCAAGTATAACTGAAGTTTCGAACCAAATTTCAATTTTCCCTTGATTTAATGTAGTCACGCAAGGAGACATACAGGGAGATGGAATACTGATGGATACTCAGATGGATCTACTTGTTGCACTTATGACACTGAAGAGTCCTACTTTGGGTGTTTTCACTTTAAAGTGGTTTCATATTTTAGTGCTCTATTGTTTTGGAGCTGAGCCTTTGGTTCTGTGTAGTAGTAGATATTTATAGTGCATAACGATGGGGCTATTTGGAGTTTTGAACAATTGCAATGGCAATATTTTCACAGCATTTCCAAGGCCCACACAATTCCGATCTTCAACAAGACAATCCTTATGATACATGGATTCAGATGAACTGCTCAAAATTGTTTGACACATGAGTAAAGAGCATCTTATACTACAGAGTCTGGTGTCTTTTGTCCATTTCATTCCAATGTGTACAGAGATTGTGCTTTATTAGTGCCTACTTACTATGACAACATAAAATGTTTTGACAGCCTGGCACTGTTAACTGTAATACTGCTAGCCTTTAATATGAACATGGCAGACCAATTTGCCCTAATTTGTACTAATGAAGACAGCAGTTTCAGTTTAAAAATGTTTCCAGACCTCCATGACTGCTTGACATTTATGGAGTATTAATGGCAGAAATTTGTAATCATATTTTTTCATGTCCTTTGTATATTTGAATTGCCTACGTCATACTTTCCTGGATCCCTTGCAACTTTTAGCTTGTGGATACAAGAGCAAATTGAGTGACTGAGATTTAGATTTTAATTTCAGTTTCTATGCTAATGCTATGACTCCTCCTCACACAGTATCATTGTCTGTGATTAATGAAGTAAAATAGTTGATATTCCTCATGAATAAGGCACATAATAAGATCCATCCCTCCATTTTCTAGCTACTTAGGGAGATCCCCAAGTCCTTCCAGATCAGCTGGGAGAGTCTCTCCAGCATGTGTGTTTGTGTTTGTATGTGTGTGTGTGTGTGAGTGTGTATGTGTGTGTGTAATGTATGTTCCCAACCAATCAAGTTTTCTAATTAAACTGAAAATATTAAATGAAGTTCTGTCTTGTGTATCCATTAAAGGCGACATATTGTAGAAAGGGAGATTTTCATTTCTTTTTTGATTATAAAGCACGTATAGGTGCTATATAAATACTATGAAAGTATCAGAATGCTCAGTCCATGTAGAAATGCACACAGCCCATCAGAAACTGTGCCTTTAAATGAGGCGTTTGGACCTCCACTGTATCACAACAATATGCTCAGTGTTTCCACTACCATTGTGCGCTACCCCTCCTGAAAGACACTAAAAAAGCTTATTTATGTTATTTACCTAATTTATGTGCATGTGTTTCATTTCAGTTCAGTGTGAGAGTCTCTACAAAGTTTTCTGTCATTTCTGGTCATGCTAGTTTCTCTCCTCTGCTCTGCTCTCTGCGTTTCACCAGGGATGGGGCTCATACAAACACACACACACAGCAGAGCAGCAGAGAGATAGAAGCGGAGGAAACACTTAGCAGTTATTGGATGTCACAAAACAAGAAGGGTCTATTTGCTTTCCTTCAGACCTACACAACACACCTACTTGACTACATGACATGCCTGCTTCTCTACATGACATACCCCCTTGACCCCTAAACCTAACCCTAACCATCTCACTACTCATGCCTAAACCTAAACATATGGACATGTCATGTAGTAAAAGTGGGTGTGTTGTGGAGACCCCGCAAGTCTGCTGTCCTGTTTCAGAGGGTTTGCATCCTTGGTTTGGACAGATGTAACTAGGTAGTTTTTTTGTATTGTTTTGTTTTTTTTTTTTTACCATAAAAACATGCAAATGTTTGTAAATACACCACAAAAATGAAAATATTAAATTGGGAAAGGGGCTTAATATGGCCTTTTTTAAACATCGTGGTATGGTGTAAATAAATATCAGTCATTGGGTTTTTCTAAATGATTTTCCTGTTGTTGTTGTTTTTTTATGTGACCGAAATGGGTGTGAAAAGAATTCAAATTATTTTTATCTTTTGCAGAAATACATCTGCACAAAAGTTGTTTAGTGGAAAATGGCCACTAGATGGCCAAAAAGGATGGGAAGTAGAGAAGAAGACGGTAGGCGTTCTTGTACCATACGGGCCAATCATAACAGTGGAGTTTCCTTACCAGTGGGCGTTCCTGTACTCTATAAACCAATAAAAATAGTAGGCGTTCCCGCGCACTACAGGAACGCCCCACCGCAACTGCAAAACGCCGGTGTTCTTGTAATGTGTGTGTGTGTGCGCGCGCGCGCGCATTTGTGCGTGCGTGTGTGTGTGTGTGTGTGTGTGTGTGTGGCGAGTGAGCTAGAAGTGATGGCAGGGAAAGAGCCGACACTCAGTGAGGAGTGAGAAACTTGTCGGGTCGGGGATGGCGGACAAACCTCTGACACTGTTCACGAAGCTGTTTGCCGCTGGATTTTATGGACTAAGCTCCTTTCTCATCGTTGTAGTGAACAAAAGTGTCCTCACTAACTACAGGTAACGGTTTTGTGGACGCCTGTAACGGTCATAGTTGAAAAGCTACCATGTTAGCTAACATTAGCCTAGCTGCGGGAAGTTGTGTCGGCTGGATAGCGGAGCCAACACGGCACCGCTTATTAACTAATGGTAACCCGGTGGTACCGACTGAGACAGGATAGCTTCACGTACATTGGCATTTTAGCAGGCCATATGTTAACCTAGCTACGTGTGTTAAGTAACATTGATAGCTACTTTAAGTTTAGCTTGTAAGTTAAAACGTTCATTGGTACTGAACTTGTCTGTTCTGCTGTTCAGGTTCCCGTCTTCGATATGTGTCGGAATTGGACAAGTAAGTTGAACGTTTCTTCGTTCTTTAAACACACATGATTCATTGACAGAAGCAGAGCTTGAATAGTGATTTTCTATTGCGTGCATGCGCGTGTGTGTGTAGATGTTGGCCACAGTGGTTGTGCTGTGGGTGGGCAAGGCAGCGAGGGTGATCAGCTTCCCTGACTGTGATGAGAGCATACCTCGTAAGGTGAGATCACCTGTGCATCTCTTTTGAATTATTGTAAAATGATCGGAAGATCACCAACGTCAGGGCAGCTCTTTTCTAACACAACAACGTGTGTATGTTTACCTGTTTTTACAGACGTTTCCTCTACCTCTTCTTTTTGTGGGAAATCAAATCACTGGTCTGTTTGGAACCAAACGGCTGAAGTAAGTTTTCATGTCTAAACTATCCATGCTCAATAATGCTTAAAGGGAAGTTCATTCAGTGTTATCATCATGAGTTCATCTGGGCATGACTTTTGATATTTGGCCAAGTCAAATTTCAACTGACAATTTACTTTTGCAATTTATGTTCCTCTTCCACCAGTCTGCCGATGTTTACTGTGCTCAGGAGGTTTTCCATCTTATTCACAATGCTGGCCGAGGGATTTCTGCTCAAGTGAGTTTTCACATGACAGATAACCCATTTTACTTGTATTCAGTGTGACACAGCTACAGTAGAAGACACCAGGCCCGCTTTTCGTACTGTATTGGTGGCTTTTATTTACAGATCAATGCAGTCAGATTGAATTTCATTGCTTCACCGTCTTTGAACTTTGGCAGGAAGAAATTCTCCAGGCCAGTCCAACTGACAGTATTTACAATGATCCTCGGGGCGTTTATAGCCGCAAGGTAAGTTCTACTACATCCAGGTGTCCTGCCTGTTAACCAGACCCAAATTGCCTTCACTACAAAGGGTTGTCTTGTCCTGATAGGCCCTCGTTTAAGTGATATTGTTCTCAGGGTCATTAGACACATGTTGTATATCAAAGTTAAAAAGAGCCTTGCTTAAACAGAGCATGCCTACAACTAAATCATTAGTGACAGAGCGCTCATTTACCTGTTTGACACTTTCTATCGCTTTCTCTCATCTCTGCTCATAGTGCTGACATGTCCTTTGACCTGCAAGGCTACGTGTTCATTCTTTTGAACGATGTGCTCACTGCAGCCAACGGAGCCTATGTGAAGCAAAAATTAGATGCGAAGGTATGTGGCAGCACCACCCGATGAATAGTAACCATTGTTGGGTAGGAGCTGTTTTTGGCATTGAGCTTATGTTGGTGAATTTAGAGAACCCAAAGTGTCCTTGAGCGTCTGACTTTAAGGAGCTCAGTGCACACAAACACTTTGAGTTGGTTCTTTTTACTCCAATACACTGATTTAATTATCACTCTTTTGTAGAGCCAGTATCAAATTTGACTCCAGTTTATTTTCTACAAGGTTAATCTTAGTTGTACTTTCATTAAGTAATTCACTGCAATTATTTGTTTTATACATTTTCTTAAATTATTTTTAACAGTCAGGTTACAGTAAGTACAGACATAGCTTGTAGCTTGTTTTAGTTGCCTCTTTATGTCACATGAGCATACTAGTCAACTCTAACATTACAGCAACTGGATCCAGATTTAGTCTGTCATGTCTGTAGAGCACCATCTGCTAATACTGAGCTAGACAGAGAAGCGTGTGTGTGTGCATGTGCGTGTGCATGCACATGTGTGTGTGTGTGTGCACTGATGAGAGATATTCTGAGTGAAAGATGGAGCCACGTGAAACAGAATCAGGCAAATGCAAACAAGAGGGTCTAGGTAGTGCAGAGAGCTGGACATGCATGATATCTGTATGCTAGTTAATGAGGAATGCACTGAAAGACTTGTGAATAACCCCCTCTGTTCTGGATCTGCTTATTTTTCATGTTCCTATTGCTTCCTGCCCAACAGGAGTTGGGGAAATATGGATTATTGTATTATAATGCATTATTTATGATCATTCCTACTCTACTGTTGGCTCATGTGACCGGAGATATGCAGAAGGTAAGCAGTTTGTCTCTTCTGTAATTTGATCTTTCTTCTCTGTAAGCTCTATTTCTAAATCCTTCTTTTAAACCTCCAAACATCTGGATCTGTGGCAGATTTTATAGGTTTAATTCGTGAGAAAAAGACACTTTGTTAAATAGGTTTAATGAATGAAATTTAAGTGTTTAAACAGTTGCTGCGAGTTAAGTGCTTGTAGTATGTTTGTGGCCTTAGTACTGATTATTGTAAGTTACTGCAAGTTTTAATCCTAAATTGAAGTGTGTGTTCTTATGGGCATGGGTGTGTGCTGTAAATATGAGCTGTCTGTTTGTTGGTCAGTGTTGGCAGAGACCTTCTGGTTTGCCCAGCTGGGGCCCATCAGCCAAAAAGGCACAAAGCTGCTATTATGCACCTAGTAGAGTTATTACAGCAGCGCCCACAACTTCCCTTGACTGAACAACCACAGCAGAGATACAGATGACTACCTTTTAAAGCTATCAGAAACTTAATGTTGAGTTTGTAAGAATGTTAGTGTTAGTTAGTCATTGGCATTACTAAACTCCCAAAGAATGTAATTGTAAACTTGTCAGTGCTTCTCTGTAGTTTCTTTAGTCATTTAATCCTCATTTGCTTTCTTCCGCTGGATACTGGACGAGACACGACTGTACACACTGACTGAAATGAATAACTAAACAATCATTTTATACATAATTGTCTACCTATCTAGCTGTACTCCAGTCATTAATTTGAGTTTTTTGTGAGTTTGTGTGACTTTTCTGTTGTCAGGCCGTGGAATATGACGGTTGGTCAGATGTGTTCTTCCTCATCCAGTTCATCCTCTCCTGTATTATGGGGTAAGATACAAGCCAAAGCTTGTATGTGTGGCATGTTTGTGCAAGCTAGCAGGATTGTGTTTTGTCTGGGCATTGAACATCTGGATTAAACTGAATTTCTCTGGTAATGTTTTTCTATCAGTGGCTGAGTATAAACTGTAGACCTTTGCTTATCTGATTGCGAAATGTACAAAGATCCTTTACTTACACTGCATTAACATTGTGAAATCAGATTTTTCATCACTCAAAATGTCGAGTCATGAGTAACACGATGACGTGGTTGTTTTGCAGGTTCGTCCTGATGTATTCCACAGTGCTCTGTACACAATACAACTCTGCATTAACAACAACGATCGTGGGCTGCATCAAGGTAAGTAGCAGGTTTGTGGAAAGTTTGTGGAAATAAACTATAACACAAAAAACTCAATATTTTCTCTGTTTTGCAGAACGTCCTGGTGACATATATTGGGATGGTGTTCAGTGGAGACTACATCTTCTCTTGGACAAACTTCATAGGTTTGAATATCAGGTATGAAACAACAGGTTTATTTTCTGACATATGCAACATTTAGTTGTCTTCATTGACATAAAGATAAATGTATCACTGTAAAACAGTCAACAACATACAAACATTATCATAGTGTTTCATGCATTTTTACCTGTTTTGAATGTGTATATACAGTTATGGAGGAGGATACTACTTATGACATTTGGAACGTTGTACACTGAAAACTAACATGACAAATTAACAAAGAAAATATATTTATCAGCTAAAACAGTGTAAACATAGTCTCGTGTTTATGATAAGTAAAAGCTTCACAAAATGATCGTAATTTATAATTTAGTTTAATAAAGAAAATATGGAACTGTGGACTTCACAGTATGTAATTTGCTCACCTGGGGCCCCTGGAGTCACAGGGCCTTACAGGTGTCCTCTTATGTTTACAGTTAGTGTTTTTCACCAAAATATATTGTTTGTATTCTTGATGTTTAACAAAAAACATGTTTTGCTAGCTTTTAGTCTTATTTCCTGCTTTTTTTTGGCACATTACAAGTTTCTTCTTGCACCTTACCATTGCCAACAGGCCTTTTTAACAGAAGACATTTTGACATGTCACAGTAAGAAAAGCACGGGTGTAAATAATATTAAGAATGGCTGAATTCATTCAGCTGCTGCAGTGTCGGGGTCCTAGTATTGTGCATGCTGGCTCACTGTCACACTGTCACGGCTTATTGAGAACAAATTGTAGCCATTGTTAATGTTATCAGTAAACTTGTGTTTTCCCACAAGAACAACTCAGTGTGTGTGTGTGTGTGTGTGTGTGTGTTTGCTGTGAAAAGGACCTTCTGTCAATCAGTGGAACAGCCTGAATCAATTTACAAGAATGTGTATCATGCATGATCTCATGCATTTGTGTCTTCATGCACGTGATACAAACAAAACAGGGCCCCAGTTGTAAAAACACTGCTTTGCCCTCTAGCACTACCAGTGGCTACTACAAAAACTCCACAGGGTACTTTTTAATTTGCAGAAGAAAAAGAGCTGATTTCATGAAATGTGACAGAAAACATTGTGAGCTGTTGAGAATTTCTTAAACCTATTAAAAACCAGGTCTCTGCTGCGTAAAGCTCACCTGAGCCTGAGGGTAAATATGTTGCAAGAGAACATATTTTTCATTACATGTATTGTATTCCAGTTTCTATTGTTGTTGTCATGTTTCCTATTAGCTTGAGCACCTCTTATTTCTACTTAATTTTTTTTCTAGTGAGAAAAGGAAACGTCACTGCTGACACATGTAATACCGACTTTAATGTGTCATACAGCTGCAGGATTTAATATGTGCCTGCTGAAGCTTGTTGGAAAATATGGTCAGTTTTATGACTGGTGATGTGCTGCAATATGTTCACCTGAAAAAAAGATTTGACACAAACAATAAAATGATATTCAAGACGTAGCCTGAAAGCGTTTAATAGCCTCTTGAACTCATGAACTCTTCATATTGAGAGGTGTGAGGCGTTTGTGCTAACGTGGTTGCTCTGTGTGTCGTTACAGTATTGCAGCCAGCCTGGTGTACTCGTACATCACTCTCACAGAGGAGCAGTCCAGCAAAGCAAGCGAAAACACCAAGTTGGACATCAAAGGCAAGGTGGTTGTATGACAGAGACACTGGATTTTTCTTTTTTAATGCTGATGAACAGGGAAACTGTTTTTTTTAATTTATGGAGTATTTCGGCAGCGAAGGCGAGGAATTGATGGGAACGGTGTTGCGTCAACTTCCTTTCTCCGTTTTTGTCTAAATGGAGGTAAACCATCACCAGAAGCTTCATTGGTCTCCTGCTGCTGCCATGGTTACGAAACCCTCCAGAAAAATTGTGGGTTGATTTATTTTATTTTTTTTTAGATGGTATTTTCCTTTTTGAATATTTGTATTTTGATACTGTACTTGTGAGCATTGAGAAGAAGGGAAACATGGAACCAATAGTATTTATATAACAACATTTCCAGACATTTAGACAAACTGAACGTTTGAGGCTAAATGTTGGGATGACGTAATGTTTCCTGGACACAGGAATGAAACAGCTGGAGTTATATCAGTGGTCTGAAGCATGGGTGTGTGCTGGTGAGTTGTGCGAATATTATTATTATTATTATTATTTTAAAGGCACAATCCTTATTTTTATTGCCTTTTCCATTTTTGCTGTTTACAAGGAATGTAACTCTGGATGCCTTCTAAGTGAGATGCACTGACAATATCATTATTTGTAATCTGTTGTTTCAGTCTTTAGTCTTACATTTCTTTTCATTTTTGCGCATACACTGTTATAAGCCTGTTACAGACAAACAGTAATGACAGTGATCTAACCTCATCCTTCAAACAACCAAAGTGGGTGGGGCAGTGGGCTGTCAGTTCTCATCAAGGATTGTGGCTTTAAATAATGTTGCTGCCTCCTTTTGGGAGATGAACAGTTTACATTTACTCTCCCTCAGTATTACAGAATGTTTGAGGAGGACTCTCCGAGGCTGTAACCAGTTCTCTCTATGCAGAATTAACAAACAGTACTTACAGTTTGTTATTTGTTAAAGGGGATCCATTTTTTGTGTTTTGTTTTTTTTGTTTGTTTTTTTGACACAATGTTATCGCACTTTTAACTGAGGTATCACCTGCAAGAGGGTGAAACTGAGTTGCCTCAGCTCCTGTTACATTCATTGTTGAGATTGAGATTATTGTACTCTCCTGAAATGTACATTTCAGGTTTTTAAGTATTATAGTTATCTAAACCTTTAATAGTCAGGTACGTGTTGACATTTTTTACATTTTTATCGACATCATTTTATATTTATTACTTTTTTAGACTTATATTCATATTGTAGGTGGAGTGGCTTGTGAATTGTTAATGCTGATCTCATGTCAAACACAGTAACCATGGATTTGTAGCTGAAACACAATGATGTATTTTTACATTAAAAACCCTCTGATATGATGTGTTCCTTGGAATTTATTGATGAGGTGAAATGTCAGGTTTCACACCAAGTGGATCAGGTATGGAGCACATTCAGATATGGTTCTCAACATCTAAGCAAAGGTTGTAATGAAGAAATACTTGGATCATTAGGTTACTTTTAACAACTCGAGTCTTGGATGAGTGAAGCTGTGACTGTTTTGTAATTCTGATGCAACTCAATCCAACTAATTGAGCACAGTTCTGCAGCTGAAACTCAGTTGTTTGCGTGTGATGATGAAGTACAGCTAGGCAATGGCTCCCCCTTCTGTCGTATCTGGCAAAGCATGACATCACATTGGACCCACAGGATTAAATTGTCTTTTTAAAATCTGATTTTCAAGTTGTGCACCATGGTGATATTAAGGCTTGGATGAAAGTTGTCCAACTCTACTCCACCCTTCAGTTTTTCAATTTTTGAGTGTGTAGAAAGTTTTATGATCAGTGTCTTTTAAAGTATTCTTATGCAACAAGTCTTTTTTCTTCATAGAAAGATGATACAGTAGGAAACGTATGCACTCTGTTGTTTTTAGTCTATTCATCTCAGTGTCTGCAGGCACTGAGTCTGAATCTAATTGAAGTTTGGGGGTCTGCCAGAGTTTATTTTTATGCCACCACGTAGAGTCGCCAAAGTCCAAAACGTTCAAATCCTACACATTGGGGGATTTAATAACAGCTTTTATGTATTTTTGGCCATTTTATGTGCAACCGACGTACAGTACAAATGACATAATATGTAGGAGTTTGACCACTGTCTACATATCAGAGTACAGTAGTATGTGAACTCCCTAAACAGACTTAAAGCATGAAAGTGAACATCTTAAGTTTTCATTTAAATCCATAAAGTGTAGAAGCAAAGAGTAGAGAGTGTGTCACTGTCCTGTTACAAACTGCACTGTGAACATAGTTATAATCTGAGCCAAGTAAACTTGCGCAAATGTCTTCCTGAGCAAATACAATAAATAGATGTGAATAAAAAAGAAATTGAGACACAACATGTTTTTAATACAAAAGATAGACAGTACATGTCAAAACATCATTGATACAAACCCACTACCATTAACAGCTCGTGACCTCTGACCTCGCTGGTCTTAAGGCAAGTCTTTACATTCAGTATTAAACACTTCTCAAACATTAAGAAACTTTAATGTTAATGAAATGCAACTTTTATGTTTATAGACAAAATGACTTGCATTCAAATTTTCTATGAATTTAAGCTGGCTGAACTAACAAAAAGCTAAAAAAACAAAAAAAACAACGATGGGTGCAGATAAAACATTAGTGATATTGCATTGTCTTTGCCAGTAGCACTGTGACCCTGAACGGGCACATAATAAGCACCTTCATCAGTCCAGTCTGAACATATGAGAGAAATCCCTACTCAGCTGCCTCTGCTTTGATTACAGAAGTGTTTTTTGTGTTGAAGGCTGTTTTTAAAACTTTGGTTCACACAGATGTGTATGACAGGCATACACAAACTAGGAGAACAAACACACAACAAACACAACAACAAACACACCTAAAGACAAGGTTCATTTTAGCGTTTACAACAGGGAGGGGCCGTCATAGCAGGGTGGGGTTAGATGATATTGTTTCGACATGTGCACAAAAGATAGCAAAATGTATAATTGATCAAAGATCGTCTCTGGTCAGTAACAACAAAGATATTCAAACTACGACTTTAAAAAAAAAAAAGGCACTGAAACCTGTCATAGCCCGGCTCAAGGGGCAGACAAGGAGAGGACGACTCATGACTTAACTATTTAACAAAATATAAGTTAACCAAGGGCAATAAAAGTATGTCAATCAGTAACATCGGTAGTGTGTGGAGCGATTGAATGAGTGAAGTGTAATGAACAAAAGGAAATAAACACAAGGGAAAATATAACCCATACGCCCAGGGAGAGAGAGACTGACTCAATCCAGCAGCTTATATAGCTGAGGAGCAGCAGGCCCAGCTGATAATGATTGATGCGTTTCCTGCTTCACTCCTAAAGGGGAAGGACCGTCACACACCTGAGAGCTGTACTGTGAGAGAACACAACTCTAGTGTGGATACAGCTCATAATAAATTCTACTCATAGCTGCATTATTCTCCAGTTAAATGAGCCGCTATAAACCAAATCAAAAAACACTTGAAGTCAAGCTACAGATCCAACAATCTAAATATCTAAATAAGATCTGATGTGATTTTCCCTCGTAGCACACTGTTAGGTCATCCTGGATATGATGTGCAAGAGCAGAGATGTCATTCAGGTCTTCAAGCAGATGATCATTATCATTGAGATTTAGTCAAATTGGACCCACATCATCTCAGCAAGTCTCGACAGTCCTTCCAACCATCCCAAAAAAAACAAAAAGTGCCTCCATACTACCCGCAGGATCAATGCCACCAGATGATTACGACAATCATTAAACCCGTTAAACAGAACTGATTATGTACTTCACAGCCGTGGTGCCTTCCTCAAGGACACACTGATGAAAATGGGAATAAATCAAGGCTCTATAAACTCTGCCTCCTGCTGCACAACCGTCTCATAACATCATTTACAGATCAACACTGTAAAAGTTTATGAAAACCAATAAATTCTGTAAAAATCTCTTTTTTAATGAAAAAAATTCAAGGATCTGATGGGATTACATTTCATTGTGAACGTACCTTATATGATAACATGTGATACATGATAAAATTGGGTTAGAAAACTAGTATTGATTACATACCAACTAGTAAAAGTGTTCTTTTTCATTGCAGCAGCAGCAAAAAGAGCTAAAAATAGTCTGAGCATTCACTTTGAAACGTGAAGCACAGCCCCACAGATGCTCTTACGGTAACATATGGTAAACAGGACAAACTTGTGACACTAGATCAAAGAGTGATGGCTGCTCGGAGTGAGCAATGTGTTCAAACTCCACCCAAACAGGAAGAGCAGGACTGAGTGGCGCGGCAGCAGCTCCCTAACTAAAAGTTATCTATTACTTTAAAAAAAAAAAAAAAAAAAAAAGTGCAGTGCATTATGCTTTTTTTTCTGCTACGGTGTCTCTGATACTGCAGGTTTTTCAAAACATTCCCCATGTTTTAGGTTTCTGTAAGGCACCGTACTGCGGTCTTGCAGGGAACTCTCCAGGCAGGCGCAACGCTGCACATAGCACAGCCACCACCCTCGGCCACACTAGGTGAAAGGTGAGGCATTGCTCACATTGCAGGAGCTGATTCATCTCCCTGCAAACTTCAAGACAGAAATGCAGCTTTGGTGAACATGATTGTCTGAAAAAAAAAAAAAAGGAGTACCAAAATCTACGCATGGAGGCTGTATCCTTTCATTATTTCCCAAGGCACAAGAACAACCCAACAGTTCACTACTAACAAGGCAGAGAAGAAGGAAGACATAATGTATTAAATAACAGCTCTACAGTGTGCCGAGGTTCTCAGCCATGTAACAGAGACTGTAGAAGTTGCAGCCGATGCAGCAGAGGTTACAGAGAGAGGACAGCAGTCTGTACAGCCACAGACGACTGCTGAGGTGTCTGTACTTCACATCCGTCTCACACAGTTTGGCGTAAGCTTCCCGGTTCGACGACAAGCCGATATCCTGTCCCAGTCCGCATGCTTGCTCGATGAGGTGCATGTCCGCCATGATCTCTGACGTCATTTGGCCAAACCACTGAGCGTTGATCGCCGCGACTGTCACCGATACAAAGAAGATGAAGATCTGTAAGGGGAAATTAGAAGCAGAGGTTAAAGAAATACTCCAAAATAAGTTAAAGTAATAAAAATAAGAAGTTTTCTTTTATTGGAAAATAGTGACGTGGAACAAATTACACACCTGGAAGGCTTCTCTGTCATCCAGCATGTCGCTGGGATGATACACTGCGTAGATCGTGAGGTTAAAGAAGGCACAAGCGGAACCCAAGTGGAG
Organism: Euthynnus affinis; assembly: GCA_029490765.1. Lineage (NCBI taxonomy): Eukaryota > Metazoa > Chordata > Actinopteri > Scombriformes > Scombridae > Euthynnus > Euthynnus affinis. Next base: position 10,542,950 of record CM055848.1, read on the forward strand.
GTAGAACGGGACGAGGCGACTTTGAATAAACCCGTATGTGTGTCTGTTTAGGTGGTTGTCCATCACAAAGCCTGTGCAGAAATCAGAACAACTTAGAACTGCATTAGAACTTAGACTGAAATATTCAAGTATATTCATTAAATAACAAAGGTTGAGACAAGGTCTGTTTACTAAAGGGTAGATACAGCTTAGTCGTTGACTAAATTTCAGACACATACAGTAATCAAAACGCTTGATAGATTCTTTACCTTTCCTCTCCTCTATGGTTTTAAGAAGCGTATTGCAAAACTGAACAAAAAGAACCACAATGGCACCACAGTACCAACATGATAGAAACTTAGATTTTTGTGGTTAAACGCTGACAGGAAGCTCAGATAATGCAATACACTGGGGTGATAAAGGGTTATCTTTAATAATCAATGTCTATGCTGTAAGCAAGCCACATACACACTTTGATCCTACCAATGTTAACTGGTGTAAAAGTAGTGACTGAGCTACAGGACAACAGGAGTGAGTCTGGCTCTGGATGTAAAAACACAAGTTAGACATGAGACAAAGACGCTTCCAAACATGCTAAATACTCTCTGTACCCCTCCCTCTCATTGTCTTGTCACTTGAGTTTCCAGCTTTTCTGTTCTCAGTTTCAGTTTGTGTTTGTGTGTGTGGTACCAACTTGAAATAAAGGTGACCCAGATCTGCATTCCCCAGTAGGTGGAGAGCAGCAGCAGCTGCAGCAGCTTGACTGTGAATGTGGGCTCCTGGTCAGTGGACATGCTTCCTCCTCTGCCTCTCTTTTCTCCAGCCTGGACTCCGCTGTATGCTCCGGTCTTGTCTGGAGGGCACTTGATTCTCCGCTCTATAGACTGTAAACACATTTAAGACTGTTACAATATTGTAAACAAACTGGATAAAAGAACAAGTAGAGCTACAACTTTAAGCCGCCGCAGGGCTTACATGTAGGATTGCCGATATGCAGACTGAAACTTGGTCTACTCATCCACACCTTCAGATAAGAATAATAAATATCTAGCTGCTGTGACAGGGATAGCCTGTCCAGCTTCCCAAATGAATAAAACAACCAACAGGTTATAGTTTAATTTCTATTCATGCCATAATCAGTGCAGGACACTGTGTACCTGTATCTACCATAGAAACTTGGGCGTTGTTGTCAAGGAAACCGGGTTGCTGTGTTGACCTTACCTCAGTGCGCAGCCCTCGATCAGGAAAATCAAACTGCAGAAGTACACATCCCACTAATAATAAGATACACACGGCTAACTTAAGCTAGCAAGTGTAAACTAAACTCTATAGACTAAAGAAACAAAAGGCAGTGCTCAATCATATCACTCCACCATAAACCGTCTGAATGAAGTGGCGGCAACACTTTCTCAAAGTCACCTTTGCAAACATGACCTATTTCTTAAACTGGCAGCAGCGGCACAAGGCAATAAAACACGGACTAGCAACAGTTAGCTAACTTTAGGGTAAGTTAGCTTCACTCTTACTGTTAGATAAGTTTTGTTCTCTGTTGTGCTTTGTGTAACCGATGTCTTTATGTTCATAAGAGAAAATTAGTACTAGCTGTACTTATAACTGTGGAAAAACTGAGTACACCCTACCTTTCTTTGCCAGTAACTCCGATCAGCTTGTAGCAGATGTCTCCGGCTCTAACACCGACCCTGTCGCTGGCTGCTAGCCTTCACAAGGCACTCTCACGACGGGGAAGAAGGCGGAACCGCAACTACAATGTGCTCTGGAAAACTCAGTAAGGCGGCCGGGATCCTCCTAGTGGCACTGGTAGATCCTGGCCTCTCTCGGGAAACTTTCCTTAACAGCTATAGGCTCCACTAATCCCCCCCCCAAAAACTTCCTGGTAAAATCGTAGTGAGTGCCGTTTGAAGGGAGCAGGTAGGGGGCGGAGGTTACTGGGTTTATCTGCGAAATTATCACTGGGATAATTATAGGTTAAGATCTGGATCAGATTTAAACTTAGACATCCCACCAGTATCATTTCATTTCGCATGTGGACTAGGTTTAGCAGCATTAAATTACTCGAATTGCCAGACCTATTGTCAGTGATCCGGTTTGTAAACACAAGGTGACGCCTCTACTTTGTCAGTGAATTTACTGTGGCATTCATGTAATGTCGGGGATAATCGGAAAAATGACTTTACAACTGGGGAAATTGATGTAAACGCCTCTAAAGTAAATATTTGGTTGGTGGCAAGAAACGTTTCACAAATTCACGTATTGCATATTAATTTTTTGCTTATATGTAAATTGTAATATGATATAAGGTTGCAACCGTTAGTTGCTATTCACGTAGTGACCTAGATTAGTTAGAAAAGTTATTTATTAGCATTAACTTTGATAACAAGTCAGGTAAAACAATATTTTAATGGTTTTGAGGAATGTGCTGGTGCAGTAACAAGTCTGAGACAAAATACAACACATCTTCTTTGTAGGGTCCATTTTGTTTCCACATAACGATTTAAAAGCTCATGAACACACAAAAGTCAGAAAAACGACTTCTCAACTCGGGAAATAGAACATACATCCGAGGAGCACATGAATGCAGCATTACTCTTTCTGTAGGATTTTCAGTCGCATGTCACAGTCTTCATCAACAGATTGAGTTTACTACTGAACATTCAGTATACATTGTTCATTGTTCATTAATCAATTTTTCTACCCACAGAAAATTAGTCTACAATAATTTTAAACGATCAATAAGCAATTTAGGTCAATTATCAAGCAAATATACCAAACATACTCTGGTTCCAGCTTGTCAAATGTGACAATTTCCTGCTTTCCTCTGTTTTTATATCATTGTAAATGAATATCCTTTAGGTTTTTGAATTGTTGGTTGGACAAAACAAGCAATTTAAAGACAGCACATTGGGCACTTTGAACCTGTGAATGGTATTTTTCACTATATTCTGACACTTTATTTTTAATATCAATATCAATCAAGCACCATTTGATGATGAAAATAACTATTAGCTGCAGTCCTTGTGTACTTTTATGTGAAAAAGGACACAAAAGGTTTGTGAGGTGAAGGTATGTGGGCCAAGAGGTTAAGTACACTTAAATAATGTCTAATAAAGAACTAATAAAGACCTAGAAGAACATGTAACAGTGATGTTTTAATTTATGAGTCACATGTTCTCTGTCTTAGTCTCAAAGGGGTAAAATAGAGAAAAGAGGTTACACTGTGCTGTTGTTTACATTAAATTTACATCTATATTTAAAAAAGCAGGAGAATGATATTAATTGAAGAATATTGTTTTTTTTATTATTTCATCCAATTTTCATGAATCTATACACTCCGGATGATCTTATTTGGTTATCAAAATAATGCCCTATAAGTTACAAAATAGATTTTTAGGGCTCAAAATTTCACTGACATTTATCAAAAGTAAGCATTTCAATATAATTTTTGATGCTAATTAGGAGGTCATGTTTTCAATGTATATGGCACTTGGGAAATGATCAGTAAGGCTGGCCTGTTAATAAAACATGTAAAGAGAAATATGCAAAAGGACTGCAGTGAACACTAGATAAGTTAGTTAAACATGAAAAATGTTGCCCAACATGCACATTGTAAAACATTAAGGGGAAAAAAGATGGAACATGCTCTCAAGTTACACAGAACGGTTTGAATCAAGCAAGTGGTGTCCATGAAAAGAGGAAAAATACATTCATGATGTAAAAGCATTAAAATACTTGTGTTCCTGCTTCACATTGATCGGAGAACTCTGAAGACACAATCTGGGTGCCAAAAATAAATATTTTACCTTCTGATAGTGTGTGAAAAGCTTAATTCCACCTCAGAGAATGCGGAGATGTATCTTTGTGTAAAACTGCTTTTTCTTTTTGCAGAAACATCCCCAAACTAGTAACTGTCACCAAGCATGAGCCGCAGCGCAGGCCGACAGAGTCTCAGTGTATCTGTGACACAGGGCTGAGGTCAGGTACCAGCCAAGAAATGTCCTGCAGGTCAGTGTCGGGCAGATTTACAGATTTTGTTGTAAACCTCTGGGAAGGCGTCCTTACAGCCTAGTTCCTCTCGCAGTCTGTGATACAGCTTTCCATCGAACATCTCCCAAAACTCTTCACGGTCCATGTACACATCTGCATACAGCATCTGGAACCTGTAGGAGGCAGTTGGCATATGGATGGCAGATGTGTCAGTGTAATAACACATGTAAATGCATGAAGAGGGGATGCAGTGTTAATGTAAATGTCTTTATTTTTTATGCTACATGATAAGTAAGTCTTATTTAACAATTGATACTATCAACTTTAACACCATGAATACATATAAAAACAATATTTCTGCCTGATGATCATAAGAAAACAACAAAAGTCTGAATGACACATAGATTAAGTCACCTGACTTTCTGAATTTCGTACATCATCTGAAACTTACCCATGCACGTCTCTGACAAACTTCTCCAGCTGACGTGTTGACGCTTTAGCTTCAAAGTGTTTGACTTTCGGTTCTCCGTAAGCCCCGATATCCACATACAACTCCTCCTCTTGACCTTTGGGGTGAACCATCCCTCTGCCTGGTGGCAACAGGAACGGACACAGCCACAGAGGATAGACCTGAAATAACAGAAAAGCCACTGAATGAATGAATTCAGGAGTATGTAGTATAGACAGGGAGTATTTGGTGGGTTCCTACATCGATGTCCTGGTGAAAGCGTGTGATGGCAGCCTGCAGATCCTTCATGGGTACAAGCATGTCCTGGACCACGTGGTGCTGTTCGTAAAGCCGTCTGATGGTTTCTCCCTGCGTGAGCTTCAACAGAGAGATCTTAGGAGGAACCATCCAGCCAAAAAGCCAGCGGAACACCGGGTTGTTTCCGAAGGGGATGATATCCTAGAGAGAAGACACAAATACACACAGACATACACAAACAGGTTAAAGGATGGTGCTGAAGTTGCTTCCTGTGACGCGGAAATTATTAATCAATTAGTACATTAACAGAAAATTAATTGTCAACAATTTTTTTAATTATTCATCAAGAAAAAAAAGCCAAACATTTTTTCTGTTTTTATAAAACTGAAAATGTAATATTTTGGGTTTTGGACTGTTCGTTTGACAACAGGAACAGTTTTAAAATGACACCTTCACCTCTAGAAACATGTGCTTGACATCTCTTCTACTGTTTTCCTTACATTTCTTAGATGAAATGAGTAAAATGTGTATGAGAGCACATTGGAATTTATGAGTGGCTGATAATCTAAAAAAAAAAAAAAAAGAATACTTTATGTTGAAATTGAAATACCACAAAATTTACAGAACTGAAATATTTTACTAATAAAACATGAATGTGTTTCAGTTCCCCTTTTTGAAATTTCCAGAAGATCATTTCAATTGGAGCAATTTCAAACACTTGTTTTTAGAGGATGTGGGATGTTTCCAGTTGCTCATCTGAACTTGTCTTTCTTGGATCACGTAACCTGATTGGACAAAAGTGTGATCGATTCCATTAAGGCTTGATTGTCCTGTTTTTAATCTCAAGTGTGATCCCTAGCAAATAAAGAGCTTCAGTACAGACTGAAAAATCTTAATAACTATTAGATGAATTTCCATTAAATATTTTACAGACATTCATTTTCCTCATCAGGATTGTTATGACTCAACTTAGTGTTTAGTGCTAATTAGCAAGCTAACACATTTAATGTTACATTATATGATTCATATGAATACTGTTACTGACTTTTCCTTTAAATAATGTTACATTTCTACAGAAGAAGAGAATTTGTCATGATATGTATCTATGTGAGCTCCATGTGCTGAAGAGTTGCACTCCTCCTATCTTCCACCAGAGGGAAGTCCCAACTCACCAACCAAGTGCCAAACCAGTTCTTAAGTCAAGATGTTCAACACATCAATGATTTCCATTATACACTGTTTATTAACAATTTAATCACACCATCTATCAGCCATTTTTCTGTGTGGTCACTTTCCTCTGCTACACTGTCTAGAAAAATAAAATCCTTTCCATAACAGAGAATACCCAAAAGCCCAGAGGTAGTTCCTGGAGATATCTGTCAAACCAGTACTATGCATAATTCATCACACCATTTACTGTTACAGAAAACAAAGGATGCCGAGCCTTTCTCACTAATAGCTAATGGTGTGTATATGTGAGTTTGTGTGTGTGAGACATAAAAAAGCATTAGAGTGCAATAAAGAGAAAGGAAGCAAGTGGTTGGTACTGTAAAATGATGACAAGCTAAAATCTGGCAGATATACACAGTCCTTTAATGTAATGCTAAAGCTAATGGAAGCACAGCCCCTGTATGTGTAAGAATGTCTTTTAAGTACCTGAAGCTCCCAGAAGATGCTGCGTGTGTGTCTGTGGTAGTAATGTCTGAGAGGGATGTACTCTACGCCGGTGTGGTCACCTTTCAGGTAGCTTTCCACGTGTTTAAAGAACCAGGGTTTAAAGTGCAGGCCGATTCTGTTAATCTGGTGTCAAAGAGAAAAAAAGAGGGAGGTTAAGTATGATAAAAACCTGTAAAAACACATCTGCATGCACGCTCAAAAACATCTTACCTTATCAGGCTCTGCGTGGTCAGTCATGGTCCCCGTCATGATGACTGCGGTATCCAGAGTGTACTGGATGCCCTCGACAAATGTGTTCTGCTTGTTCTCCGATGCCTCTGTGAAGCGTTTACAGATGTTCTCCAGACCTCTGACCGGCTCGTAGTGCAGCTTCACCCAGGACTTAGCGGGGACTATTTTAATCTCAGCTGCAACCAGGAACCCCAGAGTTCCACAGGACCATGGGACGGCATGAAAGAGGTCTGAATTCTCTTCCTGTGTGACAGTCACCAGAAAAATGCACTTTCTATTTGAAGAAGAACAAACTGTACACAGATCTTTGGCACATTTGCGGTGATGACTGTGGTCTCGGCCGTCTGGGTTTCTAACGTTAGGCTGTTTGTCTTGCATGTCGGCTTTAAACCTAAACCATTAGAAAATCTCACAGCATCGACCATTTTATCTACTCACAAAGAAACCACTTTTTTTTTTTTTTGCTTTACTTCATGTGACAGTTACACAACAGAGTTTTACACACAACACTGAAATTCTGGGGCTTGTATCAAAAGTTCAGCTTGGTCTTTCTTCCTTGAGGTTACAAGGCTACAGCTGCAACTATGAGTTCAATGAATGCTTTTATGTGAAAGAGAAATAAGAACATCATCCATGAGTGGAGAACTTCATATGTTATGAGATGAAATGGTGATACCAAAGGGAGATCAAGTTAATGCAGCAGGAAAAAGTGATACTCAAGAAGTGGATGAAATATAATGGAATCACAATCTACACTACAAAACAGAATAAGAAACAATAGAAACAGTGGGAATTATATCATATAATTGGCATTTTCAACATTTTTCATAATTTGACTATTTTGTGGTGTTTCTTGTCACAATATCCAAACCATTACAAACAAAACAATTGAAAGTAATTGACAAATCAGATAAGTACAGATAGTCTGTGCAAAAGAATTGAATGCTTGATTTATAACATTCTGATCTCGATTTTTTTTTTAATAAAAGGCAAAAGTGAGTATACTTTTTGTTTCAAAATATGATCTCATGGAGTCTAGAAAGATTGGATTATGTCAAAAATAAATAAAAGATTCCTTGTGCAATTAATAGCACCTGTAATCAGCTGTAATCAGCATTATTTAGTCCCCTCGTGTGTTTAACTCTTGCTGTGCAGCATAGGTTACCATGGTGACATTACCATGGTAATCCCCTGAAAAAGTGAGCCATCCTTGTGATACCAGCAGAAAACTTGAGTCAAGGCCAACGATAGATTATCTCACTTCATGATACAGGCCCCTGGACGTACATCTCATGCATACACATCATACACACACATCCACACACAGTGCTTACCTCAGTGCAGCGAACTAAGCTGCCATCTGCTAGAACCAGTTCATATGCAACACAGATGTGCTGAAACAGCCCATAAATATGAGAGGATGACTCAATTCCTGTACCCATCACCAAACCACCTGCAAAAGGAGAGAGGATAAAAAGATTTATTCTGCAGCAACTCAATTTCTTCCCAGGTGAGAACAATAGTGGGCAAACGTACAAGCAGAAAGCAGTGTTTGCCTGCTGTGAGTGCATATGTGCTGTGTGAGCCTGCCTGGACATCAGGATAAATGAATGTACGACAGCCTGATGGGAAAACATTAGATTGTTGATGCACAGTTTATGGCATCAGGAAATCCATTATGAAACCCAATCCAGGGGTGCTTCCAACACTGCAGCCATTTCCTCCTAGTTTCATCTTTTGAGCTACAACATCAATCCTCTAACACGATTAGAGAAGTCGCTGAGGATCTAAACAGGATGCAGTGATTGATGAAGGAGATGCAGGATCTGCATCACTGAACAATGAGCTGTGGAAATGATCATCTCTCTATTTCTAGGAACCCAAGAGACACGGGTGATGTCACTCTATGATGATTCCCCAGAACAAAATCCACTATATGGACTACATACCCACAGTGAGGTCATCCAGCTCGGGCAGCACTGGCAATGTCCAGCCAATAGAGTTGAGGAGAGCGGTCACCTGACCCATGTTGGCCAGCGGCTCAACTCTCACCACCTAAAAAACAAAGCTCCACCATCAGACTGATGATAGCAAATCACACCAGATACATCTTTATGAATACTTAAAGGAACAATGTCAACTTCTGCCTTATTTTTGTAGTTTGCCATCATTCCTATTGGTTAATAGTAAAATTGTATTCACCAAGTTAAATACACTAAAGAAAGTCAAATGGGCCGGCATGAGAAGTCAGATAATTGTACAGGTTTTGACTTATTTTGAAGAAAAAACAACTGTAAAATGATTTCTGAAGTGTCCCTTTAACACCGATCACCATTTACAGACTGATTTCCTTGATCAGCTTTTACTTTTTGTACTTTTAGTTTTTGGCTCACACGGTTTCCTTATGCAATGAGGTATAATTACATTTTTGGGTGCACTAACTTTCAGTTTTATGTCAAAATGAAGTGGTTTAAATTATTTGGCTAGACTGCTGCTTGTTTGCAACCTGACTAATCATCTCTTGGCCTTTTGAAGCCTTGTCCTCGTGTTTCCAGATCTCAGTCGCTTCTTTGGTGGGTATAATGTAATCATAAGCGAAAGAAATGATGGACAGAGCCCAAAAAACACAAGATTCTACAGCCATGCTAGCACCTCTGTGAGACTGTACTTATGGCCAGTGGTGTTTTGAGCTAAATGCTAAGACATCTTAGATTAGCGTGTTAGCATGCTAACATTTCCTACTATTAACTGAAATATAACTATATAACTGATGCTGCTGGGAATTTAATTAGTTTAGAAAGTACTAGGTCTTACTTATGGAAGACAAAGAAATACAGTGAAATAAGATAGACATTGTTATTTGTATTTCTTTTTAATGTATGTATCTAGTGTCACATAATTGCCTTTTGGTTTAACTCTTCCAGCATGGCCATGGTGTTGTGCATTCTGGCTCACTGGGATGGCTTTTTGTGAAATGCACAATATGCAATTTCTGGGGGTTTTCAATCAAAACAATAACAAAAGATGGAGTTAAATGATGTTGTGAAGTAGCAATGTAGCATGGGATCATGGGAGTTCAGATTATGTCAGTGTTCAGACCCGGTGATTAAAACAGGTAAAAATAAAGCAGTTTCATGTAAAAAATAAAAAAATAAATAAATAAACAGTATTTCTCTGAAGCTGTTCGGCAGTCACAGGATGTCTGGTAGAGGCTGTGAGCCAAGCTACTGCTAACATTTGCTCAGATTGTTTCTCTAACAACTTAAGAACTAGACGTTCAGCAGGTTTTTATTGTGAGCTGAATTGTCCACAGAGGTCTTCTTCTCTCCAAAACAAATGTGCATGGGGATTAAAAACGGTAAAAATGCTGAATAAAGCAGTTTCACGCAAAAATTCAGTTTTCTTCCAGCACTGTTGGTGGACACAGGATGTCTAGAAGGGGCTGCTAGCTGAGCTACTGCTAATGTTGCCCAGCTGGTTTCTCTGATATACTCTTCGGTAAACGCCATTGTAGCGGACAACCGAAACGCAGACACATGCATCTTGAGTGTGTAAACTCTTTGATAGAGGAGGTATGATGCCATTGACAGGCCACCAAATGAAACAGACTGTTACCTTCATTAAAATGACAGATTTCGCCTGGTTTGAAAATTGTTGGAAACATTTGGGAAAATGTAAGTACACAACTCAACAAAATATATAATATGACATATAAATATAGTTCCAGTTGTTTTTAGAAATTTTAATGCAGAATAGTTACATATTATAGCTTCAATGGAATTGAGCCATTTTCCATGTTATTAGTTACACCTGTGCTAAGGTCCGTGAGTAAAGCTGATTGAAAATGCTTGAATGGCTAAGCAGATATAAAAATATGCCATTAGTCATATTTACATTTTTTTAAACAAGGGCTGCAACTAACGACTATTTTCTTGATAAAATGTATAAACACAGAGAAAAATGCCCATTATAATTTCTTTTAGCTCAAGGTAACACATTCAAATGTCTTATTTTGTCAGCATCCAAAATCCAAAGATGTTCATTTTACTATAATGTATGACACTGAAAAGCTTCAAATTCTCACATTTGAGAAGCTGCAAACATTGAGTATTTTTGCTTAAAAAATTGTAAAACAATTATTCGATTATCAAAAAAGCTTATTCATTTTCTGTTGATCAAGTACTCAATCAGCTAATTGCAGCTCTAAAACATTTTTTAATCATTTCACAAATTTTCAAAGCATCGGTGAACATAACTTGTATGTGTTGGTTCCTCCTACCTGCTTCTTTGTGTCCACCTCCAGAATGTCCATCATATTGATCATGATGTTTTTGTGAGTCTTCTTGTATTTGCCCACTCTGAGCGACACAGTGAGCCAGCCAGGTCGACCTGTACACATGAAGGTCTTACCCCCGTCCTTCCTCCACTCACGTACCTGAAACATGTCACAATACATCATACAGAGAGGAACAGAACGACAGATAGACTGTATAAAAGATGAAAGGCATTTCACCTATTCTACACAGCCATCTGTCAAGGCTTTCTGGGTATACAAGATTGAGGACATTCTTTCAGTTCAAAGGCCTTAACTGGTAATTTGAAATGTTCAAAGTATGTTGTGTAAAGGCTGATACACTTCACAGTTAATTTATCCGATTGTAAGTGTAAATATTAGCTAAACATCTTATCATCCAAGTGAAATTGCTTAATATTTATAATCTCTCACACTTAAGATACTAAGAGAATAACATATAGAATTACACATAGAACTAACACATTTATCAGACATGATGTTACACATACACTGTCAAAGTGCACAATAATAATTGTAGGATCCAGTGTTTCTGGAGTTTGATCCATACTAGGGACTAAAAATCAGGATATCAAAAATAAATCAAAATACAGTGCTTCAGTTTTGGACATTCCCCAAACTTTATGGAAGTGCAATACTAAATTGTTGGAGTGCCTGATTTTGTTGAACACCCAAACCCATTATGAAAGTAGCTGCTTGACTGTGGAAGTTTGGCCTTAATTTCAGGTACAAAGGACAGCTCCAAATCTATCAGGTGCACAGTTGTGGTAAAGATAAAACAAAAAAAAAACACTGGCACTCACGGATCTATCTCTTATTGTTTACTTATTGTGGACAGAAATGGCAGAAACAAACGTGTTTCAGCCAGGAGTCATCATCAGCGTAATAAAATCAGAAGAAATGACAATATATATAAACAAACAGGTGAGGTTCAAATGCCAATCAGCAAGGAGAATATATGATTATATAATAGGATCCATCTCCTCGGTGTCATGGTGTAACGGTGTCACGAGCCAAAGGGCTTTTTGTTCCAGCTGAATTACAGCCAACATCAATTTCAAGTTCATGGGTCTCAGATCTTGACCCTCTTCATCCCAACACTTAATCCAAATCCAAAGAAATGTCTTGGTCATTAATTGGCCCTGTCATTGATAGTTACACCCCACAAAATACATTTTAACTTGATTACCTGTTATACAAATGAGCTGTAACAGCTTTCTGTGGCAACCATGACATGACAACACTTTCCCCTGAGATAGACATGAGGCTCTAGATTGGTGGTGAATTAAAGAAGGTGTGTGATTTGATCATGTTGCATAAAGAAGAGGATAATAGATATAAAACAATTGTGTCATAAATGATTGGCAAGGCAATAGTTATAAAGCTGCATTAATACTTGATCTCTTACATCACAATGTACTATTGACAAAGTTGCTTAGGATCCATAAATCATACACAGTATCCCATTATAGACTCCAGTAGCCAGTGTTATGGAGGTTTGTTTGTTTGTTTGTTTTACTACCCATGAATCCTTGCAAACATGAGCACATATAATATAAATACCTCATCTTTCTATTCATCATGTAGCCTATTTGTAATGTAGGATAGTAATCATGCCAGTGATACACTAAACATCTGATAACAATTACATAACATTAATTAATACATGTGTTACTCAAGGTGTTATCATTCCTAACACATACATGCTAATGAAAGGGATTTAAATATGAATGGTGTTGTGCAGCTGGTTTCAATATTTCCCGAGAAAAACTGAACTGCATATAATCAGGTGCGGGATTTGGACAAATAATTGGTCAAATAAAACTCCATTTGGTCAAATTTTATTTCTACTTAAATAACAGATGTCTGCCATCCATTCTGAGTTAGAGCTACTACACTAAAACTTTTGCATGATGTCCATTTTCTGAAAGTTACATAAACGTATTTAATGTGAGAATAAGCCGCAGACTGCACACACGCACAGACACACCTTCGCACACACTGACTGGCTGATGATGTCTCGCTCACCTGTCTCTGGATGTCTCTCACACGCTGGTCGTGCAGTTTGGGCGCAGAACACATCTTGAAAATCAGCCATGCCCGCACATAATAATATACGTCAAACAAGACGGACAACGGCAGGAGAAACAAACACACAAATATCCACCTCTGGTGAATGATCACGTAGTCGAGACCTTTGACTTTGATCCACAGCAGGAACATAACGACCAGACCGGCTAAATACAACAGTGGATCCATCGTTTTTGGATCAGATCAGCAACTAAAACTATAAATATGTGGTTCAGTTTTTAGTCAGACTTCTACTGACCGCTGGGACATTCATGTGGGTAAGCCTCGCATTGATTATTCCAACCCCAAAACCAGACTCCTCATCACCCCGTCACTGCGATAGGTGAGCGGTGCTTCTGTTTCACGCTGATTGGTCAATATTAGCAAATGGGCGGGATCGGGTCCCAACGTTTCACGTTGATTGGTCTACTAGGTAATTCGAGAGCGGTAGCCTTTCTGAGTTTTGACCAATCATAAAGCAGATAAGCTGTCACACCATCCAGCCAGTCCTCATGGTTCTGTTACAACACAGTGCCACTTATCAGCCAGAGTACAAGACAATAGAAATAAGTTTTAATACTGGAAGTCTGAGTGTAAACTTATGTCACAGTTTTTTTGCATAGATAAAGATAAGAACTTCCTTGAATCCCCAAACTTTTAAACCGTTTACCGCATGAATGAAGGCAAATATGCAGCTGATTTGACCCCAATCAGCTAATTTTTATTCCATATTGTTATTAATAGCCTATAAACATGGCAATAGCAGGGCTGTGGCAAGGAACCCCACCCCTACCAAAACCAATACCAAGTTTCTAAAATTATTTTGGGGGGATTTTTTCTCATTTATTTTTATTTATTCAGTCAAATGTTCAATTACACAGTATGTCAATTTTATTTTATGTTATATTTATTTACTATATATTTATGGTGATTATATTTATTATTACCCAACATATTTCATATTCATATAAATTGTAATAATTTATATTTGCACTTTATTTTATTATGATTATTTATGTTGTATTATGTATTATGTATATATATATTGTATTGTATTTGTATATATATTGTGTGTGTGTGTGTGTATATATATATATATATATATATATATATATATATATATATATATACATATATATACATATATATATATATATATATATATATATATATATATATATATATATATATATATATATATATATATATACATATATATATATATATATATATATATATATATATATATATATATATATATATATATATATACACATATTTTGGTTAAACAAAAGCTGGACTATGCTAAATATAAAAAATGGAATGCCTATAAATTTCCACCAATTGTTAACAGCTGTTAACAATTAACAGTTAATAGTTAACATATTCAGAACGTTCATGTTCAAATTCAGAAACAGTCTGACATGACCTCAGTGCCGTCAGCTGTAGCTCTGGGTCTGGTTCATAGCTCTCAGGGATCAAAGGTTCCAGCAATGTCTTAAAGACATGAAGCCTTTATTGAATCCTACTTGATTCTTATCAGCCTTGTTTGAGATACAGGAACTATATTTATTCAATAACCTTGTAAGGATGCTGTTTTGAGTAAATGGTGAAAACTGGGCCTCTTTTATAAATCAACCAGTCAAACTTATCTAAGATGGAGGATCTAAGATTCATACTGTTGCCTGTCAACACACTAATTGAATTTGTAACCTAAAATAATGAAGTCATAGAATGAGCTTATGTTCTTATTTTAGTAATCGACGTAGGTTTGAATTCCTCTCTATTTGACATCCAATACATCTTTAATATCCAATATATCCATTTCATGTTCAGAGGAACTGCACTCTCTTCCTCGGTCATACACACACACACACACACACACACACAGAGGGCTAAAGTGGTACCCTTCAGACACATTAGACAGAGGGAGGGTGGGGCGCCAGTAAAGATTTCTTAATGGGCTCTGCTGTCCTCTCGTCCATCTGCCTTGATGATAAACACACAGCTAGTCCACATTAGCCTGATGCGCATCAAAGCTTCACCATTTCATTTTTCTTTATTTATCTAACAAACCGCCAATTTTAACCCTTTTCCACAGAAGATCAGAAAAAGGACTAACACATGGACTTTATAATCAGCTGTTTTTTCACCAGTATAGCAGGTGGACAATGATGGGCTTCAGGCAGCATTTCCTTGTCTTGACAGGATTTCTGTAACTGTGAAGTAAATTATTTGGATGTCTGGTCACTGTCACAGCGCATTGGGGAGCGCGCTCGGTGGGACTGTTTGTACGTGAGTGACACTATCCAGCCGGTCACAGCCTGCACAGTAACCTCAGAAACAGTTACAGTCCTGGAGGAGGATGCCTTCCCTCCACCACGGAGCAATCTTCATCGGAGCCTTCCTCATTGTGACCGGGGGCTCCACAGCCTTCCTGGCCTCGTACCAGAGCCGCCTGCAGGCTTTCTCCCTCTGCTGCGTGGTCCTGGGGGTGGTCATGCTCATCCTAGGGCTCTTCTGGGCTATGAACAGCAAAAGTGCCGTGAACTACAACCACCGTGAGTTCAACCCTGAGTGCCCGCATTATCCATACGACTACCCCAACTTCGGCAGCCATGCCCTCTTCACACCCCCGGGGGGGCGCTTCCCAGAGTCCCAGTCAGTGTTTCTGCCCAGGTGGGTGAAGGAAGTTAAGATTTTTCATGTTATTGCTTTGCATTGCTCAGTTTGTATTTGTAATGATCAGTTTTACCCTGAAGCCAGAAACCAGAAATAAGACTCCAACTATCGATGTAAGTGTATTATGTGGATTTCATGTACTAACAATAAATATAAAACAAATTCATTTGACCAAAAGAGATTTTATTGGTTTGTCTTATGAAGGATCCTAAACACATCTACTGTCCTCTCTTCCATACTGTCCAGTTCATTAATATCACATTAAGGGTTCATTTATTAGTTTTCAGGGTTGTTTTGTGATAGAGCTGCTCATGCATACCAGTAATTGTACCAGAGGTTTGACCAGAGAGACTCTGAGAACTGCACCTTTCCAAGAGAAATGTCCTCTTTCACTTTATTGTCTTTAAGACTTTGGTGACTTTATTTCTCATTCAGTTTGATTCTCGATAAAATATATACGTCAAACCTGAGGGAAAAAGTGCCATTTTTCCTTCTGCAGGCTGTGTTAAGTGTTAAGTCCTGGATGACACAGTCCTTGATTAATAGTATCCCATTACTTAGAGCTGCAGTTATTAGTCAATTAGTCAATTGACAGAAAATTAACTGCCAACTATTTTGATAATTGACTCATCTTTCAGAGTAATTTTTTAAAGAAAAAATGTCCAAATTCTCTTGTTCCATCTTCTTAAATGTGAATATTCTCTGGTTTCTTTAGTTTTCTATTATGGTAAACTGAATATATTTGGGTTGTGGACTTTTGGTTGGAACAAAATAAGACATTTAAGGTTGAGTTTTGGGAATTGTCGATCATCATTTTTCACATTTTTATGCCATTTTATAGACCGAGCAATGATTTGTTTAATTGAGAAAATGTTTTAAAAATAGTCAGAGGTGTACTAATCCAGTGAAATAACATATTTGGAAAGAACCCCTGCACATACATTCATCATTCATCATGGTTCATGGTTACAGACCACTTCTTTAACTCTACAGCTTTCTGTGCCTCTGCATTGCCATGACTGAGTCATAGGACGCAATATCTCAGGAACGCCTTGAAGGAATTTCTTCAAATTTGGCACAAACGCCCACTTGGACTCAAGGAGGAACTGATTAGATATTGGTGATCAAAGGTCAATGTCAATGTGACATTACAAAACACATTTTTGGCCATAACTCAAGAATTCATACACTAATTATGCAAAGTTTCACACAAAAGTCTAATAGGATAAAATGATCAAGTGATGACATTTTATACCCAAAAAGGCTGAAGGTCAACTTCACTGTGACATCATAATGTTCTGAGAAGACTTTTCTGTCCATCATTCAACACCATAACTCAAGAACAGAAGGGCAGATTATGAACATATTTCACATTTGGTCAGATACTGAATAGGTGACCCTAATCTTGGGTCTCTACCTTGAAACTGTGGTGATTATTTAGATCTTCTGTGCTGCCGGGTTGAAAATGTGTGTGAAGCATCCATGTTTTAGAATTTGTAGCTTCTGTGCAGCAGCATCCATATCTGAATCAATGACTACTGCCATGATTAAAACTTTGTGTTGTATCAATATCAGCTTTATTGGCCAAACATGTGAACACATGCAAGGAAATACACTTAATACCTGTTATTAAATTCCTTCAAAGTCTTCACTATAAATATTATATGAGTCTGGACAGACATGGATTTAAATGGCAACTTGACTGGTTGGCAGAGGCATACAACTGCAACGTTCTACTTATCATCCTGCACAGCTAAAATGTCCATTATATCTTTGTGAAACCCAATGCCTGTATTTGGCAGGAAACACAACTACTGACAGAGCAGGACTCCACCTGCTATCCAGCATCTCATCTCTACAACCGCTGATACATCCGAACTTTACTGCACTTATCAATTTGTGTTCTGGCGTCATAAATGTTCACACGATTGTGCTCTGTCACTGTTTTCTTGTGTATAGGACAATGGAGCGACATAGGCAAAGTGCTCGTGGTGAGGAATTCGACTATCCTCCAATGGACCCAGGAGGTTTTAGTCCACCGCCTCACCCTCCGGCCTGGCTGGGACCCCCGCCTCCCTATGAGGTTGCCATCAAGACCACGTGCAGCTCTACACACCTGCGACGTGCATACTCAGACACACACCTGGCTACAGAGCCCCTATTTGGACAGTCAAGAGAGATCAGTTTTGAGGTGTGATGCCATCCTGCCTCTCTGTACGTCAGACAGAGAGTGAGACTCACAGCAGCCGTCCTGTGACCGTTACAGACTTAAGCAAACACTTGAAGCATGTTTCTTTCTGATGTTGATCAGTAGGTCCTAGCATGTTTTCCACATGTTTTCTGTAATTACAATGCCGGTGTAAACACATACCCAAATCTATAGTGAAATTAAAAGTAGATCACACGGATATCAGCCTCTTCAAACCTTTGCGTGTTTCTAAAGTCTGGAGCTGCTATGAGCACACTGTTTTACTGTCTTGATGAACATTATACAAATGTTTTAAACAGTCTTGAAACAATGTGATAACAATCTCTGAGCACCCACAAGTACTCAGCAGAGTTGAGATCTGGCTGGTATACCAACATGGAGATCAAGAAAAGCTGGATTTATGATGAAGAGCCCGACTTCAGTTAACCTAAACATTTGATTCAGGTTTAAATTTTTCCACAAACACAACTTAGAGCCAACATTTCCAGAGTCCTTTAAACAATGAAAGTAACTGTACATGCACAACTTCAAAAACACCAAGCAAACATATCATCCCATCTATTCACATTAAAGAAGAGGCTGATTTCAACAAAGAGCTGGATGTTCACTGACAGAACAACACATATTAAACACAAAAACCACTGCCACAAACAAAACCAAAGTGAATAATTGCTTGTATGTTGTGGATTAGCAGTGTGAATGTGAAAAAAAAACCCACAAGCAATGCTAATGTTGGAATTCTTCTCTCATAATGTCATTAGTATATAACAGTTTTTCATCTTACTTGGGTAAGACTAAATAATGTTAGTGATAGCCTATTAACAGATTATTAGTTTTGCAGGATAGTTTGCTTTGTCTCGAAAGTACAATATATTTCTTTACAAGCACTAAATCAGTTGGATTATGCCATAATCCTTAGCATAATCTAATTGTTGTGTGGGTGCCACAATAGCCTCAATATGGTGGAATTAAATTAAACTACAATTAAATATCCTTCAGATTTGTCCCTTTGAACTGCACAGTTTCTCAGGACATTGTTAAATACGGAGATCTCTTCCAATTATTTAATCTTATTTTGGCCTTAATTTAATTTAATATGAGAGTTAATGGTGCTCCTTTCAAAATGTAACTACAGCCTTGATCTGATTATCTTTACTAACTTATTTATTTGAATCTATTTCCTTAAAACTGCTACAGATACAAGTCTGAGCTTTACATCTCTGGTGACCATGACGACGGTTTACTTTGTTTTCCTGGCAATACAACAACACCCTGAAGGATTTCTTCCTCATCAGGATTAACACGCGTCATTACAGGATCAATGTGATATTTGATAAGTGTGATAATTCATAATGGGCATCAAGCACTCAAGCCTGTAAACTTCTTAGTTTGTGTGCCACACATGTACTCGTCTGCTTGTTGAAAGCAAGGGAATGATGACTCATCTGACCATATGAGGTTTTCCACTGCTCGCTAGACCACTGCAGCTCTCTGGCAGCATTGCCCGGGCTTTAAGTGTCTCAATAGTATCATAACTGATCTCTCTAAAGGATCATACTAGTGTGTTTGCATATTTTAGTAAAACCAACAACACATCATACAAACATTATTAACATTTTCCACAGCAAATGATATTTTGTGTTTACATGCTGTACAGTAGTACAATGACCTAAAGTGTAACTCACAGTAAATTAGGTTAAAAAAAAAGCACAAGAATGATCCTTTAATTTTTGACATATTGGTCTTAATCGACTGCCATGCATTATAATATGTTTCATTTATTTTTCCAGTTCCGAATACACTCGCCATATAAGGATTTGTCCAAAATGAATACAGTGATGGTTATTATGTATTATTGTCACCACTCGCACGCTTGTAGAACTGTTATATTGAATTATTCCTGCTATGAAGAGTCCCACAGCCTTCATGACCTCTAAAATAAGATGCTGCACTGCACTGAACTGATGACTACAAATACACTATTGCGATCACTGACAGCACAAGGACAACTGACTTCAGTAGCTTTGATTGGTTTGCACACACACACACTATTGCAATATGAGAGTTGATATGAATCACAGGATTACAGACAATCCAGTAAGATGTTCTGGACTGGTCCTTTTGTACCTCTGAATGTGCATGCTTTTATTGATATGCTTCACTCATGGGAAAAGGCAACTCAAGGGAGAATCTTGCAACGTGATTTCAATCACTGTGAGTGTGTGCGTGTATTCAACTTTATTTAATAAAACAGCAAAGAAGGACTCAATATCAGACTCTTGGTTGTCACATTAACCAGTCAGGATTGTTGGAAATCTGCACACTTCGTCACACTTCTACACCATGTGATTTGAGGCTTGAGTTTATGCCATAAACAAAAATTAGGGATGATTTTTTTTTTATACTGCTGTTTCCAAAGTCAAGAATGTACTTTGAACCACGAGAAGTCCATAAAGTAATCGGAAAAAATGGAAATTTGAAGATTTACAATTCCATGACAACTATGCAAATCTGTTGTTGAAAGATTGTGTGAAATGATTGAAAGTCAGGACATCGAGTGGATGAACCTTGTGGTGGGATTGTTTTTTCCAAAGTCAGGAATGAACTTTGAACCTCGGAATATATCGTCAAAGTAGGAAGAGCCCCCCTCTAAATGTAAAGGATCTTGACCCTCTTCTGCATATCATTTCTCTCAAGTTTTATTTTACCCTCACACCCTGCATTTATAAATATTTTAATTTTACGTTGTATGTTCAAGTGAGGAGCCAAAGTGGCTGTTATCTTGTATTCGAGTAGGGAAAAAGCAGAGCTACATATGGTGCCACAGTAGAGTATGATACATCTGACTATCTAACACGTTTAAATCAAGACAACTTTTTGTAATATATATATATATATATATATATATATATATATATATATATATATATATATATATATATATATATATATATGTGGGAATAATGGACACAGGTATGTTTTATTGCCCAAAGGGACAAAAGGAAGATCATATCCCACAATCCTGTTAGAGAGGCAACTGTGTAGGTTTTACAACTCTACTGTCAACACAGAGAAACCACACATTATCTGTCCATGAATTAGATTTAAAAAAAGAAAAGAAAAAAGAATGATTTATATTTACCATTCATGACAGTACAAACAGCAATGTAGGGTGGAATAGGGAGGAAATAACAGGGCAGAGTGACACGCAGCCATACAAATATGCTGTATTTCTTATGCTTTGTATTTTTTTTATGCAAAGGCAGTGTGGAAAATGTGATGCCCATCTCTGATCCATAGCAACTGCTTCCTGTGGTTCCACACAGAATGAAAGATTAATGAGAAAATGAAGATTGAGCTTTAAATAATATATTTGAAAATTGCTGAGTTATTATGTAAATGTTCTAATACAAGTTTTATAATGTATATGTTGCTTGTTTCCAGTTTATAGTCTAATTGTTCTATGGAAATCTTGGTGTTTTTCTTGGGGTAAGGGCCAAATTTCTGATTGATACATCACCAGAAGATGCCAATCTTCCACAAAATAGGGCATAATTTGTATATAACTCATGCAGCAGAGAGTTAAGGAGACATCTAATGGGAAAATTACGTGTTTAAGAAGTTACAGACCAGCTGATGGCTTCAGGCAACAAGTTAAAAGCATCTACTGTCAGATATGGATGAATAAAGACGTCTGAGAAATCATAGACAGCCAAATGAAGGATCATAATAACAGACTTGTGATGAATAAGACTAGGCGTTATTGAACCGCCTCTCCAGTTGATTTATAATCAATACAGTAATATTAACCCAGTCATTTCCTCTTAGATCCCTCCTACATGTAGGTCAGCCAGGATCATCCTGCTCCACCCCCAGCAGGGCTCCAGCTCAGCTCAAAAACAAAGAATCTAAAAAAAATTGCAGAGTTTTTTAGTTTCTGAGTTAGTGAGAATCATAACTCTTCCCTTGTGCAAACAGCTTGCCTAAACAGAGTCAAAGTGACAGTGTTCAGACCGTGCTCCCGCCCTGCCCTCCATTCCTCGTCACTGAAAAGCCTTCCTCATAAAAGAAGAAACACTTCCTCACACCGCACGGCTCTGCTGCTGCAGCCAGATGAAAACCAAAGAGTGCCTGACCCACATGCGACATCAACTCATATCCTACAGATTTTCGGTGCCGTAATCACTTCAAAACCGGATATGGCTCTTCTGCGGGGAGAAAACGCAAAGCTGCAGAAGAGGATCACATAATGAGAGAGGCGCGGCGGGGTCGCAGGATTTACGCACTGAAACGGAGGGACTGTTTTTCCCGAGTTTTCTTGGCTCTAGGGGGGGTGAGGGGGGGACGCCACACGGGCATCATGAGAAGAGTGAAAGTTGATGAAGAGGAGAAGAGAGATGGTCCAGCTTTCAGTCTACGCATCTGCTGAGCTGCTCCTCACCGCGATTTCCTATCAGGTAGAAAGAGGATCGATGTTGATCACAACGCGTGCGCACAGAGATGGTTTATAAGTTGCATGTATTCGTGTTATTCACCCTGAAGTCAGCATTCTTTTGAATTCTCTAGCTTGTTTTAAGCATATGTCTGTCTTTCACCCACTTCCTCACACACACAGTTACATTATTGGATGCTGTGTATCTGTGCCATCTCTTCTTCTCTCATGCAGACTGGCTGCCGCTGAAGTGCAGCTGTACTTGGAAGTGAATTTGTGGAAGTCAGGGGTGCTCTGGAGATGCCGCTCCCCCGGGGCATGCTGCTCTGTCTGGGCATGCTGATGATGACTGCAGGGGGGGTCATGGCCCTGTGCGTGGGCCTGCCGAGCCATTCAGCACCGCTCTTCGGGGTCGGGCTATTCCTGGGCCTGGGGGGCGTAGGGTTGTTGGTCAGCGGGCTCTGCATGACCATGAAGAATCTCCAGGTGGCAGTGCCCGGTCACTTCCTCCTGCACCCCCGCACCGGCACACGCTTCAGCCCGCAGCAGGCACTGGCCATACAGAGGTACACATGCACCAAGGACACATGTACATAACCTGCAGGACACAGGTCTTCTTTTGCAAGTTTTTTAAAGTCTATTCACAAAAATATCTAAAGTAGACATGGATAGAGCGTGTGCGTGGGATAACTTGGACCAGTCATGTCATCACAAGATCAGAGGGATGAGGAATGGAGAAGCAAAGAGAAGAAGATTCATACTGACTTCTCTATTCTTTGCTTTTTATGAAATACTGGATAGTGTCACTTCTCCAAACCCCTAAAGAAGTATTCAAATGAAACAATCCGAAGTGTTTTGAGGAGTGAAACTGCTCACATCTCATAGACCTATGCTATGAGCTACATAAACTGCATCATTTTGAGGGCTCCCATGCCAAAAAGTTTGGAAGCTACTAGCATGGAAGACAGCAGACTTAGAAATAGAAAAACAATCCTTCTATCTTTAACATCTGAAGTGAAGAAGTTTACAGGCTTCCCTTGTTTTGTTCTAGATACATAAACGCACATACAGACAAATGCCAGAACACGCCATCCAGTGAGAGGAGCTGACAAAAGTTGTTGTTGTTGAACAGATCTCTTGGACGCATCACCACACATTAGTTTATAGTGTGCAGTTTGACAAAGAGCAGCAAAGTGCATTAGAGATGTTGACTTAATACTGAGAATTGGAAAGCAGCAGATTTTCTTATTATGGACTAATTATAGAAGTAGGTCATGAAGAAAACAGCGGACACACATGCATGTGGTTGACAGGCTCCCCTGGCATTGTCTGAGGTAATGTACGATAGCCTGCGAATTTAAACAAGACATACTCTGCTCATTGTCCATTGCTGTGAAAGAGTTTCCATCATCAAGTCTTTTTCTACCTCCAGACACAAAACTGACAAAACTCACAGTGATCAGTATTTCTGTCTCTTGAGATACAGACAATGGGTGTGGAGTCGTAATGTTTTTTTTTGAGGGTTTGAAGGATAATAAAATCACCACAGATGATCATTATACAAACAAGATAATGCATTTCCTGAAAATACAGTGTCATGTCTGGGAGCTGACATCCATTTCTGGAAAAAATTGTGAGTGAAGAAGCAGCTGAAGGCGTGTGAACTACAGCACGGAAGGAATGAGATTAGATTAAAGTGTAATCCTTGAAACGAGATGAAGTATATTTTAAAGTGTAATCACTGAAAGGACTCGACTGTCAGTTGGAGTGTAAGTGCTGAAAGAAGCTGAAGTGTGTGTCAGAAAATTAATTAACTATTTTGATGATTGATTAATTTTTAAAAAATAATATTAATTAAGAAAAAAACCCTAAAATTCTCTGGCCATAGCTACTTAAATGTGAATATTTTCTGGTTTCTATGATAATAAGCTGAATATCTTTCAGTTGTGGACAAAACAAGACAATTTAAGTGCATCTTCAGCTTTGTGATCAACATTTTTCACAATTTTCTGCCATTTTATCAAAAAAAAAAACCACAGCAATGATTTTTTTATTTGTTGCACCCCTAGAGTTGACTATCAGTTGGAGTGTAAGTGTAGAAAGGAGTTGAATCGTAGATTAAAGTATAATATAATAATCATATTAAAGTTTATTTGTGTAGCACCTTTCAAAACCAATGTTACAAAGTGCTTTACATATGACTAACAATAAAACAGAATTACAGGACTAAAATCTAAATGCAGACACCAGTGAAAACCAATGTTCCAAAGTAATTTACATAAACATGAGATTTAAAAAAAAAAATCCCCAAAGTGCAGCATATAAAACAAAAAGAGATGTCACATAAAAAATGACTCATAAGATAATTGATAAAAATGAGTTTTAAGAGGTGATTGAAAAGAAGATAATGAGATGGTTAGTCTGAGCTCCTCAGGCAGCTTTAAATTTATGACACAGTTAATCACTGAAAGGAGTTAGTTGGGTTGTAAATGCTGTAGTGTAAGTTATAGTCAACTCCTTTCAGTGTGTGAAAGGAGTTGTTACACACTGTGGGAACTGTGGTGAGCTTGATAGAAGAGTGTTGTCCTCCCGCAGGCTGCTTCAGTGACCAGATTTAAAACCTATTTTTCTCTTGAAGCTCTAATTACAGTAATAAACATCTTGAGCATAAGCCCGCTACTCACATTAAATCACCTAATATGTTTTCTCATTTGTTTCATCATTTATTTGGATAAAGTTTACAAGCACAAAGTGTCAAAACATCAAGTTAGGACTCTTGTTTAATCCCTGTTTGATCACACACTCAATATAAAGCATTTTGCTTTAATGTATTCATCTGTACAGTTGAAAGGGATGAAAGTGGAAAACATAAGAAGGGAGACAGCTGGTCAATTATTACTTGGATTACAGGGGTTGTTTTTTTATACCTCTTTTACCCTGGTCACACTGCAAGAGGAAGAATCACATATACACTGACAAGAGACACACAAGTCAACCTTCCTAAGAATGTAAAACCATCTGTTTATTAAACTGATATTATCTTCTTTGAGCACAGGAGATCATACTGAAGTGAGACATTTATTACAATCAGGCAAACGACACGCGCATTCAAGTTCTCTGTGCATGTTTTATCTTGTGCTGCTGCAGTCTTTACATTAATCTGACAGCATTGAAATTAGACTCGAAAGTACTGAAAGCGTTAGAGAAATTATTAATTAGATTGTTGTGACTTTTGCATAAAAGTTAGCCATTTATTCAGACATGAGACCAACACGTTAAATTACTGCCACATTAATGTTAAGAGTTTCATGTAAGTGTGATCACTGAAGTGAGTAGACATGTTAGTGCTGAAAGAAGTTGAAGTGGAAGTTAAAATAATCACTGAAAAGTGTTGACTGTCAGTTGAAGAGTAGGTGCTGAAAGGAGTTGAAGTGTACGACAAAGTGAAATGATGTGAAGGAGTTGACAGCTGAATTAGTTCAAGTGTAAGCACTGAAAGTAGTTACAGTGTCAGGTGAAATGTGAACACTAAAAGGAGTTGAAGTGTAAGCTCTGAAGTGCATAAAACGATTCTCATTTCCTATCTCTCATTTCTCGCCTCAGGAGGTTGGATCGAATTCGTCGGGAGATGTCAACAGACTCTGTCAGCACGAGACCGGAGCCCGAACCTTCCCTCCCGTCAACCCCACCTCCCTGGACTATGGAGCCTCCTCCGTCCTACGACACCGTGATGAAGAGCCAGGAGCACAGCCAGCAGCTTTAACCCCTCACTCTGGTGGACATATTTACTTCATGTCAGTGCCTTTTGTCTTCAGTTCTCAGCGGGAACCTTGAATGAACAATCGGTGCTATCAGTGAACGCTATCGCTGCAATGGGCTTATTCCACGCCTTAAGGCAGCCGCCTTGATCCTAAACATGAGCCAAGAAGCAGGAAGAGACTGCAGCTGGTTAAAGACTCATACAGACTGAGCCCCAGTGTGGCCTCTTTGTCTGTGTTGTGACTGATCGTGAAAGGACTCGAAATGATCACTACAGCTGCTTCACTCTCTAAACTAAGGGTCTTTCTCGAGACCAGCATTATGTAACTTTGATAACAAAGTTGAGGGATTCATGTCAACAGACTGGCTGCAAGCCTCCTGTAGACACATAATTAGGATATTGTATTAGCCTGCTTGACTTCATGTGACCTACTACTGTGGATGCACAGCACTCTTCAATCACTATAACAACTTGCCTCACAGTTCCTGTTTGTATCTGCACTCTATCCTGTCATAACCTTGCACAACAGTCATTCATTTCTCTCAATGCAAAGTGCCTTAACCAGTGACAGCCGAATGTCAACAATACAGTGTTATTCATCTTTCAGCTTTGTATCCAATATTTGCAGAATGTCCACTGTTAGTTCTATGTTGTGATGTTACCATAAACCTGAGTTAATGAATAGCTATGGCGATCTCTGTGGGTGGTGTCTGTTCTCAGAAATAATGAATTGTTTATTTAAGAGGGAAACACGGAAAGGCAGAGAACGGAAATGGCAGCTAATTTAAAAGCGACGTCCAAACCAAGCAAATAGGTACTGTTCAGAAGCTGAGTTGCTGGCTCCTTTTTGCCAGCAGCTTGAGGCAAGGTGACTTATCAGGTACACACACATACACACACCTGCAATTTTATACCTGACCTGGCCAGGCTGTCTGCAGGCTGTAATAGGCAGCAGAGTGGAACCCTAACTGTGTTTTCTCCACCCTCACCTTCAAGCCCTGACACAGAACAACATTAAATCTCTTCTCACCGGTAGCACAACAGGTGCTCCGGTTACCAGTTTACACATATAAGAGCTTCAGTAGCCAGCAGTGGTTGCAGCAATGGTCGAAGGGAAACCGTATCGGTATGGGCTGATAGCAGCAGGGCTGTGCATGGCTGCAGTTGGCTTGTTCATCATGACTCAGGAGCAACCGCACATCTATGGCACAATGTGCGTTCTGGGCGTCATCATGGTTTGTGTCGGGACTGTGTGGAGTCTCTGCCAGTGCTATCCCAAGGTAGATACAGACTGTGTGTGTGTGTTGGAGAGAAAAACACAGGAAATAGTATGTGATTGTGATAATGTCATGCGGGGATGGTAATGGAGATAATGGTGTGTTTGTTAGGTTATTTTGGCTCCTGGGATTCAGGAGGAAAGCCTAGAGGATCTAGAGTTTACTGCAGCTGCAGCAAAACATGAGAGGTACACACACACACACACACACACACTCCTACACTCACACACATTCTTACCCACTGTCCTAATGGCCCACAGATAAGCCGGTGTTCATTCAAGTCTTAATGATTCCTTGTGGTCGGTCTGTGTGTCTCAGGATGCTAGGCGACCATCATGTAGTGGGCAAATATGGCGACAGCAGCAGTGTTATGTGTCTGAAGGGAGGGAAGGTCTCCACTAATACACAGTAGATACTAATTTTATTATCTTTACAGGAAAATTAATGGTGATGTAATGGAGTAGCACTGGCAGCAGGGAGGTAATGGGGAGTGGAAAGGAAGAGAAGGATAGAATAGAAGAAAAAGGAGAGATGAGAGCATTTGGAAACATGGGCGGAGATGGTGAATGAGTAACGCTTCCCTCTCCCTGAACAATGACCATTAATGTTCCCTTGATTAAAGCACTTGAGCCACAGTTAGTGTAGTGGCAAGCGGTTGAAAACCTGCATGTGAATGTTTGCAATTACATGATTGTTCAGCAGCCAGATAAAGACATGCACACTCAGCAAATCCTGCCTTAAGAGAAAAAAAGTAAGAAAATGAGGACAAAATGCTGGAACTAGCCTTTCTATTTCTGTCCCTCCCCCTCTCCTCCCCCCTTTCTTATTTCATTTTAGGCATGCTGAGGCTCTGCCATGTTTCTGTGGCCAAAAGTCAAGTAACAGCAGACTTCTCCCCGAGGCCCTTAAGAGCCAGTGTCACAGCTGTCCCACACTGCAGCTGGTCTGAGGCAGGGACACCATCATGATGACACACAGGGCAGTGATAAGATCTCATGATGCTGTTTGAGTGTGTCTATGTGTTTTTTACAGCTATTTTAAGTGTCTGTTTCTATATTAACAGTTTTGCATCACTTTGTGCCAGTGTGAAGTGGTTAATAAAATCAAATGTGTGTTACATGGTAGTTCCAGAAGATGGCACTATTTACTATATGAAAAGGAGAGAGAATGTGTATGTAAACCTGAGAGACAGTGAGAGACACACATGAATTTGTTAAGTAGGAAGACACTGCACTGACCTACATCAACACCACTCATTTCAGCAACTTAGTGTTGCACATCCATAGAGACTTACAAGAGACAAATTTAAAAATGAACCATAAAAATGGGCTCAGCCAATAGCTTGACTTTTATTCTCTCCAGTATGGCGTATGAGTCCAGCTCCGAAAATAGCGGATCTTCCCGTAATGCAACTCAGTGCTAGTGTCTTTAAATACATGCCTATGTCTTTTCAACTTAAAGGAGGTCTCATGTAAACAGACCAAAATTGTATTCACATTCAGTGTTTGTCATCAAAATGCATTGTGTGTATCCTTGAGGCCTAACAAAACATGCTGAATGCATTTTGTTCCTCATAAAATATTTGGAAATATCCGTTGCAACATTTGTTGTTGATCAGCAGAATAGCGTGAAACTGGTAGCAGGAATATGGAATGTGTTGCGTATGTGTGTCCTCATGCGCGTACACCATACAAACAAATCAGGGATCCACTCATAAAAATGCAGCTCTATAGCACTACTTGTGGTTAAAAACTCCACAAGGTGCCTTTAATGGCACCAGTTTTTCCACAGTTTTAAGCTTCTGTTATAAATTGTAGTGTCACATTTCACATTAGAGGTGGTGAAAGCTACTGTGTAGCAGCACATAAGCCTAGTGTCCTGTCATCTTTTTATATCACTATTTAGTAAAGGTGTTTGGTGGCTTAATGAGAACGCTGCTATCTCTTAAAGGTGGTTAAAAATGATGTCCCACTGCAATATGTTGGGTTAATTGTACTGCATTGAGTAGCAGCAGCTGTGTAATCCCATTGGCTGCCGGCGGAGGTAGAGAGGTAGACAGTGTGGAGAGAAAGAGAGAGATAGCCTGACTCAGACAGCAAAACAGCTGAAGCGATAACACTTTTAACAAAAGGGACAAAATGTCCTAAAATATATGTACAAAAAAATAATACAAAGACATAGACTGTATAAAGTACAAAGAGCAAATGTTATGGACTACATCAGAATGTAAATGCTCACAACATTGTATCTCTGTCCTCTCTGATAATTTCTTCCATGTTTGAGATTTTTTACTAAGGTTGAAGACTATAGTGACAAAACTCCCGCCCATTTTCAATGCCAGAGTCCTACAGGACATGCACTGTAAAGGTCAGTGTATGTGGGGTCAAAGTTCAATTTATTTGAATAGTTTACCTTTGGAAAATCTGTTGTATGAGGCCCACTTTTTGTGTGAAAGCTCAATCCAAAATAACCCTGATGACATCATCAGGGTTGTTTTCTCGGTCTTGACAAAGCTCCTCCAGATCCACAGAGGACATTATGTAACTCATTACACAGGCTAAGATGTACTCTTCATGATGAGTAAACTCTGTAAAATCAGTGGAATGCACCTTTAAGTGCACTGTAGGACTTAATAAACACTTGTTCTGTTAAAAAAAACAAAAAAAAAAACAACTACACATATGAACTCACCATGGTGAGCCTCTGCACACATTTTGAGTTCAGGCATAAAAAAAACTTGCACTTACATGCGTAATGCGCATTGTTATGAGTAAACGTGAAAACAGCCTTTGCAAATTAACTTGAACTGAGAGGAAGTTTTTTTTTCTTCTCAGATTGACATTTAATAATTGCAGGGGGCTTTGTGAAACATGACTCCTCTACTGTAAGAGGTGTTTTTAACGGAGGAGAATCATTCGATACAAAAGCGGTGGCGTGAGCCCCAGAAACGTCACCAGTCCCCGCCTTGAATTATAAGAATCAATTGTTCGATTTTTTTTTCTCAATCAGAATAGATGGTTGGAGGCGTTATCTGACAGTCAGGCTCTCAGCGCGCGCGTCTGTCGGAGACACCAAAACATCTGGATAACTCAGACTGAAATAAACTCATTAGTGGATTTGTGTCATTTCACACTCATCCTAATTTTATTGAAAAAGATCCAGGACTAGTGTGAAGAATGCGTCGCACCTCAGCCTGGGTTGGCTGGGCGCTGTGTTTGTGCGCATCTTTGGCCGCGAGCGCGCAAGACTATCCCGAGGACGACGAGATGATCCTGGATCTGATTCGTGAAGACAGCACTCAACCTGAAACCGGAGCCGAACCAGCTGCTGAGTATCTCAGGTGTAACAAGGTAATAATCATCATTTGTCTGAGAAATCAAAGCATCTCCATTTTTACCTGCGTTTCAGCACCTGACAATTATCTGCAGCTGCACCCTCCACTGATGAAGGGGTGTCACCTGTAATAAGTATTAAATCTAGAGTCATAAATGTTGAGATGTTTTATCTGGGTTCTTCTTGGTGCCAAATAATCCATGAGGCAATCTAGAAAATACACCACCCTATACTTAAATGTGTTCTTGCAAACTGGCAACCCAAAAGTTGCAAAATTTATTTTTGCATGATTAAAACATGATCTGTAAATGATTAGGTTACTTTTTTTGCAAGTACGTCTTATGTCTCCTGCATGCGGACAAATCACCTGTACTCAATGTTCTCTGTGCTGTGCTGCAGGCGGCATGGCGCGTGCCCGGTCAGTACCTGGTCATGCTGCGTCAAGGGACGCACGAGTCTCACGTCCAGAGGACCATCAGGAGGCTGAGAGCCAAAGCAGCTAGGAGTGGCTATCTGCTGGAGATCCTGCAGACCTACTCTGGAGCCCTGCGCGGCTTCCTGGTCAAGATGAGCAGTGACGTCCTTCATCTGGTAACTCTTCACCTGTCACGCTGCTGCTGTGCTCACCTGTATCAGCCTAACATGTAGAGAAATAAAAGTCTGAATTATCTTCTAGTCTGTGATTAATAGGAGGACACCAAGTATGTAATCTTATGGTCTAATATCAACAATGCATATATTTTGGCTATAAATGTTTTCAGCTCCTTGGAAGTCACCATGTTTTGTTGTTTTAACTATTTCAATCACTGTGGATGTGAAGTTTATTTGATGCTGATCAACAAGGGAAAAAACCCTATGAATGGATCAAAATGAAGAAAGAACAGAAATATGAAATACATGTAACAGCGTAAATAATAATGACTTTAGTCATATAGCACTTTTCAAAACAGTGTTACAATGTGCTTTACAGTAAAACAAGCAGAGAGGACTGATTTAAAGAATTAAACAAAATCTAAATTGTAAAAGATAAAAACCAGCCACTTAAAGGACCAGTGTGTAGAATTTAGTGACATCTAGCAGTGAGGTTGGTCCTTGGTTAGTTAGGAGTTGCAATGAGATAAAAAATATTTTTTACCTAAATAATGGAAAACATGTCAGTAGCACCAAGCTTCATACAGTTGTGTATCATCTGCATTGCAACAACAATCTATAGCTATTATGTCTAATGATGATATGCCCAAAGGTGGAAATGTAGATAGGTTTGCATCAAATCTACACATGTAGTTGGCTATCATCATACTTAATTAGTATGGTGGCCAAAATGCCTACTTTGATCACACTCATATAAAAACATTGTGTTTGTGTTTCTGTCAGGTGGTGAAGCTCCCTCATGTCCAATACATAGAAGAGGACTCATCCATCTTTGCTCAGAGCGCCCCCTGGAACCTCCAGAGGTTACTGCAGCCTCTTGGTGGCACCTCAGAGAACGCAACATATAGGCCACCTAGTGAGTCATTCTGCCACACAGGCACACGCACATGCACGTGCACACGCACACATGCACAACATGCACACGCACTCACACACACATACACACACAAAGTAATTACATTTCTAATCCTTCTGTCCTCTGCAGATGATGGAGGGATGGCGGAGGTGTATCTGATGGATGGCAGTGTTCAGATTTCTCACAGAGAGGTTGAAGGACGAGTACTCATCACAGACTTCAATAATGTCCCTGAGGAGGATGGAGTCAGAGTCCATAGACAGGTTACACACACACACACACACACACACACACACACATACACACAAAGGAAATACTCACACTTGCAGAATACTTACATTTATAAGTGCAGTTCAATAACAAAGCTTTCAATTCCCTCTCACCTCTGTAGGCCAGCCAGTGTGACAGTCACGGCACACACATGGCTGGGGTTGTGAGTGGGTCAGATTCAGGTGTTGCTCGAGGTGCTGGTGTCAACTTGGTCCGTGTGCTCAATTGTCAGGGGAAGGGGACAGTGTCAGGAGCTCTGGCAGGTAGGACTCCTTCTGTCATTATATGGATATTATATTTATGAACAACAAATAGTCCTTGGATGTTTTAAAAACTTAGTTAGATCATGCTTTAAAGGACTGGTTCACAATTTTTCAAGTCTGTCATAAAACAGTCAGGTGTACATATGAACAGTGAAAGAAGTTTTCATCACTGTGATCATTCCTCCTGCTCATACTGGCTATTAAAAGATCTCTTTCAAATGTGCTTTCAGTGTGAGCGATGGGGGCCAAAATCCACAGTGTGTCCACACAGTCATTTTGTGCAAAAATACAATTAAAAATTTATCTGAAGCTTCTTCTGAGGCGTCAGCAGTCTGAGTTAGTCATATCAAGTGGATATCTGCCACATTTACAGTCTTTTTAGCATCAAATTCCCTCTTTGTGTTTTTTCTCAGACATTGTTTTCCCTGTTGAGATGTGGTGGAAGTATAGTAACAAAAAGAGAGAGAGGAACTTTGGCACTAAAAAGACTGCAACATTGAAAGATATTGACTTGATCTGACTCATTTGGAAGCTCCATATTAGCTTCAGATAAACTTTTAAACACATTTTCGCAGAGAGGCTTGTGGATTTTGTCCTCAGTCACTTACATTGTAAGTGAGGAATGATTCTGGCAAGAAACTCTATTTCAATGTTCATTTGAGCACCTAACCATTGTTTTAAGACAGATTTGAAGAACTGTGAACCTGTTATTTAAACCTGTTCACAGTAGTAACTTCTGTACACTGACTTTATTTTCTTACTTGGACATCATTCTTCTCTCCTCCTCTTAGGCATGGAGTATATCCGAGCGACTTTACTGGCCCGTCCGGTGAATGCTGTTGTTGTTCTGCTGCCTTTCATTGGAGGTTTCAGCCGCTCGTTAAATGCAGCCTGTCGGGACATGGTGGCTAATGGAGCTGTGGTCATCGCAGCAGCGGGGAACTACAGAGATGACGCCTGCCTCTACTCGCCTGCTTCAGAGCCTGAGGTTACATTACAATTCATCTGAGGAGCCTGACATTTACACACTGTACCACCTACTCACAACCATTACCCTAACTTGTCATGTGTGCAGGTCATCACAGTCGGGGCAGTAAACTCAGCCGACCAGCTCATGTCACAGGGAGCAGGTGGCAGCAACTTCGGCCGCTGCGTTGATCTGTTTGCGCCTGGTGATGACATTGTTAGTGCCAGTAGTGATTGCAGCACCTGTTTTACCTCCCGAAGTGGAACCTCCCAGGCAGCTGCACACACTGCTGGTATACATACACACACACACCTAAAACATCTAAAAACAACACAAGTCACCCAAATCAAAGCATGGATCTGTGGCTGCAGAATAAATGGTTTATATTCATGTGTAGGTATAGCAGCGGTGATCCTGTCATCCAATCAGAACACGTCACCGGTGCAGGTCCTGCAGGTGATGCTGCACTATTCCATCAGCAACAAAATCAACCTCCACTCTCTGTCCGAAACACATCGTCTTACTACTCCGAACCTGCTAGCAGTCATGCCTCCTGCCAACAACACAACAACAAGTTAGTGACTCACACTTTGTAATCTTACACACATGAACAGCATCTGTGTGTAGTTTACACTGTGTGCTCACTTGGGTGTGTAGGTGGGGAGCTTCTGTGTCGGTCAGTGTGGTCAGAGAAGTCAGGGGTCACGAACACGGACAAGGCTATCAGTCGCTGTCGTCAGGGGGAGGAGATGATGGGCTGCAGTAGCTACGCTCCTGACGGTGTGCACATGGGAGAAACCATTGCTGTGAGTTTAAATGGACTTCTCTAAAAATCTTTCATCTAATGTCCACAAACCAGAAGCAAAAACCAGAACCAAATCAGATGTTACTGAGGCATTGACTCTGTGTTAACAGGTGAACAGCGGGCAGATGGAGTGTGTTGCCTACAATGGTCCTAGGGGTAAAGGTGTGTATGCTGTGGCCCGTTGCTGTGTGAAGAGTGGTCTGCAGTGCCAGGTCCATGCCAGTCCTGAGCCCGGGCGACATGCTGAGTGTGACGGCCTGCAGCAGCACCTGTCTGGTAAGTTGCAGATAGGATCGTACTACAAACAGAGTTTAAAGGGTTTAAAGGAGATGTATCATTCACATTTCCAGGTTCATATATTTGTTCTGGGGATCTACTGGAATATCTTTGCATGTTTTACAGTTTAAAAACTCCTTATTTATCTTATACTGGATCTTAATGCAGCCCCTCAGTTCAGCCTCTGTCTGAAACAGGCTGTTTTAGCTCCTGTCTCTTTAAGGCCCCCCTCCTGAAGAGCCCAATCTGTTCTGATTGCTAGCTTCTGGAAGATGTCTCTTGGAAAATACATTCAAAAATCCAATCTGAAAAATGCAAGTGGACAACATGAATAAACCATGAAAAAACCTGAGCAACAAATCCTACAGAAAGGATGGAAGACCTGGATTTTGGTTTACAGGCAGCATTTTTACATATGTTCACCTCAAAGTTTTGGACCTTTGACCATATTTAACATGGACATCTGACGTTACAACAGTATAGAAATGAAGAAAGAAAATCACAAAAAGCAGGATATATCCCCCATAAAGGAATACTTCACTTTTTTCCAGAGAGTCAGGTGACAGATCAATATCACTCATTAACCAGCTAGCCTGGCGTTGTCCAAAAGATAAAAAAAAATATCAGCCTACCAACACCACTAAAGCTTTATATTCTGACACTAAACTCAACCTCTAACAAAAACAACTCATTGTTTTTACACTTCGGTTTTTGTACATATTAAACGAACAAGATAGAACGTGTTAATTAGTGAACTTTACAGGTGCTGGAAGGCAGATTTCTTTTACCTTTACACAGAGAAAAGCAAGCTGTTTCCCCGTCTCCCGTTCCCTTTCCTGCTGAGCTAAGCTACCCGGCTGCTGACTGTAACCTTATATTTAGCACACATGTAAAAGTGGCATCAATCTTCTCATCTAACTCTCAACAAGAAAAAAATAAGCATATTTTCCAAATATGTCAAAATATTCCTTTAAAAAGGGTACATGTTGAAGAAGTCTGTACTGTACTATATATAAACTGTCCTTTAAACCTTGTACAAGCTTTTGATGAGGCTGCATTTAGAATATCTTGATCAATCATGCTAGTTACCATGGCAATCACCCTGAAAGGAAAATTAACTCCCTGCTAGTATAACTACCAGCTTTGTGTGTGGCATAAAGAGTAGGTTTTTCAAACGCTGTTATAACACATTTACATGATATTCCTTATTTATTACCCTCACAATGAATTTGGGTTGGAGGGTGGGTCACTGCTTATCTGACAATGACTTTAGACAATTATTTATTTATTAAGTTGTTTTTTGTTCTGGTGTGATCTCCTGTAAACATGCAGCGCTTCTATTGTTAGGCTGTACATCTCGGTCCACTGCTGAGATCTTGTCAGACTCGCATCCACATTACGGCGATCGGAGGCGTTGCATGGTGAAAGAAGACGTGACATCACATGCAGTGTGCTGCCACGCTCCGTCTCTGGAGTGCAACTTGTTGAAAAACATATCAGCTGATAAAGAGCAGGTGAATGAGACAAATATCTTTTAAGATCACCTCCTCAACTTTCCCTCAGACTCTGACTGAACTCTAACATCACTGCTGTTTTCCTCCAGGTTGAGTTGTCTTGTCCCTCTGGCTGGACTCTGACCGACTGTAGCGCCATCTCACAGGGCTCTGCTATCTTGGGGCCAGTTGCTAGGGGCAACAGTTGTCGTATCCGCACTGCCACAGGAGCAGATGGGGCAGCTGGCATCGCTGTCTGCTGCCGCATCAGACCACCAGAGCAGCCCACCACAACTCCTCACTGATCGTCTCACTTTGATGTCCAACACCGTGGAAACAGCTTTGATATTTCTTTAATGCAGTGTTGTCATATTTGTATTTCATCACCTTTAGACCCCAGAATACTCAGGTGTGACTATGAGCACTTCTGTGAAACTGTTCAGTTTTAGGATTAGATCCAGATCAGCTCCAGCACACACATCGACATACAAATGTTGCCTCATGTAGTTCTGTCTTCTTGGCTACCTTTAAAACCACTTCACATACACAGTTTGTAAAATGTAACCAAATATTTTTGTATCTTTTTACATAACAATTATAAAAAAAGCTTTCCTGAAGATATGATTCATTTATTAAAACAGATGTCGACTTTGTTTTATCTGACATACTGTCTCTGTGTTGTTTTAATTCAAGTGAACACTATAAGACAATAGATAAAGACAGTGGTTCTCAAAGTGGGGTGTGAGGATCCCCCAGGAGGTCTTGTGGGGGTTCCCAGCAAAAAAGGGAACCATTTATTTTCAGTATAATTCCATCCTTAAATAACACGACAGAATGTATGACTAGCTTGATCATGGGTTTCATACACTTTAATTTATAATTAAATTAAACATCTAAAAGCAAAAATCTTATCAGATGGAGGGCGCTAGGACAAAATCTTATCAAATCAGAGTCCATGGTCTAATTTGTGTCAGGTGTGTCGGGTCCTTGATGTGAAAAAGTTGGAGAACCACTGGTTCTTGACTGCACTGTGTATTTGATCAAATGTTTTCAGCTGGTTCAGAATGATTTTCGGTTCCTAACTGAAGGATACCCAGACAATGAAAAGGAGGTAGCAAATAAAAAGACAGCTGACACAGTGAACACAATGACAGACTCCAGTTCAGTCCAATCAAAACTAGATGCACTGAAATATCTATCAGAGCACACACAAACACACAGCGGGTGGCTCAGTCAGCAGCAGGAACAGCTGCAGGCACTCAGCTGTAATAGCATCTTGATTAATACACCAAGTATCTCATGCTCACTTTGCATTTGTCTGAAGATGCAGACAAACCAAAAATTAAAAAGCTGACTTTGAGTTGAACTTTTTACTTGAGCTTATGCTTGAATAAAACACATTTGTCTGTCCAGAGTACTGAATTGCATCATGGGAGAGTCCGTAGTTCATAGTTGAAATAAATGGACTGAAAAATACGATGTCACGAAAACCAAGCATGGTCTTCACATACAATAGGTGGATGAACTTCACCCTTCATGACAGATGCCTTATCAGTGAATTGATTTTTTTGTCAGTAAGAACATAGGCGTTGGAATGTAGCTAAGTTATGTGAGAGTTCATCAGGGGGAGCTGACCTGCTCGCCCTCTCTGTCTGGAGAATAACATGGGATGAAATCCTGCAGCAGTCGACAATTAAAATGTACAAATGAAAATTAAGATGCACCAACATGATGTCAGGTAGATCTCTGGCCAGAAATAAAGTCATGAATAATGTGACAATCTGTAAATGTACATGAAAAACAATGTTTACAAAAGGTTGTGCATTCCAGTTTATTTTATATCAAATTTCCCCTTAATCAAACTCTGATGTACAAATTAAAACTGAGTTTTAACATGCATTACAGAATCCTGTGATGGCAGAAGTGAATTTTCAAAATTGAATGACAGTAAAAACCCGTATAGATGCCAATCCATACCCACGCACTTACCCATCCCTCCCTGCATCCCAGGATTAAAACAAAAGATTGTTCTGAAGTGTTTTTTTCCTTCTTTTTTTTTTTTTTTTTTTTTTTAAAGTAGTTGTGATGTAGCAGAGGGGCAAACCTAGGAGAGACTCTCGGCTGAATTATCACTTGGCACAGACTGCATGCAGCTCCATCAGATAGCACGTAACCAGCCACAGAGGAGGGGCGTGTGTTTGTGACAGTAAGTGCTAATGACCAAATTACACAGCAAACAACACAGGGGGCTGTTTTTTTTTCTCCATCACACAGAAAAGACAAACTTCACCACCACTTACTGCCACACATGCAAATGTGCCAGAGAGCACAACATGACATTCACATCTAGTGAGATAGAGAGGAAAATGGGCTGGGGGGTGTGTGGAAGGGCTAAAACAATGTCTTCCCTCTCCTCAGGCTCCGAGAGCCCACAGCAAGGACGCAGAGGAGCCTCAGTGGATTGATTACGTGATGACTCCAACAGAAAACCATTTTGCATGATTGCTTTGTAGGTCCTCACACTGTAAACATTGACCTGTTAAAGCTGATAGCTAGTCTGCTAAGCTAGTTTAAGCTCATGTCTTCAGAACATCTGAGTGAAAATGTGGCTTCCTTAAAACTATCTAGCATAAATCAGTATCTACAAAGTGTCTCTGCTTGAGTGCAGAGTGAAAAGAAGCAGCATTTGACCATCACCAAAACCCTGTCCTGTCACCTCAACCCTGTTTTATTAGGGTAACCCCCCCTCCCCTCCCCCATACACACAGAATTATCAACCAACAGTAACATTCCTACAATCCTTTGTCACAACACACAGAGGACATTCCCTGTATTGTTTTGGGTCTAGCGGGAGATGAAGAAGCCCTGTTGCACTACTACAGTGAGACTATTTGACCACAGGAGACACTGGTTTGGTGTCACGGTCAGGACAGGTGGAGAAGACGTTAACACACCTCCTCAGAGACATGACAATACGGTGTCAAGAGGTGGGATAGGGGGAGAGATCGGGAGGTTAAGGCACTTCAAGTCTCCCGATGATTGGGGGGGATGATGGTTACACGGGGGTGTTGTTCTTGAGTGAAAACTCGGGCTACATTTGGGTTTGGCTCCTCTGTGTTTCCAAAGGTAGACAAAAGCAAAAGGCAAAGCAAAAAGAAAACTCCATCAAAAAAAAACAAAAAAAACCAACAAAAAAACCTGATAAAGCAGAGGTAACAGTGAGGCGAGGACCTGTTCTTTGTGTGTTTGTGAGCGAAGTGAATGACGTGACACACGCTTGCATGTTTTTCACAAGTTCTACCATAGTGTGTTATTCTTTGTGTGTGCGTGTATAACCTTGGCACCTAAAAAATAAAACATGCTCCTGAGCTCCCTCTCAGTCACAACTGATCTGTGGGCTTCCAGATCAGCTTTTTCTTGCATAAGGCTTGAGTCCCTAAACATCCTCTCCAAAATTCAAATCCGTCCAGAGTCAAAGAAAGTGGCAAAGAAAATAAAACACGGCAATGAAAAGAGTAAAATCCAGCACATGAGGCTGCCTGTCAGCGAGAAGAAGTAGGGAGAGTGCTGACCATGGCTGGCACTGCTTGTTTCAGATTTGCTGAGGGCTGGGATCTGTCCTGTTTTCTAGGACATTCCCTCGCCCGCGCTGCGTCCCCGTAGCGACACTGCGGTCGCTAGGGGGTCAAAGGTCAAGTCACAGGCAGAGTGGCTTGCTATCAGGGGTTCCATGCGTCTGCAGAAGTGGCACTGAAAATAGATCTTGAGTTTTAAAAGCAAAAAAAAAAAAAAAGAAAGAAGAGGACACGAGCGCAAGGAGGCTCTAGAGGAACTGACCGTCACAATAGACTGGGCTGGACTATAAAGTGCATACTTAACCCCACCCCTCCCAAGTGCTTGTGTGTAGAGATGTTCATGTACAAGTGCACACGCACTGTCTGTACGCCAAGTTCCTCTAGAGCGGCTAACGTGACCTCTTGCAATTGCATGGCTGTGGAGTTGAGCACAGGAGACTTTAAAATATTATCTTACATCGGAAATTACACCTATGGAACAAATCTTTACAATATGAATATGTCTATGTAGATACATTGGCAAATATGAGCAGAAAATTGTTAAAACACAACCCAAACCCATCCTCCACCTCGCTGTCATTCTGAGTGAATGAATGAATAAAAGGATAAACTGAAGTCATCCGTGATTGTGGAAGGTTTTGCACTTCCCCCGTAATCAACTCTGCTGCCCTTAATGCATCTCCACCATCGCCTTGGCTGGTCTGAAAGGAAGTAATTTATGATTTATTCATAGCTCCTTAGTTGCCGTAGCGACCGAGAGAATAATTGTTCTGATTGGCTTGTTGTGGAGTCCTAAATGTCCTGACCAATCAGAGGCGAAGTGCAGCCCTTTCGAATGGCTGCCCGGAGCTGTGCTGCCTCTCCTTTATGGAGGGATGCTGCTGGTGGCGGAGCTAGGGGTCCACGTCTTCTAGATCACTCTTCGAATCACCGAGCATCATGGGAGACTCTGACCCCTGAGAGAGAGAGATAGAGATAGAGAGAGAGAGAGGATAGGTACGCATTTAATTTTAGGAATGTGGTGTTTTTGTGAGGAAAAGGAACATGTGCTAAGCAGAGACAGTGGGATTATAACTTGTAAACAACACGCTTATTATCAGCAGTGTTCATGCCTGCAGCAGAACAAGCCTGACAATCTTGTATAGTGTGGGCATCCTGACAGGCACAGCATGAGTCAGAAAAAGAATGAAATCCACCACTAATAACAATCGTGGGAGGCCTTTACAGCTACTGACAGGAGCCAGTGAGATGTTCCAATTTTGTGCTCTTCTTCTCAGCGTGTGCTGCTGTAAGGCGATGAGTAATTTAAGAGCCGTGTGTGTGAAGTTGAGGGCTACCTGTCGGAGGCTGCGGTCAGCGTTTTCGTTGGCTGGACTGCCGTCGGAGCCGTTGCTGCTGCCAGACTGTTCCTTCTCATTTAACAACGCTGTAGCGTAGGCCAGGGTATCCTGCAGAGTTTGACACACACACACACACACAATGAGACAAAAGTGAGTTAAGTCAGGAGCAAAGGAGAAAATGTAACCGAAGGGGGTCATATGATATGCAGTATTTCTGTGTGTGTACCTGTGCAGAGATTGTGCGCTGGAAGGTTTTATTGGTGGATGTCTCATTGGAGACGTTGCTCTGTGGAGTCCAGTAATGTTCAGTCATCTGAGGAAGTACAACCCAAATCACAATCATCATACAGGATAATTAGAATAAAAAAAAGTCACAATTTAAAATGTCTATCTCCGCTGTACTTGGTGACACAACATTTAAAACGTGCCTTTTTTTGCAGCCACTGCACTGCCCAGCTCCAGTGACCAGACAAGTCCTTGAAGTAATCCTTGGCTGGAGGACACCTGGTGGGAAAAGTGAAAGGAGGTTCAGAATTATGAGTTGCCTGTTTTGTCTGACAAAATATCATCAAAGTATCACCATGGCTTCCTGTAAAACCATGACCTCTAACCCTTAGATGTACTCACTTCTGTGCTAATGTGACCAGGAACTTAACACACTGGTAGCAGCGTCTGCTGTCCACGTTGTTGCTCTGATGCATCAAAGCTGTAAAGACAAAAAGCTCAGTTGGGTTTGTTTATACATTCACTAAATCCTTTTAATACCCGAACAAAAAACAAAGATTCAGCCAAGTGGCATGGCAGTCTACCAACATTATGAATAAGAAAAACACAACAATAAAAAAAAAAAAGACATACCTAACAGGCCTTTCTCTGACTCAAACGCATATTTAAGTCTCTGGGATTGCAGAGAGTCCTCCACTACCTGAAGTAAAAGAAGAAGTAGAACAGTGATTACACAGATATGAAGTGCTAGATTAATAGGTTAAAGGTCACTGATGACTGTCACTCACTAGAAGCTCCTGCAGCATCTGAAAAATGTTCTTCAGTTCATGAGGTGGAGCCGTCTCCAGCTGGGTCTAAAAGACACAAAGATTTGAAATGAAGAATACTCGTAACTGACAAAATGTCTAAAAGGTCTGACATTTACCTCTTTAGGGTTCTTAAAGTTTTGTTTTACCTTGAGTAACTGCAGCACTCCCAGGGAGAAGGACTCGTTAGAGTACGAGCAGTAGGTCACCATCTCTATCAGGAGAGCCAGGGGGCCCGACAACTCACGCATGGCAAACATCACCTGATGGATATTCACAAAGACAAAAACAAAAACAAGAACAACTGTCATCAGTCAAACAGGTTCTGATCATTTTCATGTTTGTCCTGATAAGTAGGTTATTACCCCTAATTGACTGTCTAGTTTTTTTTAAATCCCTACTTTACAAGAATTGTGTCATTAGTCTCGATCAAAATTTTAATCAAATCTAAAAAAAAAAGTTCAAAATACTGTGAGTAGTTGGTTTGTATGTTACCTC
The DNA here is from genome assembly GCA_029490765.1 of Euthynnus affinis. NCBI lineage: Eukaryota > Metazoa > Chordata > Actinopteri > Scombriformes > Scombridae > Euthynnus > Euthynnus affinis. The sequence goes on from CM055848.1 coordinate 10,585,645, forward strand.
TAGCAGGTAAGGCTGTCCCTCTGGAGTGAAGAGTGAGGCCAGGATGTCTGCGTGGAGAGGGAGGAGCGGGGTGGAGGCCGGGACGCAACTCACACGGAGCTTAAAACTTCCTGGAGCTACAATGAAGAAAAGGTGACAAACGAGTCAGACCGAGAACTGGACTGTAGAAAATAATATCGATCCTTCTCCGTGTGTTCATGCATGTGAGAAAAAGAGTTGATTGTAAGTGTCTCACCCTGTGTCCGCTGGGAGCTGAGGTCAGTGTGCAGAGTGATGAGGGCCAGGGTGCTGTGGAGGTGAAGAAACTCCCGAGCCTGAGCTGGACTCCACCGCCGGTTCTGTAGAGACACACAGTCATAAATGTCGCAGAATATTTTAAACTAGATTCCCGATAGTTTTCCATGTGAGTGCAGACAATAGTCATGATTTATTCGATTTATTATTTATTATTATTATTATTTATGTTATTACGAGTGCAAAGTTAAAAAACAAACAAAAAGGTGACACACATATATGACATTTTATCCACCCAAAGTTGTTTAGATTTCTCTAAATCCATCTGTCCTTACAGCTCAGATTCCCCTCTGTCCTCTAACAGGCCGTTTTGGAAGCTATTTACATAAAATTGTTATTAATGGTCACCTACTCTGATTGGCTGGAGGTGTGGCCCCCACCTTCACCCCCAACCAATCGGAATATGACCTAATGAATAATGCACATTCCCTTGTGCTGCATTTTTACATGGAATCATGGCTGCAGCTGGAGACAGAAGACACTGGGCCTTTCTCAATACCAAGTTCAGACTTGGCAGGTTCAGCTTGGGAGAACAAACTTCTGAGGACGGGAGGACGCAGTATGATCATTCTGCAATTGGAACAGCCGTGTACATGCTGACACCAACTCAGCTTCAACACAACTACCTGATTGGACTGTGACAAAATAATCTCAACTGAAAGCTCCACTTTTCTCACAAAAAAATAACCTCATTGACAGAGAGATGCAGTAAATTATGTTATTCAGTCTGTCCAAACTGTTATGCAGCTTAAAATGAAATGGAATTCAATATAGACTGATCTCTTCATTTTAATACATTTATATTTATTGAAATGTGGTGATATATGTACATATAGAGCCCCAGAGGCAGCGTTGTCGTTCTGTCCAGTAAAAACATGAAGCTTCATTTTACATTCAGACAAATTAATTTGGCAGCTACAATTGTTAGATTTCATTTCAGTGTCCTACTTTGCTTTTCAACCGAGCTGGATGAAAAGCAAACTCTGACTGTAGAAGTTCCTAGCATATTTGATTTGACTTTCCAGCGTGACAGACATAGTAACGAGTTCAGTCTCAACACTGCTAGCTCTTGAGCTGTGAATTTCAAAATTTCAAATAACTTAAAAAGATAGGATTGGGTAATTTTACAGCACAGGAGGGACCCCACACCATCACTCTAACCTAGACAGCAAGCGTGTCAGAAAATGTTTTTCATGCACATGTCACACGCAACAGATAAGCGCTACATTTTAATCTATGCAGCTGTCTGTACCGCTCCATGCAGGCTCGTGTGCCAGCGATTTCCCACAGCCATAACAGCGACCTGAGGTGTTCATTTATGCTTCAAATCTATTTTCCTCAATTTTACGCACATCACTACAGTCAGTATTGGGCTCTGAGCGTTTCCAACACGTGGGTGGCCTATGATCAACTCTGTACCTGAACTCCTCCAGTGTAGACACACAGACAGAGCACTTGATGCTTTTGCTGCTCTGCTGACGTGCTGCTCACGCTACATTTACTGGCTAGACACAAGGTAATCTTTTTTTCCACGAAAACCGGACATTTGAACAAAAACTTGCAGAGTCAGAGTGAAGGTATCATTGTGTTTTGTATCATGATGTACTATTACAAACTGTATATTACTAAGTTGTACCTGGTTGTTTTGCCTATTGGGTCCCAATAGGAAGATAAGCATCCGGCGATAAGCTGAGTGTTTCAACAACAACTGACAAGGACCGCAACCCTGAGAGAGGGAACAGAAAGAGGAAAAAAAAAAATCATTCACTGGGTTTTAATTTATTTGTACTTGGGGAACTAAAGAATGTAGAATAGTTGATCTACTTATTTGTTGCTTTTTTTTTTTTTTTTTTTTGCTTTATTACCCTCTGAGCGAAGTTACTGAAGAGGCCGAAGTACTGCGCACAGTTTTTCACATTCTCAGGAACGTCTTTGTCCAATAAGGAGAGTAGGGCGTCAGTCAGGCCGTCCACTCCCGGGTCTCCAAAGTGAAGAGCGCTCTCCAGAGTCTTTTCAAGGATGGATGCAACCACCACCCTCACTTCCCTCACGCTGCACTCCAATAGACAAACCCTGTGGAGGAGAAGATAGAAAATATAAAGATATTCAATACTGCAATTTAAAAGATGAGGAAAATGAATGGCATTGAATGAAAACACAAGTCTGATGCTGGTAATGGTGTTTAAGCATCCTCAGTAGCTCTTAAGGTGAAGCATTAGGTTGTAAAAAATAAAGGAATGCAGTTAAAAACAAGATTTGTGTGGAAGAAAACACTTATTGTTGTGTTACAGCTCTGGCCTTGATACACGGCTGAGTGTGACATATTGTATCTATTTCCTCTGAGAAGGGGTGTGTGGTGTGTAAAGGGGGCTGGGGTGTACTGTTGCCCTGAACGTCCGATGTTTCGACAACCAATCATGTCTTAGGACCACATGATCACCCCATGCCTGAACATAGAGTAGTGCAAGACCACACCTTTCTTGAAAAAACACGCCCACTTTGGGAAACTATCCTCTGGATCTTAATGTTTACATTCCAGAGAGTAACCTGCTCTCTCAGCCAATCAGCATCCAGTTAGTGAGCAACACAGGTGTTCTTAATACTCCTGCTGTCAATACAGATGCAATTGTAAGCGTGTTCAAAAGTACCCCAGAGGCTCAGATGGTGTGTGTGTGTGTGTTTGTGTTAGTGTAAATTAAATATATCATTAAGAGTTAATGGCTGTTATATTCTCAGGTAAAGCTTAATTATGTAGGAATGTGCACTTGAGAGAAAGAGAGTGGAGCATTAGTGGCTGCAGCAGCATTACAAGGGTGGAATGATTTGACCCTGAGTTGAATGTTCATTGATTAGAACGAGGGAGCAGTGCTGGCAGCTGCCAACTCTGTAGTATCACATATCACTAGGACAGCTACAAAAATGCTGCAGTGATTAGACCCAGGCCAAGGCCCTGCAAATAAAACACAAATCTCCCCTAGAAACATACAGTATGTCGATGCTGTTTCAGGAACTGCATAAAGCAGAAGTGATTTTTGCTGCAGTTAAAACTGTGATTGTAACTGCAGTCTGACGAACAGAGAGAGCTTTTACACACGTTCTGCAGCAGCTGGAGCTTTTTTCTGACAAACTCAGTTCTAGAAACTGGCTGTCAAACCATCACTATGAAGTTTATGTTAAAGTGTTGTCATTATTTGAAGAAAAAAAAAGAAAGATGTAATTGCATGTTTTTGCTGATAATTTCTTCATTTAGTTTGCACACATTACACATATAGGATCACATATCACATCAGGTAACAAACACATGTGACAGCTCTGGGGGTTAAGCAGCTGGACAACAAGCACTGACCTGGTGATCTCTCTTCCCTCTGGTCCAACCAGGTACTGCACCATCCACTGGCATGCTTCACTGCTCTTAGACAGCAACACCTCCACTGTCGCCATCCACTCCTCTGTGTCCACCCTGCAGGAGATTGACAGAACAATAGCATGTGAGACAGACAGAAAGAGATATCATGATATCAATATATCATATATATTGCAGGTCATGGGGGGGATAATAATGATCCATGTAAATGTAGATAGGTGTGTTCATACCGGAGTTTCTTTTTGGTGTGCAGGTATGTGTGAAAGAGAAAGTGAACAGCCAGCTGAAGACTCTCTTTGGCCATAGCCTGGTAGTCTGCATGCTTCAGCTTTGTCTGTAACACACAAACAAACATACATCATTTTTTAAAAACATCTTTGTCAAATGGAAACTGTACCACACATCAATTGCTGTTATTTAATGTTTTTTTAATGATGAATTGTTATGTAGTTTAGCAATATTACTGGAATACTGTTTATAGTTTGTTGATGACACATCAACACTTCATGATTTGAAAGATCTAAATGTGACCAGACTGACAATTGAATTGAAAAAACATTTCCGGTGGGAAAAAAAGAACCAGAATAGACATCATTTAAATGACAGATGACATAAGCTGTTAAGAGTGAAAACAGTGGAATTGTAGTTGCTCCTTCTTAAAGGATACGTTGCACAAAAAAGAGGGAAAAACATGCAGATATATAAATGTGGAATAAAATATTTGCTTCCTGAAACTTGTAATATCGATGACTAATGATAACAATGATTCTAAGTCAAACTTTACTCTCTGTGCAGCTCCTCTTTGTATTTATATACAGTTAGAAACACATACTGCATTGACGGAGGCCAGGGAGAGGGTGAAGTTGAAGTAGTCGCTGTTGTAGACGTCTCGGTTCCTCATGAACTTGAGATTTTCATCTCTCACCATCTACACAAAAGAAAAATGAAGTCAGACACTAGCTACTAAACATGTTGGCTGAATCCCTAGCAGGACAAATGTGAATATAGTGAGGAGACAGACTTTCTTCAATATGGCCTCTGTGTTATTTTTTAGTTCCACACAGGCAGCTTTATGTCACTTAACCTGATAGATGCTGGCAGGCATCTTCTCTACAAACAGGCCCTTCTTCTCTCCCTTGCGGACCAGGCGGGTGAGGAGGGTGAGGCGGTCGTTGTTGGCCCTGGGGGGGCGAGGAGAGGACTGAGGAGAAACATCAGGAGAGGACGGGGCAGACCTGGGAAATATAGAAACAACGTAGCTTAGTGATAATAGGAGGTGCACTGTTTAGGTTTTCTGGCGCTGGTCCTACTGTAAATACAGATTCTTTTTACAGACAGTCAGACTGTTTGTTTATAAATAATCTCCAAAAAATGAATTACATGTAAATGTGTGTTTGATGGCTGTAATGTCTCATGAAAAGGGCTGTGACGTCTGTCTGAAAACTGGTTAAAACTGGTTTTAAATACTGTACAGGAGACAAAAGCTGTCAGTGGCAGATAGAAGGCCTACAGTCTTATTTTTCTGCTGACTGCTGCACACTGTTGTGAGAAACGGTGACTGATACATTATCAGTAACCTAATTAAAAATGTTTATGAGGTGAATATAGTAAATGGTGGGAAGTTCACTCACAGTGTAAGGTCTTCAGCTTCCTGCCTCATGATGCTGACTCGGCTTTTTTTGGGCAGAACAGGTGAGTTTTGGTCGCTGATCTTCTGATAAAACAACATGTAGGCGTTCCAGTATCTCCTCCGCACATCAGGGTATGGGTTCGCTGCACACACACAGTCACACACACACACAAATCAAGGTCACATTTCTTTAAAGTCCCTACCACAGTGAAGTAGGAGACATCTTGTGGCCAGCATTTAAACTTTTGGAACAAAAAATATTTGCATATTCATGTTTTTTTTTTCAAAAGGAGTAGATGTTATTTTGAGAATTTGAAACAATGTTAACAAACAGACACAAATAATTATTCAAGTGGAGTATTTTTATGAAGGGGATGTTTAAGTTTAGTATTTGAACGCATGTTGTTACACTGATGTCAGAGGTAATGCATCTTACTTACACTGGTCATAAACTTTGGGACGGTACTCTCCTCCAAAGCACTCGTATTCCAAAGTCTCATCGTTCATGTCAAACTCCTCCACCACGTTGTCGTTGAACTTGTACCAGCGTCCTCGGGCGCTACCACTAAGACAGACAGAGGCAGAGGGAGGGCGTAGGAGGTGTAAAGAAAAATGTCACATTTGCTTAAACAAATAATAAATCAAGAACACCAAAACAAAAAGACATTGACTAACTCTGTGGCATTTGGTCCATTTTCTCACAAGATTCTGTCAACATACTGCAGTGTAGGTTTGTCACCAAGACATGGCGTTCACCTGTACACTAACCAGCATGTCTGCTGACTTTGAAAAGATCTGTTATTGTCTAAAGGTCTAAACATTTATAGATCTGACGTACAGGATAACTGACTTCCAAGGAGCTCCAGAATGTGTCCAGTTCCCTGGAATAAGATCAACTTCCTGAGAACAAACTTTCTTTGTTGTAATTTTAAGTGGGGATAGGAACAAGCGAATGTGCAAGAGCCTGGTGCCAAATATGAGCTTCTGTGGTCTCTTTACGTTCCATTTCTCCAGTGAGCATTCCTGTCATCTAGAGCCAGACATGTGGAGACGCTTACAAACTAGACCAGGAGCCCAAACAAAATGTGATGCTGCGTTCATGTGGCCCAAGGAGGTCCTCTAAATTCTGCCTGGAAAACTAAAGCGATAGATAAATGTGCTCCACTAATCACTGGTTATGTGTCTCTCATGTAAGATAGGAACAGGACCTGGAAAGAGGGAGAACTCTGCAGCATGTGGCTCCAGCAAGCACATTAAACCATAAATGTTTTAAATTTTCAGAGAACACCAGCCCCTTAAATGTGATTTATCCTATATTAAAAGATGGGGAAGCTTTTGTGTTTGATTGAGCTTCTCTTACCGTCTATCTTTAATGAAGGAGTAGTAGTGCCCCGCATGAGCCTGACCACTGTGGACAACAACTCCCACAAGTTCATAGTTCTCAGAAATGGTGACTTTCTTCCTGGGTGACCCTCCTGATGTCCCGTCGCCTCGCCCCTCGCCTCCCTCTCCGCTGCAGTCTTGACGAGCCATTCCAGAGACGGTGTAAGGCTCCATGTTCAGCACCCAGGGGAACTGTGCACCGACAACAAACGTGCAGAAGTAAACCAAATTGTGTTTGTTTCAACGCTTGAGGTGAAGATACATTCCCTTCCTTTGTATCAGAGCCAAATAGTTCTGAATGTTAGACTGTGTTCATTTTAAAACTAAATAGTGAACTGAGAGAAAATTCTGGCATTTGGGAGGAGTTACTGGGTGCTTGTGCTACAAATCAGTGGATAAAAGTATGTAATCTTGGGATTAGAAATGGTCAGTACCCTTATCTGTTCGTCATATTTGATGGAGCGTCCGCTTTCCCAGTCGAAGCCGAAGCGCATGAGGTGGATACAGAGAACACTGGGCAGGGATTTGATACATGTCCTTTTCACTGTGGTCCTCTGTGCAGAAGAAAAAGAAATGTACATATTTGTAAGCACATGTGATTTCAGTGTAGAAGAATAAAAGCATGTAGAGCTCATTACAGACCTTCTCCTTGCATTTCTCACAGTAGTAGGCGTTGCTGCCCTCTAGCACCTCTCCTCTAACAAACTGGTCTAATGAGATCTCTAAACTTTGGCAAGATGTCACTCCAAGGTTCAAAGCCATGAACGTTTCTTCACGCTCATACCTGTACAATAAAAAGATCAAAAAGGTTCAAACATTATCCCCGAACTGTCTCAAAATGAAACCATAGTGCTGAATTTTGATAAAAATAAATAAATATGTGCTCACCGGTGAGGGCAGTCTTTACAAATCTTCTGGTCAGAGAAGATTCCCTGAAATGTGTTTTTGAAGATTTGTTCTCGGCCCATTTTCTGGTGGAGGGGAGTTTCATCATTAGCCACATCATCATAACCAATTAGCTAATGGACGTACTTAGATGGTGCACATAATGTTTTCTTTTTAAATTTGTGTGGTGTATGTGTGTTGTACCTTGAGATGTTCATCAAGCTGATCCACCAGGCTAGTAAAGAACTCGTAAGCATCTTGTTGTTCTCTTACATACAACTCCTTGTTCCACATCTTGAAGATCTGACATAAGGAATTTGAATGTGATTAATAGTTGGGTAAACTGGGTTAACTTAATATAGTTGGATGAGACTATCAGCTTGTCGGGTAAGAGAATGTATGTGTTTGTGATTAGTCTACTGTTCTGCCTGATTGATCTCACTAGTGAGAGACATGTCAAATAGTGTTGTTTAGACCTTGCAGGCATAATGTGAAAACAGACAGCACAACATACTGAATCTCTTTAAACATCAACGCTCTTCAAAGTTTTCACGATAAGCCAAACTCACTTAATGGTTGCTACAAAATGATAAACAGTAACATCTGAAGTTGAAAAGTTGAGTTTATTACTAATCTAATCATCTAATACCTTCCAGAAGTTCTCAGGCACGTAGTACTGCAGTTTGCTCTCCATCAAGTGGCCAAACAAAGACTGAACCTGGTAGAAGACGCTCTCCTCTGGCTGGTCTGTGTCATCCTCAATAGACAGGAAAGCCTAAACACAAATACAGACACATTTAAGCATTGATACTGGATTCTCCATGTCACAAGCAAAGAGCAAGCGCCCTCTGGTGAACACATAAAGTAAGTAGCACACAAAAACCATGCGCACCTCTGGCAGACCAGGCTGCATGTAGAGCTGCTGGAACACAGCATTCATGTAACATGTGGCTCCGCCGTTCTTCAACCCGACAAAACCGGAGACCGAGCGGCTTTCTACTGGGGGCAGATACTGACAAGGCGACAAAGAGTTATTTTCACAACTCGACTAACAGCAAATATTATTGTAGGAAATATTATATTAATAAGTGTCTTACATCGAATTCTTTGCAGAGCGAAGGATCAGACTGGTGGTGCATGGACAATAACTCTCTGGTGATCAGTCGGAGGTTGGGGAGAGAGCTGTCAGCCAGCATCACCAGCACCTCGTAGGCTGCCAATCTGCTGCTGGCTGTGCTGCACCTGACCAGACACATAGATGTTGAAGATGATGAAATATTAAGGGTATTGGTAGAACAATCAGTATTAACTAGAAAAGGTTCATAGCTATGAGTGCTCTGCTTTTAAAAACAAAAGGCTTCACTTTACTTATTAAAATGACTCAAGCACGTATTTCTATTTTAAAATGAGCTCACAAGAAAAAAATCAAAGTAACTGAAAAACAGGAATCAAATGTCATACTTGGGGTGGAAGTCATGGCTGGGGGCCGGGGAAGTTGTCGGGTTGGAACTGTTGATGATGATGCGCGAGGCTCGAAACAAGAAATCATCTAACAACTGCTGGATCAGAGACGGACCTGAGAAAAGAGTTACACGTCGTTACATAACACACCAGCACTCTCAACTGAATCAAGTTACCAAAAACTGAATACAAGAGATCTAAAAATGTATCAAAGAGAATGTGATGTGTGCAATTCTGAACTTTCCTCATTTGTGTAATGGGCTTTTTTTGTTTACTTGATTTTTCCTCACCAAGATGTTCCTTCTCATTGCCACAGAGTGAGAGCAAGGTCTTGATGAGCCGGAGGTGTCCTGCCAGAAGGATGTTGTCTGCCTCGCTAGTCTCCATCTCAGAGCTCCAGCTGGGCTCAAAGTTGTCGAGCCAAGAGATCTCATCCTCCAGCATAGTGGCGGCGCTCACTTGTAACACTTCCATCTCTGAAGCTGGGTGAGGACAGACGAGTGGAAAGAGGGAGAGAAAGAGAGAGAGAGACACAGAAAATAACAGAAAACGATTTTATGATACGTTGAATTTTAGTGACTGAAACAGGAGGCTGTATTAGAGGGATTTACATCTTAAAAACACATATAAACATTTTTAAATTTAATATAGCTAAATGTGCGATCACTTTTTAAACTCCTTGTCATATATCAATTACTTGTTTTAACACTGTGCAACTAATTACATAACAGATTGTTCACAGAGTATCTTACTCTGGTCTGGTAAGAGTGACTGAAAGGTGATTTTATTGACTTACTGGTTAGATCATCCAGAAGCTGACATCTAAGGTCAAAGTACTCTGTGCACTGGGACAGCAATCTGAGGAGAAAAAAACATGAAAAAAATATGAGAGCACTGCAAAGGTTTTCAGTAATGTGTATCTCGTTTTTTTTTCTTGCTGAATTACCTCTGGTTGACCCCTCTCATGACAGATGTAGGACTCCAAAGAGGCAGCTGAGCAGTAAGAACGACTGAGAGGAGGAATAAGTTGGGTTTCTGGACATCAGGGAAGGCTGAAGTGTCAGTCTGGCTCAGAGTGTACAGCTGATCACAAGCTACACGACGGATCTGTAGGAGGCACGGACAGAAAAAAAAAAGATCAGTGAACACATACCGTCATAGTAGGGATATAGAGTGAAGTCTATTGAGCAAAGTGAGGGTGTTGTTCACCTCTCCACTGGGAGATCCCAGCAGAACATCGATGATGAAATCATTGACGGAGGGAAGGTTGTAAAAAGATGCTGCGGAAAGAAAACAAGCACACACAGGACTTAGTTTACAACAACCGTACTGTGCCACTGCATAGAGGACTGAGGATAATGCATGTTAAGTGACTGACAATGGTAATAATTTAATAAAGGTAATTATCAAGAAGGTGACAAACAGTGTGGGAGTGAATGCTTGTGGTGTGTTTGTATTCCTGCATGAGTCTTACATAGCTGCTGACAGCGTAACTGCAGACAGGTAACCAGCAGTGACAGAGCCTCACGGGCAATGATGGCATCTTTGATGGAGATACTCTGCTGTCTGACGCATATCCCTGCATGCAATGCTGTTGGCGTGGTTTCGCCCTCACTGCTGGAGCTGCAGTTACTCCCTGTTAACATACACAAAACATTTGTTTAGCTTTTGTTTGTAGCATCTGCAATGCTTCAGCCATCAAAATCCCCCATTGAGGTCACAAATCAGGAATGAAGTTAAACAAGATAATTATCATGACTACTGAATGCAAATATTTAGCTGGCCTTCGAAACAAGTTATCTGCTTATAGCAAGCAGCTTGTTTATACCAGCAACTAAAACAAAAATTAAAAATGATTTGTGTTTTCCGTCTCACCAGTACTGCTGACTCTGGTGCGGACTCCCTGCGGCAGAAGTGAGCTGTGGGTCTCTCTGATTGGCTGTGGGCTGCCAACCAGATCCAATCGCCCCGCTGCAGCTGCCCAGGTCAGACGCATGAAACAGGCCACGGTGGAAGTGAAGTCACCCACCTCCATGGTCTAAAACACAGACAAAGTTAATATTTTACATTTAAAAAATCATTCTGGGTGTTGACTTAATGGTTTATTTGCCATTGAAAGATCTTGAAGTTGGAACTATATGTGTTTCTGTGAGTGTTATTCAAGTACCTGAATAGCTACACGAGCAGCAGGTATGATCTCCTCGACTCTTATGGATGAGCGCTCAGACAAAGACATCTGTCTGTAGGAGGACTTCTCTGGAGTTCCACAAAGAGACAGCTGTCGTCCAGTCCGCCCGGCGTTACGGAACGGACGGGATGACAGCGCCTCACCATCCCTGATGACATCATCATCTAGTGCTGCAGGCATGCTCTGGCCAACCAAGAGGAACCTGCAAATAAATCCAATTGAGTTATGGAAATCTGGCATAGTATGTGGCCCAGTATATCTACCTCTGTGTGTTTGAAAGAGATGTTTTTCACCTGGCCAACTGAAGACAGATTGAGTAGACTCCTTGTCTGGTCTCATAGTCCACCTCTGATGGAATGGAATCTCTCTGCATAACATTCACCACCAGACTGCAGAGAAAACACAGAGAAAGACGACTGTCAGGATGACAAATAAAAAAGATCCTGTGAGGCACTTTGGATCAAAGCATACACCAAGTGGCATGTGAGCCAGGTATAATGCAGTTTGACACACTACTGACACTTCCCACAGCAGAACAAACCAAACACAACAGCTAGACAAAAGATGCCACTTTCTATTAACAAGTCTCTTCTGTGTACTGTTACCTGAGGCCTCCTGCTTTAAGGAAATTCTCACAAAAGGACTTGCTGCTAGTTTTGGCCATCTCATCATCAGACGTGGGCATGAGCTTTGAACTCAACACCTAAGAGAGAGAAAGAAGAAGGGTGAAAACTGGTGTTGAAGCCATGTCTGCTGAGTTCACATTGATTATCAGACAGACAGCTGTTTTGGAAAATTAACATTACTTTGATAGGGGTAAAAATGATTTTCACCACCAATTAGCATTAATATGCCTGTTTGTCTTTTTTTTTTTTTTTTTAGCTCTTTATCATCTGTGACAGTGTTTTTTGGCAGCTTGACATGTTCCCTTTCTGCAGTAGAGACGTCAGAAGTTGCTTTGGACTCGTTTTCACTCAATCATTATTTATTTATTTCCTCTGTTGCAGAAAAACATGTGACATGAGCCTTCAGAAACTCCTGCAGGTTAAACTGAACTAACCAAACACTGTTAGTGCTGACTGACTCTAACATACTCACTAAAACAGACTTTAAGACACTTGCTAGCCTAGCAATATTAATGCTTCAAGCAATCCATAATACAACACTCTGTGTAGAGGTATATGCAGAGTGTGTATGCAAATGAACCTATAGACCAACATGCATAACTGGTCAAAAATATTGTCTGTGGTTAACCATTTAACAGTTGACATCCCTGCATCAAAGGCATCATTACTAAAACATGTACTACTAAGCTTTCAGAGCGTGTGTTAAAATGGAAAACTCATATACAGTGATGGGATGCATTTTCACTTGTGTACCTCCAGGTTGTAAAGCACTCTAAAGGTGGACATGCCCGGGGCTGAGGATCTGAACAGAGACTCCAAAATGGATGCAGCACTGGGCTGGTGCTGCTGCTTGGAGGCCATAGATGGAGAGCGAGAGCCTGTACCCTGACCAAGGGTGAACAGTGTCTTCTACAAAAAAAGAGGCACAAAGGCACTTTAGAAAATAATACAGAGGAAGTAAAAGGTGAGAATGCATAAAGCAGAGAAAGATAAAGACTACTACAGACCTATCAAATCATTCTCACAAAAGAATGTGTTGACACAAAGACATTAAACAAGTCTATGTGTTCAGCCATGGTAGTTATCGTTTGACGTGAACACATCTTAACAGACGGTCTGATGTACCTGATGGCTCCAGACACTGGATTCTTTGGGAACAAAGTTATCGAGGGCATCCTGCACTTCTGGATCTGTTGGGATGAGCAGCAGCAGCTTTCTCACACGAAGGGTGATCCTGAAAGTAACAAAAACACACATGAACAACGAGGCACTTCAGCTGATTGAGGGCTTGCATAGTCTCTGTATACCACAGTAGTGACATATACAGTCCTTTCTTTGTTGTTGTCAGCAAGGTGTATGTAATTTATCAAAAAAATCTATCTCACCTGGATTCATCCAAGTTAGCCAGCTGGTAAAGCATCTCAAACACATTACACACCAGCGCCATTACCACACCAGGCAAGGACTTCTCCTGGAGAATGACAAACACAAGCACAGTGAGTGTTTTCTGCAGTCTGTAAATCTAAGTTCATGTCTATCAGCTTGCGCCTTGGCATCTTTGAGAAAGTACCTGCTCCAAGGCGTAGGCAGAGTTGAAGACAGCAGAGCTGGAACTGCTGGAGGCGGAGGCTGAGGACTCAGAGCTGCCAGAGGGAGTGCCAGTGCCTGAACTCTTCACAGTCAGGCTCTGCTCATCATTGAAGCCAAGCTGGGACAGCAGCTTCTGATCCCGATTCATGGTCAACTAACACATGGTGAAGGGACAGTGAAGGGAACGGATGTGAGAAAAAAAACAAAACAGGGATTGACGTTGTTCAAGGCTGTGTTTCCCCTGCCACACAACAGAAGCAGTGGGCCAACCCATTAACAAAGAGGAAGTGGCACCCCCTGCCTGGAGGACTTTACTGTACACTGATTTGTAGTTTGTAAGGTGTTCTGGCTTCAGGGGAAACACATGACTGGGAGAGGAGTACAATACTTTGATGAGGGAGTGACAAATAAAATAATATATTTAAAACAAAAGAGGAACACACAGTCCCTCCCTGTCAATTACAGAGTTATAAACACTTACCACACTATCATTGGCAAAGATCTGGACATTATCCACCGGACAGCTCAAGTGCTCAGATATCTTCCACCGGATACTTCCTATCGTCTCATTACTGTGGGTCTGCAGGACACATGCACACACACAGACACACACACACACACAGAGAAGAGACATTTCCTCTGGAGATGTAACTCTACATAATGAAAGTGTATTAGAGGGAACTAAGAAAAGTCTCACAGTACCTCTAAGGTGAAAGTGTCTTTGGTTGACTCATAAGTGATGTGAAGAGTGACGGGGTGTCCGTTGAACGAGGCCCCGTGAGGTAGAATTGTGCGAGGGACTGAGTACATATCCTACACAGAAACACACACAAATATTCACCTTTTGTTCAACACCTTTACTTTCAGGCACTGCAGAATGAAGTTGGCAGGGCCTACCTCTATAGTGATGACGTAGCGTTCAGCCAGTAGCAGCAGTCTTTCGATTATTACCAGCTTAGTGGATCTGGAGATGAACACAGGAAGGTTTTCAAAAGGACTTTTTCTTGTGTGTTTTGGATTAGCGAAGTATAAAATGAGTTTCTATGATCACCAGTTAGTGAGACAAAGAACAGTCTTACACAAACATGTTTTAATAAGGTTAATAACTATGTTCTTACCCAAACCCCCCCGTGTACCTGGATGGTGATTGTACAGATGTGGCCACAGTCGGCATGGCAGTGGCCGTCAACATCTTGGTTGCCCTAGTAACAGCATGTGTCAAAGTAGGCCCACCCAGGGCCGAACTGGCAGCCTGAGAAAAAGAGACACATAAATGTGTTTCCATGTGTGGATTTCTGTGTAATGGCACAATCACTTTTTACAGTAGTGCATTTGACCACTTACCTCTAGTCTCTTATAACAATCAGCAATGAACTTCTTGTGCAAAGACACAGAATCCTGTGAGGATGGAAAGTTAATGTTAGAAATGGTTTCAACATCTGCCAAGCAAAATCCAATAAATCAGCTTCACCCACCATACTGGATGTTGACTGTGTGATATCTTAACACTGTCAATCATATACAGTCTTTGCTCTTTGCCTGTACCTCTGTAGTTACCACTGTGTACTCTAGAACAAAATGATGGCTCTGTATCAAACAAGCAGCTTATCATACTAGCATTAAGAAGACAGTTGTACCACAGCTTGAGTTGGAGAAACAAATAGTCCTACCATACACTGTTAAGGATATTCTCTTTTCAGATCTTTCGAAAATATTTGTTTGAATAACTTTGGACCAATTATTGCACATTGAGTTAACGCACGGAAACAAGTTGCTAGGATAGGTCAATGAGACATAAAATTTAGAAAGGCATTTAGACTCACCCCTCTTGAGAAACAATAAATTACTCATTGGTGGAAAATCAGTCATATATCAACAGTGGCAAAAACAGAAACTACATACTTTTTCAAGATCTGAATTGCACTTTTAATTTGTCCAACAGCTCCTTCTTCATTTACTGACAGCTATGTACAGCAATGTATACCACACACATACACACACACACACACACACACACCTTCTTCATCTTGGGATTGAGGTTGGTGTAGCTATATGTAATAATGAGCTGGATTGCTTCATTGGCTATCTCTTCATCGGGGGTTTCCATGGCGATGCGCCAGATAAAATCCATCCCTGCCAGGTCAAGGCGTTCCACACACTGAAATATGATACATTGAACATAAATGTCAACCATTAAGACGTCTCTTTATCTGTATGAACAGTGCATTCCACTCTCACTGACCAAACAATGAACTCTAAACATTATTTGTAATGTGAATCAAGAGGAATGTGAGTCAAGACTGACCAGCTGAGTTCCTTGGCGTTTCAAACGGTGATCACACAGATTGACGTTCTCGAAGAAGGTCTTAAACAGATTGAAACCTGAGAGACGCATACAACATATGAACTGGGGTATTGCTTACGTATTCATGAGCTAATTCTGAAAGGCTGTAGGTCAATAATGCGTCTCTCACCATTCATGGTGATCTCATAGGGCTCCAGTTTGAGGATCTTCTCCTTGAAGAGCTGCTGCTGAACATCACTCTCCAGGTCATGTTGTCCTTTGGTGAACCACTCAAAACACATCTGCACAAATCAAAACACACTATGTTAAAGCTTCATCAAGCTGAATTCTGGGTGAAGTGCTTGGGAACAGACGTTAGAATGCACAGAACTGTGGGTTCTCCAGTAAGTAATCTATGTTTAGTACTGTTTGTCTTTAGGTAAAAAGGAGCAGCTGCCACAATACTACTTTTTGTTACACTGAGCTGCAATTTTTCCCCCAAACATAAACATTATTACTGATCGATCCAAAATGATCAATAAGATTCCAAATGGGACAAATAGAGGAGAGGTGCCAAAGATCAGTACAACCAAATAAATCAGTCAAACCCTCCTCCTGACTGTTAGATCAGATGTCACGCTCAAGTGCTTTGTTTATAAAATTTTTGACCAAACATATACACAGTGAACAATCAGAAACAGCAGGTGACACTGCAAGACAAAGAGTATTGAAGAACAGCTTTAAGAAGGCAAAGAACAGTGTTGAATTGTTACATTTTTTTGAAAAAAAAAATGCAAGGTTCATTTATATTTCCATGCTATTCTTCACCTTTCCTAATGCTTGTACTGTGACTTCTGTATTGATGAATACATTCATCTTATTTACATGCACATTTTTTCAAATATAAGAACTAAGAGTGAGTATTAATATCAACATCACACACCAGGATCACGTTTTCATTTTTTTACTGTATGTTTTAGCGCCTTGAACACAGTATTAAAAAGAAAGAAGAGAACGGAGTGTGTGGCTAATGTTTCCTGCGATCCTACACGTTCCTCCACAGCAGTCATCCAGAGAGAGGTGCAACAACAGTCGTGGGACAAGCAAGGACAAGGTTGCATTTACATAACTGTTTTCATCTCCTCACCTCACGGTCAAGTTCACAGACATCTGGCCCGGATACCAGGCACTCCCAGAGCTCCTTGGCCCTGTTCCAGACCAGGTAGAGGCTGGCCTCCTGGAGGAAGAAGGCCAGGAAGCGCAGGTGGCTGTCCAGATACTAAAAAGATTCAGAGAGAGACAAGTCATCTTGACCCTCAAACAGACACACACCATCAACATGTAACACTGTGCTGTTCAACTCGAAATGCATCCTGTGTACTGACTGTATAAACCCAGAACAGAGGTCAGATAAAATAAGTTCCAAATGACATTACTGACGTTAATGTCAAATCATTAATTGTGTCATTAATCATTCGTATGAGCTGCAATATGATAGAAGGGTAAATGCATAAAGGGAGATCAATAAAATGACAACAGAAATCAAATTAAAGGCAAAATAAATACAGTTGTGATTCTTGAAATTAAATTACACTAAGAAAAAGGCTTAAGAGACAAAACTCCAATATAGACAAACCTCCTGGTAGGTGTATCGTCCGTCCACCAGAGTAGATCCTGAGAGGCCGTTGTTACCCGCAGCAGTCACAGCGAGTCGATGACAGCACATGAGGGATCCTGTGATCAGTTTGACGATCTCAAAGTTCTTTTTCAAGTCTTGGATGATGCTCTATGGAGAGGCAGGGAAAGGTTACCATGGCAACATTACACTAATAGTAAAACAGATCATTTTGATTGTATGTGTGTGTGTGTGTTTGTGTTACCTTGTCTTGTTTCTGATAAGTCTGCTTTATGAAAGAACGGGTGATCTCGTGAAGCTGACGGAGAGCAGGAACAACCCAGACTGCCTGAGGAGTGCTCTGCTGAGAGGCCTGTTGACACACACACACACACACACACACACACACACACACACACACACACACGATAATTAGATAATGATATCCACTACAGCAGGGTGAGCACATGAACACGCGCTGCAAAAATAGAGGTCTGTGATGGTCTTCATTAATCTGATTTTGTTATTAGATTGACAATATTCATTATGCTTGCTTTGCCATAACAGACCCACCATTTCTGCAGTAAGGACAACATGAGAAAGAAAATCAGGGCCAAGGATGTAAAACATCAGCAAACAGTTTCAGGACTGTCAAAAAGTTCCAATTTGTGCTCTTGAAACTGTTTCTTTAAGTCAAAAGTCAAATATTAAACATAACTTTCTTTGGAAAAACTCTGGATATCCATGGCTCTGATTAGATTCCTCTTTGCATGAGTAAACATGCTAGCACTTCCACCAAAGCTGACCGCTCATCCAGCAGTTAAATCACTTATTCAATTCATCCAGCTCTCACCCAGGACAAGATCAACACCACTGTGCAATCATTAGTCACAGCCAAAAACCCTCTTAGTAAGGCAAGCGGAAGATTAACATACACCTGGTTGAACTACCTCATGTTACAATCAAGTGTGAAATTATCAACCTGTGACCAATGAAACCCCTTTGTGGTCGAGCCCTCCTCCGCGATTGGTTGGCAGGCATGAAGCAGCGAGATTGGACACAGATTGGTCAGAGGAATTATAAACAATAAGGGCTTCTTCTCTTACTTTGGACAAAGAGTTAGCTTTCCTCTTTCCCCAAGTGCCAGTAAGAAATGAACTTTGAGTGTCGCTGCCTTTAGTGTCCTCCTGAGTGTAAGTCTAGAAACATGCATTTCATTTGAGCAGGGAGAGATTGTAAAACAGAAATACTTTTGTTCAGTATGTGTGGCTTTACTCAATTCAAAAAAAGACATTCATCGTGGTGGATATTTTTGACATGGAAAAGCACAGGTGTAATTAAAAACATTGTTTTGATTGCTTTGTTTTATTTAGGTGTACCAGTCATTTCTCTCTGGTCATGCCAGAGAGCCAGCACGCGGATTAACAGGAAGCTGACACACCTACATGCATGACTGACTGGTGATGTACAACAAATACATCTAGAAAGACAGGATGAAACATGAATTCCTTTCAGACTTTAATGCACTTTCACCTACAACACATCAGTTGTCCCCATTTCCCTACATGTAAAAGTCTTTCCTCATGTTTTTAATTTATCTTTACCTGCAATATTGTCAGAAATCACAATTAGGTTAAGGATCAATAAAAGTCAAGAACTGCAGAGCTTGTGTCTATTAAGTATGGTAGTCCAGAGCTTTCTTAAATCTGACAAATCCTTCTTTGTGCACGGATGAATATGAAGGAATTATGTCATTAGTTTGACAGCATCTTGACAAATAAGCCCTACTGACGAAGATAAATACTGAGGCAGAGCTATTAAACAGGGAGATGGGATAAGAAAAGATTAAAAAGGAAGGGATTAGTTGTCTGTGTCTGTTTGACACATTCAGAGGGACTAAATCAACCAAGAGAGCAAAGTAAGAGTAAAAGAAGACAGGTTAATTGACTTTTTTCTTGACTTTTAAAAAGAAAGCTTTCAAATATATAATGTATTCATGAGAGACAGGCACTTGTTTTGTGAAAATGGAGCCACAGAGTGGCCCCATCTTCATAAACCACCGCTGCTCCATGGATGCTAGACTGGGGTACAATATGATGCAAGAGATGAAAACAAACTTAAGTCAAAGGGTAACATGCAGCACTAACAAGGACATGCTAACTTTAGAACAAAACTGTCACAACAGGAAGATGAACGCAGGGGCCCAGTGCACTATTTACTTTAAACTTGTGCAGCAGTTTTCAGCTTCACAATAAACAGTCACTATTTTGTTATATGTATACAGAAAATAAAAAACATATCTACAAGAAATGTAACAATTCTCTAAATCCACAGTTCAGTTCAGACCTCGAGTTTTGAGCCACAGTTCAGTTCATACTTCTTTTTTTGGGTGGGTGGAGATTTAATGAATCAACTACAATTTGGAATATCAAAAACACTATGAAGGTAGATTAACTTCACACAAATTAACTAAGTAAACAAAAATAAATGAATAAATAAATAAAAACACTGAAGACCAGTCTACATATTAACCAAGTAAACAAAAATCACTGTATTTCCTCTAATAGTGGCCAGGCGCTTTATTTACCTCGGCTAATCTTTTGTTACTGCACTACCGGTTCCGTCTTTCATGTCGTGAGGAACCACGTCTCAAGACCTTAGACGATCGTGTTGCGGTCTCGGTTTCAGAACCATTACACACCTAGTGCCTACTTATAGAGCCTTCACCCACTGAAACTCTACACCACAACTAACACTAGCTTACACATCTACAAAGTCTGTAGCTGAGTGTCTGTAGCATCTCTGACTCACCTTCTTAATGTCTTCAATACATTTAATGATGTAGCTCCGTTTCACAGTCTCCTTGACAGCGTAGGCATCGCTCAGGATCCCCAGGTGCTCCTCCAATGCCTGCTGAACCAGACTGGTAGGCAGGGTGGGGAGGTGTGCCAGCTCCCACAGCACCTCCAGCACCTGAACAGACACACACGCAATGCTACAGTCTCAAAGCTACACTTTTATAATGAAACCTAGCATAATGTTAATTCCTTATTTCTCCTCCAAATTACTTCTAAATGTCTTTAGCATTGATAGGAAGACTGATATACCAGCATACCTTGCCTGTTGTAGTTTCAGATCGAGCCTCTCTGCCGATCCTCCCGATCAGACTGAGCAGCTTCTGCCTCACACGGTCACTCTCAACCTCCCAGCTCTAAACAACACATAAACATGTTATTACTGAAACTACACACACACACACACAATTACAGGTCACTTTTATTTGAATCAATTTATTCCCCATAATCCCAGTCACAGAGATGCTGCACCACTGACCTTTTGTATGAGCACAAAGAGGTGGGTGAGTTGATCGAAGCTGAACTTCACAGCAGCAGCAGCAATGATTGTGTGAATGTTTTCAATCACAGTTGATGACTGGCCTGCCTGAAATGCAGACACAGGAATCAATAGATCCGTCAAAGGACAGGTCATTTATCTATTTTAACATTTGTCAAACACACACAAATGATAATAAATACAGTGTCAGCGACGCTCCTATGTACATAAAATAAGTTAACTGCTCAATTTACAGATTAACAATTAAAACAAACCTGTTGAACGTGCTTAATGAAGATGTAATAATAACACAAATTTAATACTATTGATGTGTGCAGTGGTGCTGACCTGTATTTTCCAGATCTTGGAGAGTTCGTCCAGCGACAGTTTACTCCCCAGCAGCTCAATGATTCCCTTAATTCTCTCACAGTACTGAGCCTGGTCAATGTTACCTGGAAGAAAGAAACATTTAATGACAGTAGGTACCATCAGCCAAAAGCCCTCACATGCAATTTGGACGATTCCTTTTTGGTTTCAAATTAAAGGGCTACAATTGTTCAGATGTTTTGTGTTGCAAATCAGTTCATGTTGTCCCAGGACATGACATATGTTCTTACCCTCCAGTGCTATTGACAGGACTGAGTTCTCTACAAGCCAGTCTAGCAGTTTATCCGTGTCAATGGCGTTTTTCACTGTCTTAGCCACCGTGCTCTCCTCTATTAACTTTGTCACCTGCAAGACAATACACACAAACACAAGGTGAGAAGACATCAGAAACTAATTAAAACACCCAGAAGAAAAAACTAAACATGTAATTTATTCAAGTTCTGATTTGACAGTTCAGTTCCTATAAGAGCTCACCTCTTTGAGGGAGTTCATCTTGGTAGAGAAATGGGGGGTTTTGAGCATACGCAACAACGTGTCCAGCCGCAGGTCATCTACCACATTTACCAACTCCCTCTGGAACCTCATACACAACAGCTTGATGGCCGACAGCAGGTCAGGGATGCTCACCAGGCGCTAGAATTAAAGGACAAATGAGAAAGGAGACTAAGTTATAACATATTCATTAGGTCACAACCATTGTACATGTTTTCTTAAAACTTTGGAAAATGTTTCTCTACATTTTCAACCCTTTTCCTCCTAAATTTCAATGGCCAATTCCCCCGACTGACACAACTTTGACCCAGTTGGGTGTGAGATCACAATTTGAATCACATCATAAATGATACAGACTACTAAAAACATATTTTACACAGGTTGCAGTGGTGGAGTACAAAATTGGAAAAAAAAAAAAAATTCTATCGTCTCTGTCAACACTTAAAAGCTGTGAAAAGATTCATTTTAAAGTTTGGCACAGCATCTCTACCATCTGTCGCTGTTTGATTACCAGCTGATAGAGATTCAACATCATACTCGCTGCCTCATTTGCCGTCTGCACTGCTTTTTAATGTGTTTGCTTGCTATGCTTGTTCTGTAGCAGCATAAGGGAGGGAGCTGCACAGCCAAATGGAGCACAGCCAAAAGACCCCACAATCTCCCCCTCCAAGATCCTGATCCCCCACTGTGCAGTTGTCCTGAGCATCCAGTAAGAGTCACTAGTTCAGCAACAAGGACAAGATCCCTCAACTGCTTCCCACTTGTGAACAATGGCGATTGTGTTTGTTGGAATGCACACTGAAGATGGACATAACACTCCCAGGAAATTGAAACAGACCTTTGTGGGGAAAGCCGAGTGGCTTTTGGCCACTGCGTCTCACTTCTACAAATTTAAGAGCACAAATTATAAGAGGATGACAACAACACTACCTTGTCTTTAAGGTCCTTTTCCTCCAGGTTCTGTACATATGTGATCATCTTGTGGATGACTGGATCGAGCATGGGCTAGAAAAAAAAAAACAACATCATGAGAGTGTGTTGATCTCTGTGAGGGGAAAAGGGCCACTGCGGCAGCACACAGTAAGAGGATACAGCAAATAAAAATAGAATATAAATCAGAATGGAGCACAAGGGTCATGTAAACACGCACAACTTATCATTTCAATGCAGCTTAGATAAAAATAAAGAGAAAAGCAGAGAGAATGTAGACACAGATAGAGTAGCAGTCCAATTAATTGACACAAAGGACACAAATAACCAGATATGGATTGGTATATGACCATTAAGTGTGTGTGTGTTTGTTTACATGGGAGCAGATAACAAGAGCTCACCTGGACCAGACTGGAGTTTAGGTATTCAGCGCAAACTCCAAGAGGCTGGACGAGAGCTGATACACACTGCAGATGAGCAGATGGAAAGAGACAGAACAAATCAGGCATGACAAAAACCCTTTTTTTTTGTAGAAGTGTTAACGTAAGTATGAATGGGATGTATTTATGGGTGTCACTTTTGATGGCTTATGAAAGAAGACATACAACAACACTACTCAAACGCTCCACTCAAAATAAAGTGTTTAGGCCAGAGGTCAAGCTGTATTTAAACTGATACTGTTCACTGTTGCTTGTGAGTGAGATGGAGGGAGTGTAAACAGATGTGTGAGTGAGCTTCCAATAGCGGAGCCCAGCTGTCATTTGTCATTCAGCGCTAAATCACAGGAGCTTAATGAATGGTTCCTGTGTTCCTGACTTTTTTCTGACTTGCTTCAATCTCTGCTTCTGGAACTCGTGCAGCTCCCGTCTCCCCCACTCTCCTCTTCTATTCACTCAGTGACCCCCCCCCACTCCTTGCACTTGACTTCCTGCTCAAGGGAGACAAATGAATGAGTCACCCTTGGGAGCCTGTAGAGGAGGGAGCACTCCTCCCATCATTTTTTTTCCCCTTTCACTTTCACATTCCCTCTCTCTCTCCTGTGGAGTATGTTAGGTATGTGACAGCTTACAAACTCTACTGAACTCCCACTGCCACTAAAGAATGCAACAGTGGTCTGCTACCACTCTCTGACCCATTAATATGCTAATGATTAGAGGGAACGTGTGTTCATACACACACACACACTGAATCAATGGCTATGCGCTGCTGTGGTTCCGGCCAGGGTCCCAGAGGGAAGCATCAGTACAAGGATGCCTCAGAACACGTAACACAACAGAGCATTTCAAGCATCACACAGCGGGAGGATGAGAGGGTGTGTTTGTGTGTAAGTGAGTATTACTGAGGGGAAAGAGAGGGACATTCAGCACCCTGCAGCTGAGAGCAGTAGTGGTAAACATGATGACCTTTTGCCTGTATAGGCTGTCTCAAAGTCTGTCTAGTCTGCCTCTCCATTAATCACCAGGGCAGTAACTATTTCATCACTCCTAACATACATCTGGCCATATGCAAGGAAGGCAGGGAAGACAAATGTAGAAGAGGATAGTCTTACAGCAATTTCAATTTCGTCTGTGTTCAGCTTAGTCTGGATGGCAGTGAATCCTCCCAACTCTCCAAACTTCACAAAAAAAAAGAAGAGGAGAAGAGACATGAGGAAAAAACAGATATAACAGAAGGTATTTGTGGAATATGTGTAAAGAGTCAATATCTGGGTGATTGCTCATTACTCACTCGATTCACCAAATCAACCAGCCAACCATGAGGCTCCTGAAACAGACAGTTATGTGTTTTTAGTGGGTTTATTCAGCAATGACACAGCAAAATCATCACTGGACACACACATACACGTTTTCTGACAGCTGCTGTGTGTCAGTCCCACATGTTCCAATGAGCCCCTGTGGCTCAGTTACACAACGGTGGGGGTGAAGAACTCATTTGTCTTTCCTCGAAAATGACTATGGGCCGTAAACAAAGGCTAGTAAGGAAGTGGCAATATAAACACTAGCATTGCTTTACACATTTGCAAATGCATCTGGATAAATTAGCGCATTTATTCCAATATCGCTTCACATGAGTAAAGTAGAGGATAAGTCCAGATAAATAAGGCGTCCCTTACTTTCTGATAAGTGTTGCTCGGAGAGACAGCAAACATGTTGGCCTCATCTCCAAAAACTTCAGCCCAGTTCCTCTGACAGGCCTTCATCCGGTTCTTGAAATGGTACTCGTTATCAGGGTTGAAGGCCTGAACACAACAGTAGAGACATAGAAGATGAAAACATAAACTCCAGATCCAATTCAGTCATGTACTGTCACATGCTTGATTTCGAGGGGATCAATGAAATAGGCATGTCTTGGTAAAGATTAACCAATACTTTTGGAAAAATTGACAGACTGGATCTTCAGACCACAGGGATTCACTCAGTGTGGAAGATTAAATTTTAAAAGATCAGTCTTTGATTGGAAACAAAGTGATTTGCTGATTCACATTACAACAACTGAGGAGCTTAATTTTCACTGATGATGATGAGGTTTGATGCAATTAGAACGCACGTTTCTTTATTACTTGATCAATATTTAGTCATTTAAAATTATTTGGCTTAAGATCATTTGGAGATTTGTTAGTTACTCGTTTCCCAGATGTTCTATTGTTTTCAAGGGTCATTTAGTTACTTCAAGATAAAACAAATACAAAGAAAAAAATACAAAAAGACAACAGTAACATATTAAAAGACAAACATTAAGAGAGACAGAGAGTGAGAGAAAGCACACCATGGTCAGGACCCCCATCAGGTTGACGGGTACAGGGTCCTGCTTGACCCTCTCTGCAACCAGTTCCACCAGCAACATGAGCATGTTGTAGATTCCCTCATGAATCTCTGTGCCCCATTTGTGTACTGCACTGCTGGTCAGCAACTGAGGACAGAGAACAAGACAGACATGAGGAAAATTAGTGTAAT
Organism: Euthynnus affinis; assembly: GCA_029490765.1. Classification (NCBI taxonomy): domain Eukaryota; kingdom Metazoa; phylum Chordata; class Actinopteri; order Scombriformes; family Scombridae; genus Euthynnus; species Euthynnus affinis. The sequence goes on from CM055848.1 coordinate 10,611,061, forward strand.
GGTATGTTAATTAATCAAGCACTACACAGTCAGTTAACTCAGAGTCTTGATTGCACACCTTTTTAAAGGCCTCTGGCATGCACCGATCCATGAACCGCTTGCAGTTCTCATCAGCATCAGCGAGACCTGACAGAGGGGAAAGTGTTGGATTCACATATTTAATCCATGTCAAAAAAAAAAAAAAAAATGGCTGTGGCAAACAAGACACAGATTGCGCCATGTAAAACAAGTGTCCAAAAATACCAACATGTGAACAACACCCTGCGGTCCAAACAAAACATGCCACCCACACAATAAGACAGACGGAGATCATTTAGTTTAAAGCAGACATTCAAAAACAACAGTTTGCATCCCACACACGGACAGACGGGACTTACCATGCCGGGCGAGGCAGGTGGATGCGATGAGACATTTGCCCAGGGACTCTTCTCTCTTGTAAGGTATGGACCAGTGATCGGTAAAGACTCGGCTCTCCAGCTCATACAGATTGGTGGTGGGAAATTCCATGCTGCCCCCAGAGCAGTTCCCATTCTCATCATTACTCCTCTGTAACACACAAACATGACAAAATTAGAAAACTAAGGCGATGGGAGAGTTTATTTCACCCAGCTGGTCCCTGCGTCGACCATTGTTTCATAATGACACTGCATCTGTCCTCTATGCGGTGCTAAGATAATACAAATGGCCTCAGGCAAAGATAAAGTCAGACAGGATGACGCTTGATTCTTTTCCTCCCTCTGGGAAAAGAGCGATAGCAGTCATTTGGAAAGTGTGTCCTCTCCTCTACGGTCTGCCCTTCATTTCTGCATCTTCTTGTCCCTCTATTTCTAACAGAGAAGCTTTCAAAAGAAATCCAGACAGGGTGTTTGTTTTCCACACTTTCACTGACAGTAATGTCAAAAGGGTTGTGATGTGTAAGACAGGGTGTGAGGCCTAAAGTCACATGAAAGGAACACCTTGCCACATGACATGTCTTGTTAGCTTAAACATTTGAAACTGAAAGCATGGTGCCATCAACATTGATATTTTTCTCCGCTGTCATATCTGAACAGGTTATGAAAGTAAAGTTAAAATTCAACACGCTCATAGTCAACTTTTAAACCTTCTGCTTTTCTGGTTCAAAACGCCAAGTTCAGCGTCACTATTACTATGAAAAAACAAAACAGCCACTGGTAGTAAAGTGTGTGGCGAAAGCAAAATCAGACAAAGGATTGCTAAATTATTTACATCATAGAGTTGTTTACATATTCATGAAGTCATCTGAATATTCATGGTTAAACTGCAGAACTCCCTCCTCTGAAATAATGTTGCCCAGTGGAACGTTACAGCACACATCTGCAACGCTAAAACACGTCATTCTTTCAAATCGACTACTGACCTATGTTCGTACTGTAATTGTGCCATTTAACGACGCAGAGTACTCTATGGGGGGTTGACCTTCTGTCTTGTATGAGTAAGTATGTTAAACTATGACTGAGCCCTGGGATTCAGTTCTCACTACATTATAAATGACCAAAACTATTATAACTCATTTGCCCATTTTGCCTGTGGGCACTGTGCAGTATAAATATTAATACAGTAAAATTTAGTTAGGTCAAATCATTCCATTTTTAATCCATCCCCACGCATTAGCATACATAATGGTCAGTATGTTCAGAGCATGTAGTACTGCGCTACTTACTGATATATATCCAGTGCAAAGTGATGGAATGGACATTAAGAAGTGGAGAAGAGGAGGGAGGGAAGGGGAGGGGAATGCAACAGCCAGGCATCATATTTCATCCCTTCCCTTTCGAAGAAAATTAGAAATGACAGATAGATGGATGAGAGGAAGGAAAGAAAGAGAGAGACTAACCTAACACCAATCTTAGAGAAGCATGAAGTTCATGGAGTAACCGAGAGGAGACATTTGACTGCTTGCAGAATTACCGAATCGAAACTCACAATTTAACCTGAGTCTCAAAGGATTTAAAAAGGAAGGGCAGCACAGAGCAAACAGGAAACTTTCTCTCTTTGTATACAATATACAAAACCTCTCAACGAATCACCATCATACATGAGAACAAATGCATGCAGATAAGCTGCAGACAAGCTGCAAATCTCGCAGTGTTTCAAGACCTAGAGCCTTTGGGGACCGGGGGGGGGGTTCAGGTCTCCATGGCACAGCGTGCATGTGTGTGGTTGCGCAGGACGATGAGGTAACTCAGCGCCACTCTGTTACCATGCACCCTGCAACCCTCCTGGGACCCCCTGCAAAATCTGCAATGTGTTTGTGTGTGTCAGGGAGACTGCAGGGCTATATTTAGGAGGACAACATGGGGCCAAAGACCTATGACACGCCTCTGAAGCGCAAATAAAACAGATAGAGGAAGAAAATAAAGGAAATAAAGCACTTTGATCCTTGTACTTCCTTCCATAAACTGCATGTTTCAACTTTTGCTTATACATGTGAGAGTGTCACTTCCCAATTTCACCATGTCAAGAGAAGTAAAATTTCTGTATTTATATTATGTTCTGAAAGTATATAAGAGAAAACAAAGTCATTACACTAACATCTCAAACATGCATAAACTGATAATTTAACAAGTTGATTTGGATGGGAAAATATGTTTGCATTAGAATCCTTTGGCATGTGGACACTGGCAAAAATAATTCTGGCAGCTCCTAGAGATACTAAAGTGAGTCACTTTGCGCTGAGTTAGTTTGTAACAATGCCATTATTAGCATATTTACATAAATAGGCTTATTTTTTGCAGTGATTTGAATGTGTGCGTGCTATTATCGGCATACAGTAAATGACAACTGTTGTTTATACCACACTTACTATGACAGCCTCAAAGTGTGAGAGAGATGACGAGAGAGAGGAGGTGTACCGGAAACGAGTAGTTTATTTGTAGTACTCTACTGACCTATAATCAGAAAAACTCAAGCAGCATTTCCATCAAAGGGATACAACAAAAAGTAGTTGAAATGTGAACAAAGAATCTTACAACTCAAATGATTTGTGACTTTCAAAGAGATTGTGGCTCTCTTTTCAAACACCTACAAGACGTTTGGAGATCTAAGAAAGCAACAAGTTTGAGGTCAAATTACTGAGAGCAAACAGCCTCGAGTTCTTCAAGGTGTCAGTCAAAGCAACCCTGCCTCGTCTTACGAAGGCAGGTATTTATGAGCAGCCAATGCAGTTTAGCGTTAAAACATAAACAGCACACTGGGACAAAGTGGACGCAGCTGCAGGTACATTGCTGTCAACTGTCAGATGACTGTCAATGAACCAATAAATCACCTTAGAAGCGTCAAAAACGACGGCCCTTACACACAGTATTGACGATCACTAAAATACAAAGAGCTAGCATTTTGACAGTTGAGCATGTGGACAGAAGAATAATCAAAATGGCCACGTACGCCTAATTAATTGCGAAATCGCTTCTTTAAAAGTCCATTTCTAGTGGGCTTCAATCACGGCAGGAGCTGTCAGCCAACCTGCTAGCTAACATTAGCTAACACATGCAAAGACAGACTGAATAGATCCAGCTAATTTGCTCGCAGGCCACCTGGGAGAACTGATGACCCACAACCTGTCTGCTCGTAGAGTAAATGTGCGGCTGCTGTTCTCCAGGGTGATGCCTCTGTGCTGCTGCTGTGGCTCATGGTCCAGTCACTGGCGCCTTCAACTCAACTGACGTTAGCTAGCCTGCTACTAGCTAGGTGAGCTAGTAAGTTTAGCGCTGCTATTTGAGATCATTATTTAGGGAGCTAAGATTCATGTTTGCAGATAATTCTCCACTCACTATGAGCCAGTGACATGCCTTGTCCCTTCACCTCCTGCTCTGACAACTCACGTTGTGCTCGGTGCATTTAGCATCGAGGCTGCTAACTGTAACTGTTAGCTAGTTAAATGGGCGAGCCCACTCGTAGCAATAAACCGCGTTTAAATCACTGCTTCAGCTTATTCTTGCTTTCCCTTCTTCTCTTGCTCCTTACCTCGCTATCCACTACATCGTGGTATGCAGGCGGAGGGTCAAACCCTCCCGTGCCAGTCCGCCCGCTGTTCTCCCCCTCTCCACTGGTGCCCGAGCCCGGGGCAGGCCCGCTCTCCATCGGCTCGTATCCATACCCGAGTCCGGGGCTTTCGTTGGTCAGCAGCGCGACTGCCTCGTTGATGTCATTCTTTGCCAGCCGGAGCGCTTTCCGTATCACGTCGGGGTCTGGGAAACCCATGCAGAGGAGCGTTGTTATGTGCTGCTCCTCTTCGGTCTCCATGTTTGGGGGTGTCTCTGTCTCTCACACTAATAGTAACGGGGTGTTCGGCACAGCCCTGTAGCTGTGCACGCCGCCATGTTTACAGCCCGCTGCTTGCTGCTAGCCTGTCACGATCTGGCTTCCCCCACAACAGCGCCGACACGGGTGTTATGGCCACTTCTGTCTGCATGGACTGCACGTTCCTCGCGGGAGCGCGCACAGCGATAGAGAAAAGAACTTATTTCTGAGGTTAATTATCGTTTTAATAAAGATATAATCTTCAGTATCAGCCAAGTCCAAAAGCTGAGTAAAAAAAAGTACAAATCAAATACTTCATCAATATTATCAGATCACGGCTATAAAACAATATAATACCCACTATACCTACAGGTTATACATATTTATTTTAGTCTAAAATACAAAATGTGCAATAAATGTCACTCACCACTTTATACGTCAATAGACTGTATATACTGCACATAACCACCTACTATATCTATAGAAAATGACATTTTTTTAACCATTTAATTTTATCTCAGCACTCCTTGCACTCATGCATTATTTGTGTCCTGTTTACCGTTCACAGACACGTTTCACCTGTATATAGTCATTCCTTGTGTATATTTATGAAGATTGTGGTATTGTTACTCTGTGTACACTGAAAACCACCAGGGTCAATGTGTAAACATATTTGTCCAATAAAGATGATTCTTATAAAGACATTTTTTATAATGAGTATATCTATTATATTCTTTTTTTAATCCTTAGTTTATTTTATGAATGCACCCAAAGGTGTTGCATGAATGACAGTCACTCTTTCAAGCCAAAATATTCAATAAAAAGGGGTTGACAAAGAAACTTAAGAGGTGTATATTTGTCAGAGCTCATTGGCACCTGCCATTATCACACTGTAAATAGGTAAATAGAGTAACAGTGCTAATATTGCAATGAGTTATGGTATCTGTTTCAAAAGGATGATATACAGAGGAATTGAATTGTAAAAAAAAAAAGTTCATACACAAGGATCACTGTAAATATTGTTGCAAAGTTGTTGTTATAGGGGAACAAAGCTGGCTTAACATGGGGAAAAGGGTGACCTCATAAATAGCTATGAAGGCCTGTGTTTTCAAAATAATGATGAAATACCGGGTTATGAGCTATTATCGCTCACAAATGACATGTCAACAACTTTTCTTGTGGTGGATTGACACCAAAAGGTACCAGCTGGAATCACTCATGCATGTTGTACCATCAGGACAAAGCATTAAAAATGTTACAAAATCTCACTGTAATCAGCTCCTTTATTACAGTGTTATTCCAGAGTAGCAGCAGAATGAACTTCAATCAACCAGCTGCTATATGTTGGAAGGCCAATCATAGTTCCTACAACTGCTCTGTGTGCTGGTTTCATTTAATTTTTTAGGTGGCAAAGTGTTTTCACATCTTTAAATTACTGTGAATTGCCTTTCTATTACAGACATCAGAAAATGAGAGTGTGAAACAAATGAAATGTGAGACGGAATATGAATGTGAATAGAGTAAATGTAAAAGCTTCTGAAAATTCATTTTGCAATTCAATTTTAAAATTAAGTTATTAAATCATCATTTAAAAATCAGGACATCAAATTATTAATCAGCAAACTTGTATGTTTTCCTTAATTATTTTACTATGAGTTCTAAAATACATAATTTAAATGCAAATTGCATTCATTGGTTATTAAGTTTTTTAAATGATCAATTTATAGGTATTTATTGTGATTAAAAAGTAAAAACAAATCTATATAGGCTTATCATAAGTGGCCCCCTTTAGGCTCCTCACATGCTTCTATTTAGGCTAATGTTAAGATCTTTTCATTAGACAGGTGCGCTTAAGGGCTGTTTTTTATTTTCTGTGCTAAATGCTATAAGGCACAATCAATGGAGAAACCCACGAATGCTGAGTCATTGCTCAAATTAATTTTGTATGTGGGCGTACCTCAAATATATATTTTTTAAAAACTACAGATTGGACCTTTAATTATTCATTTGATATAGCTTGATCAAAATGTATGAATTAATTTGATTGTAATTAACCACTGAACTCACAAGGGCGTGGCAATGCGCGCGAGTAGGGGTAGTGGTTGTGGTGGCGGCATTGGCGGACGTCACGTGAACATGCAGCTCATGTGACAAGGGAAAGTCAAAACAGGAACAAAATGGCTGCAACGGGCGACGAAGCCGCTGCAATGGACAGCATTTCCAAGGCGCCCGCGGCCCAGCCAGCGGCTCTGAACCTGTCTGTAAGCTCCGGCAGTCACTCAGAAGGACCAGAGGATACAGCGGAGAGCCTGGTGTCCGCTCCCAAAAAGCCCAGCACCAACAGTAGGCCATGTTTCCTCGCAGCTTCCGTAGCTTGCTAATGCTAATAGAATATAATAACCAAGTTTCTCTGCTTGTTCCGGTTACACTATATATCATCATTGATAATTGCTTTTTTTCTTGAAAATTCCTTCATTTTTTATTGTGGCTACACTGAATATTTGGGCTGGATTGACAATATGCTTTCTGTGTTGTAACAATCTTTTTCTGAATGCTTGTTTTGAGGCGATGGAGGTGTGGAGACAGCAGAGGAGGCTGTGGAGCCTGCAGAGCCAGATATCAACGAGTTGTGCACCGATATGTTTGAAAAGATGGCTCTGTTCCTGCAAGGAGAACTCACAGGTCTTCTAAAACACATTGTGCTCTTCCCATGTTTTCTCTCCTTGTCCCTGCACACACCAACAAATACTTTTTTTAACCAGAGCAGTGATTTTATTGATGCACTCCTATCATTTCTCATCCTCATATTTACTTCTCTCTCCCTTTGTTTCCCTTCTTCTCTCATGCATGCATATTCTCCATATCGCCTTACCTTTTCAGGAACTTGTGAGGATTACCGACTGTTGGAGAACATGAACAAGCTTACTAGTCTGAAATACATGGAAATGAAGGACATCAGCATCAACATCAGCCGTAACCTACAGGATCTCAACAACAAGTGTGCGTGAGATGTGCTGCATAGGCACAAAAACTCAGTAACAAAACTAGCATCATCATATATCTTTGTATTTCTTGTTCAGAAATTTATTTCTACTGCTACATTATGTCATGCACATCTAAATGGTGTATATATGTTTACTTTAGATGCCAGCCTTCAGCCCTACTTGGACCAAATAAATCAGATTGAGGAGCAAGTGTCTACGCTTGAACAAGCTGCTTACAAACTGGATGCATACTCCAAGAAACTGGGTAAGACATTTAATGTAAAGAAAGACAGAAGTGTGTGTGCATAATATGTGTAACCCAAGAATATATTGAGTGACACTGAATCTATTGAAATGCATTTAATTACAGCTCTCAATATTATAAATGAATACATACAAGTACATCCTTACTGAGTTGTAATCAATAACAGTGTATACTTCCTCAGATAGTTTACTGTGTTATGACAGTCTTGTATTTCTGTGTCACTGAGAGCACAGACCCTGCATGACAGCAGGAACTTAAAGGTCTCTTTCTCCATGTGCTGGCTATTTTTTCTGGTATGTGTGGCCCAAACCAATAATAGTACAGCCACATCTATCGGCTCAAATTGCAAAGCATTATGAATTCCACCAGCAGATGGTGCTGTGACACCACAGACCGTTTTTCACCTAACTATTCTTACATGAAAGACTACAAGAGAGCCAAACATTACCTAGTCATGTTGCATTTTGACTTTAGAAAGGAGGGTTGACTTGTTTCTCTTGGTGGAGCCTTTAGCTGTAGAGTGATTAAGCCCATGTCTTTCGTTACTTTTCCAGAGGCCAGGTTCAAGAAACTGGAGAAGCGGTGAGAGAGAGAGAGAGAGAGAGTAAGAGGCAGCCTGAGAGTTACATTGCCTTCTCTACTTCTTTCACCCTGCCTTGCCTTCTTCTCTACTTGCCATTGGAGGCAGGCATGGTGAGCAGGATATGAACTGAGACTGAAATAATAAACAGCCGATGCCACTTTGACACCTAGAAATGAGTGAGGAGGAAGCAGCTGAAGGCACATGAATTAGTACTGCAGTGCTTGGCTTAGATTTAACTCCAGTATCACTGATTTTGGCATCAGCCATGCAGCCAAGCTGTATGAGAGTGTACAATGTATGCCCACATTCTTTTACGGGGACACTTTACGTAGAATAAATCCGCCAAATTAGCAGATTTTCCTAATTGCTTTGTAGAATCAGTGTACTAATCTACTAAAAACAAAGAGCATATCAGCAGGAACTGGTTCTAATGGAGTGTATAACAACGTCCTGTTATACAGTTTGTAGATAATTCACATAATGAAGCATGTTTAAAGGTGTGTTTTTAATAACACCCCAGTCCTCTTACTCTGATCATGTAAGATAACCAACCTCTTGACTGGTATTCACTAATAGTAGACTGACATGTATGTAGGCATTCTTTGTTGTTACACATTCATCTGTCCAGGTTAGTGTGAACGGCAGCATAAACTGGTTAACTTTTGCCAATATAAAAGCTACTATGTAGAAGGCATCTGGAAATCACACTATGTCTGGATGATACGTTTTCAGTTTAATATGTAATAAATGTTTGATATTAACAAATGATTGTATTATTTCTACTTGAATATATTGACACTCAAAACTTGAGGCTTTATAAATAAACCATGGTGTTCATATCACTGCATGACTTTTCATTAAAATGAACAGAAACTCCTAAATAAGCTGATCTATCAACAGCAGATGGCAGACCTGCACCATGATAAAGACAGAATGAGTCGATGCATAGTGTGATATATCAAATATTTTATAGCCTTGGAAAAACTGACCCACTGCTAAAGGGGGTTTAAGTTTCAGCCTCCTTCTCAGAAGAAGAAAAACTCTAGGAAGAAGGAGACCAACAGAGGGAATCAGATGACACATGCTTGACAATTTAGAGGAAAGGGTGAACGGGTGACTAAAGATGTGTGTGATGCCCCCGGCCTCCTTTGTTTCCTCTGTATAAACTGTCCCAGAGCTCTTTATGCTATGGGGCAACAGATTATCTAAACTGATAGGAACTCCACCACTGTTGCCTCCTGAGAATGTGTGTTGGGTCATGCACACGTATGTATGAGTGTGTATGTTTGTGTAAGAGCTAATCTAAAACAGGTCTCTGTCATTAGTCCAGTTGAGGCCCCGGCACAGAGGGAGCTCATTATTCATACTGTAACGTTATTTACTGTTGCACTGTGATCCTTCCATCTCTCCCTTTCACTGCCTTTTTCCAAGGCCCTGGAGCATGAATTTAGCTCCCCTCCCAAAGGCTCTCAAATCAGGTCTATTAAATGAGTTTGAGTTGTTTTCTGAAAGCTAAATATGAGTTCCAGGAGGTAGTCAAGCATGGAGGAGGAGGTAACATACTTATTATGTAAACCTTTCTTATGTTATTCAGTGTTTGGGAAGTACTGCAGAACTGGACCATACTGTAGCAATATAGTTTGAGTGTGGAAACTTATTATATTCTACACTAAATGTGTATTAGTGGTTTTCAGATAGGTTTATTAACATCATTATTATTATTGTTATTATTATTACTACTACTACTATTATAAACTTTATTTATATAGCACCTTTCATACAGGGAGTGTAACTCACTTTGTTTTACAATAAAGTGAAGGAACGAGAGGATCCATAAAAACAGTGCAAATACTCTGCGATAAAACCAAGCAATCAAATGAATAATAAATGAAAGAAGCAGCAAATAGCAAGAACAGATATGCTAAGAACAATAGAATATGTCAAAGATAGAATAATAAAGAAAGCAAAGGCATAAGAATGATAAAACATGTCAAAGACAAGAATAAAACCAAGGAAGAGGGACAGTTAGTTAAAAGTAATGTTGAATAAATAAGTTGTACAGTCAGCATTTAAAAATGTTCACAGAGATTGCATCTCTTAGGTTGTGTTTGGAATTCCATAGTTTTGTTGCATTGTTAAAAAACACTGACACTGAGATTTGAGTTCATTGTAGTAGTCAATGTTGTTTTTGACGACTGGTGAAAAGAGTATTACAATAGTCTACTCTACTTGAAATATACACATGAACATGTTTTTCAACAACTTGTTAGGATAGGAATTCTGTACCTTTACAATATTTCTTAAATGAAAGAAAGTTTCTTTGGTCACCTTCCTTATGTGGGATTTAAAATTTAAGTCTGAATCTTGGATGATGCCCAGGCTTGTGACTTTTGATTTAACCTGTGGGGCCCAGATGCCAAATTTGATGAGAAATAGCTCTCTTTTTGTTTGTGGACTAACAAATAAAATTTCATTTTTGTCAACATTTATTATAAGGAAGTTGGTCCGTACCCACTTGTTTTCTGCAGCTAAACCAGTTATTAAATGGCAAATGATTTGGTCATGACTTGAGTCCCACAAAATGTACAGCTGTGTGTCATCAGCATAACTGTGGAAATTAAACTTATATTCTCTATTAATATCACCTAAAGGAAGCATGTACAATGAAAAAAGCAAAGGAGCAAAACAGCTTCCCTGAGCAACACCAAGTGGTAACTCATATTTCCCTGATACATGATCTCCCATAGTGACAAAAATTTTCTACGTGATATTTAAGAGCGGAACCAATCTAAAACAGTCCCAGAGAGGCCAACCCAGTTCTCAAAGCACTCAAATAAGAATATTGGTATCAAAGTCAGCACTTATATCTAATAGAACTAGAGCAGTGACGTAGTAACCCTGACTGAAACTTTTCTAAAATATTATTTTTATTCAGGAAATTAGTAATTTGGTTAAAAACAACCATTTCCAGTATCTTAGTTAAAAATGGGAAATTTGTTAGGCCTGTAGTTATTTAAGACATCAGTATCTAGGTTTGGTTTTCTCAACATGGGTTTTATAGCTGCAATTTTGAAGGACTCTGGAAAACATCCAGTTTCAAGAGACATGTTAATGATCTTTCTGACTGAGTGAATGAATGGAAACTACAGATGCAGGAATTGGGCTAGAGTGCAGATTTAACTCAACTGATTAACTGAATTAGGAATTAAAATGAAGGGAACTTCACATGAATAACCAGTATTTACACTCTCTCCATTCTTTATCTCAAAGAATCCATATATTTGAAAACAACTGGTTGTTATTCTAAGGTGTTGCCCACATTACAGAAAAGGAAACACTGAGACAAAAGAAATATACGTCAAAAATGACATACCCACTTTGGTTGGTGTAGCCATGATTTAACCTATGTAAAAAGGATTGTCAGCGCAACTGCCTTTATAATAAATCTTCTTTTCCATATATTTCTCAGCTGAGACTTAATAAGAAAAGTGTTCCCACGTGCCACTATATGCGTGTGGAGACTTAACTCTGAAGCATCATGAAGCAAACATGCCTATGGTAAGAATAAGTAAATGTGTAATGATATCATGGTTCTGATAACTGAAAATGCAATCCACTTATTGGTATTATTTGCTTGTGTATGTGTTTGATTAAACAGTATATCTGTGCAATACTTGGTATTGAATGGAACATAGCGGTGAGTGAGATTTAGAAAATTACCTTTCAGTGAAGTCCACTGGAAAATGTTACATTCAACAAGGAATCTGTTCTCATGCACCCGTGTTAATTGCTGTTTATATGATAGTTAAATAGAGAAGATCAGCACATGCCAATCTTACAGAGCCATTAGGTACCAGCAGGTTTATCACTTCTTGTACTGTTTCTCCATCCTCAGTAATGTTTGGCCCAATATAAGTTCTGAATGAGAATCTTTCAGCTGCACTCAGTGACCAACAAGGAATTTTAGTTCATTACTGTAATAACAAGGAAAGATAAGCTTTTCCTTTGCTCCTCAGAAAAAAACATCTCTCTTTTCACCCTCTTTCTCTTTTCTGATCTCGGCCCACAATATAAATGCTGATTCCCACGATTGAAATAAACCACAAACAGCAGGGAGTATTGTGCAAAAATGTTCTAAAAGTGATCTTGCAAACCTCATCCTCATCTTTTCCAGCATGCCTACTCTACACAGAAAAAAGACAATGCACTAGAAATGTCTTAACATATGTCACATGTAATGCCAGGTTATATCAATTACATACAATGTGGTTTCAACTTATAGATATAATCAACTTACATTCAGATTACGCAAAATGGACCAAATAGGCCTAACTCAACAAAGGAATTATTCCAATTCAGATCTTTTGAAATGATACTGCTTAAATTTGATTTGGTCTGACAGACCTCAGGAGATTCCCAGAAATCAGGATCAGGTTTATTGCCAAGTAGGTTTGCACATGCAAGGAATTCGCCTTAGTGTTGTTGTTGCTAAAATTTGCATTTTAGTGATACCGTCTGTAAAACACTCACTGTAAATCTTAATCTCTGCAATAAAAAAATTAATTGATTAAATCAAATTCAAAATTAAATTACTGACAGACTGCAGAAGCCCACTGTACATGAAGTATCAGCGCCTCGGTGTACAGAGATACTGTAACTGGGAGCTCTATTTTTGTTTTGGAAAAACTGGAAAAGCTCATAATGACGCAGAGGAATGACAGTCATTGTGGTGAAGGTTGAGGTTGTGACTGCACCGCCTGGTCTTCATAGATAGTTGAGAAGCTGTGAGTGCAGAGTAGTCATTCTCTGGCAGCAACCCACTGGTGCACAGCAGGTGTTAGCAGGTAATTCTCTTATTATTATTTTATATATGTTACATTTTCCCCTCAGATTTGCTACTTTCCCTCTATGTAATATACACAGCAATGGAGTACTATAAAAAAAATATTGAATAATTCTATTCTACTTCTAATGTCTCTGTAGCATTTTTAGATATGATATAATTCCTCGTGGAAGATAATTTTTTTGTCTCATAGATTAAATCTAACAATCGTATCTGCCAAATTAGTTTGTCTGAATGTAAAGTGAAGCTTCATGCTTTTACTGAAAAGAACAACAGCACTGCCTCTGGGGCTCTATTTGTATAGATATCACCACATTTCAATAAATATAAATGTTTTCAAATGAACCGATTAGTCTATATTAAATTTTGTTATATTTTATTAAGCTACATAACACTTTGGATTTTTATGGTAGCTACCTTACAGACTGAATAACATAATTTACTGCATCTCTCTGTCAATGAGGGTTTTTTTTGTTTTGTTTTTTGAGAAAAAAAGCATTAGTGGAGCTTTGATTTGAGATTATTTTGTCATAGTACAGTTCGGTAGTTGTGTTGAAACTGAACTGCTGTGTTCAGCAAGTACGCTGCTGTTCCAATTGCAGAAAGTTTTTTGAAATCGAACTTGCCAAGTCCATACTAGCAAGTCTGAACTTGGCTTACTTGGTATTTAGAAAGCCATGTTTTCTTTTTCTACCCACATTGTGCAAAGACCCACCCCTACTCCGCCTCCAATTGGCTCTGACCTTGATATTCTTGCCCTAACTGTAACCATTTCACTCCTCATGCCTAATGCTAATCAACCTAATCAAACTAACCAACAAAGACAACAAAGGCAATGAGTGCTAGGAAATCAGAGGCAGAGCAGGGTGGGTTTTCGCAGAATGCAGGTGGGAAAAAAGTAAGGTGTCAAATCTGAGAAGGGCACATCTGCAGCCTTGCAGACCTACATAACACACCCGCTTTACTACATGACACACCCACTTTACCACATGACTCCACATTTTGTCACTGTAATGACATGATACACAACACCCCCAGGCCCTTTACTCTAACCATCCCTCTCAAACTAACCAAACAGGTATGTCATGTAGATACTGTGTGCAGATAGACCTGGCCCACTTCCTGGCAGTTTGGTTGCCATGTCTCTTCCTGTATCCGTTGTTTCAAGTTAAAGACTCTCCAGTGTATAATACATGCTCCAGTCATATACTAGGTTTTGACCTAGTCTTGTTTTCTGAGAACTGCTGTTGAAGTTTCTCAGAGTAAATTCGTTTAGCATCTCTCACCGCCTTGCCTAACTTGTATTTGGACTCTTTAAACCAGTCCTTGTCCCCACTCCTAAACGCTTCCTCCTTTTCCAACCTTAGCTGTCTGAGTTCAGCTATAAACTGTGACTGAGAAAGTATCAAACACATGTCCATCATCAGCTGCAGCAGAGAGGCTGTTTTCTCCATAAGTATAAAGTGGAGCCTGGGCCAGTTAACAATAACAGGGCAGCATGCCACACCGCAGTGTTGTGTAACTGACAAGTAAGCACGAAGTTTGGGAAATTTCGCCAGTGTTCATGAATGAGAGAGAGAACAAGGACACTCAAGAATCCATTTTCAAACCGCATTTGTGATGTGTTTTTTGGCCTTGCTCACAGTTAGCATTTCACTTAATTGGGCAATGTCAACAAATTTAGTAGTATTGTGAAATCTCTCTTATGCCTTTGTCTTTCACTCACTTTCACACACACAGGCTATGATGGGATAAACAGCCCTCCATAACTGCACTCCAAGCCGTTTAAATACCCTCCTATGCCCCTGTAAAGCAGTGACACTATAAAGACAGCCAAATGGCCTGAAATAAATGGCAAAGAGGTTCATGTTTACATCCATTTCAAAGCAGCCAATAGATCTGGGAGGTATTTCAGTGCAAATATAAGCCACATGTGAGATCTGAGGCACTGAGTCAAACTTCAAATACCTTCCACAAGAAGGGCATGACAAGCCACATGAGGTCAACTTTTGGCACCACAATCATTCACTTCACTCTGCCGCTCACACCTCCATCATACACTGTGCACACATGTGAGGACGCAAGAACATGTACAGAACCTACATGTCACATCTTACCCCTTTGAAACTCTAACCCAAAATCCAGCGTCTACCAGGTATGTAGTTCTTGGAGCACTTTGACCAACGCTAGATGAATGCAATCCATTTTGATTATACAAAAATGTCCACACTGTCACTCCATTATTACAAATCTAAAATGAAACCAGATGGGATTGTGGCACAAAACCATAGGTGCAGCGTTATTTTGGATGTGAGACAGAGCCCAGCCACTCTCAGCAGGTAGGGAAGTCAGGGTGTCAGACTCTGGCTCCAGCTTCAGATCTAGCTCTGTTCCTGGGGTTGAAAAGCGAATTGAGGATCATTTCTCTGCAGGAAGTCATAACCAGCAACACCTGAGAACTGTCCTGTGCAATCCTTGTTAAAATCTGATATTAGTTCAGTCCTGAGATGTCTCCCTGTGTGCTGCTGTTGTTTGTGTTCCCATTTAGACTTTCTGTGAAGAGTCTTCCTTTCATGTGCAGTGTGTCTGGCACCATGTCTAAATGGACTCAGCATCTCTCAGACCCCCCGTTAGAACCCCACTCAGACTCTTTGGCACCAGAGCCATCTGTGCGCACTGTCCCTGCATGTGTTTGTACTGTAGGACACACAATGACAGTAACCACACCTGATCATTTCATATACATAACAATTCAAATCTCTGACATAATGATGTACAATCGTCTTGGTATTTGACATGACATGTCATAGGGCTGAGGTTAGAGAGGAACATGAACGTATAACTTATGCTGAGCAATTACTAGTGCTCTCAAACATATGCACACATAAGGAAATACATTTTGAGTGGATATATTCTTTCAGTGTTGCTAATGCTACCTTCAAACTAAAACTTATCAATATTTTCATATTAAGAATGAGAGGTCTTTTGTAGTGATAAACCTGCCTTAGTTCCACTTTGCTCTAATGAGCATTTTATCAGCTTGTGTTTTGGTTTTATAGCCTGCAACCTTTTAGTTGCTGCATTTAGCAGTGAGAGAGTCAGATATTTTCCTCAGGAGTTGGTGGAGACCAAAAACAGAGCTAAAAGGAAAGTGAATATTTGACTTCACCATGCTGTTATAGTGACACAACTCCAAATTAGTGTTAATGTCTGCTAGATGTTTATATATGAAACTGTTTGCTAACATGTTCAACATAACAACTTTATAAGCTTTGTTAAGCCAGAAAAATCTATTATTGCTCCTTTAACCCTCCTATTGTCTTTGGTTCAAATTTGACCTGTTTTCAAGTTTAGATGTGTGAAACATAAAATAAAACACACACACATTTTGAACCATCATGAATAACAAAAATTATAACAAAAATAATAGTAATAAAATACTTTAAAATAGTATGAATATATAATAATATTAAAATTATGATGCCAGGAAAGTGTATTGACTTGAATTCACACACACACATACACATCTCCTGCCCCCATCCATAGTATATAGGCTGCAACTTTCTCACGCTTGATTTCTCACATCTTCCCACACACCTGGCACAATATTCACAGATACACACACGCACACAGGTTGACCTAAGTCATTTCTGGGAACATTAAATAGACTTACATTAATTTCCTGGAAACTTACCCTTACCCTAACCCTAACCATAACCTTAACCTTAACCTAACCCTAAACTAAACCACTTACCCAAAAATAAGCTTTTTCCCAACTTGGGAGAACAGCTGTTGTCCCCAATTAGTCTGAAATTTGTCACCGAAAGTAGCCTATAAAAGACAGACAGACAGACAGACACACACACACACACACACACACACACACTCTCTCTCTCTCTCTCTCTCTGCCAGAGATGACACTTGTGTGATTGACCAAAATAAAATGTTGTTTATGGAAATTAAATGGACTTTTCTCCTTTTTTCATAGGGAAGTGTATGCAGTCAATTTTGACCCATAACAGATGTAAGAATAATTGCTCATTTCAATGCATAAGAGAATATAAAAATAAAGGAGAAAAGTTATTTTGGGAATTATTTTTTTGTTATTATTATTATTATTATTTTGTTTATCAGTTCATCTCATAGTCTTATTTGCCTGTTCTATTCAAAAGAAATAAAATAGTTAAATTGTGCCTATTTTAAACTAAAAATGATCTGCATATTGTAAGTGAAATGTGGTCTAAGATCAAAGTAAGTATATATATATTATGTTTATGGATGAATAATACGTAACTTATCAGATAAAACATTTTAATGGATGATAATTGGTGTTTTTTTCAGTACTTGTCATGTTAATTAATTCAAGCATGGGTCAAATTTGACCCACAAACACTAAACCATTTTCAAACACAATAGGAGGATTAAGTGATTTTTGTTTTTTTTTTGTATAAATTATTCTACTTCTTTTTCTCGCAAGACTAATTTTTCTTTCATACTCATTTTAAATTTCTACCGATAAGATTGCAGAATAATCACAAAATATAAGTGGAACGTGCAGCAGCCTTTACACGCACATCATTATATTTACTGAGACATCTAAGAACACAATGGGATTTATGAAGGGGACTGTGGCTTTTTAACAAGTCACATCCTGTTTATCAGGAATAAAATGTCAGTAGTTCACAGTTAGCTCGCAAATTTGGATTTTTCTCAAAAAGAGCCTTTTGTGTGTCACATCACGTGTTTGCATGTGTGTTTTTGTTTGAGCATTAGCTCATCCAACTGAGTAATAAGTGTCCGGAAGCTGTAAAAGGACATAGTTGACTCATCTTGGTATGAAGGCACCACAGACTGTCCCCAGATGAGACAAGCATGCAGAACCAAAAAGAAAAACTCTCATAAACACACCATCTTATTTATCAGTAATAACACATGCAAAAATGTGATTTTTTTCTGTCCAGCATGGCACACAATAAAATGAACTTATGCTCTAGTTTTTTAAGATTTAGCATTTAGATTTACTGATTTGGCCAATAGTGAACCCACAACAACCTCTTTCACTCAATTGTTCAGTAAACAGATTTAATGATCATTGCTAACCCTAACCACCACTGCCCTGTCTGTTCCAGTTTCATGGCTCTTGATCTCCATGGATAACAAATAGCATGCATACTGTAGCTTGAACTGATGACACTTGATTGCAGAAAAGCCAAATCTGCAATAAGGTTATTTCTGAAAGGGCTACAGCCTGTACAACCTTAAAATTAAGGACATGTGAGCTGTGTATTTCTCTGAATTGACTGCTAATAACATTAATTTTAGGTTTCTTTCACAGATAAGCTTGTGAGCTCCACTCCACCTCCTGTTCTGTCAGACACGAAATTGCTGGCATTTGATCTAAATTCATGCCAATGTATTTCCCAAATGTTCTTACTGGTCGGTTCTCTAATCTCTAAAACATACATATATTATTTCACATATGTGTATGGAATTTATGCAGTCGTTATAGAGGCTATACCACCATTCCTCATATCAGCCATTAAAACAATTGGACATAGCCTACATTCAGTTTAGATCACTTATTTACGTACAACTGCAGATCCCATTCCATTACTAAAATCCTCCTGAACACTTTGAAAAACAATATTTTTTGATAAATTCCAATGATGCTTCCCCATACTGTATATTAAACAAGGACAATCATCACTGTCACAAATTATATTTTAATGTGGGTGGACTGCAATGAGTGCTTTATTCTGCGTCTGTGTAATATCAGCACTGCTTTTGGGTTTATCTGAAATAGCCTGAAAGTCAGAGTCAGAGTCAGAAGTCTAAATTGCCATTTTTTCCTCTTCTTTTTAACTATTTTACTACTTTGATTGCTGAGAAAGAATTTAGATGTTGGCAGTACTTCAGAGGTCTGAAATCAGAAATTGCACATGCGTGATCTGAATCGTTTCTGTCCAGTAGGAGATGCTACGTCTTTATGGATTCTTGCATCATGTCTCCTCATTGACCCTTTGGTGTGCGGTGTGCCTCAAGGGTCAGTTCTTGGTCCCATCATGTTCTCTGTGTTCAAATCCAAAAACATGTTTTTAAAAAAATTGATTTTATTTTATCATTTTTATATTTAATTGCTACTGAAATATACAGTATAAAGAGTATTTATTGTCAAGGAAATGCTGGAGCCGATTAACCCAAAGTGAAGAACTTGTCAGGAGACCGGGATGTCTTACGCAGGAAAATTTTATTGAAGCTCGATCGAGGAGAACAGAGTCACAGTACAAGTGAAGCACTATGCAGTGCCACGCAATTCTGCCATTTACTTCCGGACCAGAGTATTTAAAACCTCCACCAAATTCTAACCTTTACTACCCCCTTATTGTTGTCATCACTCACCAAGACCAAAAACTTAGGTGACAGTGCTTTTGAACTTTCAAATTCTCAGATGCTAAGTCAGAACATATATGTTTTTTAAAAGCAGTCAAAACAGACTTGTTATGCTGCAAAGATGTTGTTGTATTTCTGGTTGGTAGGTGTCCATATTTTCCATCTTGGTTGTCTCTTTTTCTCTCTTTTATTTTTTTCTTCCCTTCTTTCTTAATTTCTTTACAGTATTTTCTAACTTATCATCTAAAAAGTTATACATACTTATTGGCAAGAAACCAGCTCAGAAGCAGTCCGTGCATCTCATTTAGACTGAAAATACTGAGAACATGAGGAAACTGAAATTGATCTGCTTTGTTTTATCTGTGAGTCCATGTGAGCTTTGTGTGAGAGATATTCAACAGAACATTGAATTAGACATGCTTTTATTCCCTCTACTTATGGGCAATATGAGCAGTAAGGGCGGGAGAAAGCCCAGGGACAAACTGTACATAGACACAGAAACTTTGTGGAGGGACTCTTTAAAATTGACTGAATAATTGAATCAATTGAGCAGTTAAGTTCAGTTAATATTTTTTCTTATTCTGTATACAATAACAACATAACTGTTGCAGTGTTTAAATGGTCTGGACCAAATCATCTAGAACTGCTGTGATCTCTTTGTCAACTGGTACTACTCTGTGTGATTGAGCTTTGGCTAGTTGTCCAAGCTACATTCACCAGCAGAGCAGAGTCAAGGGCGGCAGGCTGCAATAATATTTACCATAATTACTCAGAGAACATAAACATAACTGCACCTGGCTCAGCTGGGCTACCTGGTCAGTTCTGCTGTGTGTGTTAGTCTGTAGTCTTTAGCTGGTGGTGCTACAGTAACCCTGCGCTCAGGTCATGATGGGGTCTGCCAAAAATATCAAGTGGTTTTTCTGTCTCTTTTTGGTCTCCCACACCAACTCTCTCATTGTATTTCTAATGATTTTGAAACTTTTCACCATCACTCAGCAGTGGGTGTAGGGGATGTACATGACCAAAAAACAATCTGTCTGGGAGTGAGACATTGTCAGTCCAAGTGCAGACCAGCCTTTAAGTCATTCTGACTTAAAAAACAGATGAGTTCAGGTCGGTTTCAACACACATAGTGAAATGTGCCAAAAGCTGGGTTAGCTTCCTCTGGAAGCTGTGCTGTCATAAATCTACTGAGCGTTCTGACAGGTGACGCCATTCTGACCAAGTTTTCCTTTAAAGTGCCTTTGAGTTTCACCATCTCCCAAGCAAAGAGCACTCAGCCACTTGACCTGGCCTTGCATCTGATTTGTATCTGCTTAAGCTAACCAACATTGGCTGGCCGCACTGGCTAGAATACCAGTTTTATCTGGATGTCATGGCCTTCTTAGTTGTTGTGCCAACCTTTGTAGCTTTTGTATTTAGTAACCCCTCTGATTTCAGACATATGACCCTTAACCAAAGAAGAATTTCTTTACCAAAGAAGAGAAGAAAAATGTTTTCAGTGTGAGTCTGACTGTTAGTACAGAAGTACAGGAAAGTCTACAGCATCATCAGGTGGACTCAATAATTTATGTTGTATTGATTTGTTTGATGCTTTTTTCAAGTTAACATCAATCTCTGAGACACATGCTACACACACGAGGCCGCATTGGCAATCATCAAAGCACCCTTACCATCTAATGACAGACAGGGCAGATAGCCAACCTCTCGAAGCACACTTTATCCACTGAGCAGGCTTTACACAACATTACCATGGCTTTGACATTACTAAGCAACCAGTGTAATGTCAATGTGAATTTGAATCTCAAAACGACCAACATGTTGAGTCCTCATGTTCATTGAAGAGTGATTACGAGTGCGGATCCTAGTTTTACTCCCCTGCAGTGTGTAGCTATTTATTACATTTTACACACCCTGTCTCCCTGTCTCCAAACCCTCATTATCCTATCGAAGCTGAGTCTACTGTTACACAGACAACCTGTCCACATATTGAATTAGGAGGAATATGACCTTACATCTGGATCGATGAGAAAATGTTGTTACCTCTGCGCCACTAACACAAACATGTGCATCTAATATGTGTTTATGTGTGAGATAGTGCAGCAGCTACACATTTTCCCCAGAAGCAGTTATATTGCCCTTTACAAATCATATGTAACTAAATCTCCTTATTTACCCCTCAGACTGGAGTCCAGCTTACCCTGATTACCTCAAGTTTATCGCGCTGACAATGACTGTGTGATTTAGAACTTTGTGTACGAATAACCAGCATGTCACTTTGCTGTTATTTCTATTTTGAGTTTAAACAGGAAGAAGCTGCAGCTTTACCATTGCTGTTACAGTGAACACAAATATGTTGTTGCTTCAAGCGTCATGAAAAGAGAGAAAAAGAGTGAGGGGAGGCATGATTGATGGCTTTACCCCCTTGGTTTTGAGATTCATACACTCTGTAACAGATCTAACCTACAACAGATGTGTGAGGTGTGTGTGTGTCTGTGTGTGTGTGTACACACGTAGAGATAGAGAAAAGCTGGCTTCTCCAGCCCTGTCCTCATTTCCAGATCAAGCATCACACTCAAAAATTAATATATAATAAATAGTCCTCCATCTGTAATGAATGACAGCACTGTGGGCTGTAATTGCATTTCCTATTGAAATGGTTTGTGTGTGTGTGTGTTTGGCATGGAGTCACTTTACTGCTCCTTCCAGCTACATGTTTGATAGGAGCATCTGCAAAGTAATGACTACAGACAGTTCTATTCTATTCTATTCTATTCTATTCTATTCTATTCTATTCTATTCTATTCTATTCTATTTCCATTTCCATTTGTGCCGTCCAGAGCTATGTTTAGGAACAAAGGAAGTGGCTTGGTTGTTTGGTAAACACTTCCTGTAAACACAGTGTCTCATTCAGAGTGGAATATGTTGTGTGTGCGGTTCCTGTGAACAATGAGGCTACAACTAAAAGAATTATAATCATATCCAGGTTAATATTTACAAATGATAAAGCCAGAAACGCCACATCATTTGACTGTGTTGACTGTGAGTCAAGGTTGACTCTGCTGAAACGGAATTTACGTAATATTCATGTTACATCATCGTTTATCACTCTCATACAGGTGGATCAGGGCAGAAAATCTAAACAGGCACATCCCTTAATAAACCACAGCAGGTTTCTTGTGGACTTTACTGAAGGAAAGAGAACGTGGATGCAAAACATCCTTATGATTATAATATCAGCAAATAACTGGGGAGACAAGGAAATGGCTATTTTGAGAACAGCGCAAAGGACCTTGACTGTGTTTATTAAATGTGTGTGTGTAAGAAATGAGCATGTGAATGTGTATGTGTGAGACTGTTCCATAGGCGTGTCCGTCGTGCCACCAGTGACCCTCAGATTCCCTCCTGTGCGACGTCATGTCACTTCCCCCCTTTGTTTCACCACTCAAGAGGACTTTTCTATAAATGTCTTTTTGTTTTAAGGTTCTCAACAGCCCTCCTTCCTCCTTTGCTTCACAGTGTTGTGTGCTGTGTGTGTTTGCCTGTTGGTGTGTGTTTGTACATTAGTGATACCCTATATAGTTGGTCCCAAAAACAGGAACTGTTGAGATGCAGATGAGGATGCTGAAGGGTGTGTATTTTCCTCCCTGGCTTGTACCTATATACAGTCAAGGATCCTGTTTCATAACACTCTCTGGATGCGGTGAAGTACAGATGGTGGGGACCTGCATGTAACCACACATTTAATTTGAACGACATACACTGAGTGTATATTTTCAAACATAACGTACCTCCCGTGCTGTAAGATTCACCTCTGCACAGAGTAACCTCTGGTCCTGACCACAGCAGTGTTGGGACACAAAGTGTCTCCTGAGGCTCTTTAGGAATTGCCTATTATATTCTCACAAGCATGATGTAATGCTCTCTCTAGGTCAGCTTGACTATGTTGAGGTGTTGCACCAAGAACACAGAGTAATAGTGTCATAATGTTATGGGATTTCATCAATTAAAGTTGTCCAGTGATACAGATACTTAGAAACTCTCCCCCACTAACAGATACCAAAAATACACACAATCACTTATTTGAGTTCCAAGGGAAGTGTGGCACAGAAGCACACATGCTTTTCTCCTCAGTGGAAAGTGGCTTTTGTCCAGGTAAATAAGTCACTTCCAGTCCTCCAACACTTCTAAAGCTTTCTTTGTTGTAGCAGTACAACAATAAGAATCTGTATTGGCTATTCAGAGGCCGAAGTATAGGATGCACCAGGCGGCAGAGCTGATAAGCTGACCTCTGGGATGACCCAGCCCGAACCAAGCCCTACTCTGCCTTTGGGATTGCAACCATGCAGTGATGATTATAAAAACAGACTACCTGAGCATTTATGTTATGTGTGTGTGTGTGTGTGGGGGGGGGGGGGGGGTATAGTTTGTTAATCATCTGTTTTATATATAGGCATCATTCATAGACTCAGGGAGAGTTCATGTTCATTCAAGCATTCTCATCCCACAGGTCCTCATACCTGAACAACAAAAGATTTCATCTGTCATTAGCTTCCAAATCAACCCTATAAGCCCCTATAAATGATTTATGATGGTGTTTTCTGATCTGTCACCTTTTTGGGTAAGAGTTTGTTAAGTTTAGGCAACAAAAACTGTTTAGCTGAGTTTAGAGAAAGATTGTGGTTGCAGTAAATAAAATATGGTTATGGGATGGTCAGAGTTTAGTAACAAAAGCAATTTGTTTAAGGTTAGGGTTATGGTTGGGGTTAGACATTTAGTGGTTACAGTTAAGGCTATGTGGTTGCAGTTCATAAAGATGCAAACAATAATCTACTACCCAACCTCTGACCTCCATGACCTGACTTTCAGCGTAGATAAAGGGCAGACTACTCCACTGAATGTTGACCCTGGAACAAAATTGTGAAGAGCAAAATTGTCCAGTGTAGACATATTCCCTTGTGATACTGGGCTGGGTCAATGGAAACCAACATTGGCAGTTGGTAAGAGACAGGATGTGAAACTCAGTCTCCTCGGTCAACACTTTGTACACTTAACAACCATTGTGAACTCCTCCCCAGAGGTTTTGTGGACACCATCATGATTTACACGACCACAGACTTAAACAAAGGTGGTTTTACGCATTTATCTAACTAACTCATGCATGTCTCTTCTCATCAACGGTCTCAGTTTTAGTATCTTCAAAAATTACAAATGTTTGTATATTTCACCAGCACATTTATTTGTGTGTGTACCTTGGAGGCAAGACACCAATGAGGAGACATGCAACTTGAAGAAACGGCAATATTCACAAAGATATTGTAAAATTATTTTCACTGTCATTGTCTGTTGTCCTCTTCTGCCTTCTCCGCCCTCTTTTTCCCTTCCTCTACCCCTTCGTCAAGCCATTTCCATACACTCAACAGGGGATCCTGTCTTGGATCCCATCCGGAAATTCTATCCCCACCGAGCGGCTTCCCACTCAGCTTCTTAAAGGGCATCATGGTCCATTGCTCTATTTACAGGTCTGTGAGTGTGTGTGTGTGTACTTGTGTTTTCCGGTATCACAGCTCTGAAATAGCTCTGTCAAAGAGTGCCAGGAGCCAAGGAGGCACCAGAACGCACTCTCATGCGGATGTCCACCTCAACAGAGAGTGACTGGTCCCACAAATGACTATCTCACAGAATACAGAATGAGATTTCCATATGCCCAAACATAGGAGATGAGAGGAAGGAGGAGGAGGTACACTGAGATAGTAGGAGAGGAAGAGGAGAAGGAAACTGAGAGTGAGGGGAAGTGAAAGAGGGACGAAAGGGCTGATTCTTTTTCTGTGTGAGGTCTTTGTGAAATACGAAAGCACAAGTCTCAGGCCTTCTTTGAAGACACTCCTTGGGGGTTTGGAGCACAGATAAAGGGGATGTGTTTGAGGAGGAAACCATCTAGATTGTATGTGTATGTTTGTTATTTGAAGATCTGTTTAGAAAGACAATTTGACACATCGTTGAGGCTGTGCTGCATTTGGCATCTGAATAAAATACTGAATCTCACGGTTAAGCCCTGAGGAGCCTCGACCGGCAAACTGACCCCTTGATGAAACCATTTACCACCACCCACTGAACTCAGATCAGTTACTTGAGACCCCCACAAGGCCTCTTCTAGCCAGATAGGACTGTTTTATTCCCTGGCAAACTGCTGCTTTACCCCTCAGTCCAAACTAAACACATTTCAAAAGCAGGAGCCTGCACCCACACATGCGCATACATACACCGTCACACACCTCCCATACACACACATACACTTGTTTGTGTGCCTGGCTTTGGATCAGAGGACATCAGTGCTGCAGCACCAACACAAACCTTTGGAAAAAACAGCATCCTGTGGGAGCGTTGAGTCAGGTCCATCCATCCACAGCACTGGATAACACTGGGCCAGAACCCAGATACACACAAAAAGACACACAACATATTTGCACATAAAGACAGGCACACATAAAGCTCGCAACTGGCTACTATACCCCCCAACTCTTATAAATACACAGGGCCCCTGGGCTTTGATCATTTTTGGCCAACAAAAGACTGACTAATGACTTAACAACAGAAACATGCGTTAACAGCTTTCTCTCACTCTTTTGTAATGTGTGCCAGGTTCTGCTAGTCATTGCGCCTTTTAAAGGGAGAAACACAACCAACAGACTCGTTCTACAAGACATTTTCTTCCACATTTGTACCACACACAACTGAATTTAGAGGAATAGTATTATGAGAGTAAGTGTATTCCTATTTCAATGTATCTCGTGAGCCTCTGAGTTAAGTAGCACAGCTGCAGCCCTTATCTTTTTTCATGAAATGTTTTGAAAGTAGAACTGCTTGGAAACTGTTAGGAAATTGGGTTGTTTGTATTGTGACCTCTGGTATGGGACAATCTTGGAAGGGAGGATCTGTCAGGTCAGTGACTCTAGTGGATGTCTTGGGATAAGGGGAGAAGTCTCAGGTTTGGAGTGTTTGCTTGTAAACAGGCTGTGTGGAAGTAGAAGTGTATTTGTAAGAATCTGCTTGGTTAAACATACATTGATGTCTTTATGCATCATCTTACAGCATGTGTGTGCTTGCTCATTCTTCCAGATTTTTATCAACTTTACAGAGTCAGTTCACTCACCCCCTGTGGTATCCAGCCATACAGATACAGTTTTACAAGCCCAGGTTTTGAGCTATCTGCCTCTGAAACATCTGCCTCCAGCTGTTTTGTTTCATTTGTACTGCTCAGGACAATGAAAAACTACTTCTAAAAAAACTCAGCAACATGTCTTAACAGAAGTGATTCCACAGTTACTCAGAATAATTCACAGACCTTGCTGCCTACAGTTATCATATTGTAGAAAGCATTTCCTAGAAAGCACTTCCAATGAAAACCATTAAAAGTGAGGTCTGTGGATTGTCTATGACATTTTTTCTGGTAAGACACAGCTGTTCAATTTTTTTTCAGATGTAATTTCTCAATGCTTGAAACATCACAAACACAGTTTCATTAGTTGTTTTGCGGTTGCGGCAGACATACTAGACAGGGGTATCTCAAAACCAGAGTAAATCAGTGTAAAACTATCTGGCTCGACAGAACCAGAGGTGAGTCAGAACATGAATCAGCCTTTAAAACAAAATGTTTTTAAGTTGGTTTAAGATAAGGATGCATTATAAAATGACATAATGAAAATAATTAAATGTGTGTGTGTATGTGTGGACGTCAGGTCTCTGTGATGAGGTGGCTGGGTTGGGAGGGGGAGCTGCTGACTCTGGGGTCAGGAGTCTGACGTCACTGTCTTGCTTGGGTTTGACAGACAGGATTTCCTGTCAGCAGGTTGTTTACCTGGTGCACTGCGTCTCCGGAAGGGGTTGAGACCAGTACCTGACCTCTGGCAATGATCTGCCTGGTCAGGCCACCTGGTCTTGGTTTGTCCCTGTTCCAGAGCCATCAGAATGAAGATCCACTGGAGGACGTTCTGTTTCTAGTCATGACTCTTTGCTATTGTAGTTTACTCTATGCTGCTTGAATATTTTCTAGTTTTTTGTAGAGTGCTTTCTCTGTTCTGTCACTGTAATTCAGACTGAAGATGGCAGGGCAAGGTTTGGGTGGTAAACATGGACAGACATGTGTCCTGCTGGACAGCAAAAAAAGAAAACTAGGAGAAAAATCTATAAGAAAAACAAAAGTATAACCTCCTTTCCTCAGGCTTGTGCCCCAACAACAGTCCTGTGATACCAGGAACAGTTCAGATCTGTCACTCAGTACAGGCAGGGGTCCTCCATGCACACAAACACGTTCATGCTTCCCCGCTTGGTGCTCACGTCACACACACCTGGTTTAGTTTTGTGGGGTCGGGGGTGAGGCATAGATGGATCATTATCACAGGTCATACATGAGGCAGGCATAAAGAGAGGATGCCCGATACTTAACAGAAATACACACAGCGGATCTCACAGCAGTTATTCTAGGCTCTGGGTTAGGCCACTCTTTTGATTGACACTACTCCTTTGGCCAAGTCTCAGCGTGTATTTATTACTTATCCTTTCCTATCATCAACTGATAAGAAATCTCCCTGTGAGCGGGTGGAAAGCTGGTTCGTGGAAATATTACAACACAGTATGCTTCACCCATCACCTCCTTAGTGACTAAACTGTTGGCTAAGAGTGTTTCCTGTTGGAGTGGGCAACAACGTGTTGGCAAAGTGTACTCATACGTGAATACACACACTCGTGGGCGACCTGTCATTACCACAGATTAATCATTATTTTAGTCTGCTGTATTTTTGAAGTGGTTTCTTGATTGATTTGAACATATCATGGCTGCAGGAACCTGGCCTGCGCCGTGTCTTTGTTAGAAAAGTCAAACTGGGCCTTCTCTATTCCCCGATTACTGAGGGATGTTTCAGGTTACGCAGATCAGGCTGAACAGATTAGTTCTTGTCAGTGTGACCTCATAAAGAAAGCACCATTTCACATTTCTGTGTTTATTAGGTTATGTAACTGCTATTGTTTTAGTTCTACTCCCTCTCTGGGCACACACGTGTGATTTTCTTTTGTCTGTGTATTATTACATACGTAATTTAAGTCCACTCAGCAGGGTTGAGGGATCAATCCCCAGGTCTATTCGATTCCTCAGTTCTTGTGTAAGGGCTAATGACAGAACTGCAGCACTCCATCATTGACTTGGCTCACCAAGAAGGTCATCATTACACAAAGACACATAGAGACACACAGAGACAGATAGTGTAATACAGTACTAATGATAAGTCTGTTTGTATTGAAGCACATGGGGCCACACGCACACCAAGCAACATGTCCACAGGTCAAAAAAGTCCTGTTTTTAAATTATGCAGTTAGACTTAGCCTAACTACATCCAGACTGGTAATCAGAGAGACAGCTCTGTTAGGGTCTGCATCCAGTTACATGTGCATCCATGTTTACACCACATGTAACATCATCAGCAGGAGTCTGTAATGTCTGTATGTATGCTATTATAGATGTGAATACAGGGTGATAGGTTTCTCAAACACCCAGTCCAATAAAGGATTTTTCAGTAAACTAATTGAATAAGTATTTTTACAGTAAAGGTTCAAATAATACCCTAACTGTTCAGTTGAATAGTATCAGTATTGTTTAACAGCGTATTATCATGAATTATGAAATTATGCATTCAATGTGCTCATTTGAGAAAATTAACGAATGAACTCATTGCCTCCTTCTCATGATAGTGGGATATATTATGTGATTATACTTGGTATTATGTGTTGCCATTTTTGTTTTGTTTATTCTTTGGAAATAAACACATTTGATAACAAAAAAATAGTGAATGCAGTAATGAATTACTGAGTTAAGCGTTCCAGCAATGTGACACCTTTTTTCAGCAATAAGTGATGTAAGAGATTACTATTCAAACTTTTGTAATTGCATTACAGTTCCTAACAACATTTTATGAGGTCTTACCAGGATTTTTGTCTGTTTGTTCAGTGTTAGCTTGGTACAGGGACTGGAGGTGTGGCTAACCCTCACCAAAAGAGGAGAACTATTCCCTCTGGTAACGCAAATGCTTATTTACATGCTTATTTACATGTTGTATTCTTTGCTGACTAGCTAGCCACTGGTAAGGGCCAGGCTATGCTCAAAAAGGACCAGTTTGTATATGTCCTCCAACCACCTTTGAAGGTTGTTTTGTACCACCACAATCAGAGATGGGGTGAAAAGGTAGAGAGGGGCGAGACATGATAATCTAAATATAATATAATATAAAGGAAGGAATCTCTGTATGTATGCTTGTATGTGTATACATACACCTGTCTTTGTGAAGCACTTTGGTGCAAAAACTGTTTGCTTTTAAAATGCTATATAAATAAAATAAACTTGAAACATGTATGTGTGTCCTTCATGTATCTCAATAATCGCTCATCTAATGGACCTTACACTTGGCAGGTGCATTGCTGAGGTCCCAAGGAAGTGCAGTTTGGACACTGTAATGTTCATTCTCAATAAACTTTGTATAAACAAGCAAACTGCTCTGCTCTGAGGCAGCAGGGTGGGGCTTTTGGTCTTTGTGACTGCATGTCATGAGCAAAAGCAGAGATCAAAGCTCCACAACCTTGCCATGAGAGAGATGAGGGGAGGACATCTCTCCTTATTTGATACTGTTAACTTAAAAGTTAGACTTTGTTGCCAGCTTTCTGACTCATTTAAAAAAAAGACAAGCGAAAAAGAGAGGGCAAGTGATCTGAGAGCATGAGCCAGCAACAGAGAAACAGCGCTGGTGAGGAGACACAGAAGTGGAAAGCTTTCTCTGAGAGAAAGAAAGCCCATGAATGATGGAATACAACGTTATTCTCTGATCATTTCATGGCGGTTACATTCTAAAGCACAAATAAACAACTATCAAACACTCAACAGATGATTTAGTGTGGAGACAGATGCTCTTTGTTTCTGTGTCATTTTCCTCCTCTGCATTTCTCTTTTTCATTCAATCATTACATCCAACAAATGCACCAGTAAATACAAAGAACAACAGGACAAATCTGTGTTGTTTTTTCCTCATGTGTGAATGCTATGTTTCAAGCACGGTAGCTGAGCAGAGAGAGAGGGAGGCGGAGTGAGGAGAGGGATCAGTGGAAAGCTTTCTCTGAAACAGAAAGCCTGTGAATGAGATAAATGACTGACCAATCAGTGGTCTATAGCATTTTCACATCAGCTTTTAGTATCAGCTCAGCACGAGAAAAGTTTTTTCACATGGTATGCTGTAAAATGAAAACAGCAGACAGCAAGTTTTAATCAAGAATGGACAGACTCTTCCCACGGAAATGATCCAAACTGAAGCCTCAGAAAATAAATGATATATAAGAGCCCAATATGATCGATTCACTTTATTTTAGGATGCACATTTTTAGTCTAGCCATTTAAATACGATGATAATGACGCACATTTTCAGGCAATCTCTACTGGAAGGAATTCATAGAGTTGCACTCATTTGTACAAACAAAACATGACAGGAACTGTTGTGCAAAGAATGAAGTTCAAAGCTGGCCAATTGCTTGTGTTCAGTGGGTGTAATTGTCGCATCGTAAGTTTCGGAAAGTTACAGTAATGGTTGTGTATATCCCCACCAAATTTCTGCGTCACAATATCTGTTGAATACAGAAGATGTAATATGTGGGTGTGGTAGTTTTGGAGTTGTTAGAGGGAGCCTTTGAAGGAGAATAATGTAACAAATATGAAAGTTTTTGTTTTTGTGTCTGGCCATTTACATGACCCATCCCTCGTGGATTAATCATGGACATTAATCATCAACAAACTCAACACACTTACCTCAAACAAACATGAATACGCAACACATAATGTCCCAGGAGATATCCAACAATGCAAATATATAAATAAGCATAGCCCGTAACATAATATACACCCCCCAACCCCCCCCAAAAAAAGATCTACCAATGCATCTGTTTATGTTGAATGTTGTATATCTAATCCAGTGCATAAATAGTCTGTAATCCATATAAAGTAAATATTTTATCTCTCATAAATCATATTTCTCCTCCATGCTTTCCATGCTTTGGAAATATATTCAGAAAATGCTAAAACCCTTCTCAAAATTGTATTCACGAAACCTTCATTCCCAATTCTAATCAGATCTAAATCTGGATATGAAATGAATTTCGTTTTCCACTTCATTCAGTTCACAACATTAACAGATTTTTGTCATGTTCTGTAGCTTTCACTTTTAATGTGTAAAACATCTACTTCTGCTACTGAGCAATTAGTAATCAGTTTTCAATCAGTAATCAGTAAGGAGTTGCTCAATACATTTTTCAGGAATCTTGGACAACACTGTGTGAATGTAACAGATGAAATACATCAGACTTAAAACATGCACACACATAACTGTCCCGACACACTGACCCAGTAACCTTTGACTTCCAGCTGAATCCAGTGTCCGGTCCAAATTATCCTGACCTCATCCTAACCTCATTTGAGGGTTTCCATTCAGCCCTCACCCTGACCTCAACAATCCCCATGGTAGAGGGTCTTATCTCATGTTTTTAGGTTCTCGTCATTTCATTTTACATTTATCAGTTACCCACAGGATTCATTACATGGCAGGATTATGTTACCGAGACCACTATGAAGGAAAAACAATGTAATTTTGTGTGTGTGTGTGTGTGTGTGTGTGTGTGTAGATAACCCCTGTTGTCATGCAAAGCTCACTCACATCTGCTGCTCATTTACCTTATGCTCATCTCCCATGTATCCCATATAACTATGCACACACACACACACACACAAGTGCACACTTGATAAATCCTGCTAACAGATATATCTTTCGCCATTCTCACCTCTGCATGCATCTGTTCAAGTGTCTGTGTGGATGACTAACAAGACTTGTACACTAAAATGTCTACAACCTCTGAGAACAAACACAAAGTGGCAGAAAGATGGAGGACAGTAAAAAGTTCATTAGACCAAAACTGGAGTAAATCATAGGAGAGGGGGTAAGAGGGGATGCTGGGAATAGATAAAAGGATTGAGATAAACACATGAGTAGGGGGAGATGAGGGAGAGGAGGAGTGGAGTAGGCATCATTACAGGACACAGGTGTGTTTACATTGCGAGGCAATGTTTTTGTGTGATTACCGCACTTGGCAAACTATATCAGCAACAAAGCTCTCCATATCACTCACAGTGCTAACCCGTTACTAGCTGACATCTCCATGGGGACCTTACTGTTGAGAAATCCAAGTGCAAGATAACTACTACACTACTCAGATGTGTTTGTGTGTGTGTGTGTGTGTGTGTGTGTGTGTGTGTGTGTGTGTGTGTGTGTGTGTGTATGTGTGTGTGTGTGTGTGTGTGTGTGTGTGTGTGTGTGTGTGCCTGGAGACAGGGAGAAAAGACTACACAGCAACATATGAGATCATGTTGACTCCATCGCTGACAAGTGTTTTATCACTGAGAGCCCAAGGACAACGACACACTGCATACTCTAACACTTAGTTTAGTCACCTCATGAATGCAAAATGGTTCAATTAGATTTAACAGCCTCATTATGTAGAAGATAAGATGTGTGTGTATGTGTGTGCATGCGTGTGTGTGTGTGTGTGTGTGTGTGTGTGTTTTCTGTTGGTTTGTCAAGAGCCTGTCTGTCACCATGGAGCATTGTGGTGTTATAATTCAAGGACATCATTGTGAAGGGCAGCGACGAATTATGGTTGTGGTCACTGACCGTATGTACACATCTGCACACATACCAGCATCATAACAGCACCACCAAATCAGTTACACAGTAATGTGCTGCACTTTATTTTCCATTTTCTGAAACTTGTGTTCCACCACATTACAGAGGGAAATATTGTGTTTTACTCCGTTTCACTGGTGAGTAATTATTTTGGAGAGTTAGGAGGTAGTTTCCAGCCTCCCAGCTCGATAGTCTCAATATGATTACAGGGTTAGAAAAAAAACACTTGTTTATAATTTGGACTTTTCTCAAATATTTGCTAGTTTTTTTGTAAAATAATACAGTTTTACTTCTTAATGGATTAACAATTAATAAAATGCACCAATTAGAGAGGGGGGAAATCACTTTTTAATTAATCTGCTCACAACTTATAGACATGCATCTTGGGGACACAAATGATGAGGTTTTATGTGCTGATTATGAAGGGCTCATAAATCATAAGGCATTAATGGAAGTTCAACTAGACAGTAATACACTGACCAGATTTTTTGCTCTGCTCAGACAGGGAAGCCACACTGGTAACAGATAAGATGACTGAACTTTAGTCTGTCAATAACTTTGATGAAAATATTTCTATTTTGTTCATATCTTTGTTTCCAGTCCAGCAAATTGAAGCGAAGGTATCAAATTACTTCAAAAGTATTTTCTAGTTTTTATTGCACATCTGCAAGTGCAAAAGCACTTTTCAAAATCCAGTCTGGCAGATGATGATAAATAAAGATGAATGAAAAGGTTGAAGTGGTCTCTGCCACGCAGAGGGAGGCAGAGTGAGCAGGGAATACAGGTCTACTTCTCCAGCTGCAGTTTTTACCTACATATTTTTTAACCACAAAGTTACCTTTGAAGTACAGCAGGAAGCTTACAGGAAACATTCCCACCACTTGCAGAAAAACTTACAACATAGGATTCCAGAGATCCCTGAGTTAATTTACACAAATGGTTTTACCATTGAGAAGTGCTCCTAACACAAAACCTATGCATTTACCATAGAGAGAAATGACTGATCTTTGATTGAGTCTGAGCTACTGATACCTGGTAGCTCACTTTTCAGGAGAGGCTGGCAGCAAGAGGGATAGAAGGAGAAGAGAGGGGACACAAGAGACCTGCCAGTGAACTCTGCATCCTGAGTAAAACTGTCAAGTCTTTTATTTTAACAACAGGAAAGCAACATGAGAGTGGGACAGAGTTTGTCCCACAGAGAGAGAACAGTCAGCAGTTTGTGTTGAGTATCAATGGAGAGTCTCTGTCCTTTCCTTTCCCTCTCAGTACCCCTGAGGGCCAAGGATATACTACTTCTGTACACCCCTGTCCCTCCAAAGCTGGAAGACTTTGAAAAACCAGAGTCGACTTTGAAATAAGAATCACACAACTAATAACAAATCGTACACATTTTGTATCTCAGTTTCATGCTCGGAAAATGTCACATCACCTCACCTGACCTCACCTGACCACATGTCAGAGAGATGAGAAGGACCTAGTCCCCATAGTCTCTCTTCAGAAAATAAACTGTATTAATCTGTGTCTTTCATACCTTTTGTGCCTCGGTTGGCAGTGGTATACACAGTTCAGTATCATTATATAAGGTGAAGCAGGATGTTGTCACAGTATCACTTAGGGTTAATGGGCCCTAGCAGACTAAGATGAATCTGTTACATGGCATGAACTAATATGTTGTAAATCTCATCATCCGATAGTCCAAGAAGTTATAAAAATAGTCACAACTGAGGACTTAAATTCAAGAATCCATAGCTGTGACCAACTGTAGAGGGTCATGCAGATACAGTACGCATTCCTGAAAGTGATGCGAAACATAGCACTGGCACTCTATTTAATACAGTAATTGCTGTAAATAGAACATACAGCATTTCCTCTTATACACAACACTGTCTCTGTTGCTGGTTACGTAATGAGCAGCTCATTCTATAGGCAGACCTAAACAGTAGCCGCTGTGTGGACTTTCAAACGCAGCGAAGGGCATTCACGTCACAGGATGTTTATGGTGTGTGTGTCTACTGTGCAAAAAAGGTACAGTATGTGTGAAAATCCAAGTGACTTTATTCACTAATTCTTTGTCAGGTGATGCAGAGGGCCTGCTCATCCTGTCAGAGATAGAGTACCATGATGAGGTCATTAGTGCTGGACTGTTTTGAGTCTGTTTTTGAGAGAGGAGCGAGTTAACCTGCCCTGAACCGTACTCCTTTAAGCACACATGCAATCAGAAGCACAACAGCTGCAGAGGCTGTTATGCACACGCATAACGTGCATGCAAAGGTTTTCACTCTGACACTATTGTGCACACAAGCATGCAGACTCTCTCTTTTTGTCCATCTCCCCACAAACATATGCACATAAAGATACACAAGCATGCACTCAAACACACATTTACTGTGCATGCTGATCCATGCGCTTCCCCTCAAAGCATACACACACACACACACACACACACACGCACACACACATGTATACACATACACACACAGTCCTATGGGGCAGCAGGATATGGCCTCTCCAGGTCTGAAGCCTGTGCTGTTTTTCTTGGCAATGGACAGAGCAAAGCCTGCTGGGGGATATGAGGCAGCTCGGTCGTCAAACGGAGCTGGCCCTACCCTCAGTATTAAACACACAGAAATACACACAGGACACTTTTCAATCCATCTTCATCTCTGAAACGCTGAAATAGAATCAGACACATCACTAATGTGTGGTTTGAGTATGAAGAGGAAGGATACTGCACATTGACGGCACAAGGCCACCCAAACATGCTGGCCGCTATGCCCTTGTCTGTTGGCAGGGGTTAATCCCAGTGTCGTTAGTGCAACTTTGTCTGACAGATAATGGCTTGATGGTAGGAAACATATGGACTGCAGGACAATAGACAGTGGCAAAACACTCAAAGAATAACACAAAACTCTCCTCTGCTGCATGAGGAAAATAGTTGCCACCTTCCTCACTACTTCCTCTTTATGTGTTTCACACCACTGTCGTCTTATGTAGCCTGTAAGTATTCTATATACTGTACTATACCACTATTTGCCTCTACCTTGTTTTTTCTCATGTGCGATTTCCCTAATATTATGTGTCATACATCTTCCCTTCTTTGCAATATTCTCCCCATCTCCTATTTTCTCTTTACTCAGCATTTGCTTTGCAACTTTCTCCACTTTAACAGCCTCTCTGTCTTCTGCCTGGTTGCCGGGTGTGCATGTCACTGTGTATCTGTGGCAGAGGTTGTTTAAGTTTATCTGTGGATGCCAGATGTCTGAGAGCGTCAGAGCCTCAGTTTACTGTCAGGGCCATCTCTTTTCCAAGCATCTGCAAACCATAGAATGTGTGGGTATTATGTTTCCCATATTAGTGCTGTCAGATACGTGTGTGGATGTGTTATTCTTAGGTTTGCAGTTGACTGTGGTTGACTATGTTGATCCCCAGACGAGACCTGCATGCAAGTCTGTGCGTGTATGTGCTGTGTCGTGTGTGTGTCTGTGTGCGTGCATCTATAGTGAGATAATTGCAGGCAATATGTAAAGGCTGCTGCACCCAGCTATCTTTAGTTTCTGACTCATACATACAGATTTTTATCAGTATTACAATGTACTGTGTATGGCATTGAACTAAGCAGCAAATGTTTAGTCATTATCATCAGTTTTTAATCTGGAATGTGGAGGGTTTTTTTTTTTTAATGAAAAAACGATTCCATAAATGACAAAGTAGAACAGAGAAAAAAACAGGAAACACAAAAGCAGTTTAATGCCCAATAAAAAAGAAAAATGTGTGTGTTGCTATTTTGCATTACTTAACTGAATTCTTCTGGACTCTCCAGTACTGTGTACTATTGTAAAAAAAAAATACATTACATATTTGAAATCACATAATGCATCTAGGATGTTAGTATTAAAGTCCTTCATCCAATAAAATGTGATACAACAGTAAGATAAGTCAAAGTTGCATATTTGGGTGACTGTAAAAACATTGTTTCCATTTCACGAAATGCTGTGGTTGCACTATTAGACACACATATTGGATGTACTTGTCTTCAGACTTAGCTTCTTATCTCCCTTGTCAAAAAGTGTTTGCGTTGACAAGTGTTTGCTACTAAAACAATGAAGTGAATTAAAAGAAATGCAACAAGACATGAAAGTAGCTTCCACAATTCACAGCTGACTTCCTCCTCTTTATGTGTCCGTGGAGATCCTGCAGATCGGAAGCTACAGACAGCTCAGTGACTGAGTTTTGAAGTACTGACTTCACTGACAACAGGTTACTTGGCCTCTATGTCCAAAGACTGAACACAGACCCTCAACTCTGACATATTCAGCTGAGGGAAGTCTTTGAAGTGCTTGCTGTGGTTTGTAGATTGATGAAAACTTTAATGGCACCAATGAAGCCAGCAAAGAGCAAAACAAGTGTGTGATTCATCTTCAAGGGCCCTGTAGTAATTGTTTCAGAATGCTTTGACCTTGAGCCAGTAAACTCAGGTTAAACAGCCATAAAAGAGGCAAGGTCTTTATGAAACAAACAAACAAATGAGCAACAAACATATGTCCTGACTGAACACAGAAATTTATTTCAAAAACAGAATGTAGTGTTGCAAAAGACTGAATAATCTGAGTACACCTTATGGATGTAAATCAAATGAGTTGTCTTTTTTTTGCGTGTATATTCCTTTAACTTTGTTGGTGTGTGATGTGATCGAGTGAGTGTGAGGCTGCAGGGTGTAAGAAAGCTCTTCTAATGACTAACAGGCCGGTGTAGCTCGTGGCCATCGAGAAAATGTTTATTTTGATGGATAAGCCAAGAACGGCCAGCTGGTTTGAGTTGGGAACAATACTGGAGATTCAGCCTGCATATGGTTTTCATTTAGCGCTCCCTCCTCAGATTCTCAATCCCCTCTCCATCATCCCCCTTTCTCTCTCCACAGGCCACTATTGCCTGCATCTTCATTTCCTGGGTATCCTGCTATCCTTCCTATCCCTCACCTCATGATCACTCCCTTATTTTTTTTATTTCTCCTTCACTTATTCCTCTGGATGCTTGTGATGGTTGGAACTGATAAAGTAATAAATGACTCATAGATTTGCATCATGTTTTATTGGTAAAGATTAAGAGGACAGAATAAGTTGGGTAATCCCTGAATTATTGGCCCTTCTGCTCCATCGTCCT
The DNA here is from genome assembly GCA_029490765.1 of Euthynnus affinis. Taxonomy (NCBI): domain Eukaryota; kingdom Metazoa; phylum Chordata; class Actinopteri; order Scombriformes; family Scombridae; genus Euthynnus; species Euthynnus affinis. The sequence continues at coordinate 10,649,309 of CM055848.1, forward strand.
CTGCTCTGAGAGAGCATAGGTGCTTATTGGCCCCTGCAGCATATTAATCCAGGTTTTCTCTGTATGGGATCTGATAAAATGGGGAATAAAAAGTATCAGTGCATTTATGAAGACTTTGCAACCATTTAGATAGCTTGGATCTCATTGTGTGCAGAATGTAGCACAAGGGGATATTACAGCCAGATGAGAACTGTGGATGTGTGCCTGCATGCATTCATGGACAAGTGTGTATAGCTACCCACATTATCTATCTTTTGCCACAGTGCTGGTGACTGCTGGGTGCCTGGTCAACTCAAACCTCTCTTGTGTCACTGTGGCCTCTCTTGAAGCTGTGGTGGAGCTCCTCTCACTCTGTGGTCTGTCTGTGGTCAGTGGCCTCCTTACACAGGATCTAGTAAAGCAGTTTTTTTTCTCAGTTTCCTGTTTCAAAAAACACACAGACACAAACAACTAAACACAAACCCACATGTGGACATGCATGCATGCATGTCCACATGTGGGCTTGTGAAGAGATTTGGTTCTGTGGTGAGCCCATTAGTTTTATGAAATGGCCTCTGCCAGACATTGTGGTGCAGGAGCATTCACACTGATGGAGGTCCTCACAAATTCTCACCCGCCTTCTTTTGTTTTTGCATTTTTACTTTTTATTTTTCTCACAGTTCGAGTGGCCAGTTCTCCATTCACTAAACCCCCCTGCCAATGTTAACTCCTTCTGCAGTGGGAGCCATGTGTCTCCACTAATACATAACAAGTTTCCAGCTGCTTCTTTTCACCTGCCAGAAAGCAGCTTCACTATAAGGCTGTAATGTGTGTGAAGGTTCATGCAGTGCCCTCCAGAACACACCTTATTCTGTAAAATGCTCTTCAACCTACCAGCAGGAATCACTGCTGCAGCAAAGGACACCAGCTTTGGCAGGCCAATCATAGCGCTTCTGCCCATAACTCTTGTGGGATCCATAATTGCACAATAGTGATGTTTGACACTAAATTTAGTGTTGAATGATACTTTTTGACAGTTACATGGTGAGCAGAAAAAGCTCTGGCAAGTTTGCACCATCTACTACACACATACGAGTGTGTGTATTTGTGTGTGTGAACACTCTGCTGAGGGCTCTGCTCAACTGTACCATTACCTTAGGGATTAGAGAATTACCTTTCATTGGAGCCATATTTGTGTCCTGAAATGATTATCTGAATGTTTTGAATTAAATTACATTTTGGGTCAGAGTCCTAAGTGAAGTCAGACAAACAGCCCCTGGCTTTCCATTGCACACACACACACACATATATATACAAAATAAAGTGCAAAAATAAAAGTAAAGTATGACATGTTTCTCAATCTGTGTTGCATTAGCTGAGAACTCATTACTGAATAAAGAGTCAAAATGAGAGCAAGTGAGGGAGGGAAGAAAAGTGAGATGGGGGGAGGGAGAGATTTGAGTGCACCTCCATGGTAATGAAGGTGGTCTATTTTGCGAGAATTTATTTAACAGAAAAAATACACCATCAACCCCACCAGTGTTTGTTTATATTCTTGGCTGCGTCTTGAACTCTTTGGTAAGCCAACTTGAATACTTGGTCCCAGCAAAGATAGCACTCACACACAAACACTTGCATGTACACACACAAACATTCATAGAAATTCTTCCTTTGAACATATGACTAAGTCTATTAATAATCAATCCACTGGAGGTTTGATTCATTCTCTCTCGGTGTGCAAATAAACAAGGGTTTGATTCTGATTGAATCCAGATTCCATGTGGATCTCATTTCTCTGACAAATATCTTCCAATAATGTTTTCCATTCTGTGACTGTGACTGTGTCATTATAATACTGAGCAAGATATCAAAGTGCAGTTGAATAAAACAGAACATCTGTACGACATACATAGTGTCCTCCTGAACATACATATTGAGAATAACGCAGTGAAATACAGATGATGATTGTCTGAAATTTCTGTCTTTCATTCATTTCACAGCAGAAATATACACACGTCTGTTCAGACGTAACTACATTAATTGAAATGTTCAGTCATAATATCAAAAACAAATATCAGAATGCAACTGTGGAATTATTTGTGTGTGTGTGTGTGTACGTGCGTGCATGCATGTGTGTGTGTGTGCGCCATGAGTGCTAATGTGTTTATGTGCTAGCTGAAGCTCAAGTGTTCAATTAAGCCATTTAGTGGTTCCCTTATAAAATGAGTACAGTTGGTTCATGATTGGTCTCTGTATGGAGATCACACACGATGCAGGCAGCAGTAAAATCTCAGCTAAATTAATGCCACTGGTATTATTCACAACCTACATTTTCTCCTGGACCTCCTGTTTTACCTCCTGTTTGTTTGTTTATCAGTGTTGTTTCAGTGTTTTTTCTGGTTCACAGTGAATAAAATATCATTAAAGGGATAATTTGACATTTTGGGAAATAAGCTTATTTGTTTTCTTGGTGAGAATTAGATGACTAGATCGATAACCACTTCCATGTCTGTACGTCCATTACGCAAGTCATTTACTCTCATTCTGTCTCTCTCTGGTTGTTCTCCACTCATCACCTTTTCTCTAAATTCCCTCTGCTCAACTTCTGTCTCTGCTCTGTGGATGGGGGAAAGTTGAGCTCAACAGTCACAGGACAGAACGTTCCTGATAGTCCTGCCAGGTCTCCAGTGGGGGCTCACACCCCTACTTGGGGCTGCAGTTTGTGATTTGTGATCCCATGTGTCATTTCCTTTCTGTATGCATGCACGTATGTAAGCAAGTTTTCTTATTTTTTCATTACTGAGGTGCACCAACCCTATAATCTCTCAGTGAGTGCACACTGGTGCACATTCCTGCCGTGGCTAAAGCTGCTTTCCAGAAACAGTGCCCAAATCATTCTTGGCCTTTTCTTTAACCTACATAAATCAGTGGGTGGGGTTTATAGCCTCAGAGCGAGTATGTTCAGGTGCCGGTGGTCAAAATAACATACACTTACCTGAAAACTTAAATACATTCAAAAGATTATATAAATGCTCTAAAATGTATGACTTTGTAATTTGTGGCATACCCACCCTTATGGTGCCTAATAAGGCCAAATCAAATTTTGAAAAATATCGTCTAGTGCTATTTCACCCAGATCAAGTGGCTTTCCTGGAAACCAGGATAAAGTAATAACATAGTTATAATGAGAGCTTGGGCAGGTGAACTTAGTGCTGACCTAATGAAAACATATTCCATTAGTATTACAGCTAGTTGTAGTGGGGGGCAGAGTTTATATGTGAAGAAATTAGGTATTTCTCTCTCTTCCACAGTTTCAAATAAATAGAAAAAACTAATAAAAAAGTCAACAAGGGAAGTCAAGTCCACAGGGAATAAAAAATAAGGACCATATTTTGCCCCTGAGGCTGAGTAAGAAACTTGAGCAGTGTGTATGAACTCCTAATCTGTCAGTTTGGTAAATGTTCAGGGTTAAATCAAATTTAGTGTCTTTGCTGGGGTCTGGATGAAGTGGATGAAGGGGCTTTGCTGGGGGTCACCACCGTGTTAGTTTCATGTTGGGAAAGCTACATTTGGAACAGGTCTTCTCTCTCTGTCACTCTCTGTCGGTTGTTATGTTGGTGATGAAACTCGAATTCATCTTTGATAAATATAAAAGTGCCCGAAATGGTGATGACAGTGTTTACAATCCCTCCTAAAAACTGATCTATGGACAGTAGGTTTCAGATGAAGCTGTGGCTCAAATCTGTTGATCTATGAGAGAACAATGGATCTGAGGTCATAGTCTTTTGGGCTCAAAGCAGTCGTAATCCAGCGATGAAAAATAATTCTGCTGAGAGGTAAAGTAGGGAGGCAATGAAAGATTGCGGCTGTGGGACACTAAACCCTCCTGAGGTGCAAGAGCTTCAAAAAGACAGAAAGAGAATGAGAGAGGACAGGAGTGGAGAACCTCTGCTTTTCAAATTGGTATATCACCTGAAAGTCAGAAGCTTTCAAAACCATCCAAATGATAGTATTTAGTTGTATTTTTCTGTTGCAGCAGCGGTTTGTGTGGGGTTAATGTTTTCTTCTTCTGCTGGCTGCATCATGCCAACTGTTTCTGTAGCTTCAGGCTGCCTGACTGTTGTCTGATCAAAGCCCGCTCCACAGAGATCACACTGGAAAGAGTCCCATTCTCAGTCTCCCATGAATCACATAAAGCCTGCTGGGGACAATAATCACACTCATGTGTAAATATTTGACAAATCAATTTTAAGAAATGGCAATAGGATTAAATCCGAGGTATTTTGTAATCTGTCAGAGGCATTTTTGCACAACTAATTTCAGACCACAGTCAGAATATTTTGTATAGTTTACTACTTGGAAATGCTGCAGTAAATAACTTACAAGAGTATAGCATTCTTTTTAAGACACTGAAGTAATTGAATTTAAATAAAACATGGTTGGATTGGAAGAAAACAATTGAAAAGAAAACTAAAACTTTTAACTTAGCAAATAACAGATTTGTATAGACAGTCTAAATGAGTTTCCAACAAAAAACTAATGTGTGCACCACCAAGGAGGTAATGCAATACGCCCACACACACTATTGGACATAATTTCCATGTCTCTGGTTACTTCACATCTTGTCGTCTCTAATCAGCTCCACCCTACATCCTGCAGATTGCCCTGCTCAGCCTTGGATGGTACATGTAATGTAATGTGCCAGGTTGAGGGTGAATTACAGGAACAGGTATTAAAAGCCATGACATGACTTTCTTGTGTTCCCATGGTTCTCAGCTTCTTGGCCCACAGACAACCTTCGACAAAACCATTTCTCTAAACTTTCTGTGATTTAAGCCACCTTCCACCCTTCACCTCTCAGCTCTATGTTAGAATTAGGTCACCCTTACAAAAGGAAAACTTCTCAAGCCAGCACACTTTTATCACACACATTTATATTTCCTCTTTGACTGACCAACTCTGGCTTCATGCACATTCACAATAACCCTTTCAAAACTCATTACTTCTATTTTCTTTATCGCCTTCTCCTGCTCTCTTTTTTGCTTTTTTACACCGTGCAATCAACAAAGGGTAAGCTCCATAAGGAAATCTGCTGAACTTACATTGAGTGAGTGGTCACATACACACTTACTGTGCATTTGTACGCACAGGGCATGCACTCGTGACATAGGCCACATAGGCAGTTGCCTAGGGCACCAAATAAGTGAAGAGGCACCAAGTGAGTTACCAACAGGTTTACTTGCTTCTGTACAACTTTGGAAAATACATAGCCGAATGGGTTTTCATGTTTCATGTTTTGACTTTCAAAGCCTTACTTGTTGGTCAGCCATCAAACACTCATTGAATGGCACCTTGACCCCCACTTGCCTTTTGTCCAGAGAACAGCAAGGATTTTTCTGGGCTGGAGGTATCATTGTTGTATTTAATTTTAGTGCAATTGTGGGACTATTGCACTTTTTGGGGCTCCAATTTAAATCTTGCCTAGGGCACCACCATAGTCAGAGCCAGCCCTGTGTATGCATTTCCTACCTGCTCTCTGTGACAAAAGAGACAACGTTTGTAGAGAAATATTGTATTTGACTACTAGTCTGGCGCTTTTCAGTTAATTGTGAGTGTTTTCATATTATTATTTTAAAGTCTCAATGAAGAACATTCTTTGTACATCTGTATGAAAATAATACATGTGTGTCATAGAACACACAGTAGGAAAAATCAAGAAAAACTACCCCGCCCACTCACGCTGTCAACACTTTTGCTCATTTTATTCAAAGATACATTTGAGGGTATTTTACACAGTTTGAATTAAAGTCAAAAACTGAATGACCTAGATGGCAAAATGACAGCAAGAAAAACTTTCTCATGAAACAATTTGAGTATTTAAGCTGACTTCCTAAAACTACACCCGGAATACCCCAACACCTCAGGCTCAATTAAACAGTCAGATCCCTGCCAGTCAGCTGCTGCTGTTGTGGGAAAAGGGATGTGAAGCAATGATCCGTGGTCTGTGTATAACCATGTGTGTGTGTGTGTATCTGTGTAAGAGAGAGAGACAGAGAAAGAGAGAGAGAGAGAGAGAGAGAGAGAGAGAGAGAGAGAGAGAGAGAGTTGGGTGACAAACACTCATTTTCCGCCCTGATAGCCAGAGCAGTGGGAACTTCCTGTGGGCAGCACACTCACAGAGCAGCTAAAGCCCAGAGCCAGTCGCCACACAGGGCCACTTAGCACCAGTGTAATAACATACAGAAATGTCTACCATCAACAACTTTGCTCTTATATAACACTTGATTTATGACTTACCGTACATGCAAAGACTTTGTAGATAAGACATATTAAAATGAAAGACTCATCTTCTGATCTGAGTAGTATACACCTAAAGTAATGCAATGGCCAGTAGTTTATTTAGATTGAACTAGTAGAATAGAAATGAACTGAAAAGTAGAACTGAACAGGCATTTTACATACAGTATACAATGAAAAGATATGATCTTATAATTGTGTCTATCATTTTGTCATTTAAATTAAGAGCAACATGCATAGGTGTCTTTTCTGTGTGTCCCATGGTGAAATACCATTAAAAATATTTCACTTTTTAATTAATTAAAGAAAGGTGTGTTCAACAGATAGAGACTTGTCCGATTTAAGTCACAAGAATGAAGACTTGGACCTCACCCCAGCAAACATGCCCATGCGGTGCCACTGTGGGTATGTATGGGTTTAATGTGTGGAAGTGTGGGCAGGGCACACCCACATTAATCCCACATGGACCCTGTGTGGGTAAGCATATGTGGGGCCCACAGCAGTTTTGCCCTTTGAGACCCCCATCATGGTTTTCTGTGGGAAACCCACTGTGGGCTTACCCATAGAAATCCAACATGGGCCCCACTTTGAGATGACCCATGCGGGAATCACAGAAGTTTTGCCCTCTGGGGCCACCATGATAGTTATCCATGGAATACCCACTGTGGGCTTGCCCACAGAATGTCCACACAGACACCTCTGTGGGTTAGCCTCTGTAAGGGATCATTGTCGGTTTTCCCTGCCCTCACTTCCCCACAGTAAACCCACACATACCCACATTGGACCCGCATGGGCATGTTTGCTGGGTAGGCCTCTGTCCTGAAAGACCTTGGTCTCAGTTACATTAAACTGGCACTCCAGGGTTCCTAAGCGACCTAATGACTAAGGCACATCCCACATAATCACAAAGTCCACGGTTCAACTCCTGGCCTGGACCTTTGTTGCAAGTCATACCCCTCTCTCTATCGCTGTGTTTTCTGTCTCTCTCTGCACAGTGTCAAATAAAGCCAACTTGCTTGTCATACTCTGCTCAGAATGTGACAAAACTTGTAGAACACTTCTATGGCTCTGGAGGAGCTTTGTTGAGAAACAAAGAGAAAAAGAGTTGAATGTTGACCTGCCATTTTCTCATAAAGACTTAAGTATTCGACAAGACGTCAGACTTAGACACAAGACTTGACTTGGACAAGACTTTGTGTTTAGAACATGTCTTACTGAGAGAGTGCTGAATGACACAGTACCGGAATCTCATGGGTCTCAGAGAGAAAGAAGGTGAAGGGGAGGCAAAGTTACCAAATCATGTGTAATTCCCAAGACGCTCAGCTGTCTGAATTGCTGTGGACAGAGTTTTGTAAGCTTGACTTGACTGTAAGAGCATATGGTGCCATTATATCATGAGCTGTCAGTGTGTGTGTCTGTATACGGGGGTGGTGGTGATGTTGATGCCATTTTGGGTGTAGACAGGCGAGTTGAGAAAGGAGTGTAATCAGACACTGCTGCATAAAACTGGGATCACTGTGTCTAAAGATGTTAAAGCTGGTTCTGATTTGGTTTTGAATGATCTACAGCACCCTGCATACACACACACACACATTATTGCAAACTTGGAAGTTAACTGTTCCCAGTCCATGAGGGTAAATCAAAGTAAATCAACATCAACTCATGATGATGACCAGCTTCCACGCCGTCCCATGTAAGGACATGCACTCACTGCTGGCTTCCTGATATTCCCCATAGTCTTACATGGTTGACGACGATCCAGCTCTGTGTTTGGATGACATCACACAATTACACGCACCGATCATGTTGTTGTGAATCCATAGAAACAACGTAGAAATACAGCAAGGTATGGAAAAACACTCCAGCATCTCATGACAGCAAACTTCACATGGCTTACTTGTATTAACTCAAAAAGTGTCTTGTACCAAAGAAACAAAAAACTTGATTACTCAGCTTTCCACCTTTGGTTGTATGTCCAGTTCTGCACCTCAGAAACTACATCAAAGAGGAAAAACAGTGCCTTAACTATATTATGTTGTATTAATGTGCAACTCAGATGTCTTTTGAGGTTGAATAATTTGACTTCCTTGGATTCATTTACAAAAGGTTGGTAATTCGCTGTTCTGCTGAAAAAGTCAAGAAAAATAAAATCCCACATGTCTAGACTTCTTTCATAACATTTTTGAACATGTTAATGACATAATGACACTGCACTCTTGGCTCTGTGTGTGTATAGATTTTGCTTCTTTCATTATTTATGTAAGAAAAGTATTTTCTTCCACAGATTTCATCCCTCCAGGCCTACTGCTTCTGCTGCTGAATCACCAGTTGTTCCTCTGGTCCTGGATTCTCCACTCTTTCAGTCCTGCTGCGCTCTCAGGGGAACTCAGAGCCTTATATATTATACCTGCACCTATATGGCCGTGCTGGGAGCCATGTTCCCTTCCAAAATGCACAGACACTCAGACACTCTTCTGTCAGACTGGTCTCTGGCTCAGGACTTTGCACCGCTGGGACTAAAGTCTGTATTTCTGTATATATGTGTGTGTATTCATTATTATTTAGGCCAAAGTTTGCCACATTTTTTCCATCATCTCAGGTGCACATACACACACACACACACACACACACACACACACACACACACACAGATGCACGCATGCACACACAAAAAGTACAATAAATATGTGTTGGAGAGGGATGAGTTTGGAGAAGCTTACAGGGACATGGTAAATCCATCATTTGTGTTTTTAAAGTCGCCAGTGGATGTGTGTTTGTGTTTCATGATATAAGGTACTCTCTTTACACACACATACACACACACACACACACACACATACACACACACACACACACACACACACACACACACACACACACACACACACACACACACACACACACACACTGAGAGTTTCAAACCAGTCCAAAACTGAGAAATGACTTTTTGATGTGGAGAGAGTTGCAGGTATTTTCCACTCTAGCTCCAGACAGATCCAGCTCTCTCTTCTGGATGGCCTGATAAAATCACTGTGACCCAGTTAGAAATGACTGATGGAAAACAGTGTGTCACTGCAGTCCATGACTCCATGCCTACTATACGGTATGTAGCCTACACTGAGGCTGCACATTCTTTGGATGCCCATAATTATTCTGGCAAGCATCACTGTCTTGCTCAATCTCAGTGCAATGCAGCTGAGGTCTTGAATTAGCAATTCAGTAATCAAACCACAGACTACTTTTAAGGAGAAGTCCACCTGCTACTGGTTAAACTTGGCTGGTCTATTTCTTGCCAAACATGACCAGAACACACTGTATTATTTTATATCATCACTACCATTGGAAGAACTGATGTTTGACTCAGTTACATATCGGAACAGCTTTACTTACTTTTGAGAGAGCACTGTAGCCATTCACTAAAAACCAGGAAATTATTGTCATTTTTGCTGATTTTGACGGAGCTTGTAGACGTGATTCACTTGTATAAATGTCAAACTTTTCCTTTAATAATTGTCCATTTTATCAAGATGACAATGTTGTTCCTGGAGGATTCTTGCTTATGATTGATTGACCACTGTTCTGTAAATAATGCTCCTCCGCTGCTTAGTGTTAGAGCGTTCCTTCTGGTTGCTTCATTGATTCATTTCCTGCAATGCCCACTATTTTTTTTTTTTTTTTTTACAAAATTCACTAAAAAAATAAAACCCCCACTTTGCTGTCTGCTGCTATTTCCCAATGTCTCTCTATGAAGTCTGTCCTTAAAATCCCATCTAACTCTCACATTTACACTCTGAACATTGGCTCCATAGCAGGTTAACGCTAAAGATATTATTTCCCACACAGTCTGTGGATTAAATGGCATCTTATGTTACTTTCACCATTTTTTCTCCTCAATTCCCCTCCTGTTCTCCAAGGTGGGAGCAAATGTGCAAGTCGAGTAAACAGCACTGTTGGCTCAAATTTACAATTTCTGGATTTCTGAGGTCTGAGTCAAGGCCATCTTCTGACCAGCATATACTGGAGCTGTGTTAATTTGCCAATTGCATTGCCTTACAGGCTTAATGAATACTCCTCGTAGTAGCTTAAGTAACCAACTTCAACAAAATAATCTAAAATTAACGCACTTCCTCACATGACCACATGCGAAATCATTTGGCGCCTCCAAGGATAAATACCTATCTAGTCATCCACTAGTCACTCTAAACAATTTAGACAAGAATACCAGCTCTGTTTTGAGAATAGCTTACTTAATGTCCAGTGCTGGAGAAGAGAGAGCTATGCAAAATCATAACTCATGACCACCCCAGTCACAGAGTCACAGAGGAGCAGTTATAACCCTGCTTAGACATACCTTAGGAAATGTGATTTAGAGTTATTAGCTAATGTGTATCATGGGACGCGCCAAAATGTGCGATGAATGAGCTATGCGGTGAGTCAAGCGCGGTTATAAGTAGAAGGATCACATGAAGCAGGGTGTCATGGCTTTTCAGAGGGAGTTAGGGGAAGTCCAAATCATTCCCCTTGTCTTTTTTTATCTTCCCCTCACGCCCTTGCTCCTTCCCTCACCCCTCTCCTTTTCTTTCAGCATCCACAGTTCAAAATTACAGCTTGGCAAAATATTTTCAAAGGAGTCAGATGTAAGTTTTCATGCACTAAGCAGTCTGGCGTTTGTATCGTTTGTGTATGTTACATTGTACAGTTCCCACCTGCGGGCTCAAGAACACTTTGTTGTCCAAGTTACTGTAATGTGCCTTTTCCTAACAGGCTGCAGAGGGGTGAAGTCATTATATGTGGCTGGTGGTCATTGTGTGAAGTCAGGCCCTGAGAGGAACTATCAGCACCTCACACACATCTATTGCTCTGAGAAACCTTTGAAGAAACGCCTGTATGAGCCCCACGGAGGAAAGTCTCACATCTTTATGACCTTTGAAGACTGCAGTCAGAGCTTTGGTGGGTCAGCTGGATGTGTATGTGTGTGTGTGTGTGTGTGTGTGTGTGTGTGAGAGAGAGAGAGAGAGAGAGAGAGGGAGGGAGAACTGTTGTAGAATAAACACAGGAGGGGAGATATGGCTTCGGGGTGTAAGGGAAACCATTTATTCAGCAGTCTTCCAAACTTCAATCCCACACTCTCATCCTGACCCTCCTTTATGAGTGATGTTCAGGAAGGAGCACTAGGCATGGGCCAATATGCCCTTGTTATTGTGTATATATGAAACACACACACACACTCACAATGAGACAGAAATTTGCAGGTTTGGCTAATGGGAAAGATAACAATCCTCTGGTCCAGAGTAAGAAAACAGACTCTTCTCTCTGGCGATGAGTTGCATAATGGCACTCAATAACCCGACGCCTGTAGAACGAACAGTCCACTTGCAAAATGGAACCGAACCAGGACTCATAAAAACCATTGCTTAAGTATGATGTGGCGCTTCAGAAAATATTTTCTCTCCTCTCTTCATTCTCCTCACAAAGCTCTTATTTATGTGTCCTCATCAGAGGGTGAGCACTGCATTCCCACTGACTCAGGCTCCATGTAGCCCCTCGTGTCCCCCCCACCCCAACAATCCACACATTATTGAGGCATTAGCCACTGACCTCTGGCTTTATGGGCAGCCTGGACCTCTGATAGGCCGGATGAGAGCTCAGAGGATGAGATTGTGGAGATAGCACAGTGGGAGCTTTGTGGGATGAAACAAAAGCTGCGTTCAATTAAAAATCAGTTGAGAGTCTTTGCTGTCGTTCATTTCTAAGTGGCTCTGGAAGTCTGCCAGATCGGTGGCATTCTGCGCTAAGCAGATGGTTTGACTCTCCTGCGTATTATTTAGGAGTTTGGATGCTGAGCTGCCAGGTTTGCTTGGTGTTTATAACAGACATGACTCTTTTTGTCTTCTTAACTATGAAAACAAGTCCCTCAATTTGCCAATTTAGAGGTGTTGACAGACAACAAAGTGTCTAAAAAGTGAGCATGTGTGCCTGTTAAATAATTCGAATTAAATCTTTAGTAAAATGACGATGATATATTAACTGTGCCATACTGATTTTAGCCCTCAATGCGCAAGAGAAATAAATCAATCTGCCATTACTTTCCATGTGTGTATGACCAGCTGCACATGAATGAGAATGTAGCAAAAGTTGTAAATCACTGTTTGTTGATATGAGCTTCATTTTGAGTGTGGCAGAGTAAACTTCACTTCCTGACAGTCTCCAATGGGTGAGAGGTCATTTAGATCAGAGGTGAAAGGTTATGAGGTCACAATTGGTGCTATGGGAACCATTGGCATGTGAACTGTAGAATCCCAGTGGCTGGATAACTTCCTATTTGCTCCCGAGCCTATATGAGAGGATGGGACAGAGAGGAAAAATATAATAAGACAGGCATAAAATATGGTTTAAACTTTTAAAACTTTTTTTTAACTTGAAAATTAATAATAAATCAAAAAAAATGATTTACATCAGCACAAAGCTGAACTCAACCTTTTGCCAATTACTCTTAAACTCTTATTTTTTACTGCCAATAAACACATAAATCACCTTCAAGGCTGAGTTGTAAATGAGTCAATGGTTCACTTACACTGTTCCAATACATTCAACAAGTGTTTGTGGGGAAATGGCTAAAGATTTCATGCCAAAAGTGGTCCTCTGCTTTAGCTCCAGCTTTCTGCAGGAAGGCACTTGTCAACTTGGTCAAGTTCAACAGCATGAGTCAGTGAACTTGATGACACATCCCTCGCTTGGATACTTGAGAAACAGATTGAGAATGAAGCTTTCCAGAACTGATGGGGCATTTGACTGCATTATGTCCAAGCGCTATGTTTACGTATTTCGTCAAAAATCAAGCAAAGTTAATCTCTATTTTTCTTCTTGCACCCCAAGGAAACATTCTGGGGGTGCATGTGTGTGGGTGTTCACATGTTTGTGTATGTTTGCGGTATTCTCCTGTCATCATGTCAGGGAGACTTACATGCTTCTCCCCTGCTTTGTTAGCATTTACCTCCCACAGGAGGGAATACCAGTCAAAAGTTGTCAATGTGCTGATTCAGAATAGTTCGGGCTCATCGGCACAGTCATGATTTCTCACTCTGTATGTCAGTGTTTCTCATTATCTTCTCACAGAATTGGAGGGTTGTCAAAGGATAGTTAATGGAATTAGCAGTGGTGACACAGAAGGAGCCTAGAAGTGGTTTGATGTGATACCAGCAGTATTGAAAACCCACAGTGCTGAATGCATTAACACAACCAGTTCCAGCTCTTGTTAAAATAAACACACATATAGAGCTGCAGGAACTACAGCTTGCATTTAGAAGCTGGTTTAGCTGCAGCATGGAGTAATGCTGACAATGAGCAGAACACCATCCACTCATCACATACTAACTGAACATATAGTAAGCAAGCGTTTCAGTCCCCCTGCTTTGATTTGGTTTGTGTATTCAGTGTTTTTGTGTTGGGGAATGAAGGAGAATATTTGTTTTACAACATGAGTCACAGGGGAAAAAACAATAACCAAACACAAAACCACAGCAAGGAAATCCGAAGACGCAAATGAGACATTCCAGCGTAGGTTGTTTAATTGCACATTCTGATTTTGCTGCGCTGCTGTTGCCAACATGTCTTGAGATGTTTGGCATCAGCAATGATGGATTTCCCTGACCAGCGGGTGGTGTTGCTGCATAATTGCTGCATAATCTTCCACGACTGTGTTTAGAAAGCAGAGTCATTATGAGACTGAGAAAAATTCAGAACAAACTGTTGTTACAAAAGTTTACAAATACTATAAAACACCCAGATCTAAATTAAACTGAAGTGCCGGCCTGATCACAAAAGTCCTGCACTCTGGTCGGCGCTTTCGCCTCACAGCAAGAAGGTCCTGGTTTGAACTCCGTCAGGGCTGACTGGGGTCTGGGTTCACATTTCTGCTGGTTTTCTGGTTTTCTCAAACATCAGAAACATGCAAGTCAGGTATTAGAAACTCTCAGCAGTAACAGTGAACACAGCCTGGGCCTCAAAACTGTAAAGATGGTCCCTGGAGTTAGAATGGGTTAAAGGCACAGGACAAATTTCTTCACAATAATTAACTTGATATGCAAACATGTGACTAGATAGTATGCTCACATTAGTGCACACATGCTGTAGCTAAATATAAATGCATGTGTGCGTGTATGCATGTGTTGCTGTCCTCTTGTCTTACCCAGAATGAACCTCTCTGATTTAAACATGATCAGTCACAGATGCCAGAGAAATAGAACCGAAATGATCCCTACACAGAGTTTACGTATGTTTCAAATGTGCCTGGATATTGTTCCTATTTGTCATAATTTATGACTTTTGGAATTTCATGTGCATCCTGAAACCTTTTTAAAAGGGTTACTATTCCTTAACTTCTTAAAGTCAGTGATACCAGATGTCAGATAAAAAAAATATCCAAGTTTAAGCTATTAAGTAGTTAAGGTCGTTCAACTTTTCTCTCGGGTAAATGAAGTCACAGAACATTCAAATATTCCAAGCTCTCAAAACCGTGTCACAACTCAGCATTATGCCTGAACAAACCTTAACAGCCACATTAATGTTAACAAGACATGGATGGCATCAATACTAATTATTCCAAGACCTTGTAAAGAACTTATTGATTCTCCATACCAGGAAATGCCTCATGGACTGAATTCGTGTTTAAAGGCCCGCTATATATTTATGAAGTTTAAATGAGGATGCAAACTGCTTCCTGCTCTCGTTTTCAGCAGACGCCACTCTGACTCACATGCCAGTGTTCCACTCATGTTGCTCTCTGCACTCACTGACAGGTGCAGGCACACACACACACACACACAGGCACACACACAAATACACACCCTGCCCAATACAGCAAGGTCAGCTGTTGCAGATAGGCCTGAAGCTGAGGCATGCCAGTCAACACAGTCTGCATGCGAGCAGTTTCAGGAAGGCATCCCAGTCCTCCAAGTCACTCTCGGATTGCTAGCCTCTAGGGGGGGGTTAGTCAGCTCAGCCACCAAACCCCAATCTGACCCAGATGGAAGTGGGTCATCAATAATCACAAATCCCCCGTCACTGAGGGGAATCCAGGGTCCATGCATGCGTAATGAAGAGCGCCAGGCACACCCATTCCCCTCATCCGCTCCCTCTGTCTTTTGAGTGTAATGACAATAATGTGTGGCTGAATGAGAGGAGAGGCGCTGGACTCGAGGTCAGGCCCAGAGGAGCAGAACTGTCTTAACTCTGCTATGAGTCACCCCATGAAAAAATATCACACCGTGACTGTTTTGTATTGACGCATTACAAAAGCATCTTTGCTACACACGTGACTAACATATCAGCAGATCAGTGGCTGGAATTCGGAGGCTGATTTTAAATGCGGTGTGACATTGTATCCAGGTGGATTGATTCTGACAGCAGTAAGAGGAGACAGTACAGTTCCAGGATAGCAATGCTACGTGTGCCGGGCATGCACGCCTTCTCCTCTTACTGCTGGGCACAGGTTCAATCATGCAGGCAATGCTTTGATCCTCAAACACAGTTGCTATAAATGATAGTGACAACGGCTCCCCCAAATCCTGCCAGCCCTTGGCATTGCCAGGTACAAGTGGCAGCTACAGTGATGTATCTCTATACACCTGTCTCTCTGCCTCATTGACTGAAAGAGGATAATGCTTGCTGTAGAGTGGTTGCCCAGTGGAAGGCCAAACTTGGTAGGGTCTATTTTTAAGAAGAGAGAGGGCAGAGGGAAACTGAGAGGTTTGGATTTTGACACTGTAGATACTGTATGTAGGACAGCAGATCTACAGTTCTCCCTCTATGTCTCAGGATATTTATTCATGCAGGTATCTACAGTATGTGAATGGTGCAGATTATATAAACAAACACATATTGGCCAAACTACAGATTGCCTAAACTCATTCTCCAACATCCACAGCACGATGTTATTGTGATGAGCACCTGGAGACCCTGAAGGCCGGTTATCTGCATTTCTTTCTCAAAGAGAAACAGCAAAGTGATCCAAGGTCTGTGTAAGAGCAACATTCACCCTCAGCAGCAAGCCAAAATATATGGCTCACTTCCATCCTTAAACTAGTTGTGTTTTGGCAATGAGGAGTTCCTATTAAACAACATTTTCCCACTTAAGCACATTTACAAGCACAATACCATATGTAAAGTACAAATACAAGTACCGTGTGTCAAAAAATGTGCTTTACCACAAAGTTTTACCACAAAAACATGAAAAGGTGAGAAGTCCATGACCCAGTTTTCCACAATCAGAAGGGGAGGAACAAAGAAGTCAAATACTTGAGTAAAGCCATGAGAAGTCATGCCGAAATTCCTTCAGCATGAAATGGTCCAAGTCTGAATCCAGCATGTGGATCAATTTCAGTTCAGGCATCACAGATGTCACCATGTCTGTGCTGATTTGAGCTCATCCATTATTTAATACCCACTTATTCTGTTCAGGGTCGTCAGGAAAGCTGGAGCCAATTCCAGCATGCATTAGGAGACAGGCTGAGTACAGTCTTGTCTATCACAGGATGCATACATATAAACAGACCCATAGTGGCTCAGTGCTGCACCTCACTTGGCCTTTCTGTGTGGAGTTTACATGTTGTTCGTGTTTCTGCGTGGGTTTCTTCCTGGCTGCTCTGAGACTCAGTTTCTCGCAGGTGTGAATGTGATTGTGAAGCAAGCCCCCACGTGAAGCACACTGAAACTGTAAAGGTTAAACCAGGTCAGTTGCTTTTCTGAGAACGTAATACCATGATCTAACTTTTGCAAACATTAATGACACAAGTTTGTCGGTGATGCGGCCTTGGTCAGGGAACAACGGTGATTCCAGTAAGTGTTTTGAAACCATCTGCTGCTGCCAGATATCCTACCTCCAGAGACAGCTGTGTGAATGTGCTCACTCATGTTTGTGTGCACGCATGTACTCTTGTGTCTATGTGTGTGTGTGTGTGAAAGAGCATCCAGCTCATGCATTCCTCTTGGATGGAGTCAATGCTTTGGAGGAGACCCTGCTGCCTGAACTATTGAGTGTGTCAGGACTGTGAGGGAAACAAGACAGGAAAAGGAGAAAGTGAGCAAAGTTGGCTTTTAGAGGTATTGGTATTATGCCACACACACAAAAGCCCCCACCCTGCTGCAAAACTTTGCTGGATCCTGGAAGCAATTTCCTCCCATAGTTCACCCAGAAATCACTTTATAACTCAGGGAAAGCGGTTGTTTTCCTATGACACATGTACAGGTGTACACCCCATCCAAGGGCCCCCAGCCTTGAGCCCGCAGGACTTCTCTTGGAAGCTCCTCACTGATCCAAGTTCTCCAACCAGCGTTGGTCTTCCTCTTGTCCAGAAAGCTTCTGCCTGGGAGGCCTGATTACACAGGGGCTCAGAGGTGGATAAAGGAGCTGGATCCCCTCTATTGCTGTGTGTGTGCACGTGTGGTAAACCACTACACTGGTCTCCATATGCGTTTATAATGAAAGATTCAGCTGGATGTGCAGCTCCTTGTATGTTAGAGTCACCATTCATCTCTGTTATTATTTTCAGCTGACCTGGAAAATGACATCCATCCTGTAGAAAGCTCAGCTGGTTTAATCCAACCAAGTAAAGCCCAACCGATACTGAATACGCTGATACTGGTCTTTACATAATATATATGAATATACAGATGTTGTGATGTCTCTCCCTCTCTGGAGTCAATAGGCAGAGTTGGATATCAGGAAACTGTCAACACCTGAGTAAATTGGGCCTCAGCCTTGACTCCCTCCTTGTAACATTCTTTGAGTTCGAGTTTGTAACAGAAAGTTTAAAAAGAACTATAACAATATGTCAACTGCTATTTACTTTGGTTATATAAATTTGGTTATTACAGTTGTGAGCAACATATTGAGTGTGACATTTACAGTTGCACTAAGTAAGTGCAACAAAAATATATTAAATTTGAGACATAAACTTATAAACTTGTTAGCGCATCAAGCAGAAACAGACCAATACTAATGGTTTAACATAGCCGGTCACTAAAAACTAATTAATTATCTTGTAGGAGCCATTAATTATGTCTGTATATTTATGTCTGTATTTCAGTTTTAGAACAGGTAGTAGTGTAGATCAGTGTGATAGGTGAAATCTATATAGAGTGCAGGTACAACAGACCATTTAATCATGCATGGGTGACCGGGAGATTTCACGTCTTTTACCACTTGCATGCTTGTGTGCTCGCAGCAGCCACATCAGAAAGCGAAGCCAGTCGTCATATCATCACACAGGTTTTCTTTGAAATATAAAAGTAATTTGTAAACCGAAATCTTCATTAAATGGGAACATCACCCAACAGTGAATAATACCTGGACATCTGGTCACTGAACTGAACTGTCAAAAACAAGGTCTTCTCCCAACCCCAGCTGAGTGGCTAACTGCAGGTCGCTACATATTTATTCATTTATTCTTGATTTACCAGTACTTTTTTTAATCAATATGATATATATCTGTGATAACCTGAAACACTGATAAAAATTGGCTGGGCCTCAATAGAAAGTTTGACTTGGGAGTGTTTTGTGGTGTTTAAGTTGTTCAGAGCTGTGTAGCCTCCTCCTGAACCCAGCTGTATTAGCATAATGTTGGACACTTTCAGCATATCTGAAAAGTCAACAATGATTTTTCAGCATCAAGTGAACTTGTGAACTCTTGAGTTAGTTCCACAAAATTTTCTTCCTCTCTCTCACTCTCTCTACACACACACATAAACACACACACACACACACACACACACACAAACACACACACACACACTCTGGCTTCCTACCTGGCGGTTCACTCTCCAACATCAAACTGTAGTGCCAAACCACAGCACAGCAACAAATCCTCCTCCCAGGAGTGTTGGTCTTTGATCTCCATGTTGTCACAGCTTACAGAGAACATACGCAGACAGAACCCAGAACAGGATTCTGCTTCATGTTTTTACAACCCTGTGAGAGAGATGTGATTCTTACATCAGTCTGCAGCTTCGCATAATTCTGCTATAAAGTATATTAAACATCTCACCCTATGTATAACATCACTTCAGTTAGAAAACATCACATAAGATGTACGTAATTGCATTTAACAGCATTACATCATAGGATTTTACGGTGTTATTTCACATGTAAAGCCAGTGCACAGACATATCGCTCCTATCAGCCTTTATTTTATTTACTGATTAAATGGAAGCTGTAAATCAGTAGATAATTGGCACATGCTGATTTTTTTATTTTACTCTTATGGAGGAACCATATGACCTTTGACCACACATAGGGGCCAAATGGAGGAAGATGAATGGCATCAAATTATACGTTCTGAAAACTTTAAGTGCAGTCTAATGGTTCTGGGCTTGAGGTTCCTATACATTACATCACCTAATTAATGTGAGTTAAACTATGCTGCATGCTTGGTAATGTGACAGCTTGACGACTGTTTTCATGTGTGAGAGCCAAGCAGCGCTGGGTGTGACGGGTGGAAGGGCTCCAGCTGAATCCACGCGACCCTCACTGCAACAGCTCATACTGGGACCAGTTTGCTTACAAAACAATGTCCTGAAACCCAAAGTGGTGCTAATACTGTTATTCGTATAAAAGATCTGCTCAAGTGTATAGTTTAATTTGAAAATAAAATAAAAAAGCATGAATATCCTAACCCAATAAAGAGCAGGAATCGTGACACTCACATGGGGGATTTTTCACTTCACATGATTTACGCCGCAAAAATGTTTTATAGAGCTCATCTTAAACTTGCAGTTAAATCCAAAACAACTTCCATTTGGATGGAAAACAGACTCCTGCTTCTTGGAAGTGAGTTATACTCCTT
Source organism: Euthynnus affinis (assembly GCA_029490765.1). Taxonomy (NCBI): domain Eukaryota; kingdom Metazoa; phylum Chordata; class Actinopteri; order Scombriformes; family Scombridae; genus Euthynnus; species Euthynnus affinis. Next base: position 10,669,426 of record CM055848.1, read on the forward strand.
TTCTCATTTTCTCCTCCATCTACCCCCCCTCCAAATATACTTACCCCCCCAAACCTCCTTCTTCTTCTACTTCATGTCCTTTGACTTCAATTCCCCCGCCTCCTTTCCCTCTCTGCACCCTAACATTCTGTAAAGATTGCCACCATATGTTTCACAGAGAGATCCTACAACATGTCTGGCTCCAGAGCCTCTGGCTGAGATACATGTTGGGCCTCTCTGGGCTCAGTAACCTTGGCAACTTGCGCCGCTCGGTGCTTCACCTTTACATCAACATGGCACCAGGCCCACATTGCCTAGAAATCTCTGCATTCTGTCTCTTCACCTCATCCATCCCCCCTCCTCTAGTCTACACCATCCAAGTCCTCCTCTCTAAATACAATGTCACCTGAGACCTCCTTGTGTTCATCTCCACACAACAGAAAAACCCTAAACTCCAATCCAAATGTTTCTAATTTTCAAACCTTACGTCAAGATGATTGTATGTGTTCATTTGCTGACAGTAAAAGGAAAGAGAACAATCCTGTGACAGGCTAGAGTTACGGTAAATACATTTGTTTCAACTATAGCTTTGACAGGAGATATGGGGTGATTGTATAAGTAGGCTATGAAAGAGACTCCCATGGGTTGAGTATAAGCACACTTTATTTTTAAAAAGCAGGATGTGAGGGAGTGTATATTTAGAAAGTTAATATTGTTTTGATTAAAGATTTTGTTTTTCAGTTCTTTAAAGAAAAAAAAGAAAAATGGGCCACTGAAATCTGGAATAAGTTGAAACTTACAACATATGGTTTAATTAAAATTGAGTTTAGTACCGAAACTTGTGTAAAATTTAATCTGCCCTGAAGGAAAAGATCTCCATGTGTTCTACTGAGGTGCGATATCTTACCACTACATCTGGAAACTGGACATTATGTTGGCACTGAAGAACATAATTGGATTTGTCAGTTATGTGAATTACTGTGAATAAAATTGAAATTGAAATGCATTTTGTTTTATATTATCCTTTATATCATTAGCTAAGAATTTTTTTTTCATTTTCTGTTGGAAGATGCTGAAATAAAAGTCTTCTATGAAACTGACATGTTTGCATTGTCAGAATAACTATACAAGCTGTTGTCTTGTCTATTGTCAAGAAAGAAATGTGTTGTAAAAGTAGCTTTTATATTGCATTTCTACTCTGTAAAACATGTTTTAGTGGGGTTTTTTTCTTCAATTCAGGAACCATCAACAGTGTGTGGCTTTCAGCAGTGATTGGCTTTTCTTTGGAACACAAATGTCAATTTTGGATGCATTGTGTGTGATGTCATTGCATGTGGAACGAAAATTAAATCTAAATCAATTTATTCATTCATTAGTCATTCATTCAGGCTGGAGCGTGGGCTATAGAGATGAAGAAAAAAGACTTTATGTGTATTTTAGTGTGTGTGTGTGTGGGTGTGTTGCTCAAGTGTATTATTGGGAGGTTTCAAATGGACTTTTCAGACTTTCAAACAAAGGGACATTCAACTGAGAGACAAGTTGTTAGGTCACCAACTACATCATTTCACTAAAAATAATGATGATAATTTGAGAGCAGGGTTGCCTAAAAGATAAGAAACAAAAATCTGATTTGTAATGTATCAGAGTGTCCAAGAGGCCTCTATTCCCCCTGCAGCCCCCCCGCCACCTCTCCTTCCTCAACCCCTACAGAGCAAAAGACTTAACCACAGCAGATTTTTACCAGCATCAGAAGCAGAGGCATCATTTGTTCTTTTTTATTTCAGCAGCTCCTCCTGATGTAAATGATTCTTCCTCTGTTAAACAATAGCATATGGAGTCATGTGATTGATAAACGGTAAGCTGTGAATCACGCAGGATGAGTCAATGATAAATGTGAGAGCACTGTGCTGCTATTTCATGCATCTTGTACTCTTTGGCAAAAAAGTGTTGTTATAAAGTTATTTGTAAGTTTCCAAATGTGAAATGTGTGTGTGATGCAGGTCCTGGTTTGAATTAAAGACTTCCCGACACAATTGAAACAATATATAGCTCCTGGCCAAGAGTGTGTAACACGTCCCTGCTCTTGATTTGAACAACACACAGACACACGCACACGTGCACACAGCCATGGTACATTGGTTTTATATTTTACAGCTGATTGCAGTTACCTCTTCTTAGTGGGTCCAAAGCGAACAAAGACAGAAAACTGAGCTGGAGCACCTCTTTTTACAGCAGATTCAATCTCACATGTTACCTCTAATGAAACTGACTCTAACTTTTTTCATTTTCCTGCTTTAAACTCCACATTTTTTTTGCCAGATGAATTAAGTTGTGAAATTGAAGGTCATTCGCACCAAGTGGTTCATTCCCAATCCAATAATTCTTGTTCATTTTTGATATCACTTACATGTTATGTTAGTGGACTGTGGTAAAGATCTTTCCACATAAAATGATAAAAAAAAATGGATGGTGGATAATGGAAGCAGAATGATAAAGTAACAGCTAAAAATACCAGGAATTAAAGGGGAATATATAGTTGTGATACAGAAACAGTGCAAAGATAATTTCCAGATGATGGGAAATGAGCAAGCTTGTTAAAGTTTCAGAGTTTTCTGCTCTGAAAGTGAAGTAGTTAATATAACCTGAATGGACAATAATCACGGGTGGTTATTCGGTAATAATGCCATGTCTTTGATACCTAGGTTTATAGAATATGATCATCTCTGCTGTGACACTACTGGTTGCAAAGTAAAGCAAATGAATATGGAAAAAGTTTTTGACTTGTTTACTAGCACTGTATTTTCTCTATATGTTTGAACACATGTGCATGAGACCCATTTCAAGCACCTGTCACCTGTTGTAAAGAAGAAAAATATACACATCTACCTGTATTTTACAAAACTTAACTTTAGCATTGTCCATCTTCACTCTTTGAAACACACATAAAACTATTGTTTGAATTTCAGTTGTATCAGAAAATATTTGACATTTGATAACATAAACAAATTAACTGGGTTTTGCTAAACTTTAAGATGTAGGAAAACCACTGTTGTAATTCTAAGTGTAAAAACAATGTAATGTAAGTCACCACAAGTATATACATTCTGTAGTATTGTGTCTTTCTAGCAGGGTAAATGCAAGAAACGCACCTCTCTACATCAGCTTTTATTTGCAAGTGTTTTAACATATTTTCATGGTTGTTTCATCCAGGAGAAATGCAATTCATACTGTTGACTCACTGTAGCCATTAGCGGTCCCAGCTGTTGCCACAGGTTTTCTTACTTTGCTATAACCAGAGCCTGGACTGCATTTTAACACAATGCCCATTTGTCCCATAGAAGATGGAAATGTCTTTTCACAGTTCAATGGCAAAGCTATTCTACATATCAGATCCACTAGAGTGAACAGGAGAAAACCTGCAGAAACTAAAAGGTAGAGGGGGAGGTGATGTTAGTCTTGTGTTTGAGCTGTGTATTATCTGTGGTGACAACCTGGTTAAGGTTTTATGGCTATAAAAGAGAAATATTACAAGTGTTCTCTCCCTTTGGACCTTTCCAAGCACACTCTTTCAGGAGGTCCAGGTTGACTAATCAAATTCACTATACAGATTTACAGGGCACGCTGCTGTTTGGAAAAGTATGCAGAATTCTGGTCTGCAATACATCCATCACAAGGTGTCTGTGTAATCCGTGCCTGACGCTGTGTGAATAATCTGTACAAGCTGTTAGTGAGATGACGTTCTTCTCAGAGACAGTCAAGTAGCATGCATATCTGCTGCCATTTTGTCAAACTGCACATCATTACCAGCTACGCTGCGCATCATTAACTTTAATCAACCACTCGCACACAAACCACATCATGCTGCTTACTTCACTCCTGTTCCCATCTTCTCCATCACTCACACACACATCACTTCAAACTCATCCGTTAGCACTCTCCACTATCTGTTGCATGTCTTTATGCAGACCATAACGTTGTCCCCATAAACCTGAGAGATTAGATGGGCAGTTATGACAGCTAGCCATCATCACCTCTGTTTATTTAATCTCTGTCCTCTTCTCCGAAACCCCTCTCAGTCCCTCTTTCACTTCTCTTCTTTTCTCCTAGGACTTGATCTTTGACTCCTTTAGGGAGGTCTGCACTTTTTGGAAAGCCCCTCTGGACCCAGCAAAAAAGACACCACAAAAACAGAAACGCTCACAAGCACGACAGCACATATGCACACATACAGACAACCAACACACATGTGCTGAAGCATGCCAGTCCTCCCAAAGGGTTCAGGATGTTTTGGCTGAACAAACACAAGCTTGTTTACGCTCTGAGATGGCGGTCAGCAGTTTCAAGAAATTCGAAGGTTCTTTTTTGGCTGTAAAAATGATTTTAGTGGAAGACAAACATGAGTGTTAAACCACAGCAGACTCAAAAAGTCCTCCAAGGTGAATCTCGGAAGTCCTTGTTAACATTGTCCAAATGACTTTACACTATTTACATATTTGCGCAACTCATGGTTTTGAGACCACGATTTGAAGACTGATATGAATATATCAGGTGCTCTCCAAATGGTCTCTGCTCTAGGTTGCAGGAATACAACCCAAACACTTAAGGAGCCCAGGGCTTTTCAGATCCAGAGCCAAACAAGAGCCAGACAAGTGGAGAAAACAACTAGCATCTGCCCTGGCAACATCTACTGGACATAAAGTGAAAAGAGAAGGATCTGGGAAATCTGCAGAAGACATTCCACAGAAAATTACAACAAACAAATGAGAGAAGAGTGATGCAAGTGATTTGTGGCTGCAGATGAATCTTGTAGAACAAAAGCAAAGTCAACAAAATTAACATACGTTTACGCATATTAACATTCACTTCCGTGGTATACACACACATGCGGACATTAGCATAAATATTGTATATACAGTGCTATCAAGAAAGAGTAAATCAGCTGGAATGTGGTTTGAGCAGTCTGAGTCACTGTGGTTGGAGCCAGAGAGGCATTGTGGTTTATCCCCAGTAGAGTAGAGTAATGTTCCTGATTGTAAATAGGGGGACGTGCTACACTCCCACAGAGTGACCACCCACCTCTGTGTCCTCTGTTAAGACACTGAACATGTGAATAGCACAATAACAGCTTGTTTTTGGACCTCTGATGGATTCTTATACCTTAGATCAAGCTCAGACCATTGTTGCTTAGGCCTCCATGTACCTTGAGCACACACTCTACACTACTGTATATATCACACCGCAAGAAGGTAAGTGCTGAGTGAAATATGACAGATGACCATGGTGTGACCCAATGCACCGACTCTCACTTAGACGCCCTCAGACATAAATCATAAAGCTGTCTCTCTCTCCTTTCCCCAGGCTGACTGACTGACTGAGTGACTACTGTTTGGTCTGAATGCTGGCAAACCATGAAGACAGCTGACTCGGTGGTGACAAATTTCATTTTCCCGGCTTTACTATTTTAAACCTGCAAAATATTTCTATCCTATTTCACTTCTAGTATCACATGATAAGTTCTGATATACATCCAACAAACTGCATGGCTCAGTGCTAATATGAATTATGCATGTGTTTGCAAATCTTTTACAGATATTTGGAAAGTAATTAATAAACTTGAACAAATCCAAATCTGACTTACAACCAACATGCCCTACTTCAAGTCAGCATTAAGTCACACAAATGACTACTTAGGCTGTGTCTTGGACTTGAGTGCTGCCAGACATAAGTTACTTCAGACTTGACAGCAAAATATTAAAGTCTTAAGGTTTGAACTGGTAAAATCCCAGGACAATGAACAGAAAATAAGACAGCATCAGGAAGCCATATATATTAAAATGAGTTGTTCAAATTCCTTGTTGTATTGTGAGCATTCAGAGACATAAAATATTTGCAGACAGGGGCTAGAGGCACAAGACTTGTGACTTGACTTGGACTTACCCCAAAGACAACAGCTCAGTCCAGCATTTATCAAATTTCTAAGAATTGCACTTGAGAATGCTCTAAAGAGAAAACTTAAGAGAAAAAAGTTATTCGTGGAAGGTAAAAAAATAAGACAAATGTATCGAGCAACTTACTCTTACTTAAAGCAAAGCTGCAGTAAGCTCCAGTAAGAGTTTCCAAGTTACAACAGATGAAATTAACACAGTATGAAGTATAAACCTTATAAATACTGAAAAAATATCCTGAATTGAAGTAAAAAGGAAACTGGACCATCATTGAAAGTCTGTTGCTGTAATCTAACACACTGACAACTACAGATGAAAAAGATGAATAGAAAATCAAAAATAAATCTTGTTTGGACTCATGAGAATGCAAAAAAAGAGGTGGTGTACTTTCTTATCCAAAGTGTGAATAAAATGTGTGTTCATCTCTGTACATCCATCTAAGACCATGACAGGCTACTTTTAACCAGCTTTAGAAACCTCTGGAGCCCAGTGACCTAAATAGCTGTTATTCTTAAGTTTGCAAATAGGAGAAAAGGTTACATTTTTTTTCTTCTATCTTTCACGTAAGTTCAAAATTCTGCTTCTAGCAGTCTGTCAAACATGGGCCACAGTATTTTCCCACCCTGAATACAGGATGTAAGCTGTGAAGAACCACAGTGTACTGTACACTCGCACACACACACACACGCATCAAAGCAGAGATGGATCCCAGACAACAAAATGATTTATGTGGCAGCTACAGATGTACCCAAACCACACATCAAGTATGACTCACAAAACACTTAGACAGGAAAAACTGAAGGAGACATGAGAAGGAAACTGTCGGCCATCAAGGAAGAGAGAAGAGGAAGAGGATGTTGCCAGTGACCCCCGCCAGTCACCTGGCACAGCCATCAAACCTGCTTACAGTGCCAGGAACCCATGTGATAGCCTTTATTGGTCACCTCATCGCCATGTCCCCCTCCTCTATAAATAACCCTCCCTTTGAGTCTATTGTTCCTGGAAGGACCTTCCCATACCACCCCCCTTCCCCCCCACCAGCATGAAGGGAAAACCACACTTTCACCCCATTGACTGGCCGTGTGTTTGTGTACTGGGAGCGACAGTGTGTCTGCCCTGCAGGTGGGAGTCTGAAAGTGTGTCTAAGTGGTGACTGGGTTCATGAAGTGGAGGATTTTGGAAGTAGTGTGAGAGAGGACGAGACAGGACAGAGTGCTTGACAGGATGCTTTCAGTGGACGTCAGGTGGATGATATTACAGTGCGCCGTTTACAGCACAAATGATAGCTGTCATAACACAACATTCTTACTGGAAACTCTTCAGCCTCTCACAATAAACATCTCCCCCCACTCCATCTCCATCTTGTTACTTTCTTTATGATTGCCAAATGTATACAGCCTGTTGTTTGCTGTTCTTCAATGAGAAGGGCTGAGTTTGCAGACTTTGTTTTCCCATTACTGCTGATGGCAGGCCTGGAAAAACAGGCCTTCCCCTTATGTTTATTCAGTGTTACTTTAGAAAGAGTACACCGGGAAATTGTAATGGCTGTATAGTAGATCTTATTGAACATCAAGTTTCCCCTTGTACTAATACACTTCCTTTATCCATACAATGCCAGTAGTAATAAGCAGACAGTGCAGTGCTTGTTGCTTGATGTAATTATATTTACATCCACTAGATGGGGTGCTTTGGTGTACTCAGTCCAGTGCTCAATTAATGGCATGAAACTGTGTACTAGTGGTTTACCATAGAAAAACTGAGGCCCAACTTCAAACAGGAAACAAAAACAGTGAGTGTATTTAAATGCACACTAGAATCCTGGTTATGATTGGGTTTTATGGAGTGTCCTGGTTATGTTTTCAAACACCTTATCCTGGTTAAGGCCTTATCACGGTTAAAAGAAACCTGGATATGCTATTCGCAGTACTCCAATAGAAACCAGGATACTGTTGCATGTGAACACCCGATCCAGATTTCTCAACATTCTTAACTAATACAAAACATACAGGCTGAGATGATGAGAAATCAAGACACAATTGCACACAGAGTCAAAAACCTGGATACTGTTAGAATCATGTAAACATTGATACGAATAACCATGTTTCTTATGTCCCATGTAAACACCAAAGACTCAAAACCAGGATACATGTGTGTATGTAAATACAGTCCATGATGATATATAATAAATAATGGTGATAAAAAAAGTCAGTGTGTTACCTGCTTTTTCTATTTCTCACAAGGCAGACACTGACAATATCTGACTGTTGTAAAGAGTATTTTCTCTGAAGCTGGAAGTGTTTTGTGGTGGAGCTGACAACATTATGAGGAATCTAAATTACTGCCACATTTATTATAATTCCCTCAACACACCCACTCCTCCCTCTGTCTCTCTCCATCTAAAAAAGCCCAGAGAACTGTGATTGAACCCTGTCTCATAAGCCAGCTCTGATTTGTTCGCATCCACTGGTGTTGTTGTTGTTATTTTTTTATGCGATGGAGACCGTCCAACTGAAGTCAGGGGTCTTAAACACTCTTAAGAGCTCCAGTCTGTCTCCTCTTGACTCCTCACGGTATGTGGATGGAGGCCCGGGATGAGGCTGGCTTCGGGCTGTGGAGTTTGTGGGAACCAAAATCCTGCCAACAACCATGAGACGTTCCACTGTCAGAGAACGCAGTGAAAGCATGTTTGTGTTTATACAATCTCTTTATGCGAGTGTAATGTGTGAGTGTGGGTATAGCATGTCTGATGTGTGTGCATATATATGTGAGTCACAGTGTGGGTAGAGTCTGTAGTTTCAGGCCTGCATGTACATCCTGTGTTCTTCTTCTTGTCTAATAGTGAGCTCATGGCTCTGGGTTTACAGTGTTTACAGCATGCGGTTCCCCTTTTCTCTATCAATCAAGGGATCTTAAATTGACAGTCTTGGAGTCATGGACCTATTAGTCACCGCAATCAAACTGAAGATCCTAACTCATCTTTAACACAGTGTTCTGTGATGACTTTAATCTGGGTCCATCCCTCAAACCCTGCTCCCCTCCCTGATGAGGCTTCAATTTGAGACCATAAAACATGGTGTACCCAAAATCTATCATGACGTCATGAGAACAGTTATGACTCAAATAAGGCAAGTGTCAAGAATGTTTCGCAATATGTGAAATATCACACTATAGCTCTGTTGAATCACATTGAGTGATTTTTTTTGGCCACTTGGGAGCAGAAGCAAGCTAACTGACTTGTTGGTTTATAGTTGCCTATTTGCACATTTAGCACACTGAGCAAGAATCGTTATTATTTTGAGTCATGTTTTTTGGCCACCTGGGAAAAGTAAGTCCAATATTCTGCCTGAAAAAAAATCTCTTTAGCTGATAAATGCTCTGCTGTGTTCACCAGCTACCCGCTAACTTTGTCTCTGCTTTTTGGATGGGAAGGTAGGGTGCAGTTGTTTTTTAGAGCTTTTGCACCAAAACTGCTTCCTGCTGTGGCTGTAAACTACACTGATGAGAGCTGTGAAAAAATCCAAAAACCAAAAAGTTGCAGGCCGCAAAACCAAAACAATGAGTTAAAAGATGCTATAAAGCTCTGTAGAGCTGAGAGGAGCTAGAGTTGGGTGATAATTCTCTTTGGATTCGTCACTACATGCACCACTGTTCACACATAATTAGCCAACTGACTTGTTGTCAATATAAAAAATACCAATTATAGCAGCTTTAACTTGAACTATGCAGTGCAAGAGGGTTATGACCCTCTTTAAAAATTGATGCAATTTTATCCCAGAATGACAAAACTACGGTGACCAGACATCCCGGTTTGTCCGGGATTGTCCCGGTTTCAAGCTGAGTGTGAGTCCTGACAAATATCTGTAAAACACTAAAATGTCCCAGTTTTCAACACAATTAAAATAATAATTATAATATTATACTTGTTTTCAGCGCTTATATTTACACATCCCACTTATTATTACCAAAGCCAATATAAAAACATAAACAATGCACCTCGCATCTGAATTCAACACTGACTTGTCTGTATGTGTGTCAATCAATCAATGTGTCATTGTCGAGGCTCCATGAGGTTTGCTCCTTCCTTTGTAAAGTACCCGACAATGAAAATGCTGCATTCTACAGACACTGCAAGAGTTCATTTTCAGTCACACATGGTGGAAATGCTGATATAAAAGATCATATTAAGGCAGCCAAACACAAGTTTTGGCTACAAGCAGGAAATAGACACCCTAGAAAAAACTGACCTGCTGTTGGAAATTCCACCTCTGTTTGGCAACATGGCATGGATACTGGGTGCTTCTATTTATGTGTGCTTGTGAAATTAGAGGATCAAAGTTAGGACAAGATGGAGAAAACGTGCGAGTGTTTAACAGCCCTTCATTAATACATCTGTATGTCATATTTCAGGGTGAGGACACTTGCTAAGGAAGCGTGAAAGTGTGCAGCGTGTTAGTTTGTGTACACAGTGTCAAAATGAAAACAGTGAAAATAAAGAAACCCAAGTCTTGCTCATAACTTTGTTCACTCAAAGCAGGGCACATAAACATGTTCAGTGTAGAGGACTCATTCTAAAAATACAGTGACTTTTACTGATCATTGAGTCAGAGGTGGATTCATATCCTGTCTGATGCCAGTTTATGAATGAATGTTGAACAATGTCCAGCTCTTAGTCTAAGGGATGACTGGGAATGCACGTTTCATATTCAAAACATATTTAATTTATAAACATAATAGATGTTATCTGATTGATAAATATAACAGATGTGCGTTTCATTTCCTAGAACACAGGAAATAGGAAGTTTGGGACAGGAAGAGAACGTGATGGCCTTCATTCCACTTTGAATCCTCGATCCAAAAGTTAAAAGTGTTTGTATGTTGTGAGCGGATCCAAAAAGTATTTGTGTTTCTCATTTTCTTTTTATGTTTCTATCAAACTTCAGGTTTGCTGTGAACAGAAAACCACATTTTATAACTCAAATCAAATCTTGGGCTGAGAGCAAAACATGTCTGTTCTCTGTCTAATCCAGTTGTTCCATTACAATCCAATGTCTTTTACAAGGATTTGATTTTGAATCTATGGGTAAACAGGAAACAATGATGTCTATCCCACCCCCTCAGGATGAGATTATCAAATTGAATTGAAGTCAATCCATTTGTTATTTCATTTCCACCCACACGCCCTCATGATCTGTAACTCCACATCACTGGCATCTACCCACCACTGTACTGTGCAAAAATATTATGTGCATGTAAATTTAACTCTGAAACTTTTCTTAAACCCCATTTATTTTCTCATTTAGCTAAATTAAAATCCTCCTCTCCCCTCCTCTCTTCTCCTCTCCTCTTCCGCTATTCCCAATTTCTTCCGCTCTTCAATTATTGTTCACCCAGTGTGAAATGAAACAACACTCCCAAACCTGATTGGTTTGAAGTTTTGTTAGTTCAGGGGAGTCACCACACCCCACATCTCTCTCTCTCTGTCTCCCTCTTTTCCTGTGGAAATGGGATCATTTAGTAAGAGTGGAGATAAGCTGAGTGGACGGAGTGAGTGAAGGGTTTTTGTGTAAGTTCTGACGCACGGAGAGCTCCTTTCCTGACAGCGCCCCTGTACTCACCGAGAGGCGGGGTCGCAGGTCAGACTGAGTTATTCTTTTCATTTATCCTCCTGTCTGTCTGTGTTGTCTTTCCCTCTGATAATGTCTACCTCTCTGATATCTCTGAGCTCAGAGTGAAATTTCTTAATGATTGCAGGCCCACAGATTGCACTCTCACTACCACTCCCGCTGATGCCCTTTTGATCTCTGATGGACGTTCTGTTCAGGGAGGATGATATTTCCACAACACCTTTATCTGGCCTCTACACTTTCTGAACTTATCGCTGCCTCTTCCCTATTCTCTCTTCATCACTCATCTAATCTCTCTTGCCCACCCTTCTGTCTCTACATCATCTTTTTAATTTCTAGGACGTGCATATGAAATCCCGAAGGCAATTTTCCTCTCAGACAGAAGAGTAATTCCTTCATAAATAATAATAACTTGACTGGAATTTTCCATCTCGCTCAGTGGTCATGAGTGTGAAACAGGAGGAGGGGGCTGAACTTTGACATGTGGCACACTAAACCATTGCCAGCTAATTAAAAAAGATACCAAGGGAGATTGCTGACAACATAATAGGATTTCATAAATTCATGAGATTTTTAGAGGTTGATAGCCTCATACCAGCTTGAGTATTCTAGGCCTTTGTTGCTAGCTGACAGGGCATCAATTTCAGGACTTTTCCAAATCTATAGTTCTTTTGCTTGGTCCAAGTCAGCAAATAAGTTGGTAAACCTGTTGTGTTTTCCCCTTGTTTCAGTTTCACAAAGGAAAAAATTCAGGCGAACCAAAATGCATCATTAAAAGCCACATGACAAATTCATGCCTCTCATTGGTTAGACACAGTGGTGAGAGAAGTATTTATTTATTTATCTGTTTTAAGTAAAGTTGGAATACCACAATGAAAAAAGTACTCAATTACAAGTAAAAGTCATAAGTATTGTCAGCTTGTTATCTTCATTATGCAAATTGGCCCAGTTTAGAGTGTTACATGTATTATTTGAATATTAAAATGAATGAATTGATTGATTTTAATGTTGTCATGGTTGAGCTAATGTTCAGTTGAAAGTGAACTTGAGTCATTCTTGGGGATACACTCACTTACTGAGTGATTCAAGTCATTTGTTTGAGACAGCAAATACACAGCTGATTCAGTTTGCTGACGTTTATCTGCAATGACTCAGAATGTTCATTTTAGAATCAGTATTATTATTGTTATTCATTTTTATTATTATTATTATTATTATTATTATTATTATTATTATTATTATTATTATTGTTGTTGTTATTATTATTATTAATAATAATAATAATAATAATAATAATAATAATAATAATAATAATAATAATAATAATAACTTGTTATTATCCACTCTCTTTATTGTAATACCCTTTATTAGTATCATATAATTTGTTTTTATATATGTAACATCCTCTTATTTTATGTTTTATCTTATATATTTTATATATGTCATTTTATTGCAATGTCATATGTTTTCATCATGTTTGATTTTTTTGCTTTTGTTTTTAAGCACATTGACTTTGCACCTGTTTATTTATGAAATATGCTATATAAATAAATTTGACATTGGTCTTTGACTGCAATCCAGATATATGACATTATATAGATTGATATTATATGCATTATATAACATTTAATGTTATGAATCTTGAATTAATATTTTAATGAACTGATTCTAATCGTTCAGTACACTGAAAAGAACTGCTTTTCCCATCACTAATTACTACTAACTTTGCAAAATGCAAAGTGCACCTAACTGTTTAGCTTAGTGCAATCTTGTGCAGCAGGACCTTAAAGGAATAGTTCGAGATTGATACCACTCTCATATCTGTGAGGTAAATATGTAGGTACAACCAACACCTCTAAAACTCACTGATTAATATATTATATATAATTTATTTACTCTGTAAAAAAGCTGTAGTGTGAAAACGACATGTTGTGGCTTTATGAGGGGTTACTTTCAGAGCCAGGCTAGCTGTGTCCCCTTATTTCCAATCTTTGTGCCAATCTATGATAACCATCTGCTAGCATTTTTTTTTTTACAGACGTAGGAGTGGTATCAGTCTTCTCATCTCAACTCTTGGCAAGGAAGTGAATAAGTGTATTTCCAAGAATTTGAATGATTCTTTTCAGGGAAGAGATATGAATGGTTCTGTCAAGGAGAAATATGGCGAAACTTCATTGCGCACTTTAATCTGCTGGTCTGCGTGGTGTGTAACATGAGTATCTCTCTGCTTACATATGTGGGTGTGTGACGTTTTAGCTTATATATGTATCAGTGACCTCATTCGCGAGGGGATATGTCCAGTTACCAGGGCTCATTTCCCCAAAGTGGTGGGCCTATGGGGAACTCTGCCAACAAAAATATACACACACAGAGGGCTCTAAGAGATAAAAGCAGCACACACAAACTCTGTTGTATTACACAAACAGCTCTAAATATGAGCTCTGATAGGTAAGTACAAGCAGAGCACATACTGTACATGCATACATATTTAGACTGATGGTCCTTATAATCTATTTATCAGTGAGAGTGTTTCAGCTTTCGTTTGGTTGAATTATGTGTTCCCCTGCTCAGCATGCCAGCCTCATTCTTTCTCCACCGCTGATGCCCACCCGCCTGTATCAAATCTCTCTCTCCTTCTCCTTGTCTTTGCTTCCCTTTTCCATCTCCCACCTCTTTCTATTCACACAGGAATGTGTGATATGTGGATCAGCAGACAGGGTGTGTGATATTCCCGCTGAGCTACAAAAAGAAGCCCAGACGAGGGAGAGGTGGTGAAAAACAACCCTGCTGCCACCTCCATTCATGCATCCTTCATCACCCCACTTCCTAACCCAAAGGCCATCACACACCTAAACTGCTTTGATGGCCTTTCACCTCTGTTCCATCACATTCTCATACACATACGGTTTATCTGGCAGGTAACGAGAAACAGGATCACTGATCACGTTTGTGCTCTGCACTGAAAATTCGGCATCTGGATTTTTTTTACTGCAGATAAGCCCTCTAAAGGAGCCTCGAGGGATGTGTTTTACTGGACGTATTTTATCCCCAAAATCAATTTGAAATTGAGAAATGATGTGTTTTTGATTTATAGGAAGATAACTAAAGACAGGGATAAAGGAAAAGAGGGATTTAGAGTGAGATAGAGAGGAGGAGAATGCTAAGGAGGAGCGTTTGTTTATTGCATAATGGTCTGAACCCAACAGAAATGGGGTTGTTGATCTTTTTGAGATATAACACATGGATGAGCCCCGAGAGAAGGCAGGACGATTGCTGTACTGTGCAGCAAGTGGAAGTGGACTTACCATGCAGGCCTTGCAGTCCCAGACTGAGAGAGGGAAAGTAGAGGAGGGGGATGATAGACACAGAAAGAGAAATAACTGCAGTGTTTGGCAGCAGTGCAGATAAAAAAAGAAAGTGAGAGGGCGAGGAGGTGCAAAGCCATAAATGAGACAATGAAGTGCAGCGCAGAGTGTGCAGCTGAATAGCACAGCATGTGTTTTTGATAAATTATCACTCACCTCTAAAACACACCTCACATATTTTACCCATACATGGACACGTGAGCAATGGTGTTGAGAGTATAATTCCATAATCACATGCTTATTTATTTAGAAAGAACATATGCGAGGTAGATCCAGGAGGACAGAAGATGCTTATGTAATCTCTTTAACCCTTTAGCTGTGACTTTTTGACCCAAATGAGGTGAAAGGTCAAACAGATAGTGGGGTAAAGGGAAAACGGTAACAGCAATCATGTGTAACGAATGGCAGAGCAAACAAAACAAGTCTTGACGGTGAGCTGACCACAACTCATCGCAAAAACTTATCTTATCTCCAAATCACTCCTTATCACTGACCATAAATCACAGAAATTATTTAGACGTTATAACTTATGCACATTAATCATGGCCCTGAGTTTTACTCTTAAACATGAATCAGATAAGTATTTAAATAACCCAAACTCAGAGTGCGGCTTCCAGAGATTTCAACATCTCAAATGATCCAGAAAACAGCCAACCACAACAAGGAACTGTTGGCTCCTGCTAGCACAAGAGGCCCTTCCAAACCCTCAGCTATCACAAAACTCACAACTCCAGCAAAGGAAGGAAACATGCAGGTGGAAATCCAAGATGGAGGGATCTTACAGAAACATACTTAACAGATGGTGTTAACAGTCTGCATTTTAAAAATGTAGCCATAAAATGATACCTGTGCGCTAGTCTTACACATCTTAGATGACTAAAGCACACCATGGTATAGCAATTTAGCAATTTTGGTCTCTGAATGATTCTACAGAGTTTTTCTGGTAGTGTGATACTGTTCACCAATGACAAGGCCAGAAGAAGGGGCAGAGCTCTTTCACCACAATACTTCAGACATGAAATGCACAGGAGGGTTATTGGATGTAATGTTACAGTAGCTATAAAGCCAGATTGTGATTCTGGCCTCGGTTTTTGTTCTGTTGCATTTGTGAAAGAATTGGGTTGAGCAGATGATCACAGTGGTGGAAGATGTACTCAGATTTTTTTCTGCAATGTAAAGTAAAAGTCACAAGTAAAAGTCTTGTATTTTGAATCCTATTTGAGTAAAAGTACATAAGTATTATCAGCTAATTTGACTTAAGTATTAAAAGGAAAAGGCCTCTGTGACTGATATGTGGCGACTGTGGCTCAGGATTCAATCCCAGACTCCTCGTGTTTGCATGTTGAAGTGTCCTTGGGCAAGATACTGAACCCAAAATTGCTCCCTATGTTGTGCCAGCACCCTGCATGTTTGCTTGCCATCATTGGTGTGTGAGTGTGTATGTGTGAATGGGTCAGTGAGCAGCAGAAAAACACTGTAAAGTGGTTTCAATAAAAGCACTATATAAATTCAGCCATTTATGATATATAAATACATTTAAAGAGTTCATTGTTAATACTGATGCATCAGTGTATGAGCAGCATGTTACTGTTGTAGCTGTTTGAGGTG
Organism: Euthynnus affinis; assembly: GCA_029490765.1. Classification (NCBI taxonomy): domain Eukaryota; kingdom Metazoa; phylum Chordata; class Actinopteri; order Scombriformes; family Scombridae; genus Euthynnus; species Euthynnus affinis. The sequence continues at coordinate 10,685,947 of CM055848.1, forward strand.
GCGCTAGTTTCAAGTACTTCATATACAGTTTAGTCCAGTGATTCCCAACCAAGGGGTCAGGCCCCTCCATGATAAAATTGAGGGGTTGTGAGATAATTAATGGGAGAAGAAATAATAAAAAACTAAGTTCTGCCACACAAATTTGGATTCATTTTTCATACTTTTCTCAAATCTTTGCTTCTTTATGAAATATTGGAGAGTTTAAAGTTATATAACTACTGGTTTCATCTTTAACAATGTAGTTTTATGAGCTCATCATATACTATTTCATGTAAAAACTTGATCTAAAAAGAAACTAGTAAGTAACTAGAGCTGTAAAACAAATGTAGTGGAGCAAAAAGTATAAAATTTGCATCTGAATTGTAGTGGAATAGAAGCATACAAGCACCTCAAAATTGTAAGAAACCACAGAACAGTGATGTGTGAATTTTCAGCCCACTGAGAGTTTTGCTTTCATTTAAATGACAGGGTTCTGTTGTGTGAACAAATCCAAATGTCAGCTATGTTACAGCAGTGTGTGTGTGTGTGTGTGTGTGTGTGTGTGTGTGTGTGTGTGTGTGTGTGGAGGGGAAGGGGGGGGTGGGGAGGGGGGGGCAGACAGAGTGGCTGGTGATTTCACTTTTGCTGCTTTTAGTTTCAAATTGAGTATTTACAAGTATTTAAAGTTCATACATAATGTCGGTCATGCAACTGGAATTCCTCAATGTTTCAAAAATAAAAATAGGCCTACTCCACTCATTTCTTCCTGTTCATTTCCTTGGTTCTCAGAATGATGGTGTGACAGCATATCTGGAAAGTGAAAATTGTAAATATGACCAGCCAAAACAAGCTAATGAATACAGGCTTGATCATTAGTTTCACATCTGGTCTGTTCTTCTGATTAGACTGGAAATTCTATGTGCTGACAGTAACGAAAACTGAAGGTGACATTTTGAAGATCTAAGTTTTTGAGTTCAAAATTTTATAGTCATATCCTCTTCCTGAAAATTGTAAAAAAAAAAAAAACACAGCAACTCCCATGAGTTTTCTGGCCTCACTTTACCTCCCAGTGTGAGCCGTGTGCTCAAGATGACCAGGACAGTACTGGATATTCATTTGCCTGTCTGCTCTTCATTAGGATGCACTCACATTGGCCTCTACTTTTCATTATATTGTTGTGTTCTAGGAAAATCTAGAGCGGCTTTAAATAAATTGGGAATAGCTGACATCTGTATGACTGTGTGTATGTTGGACTGCGACCAAAAACCCTTCTCTGCCCCTGACCTCCGTCAGCTCTCAGAGGAGCCCATCTTCTCTTCATCATTAATAAAAACAGACACTTCTCCGAAACTGGAGAACCACATTTCTCTCTTTCCCGCTCTCTCTCCCATTTGATCTATTCTTTCTCTACCTCTCTTTAACTATGTGAGAGGGCGCCTGAGTTAAGTTTCAGTGTTGGGAAAACATGTTTGTGCCAGCTCTAATTTGACACTGAGCAATACTTACAGGCTGAAAAAGGGAGCAGTCCAAGGAGAGTGTGTGAAAATTACAGTGAAAGCTACACATAACACAGAAAGACGTACAGTGAGTGAAGCCAGAGACATACAGAGGGTTGAACATGAACCTGGTTTTCCCATGCTCTGAATCCCAGACGAAACATCAGACAAACGTTCTATCATACATACAGAGAAAAAGACACAAGCACACACTGATCTGACAGGTAACATAACCATGTTTAACACTGAAATATCACTTTATATTCATTGTTATTTGCAGTGGATAGGAGTGCAAACGCCTCCGTATATGTAGCAGCTTTGGTCAGTGGGGCGGTGAACTTACAGGATCTGGATACAGGGACCAGTTTCGTCTATAGCCTGGGTAACGTGGTACCCTGCTGAATGCAAGACAAGAAATGCTTGAGTGCATTTTCTTGAGTGTACATATCAACAGGAACCATCAAGTAACCTTTTTATTATCTAATTACAAGAACACACTGATGCTACACTTGGAAACGGTGAACCAGACATACACAACAGAGTCATAGCTGGGAGAAATGTGCACTGACAGCCCTTCCTACTATAATAAGGCCATAAACAGAAGGATTACCCAGAACCAATTAAGACAAAACCTCAGTCTCTGTCCGCACATTCTCCAGCTGCTCTGTGGTAACCCGCTATTCAGACAGGAAACACTTAGTGTACAAGTACTTACAGCCAAGTGGTTTCACGTGTCAGTCATAGATGGGCACACAAATGAGGAGTTAATTGTCAAAACACTATCTGCTGTGTGAAAAACACGTTTGTCATGTTATACATGTAAAATACATATAATCATGTGTCTCTTTTGTCATGTTATTGATTAGCTTTGGTTTGGGGTGATTACCAACATTATCAATCAACTCTTTCAGTGAGGAATATGATGAGTATGTGTGCCTTGAGGCTTCAAGCACAGTAATCACTCGCCCAGTGTGCATAAGCAAAGCTCTGAATGTGGTTTAAAGCAGAAAGGGGCTAATGAACTCAGTCCAATTATCAATTTATCTAATCATAATGTTGTCTGCTGTTTGTCAGGTGAGCTGCCAGATGTCAGTGACAAGCTGGGCTGTGCACAAGGAAAGGGACACTTGCATACTGTGATATAGATAATAAAATACATCTTAATGAATAAATTTGTTTTTTTGTGGGAAACATTTGTAAATGCTTGTTGTGAACATTGAATAACCACATTTTCAATATACAAGCAATTATAATCGACTGAATAATTTTTTTGCAACCACTAATGTAACATATTCACCATTCAGTTTATTTGTAAGCATGTGTAAAAGTCATTTGATTTTGAAAAATCATTTATTAGCTATTTCTAACAATGTTTTCAGCATTAATGTAAAATGTAAATTGTTCAGCATGTACAAATGTATGATGTCATCATTTTCAGTGTACTTCACCTGTTGCAAAGGATTTTAAATGTATGAATGAATCATTTACATTGCTCTCTAAAGTTATTTAGAGAATAATGTGAGTAAGTTATTCTAAAAAAAAAAAGTGCAAAGAAATGACAAATTAGAAGAGCTCCTTGATTATTAAATGCGTGTCAGCGCATGTGAATGTCTGAAATGTGTGTGTGCCAGAATGTTCAGTCACAGCCAAGAGGAAATAATGTTGTAACAGTAATATTAAATTGTTCTGAATGAAGATGTATATTGGCCCTCATGCAGTACATACTACACACACACAAACATGCACAGGCAGATTTATACTGGAATTCAAGCACTTACATAAGCTCAGTGCAACTGTCTGGAGAGGCATTTTCTCTGACAATTGTTGTTATCTTGTTTTATGGGCAGCTGTAACGTAAAGGCAGTGACACTGAGATGTGCATAAATCACTCTGAGCCATGAGACTCAACAGGCTTACTGCAGATCGCATTCATATTTCACATCATGCTGTATAAATGGTGCTTCTGTGAATGTTAAATATAAAAAAAATCAAACACGTACTCTCTCTCCTGGGAACTTGGCCTACATTTTACCTGAATTGAGGGCCTCTTGGAGTCAGTGGCACTCCACGGCTCCAAGGCCCCTGTCTATCTCTCATCTGTCTCTCTGTCTCTTTCTCTGTCTCTCTGGGTCTGTTTCCCCTCCTTCTCTCTCTCTCCCTCTCTCCCTCTCTCTCTCTGCTCTTTCTTCGTCGCTTTAGGGAAGACATGGCAGCTCTGAGCAAGTTCTGCATATAGAAGCTGTGTGTTTGTGTGTGAATGAAGGATTGTGTGTTTGTGACCACAGCTGCTGCCAGTGTGGAGAGAAACAGGACATTAACCAGCTGGACCTGAGCCCTAACCTGGGCACATACTCTGAACCTTTCCCCTGTCAGCATTAGCATAAACTCTGGGACCCCTGAAACTGGATACATACCGCTCTGTAGAGACCCTTCACATGGACATTTTAATCCATTCTTGAACAGGTAGAACATGGTTTGACATACCAATCATGTAAGTCTAACACTCGATGTTCACTGGACATGTGTCGCATTCAGGATGTAGTGGCTCCAGACCTCCACTGTGGTTCCATAGTCCAATGAAGCATTTCAGAAGGAATTTTTAAACAGTCTGTTCTTGAGCAGACTCATTTCCAGTATTGTTAAGTGTTGTTTGGTCACATTTTTGTATTTACCATATTGAACACATATTTGCAGCTTTACTGAACACTGTATATCAGCAGATGTAAAACCGTAGCATTCTTTCTGTTTTCCACACAGAGAAAACTGACATAAACAAACAAGGAAAATTAGACAAATAAAATGCATCATTAAATACGAATAAAAAACGTTACACATTCACAAGTGACTTGTGCACTTCAGGCACGTGAGCTGCTCTGGCAAAAATATACCCAGCAAGTAAAGTTAGTGAAGCAAGAGGAGCTTCACTCACGCTTCTGGCAGGCACGGGCACACTGGCTGGAATAGCAACAGATTATCTCTGGTAGCTGCGGTGAAGCTGGCACACAATGCAGCCACATCTGGTGGACATTGGAGACACTGGACATTGTGTGTTGACACTGAACACACAAAATCAGGGATTGACAGAATTGCTAGGTGAATCTTCCTCAGCAGATGAAGTATCCAAATGGGATTTGTTGCATTTTTGTTTTCATTACTTTGGTGTTTTCCCACACGTCACCCTGAAATCAGTGTAGCCTGTGCCGTAATTTCTTCTTTCTCTTTCTGAGTGAGCAAGTCACTGAACCCCCCTTCCAAATACCAAACATAAAACATGTCTGTATATCCCTGGCTCTTGAGAGGATAAACACAAAGAGAAAGACACAAACAGACAAACTGACAGACTGCAGACAATAGACAGAGATCAGAGAGGAGGAGCTGGGTCACAGCAGGAAGCCGAGACAGACATATCACTCCTGCTCTTTTTGTGTCCTCCTCCTCTGCAGCATCCATAAACAACCTTTTACCTTTCATCCCTCAGTGCTCTGTGCTACCTGTTAACCCCTGACCTCTAACACATGATCTCCTGCATCCTGACCCCTAACCTTTCACCCGTGGAGGTCATGGTCAGTGTCCTGTTGTTTATCACCCTTTTTCTTTTTGCTCTATTTCTCTAACTTTGCCTTCGTGCCTGGTGGGAATACCTATGAGAAGCTATTTTGTTTATGAGTCAGTTTGATCAAATCAAACCCCAAGTTCCCTTGTTGCTAAACCAAATCAGTTATTTAGGATTGCTTGGAAGTGAGCAACACAATGTAACAAGAGAACTGATTACTGAGAAAGGGGATTGTTGTTGATGCTGCGCTTACGTCTGTAATCTCAGCTGAGATTGGAACCAGATGTCCGGATGACGAGATGTGGGAGGTAGGAGGAAGAGGAGTTAAAGCAGCGGTGTTGAAGGCACATGAAGGAGAGGAGGAAAAAAACAATGTGTAACCCCTGAGTGCCCTGCGTGTAGTCTTGAATATCATGCACAGAACTGCAGAGAGAGACAGAAATTGAGGGAGAGAGATCTGCAACACCTTGTAAATCTGCACATTTTCCAGGTTTAATAATGTTAAAGTTCCATAACATGAAACTTTAGATCCTTTGAGGAAATAAAGTCACACCTTCCATCAGTTTCACACTTCTTCCTCTTTAATTTTTCCTTTCTTCATCTCCTTTTACAAATCTCTTTTTTCCCATTTTGCTTCTGTCTTTTTCTCTTCCTACTCCTACTCCTACTACTCACTACGTGACTGGTGACAGGAACTGATATTTTTTTACAAATGTGTCTGATATTAACAACATACTGCAGATGTGATGACCAATGTGTCTAGACTGGAATGTCTTGCCTCTAGAGGTCTAGAGCTTTTCCATGGAACAAACAAACTGATGAGTTAGTCTTCGTGCATGAATATGGTAATCAGACAGTGGGGGAGACATTTACATGGAAGTGCATATCTGTTGGAATTACAGTAAAACAGATTGTCTGGAGGAAATTTAGCCAAAGGCTTGAAACTGAGTTATGTGTCACTGTTACATGCTGTAAACATTTAAACCTCCTGAATAAAAAACACAAGCCTATCTTCTTGCCTCTCGGAATTAAAGTTGTGTTTGAAGACAGTAGTCTTGGCATGTGTTTTGACACAGCCAGAAAATAGATGTTCATTCAGTCCTACAGTAAAGAAATAACATAACTCAACTGAGTAATGAAAGACCAGGCTGATAAAAATGTTATTCCAGGTAATGTGCAAACTACGATTTATTCGACATGTGTGTATGTTAGCATCAAGAACACTACATTCATTCTGGCTTCTCTCTTTTTTTTTAAGTATTTGTATGACACCAGTGATTTGTATGAACACAAATACTAAGAAGACTGGCCACCTTGAACAGCCTCCAAATTGCATTTTTGTGTGCCAAAGGATCTGTAATTTGTGGACAATCTGTGCTATGAATGGTAGTGTCGGGCTGTCTTTTGGTCAGCCAGTTGGTTCACCACTGAAATATCTTAACAACTATTGGATGGATGCCATGAGATTTTATAAAGTCATTCAGGGACCCCGGAGGATGAATCCTAATCATTTTGGTGATGTCCTGATTTTTCCTTCAGCACTACTATGAGATTCATTTTTGTGATCTTCAGTGAAATGTCTCAACAACTATTGGATGGATGGCTAAGAAATATCCCCATTAAGTTGGAATGTATAAACTTTGGTAAACTCTAACTTTTATCTAGTGCGATCATCAGGTAGAAACTTAATTTGTGAATAAATAATGAAAATATTTTGGTTTATGACCAAATACTTCAGAAACTATAATGACATTCCCATCAACACCTACTCTCATGTCTCCTCCCTTCACAAAGCTTGACAAATCAGACTTAGACGTATAAACAGTAAGACTAGTAGACAAGCTGACAAAAAACAAAGTTAGATATGTCAAAGAGACAACAACCAACATTAATAGACATTAAGCCACTGACAACAAACTGCTTTCTATGTCCCGTGGAGCTGATGAGCAAACAAGGAGCAGCTGTGCAGGCAGGTGGTAGGCAGGTGATGAACAGAGTCCGGGAGATCACTGAGGGGGCTCATAGTGGGCAGGTATGGCAGGACCGGATCTATAAAATAATCCAATACAGACAGAGAGAGAGAGAGAGAGAGAGGGCAAGTCTGAGGCTGAAGAACACACAAGAAAGAGATGGAGATACGCCATGTTCCTGTACAAACAGAGCAATTAGCAACATCCTGCTTGTGACAAAAAAACCAAGACGCTCCTAGTTTTGTAAACCACTTCAACTAATTATTGTACTGCAGTAAGTAAGTTTTAGTTTGTTTACAGTAATTGCCGGTATTGGATCAATCAATTTGACAATAATGAAGTTTGAAAATAGCAGATGAAAGAGCTAGCATTCGGAAAGCAAGTCTCCTCAAATAGCTCGTAACATAATTGTTTCCCGAAAATGTTAGCATTTCAGCAATTATTTTCAACCAGAGCAGCAGACATTCTTTCTCATTTAAGAATTGAGCTCTTCAACATGTGAGGGCCATAAAGACATCATTGACATTGTTTCTCAGAAAGGCCATAAATACTCATTGACAGTTATTGTTCCAGCTCTCAAAAGAGACATTATCTTGTTGCTCTCCAGACCTCAGAAAGACAACAAACAAAGATCTGGCCATGGGGAGTGTTTTCACAGCACTGCACCACACTTCAGCATTTCTTTAACTCAGTAAAAGTCTCCTGAAGGGGGTGAATATGCTGTGTAAATGGTCTCTGTCTACCCTCTCAGTGATTGACTCATTTCCCTTCTCTTCTATGTGCAGCATCTGTACACATCAGGGGGGGAATAAAAGTGTCCTGTGAGGCGTCAAGGATGAAAGGTTTGTGGTGTAACTCCGGAGTCAATTCCTGTAACTCAAATGTGTGAGTTGTGGTTAGATAGTTTTGTCACTAGGTCACAGATTGGAGACAAACAAGAGTGAAAGTGTGGGAATGAAGCGGATGCATATGAGGTTAACTGTGGGCCAAGCAGAGACAAGCGTGAAATCTACCATGGAGGCCTTTGCTCACTGCCTGTCGCCCCATCCCCCGTCTGGAACCCTCATCTGCTTCTGTCTCTCATCCCTCACTTTCACTCTCTTTTTGTCTATTCTCTTTTCATTATCTATCTATCTATCTATCTATCTATCTATCTATCTATCTATCTATCTATCTATCTATCTATCTATCTATCTATCTATCTGTCTGTCTGTCTATCTGTCTGTCTATGTATATATATATATATATATATATATATATATATATATATATATATATATATATATATATATATATATATATCCATACTCTTCAGCAAATAGTAGAAAGAGTGATACTGTTTTCCTGTAGTTTCTTTATTAATTAGTATTTTTTTAAAGCAGTGGACAAAGAAATACTCAGATCATTTACTCGCAGTAAATAAAGGCAGCAATTTCACACTATAAAAATACTCCCTATGCAATTACAGTAAGAAAAGTGTCCAAAGTAAAAGTACTCATTATCAATGCGTATGGTTAGTGTGTTATTATCCGTTATCATTGTACATTATTCCACCATTGATTTTAAATGACAAGTTTACATTTTTTTCAAGTCTGTATGTAATCACTTGTCCATGAGTACACTGAAACACTTTTTGGTCACTGTAATCATTCTTGCTGTTTATAACACTAAGTACATTGAACGCTAAACTAACGTGAAGATTCATCAGTCTGAGACAAACAAAACATGCTTTTTCCAAAGTTCCTGTATTTTCATGTGAAATTTCTTGTTTGTGTTTCTCTTAATCTGCCAAAACTCAGCAAGGAAACACTGTCTGGGGGGATTTTGTGATAAAGACAGTAACTTTGGATGAACCCTACTTGATTTGATTCACTAAGACTCTTGATGTCTCATATTATCTGAACTGTTGTACGCAAAAAGGACTGGATTTTGTCTCTCTCAATATGAAACTATCCTTTAAGTCTTGTCTTTGTTATATGCAGTTTTTATATTTAGTTATGTATGAGGATACTGAGGGAATCATTTCCAGGAATGAACATTTACAACAAGAAACCGTCAGTCATACAAAAATAACATCATCACAACTTGTAGTCAAAGTAAAGGATTAACACTCAAGACAAACCAAATGTGTGTTCATACTGAGCTTTTTCTTTAAAAGCAATTAGAGGCAGGTACATTTAGCAGAAAAAAACAATATTGCTACTATTTCTTTTGTACACAAAACAAAACAATACAAAAATACTACTATTGAATTTTTAATATGATTGTGTGAGTATTTTTTCAATGCATCTTACTAACTATTACAATCTACAATAGTTTAGTTTTCTAGACACAAGGCCCCCACATCCCTGGCGTCACTCAATCTGTCAGATAATTCATAAAACTACTTCCCTTAGGGAATACTCTGGTGCAGGCTAGACTAAGTTCAAATCACATAATTGGGGAAATTAATCATGAGAACATTTCAACATTCTCCAGAGAGTGTTTTTTAGACCAGGATGGAGACACAAGGATACACGCAAACACATATGCTGAATAATCATATAAAGTACATTAATCTGGACCAGATTTTGGTTGATGATGGATGGACTTTGAGAGTTTTGTCTAAAGCACATTTCCTAACTTATGTCCGTCCCAGCCTGAACTTATGAAACCTTGCAGAGAACTGCACTCTCCTCCATCACCATCTGTCCCCCACAGAGAAAAACGAACTGATACCAGAAATGAATCATATGCTTCGCAATCAATAACTCCTGCTTTACTGTATATGGTCGTATTTCAACCTGAAAATGCGCATATTCCAATAAATTCCTGTATGTGAACATCACAGCTTTACGAGTACGATGGATGGGCCAAATGTCTGGAGCAGGTATTCAGCTCGTTGTCAGTGAGGCAGATGCATAGTCCCTGAGTGCTGAGCTCAGAGTTGGCTCCCGACAGGATGACACAACAGATACGCAAATGCTCCGCAGACACACGCTCACATGGATGACCAGTAAATCAGGCAGCAGCCTCTGGATCACAGCCAGAGGGACTGAGCTGAATTCTGACTCCTAATAATCACCCCATGGCTGTGTGCTGTTAGGGATATTTGTGTGTGTGTGTGTGTGAGCAATATGTGTTGGTGGGTTTTAATGCAGTGTTGCGTGAGCAGGTGAACCATAGGGGGTTTAAGCAACTGTAGCTGTATGACAAAATTCCCTCTGGCAATCTTAGAGAGAAGAAAAGACAGAGAAAGGAGAGGAAACAAGGAGAGAGATGCTTGCCTAACTCCATTTTGTACATTAAAAGGATCACAGAAACCCGTGTCTCAGTTTTCTAACCCCATTTCCTCCTCACGTCTCGTTGCTCTGCCTTCATCCTCTGTCCCCGCTTTCTTCTCCATCTCTCCCTCTTTTCATCTGCTCTAAAGGAACCGGACAGGTGAAAACCAATTCCCCTTAACTCTGCATTCACTTAACCTGTCTGCCTGCATCAGTGGAGATGATGGGTCTGTCTGCATGCATGCATTTTAAAAGGTCAAGTGTCATTAGGCTTTTCCCCTTGAAGTTTCTGAATAAACCGTGATGTTTGGTACAATGATCTCTGACTCAGTCCCCAAAAAAAGAGAATAACCATCAATAAAACCTTTTTTGCATCTGTAAAAATCAACGTCTAGTAAAAAGTTCAGAGCAACCAAATCCCTCTGCTCCTTTTTTGACCTGTCCACTCTTCCATATGGGCCATGAGGGGGCTGAGGGGGGGTGGGAGATGTCTTTTCCATACAGGGAATCATAGAAGGAGGTGGTGTGGTGTTCAAACTGAAAAGAATATTTGGGGTACTGAATAAAGCGAAAACTTTAAGCGCAAAACTAGAGGTAGTGTCAGAGAGAGAGAGAAGATAAATTTGCAAATGTTTCTTAATCTGCAGGACACATTGGGGAAAAATTTGGATAAAACAGGGAGTGAGAGAGAGTAGATGGACACAGAGGCCATTTATGCAAAAGATGACATAATCACCTGTTTCCCCCGTGTACAGCCAACATCTGCAAAATTTATTAAGTTTCTATGCCTCTCTCTCTCTCCTCTCCCTCTATTTCCATCCAGTTCACCACCCCTGCACAGACACTATGTCACACATGGATCATGCTGTTATGTGTGAAGTGGGCAATTAGTTTTTTATATTTATGCAGTAGTTACATTTCAGGAAACAAGGCTTTGGAACAGTTTTTCAGCTACTTAACACTTTCGACTGGATTTAGAGTTAATTAATAATTGCGTTATTTATGCAGAAGCAATAAAACTTCTAATTAGTAAATCTATAAATTAAGCAGAGGTGAAATGAATATAAGATTTTAGAAAACTGACAAATACTTGATACTTTAAATTAAATACTAGTTGTTGCAGTTACTCACTATAATTACACCTACTGTCTTTTCGCACCGAAATAAGAAACCTTTTAAATTAGAACATAGAAAATAGGTTAATCCATTCTTCCTTTCTGTCACAATTAACACAAGATTCATGTCTAACTGCATTTTACACTTACTGGATTGAGGTTTCATTCATATCGAAAAGTGACAAAATATCTCCCTCGCTGAGACAAAGATGCAGTGTTCTCATGCAGGATCAGCATCATAAGAACGTGGCTTTAATCCCGGATATTAATCCTCTTCCTGCCTACACAAGCGCTTATTGACTGAATGCATTTTGATGGCATCATCCAACACCCCACCATGTCCTTGTTTTAATCAGTGATACCCATATAATAAAGTAGATTTGCTAAAAACTGGGTTAATACTTAACAAAACCAGTCTTCTTTTCATTTATTTAAAGGCTGTTCCATTTTCCCAATGTGTGTGTTCAGCTGTTTTCCTGTGAAGCTCCATCTGACATAAGTGATGAAGCTGTTAGAAAGAAATATCTTTTCCTCTCATCCATCTTTGTCGTTTCTTGACTTAGGGGAAAACCTTTGAAACACAATTGAGAATGTGGAACACTAAAACCTGCAATTGAAACTAACATTTGCAAAACCAGCCCTTTCCGTTATTTTTTGCACATATTTTTCCTTTCTGTCCACTCTTTGTGCTGTGGGTGGGTCATATTATGTCTACACACCTCATGTGTGCTAAAAACCTGCAAAACAGACACTGACCTACTGTAAACAGTTGACTGCTGGGAGTCTTTGCCTCCATTTCCCTAAAGGAAGTGCCGAGCAGTCCTGCCCAGACTGCTCTCCTCTGAATCTCTGGCCAGCCTGTGTGCTTCGCCTGGCCCAGCTGCCTCTCCGCTCCCTGGACTGCACAGCACAGAAAAGGCCCTCAGAGCTCCAGGCCTCCAGACAGCTCTCCTGGAGGTGCCACCCTCACCACAGCCCAACTCTATCTCTCTCACCCACACACACTCACTCGTAACATTCAAGCCAAACCAGAAGCACCCACAGTAGCACTCTTGTTATGCCGTGATGCTTTTTATATCATGTGTGCCAGTGGGCCATTTCGCTCAGGGCTTCTTGACTACAACCACTACATGGTAAGAAAAGAAGTCTGTTAGTCAGCCTTGTTTTGGATCGCCAGCTGAGAGCCACCAAAACCACTTTTACACATGCTGATTCTGAGCTAATGTGTGGAGCTAAATTTGAAATAAAGTTGCTCTTTCACACTTGCATATTCTGACTGCGTCCTGTGCATCTGTGACATACATTTTGCCAACTTATTGCTTTCAGAGCATGATATACATTCAAACCTGTGTTCAGTCATTCAGTATATGGCAGATGGATACATATGTTATCAATCTGTCAGGCTCTCTTCTCCGAAAGGAGAGGTTTTCCACAGCAATTATACTGGAATCTCTAACAAAGTCAAGTTGAGCAGAACGGGGTTAAGTTGCTGCTGACACTTACCAGCTGTCAAATGACACTTTATTTTCCAAATTCAAATGTATCAAAATGTAGTCTAATTTGCTATATTTCTCTGCTATGTTTCATATTTTATTATTTTCCATGATTCCTAGTGTCATTGGTGTGTGGTGAAAATATCTTCCAAATGTAAACCTTTGAAAAGCTATAAAAAAAAAAAAACAGCCTAGTTTTTAACATGACTGCTGTGCATTTTCGGAGTTTATCCAAAGGGGATTTTGAAAGGCTTTTACGGTGGGGGAATTTCTCATCTAACAGAGGAGGACGTCATCCATCCAATTTGTGTTGAAATGTCAACAACACCATCACAGAGTTTTCACATACCGACAGGAATTACCATTTTTACGCAAGTTTTGGATAAGATGAAGGAAACATCGAGGCAATGTGTAGAGCATGAGTAATAAATGAGAGTAAACAGAGTGAGTGGACGTACAGTATGTGATGGTGACGGACACACACCCAGCAGCACTCTGAGAGAGGTACAGTACTATGTAATGCCTTGGCCTCCCTGTGACGGCCCAGTGCCAGCGTTGCTCTGCTCTGCTCCGCTGCTGCCAGACAAGACCACAACATGGGCCTCTCTCTGCCTCAGCAGCAGGCCCTCTACTATTACAGCCACGCATGGCTGACCCCAGGCCTACCAGCTGTTCACAGGCACCGTAAATCTCAGTTTGGTGCTGTTTTTTTTTACAACTGACCTCAGACCAGCTGTACTGTCACTGTCAATAAAGGACTGTACTTTACAGGACACCTAGTGGAAACATGCATGTCACTATAATGATAACATCAGTCAAATGATTGCCGTAAATGGTTGCCTTTTTACTCGTTTAGCTCACACAGCAAGTTGTTCACTGCTAGAATCTGATCTGGATTATTCAAGGCCTGCCATTTGCTCTTTTTCTTCTTTAGTTTCTTTTGTATTGTCTTTTTAATGTCACGATTGTGCTTAAAAAGACATCAGTTCCTTGTTGGCCATGGTTAGAAGTTTAGATTTTTAAGTTCACATGTTTTAAATATGTGTATATTAAAGGTGCAATGTGCAGAATTTAGTGGAATGGACTTGGCAGAAATAGAATATAATATTCATAAGTATGTTTTATTTAGTGTGTAATCACCTGAAAACAACAATCATTGTCTTTTTGTTACCTCAGGATGAGTCCTTTATATCTGTATAGGGAGGGGGTCCTCTTTCACGAAGAATGCCATGTTGTACTGCCATGTTTCTACAGTAGCCCAGAACAGAGTTGTTTACAACCTGCAACCTCACTGCTAGATGCCACTAAATCCTACACACTGGTCCTTTCAATACTGAATTTTCTTACATGGGATAAATGCATTGTTACTGGTTACACTTTAGATTGGTTTTGTATTGAAACCTACATAAACAGTTAAGATGACAGAAAGTGTCATTCAAGTTTTTCTCTCCTTGGCTGAAACATGCTGTGGTGGAGAAAATGATACTTCTTGTTGAGGTCAGAATCACAAACCATGATGGCAGTTCTGCTCTCTCTCTCTTTTTTTCTTTTTTCTTTTTTTACTTTAAAAGACACACACAATGACACTAGCTCGTCTAGCCTGGTGTCTGCCAGAGTGTGAAATCACACACACTTCATGAGCCCTGTCCCAAGTGTGTGTAATTCAGGCCGTATTTCATGTGGTATGTTTCACAATAGGAACTAAGGCCATGGTGTAGTCAAAGTACATAAAGGAATATTGTTTTTGTTAAATTGAATATTGTTTTTTCTTCAGTTTCTTTATTAATTAGTACTTTTTAAAGCAGGAAGAAAGACTCAAACCATTTACTCACAGTAAATAAAGGTAGCAATATCACACTATAAAAATATTCCCTATGCAATTACAATTACAATGTGTATTGTCAGTGTGTTCTCATGTGTTATCATATATTATTCCACCACTGCTTTTACATTTTTTTCAAGTCTTATTTAAACAATACTCACATGTCCATGAGTACACTGAAACAGCTTTCGGTCACTGTAGTCATTCTTGCTGTTTATAACACTAACACAATTTCAGTATAAGTGATGAGGTACAAAATTGACAGTCTTTGTTCTGTGTAAAAAATCTTTCAAAAGTTCAGCTAAAGCTAATGTGAGGATTCACCAGTCTGAGACAAATGAATCAAGTATTTTCCAATGTTCCTGTATTTTTTCTTGTTTTACTATTAATCTGCCAAAACTTAGAAAGGAAACTCTGTCTAGGGAAACAAAATGGGGGAATTTAAAGACAGCAACTTTGGATGAACTTTGTTTGATTCGACTCAGTCAGACTTTTGATGTCTCATATTATCTGAACTCTCTCTCTTACATTGGAATAGGGGATCTCATCATGGACTGTATGGGCATTAGGAACAATTACAGCAACTACTAACTCCTTAAATGTACATTTGAACATGTGAGTAATGTTTTGAGATAGATTTGAAAAAATATGAATCTATCCTTTAAGTCTTGTCTTTGTTATATGCAGTTTTATATTTGATTGTGTATGAAGATACTGAGGGAATCATTTCCAGGAATAAATATTTACAACAAGAAACCGTCCAGTCATACAAAAATAACATCATCACAACCTGTAGTCAAAGTAAAGGATTAACACTCAAGACAAACCAAAGGTGTGTTCATACTGAGCTTTTTATTTAAAAGCACATGAATTAGAGCTAGGTACATTTAGCAGAAAAAAACAGCATTGCTACTATTTCTTTTGTACAAAAAACAAGACAATACAAAAATACTAATATTGAATTTTTAATACAATTGTGTGTATTTTTTTTCAATGCATATTACAAACTTAACTATTACAATCTACAATAGTTTAGTTATCTAAATACAAAAATCTGTCAATTGATGCTTTTTAAGCAGCATTTTGTAAAGAACACAGGTCTGTAATCATAGTGGATATATCTAAACATGTTAAGAAACAATATCTTACAGAGTTAATTTTAGTGATCTATACATTATTTATATATTTATAAAAAGAGAGTGAAAACGGCTTTGTGAAGTGATAGGACGGACTATACGATGAGAAAGATGTGCAACATGGCGGAGTGTGTTGTTGGAGGAGGATATCTGAGGCTGTAAATAAAAAGGGCTTCTGTATCTGGTACTGTACAACTGTTAGTGATTATACAAGACAGGCTATAAACATACAAGGTTAAAGATGCATCTTAGCAGAGAATAAAAATATTAGATCCACAGTTTTTATAACGTTCACCTGCTCTCTTGCTCCTTGACACAGTGGCGCACACACACACACACACACACACACACACTCACACACACACACAAACACACACACACTTGGCACAGTTGACAGTGTGTATGTGAGAGGGTTTCATTTGACACACATATAGTTTATCAAGAGGGGGTTCCTTTTCACAGGGCACAGCGCTCATACATATGTACACACACACATATTCACAAACACAAGATGTACATGTACAAGCACAAGCGTACCCACACAAGCACAAGAGTGTACAGGACATACACGCACACACATACACACACACACACACATACACACAGACTGAGATACAAACATCCATTGCCAATGAGTGATTGGGCGGGTGAGAGCCCCTCCCTGCCAGCGGAAAGAGCCCAAATCATCCCAAAATAATGTGCCAGCTTAGCTGTAAATCATCACCCTCTTTCCACGGTGACAGACTGCACCCCTTCACTCAACCCATCCATCCTCTTCCTGTATAGGAAGCCAAACAGATGGCCCCAGCACCAGGAAGTGGCATGGCACAGCCACACCTCTTGTACAGATGCTGAGAGGCTGCAAGATC
Organism: Euthynnus affinis; assembly: GCA_029490765.1. Lineage (NCBI taxonomy): Eukaryota > Metazoa > Chordata > Actinopteri > Scombriformes > Scombridae > Euthynnus > Euthynnus affinis. The sequence goes on from CM055848.1 coordinate 10,702,643, forward strand.
TGTCTCCCTCTTTCCACAGAAAATATTCCCCCTTTACTACATCTAACCCCAAAGAAATGCAACATCCCGGGTTTAGGCTGAACTGACAGTCCACTGCAAAAAGCTTGATGTGCTGATCTGAGGTGATACTGGAGGGCCCCATTTCTCAGTGGGGGTTCTGATGTCTTGCCAAGCAGTCAAAAATGTTTTGCAAGACAGCCAGGAGACTTCTCTGAAACCTGTTGTAAAGGTCCAGCAAAATCAGTGTATGATCCTTACAGGGTAATTTTTATTAAAGCCATGCTACGCTAGCTTCTTCTCTGAGTAAATATTTCTGTCTTGTGAATGTCAGCATCATCAAGTTTTCTTTCAGTTAGACACGCCAGGCAGCAAGTGGTGATAATGGACAATGGACTTTAAAACAGTGCTATAAGTTATATTTTTCTATACTGTTAATATTTCTATGCTGCTAATTATTGCAGTAATATCCTTCCTGTAGCTAAGGAAGTTGTTGTCCTATGGCGTTCCAAGGCCACAGAGAGTTCAGAGAGGAAGCATCACTGGTAATCCTTCTCTCCCTAGGCAGGGGGTTTGTCTTTTTTTCCTTTTTTGTCTCTTTTCTTCATTTATTTTTCTTCACAAGTGTTTTCCCTTTATGTGGTTACACTTCCATCAACCCTCTACACCCCTCAGCTCTGCCTGTCAAGTCATCAATTTTCTTAACTCATCTTTCTTTTAGCTTCCAATTCTTTTCTGTTTGTGCTCAAAACGATGGGCTCAAATGTTGATTAGTAGTTGACATAATAGTAAATAATAAGTCTGGATAGTGAGAGTGGACTCTGCTGTGCAAATCTCAAATCTGACACCCTAGTCCACAAAGCGCCTCGGTGGGCATTGTAAAACGGAGGAGGATGCCATTTGAGGAGCAGCTACAGTCTCTCGTCGCTACATTCTACTGTCCGATGGGAGGTGAGCAGCACTGTGATTGGCTCCTCAGTCACAGGAAGAGTTGTGGCCTCTCTCACACCATATTGTGGTGGTTGTTCCTCTCTATGATGTCGGATGAAGGGAGCAGTTCCTTCTTGATTGGGGAGGGCGGGGGCGTAGCCGGCTTCACCCTCGGCTTGAACAGGTCTGACACGTAGAACACCTGGTGGACACACAGATGAGAGCAAGGTGAGGAAACAGAAGAAGAACAGCAAAGACAAAAGATCCTAAGAATCAGCTAAAAAGGAAAGAAAAAAGAAGGACAAAATGATCTCTAACTGAAGTTGGAATCTGTTGCTCAACCACATTTGGAGATGGTTATGTGGACATGCGTGTGTCCAGTTTAATGGTTGGTTAAAATGCAAATTCACCACACAAGATTATGGCCAAGTGGCGTTTTGAAATTTGCATAGAGCATGTCAACACTATCTCAGTTGATTTGCCTATGCCAGACAACATCAGCAGGGGTTTTAAAGTCTGTTCTCAAAGCAAACATAACAAATAACCACCACATTTCTCTTCTTCAACTGTATGGCTGAGCTCAAACATGTTTTGCAGCAGTCACACTTTCCTCAAAGAGAAAATAAATCTAATTATGGGGGTAATATCTAATCAAAAATGGTTTCTCAGGAAATATTTCAGATTCATTTTATACCAGATGTGAACTGCACGTCGTGGCTGGATCTAAAAACAGCCTGGATCAAGCATGGCAAGTCTGAACAGGGCTAATGTGATTACACATTATTCTAATGTCTGTGCGGGAGCTGTGAGCCAGCAAAAAGTGTAAAAGTGAGGGTTGCATTACATCACTGTGCCACACTGAGAAACTCCCTCACCTCTCCCCAACATGCTTTGTGCAATTCCAGACTAGCAATACTGACTAATCTGGCTGAAGGAAGTGATGTTGGTATAACTCATCATAAATCATATTCAATTAATTCTCTAATCCTCTATTAGATTATGCCATCATTGGGGGCGGTGGAGGTGAATTCCCCTTTTTCATCAACTCAGAGGGCTTTAGGTCAGCCCGCCTGGCACTGGTGGTGAATGACGGAGGAGGAAAAAAAATAGCAGAAAAGAAATCTCTTCCTGAGATCTTGATGACATCATATGTCAAACAGGAAAATAGGCAGAGGTGGACAGGAAGTAGGACCATGGAAACTACTGTCCTCTGTCAGAGTGGATTACCATTTCCACTTACAAGGGACTGGGGTCAGTCACGAGCAACAGTGGCTTCAGCTGTGGACAAATACACACAAATACACACATATAATTGGCAGGCGCAGCAGCTTTTCCTTCCGTGCTGCCAGTCGAGGGCGAGCAGAGAGCCTGTGCCAGAAAGATGAGGAGGGAGGGTGGAGGGGAGAGGCTGCCATTTTTTTTTACTGTGAAAGAGAGCCTACTGTGTATGAAGCCAGCTTCTCAGGGAAAAAACAATGTGGATAACTCTCAGTGGAGAAACTACACTAGGAATCTCATAAAGGAAAATGCATACAGGAATATCCTCATCCTTCACATACAGTCATTGATCTATTTATATGACAAAGATCGTCTCATTCTGAATGGTGGGCTACACACAAAGACATTTCTCCTCTATTACAGTTTGACATTTACGACCATAAAATGACCTTCACAGATGACCTTTGACTGACAGATGACATCATTCATAGATAGATACCTCCACAACACACGGCTGCTTTCATGCTTTTAAAAGGTTTCTTTGTGTATACAGCAATTAGTTTGTGTAGTGTGCTCAGTGCATCATTATAGGGTATATTATATATGACATGATTAGGGGAGTGAAGAAAGATATGATGTCATATCTCTGAGAATCACTCGAGCCACCATGGGAAACATTTCAGGCTCTTTTCCCATCAGGATACTTTGTGTCCAATCATAGCTGGCTTTGTTGCCGCGTCGCCCCAATCTCCAACCTACTACCCGTGAACCTGCTATGATGGAAAACTTATCACAACCTCACCACTTCCTGTGTGTGTTATATACACACAGACAAACACACACACACATACACACACATACAATCTCCAGGCCTATTGTGTTGATTGATGCAGACTCAGCAATTAGGCTCCTTAATACTGTTAAACAGGGAAAAACAGCGGAAATTTTAAAGGCGTGTTTATGTGTGTGCATTTATGCCTTTATTATGTGTTCATAGCTACTTTTTAAATGTCATGCATGACACATAAAGACACTGAGTCATGCAGGAAGTGAATGCACCAACTTGCAGGAACTGTACATGTCTAAAAAAAACCACATTACTCACAAGACCCCCTTTCGTGTGAAAGAATAAAACTTTTCACTTGTTAGCACGCACACGAAACCAACTACGCCACCACATATTCATATTCCATCTGTTCATGCATTTACACCAATGTAAGTGGAAAGACGTCACTCTGGATATATTTACACACACACATATAATATATACGTGGAAAATAAGTGGAATTTTTTAATACTAACCCCTATCAGCTTCTAAACATCAGTGTCTAAATGTATACTGTGTAAAAAGATAATGCTAACACTTGACATGGTTCATATAATTCCTTATTTAGACACTTAAGTTGTGTTAGTGGAGCAATAAATGTCGACTTCCTGCTTCTGCATAAGTTCATTGACTGCCTCAGTATTTGAGACCCTTGTTATGTGTAGAATGTCCTTGTATGTTTAAATCAGAGTGAGAGAGGGATAGAATCGCCTGACCAAGCTCTTCTCCATTGTGACAGTGAACCTCGAAAAACAAATGAGCACTGTCCCAGCTTTCTCCCTGACAGCTGTTTCCTGCTGGATTTGGTCCTTTTGACCTTCATTACGACACATGTTGAAAAGTAGGTCATTTTGTCTGATAGGAAGTGTCAGGTAGGATAGACAGACTTCTTCCTGTTGTGGTTCGTTGTTCCCCATGATTCTCTGGATCACGGCCCCGCAGACATAGTCTAGAGGGTTTGACTCAAAACAGACATGCATCTACTTATTCTTCAAAAAACTGCATATATCCAACTTAGACAACCTCTATCATCAAACGTGAGGACAGAGGTTTTAAAGCAGCAAACACATCACTATATATGAATGTGTCCATACTTGCCCTGGGTTTGCGTTGTACTCATTTACTGGCACTCATTGGGAGTGCACTGGGATTAAAGAGGTAACTGTAGCCTTGGGAAACCTGGAATAGCAGACACAATAAAGGCATGGAATGACACACAGCCTGAAATGTATTTGGAAAGGAAGACACTTTTCCACAAGGCCATATAAATCCTGTGTGATATTTAGAACAATTGTTCACAATCACACACTTGGGACTGACGTGCAAATCAACTAATTCATCCAGTGTGTTCTTTTGTTCTTTGAATCTGAATTTTTATCTGCAACAAGTGTACTGTCTGTTTTTGGCAACTACGCATTTTGCGCATGTACATATTCCCTTAGCTTTAAAGATTAATGGACAACATTATCCAGGCTACCACAGGGCTCATGGATATCAGCTGATTCTGCTTTATGAAAACATCTCATGAGACTGATTGCCAAGATTACCAAGTCAAAATTCCCAAATAACAAAACTGCTGCAAACAACCAGCAGGATATGGTCATGTTGTCACAGTCAGAGACATTTACAAGACTGTTTTAGTGCTCTGACACCTCAGCATGGTTAAAAATATATGCTCTGACAAAATTTCGGTGTGTGAACTTGTGTTTTTTTTCTTTCACTTCAAACATTAAATTCAAAAGACTAATGACTGAATCTTCACATTTGTTAACATAAGATCTGAAGACAGTTTGATTTAGTACTCTCTGCTGGCTTTGGCTGTTCTAAAGCACACAGTCTTCATACCTTTCTGTCCTGCCTAAACTCATCTCCTGTCAGGTACTTTCTGCTTTGCCGCTTATTGAGAGGCTGAAACAGCAGAGTAAAGTACTCACAGATGTGTGTTTCTACAAAGACTGGGCAAATCAGAAGGGGCGTCAAGGATTGTAAAACTAACCTCACACCCTTGATCAGCAGGAGTCTGTGTTATGTATATGTGCGTGTCAGTGTGTATATACAGTATGTGTGGTGTGTGTACATGTAGATGTGAATACTGTGTCTGTGTGCGCACGTTAAACTGTCCCTCTGCATGCGGGAGGGTTGTGGAATGGCTGAGTTGGATTAAACCCACACTCATCCCGAGCCAAGATGCAGACAAGGCTCCTCTCTGCTGTCACTTCCCTCCCTTCACTCTTCCTGCCAGATCTGCCCATTCAGAGGTCAAGCTCATAAGTTGAGCATATTTCTGAAAACATTCATTTTCATCTGTTGTCAAAGCTGATGTTGTCCAGGAGTTACGCCCAGCTGAAAGAGCGCTGATTTTGCCAGAGCATTACAGTCTATTGTTGCTCACTGATTTTCTGCTCCTCCAACAATCCTGGCATTCAAAGACCCCGCTGCGCTATGTGTGTGTGTGTGTGTGTGTGTGAGTAAGTGTGCATGTGCATTTTCGCTGTGCCAAGGTCTGCCTAGGCGCCACTACTAAGGTCTTGCTGGATTTTATGAATCTAATGCTTTCCACGTTCATGATTTGGACCGTGCAGAAAGGTAAGGTGTGTGTGTGTGTGTTTGTGTGTTTCCATACTTTTCCCAGAGGTAGCAGAGTTAAGCTGTGGGCCTGCTGCGCTGATAGAACCAGAGCCGCCAAATAAAAAACCCAAAATAATTAACAGCTTCATTCCTATTTCAAAGGCTAATCCTCTCTCTCTCTTTCTCCCTCTCTCTCTTTTATACACTCCTTTTATTTTCCTCTCTACCCAAATTCAATTTTCCTTGGCTCCATCTAGCTCAGTGTAATGATGACGGTTACGAAAAAATCATCTGGCAACTGCTGTAACGATATGTCACAAAAGTAGAAAGGAAGGTTGTAGAGTATGGATTCACACTAACATACACACACACATAGACATGAACACACACACACACACACAGACTCCTGAACTGGGGCCTGGCTCCAGGCAATGTGTTATTCATTAAAGGGAATCAGATTCTCTTCACTTCACTGCCTGCACTATTTTTCTTTTTTTACAAAAAGCAGAGGGGAGCCGAAGTGAGAAAGACAGATATGTGAAGGCAAACTTTTTGTGAACCATCTGTAGGATTATATAATAGGTTTAAATTGCAGAGAGGTTTGATGGTCTCTCTGTGTGTAATTATACTATATCTCTCATATTTTCATATGAGTGTGCTTGCTATTGAGTGTTTTACGTGTCATGTGTGCACTCACTATGCAGTAGGCCACCAGGGCTCCCTGCACAAAGCCTGCCAGGACATCAGTAGGATGGTGCTTGTGGTCGGAGACACGTGATAGGCCAGTGTAAAAGGCCATCATCAACAGCGTGAACTGGAGCAACGGGCGGAGGAGACGAGCGCCACGCCATGTAAACCTGGACTGGAGATAGAACTGGGAAGACAGAGAGAGAAGGCAGGAAGAGGGGGAGAACATAAAAAATGTTAAAAATGTTTTGTACAAGACTTGACATTTTGTATTTTAAAAATCCATTCACAGATTAGTGTTTATGATGTAACACATGCAATCCACAGCATGTTATTGATGGCAGTATCAGTGCCACTCTCACCACACTCTGTTGCAAGTAATGACTTGAACCCTCACACACACCTGCCTGGAAAACTTCATAAAAGTCATTATGTTTAGCATATGCTGTATTGCCCTTTTAACCCTGCACCTGCAGTGTGTGTGTGTGTGTGTGCGTATTATTACTGTCTGAGAGGTCTAGACTGAATCAAAGTGGGCAGGCTTGCCAGACCCGAAGAGAAACACACTCTTCCACAACTAACACACACACACGACTGCCTGCGATCCGGACATGACTGATTCATGGTTCTACATCCCAGCTGTAAAAACAGCACAACCACAGAGAGCCACTGGAATACACACGCACATACACACACACACACACACACACACACACACGAACACATACATATATATGCATACCCTGCCATGCAAGTTTCAACACTTTGTTGGGATGAACTCTCTACCCTCTCTTAGAGTAAATAGAAGACAAAGCGGATGCACCCCCCATTCCGCCCGTAGCCAAATCCCACTTTCTGGGGCATGATAAAGACTGATGAGAACCAAAACAGGAACAACAAAGTCCAAGGCCACTTTCAGTCACTCACACAAGCCTGAACGCATGCATAGGCTCTCTCGCTTCAACCCACATATACCCACATGCATGCACAGTTGTGAGGTCAGCCCAGGTTCCTCAGACATCCTGTGTTTCTCCACCACTCATAGACCTTAACTTCCTGTCTCTCACACCCAGAGACAGAGGGCCTGGGAGGGCCAGCCTCAGCCAAGGTCTACCCAGCCCAAAACTCCAGACTTGTGTCTTATAATCAGCTAGGCTAACAATACCTACAGACAGCCGCAGCGCCTCCCAGCAACCCTCATTCACTATAAGCCCCTGTAGGTGTGGACATAAAGCTCCTGTGCACTTCCTCTACAACACTATATCATTGTTCTTCTCCTTACGGAAGTAGAGGAAGGGATCCCTCCCATCCCTTCCAGTCTTGTTCTCTCCTCCCTGGCAGGGATGTTTAGACTTCAGGCTTCCTCTGCAGTGGTTCTCAGGTAGTGGACAAGGATTACTAATAAGTACTTTTGTCTGACGTCCTGAAGGCATAAAATCAACATCCGATAAGCCCTTCACCCAACATCCTGAACCTCTTAATTTTGCTTAAGCATTGATGGAAGATGTAGGAGTAAAAAATAAGCACTAAACTTAGCCAAAACAGAGTTACAGTGACCTGCCAATCAAATTAGCCCTATCTGAATGAAGGGCAGTGAGTAAACCCAAATATCCCATTCAGCCCTGATTTAAGAGAATACACACACAAAGTCATGATACGCAACTAAGAGGGTTAATGACCTTCTAAAACCAAAGTGCATTGCCTCCTCTATAAATCCGACACACACTTAATTCAGGCGTCTGCCTTTCTGACCCTCCTCATCCTCCCAGAAATTTGCTGCATGTCTCAAATAGTCTGATCTGAAGGAAAACAACAATAAAACACAACAACAAAAGAAGTCCCAGTGAATTCCCATGACGGAGAGAGACAAGAGCGACACAAAGTCTGGTGGTTTCTAAAGGAATCCAGATCATTCCAGTAAGATCTTCTCCCTCCGTCTCTTTTTCACTCTGATTCAAAGTCGGTGTTAAATTAAAGAAAACACACATAAACACAACAAAGTGAGAAAGAATGAGAAGGAGAACTTGTTTTACATGCCAGCCCCCTTCCCTTCCCCTCCTCTGGTTCACACAATGCTGGGAGACAAAGGCATAGCTGTGGTTAAAACCAGTTGTATCAGAAACAAACATGTTGTTTTTCATTTAACCATTTAACTCTCTATCTGACGCAGCAATAGCAGGTTGTGTAGGATGAATAACCCTCAGAAATATTCCAGTCCTTTGCTACTGGTGAGTATGCGCATCGAGATGTTGTCTGCACATTAGACAAAACACAAGACAGCCAAGAAGGATGCACACACAGACGCTTGTTCTCTGTGGCTGCTGTATTTAGCTGTACAGCGTGCGGTGGGGTCTGTGCCATTTATAAGTGTGTCATCTCTGAAGACTGCAATGCTGTTAAGTCTCAACTCAAACCACATCAGTCGCAGACATAGCACTCAGGCAGGCTCGGCAGGAATTCAAGTGCTTCAAAATCAAAGAATGCCAATTAGCAGATGACTAGGGGCTGTGGCAGGGCGGACGAGGTGACAGCCACATTGCTCAAATGACACTTTCACATTGGTGAACGACAAAGGCTGTAAGGGGGCTGTAGGTGTAATGCATTTAGTGCAGAAATGAATGGTCGATGAGCTTATAACTCAAGCTAGAGAATATAAAGTTTGATGACTGAATAATCGTATAAGTTGTATATCCAGACCACTCCCATCAGGATAGAAATGTTTCATCATAGGATAAAGGTGATCACTCAGAACAACTTTGTATAGATTTGCAGTGACCCTTCCCTTTAAAGGGATAAGTGGGCCCAAACCTTGCCAGAAAAATGCCCCCCAAAGCATAACAGAGCCACTGGATCCCCTCACTGCAAGCATTCAGACCTGTACTGTTCTCTCGCTGTATGCCACACGTACATTCGCCCACTTGTCGAGAATATGACTCATCTGACCATATCACTTTTTTCCACATCTCTGTAGACCAGTGCCTATGGTTTTTGTACCACTGAACTCTCAAATGTGCATTCATCTTTGTAATGATGGGTTTATGCACTGCAACCCTACCATAATATCCCTCTCTATGTAATTGTCGACAGACTATTCTTGCTGACGCAGTCTGATCACATGCTGCATTGACATTCTCAGTCACCTGAGGAAGAGTTGCTCTTCTGTTTTTTTCATACATATTGCACTAATGCAGGAGCATCACAGTCATCAAATGTGTGCTGTCAATCACAATTTCTGACCCTATTTACTGATGTTTTTCCCACAGCTCAAAATGTCACTTTTTACTGTACCTCCTGCCATCTGTGCCTAGATCTTTTCCTTTTGCCATCTTGACACAAAATCAAAATCAGCTGGGTCTGCTCAGCATTTTTATACATGCCACAGAGCATGAGTGGATGTAAATTGCTTAATTCTAACATGTAGTGCACCTGTGCAACCCTAACCCTGTGTGAAAGCACCTTCATGCATTATGCTTCCCCACTTATTTACTCAGGTTTTTTCCTTTAATTTGTCACCCTTCTCACCTTAGGCTGTGGGGACTTATGATGGCTATTTTCCTGATTTTCTGACATTAATAAATTGATCAATTAATTGAATTTTAAAAATTATATATTCAAGTTGAAAATTCATTCATGATCCTGAAAACTGAATTTCTCCAATAAGGTCCATTTAGTATGGACCTTGTTTGAGAATGAGAAGTCCTTGAAGTGCTCAAAAAATGGAAATTTCAACATCTAAAACTCCAAAAACTCCACAAGAATACTTATTTAAAGGTACTACAAGAGAGTGGAAGATCCTGTGAATGAAAACATGATTTTCAGCTGGCAAAAACAAAAGATGCCGCAGATTCCTATTTCCACTAGGAATGCTACCACTTGTGGGCTTTGTGTCAGGCTGGTTTTGTATTCCAAAACATCAACTACAAACTGTTCCTCCTCTCCTCCACTCATTTTGCTCTCCTCTCTCTTTCTGTTTCACTGTTTGCACCAGCCTCCTCTGGCTATGGTCCTGTGCTTGCCGCAGTTGGAACATTGGTCTCTGACTAGTGTGCTGCTCTGTGGTCTGGATGCAGCACATCTCCTTTCCCTCTCTGCTTTTTCCCTGCTTTTTATTCGCTGTATCCCTTTTACTTGCTCTGACCAGAGTGCAGCTGTAGGTTCACCCAGAGGCTGGGAAATACCCACAGCAAGCTCTCACTGCATGACAATGCATGACAACACACGAGACCTTCAACTGTCAGGCCAGTGTGTGTCAGCCAAGCGTGAGAACCGAGACCACCTTGTAAGCAAGCTCAGGCCAGCCAGACCCAAAACATTGAATCTCTTCTCCTCTCTTCCCTTGACACTGATCGGGGTGTAACATGCAGAGTGATGTAGAAACTTGTGGTGTGTAAACAGAGGAAAGGAGGGAGGAGATGATTGGGGAGCTATAAGCTGGCAATTGTCTGTGTGTGTAATTAGACTGTTTGAAGCATGAAATGCCTCTAGGGTGCTAAGCCCCACCAGACACCCACAACAGGTGGAGTAAGAGGGAGAGATGCAGCGAAATGGGAGAGGACAGGAAGTGCACACACAGCTGGTCTGACAAAAACAGGTGCAGTGTGTCCATCTACCTCTCCGAGGAGTTAATAAGGAGAATAAAACTCTTCATAAACTGGGCGCGGAGGTAGAAGAGAGGAGGAGGATGGGTGAGAGAAGTTTACAAGAACAATGTTTTGTTTTTTCCTCAAGCTGTGAATCCCCAAATTAGAGCCCAACCTTCCTCCCATAACTTCCTCTACGATCTGTAAACCATTGTTTCTGTGGCTTGTGGCGTGTGTGTGCTGGCATGAATGTGAATGTGTTGTGATGTGTGCAAAAAAGAGTTTAATAGATACTTACAGCAAGGTAGAGCATGGCATACATTGAAAATGAGGCATGTCCTGAGAAGAAGGATTTCCTGTGGAGAAAAAGATGATCTTTGGTCAATTTTTCTTTTAAAAATACTTTTTTTAAAATAATCTTTAATAATAGCGTGTATATTTGTATTGTATTGAGTATATAGTGTGGTTATACAAACCTGGCCTCTTGTACGTCACTGTCTTTGCCAGTACATGTGTATTCGGTGATGTATCCCAGGGAACAGTTGATTTTGGTAAAATCAGGTTTACACACATCTATGAAGTGAGGTCTCATACGACCCACCGACACTTTGGCAATGTCTGTGAATGACTGGCTGATGGCACAGCCAAAGATGAACACACCCACCTGTAGAATCACACACATAAATGATTAGACTAGATCAGACTATATTATTAGAATATTAATGCAGCTGTTTATAATAACGTAACAATCTAAAACTTGAATGTGCACTTATGGACTGACCTGCTTGTACAGGGCTGCAACATAGGGATTCCCAACAAAGGACTTGGTTCCCACATGAAGCTGATGAATCCTGTAGCACTCTCCAATCACAATCTAAAAGAGAGAATTGTTTCTTGACATCAACAAATAATGCTGATCACATGTATGTGCAAAATTCTATCCATGCTGAATCCTTGAACTGTACATTAGGTCTCTATGCAGATAACCATGCACTAACGTTTGAGTTTGTATCATGCAGGAAATCTAATTTAATTCCAGGCTGAAGTTGGAGCAGATGGAAGCTGGAGCATATGGAGTAGAGAGGACGTGTGAAGGACAGAAATGAAAGGCAGAATGAATGAGATTTACACGGAGACAAACATACAGAATGAGCATGGCCTGCCTTTCCCTCAGGCAGTTTTTTTGTGAGATTATTAAATAGAGGTGATGTTCTGCTCAATGACAATGGGGCCTTCAATGTGGGATATGAAGATAGCGAAGGCAATGGAGACAGTGAAGGCAATGGAAAAAGGAAACGTGAGAACAAATGATCTAGTCTGGGTAGATATCTCAATCATGGATGACCTGACTTTGATAGAAGAAGGACTTATAAGAGGGTAATGGTCTGCTTTAAGGCTTAACTGAAATGCGCTAACCCTGACTCCTGTGGTATTCCAGCCAGATGTTTTAAAGTAGTGTTGGGCCCCATGGAAGGACCTCATCTGCCGTGAGGGGGCTTTAGCCGAGTCAACCCTCAAGGCACGGTGATGTCAATCATATACGTACCACCTGGGGTATCTGACTGATGGACCGGCTGCTCCCCACTACTAACCACATCTCCTTTTCCTTCCTCTTTCCATACAAGGCCTCACTCTTCATCCTATACCTTCTCACCCAATCTCTCAGAAAAATATTTACCTGTCCATCTCAGTGCTGTGAATGTGAATGGCATTAAGACTCTGAATGTGTACACATCTACTGGCTCAGTGTTTCCCAGACATCCTATCAAGTTAAAGCAAATACGTATGTGTGTAGTTTTTGTAATGTAGACGGGTATGTGCAATTGATGACTGAATGTATTTGTTTTTGTTTTTTGTTGTTTGCTGTGGTTTTTTACTGCAGACACTGTGATGTCCAATGCAAATTTCCCACTGTGACAATAAAGTCAGTCTTATCCTAGTACTGTTTGTATATGTACATGTATCATGTGTATCTATTGCTAGGCTTCATAAATGCACCTATCCTGCCTATTGGGTGGTCAGCTGGCAGGCTCACAGCAAGAACAAATAAACATGGTGTATAATTGTGTGATTGTATGTGTGTTATTGTCAATGAGTTGTTCTGATGAAAGCTGAGATTAGAACCACAGGAGGCTCATACAGACTAAGGTGTTTATTTGGGTTGTCCACATTTGCATTCAAACCTCTTCTCTTATCGCCTCATCTTGGTTTATTCGTATGTGATGGGTTGTCTGAGTGCAGACAGGGCCTGCCAGAGACACGGCAGGCATTTCTGATCAGAGCAGATGCCTGATGGATTTATTTGGCTCGTCAGTGTGTATGCTTATAGAATTTTATCTTGCTATCGCTAACTCTGTTTTTCAGTGGATATATAGCCTGTCAGACATGGAACTGTCTGACCAGTGGGACTGCTGGGATTTCCCTTGCAGTAGAGATAAACAACAGGCCCAACTGGAATCTGCTACCAGTGCATGTATATGTGTGCATATACAGTGTGTGTGTGTGTGTGGGTGTGTGTCTGTGTGTGTGCCTGCATGAGTGAGCGTGTGTGCGTTAAAGGAATGGTGTCGGCATAGCAGTAGACGCCACTAATGGAACACAGCTGTGTGAGACACGCCAGCTTTGCCCACACGTGAACATGTAAGGGGACTAACTAACCCAAACACAGTCTCCTGGTTCTAATAAGCAGAAGAGCTGAGCTGGTACAGTGTGTGTGTGTGTGTGTGTGTGTGTGTGTGCCCACCACACTGATGGTGAGGAGACGGAGGTGAAGCGACGTCTCAGTCTGGGAACTTATGAGGGGGCTGTGCCACAAAGAGTCTGGGGGCTGTAAAGATCATCTAGCCTGACCACGTGGCACTAACTGACATACACATACCCCGCCACATGTCATTATAACATGTTTCCACTAACCCTGACCCCCCTTCTACTCCGCTGGCACTACACACCATTCCCTCAGTGGAGCAGGAGTTAAATCATGGGAATGAAGACTTCATGCTGTTGCTAACTGGTGAGCCTCCTCAGGCTATCAGTAAAGTACTGCAGGCATGGGAGAGAGCACTGACATATTCACCCTGAGTAATGTGCAGGGCATTGGGGCATGGAGTCAGGGTGCAGGAATACGAGTGGGAGGCTTGAGAATGGACCAGGAGCTAATAAAACCTCTTTGGTCTTTGGCATGCATGCGTCAGCACACACACACAAACACACACTTCTCTGAAAGTCGCTTGGGGGGCCTCTCAAGTAATAAAAAACAGGCCACAAACGGTTTGGATGACTCAAAGTTGCTACGGAAGAATAAAGTATGACGAAGAAAACATTACAGAATGGAAGGGGGAAGACATATAAAGCACATTAAGAGAAAAAGACTGGAGTATTTTAGAAAATACTGCATGATAAGAAATCACTCAAACTTTTTGATTAAGGGATATCTGCTACTAATTTTCAAGTTAGAGTCTATGTTAGTAAGGCTATGTTGGAAGTTACTTTAAATTTGAGTAAAAGCAGAAAACAGATGGACGTGTGGAGGTCGACTTACAGAGATGATGGCAATAAGAATGCCAACACCACAAAGCACAGCATCGCTAATGGTGTCTCCCTCTTTTTGGGGGTAGCGGATGGACTCGTCCGAACAGTAAAACCCGCGCTGGTACGGCTTTATGGTGCTAGTCTCAATGATCAGGAAAGGCAGGCTAGCTACAAAAGACACAAAGAGAGAGGAGCAGAGAGAGAGAAAGACAGGAAGAGGGAGAGAAGAGAGAAGGCATAAAAGCACCAGGTCAGTGACACAGACATAAACAGGAGAGAACACGGGGGGTGGGGGGGGGGGGCACAAGGAGCACACTGGCACCAGGGGATCATGGGATGTTGCAGAAGTGGGTGGCTTAAGGATATCATGTATGGGCCGGCTTAGAGCAAAGGAGTGACAGATTCAGATGCAACTGACACCATAAATTACATGCTATGACTTAAGATAAAAATCTTATCAGCTTTCCAAACTTTACTAGATTTCATGTAGCACCGTCACTCCTTCACAGCCACCATAATGAACCTCCAGCCCTCCCTGTTTCTGTCCTCAGTGTTCCCCAAGATGGAGTGCTCATTGTGGGCAGGGGGACTTACGGACACCGAGGGCAGTGTCAACCCAACAGAAGTGAGCACTGAGGAGGGTATGGTGCTGTTCTTGTAGGGATAGTTGAGGCTGGAGTCACTGCAGTAGAGACCCCTCTGGTATGGACGAACAGAGGCACGGTGCAGAACCAGGCTGGGCAGCATAGCTACACACACACACACACACATACACACACACAGATGGATGGATGGATAAACCCAAGCACCCACACATACATGAAGTCCACTCACAGGCGCACCTTCTACCTGGAATCATAAAATGCATCACATACTCCACTTACCTGTAACCTGAAGAAGAAAAAAACATTAAAACACACATTAACATACAAAACCTCCACAGGTGTGTGTGAGCTCAGGCTAACAAGCTGTTTACTCAGCAAGCCCTCTCCTGCTGCTCCCGTTGACACTGACTCTGACACCCAGCTATGGAGGAATGAGATTTATCCTTTAGTATCAGGGGATCCTTCCCCCCTCCTGACAGAGCAAATACATGCTGACATTCATTGCTGGGGGTCCATTACTGGAGACAAACGAAACACAGGGACTATGTCCATACAATGTGAGGAGTTTGGTGTTATGGGGAAGAAGGTGCAATTCCAAGTAGAGAGACACTGAAATGTCTTATTTGATGGAAACTATTCTGAATGGTAAGGATCTACAGGTACTTTGTTGAATTACCTCAACAACAAACAGACAAACAGTTCAAAGCAGTGCTATGAGCTTGGTTGGTCAAGATTGTATACCCACGCTCTGTTCTGACAAAGGGAAAATAAATACATATCTCCAAATCAAAGGAATACAAACACAGGCGTGCACACTGGCTAGGACTTTCTAAGTTTCCCTTAAGGCATTTTAAAATGTGTGAATACCAAGGAAAACAAAACTAAGCCCACCCAACTCTGGAACATTTTTTTGCATGAGAGCATGTTTGGCGTTTGTACGTAGAATCGTAGTAGTTCATAAATAGAGGGGGCTCAAGACACGAAGGCGTCCTCAAGACAAACACACAGAGACACCAATATATACATTCAACATCAGAGTGCACAGAAAATATTCCCGCATGTGGTTCGTGTGGTTAGCTCACATCACAGGGATTTTTGACATTTGGGTCAAAGTCAGTGATCCACTCATGAATGTTCCTAATGTGGCTGAGAACCACGGCCGTCGTCTCACTAGCAATGGGAGAGGGATATTGTGTTACTGGTTTGTCCTGGAAAACACAGCACTCACCAGTAACCACTCGTGTGAACATGTGCATTCTTAAAAACCTCAGAACACACTTTCTTATGCAGACATGTAGTAAAGGCTCTCAGGCTCCTTGACATCCACTCAGTGACATGTGCTCCCACTTGAAAGAAGAACGTGTTGTCTCAGGTGTCTACCTGACCAGTGAGTAGACATTTAGGCCATGTCCACACTAATATGCCTCAACTGGAAAAATGATCTATTTTTCTCAGTTTTTTTCCTTCTTGTTGCATTAAGAAATGTGGTGGTGCTGGTTTTTGACCACAGAAAGTGATTGTTTTGAAAACTATTTCCAAAAAAAACCCAAAGCATTTTGAAAAAAAATGCTTGAGAATTTTGATATCAAGAATGAACTTTGAAACAACATGGACAAGAAGTCCATAAAACAATCGTAATAAAATTGAAATGTCATTGAAACATCCACAAACTCCATCTGTCGATAAAGATCGTGATATGATCTGAAGCTCCAGAGCTGCCACTAAATGGACCTTGACGTTTGACTGTTTTGTCAACTGCTGTTTTCAAGATCAAGAATGAACTTTTAAGCTCAGTCTTGTGATTCTTGATGGCACGCACCATTTTTCTTCTCATCTGAACATAACAAAACCATAAAATGGTTTAAAGAAATTGAAGCATTTTTATATTGTTTTGTCGTGTCAGTGTAAACGAGGTGGGCCCAGTCTCTCTCTTTAGTGGTTGGCAGAGGGCAGCAGATGGGATGGTCACTGAGGCAGGCACCTGCACAAACAGGGTGCAGCGCCAGGGCTCAACAGGCTGCTGGTGGTCCCACACAGGGCTGGGCCAGGCTTTGGTGGTGTCTAGGAACCACACTGTCCATACAACAGACAGGGTTGGCTTTGGATGAGCCTGTTCACACAGAATTATGGGGGCAAGGGAGGGCAGGACAGTCAACATGACTTGAGATGAGGGGATTCTGGTGCAGATATGGGTTTGTGTTCATAGGAGTCTTTCAGCTTAATGTCCCAGTGAACTCGGCTACAGTTTAATACCTTAAACACAGCGAGAACTCCTAAGTGTTAAGTCCATGCACAAACTGAGTTCTGTTGGGTAAACACTCTGCTGGGGGAAAAAAACCTTTTTATAAATCGGATCATGCTTTCTCTCACACCAGTCTCTACTCTGCTTTTCCCATTTTCTCCTCCTTCTCCCTTCACTCTGGCCTACTTGTGGAAGGGGATTCACATGCTAATGAGGAGAAGTGAAAGGAGGTCATGGGCTTAACAGACATGGGAAACACAAACACACATACATGCTAACCACTGCTTAAAGGCTAAAACCGATCGGAGAACAGCATGGGAAACTTGGAAGTCCATCGGCTGAATGACTGAAAAAGGAAAGGGAGAGCAAGCGATTGAGCACCTCGACACTATCTATTGAGAATTTATGAAAGCCTCTCTGTCCGCATGCTGCCTTTCCCTCTCAGCTGCCCAGCCTTGAGATGCCAAACTGTTTTGTGCTGCCCCCCATGCCATCTCCTGAAAACAGCCCAGTATGTGGGCATTCTCCTCATACCACAGTCAGTCCATGAACATCTCAAACTAAAACACACTCCTGCACAAACCCTGCAGCCCATCTGAGCCATGTCTATGTGAAGAAATATGACTTCTTTTATGCCAATGGGATAAAGAGAGAGTGACCTTCACAGGGCCTGTTGACCCGGAGAGAGAGGAAGAGAAATGTGGAAGTGTCAAAGTAGGGAGAGATATAAAACAGGGAGGGGAGAAAAAGAAAGAGGTGGGCCGGGCTGTTGGCAAAGGCTTGCAGTGCGCCGGTGAATTAAAAAACAACTATTTTACAAGCTCTGTCATGAGGTCAGTAAGATTCAGTGGTGCCTGAGATTCTCACATCTTCACTAATGAAGAGGAGAGGCAACTTTAACTGCATACGAACATGCCTGACTTCCACTAGTGACACTGAGAAAACTAAATTTACAACTTTTGCAGTTATTGCCAGTTTTGATGTTTCTGCCTTAACCGAGAAGTTGTGTGTTTTGTGTTCTTTAGGACTAATGAGCCTGATGAGCCATCGAGCCACTGAGCTGCTTTTAAACTGCACACACAGGCGCCCAAGAATAACTGGGGCCTTAAAAGCCCCTCGGAGAGAAAGGGAATGAGAGAGGGAGGGCCAGAAACTGTGGTGAATGCAGCCAGTGAAAAAAAAACACATCCTAAGCGGGTGGCTCGGCAAGTTGGGGAACAGTTCTATTTGTCTTATCAGATCCTGTCATGCATTTCTCTCTGCAGACCACTAAAGATTACTCACCTCAAGTCAGATGGAGAGAGAAAGGGTCTGTGCGCGCATGTGTGTGTTTATGTGTGCGTGAAAGAAGAGAGAGAGTCAGAGAGGTATTTCTTTGGCTGGTTTAATCAGTGTTTATATGCAGAGGTCATGGTAGGGCCTTTGCATTTGTGTGTAATTGTGTATGTATACTGTACTTATTTTCCATGAGTAAATCCACTCACATGTTCACGTTCCGCCGCCTGCTAGAAATCACAGCAGTTTATGTGTATGTGTATGTTTATATGTGGTATGTGTGCACCTTATGCAGCTTGGTATGCGTATGTACATATGTGTGTATGTACGCATTTGCGTGTGTGTGACAGATTATCCAACTAGCGTCTGTTTGATTGGCTTTGGAGTTAAATTTGGAAGAGCGAGTGAGCTGTTAGATTAGCAGGACTAAGTCTCCTCCAGGTCAGATTTTGTATTTCCTGTAGACATAAAGAAAAGAAATGTATTTCTTTTATCAGCTTACAACAGTGTTTGAATTTGTTAGGATTTGCATTTAAATGTATTTCACATTTCAGCAGTGTTGATTATTATCATGCCCAAAGTTCGTCTGTCCTGCAGGGTTAGGATCAGTTCTATTATTCTCTCTCATCTTAAGACCGACTGTACTTGCCAGAACAGGAAACAATAGCTACTCTTACAGCAGCTAAGGCTCTGTGTCGCTCAAAAGGTTAATTCCCTTGACACAAGACTATTTTCCCTGTAGAGCAACACCTGCGTGTCCACGGAGAGTATAGTGGCAAGTTTCCCGTTTGCCCGCTCTCATCACTCTCATCACTCTCATTCCTCTGGACCTCTATTGATATTTTAATGGGGTTTCATGGCTTTCAGAAGTAGAATTAGAATGATATCGTGATTATAGTGAGCGAGCTGGAGTGTCAGCAGTGAGTGTGAGAGGTGAATGGGAGGCGGAGAAGGGCAGAGGAAGAGGTATTGTGGTCTGCTCTAATGGAGGATTTCCTCCTCCTGTCTTTCAAACATGCCATGTGACCCGTCCTGAGAAGGAGACGGACAATTCAGAGGAAAGTTAAAGAGGGCGGAGGCCCAGGGGGTCTCGACTCCATAGACTTGGCCAGTCAATCAATCAAACGTTTTCTTCTCTGAGTTTTCTCACTACTCTGCAACAGATTCGATGGCTCTATGAGAATCAGTGGCTCAGCTCAGCTCTGAACAAAAGCTGTATATCAATGCATTTTAGTACAGACTGAAATGTGTCTATACCACAGTAATGTTGTTTACTTATTGTTTGAAAAACATTTTATATTTGAGAATGTTTCTTTTAAAAATGAACCGACAACTGTTTTGATGACTAATTAATCATTTCAGTCATTTATTAAGCATGCATGCTGAATATTTTGTGTTTTCAGATGTGAATTAGCTTATATTGAAAATTAAACGTCTTTGGATTCTGTACTATTTTCTGCTATTGTATAGACTAAATTATTAATTGATAATTCTACAAACTAATTGACAGTTTAATCAATATCAAAAATCATTTTTAAATTCAACCCTATTTAGAATCGACTAAACCAAACACAAATAGAGTGTATTTGAGCTTTTAATGTCTTTACATAATGCATCTCAGAGACCAGCGACACAAACCATAGAATAACCTGATCTGTGAATGTGTGTGTGTGTGTGTGTGTGTGTGTGTGTGTGTGTGTGTGTGTGTGTGTGTGTGCGTGCCTGTTGCTGTGACAGAGAGATGTGGCTAATGTGTGCAGATCCATTACCTTCACTTGTCTATTTCAGGCCAATCCCAGTCTCTTGAGGAAACGCTTGACATACTTCTATCAATTCCATACACACCCTGCAACATAAGCTATGTCGCTAAAACACTCTTCAAAGTGCCTTACATCGCTAAAAGGAAGTATGTATAGATAATGTATTGTGGTTATTTAATATGTGTGTGACTGTGTGTCTGAGAAAGAAAGAGAGTATCTTTATTCAAGTACTTGCATTGGCAGAGTCTCTCTAGTCCATTAATTTGAATGAATGCCATCTTCCAGCTACAAGTCACAGTACAGTTGTGGTGTGTGTATTTGTGTGCAATCTCGAGGGAATATGTGTGTATGTTTTTTAAGAGAGAGATTAGCTGGCGCCTTGTGTGTGCGAACTATGAGAGCGTGTGTGCTGTTTGTGTGTATCTGATAAGAAGCAGGGATCAGAGAGAATGAGTGGCTCACTGCCAGGTCCACTTGTTGGTGAACATTGTTCTGCCAAAAACCCAGGCAGGTGAGCAGGAAGCCAGTTATTTGGCAACAGTGTGAGGACATCACCATTTGGGAAGGTGTCTACGGAGATATGGTACACATTGTATATGTTAATGAGCCATTGTGTATGATATTAAAATCTTAAATAATGAATTAATAGTAACCCAACAGGTTTGTATCTTGAGCAAAAGAGACTGTCTTAATATACTTCTTAACATTTAGGGAGGTCATACACACACACACACACATTCATCAGCATTCAACTAAAACATTGCTGTGACCTCTGAGGTTTTAAATACAGCCACCCAAGCAGATGCCTTGGATGTTATGAAATTTGTCACACATCCAACACTACAAGTGCTGTAAGCCCTCACAGTTAACTTTATCTTCAGGTCACTAAAGCCATGAGAATGAGTATGTGTGGCCCTCCAGACATTTGGGAATAGAGTGCATAGGTTAGCTGAGGCTCTTGACAGACCCTGGAAGTAACTACAAGGCCAAGGGTCAAAGGTGAGGGATGTGACATGGCTCTAGGATTATACTGTAACACACAAGAGCAGGGTACAAATGTCACTGTAGTACAGCCTATTATATCTGTGTGCCTGTGTGCCTGTGTGTGTGTGTGTGTGTGTGTGTGTGTGTGTGTGTGTGTGTGTGTGTGTGTGTGTGTGTGATGTGGGTGTTAAAGTGGATTACTGTGGTTCCACTGGCAACTTCAGCAAAGCCTTTCTCAAACATTTTCAAGTTGTCAACCACAAAGAGCTTTAAAAATGCTCTCGCAATTCAAATAAATAAACTCAGCTCTGAAAAAACCCCACCCGGGATTAATTCATACGCATAATTGCTGTTTTTTACATTTAATATATGCATGAACATGCACACATGTATACTGATACAGATGTTTGGCTCTAGATATCAATTCTTTGTTTCCACAAGCTGCTGATGTGTCTCACACATGTACAAAGTTCACAAATACACAAACACAAACACACAGACACACACACAGGAGTGGCTGAGGTCAGCAGAGTGGTGTACAGAGTGAATCCCTGTCCTTTTTCCCCCTCTGTGTGAATGCTGCGGTGACCGGGGGGCCGCTGGCTGAAGCATGTGCTTACTCAGAGAGATTTTATTCAGAGGAATAAATGCCTTTTACACACAGGCATCTGTCGGGACACTCTCTAGGGGACTTTTACCAGCAGGCACCTGCGAGGGCAGCCTCTGAATGAGGGGCTCATATCTGCCGGTCCCGTGTTGCTGTTGGCTTGTAGGCACATTTGAAGAGATGATCGATTCGACACTGTTTTGTGGGGAAATCGACTCTGGTCCACATTAGCAAGTAGAGGATATTTATAATGTGTTTTAAAAAGATCAGTTACAACTCATCAAGACATTCCTAATGCTTGGCCGCACTGCCAGTTGAAAGAGGAGGATGGACGCACAGCTGCTCCAGTGAGGGGAAACTTGAGCAGTGCCCAGGGGCCAGATCAGGCTATTTGGCTGGTTGGTTGGGTGGCTGGCTGGCTGGCTGGGCGTTCCTCTGTTGTTGCCATAATGGCATTATTACCCCCTGGGACAAAAGCCTGGCTGCAGAGAAGAGGGCTGTGGAGTCTTTGAAACCTGACGCCTTTGTCTGGATAATGCTCCTAAAACTTCACTCACTACATTCCTCCCTTTTCTTGCACTCTTTCCCCTCATCTGCTCCTTAAATGTCTTTCTCACCTCTGCGCACATCATGGACTGTATTTATTCTGAGACAATAGGTGTTAAATTGGAGCTACACTGTGAATGTTCTGCATGACGTTAAGTAGTAGTAGGGAGGCTCTTCAGCCTGGGCTCTTCTTTGTATGTAAACAGGATAGGGCTCAGTGGCTGCAGCACAGATAAGGCCTTCACCAATAAAGATGCTGAGCTGATTACTGCACTACGCTGGCCACAGCTGAGCAGATAAGCACTACAGCACCCACAATCCGGCTAACAATACTGCTAGAGGCAGCAACAGCCATAAACCATTCACAGATAATCAAGCGGCCTTGAGTGCCCAGTGAGGAGGGTCTCTCACTCTCTCATCTCTACCTCATTCACTTTTTCCCTCCCTCCATTTCATCCTCCTTCTGTCTGCCACTGGCCTATTGGTCCTCGTTAACGAAACAAAGAGCTCTGAGATGCATCAAAAGGGGTATTGTTCTCAGTGAAATCTCCCTGACCCCCAACCCCCCATCTCTGGATGCACACAGCATGTGCACACACAAATACAGAGGATTGTAGTGGGCAATGTAGTAAGAGAAAGTGACAGACAGAGAGGCCTGTGTAACAGCAGGGAGGAGGCCCCGGCAAGGACAATGTGGTGTAACAGAGAGATGTAATGAGGCCTGCAGCTCTCAGCCTGCCTGTTATGATGAAGCACTGCTGTATAAGATCATCTACCGCCTCAGCTCTTATTTACATTAAAGTGCTGGTAGCATTCAGAAGGGCTGGGGACGTTGTATTTTGTTCTTTCTTAAGCTCCCATTTTAACTCATATAACTGCATACAATATACCTACTATATATATATGAATGACCAGGTATCATCCTAGAAAGATAGAACGTCTGATCAAGAAAGTGCAACTGTGCAAACCTCAAAGTTCTTATTTTGATGGGCGTAATGGATAATCAGATGTTTATGAATGAGCTTAGTGCCCACACGCAGAATTCCACAAAATGTTCATTTACAACATGCAATGCAAACTCAAACACACTTAAACATTTAAACACACACAAGAATGACGGCTAACAAAAGTTTATGGTAGGGTTCTGCCCAGTCATCCTGGTTTATCTAAATAAGCAGTTGGAGGGTGTTTACCTGAAAGGGTTATAATCATAGATGAGAGCGTGGAGAGACACAGGAGAGACTTTATTACACTATTGTACTCGAAGCGTAAACTACAAGCTCTTGCTCATCTGTTGTCAAAATTCAGTCTTTGTTTAATTGTGCAATTTAATTGTTTGCTAGGATGGAAACCATGATAAAAGAGTTAAAAGAGATGATTGTGTCTGGTTTCTATACCAGCACAAAGGGTGACAGTCACATCACTCACCCTGATGCCTTCGGCTTGCCCACGGGAACCACATGGGACAACACACACACAAATCAAGCCACAGATGCCTCGCACATGCTACCCACACACACACATTCAAGACATAGGCATACACATGCACAGACTGTTTCAGCCTTCAGGCCAAGTCCATCTAATGACAGCTCTGGGTGCTCCCTCTTCCTCATAAACCCCACGGGGCACACATGCACACACTCACACCCACACACCTCTAATAGCAACCCTGCACAGACACAAACCCCAGGAGTTTGTCATTTAACTCCTGCACCAGCAGAAACCAGCCACATGTCACAATGACAGGCTGAAACGTGACACTCATGCCACAAAACCACCACTACTCTCCATCACGACACATAGAAAAATATACGTCTACACAAAAATGCAATCTTAAAATTGTAAACATTCTTGGAGGGCTAGTAGCCCTATGGCCACATCTGTTGTCATGAGCATCTGCTGATCTTTTATCTGTTACATAACACAATGATGCTCCTCTGCCAGAGGAAACCCTTCACCTTCTAAATAGCCCTGGCCTCGCCTTGTCCTGCAGCTATAACACAAATACACACTACAACTCACCACAGGTCACCCCCTAAAGCCACAGACATCACAAAGGCATACATACGTTGATGTAATCACACTGTAAATACCATACACATATCGACTCTCTATAGGCTACTCAGTTCAAATGAGGTAATATATGTGAATCTTAAGATTGATGTTACATATTCCTCTGTGTATGTCCATTGAATGTCGGCATCGAGCCCACGGCTGTGTGTGAGAGCAGGAAATGTCATACAGAGAGAACTGCAGGCACTTGTCCTATATGAGTCTATTTTCTACCTGACCTTTGACCTAATTTGCCAAACTGAAGAACGGACTGACAAGCAGCATCAAGAGTGGGACTGAAACACACAAAAAAAAACGTGTAACAGCTTGACAAGTTCTGCTGACTGTTAAAACAGTTAAATTAGTGAAGCTTGACATGGCATGTTATGGAAAAATAAGTGTTTGGTGCAGGAATATGAAGTCTAACAGTATTAGTGTGTACCTGCAGGCACATGTTTTCCACTTAGCCCTATCTCTTGCTCTCTTTGAGCATCTATAAAAATCTAGCCACAGGTACTGCCGAGCACTTCTCTTCTGAGTCAGCTGCTGCCGCTGCACAGATAGACTCATTCAGAAACCCGTGGGAATATTTGACCTGAGATTAAGGTCAACAGCTTTGGATGTGAGCCTCTGTTTGGGTTTGTGCTCAAGATCCTCCAACATACTGCTTGATTACAGTTTTCCACTTGACACTTGGCAAAATCTACTAACCTGTTGTTGTCAGAAAGATTCCACAAGGTATTAAAAAAACCTCTACATTTAAATGTGATTTCTTTGGTTCATTAAACTAAATATAGAAGTCTACTCAACTATAACCACACATAACAACTTAATTAACCTGTTCTTTTTATAGTGTTCAAGTCTTTCTCTTCTAATGCTCTTTCATGACATTTCTGGGTTTGTTATTGATACAAAACAAGTCAAGAAGAGGGAAGACCGGCTCAAGTGGAGAGGGCGCAGGGAGGGAAGGAAGGGGGGAAAGAATGGAAATGGGCTGGGCTGCAAAAATGGACAGGATTTCATTTCACAACCACACCTACCTCTGACCGACACTACCTTTCCGTTTCCCACCCTTTCCTGAGCTATACACTATACGCACACACACGCACATACGATGCCCCCCGGTTCACTCACTCACAAAACTACACCAGATGTCACATCAAGAGTCTTTGGCCACGGCACTGCAGTAAGATGAAGAATTTGAGAAATTCTGGAAAATATTTGTAGAGCGGCTCAGGATTGAAGTGGCTGAGGCCTGGAGAGGTAGAGGTTAAACCTCTCCAGCTTTAATGAGGGACTGTGTGACTGACTGCTGTAATGCTATAGCAGCTAATGGGGGAGGAAGGAGTGGGCTAAAGCCATATAGGGTTAATGCTCCAGGGCCGGTTATGAAGCTGATTCCCCGGGACCAAAAGGTTTCAGTCCTCTCTGCTGCTAATAACAATCTGCCCGTCTGTTGCTCATGGAAAATCATGTCACTGAACACCTGACTGTATCACAGATCAAAACAAATAGCAAGAAATGTGAGATGCTGAGGGAAAAAGGCTCGTGGCCAACATAGATCAAGTTTTGAGATATTAAGCAATGCTCTGTCTCATAAATACAGTAATTGGTCACTATAGCAACATTCAGACAGACCTTCTGGAGCTGTTAAAACCAGCCTACAGGACTGAGTGTTGACGGAGCTAGCCCTGGACAATCAATGTCCATGTTCCTATAAAAAGGACCCTGCAGCGCGATCTCTGAATGTCTTTCATTCCCAACCGCTGTAGTCCATCCCTTGTGTCGTCTCACACACTAATGAATGCACACAGGCAAACACACAAACACACGATGCATGACCTCCTTTGAGTTGTGTAAAACTTATTGAGGGTTTAGGTGAGGCTACTTTTAGAGGTATGGTTTCCTCAAAGCTCAAACGGGTGTTTCTTCAGAGGGTGTTTTCACAATAAACACCCATTTAAAACTGGATGATAGCAGGCTATCAGAGCGTGTACAGCCATGTTCAGGAGAGCATGCGAGACAGAGAAAAGAAGAGAAGAATGAAATTCAGCAGTCTGCGGTGTAGTTTGTGTATTTATAGTGTACAGTGTTTGTGTGAGCTCCTTATACTGTTTCTAAATCAACTCGGCTGCTCAGTAACAGTGGAACCCGAGCCAAAGTGAAATCAGCAGATGATGCTTGAACTCAGCTGCCAAAAACATATGCTGTAACTCTGGTCTCAGCGGTACAGTGCTGGGTGATTGTGTGTGCATGTGTGTGCGGTTATTCTTCCCTGTTCTGATCCTGCTGTGTTTATGCATCATTAGCCTTGATTACCAGAAGCAACAGAAGGAAGGGACGCTTTTTTAGTTTGTACACATGTGTTGGTGTGTGTGTCCCCATGCATGTGATTATAGCCTCAGATGTCTTTTATGCAAACAGAATCATTAGCCATGCCTGAGGGTGTGTGACTGCCGGACACATTGACAATGTATAGAAAGGTGTGTGCGTGTGTGGCACCAGCTGGCAGGCAGATAGGAACTAATTAAAGGTAACGAGATATTTATGCATTAACTAATTGTATGGTATACACTAGCTCTTCCTTTTCTCTCACTGATACACACACACACACACATACACAGAACAAAGCCCATTCAAGATCATGCATTCTTCTGAGCCCTCTACACACCCGCATTCCTCATCCAGGATCCCCTGATAACCCCCTTTTCTCCTGGTCTTTCTCCTTCCCTCTTTTAACCCTCTCATCCCTCCACCCACCGCTGAACCCCCCATGTGTAACCCCCCACTACCACCCCCCCAAACCACTAAAGTGGGCCAACCAATCATCACAGGACAGCAAGGTTGTGTTTAGCATGACAAAGGAGAATGCGTGTGAGCATTTGTGTCTGTGTGTATCTGCATGTTTATATGCATTGCATGCGTTTGCGTTTGTTTACATGCATATGTGTGCGTGCTCCCCTTACAAGGCAAAGAAGACACGACTATAGGGCTTTTTTTTACCACTCAAGGAAGTTGGTTTATGCAGGAAATTCACTCCACATGCACTCAAAGCTCATCTACATTTATATGAGAGGAGATGAAACAGCGTATCTCTGTCTGAGGCACTTTAATAAGAAAACCAATATAAATCCACTGGAAAACTCTGTGTCTGTCAGGCAGATCTTCCACGCAGCACTTAAGAGAATGTGGAGTTAATCTGCACCATTTGTAACATCTCGGGCAATAAAATTCTGCTCCTGTGTGGCAATGTCATATATTTACTACTGGTGATGTTTCAGTTTTTCCATTGAGCTGTTGGTGTGGTTCCCACCTGCTCCTCTAATGCCTGGTCAGCCACGGGTCCCGTTTCTCCATCTCTCCCTGTTAGATTGGAGAGGCATTCCCCCTGCCACAACACATGCTTAAGCAATTATTCCACGCATTCCCCTGGACAGAGTGAGAAAGAGGGCTAGATAGAGAGCTGGAGACAGCGAGGGAGAGAGAAAGCAATTTGAAGTGATCAGCGGCAGCTGGCCAGGGATTTGCAGGGTTCTGGGAGAGAATGTGTAGAAGTTAAGCACGACTCCCATAATCCTTTTCTAAAAGAGAGAAAGGAGAGACGGAGGGATTGAAAACAGAGAAGAGAAAGGGGGGCCACCGGCGCTAGAAAAGTAAAAGGACCGGGCTACAGTGACAACAGCCAAAAACAAACCAGCTATCAAAGCAACACACACATAACTGATGTGTGTGTGTGTGTGTGTCTGAATGTGGACGGGACGCTTGTAGAATAACAAGTTAGGACGAACACACAAACTCTACATCACAAACAAGTTGCCTATTAGAGCAAATCAGAGCAGTAAAGACCACCGCCTCGGCTTCAGTGACACTTTCATCATTCACACGTCAATATCGTAATTAGACTTTGATTTTTTGACTTCAGTAATCTCTATGTATGGACAGCTCTTTTTGGAGTTGCACCTCTGGAGCTTTAGGGTCAGATGAACAAGGTTATGGGGGCACAGGAGGGGTGTCATGGGCTATTTAAAGGGCAGTAAAAGGGCAGGTTACAACACTTCAAAACATTTATGCCCCAGGCATGTTGGCAGGCGGCAGAAGCATAAACCCAATGGTCCCAGTGATGCTCTGTAGACTTTGACATGATCAATATATTACGTGATGACAACATCAGCTGGGAGTAACCATAATGTGTGTCAGCTAATCAGAAATGTTTGTTTTGTTTTAGAACCTGCTTTGTTATATGTTTATGAATGTGTAAATACACATAACACCTAGTTTATTTCATTGTTTGGTCACATTTGTTGGATTTCAACATATAAACATATGTGTAGTTTTAACAATAGGAGTCTGAAATGTTGAGTGTGATCAATGTTTAGTTCAGTGCCTCTCTGGCATGGGGTGGTGTGTTGAAGCTGGATGATAAGGGGATGTTGCAGATTAAGTTGTCTTGTGGCTGCAGATAACAGGCAATACTTTTAAAACGATAAGACTTTTATTGCCAACCATTAGAAAGCGCGGGTCCAGTTTAACTTGTTTATTGTTACTGCTTATTTAGTGTGAACTCAGTGTGTAAAGTGTCTGGGTTTTTTTTTCCAGTCCAAATCAGCTGATGTGTGACCAAACAGTAAACATTTCAAAATATAACAGGGAGGAATATTTAGTCTAAATTTGTTTATAAACTTACCAAGAAGAAGACAGAAGATGTCCAGCGCTATAAGCATTTTCTTCTTGCTGTTGTCAACACCATTGTTGTTGTTTAACGTAGAGGTTCCTCCGTTTCTTGTCTCTTGTGCCATTGCTTTCTCATACATGTACTTTTGCATTTGAGAACTCCCCGTTTCAGCTCAAAATCCCACACCACGCGGTATGTGAAGAAACTCTGTCAGGCTCTCAAGTCCTTCAAAGAAATGTCATGCAATTCTACTGGAAACAAAACTTCCCAACTCGGAGGTCTCGTAAAGTTTCAGATCTGATGTCTCGTTGTCTCGTATTTCACTTTTACAGAAGAAAAAAAAATCAATAAAACATAAAAAATACTTGAGTATTATCTGGTTAACGGTTAAGCTTTAGTGCCACGGAAGAAAAGTTGTCTGCGCTTGAAATGAATGGAAAGCCCGCTCCCCTTTATCGGTCTTGGTTCAAAGACTTGGAGTGAGTGAGAATTGCGCTGCGCATCGACAGGCGCTCTTGTTATATCAATCCTCCTCCTCCTCCTGCTCTCTTCAAGTTGCCAGCGGCTCCAAGGCTCAGCCCTCTTCCCCTTCGCTAGCAGCGGTTAATCGCCTCCATCCCTGCATGGAAAAAAGTTTCACAGACTGAGGGATACAGAGCAGCGCGAGCGCCTCCAGCGAGTGCGCGCGGTATGACGTCTTTCTGAGCTGTCATGTTTTTGGAGGTGAAGTTGAAATGCTCCCTTTTCATCCTGAGAATAATTCAAGCAATTTGTTCTTATTTTCAAGTCGGTGTTGTAAAAGTGTGCCATTTTCTGTTGACGTATGTATGTTAACAATCTGTGGAGGGAAAAAAAGTAGCATGAATAGTAAATGAAAAACTGAAAAATGAAAAATGTTGCTTACGCCATCACTCAGACCTAAACAAGACCTTGATATCATTTGTGTAATTTACCAATTCCATTGTGAAACTATATTGTGTCTGCGCCCATACATACATAGAACCTGTGGGTGATGTTTACTATTCATAATTTTAAGTGGCTTCATTCATCTGTGTGTGGAAATGTGTAATGGTGTTTTCTGAACAGGATAAGACAAACTGTTTCATGTATTTATTCTAAATGCGCTATTTTTAAAATGCTAATATACAAGTGGTAATTGCCATTTGTTTGTTCTGGTCAGTAAACCCAACTTATTGACAGGCACTACGTTTCCATGCCGTCTTTTAGTACTTGTTTACTAACAGGAGAAGGTTCACGTGCCAGTTCAACTCATGTTTTCCAATTTC
Organism: Euthynnus affinis; assembly: GCA_029490765.1. Lineage (NCBI taxonomy): Eukaryota > Metazoa > Chordata > Actinopteri > Scombriformes > Scombridae > Euthynnus > Euthynnus affinis. The sequence goes on from CM055848.1 coordinate 10,733,006, forward strand.
AGAATAAACTCAAGGGTGGACAGGATAAAGCAGCTGCTAGAGTCATGCTGGAGTTTAATAACATAAAGCCTAAAGTTGCTCTGCCATCTAGTGGTTAAATATGAACAACTCACCTCATCTTGTTTGCATCTATCTATAGCCTAACAGTAAGTTCTTTTTTTACCAGCCCATCCTGTTTCAGAAAGTTAATGGTCATTTATAAATCATTTAACTTTTTTTTTTTTTTTTTTAAGAACATTCGTTTGTTTTTTAAGCGCCGTGGACTGTAAACGGTTGAGCTAGAGGACAGCAAACTAAGATAAATATGACACTGTGTGGGGAGGTCTCATTGAGGACTGGGTATGCCACACAGGCTCTGCTTTATGACAGATGACACTTGGGGACACATGCAAAAATTCTGTGTAGATTCATGATTAAAACTGTGTACGCACAAAGCCAGAAATATGCATACGCATTCTTTTCGTCAGATTTATAAAGCCGTGACTGTGCATGGTTCTGTTTTATAAGGGACCTGGGTGCCAGTGTATAAGTTTCATTTCCACTCCCACATTAGCCATAAATGGATGAAGACACGCCCTGAACCAGACGTTTCCATATCAATTCGCCGCCCGCTCCAGCAGTCTGTACACCTGTCAGTGGAAGAAACAGGAAACACGAAGTACAGTTTCACAAATTGTGCTGCACCACCGAGGTTCTCCAACAGCCAGAATTGCTGTCATTACGCACGACCATTACGCACGGCTGTATGGCTCTTTATTCTGTCTGTATCATTAATTCATCATCAGGACCTGTAAACCGTCTCAAAAATGCAACGATTCCTTGAATATGAACAGTAAAATGATATTTTTGATGTAAAATAAAAGAATGATGTATTTAATCGCACCAAACACGATTAATAATCACCGCGTTTGTCAATGACTGTGTAATCTCTATGTAAATGCAAAAGAACCACACAATCAGTGCAGCTAGTTATAAAAATAAATAATGTTTTACTAAAAAAAACTCCGTCTCCCACCATATTTCATCTCCACCTCATCACTTCAACCTCATATCGCTTTAGAAAAACATGTGTTCGACTGGTCTGAAGGATGCGTGAGGTGTGCACATTCTGTGTTTATAAATATCATTTTATTTGCGGAGAATTGTATATGCATGCTTTTTGGTATGGTATATACACCTGGCCCCTGGCCTTCAGAAAAATCAACTGCGATTTTCTACTACAATATTCAAAGTAAAACCTGACAGTCATCTGTGGTTCTCCCTTGCCCCGCCCCTCCGTGCGCCCCGCAGGCAGGCAGGCAGGCAGGCAGCACACCCACCCACCGCACCGAACGAGCCCAGCCGTCGGTAACGGAGAAGATGGCAGAGCGGCAACAACAGAAGCTCGAAGGCAGGGTAAAGATCGGCCATTACATCCTCGGCGACACGCTCGGAGTGGGAACATTCGGCAAAGTAAAGAGTTAAGTCATGTTTGCATGTCATGCCGAGCAGAGTGTGAAGGTCTGTGTGTTTCTGTTGGGAGTATGAAGTACTTGCTGTGCCTCCCCTCTCCAACGGACAGCATTGAACTTACCGGTGGTCAGTGAGCAGTCTGCGTAGCTGCATGGTGTAACGCTAGCAACGGAAGGAATTTAAAGCGTACATATGTTCTGAGAATCCGGCCGCTTGAAAGTCAAATTCTTTCACCGAAGCGTCTATCTGCAGCTACTGTTATCAGCTATGGCAGGTGTAATTACCTGGAAGACAATAGCTACAAGGAGATGCACAGTCATACTCGCATTATTATTGTATATCCAGGTATGACTTTGTGTTGTGGTAGTTTTCTTTGCCCTGTCTTGCCGTAAAGGACATCAGTGAAGCTCACAGCTTGCCCACAGTATAAGCTTATTGTTAACTGACAATATTTTTAATAAACGGTGTAGCTAGTCCGATATGTTATCCCACTGCCAGCCACGGTTAGCTAGTTAAGTACCCGCTAAATCGGGCAAAAAATCTATTACATGCGTAAAGTTTTACCGGAGAAGCATATGATAGGATCTTATTTCAGTTTTCTTAGCTAGTTTTTTGAGCTCTCTGTGTGACCTTGTGCGCTTTAGCTTTAACTCCATTCTCACCTCGCCTGTTTCTTATGTGCGCAGTTTGATGGATGTAACTAAACTTAGCAGGAGGTTAAACCCACCTAAAGCCACGACTACAATTTTTAAATGAGCCTAAATATGTATGAGGGGAAATTATTCTGCGCATTCTAGCAAGTAGTAGAAAGCAAATTCAGTCTAAAGTCAGTCTTAAATCAAATTTTGCTAATGGTTACCCGTTTTAGGCAAGTTCCTAGGTGGAAGTTGTAGCAGCCTTTTGTATTAATATTTCACAACTGATAATGTAACTGCTAATGTGTCTGTAGTCTAGGTTTAATGGGGGGTTGGCAGCTGCAATAACAATGTGGTCACTTAGCTTCAGGCAGACAGATAGCTTCAACACCCTAAACAATGAGAAGGCCAGAAAATAAGGGCCAAACACACACTTCAAAACAGTTTGCTCACTGCTATGAAAAGCCTGCTGTGCAACAAGTCTCCAAAGCAAACCTGAACTCATCGTTAGCTTTCTCTGCCTCCCTCAGACATCCATATATCTTGTGCCTAACTGCCTGTCTATAAGCTGTATCTGCTTCATATCTGTGTTCTTTTGTTTCTAGTCGGCGAGCATCAGTTGACCGGCCATAAAGTGGCTGTAAAGATCCTGAACAGACAGAAGATCCGCAGTCTCGATGTCGTGGGGAAGATCAAACGAGAGATTCAGAATCTCAAACTGTTCAGACACCCACACATCATCAAGCTGTAAGTGCAGAACGACCACACATCCTCCCATCAGATTTAAGATTCTCTGTGCTGACACAGAGAATCTACATCAAGAGATAGCTGAGCTCTGTTAAATTAGTGGCTGTTGTAATGTGGACCATGCGCTAGGTCGTGTTCTCTGTGTGTTGTGGCATGCTTTGCTTGTTCCTGTTTGTTTACTATAGCTGCGATGTACTGAGCATGCCCACAGGGCTCCCAGGAGGTAGAACACACAAACATACCAAAGAACACACACAGGCTTTGGAGTAGAAAAAAAGAGATCTGTTCTAGTCAGTACAAATCTCCAATTAAGGTGATAGAAGTTGCTGTAATTCCTGCATGGCTAAATCCTCCTCCTCATCAAGGTGTCTCGGCTCCTCTTGTCTTTTTTTCTTTGACCTTGCCTTCGTTCTGTGTTTCTTTTCTTCTTCCTGGCCTCTTTCTCCTCGTCCGTCCATGTCTCTGTGTCTCTCACAACAATCCGTGTGTTATTTTTAGGTCAGGGTTAGGGTTAGTCTTCTGTCACACTGTAAGCTATGGGAGATATGTGAGCACTCAGAGCACTGTGGAGCACTTGGACATAGACTTATACATTCACAAACACACATTTCATTCACGCATATGCACAATCTGCTTGCAGGTAGCTTCAGGCACGGAAGTAGAGCTGAGCAAAGCAGACTGTGTGATATTATAGTAGCTCTAATTATAAAGCCGGCATTAAATGAAATGAATTAGAACAAATGCCCCAACATTTCCCTCAAGTGCTCTCACTGTTTACATTTCCTACAGACTCTTTATGTGTGTGTATATAAGACAGAAAAGGGAAGAGATTGTGATTTGGTGAGGGTTTATTTCTCCAACGGTGCTGGCAGTGTTGTGCTACACGCAGCTTGACAGGAATGAAGTGGATTATGATGAAGTGCAGAATCCCCCACGAGCAACCATTCATGAGATTAGGCTGGCATTTTAATACATCTGACCTTTATGAAAATAATGCACACACTCAGCAGTCATATATTACAGCCTCACCTTTCTTTGTGTTTGTTTCTGCGTCTCTATGCTCTACATGACTGTGTTGATTTACTGTTTATATGAGATAAAGGCTTATCATTGATATATTTTTGTATAGTTATGGTTACATTTAGGGTTAGGACATGAACATAATATAAATGCATGTTTGTTTGTTTAAGGTACCAGGTGATAAGTACACCCACAGATTTCTTTATGGTGATGGAGTATGTGTCTGGAGGTGAGCTGTTTGACTACATCTGCAAAAATGGACGGGTAAGACATTTAATCTGTTCATTAACTGGTAGATCTGAGTCACTGTCCACTGGGTTCCAGTGATCACTCAGTCATCAGACATTATTAGCTGACCAGTAGCCACAGCTGAAGTTGGTAACAGCATTGTGAAGCAGTGTGTAGTGTGAACTCCTACCTTTTTATTAAACATCAATTAAATTATAATTTATGAAATTGAATGTTGAATGCAGTTTGTTGTAACAAAGTAAGACTTCTGGTATTTCCTTGACATGAGCAGTCATATATATATATATATGTTACTATTTGTATTTTTTATGTTCCTTTATAAATATTTTTTATTAAGGAAAAGTTACTTGAGCACTTTTACTCTTTTGTCCTCATTTATTCTTATTCTCTACAGAGATTTAAATGCTTTTTGCACATGATTTATACTGCATGAAATTATTTACTCTTTCCTGCTTTTAACTACTGTTGCAAACTTCTAAATGATATGTTTTATAGTTTATGAGTCATGAAAATGTGTTTGACAACAGTGTTCCCACACATCACCACTGCACCATTATAACTGAGAGCTGTGAATGATTATTTTAACATCTGCTCAGTTAAAATGTTCACTTCCAGTTTTTTGAGATTTACAGTCAAGCATGGTTTTCCATAAACACACACACATTCAAGACAGATACTGACTGTTTAGTTAGGTAGAGGTGACCTCTTCTGGGGCCGGCCTCTATTTTTAATAAAACAATCTTGTTTGAACTTTATTTAGGCTCTGAGCCATAGCAGCTTTATGCCCAGACCCAAGTATGGTAAATTTGTTCTAAACAAGACGACACATAACTTAATTATCCACCATTCTTTCCACATGTGTGCTGTTTCTGAGCTTGCTCTATAACATTCTGCCTCATATTCATATATAGCTACGGTAAACACTTTTAGATCAGAGAAGTATTAAGTACAGCCACAGTCCAACCATCTCCATTTATATTGTGTCTTTCAGGTGGAGGACACAGAGGCTCGCCGTCTTTTCCAGCAGATTATCTCAGCTGTAGACTACTGCCACAGACACATGGTGGTCCACAGAGACCTCAAACCTGAGAATGTCCTGCTGGACGCCAGCAGGAACGCCAAGATTGCAGACTTTGGTAGGATTTGTAAAGAATGAGAAAAAGTTACAGCTATGGGGAGGGATGAAGGGATTGGTTTAGCATAACAGAACATAACAGCAGAATATGTTCTGAGGAGAATAAGAGAGAGAAAGAGGCAGAGTTTGCGGCAGGGCTTAGTGGAATTAATCAAGTAATTGCACTGTCTGATGAGAGCCAAGTGATGGTTTATTGAAGAAAAAGCATAATTACACACTTAATTATATACCTGTGGAAAAGTGTGAAATCACAATCAAGTACTTGTTAACCTCATTGTTACATGAGAATTAATTGAATTGAATACATTTTCTTATCACCGTTCCATTATTATTCAAGCTAACTGGTTAAGAGAAAGTGCCTGATGCAATATGACCATGAAAGAGAGAAATATTTAAAAACATGTGAAGACCCTTGTACGCAGCAGGGTGTGCAGGGTGGAGAGAGGTCCCCTAGCAACGGAAAGGTCTCATATCAAGTCTGGCAGGAAGCCTTGAGGCCCAGTGTCATCTGATAGGGAAGGAATTGGGGGGGGAGGGGGTTGCAGCAGTGGTATACAGCAGGAGAGGTGTTTTGGCTGAGAGTAACAGACACTGTTGAGCAGTGAGAGGGAGTGTTAAGGGCACAGGGATAAAAGATAAAGGGAAGGTCAGCACATCGCAGGGCGTCTGGTGTTTAGCGTTTGGCTGAGGCCCTTGCAGGCAGAGAGCGGCTCATCCAATTAGAGGAGCTTTGTGTTTAGAGCTTATAGTCTTGGCGGGTAAAGGAGGATAAAGATATCAGCGGCACCCACAGTGTATAGCTCTTTTACTCTCCATGCTCTGGGCCATGTTCAGTTTAACCTATGTTCATAAAGGGATTGAGACCGAGTAATAATATGATTATGTGCATTATTTCAGCAGTTTGCATCACGATGACAAGACAGAAGTGTGCTAATGTGTGTTTGCTTTGTCATCGGCCAACAGGTCTGTCCAACATGATGTCAGATGGGGAGTTCCTGAGGACGAGCTGTGGCTCACCCAACTATGCTGCTCCAGAGGTCATCTCAGGAAGGTGTGTGTGATCACATTAGAGCTGCATTGTGATAACAACTTATCTGCTCAATGTTTAAATTACAATTATTTAATCATCACTAACTATGTGGCTTTAGGAACAAAATATGTTTGGACTGAAACACACTTTGACACAAAAAGAACTATTTTATTTATTTTACTTATTTTGTGTTGTGGTGTTATCAAGCACTCATTAACTAGTCATGCAGTTTTAGTTGCTGACATATACATTAATAAACCCCTAAAGCCATAAAAGAATTGTCTCATACTGCAATAAATATGAATATGTGAATTATACTGGATGAATCATTTATTTATATACTGCTTGTAAATGCTATGTGATAGCGGTTAAAATAAAATACCACCTGTTTCTGCAGTGCAGCTACAACAGTAACAGAGTGTGCGTGTAGTTAGTTACCTGTCACATCCTCTCATCACTCTGTCAGGCTGTATGCAGGCCCAGAGGTGGACATCTGGAGCTGTGGGGTGATCTTGTACGCCCTGCTGTGCGGCACCCTGCCCTTTGATGATGAACATGTCCCCACACTGTTTAAGAAGATCAGAGGAGGAGTCTTTTACATCCCAGAGTACCTGACCCGCTCTGTGGCCTCGCTGCTGATGCTCATGCTACAGGTGGACCCTCTGAAGAGAGCCACCATCAAAGACATCAGGTACTGACTCCATTCTGTGGGTCAAGTTGCTCTAACAGAAACCCTCTTTACTGAATCTGCTGTCTTTTTTTTGTACTATCTGTATTATTCTTATTACTGCATTTTTAACTGATATATAGCAACAACATTACTATGTTAATATAATTGTCAATATATTAATAATTTCACAGATTTGTTCACTCAACTCATTAGCAGTATTAGTTGATTGGTTGTCTTTTCTGATGTGTGGATTAATTGCTTTACATCACGTTCCTCTTTTCAATATAAATCAGTCAGCACTTGATTATGGACTGATTATCTTGTCCTCTGTCAGGGAGCACGAGTGGTTTAAACAGGACCTGCCAGGCTACCTGTTCCCTGAGGACCCGTCATATGATGCTACAGTCCTGGATGAGGAGGCAGTCAGAGAAGTGTGTGAGAAGTTTGAATGCACTGAGTCAGAGGTTATGACCAGTCTCTATAGCGGGGATCCACAGGTACACAAGACACATTCACACTCTTTTCAGAGAGAAATTTGTCTTTTCTCTGTTGTCTGATCAAACTGTGATTGTTGTTATATTTACCTTATATTCCACAAGGTTATGTATGAATGTACAATATATATTGTTTTTATATATTCAGGGTGTCAGTGGTAGGAGACCCAAAACAAGAAAATTAAGGAAGAAAATATGAATCCAGCTGTTGTGTCATCAGAGCAGCTTTGTAATGAAATAAAGAGGGATTGCTTTGACCTGAAGTGAGATGCTAAAAAACATCTTTCTAAAGCAAAGCGCACTGTGATGGGATGTGACAGTCACAGAAGAGAGGAGAATCTTATAGTCTACAGGTGATGTTACACTGTCAGCTGCAACACAAAATGATACTGAACAGAGAGCTGCAGAGACACACAGAGGCAGCTGTTGCTGTGAGTTTCCTAGCAACTACTGAAATGTAGAAGTTGCTGCACCAAAATGTGACCATAAAAATCATAAAAAAACCTTTCAGTTAATTGGCAGCCATGATGGTAATATGGTAAACAGAATATTTGTTATGCATTAAGTTTGTTTTAGTTATATATCTATTTTTTGTTGATTTCAATATCATATTTAAACGCCAAATGAATTCAGATTAGGACATTATAAGTTAAACTAGTGTCTCTCCCCAGAGGCAGAAACAATCTATTCATGACACGTACGACAGGTCTGGGCTGCTTGTAAATTTTATGCGTACGTAAGAGAAAATTCTCAGTGCAACAAAATTGTTGAATGCCACAAATTTTCTTAAATCACTTGTACATGCATCGTCCTCGAATGAATCTGTTCATATGTGTGGTTCTTGCATGCAGCCCAATGCTTTAGTAGAGGTTGTTGAGAAAACTGGAGTTTATTCAGTTACTGCTGTCCTTGTCTGCTCTGCTGTTGTGGCTATTATTGGCCCTATTACTGTAAATACCCTGCTCTGCTTCTGTCTATTTAAACAAACCACTATTCATGCTGCAAAAATGTAACTGTATGACAGACTGAGTTAATGTGTGATCACATGCTTCTTTTTTACTGCCTGTTGTCTACTGGAAATATGTGTGGGGTAGATAAATATTAGAGTTGTCGTAGAGTTGAATCATCTGAAGGTCTGTTCCTAGCTTCAGTGCATCATCTTCTCTTAGTCCTCTTTTAACTTCTCACCCTCACTCTGTCCATCCAGGATCAGCTGGCAGTAGCCTATCACCTCATCATAGACAATCGGCGCATCATGACCCAGGCCAGTGAGTTCTACTTGGCCTCCAGTCCTCCTCAGGGCTCCTTTATTGAGGAGGGCATGCTGCTGCCCCCGGGGGTCAAACCCCACCCAGAGAGGATGCCTCCGCTCCTGGCTGACAGCCCCAAAGCTCGTTGTCCTCTGGATGCTCTGAACACCACCCGGCCCAAACCCTTGGCAGTGAAGAAAGCCAAGTGGCACCTTGGCATCAGGAGCCAGAGCAGACCTTATGATATCATGGCCGAGGTGTACAGGGCTATGAAACAACTCAACTTTGACTGGAAGGTGACAGGATATGTCTCACAAGCACACACATGTATCTGGATGCATCAATAGTAAATACACAGGTATACTTGTGTAGTAAATTGTCTTTTATTTGTGTTGCAGGTGGTGAACCCATACCATCTGCGAGTGCGGAGGAAGAATCCAGTGACGGGCAACTTAGTAAAAATGAGCCTGCAGCTCTACCAGGTGGACAACAGATCCTACCTCCTCGACTTCAAGAGCATTGATGGTTGGTGATATAAACAACTGATTTCAAAACAAGTTGGGATTAATACATACACCACTGGACTGACTTATCTTAAGTCATACTAAGTCCTTTCATATATTTTTAGTTTCATTTGTATACATTTTTAAATTTGGCTCTGATTTAAATATCATAATCCACTAATATAACAGCTACACTCAATATTGATGCGGTACACAAATTCAATGTTACAAGTATCTCCTTTGGTCTCTTTGCTTCTTCTACCACTGCTTGTTATCTTCTGCTTTTGAGATAATAAAAAAATCCTAACTGGCTAAAAGTGAAAATTATCTGCAGTAGATGTGTGTACAGAATAGACCAAGTTAGAGAAATTACAGCATGGATAAACAGGATGACTATAGTATAGATAAATAATCCTGAGTCCATATTAACATCATCATTTTGAGACATGTTCTGAATTCAGTAATTGCATTTACTAAAATTAAGAACCCTTATGCTAATGCTGCTATCCTCTGCTGCTCTGGCCCTCAGATGACATCATGGAGGCAGTGGGCTTTAAATCAGGTTCATCCACTCCTCAGAGGTCGGGCTCTACAGCCGGTCTCCACAGACCGAGACTGAGCATCGACTCAGCAAGCCCAGCGATGGATCTGCCCCAGCTCAGCTCCTCTCTCCCAGGGTCCCTGTCCAGTAGCTCTCTACTCACCCCACGTCAGGGATCACACACCATGGACTTCTTTGAAATGTGTGCCAGTCTGATCACTACACTAGCACGCTGAGACCTGCTGACTCCTAACCTCACTGTAACCTGGATGTCAGTGGGGTTTCTAAGCTAAGTGCAAATCTGGGATGTAGGGAGTGTAGATGTTTGGAGCGACTTCCTCTCTCTGTCTCCTCTCCATCTCTGTTCTAGTTGTATCGGACTGGAAGGGTGAATGGAAAAGTGAAAAGCGAGTCAGGTGTTCACCTCAGAAAAAGGAGAGAGAAAGAGGAAGCCCGTAGCAGCAAGAGGGATTAATAGCTTTTCCCCCCCTTGTTTTAACACAGTCTTTGGGTCAGAGTCTTGGTGTTAAAACATCAGGTCACGGTCTCTGAAAACTGATCCTGGGACTGGAATCTGTGAACTGGTGGAAGCCAGCAAGGAGGGCGAGTTCTCAGTGGTGTCGGAGTCAGCAAAGGTCAAGTTCACTGTCACTCCAATCACTAATACCTTCAATCTGTTATCAACTGCTGAAATGTCATCACCCACCATAACACTTAATGGCGGGACATCCTGCTGAGTTTGCCCCAGACACTGATCAGAGGTCAGTTTTGCATCTTGTCTTATATTTTTGATAAGGGCACTGTTTGTTAGAATTGACATGAAATCTGTGTCTGAGGGAGCCACATGTAAAATTTTATTTCAGGTTTTATATGGTTTGTAAAGAAACAGCTTTTGTTATCCATGTATTTTATATTTATATTACAATCATGTTCCGTAGCTGAAAAGGTTAACAAAGGCATACCAAATAACGGACTTTATACATCATAAAGAAGATGATTATTATTTAGATATCAGATCCATATTTATTTTTGAGAGATTGTTTTTTTAGGCACTGTAGGTACATTATTTAAACACTACGTCAACATAGAGTTTTATCCTGATTTTGAATAGATTGTAGATGATTAATGAACTTAGAGAGACAGCAGGATAGTAGAACGATAATACTCTGCATGGTACTGACTGTGTGCTGCTTTTAGTATTAAACACAGATACACACCATCTCACATGCATTTCTGCAACCTCAATGAACTATCCTGATGTTTTTCAAAGATACCGTGCATTCTCACACAGCCATCAATTTATATATTCAGTAGCTGTCACAAATATGCAAAAGGGGAACACACACACACACACACACAGACTCCTTTCACCTCAGTTGAGCCCTTAACAAATGACAAGCTGAGCAACTGTTAATATGCTGCTCACTCATGCATGCACAGAATGTAATTAAAAAGAGCAAGCAGCTCTGTGACATGAAGAGAGCAGACATGGCAGTCTGTCACATACGCAGTAAACAGAAAGACAGTTGTCATTTTCATTTCATCATGAAGCCTATAAAATAAGCCTTAGACCTAATTATATGTCTTTAAATTTATTTGTGTGACCAAAAGTACCCATAAAGTATTAGTTTATATATTAAAAAAAAACATATAGTTTATTTTTACTTGATAAATTACTTCAGTAGTCAGTCAATGTTTTAAATTAATTTTATAGCCTAATTAATCGACAAATCTGTTGCGCAGTAATAAATGAAATCAGCTCTCTGTCCATCCAATAGATAATAAGGTTATGATGAGAGAGGAGGAGGAAAAGAGGAAGATGACATGTGAGATGGTGTTTATCTGTTGTAGGACAGAATAAGCCACAGAAACCTTTTCTCCAGTTGCCTTAAAAAAAATGCAACACAGTAATCCTGTGCGTCTGTTTATGGATAGTTTGCACGTGAGCCAGTGTGCGTAGTGGAGATGAGCTGGGTAGAGTCACATGATTTGTCTTGTTTTCTTACTGACTTAACACTGGTTTATTAGGAGGATCTTTGCAGTGGTTTGAATGCCTGTGAGAGCAGAAACGTGACGCTTTGGTGTATTTTAGACATTGGAGCTGTTGTCGTGTTATCTTCTGTTTAGCCGTTGTCGTCTCTTCAGTCTGCACTTTAAAACGTATTCGTTGAGGCCAGCAGATTGCATCACGTACACACACACACATTACTGCACCTGTCGTATTCTGGTCCTACATTTTGATGAATGCCACACTGTGTTATAAGTGTTCTGCATTGACCTGTCAGTTCGTACCATAGTGAGGTGTATATCGCTGTTGTCATAACGTCATATTTATTCAAAATCTTCTCTGACTGAATGTAAAGTGAAAGCTGTTGCTGCTCAGATAAATCCTCCTCTCTGTCTTTCTCTCTGTTTGTTCTGCTGGGTTTAAAGCAGTGTTGTTGTTGGACTGTTGCCTTTCTACTGCTCTCAGTAAAACACAGAGGATGGAGGGGGAGTGCAAATTCTACTTTAGACTGGTGGCAAGTATAGAACCCCAAAATGGCCAATATTTAATCAATTCAATGTTTAAAAAAATCTATAACTATACTCTGAGCTCTTTAAATTAAGTTTTGTTCATCATTGTTATTTTACTGTTGTGATACAACTGTCATGAAACGTGACAAGAAATGAAAAAGAATATAATAAATAAGAATGAGAAATATTAGAATGATGGGTGGGGTTCAGCCATGTTGGACGTTCACACACAATAGTCTAGATTACGACTATTCAACCAAAAACCAGGTTGTAAACAGAGTACTCTGTTGGATTTACGATAACTAGATGTGAGCTGAGATCATAGTTTGTTATTCTGCACAGTTCTCACTGTTGTTCTGAATCATTTTTGTCTGCTTGGTGTTTTAAATGGATCCAGTGATTTTTGCCTTATGAGAGCACGGTGAAGGCTTACGGTTGATACGGTGAGAGCCACGTCCTTTTTTCTCCGCTGAAACCCTTTATTGCATGTGTTCTGTTCTTATGTCTTTGCTATCTGTGACGGTACCTCTGAATACACTTTGATGTCAGAGAGAAACTCTGCTCCCTGCTGCAAGGCACATGCAACTGCATACACACCTTTGTAAACACCACTCCATGTTCCGTCACTACACTCTGTTGCTGTCTTCAATGACTTGTCCTATGTATAGTGAGCTTTTATGGTCACATAAGGATATCTGGCCACATTTATTCCTGATACTGCTGTTCATGACAACAATATGAAGTGTTGATCAATGAAGTGAACTATCTTGGACAAGTCATGTTGGGATTTAAAAACTCCTCTGATATAACCAGTATTCACTGTCAGATGTAGTACTGTACCATTACAACTGTATGCAACTACCAGTGGCATGTTAGTCATGTAAACTCTAATGTGTTTAGAGCTGCGACACACATGCCAGAGGGCCTAATCAACTACAGACTTTTACGTGTTGTACCAAAGTAAGTATTTTCACAGCTCTCTGTTTATCTGTGGTGGGGTTCTTATGATCAGTGTAACCTTAAAACACCCCTGGGTGTGTGTGTATGTGAGAATGTGTACAAGGTTGTGTGAGTGTGACAGTGCGTTTCAACTGTCTCTCCTTGTCTCTGTCTGATTGGAGTTTGGATTTCTCTTGTTATGCACTGCATGATATTGCTGTTATGATTTGCACTTTAATGAATATTTATTGAAAAACAATAAACAAACATAAAATGTTTTTGTTGGGAGTCTGTCAATTTGGATACTTTACACACACACACACACACCATCACAGAGGATTGTTTTTGTGGGGTTTTTTTCTAGACAAAATGGCCCCTACATGTCAACAACAGTATTTTACATGAACATGACCTCAGGTGATCATCACTACTCTACTTCCTCTTTCTGTAATACTTATCATTCACCTGCTTGAGGGAAAGTCTTGGAATATAGGAGGCACATAAATGTGACACCTGCTAGACATCAACTCCATAAAAGGCAAAAAGAATGAAGTTTATGGATGATGTTTCCCTCCAGAAGGTACAACTATAACCAACACTTGGTACTAGTGGAATCCTTATGTCGCATGTTTATGTGACATGATTGATGATAATTACTGTGCCATTTAAGATAATTATTTTATTAAACTAATGTGGTGAAAAGAACACTTAAATACTTAAGAGTAGTTACAATAAACACTTCCATAATCCATAATGAGCTTGAACAACATAATGAGAGTAAATAAAATTACAAAGTAGAACAGATGTACAAAAATGCAAGCACTTGGAAATTGTAGGTACATTTGGAAGGTGGTTTTATAAAGAGTGTTTATCAGAGATGTAGAGAATCACATGGAAATTACTGAAAATAGATCACATCACTTCCAGTTGATGACTAAAACGACTAATATAATATTAATCAAAATCTAAAATAAAAAAAGTATTCATTTATAAGATTATTATCTATATTGATATATATTTATTTCCCTTGCTACCAACACTGTAAACTGGTAACTAGTGAGTGGGACAATTATTTCATCCAACCCAACCAGTAATAATCTTCTTTGAACTGTTCTGTAATCCTGGAGACTATTGACAACTGGAAGCATAATCAGTAAACAAACCTCATCAAGTATAAATCAAGTGTAATTTAATCTACAGGAGCCTCCAGGGTCACAGGACCCTCAAAACCTGTGTGTGTGCAACAGTTTGTAGGTCCTTTCCTGGAACCAGCAGTTCACCTTGGTCCAAGGTTCAAAGTCACAAAGAGCCACCAGTCAAACTTCTCCACCACTGGTTCCACACAGAGTGCTTCAAAGAACAGAAATAGCGCACAAAGAGCTCCATTTGTTGAGATGGTGCATGGTTTGTCGAGAAATCCACATTTCTTGCTCCTTACATGAATCACCACGCTGACGCATAAATGCAGGCACCAGGTAAATAATGTCATAGTCAAGAGGTTGAAGTTATTTTCACAGTATATTAGGTGACTGACAGGTGTCACAATATGAAGAAAATCACCCTTCTGTCTGGCTTCTTTTTGTTCCTCTGTTACAAACAGAAACAAACATCATGTCAGCATGCCAAGTGCACAGTGATGAGCAGTGAGGAGAGAGTCCATGAGATTCATCCTCACCTTGCTTCACGATGGTTACTCCACGATCAATCAGCATACACATCAGGAGGAGGTAAAATTAGCATCTCAGGATGCTCAAAATCCATTTCCTGTGTTGAACCAGCCTCAGGCCTGTGGTGAAACAATATAACCCTTACATAGTTGTTCTCTTTGAGTGGATCCCAATAAATTTAAATATCATTCACAAACATTTCCTCCACCACCCATTCATCAGAAACTGATGTACAACATGTCAGTGCTGCAGTGTTTGTCACTGTAACAATAGTGGCAAAGGAGGGTGATGATGCATATGACACCACTGAAGGTGAAAGTGAGTTTTACTCTCTGGTAGAAGAGACTTGGATTCCCCCATCTGTCTCTCTCAAACACACAAAAAATCACTCACTCTTTTCATGTGTAGCAACCCGTTCAATGCAAAAAGAAAGATGACTCATCTGTCTACAGGTTGCACAACATGTTCAGCATTTGTGTGTGTGTGTGTGTGTGTTTAACTTACAGGTGAACTGCTTCTTCCTTTATAAGCACAAGACCTGAAATGGAACCAGAAAGTATTTTGGCATTAAACTTTGAAAATCCACTTATGAAACACAGACGCTTTATAAATGAGACGGATGGATAATGATTTTTTCAGAGAGTGACTGAATTAGTATTTGTTAGTTATTTATGGCATACTTACACGCATACATACATAACTTATATCATGGTGCAGTAAATATTTTGTGTATATTGTATATTTCTAATCAAAATTTCAATATATTTTTTCTATATTTTAGGTTGGGAGCTTTTTCAGGCATCACTTACTTGTCTCAGGTTCAGTACTGCTGTAAGAAAGAATGAAAAGCAGAAATTAAAACTATTCATTCATATCTGTATAAGTGTGTGTTTATTTATGTGTGTGCAATAGGTGCACAGGTTTGTGTATCATGTCTACCTGGCAGCTGGCTCCACAGGTTTGGGTGAATGGAAAAATGTGGCCAACTTTTGAAGTGCTTCATGTCTTGCTCTGATAAAAAAGACAAATAGACATGTATTGTATATCCACAGCCTGCCTGCCTGTGTGGGTAATTGATTGTAAAATAAATAAATAAATCAACAAAGTAAACTCACTGGACATGTGAACCATCTGCGATGATGTCACTGTGACTGTGCTGGTGGTTTATGCTCAGGTCTTTGTTTCCTTAGAAAAAAAGACAAATATAAAAATAAATAAAATAAAATAAAAATAAATAAATATATAATATCCCTTGCACACTTTAATAGTGACATCTTCCTGTTTACAGAAACAACCTGCTCATCTAATGAGTCACATAGCTGTAATTCAGCATAGGAAGTATCCAGACTCAGAGTCCAGTTAGTCTTTAAATGATGTTAAGAGCTGGAAGTTGAACATAATTTGAACGTAATTTAGTCCTTGTGTCCTTTAGGTGAGAACATTTTGTTGATAAGAGAGCTCAGAGGAAAAGCTCAGTTATGTACCAGTTTTACAGAAAACCCTGACAGGTCTGATTCAATCTTCTTGCTGCTTTAAACACTAAAACTGACGAGTGAAAAAAATGTTAGTTTGACATGTTATTGTTTCTTTTCTGACCTACCGATACCACCTATTAGATTTCATGTCAACAATGCAAATCCTAATGTGATGTTATTTACAGCATAAATGTGTCAACAAAAGCTTTGCAAAAACTGCATAATGCTATCAGCTCACAAGCACAGAATCCTAAATGGTGAAACTCTTCCACTGCCTCTGAATCTATGTCTTCACAGTACAAACCCATCTGGATACAAAATGAAAAATAGATACTGTGCGTATATAAAACATTCATCAATCTAATGATATATAATGTACCTTTGGTCACCTAAAGCACAATCAGTACAGTTTGTCATTCAACACAGTTCAAATTGTCTAGTTCATCTTACCCATGTCTGGCACAGAGAGGGTCCTGGTGTGGCCCCTGCAGAGAAAAAGACACAACCTCAATGACAAATGACTGTAACTGCTGCTGATAGGTCTGTATCTATAAAGCCATGTGAACTGAACAAAACTGCACAATTCAGCTGGTGTGATTCAGGCTAACATGGACTCACATTGGAGTCAGTGGATCTGCAGTTTCAGTAGGAGAGGAGAGAAGTTCATCATCATCACAGGTCCATTCCTCACTGTCCTCCTCAACTGAAAACACATCAACACCACTTTCAAACTGCTGCTAAATAAGTTAAATATGTACATTTATTATAAACGTGAAAAGAAAAATACTTACAACTCTCTGTTGATATTGGGTAGTGATTTGAAGTCCTGTGAAAAAGACAAAAAATTTAAATCCTCTTTCTCTTCCGTGTGATGACAGATGAGTGTCTGTACACAGTAAGTTTCCTGCACATACCTGCTTCCTGTACTGGTGACTTCTGGCTCGAAAGCATTGCTGCTGCTCTTGCGAGTGATTGCCGCCTTCTTTCCCAGCTCCAACATCTCCTTAATGTCCAGTTCCACATGATCCACTGCTATATACCCATCTGAAAAACACACAGAAGAGGTCCACAATCAAGGATTATAGGATATGGAGTTACTTTTCCTAAGTTTTTCTGAACCTTGTAACTCAAGTTCAACTGTAAAAAGGGAGTTGATAAAGTATAAGAGCTTTCTTGTGTTTCACACCCATGCTGCAACTAATAGGTTAAATTAAAATGTGCATCCTTCCCATATTCCCTCGAGGTGCACATGTTGCTCATGATAATAGTTTTAATCATCTTTCTTATTTTTTCGAACTCACAGTTGTTTCCGCTGTCCCTGGCCAGCCATTTCCCTTTGGGACAGTTGGTTGTTCGGATGATGCTGATGATGTCACCGTTTGTGACGGGGAGATCGTTCTTGCGTCCCTTAGTTGTTACGGTAACTTTTGCTTGGTACATGGCATCCTCCTGTCCTGTGATCTGACAAATACAATTACAGGTTAAAAGTTAAACTTAACATGACAGATTACACTTGTTATAGTAAATGTGATAAATATGACTTTAACATAATCCTGGAAGCTTTACACTCAGTTACATAAGCTACTTTTGATATTATCATGCATTTGGCAATTATAATAGACAGTGTATTATGATCTGGCTTTATGACAGGACAGGTTCACAATTTTTCAAGTCTGTCTAAAAACAGGTGACCATATAAACATTGAACAGGTTTTTCTCTCTATTATCATTCCTCCTGCTCATCAATCAATCAATCAATCAAGTTGGTCACATGTAATCATATATATATCACAATGAAATGTAATCCTGTCAGTTCCTTCAATTTGTGCATTAAAAAGAGTTTAAATTGAATAGAAATAGCAATAAATATATGTGTATGATTTGAGGGATTGGAGGGAAGACTCTTCTTCTTCATGCCATCTCTTCATTTCATATGTGATGTACTGTTTAATGTGGGGGCCAGAGGTCACTAGCTCAGGGCCCCAGAGGAGGACAGTCTTTACCACTGCCTCATTCAGCTTCCTGGGGGAGACAGACATTGGCGATGGGCCTATCTAACGTGTTCATCTTCATCTTGACCTTGACCTGAATACAAGTCTGTTCTTGAGGGGGGGCGATGGCTGTCTTAGGCAGTGACCTCATTTAGGATCGTGGTGGCCTGAGGGTAGCTTCTTACCTGGTGTATCTCGTACCTTCTTCCTGACCACAGCAAGGAGAAAAGGCTGTTATCCTTTCAGCTGGGTCCCTTAATGATTCTCTTAGCCTTATTCCTGCAGCGCCTGGTGTAAATATCCTTTAGGCTGGGTAGAGCACCACCTACTGTATGTTCATCTGAATGAACCACTCTTTGAAATACCCTTGGAATCCTGTTCGGTGCTGTTTCTGTACCAGACAGTGATGTTCCCGGTCAGGATGCCCTCGATGGTGCAGGAGTAGAAATTCCTCAGAATTTAATGGGATACCCAGAATTTCCTCAAGTGTATAATGACCAAGATCCCTTTCAAATGTGCTTACAATGTAAGTAATGTGAGATCAAATCCACAGTCCTCATTTTAACTAAAAATGTATTTAAAAGTTTATCTGAAGATAATATGAGGCAAATAATGTGAATATCAGTTATATATCACAGTTGTTTTTTTTAAGTTTTGTATTTTTGTGTTTGCCTGGACAGTGTTTTCCTGTTCAGCTGCAATCATAACAAAAACGGGGAATTTGGCACAAAGAGACAGTAACTTTGTAAGATAGTGACTTGACAGCTGACAACTGAAGCCTCACATTAGCTTCAAATAAATTTATAAATGCATTTTTGCACAGTAGGAGGGCTTTGGATTTTGTCTCCATATTTTACATTGAAAGTACATTATAAAGGGATCTCTTAACAGGAGGGATGATTATAGCAATTAAAACTTGTCAATATTCATTTGGGCACCTAACTATTGTTTTAGGACAAAATTGAAAAATTGTGAACCCGTCCTTTATTGCTAATTACTATGAGTATATGAGGAGTGTATTGCCAGTTCTTTGGTAACTGTCCCATTATCTTCTTAGCGTGAGACATTAGTTTAGAGAAAGTTTTGTATACATACGCAGGGCTAAATGGATTATGGGGAAAGTCATGTTCTTATGCTGTAATATATGGCAGAAGGAAAGAATAGCCTATAGATCTTTTGTCAGGAATATCAACAACAATGTTTACACTCATTCCATTTACGCCTGCACTCTTCCACTTGAAGGAATGAATCCAGACAGGTTTGTATGCCAAGACATATACCCCACCCTCCCCTGCTGCTCATTTCACCTTTCATACCTCCCTTCTCTGTCAAAATAATATCACTCACTTTAAATTTCTTCTTCATCTCATTCTCCTTCTTTTCTCTCTCTTTCTGCTCTTTCTTTTCCCTTTCTTGCTTCTCCTTTAGCTCCTTCTTCTCCTTTTCCAGGCGCTGCTTCTCTTTCTTTTTCAGCTCTTTCTCATCCGGCCCCTCTGTGGTGGTTTTCTTGTCGCTTCTGCAGAAGAGAGAATAAGTGGTATCGTCTTGTTTGAAAGGGACTCCTTACAGCATGTTTTAAACGGCAGAGGAGATTATGAGGAATACAAAGGCAGACCAAACTCTCTCATCACCAACAGTGTCTAGAATAACCGCAATGAAAAGAGAACTGGGTCAAAAAAAAAATAGGGCCTTACTTGCCGAACCTGCCTGTCTTGCTTTTCTCTTCATTCTGTAAACACCAACAAAGAAATAAGGCTTGATTATATTTACACTAAATCTCAGACAGCTAAGCAACATGTCACAATGCACACAAAAAAATAATTAAAACAGTGACAGAGTTACTTACTGTTTCCTGTGATGTCTCAGCATATGGATCTGTAGTAAACACACAGTTAGAAGAGTGCAAAATTATTTTAGTCAACTCAATGGAAAATAATAATAATAATATAATATTCACTTTTGATACAATCCTATATATATATATATATATATATATATATATGTATATATGTATATATGTATATGTATATATATATATATATATATATATATATATATATATATATATATATATATATATATATATATATATATATACATATACACACACACATATATACAGTATGAAGAATAGTGCTGGACTGGTGGAAATTCATACTAGGATGCTAATGATGATTCAAATATCCTATAAGGAGAAATATAATTATATTATATTATATTATATTACATATGATTATATAAGAAATCGAAATGGAAAATTGCACAGTTCAGTTTAATTTCACACTGAAATGAAAAGCTGCATTAAAGTATTTTCTTGATATGTGATTAGCATCTTATCAGTATAAATGTTCAGATGATGTGATATTATATCTGGTATTTACAAAGTGTCTCACAGCTTGTGTAATAACCATAAAGAGTTCTTACTCTTTGGTGGTCCTTTGCGTTTCTTGCCCCCGTCATTCTTTCCTTTCTTTTTTGTGGCAGATGTGGTGACGTCCTCATAGACATTTTCCGTACTCTCATAGATACCGTTGCCAACCTCTGCTTGGGGCCTGTTAGAGGGGCAGACAAACAGGAATCAAAACCAAGTTCTTTGAGATGAAAGAATTTGAAAGCAAAGAAAATTTGTCTAACTTACGCTGCCATTATTTGAGAGTCCTGAGCAATAGGGAAGGAGGACTCTGGTAAACTGGATTGTGGATTATCTTGGTATTCATCTCCTGACACTGGCACTCCTTGGACCCCAGCTCCTGGAGCAATTATCCCATTACTGTAAATATCTGAAAGGTTCTGTCTGTCTGGAGTATCTGGGTCAGTATACTCCCCATTCCTCCACTCTGACACTGGCAGCTCTGGAGAATGTCCATCTGAAGCCACATCATCAAACTCTGGGCCATCAGTGGTGTCGGTCTCTGGGATCTCGGCAGGAGCAGGGATCTCTGCAGCACAGGTACAAAACAAGATAAAACTGATATTAGGAAGGCTGTTAATGGATACAAGTCTGGTTTCACAAAGCTGGAAGTCTAATGGTGGTGACCAAACCATTGTCCTGCAGAGGAGGAGGAGGGATGAAGTCATTCAGGGTGATGGAGGGAGGTCTGGCAGGTGTCTCTGGAGCGGGACCCACAGACTCAGGGTCTGAGATGATCCTCCTGGGTGGAGGAGGTGGAACCACCAACAGCTCTGGGATGACTTCAGAGCCTTCCTCAGTGGTGCTTTCTGAGACTGGAGAGGCTTGCCCTGCAAAGAGTCAATCCCATGAGATGAGTGTATCCTCAGTGGAATTTTAATGTTATGTCTATGGCTAGTTTGACATTTTACAACCACGTCTCACATTAAAACCTCATCAGTATCCACATTTAAGCAGCAAGAGTTGTGTTTGAATGCAATGCATTAAAGCAACTTCAGCTGAAACAGCCAAAAAGAAGTTTCCAAACACATAAAGCAAAGAAAGAGAAGACAAAAAGAGAAGGCAAGCTGAGTGGAAGAATTTAATATGTGAGGAAACCAAACCAGTTGAACACACCGTGAAAGTTGTTGTGATATAACTCTGCAGAGCGGAGATAATGCAATTATGAGAGAAAAATCAGAACATCTTAACAAAGACAGAAACAGCAGTCCTTACTTTCAATAATCTGCTAAAGTTTCTTGATTGTTTCAGTTACTTCTTTTGTAAAGTATTTGTAAAACACTGCTCTAGAAAGGTGCAATATAATTAAATTTTACTACTTTTCTTTCTAACAATGCATTTTTACCTCACAATCATTACCTTACAATTATCTCGTTGTGCACAACAGGTGTTTAAAAAGCAAGAAGATAATAATTTGGAATAATTTGTCTTGCAGTGTGAAACCATGATAACCTGGAGTTAGCAAAGATATACAAGTGCACTATGTGTGACACACTTTTTGAAATAGTGAATGACATGAGGTTGTTTGAAATTGATACATGCAGCAACATGCACAATTAATATACTGTGTAAATTAGTTCACTGTCAACACAACAGTAGGCTTAATGCACATCCCATATGTACTGTCATTTTATCTGACATTAATGTTTGTCACTGCAGCTCTGTCATTATGATGGACATGCTCCTGTCATTGCTCCTCCTCTCTGTCATTGCTGACATACTTCTACAGCTCTGCCCTACCTGCTACTCAGTTGTTTCTGGCACAAAGAAGGAATGTCAGGACTGTGTGTGTATGTGTGTGTGTGAGTGAGTGTGCATGCATTAAAGCTGCTTCTCCCAACCAACACTTGAGGCAACCCTGTGGTATAAACCATACTATACATACCAGCTTGTATACCTTAAAGCTTACTCTAGTAAATGGAGTTCTGCAGCTGTACAGTATGTACCTGATGGCCTGATGATGAGATATGCTCTCTTGTTCTTCATGTTGAGGTGAAGCAAACAGTAAAAGAAAATCCAAATATACTGACAGAGAGGAGCAGAGTCTGAGAGAGAGGCGGGATTAGACAAGACTCACTATGATCAATGCCATTAACTTGTTCTGTTTTTGATGGAACAGCCCGATCTTCATAATCAATGGGTGGAAGCTCTGGGACAGAGTGAGTGGGGCTGTGAGGAGGAGGAAGCTCTTCAGGAGGTGGGGTGTGGGCGTAGGAAGTGAAGGTGTTTGTCTGTGGGCTGAGAACAGATAAGACATTATAAGATGTTAGTATTTTTCAGTAGCGTGATAACACAACTCCTGCAGTGATAAAGTCGTGTGTCACTTACCAGGTGGACTTCTTGCGAGCCTTTTCCAGAGCACTGAAGATCCTCTGGTCACATGGAAGGCTCCTTTTCCCCGGGCTCATGTCCTCCGCCCTCTCCAAGACTGAGAGCGCTGAGATCGGGCGCTCGGCTTTGGGAGATGGTGAGATGGATGGAACATCTGTGACTTGGGGAGGAGGCTCCTCCACCGCTGTGTTCACAACCTTGTCAGAAGCCACATCTGCAATCTCAGACTCAGGAGGTGATGGAGGTGGAGTGGAAGCGGAGGCCACTGGAGGAGGAGTAGAGCTGTCTGGTTGTGCACTACTGGGTGGAGGAGTTGAGACTGTGTTGGGCGTATTGGCAATGATTTCATTTTGGCTGGCAGGTATGGAAATGGGCAGGGCGGGAGTTTCTATCTCAACTGGTGTTTCACTCTCTGTGGTTGGGATTTCAGGAGCTGGAATATCAGGAATAAAGGCTGGAGGTGGGGTGAAGTCAGGAGCAGCAGGGATAATGAAGGGTGGGGTAATTTCAGCAGTAGAGTCAGGTAAGGTGGGAATGTTTGGTAGAAGGGCCTTTGGTGCAGAGATTTCAGGCTCTGGTACTGAGTCATCAAAGTCAGAAGGTACAGGAATAAGTGGAGGTGATCCAGGAACATTGGAGCTGGGTGTGTCTAGGATGGGCTCAGCTGGGACCTCAAATGAATAACTTTTTGTTGACTTCCTGAAACCCAGGAAGCCCTTCTTCTTTGGTGGTGTTGTTTTAGGAGGAGGCGTGGCTGATACCAGCTCTGCAGTGCTCTCCTTGGGGGCTGCCAATGAGAACTTCTTGTCTTTACTGCTCTCCTTCTTCTGCTTCTGATCCGATGAATCAACGTCAACTTTCTCTTTGCTTTCTTTTGCTGTCTTGTCTTTACCGTGTTTCAGCTTGCCTTCACTCTTGTCTTTTCCCTTTGTGTTAGTCAGGAGAGGCTTCTTGCTCTCCTTCTTCTCATCTTTGAAGATCACTCTGGGGGCGATACCTGTTTTTCCCTCCAAGGTCCGGTTAATGGAGGTGAGCAGGGAGGGGCGTGCTCCTGCAGGGAGGTAATGTGGGGGGCTCTGGGGAGGAGGGACCACCTTTGGTTTCTCTGGGAGAGCAGGTTTGATCCTGGGTTGCTTCAGGAGGAGTTCTTCATCCTGGAACTTGGCCCTCAGGGCCTTGAAGTCCATTGTGTCCTCCTAGTGAAAGGATCCAACAATGCAATAGCCTCAGGTACAATACTAGTATCAGACAAATACATTTATTCTGTGTGCAACTGTTTAGATTTCAAAAGTTGTGTCGCTTTACGGTGGTGCCATTCTCATCAAAACTTCTCCAGCTAAGATGAAGGAGTAAATCTTGATTTTTCTTCAGCTGATTTACAGCCATTAGTGTTACAATCTAGTTATGTTTTGTTTTTATGCAATTTGCAAATGGATGAGTCTGTCTGTCTAGCTCATGCCTGGCTGAACAAAGTAGACAGACCTGATTTGTAGCGATCAGCCTAAATCAGGAGGGCTTCAACACATACACATAGTACTGGACCTACATAGGAGGCTCATATTTGTATAATGAATTGCAGTTTCAGTATAATTAGTCTGTTCACTGTATAAACATTAATTCAGCCTCACTAACTTACTTACACTAGCTTATAAAAGAAGAAGTGACATTTGAACTTTCATGAGAGGAACATATTATTACCACATAATTTCACAAAGGAAGAATTATTTCTTTAAAATGACAGGAACACCTGTTAATACAATACGTAAATATCATCGTTATAATATGATAAATAATCGATGTGGACTTTAAGGATTTCGAAATACAACATACCTGATCCATTGTCTTTTAGTATCCACCGGAATGACAAACGCCTCTTATTCAAGTAAATCTACTCCAAACAGTTTTGTTTTCCTCAGCCTCTCATTCTGTGTATGAAATTATACCAACAAAAATCGTTTATACTTTCATAAGAACTATCTCAACTTTTTCATGCGCTCTGATCGAGAGGAGTGTGCGTCCCATGCGCGCAGGAGATGGTTTCAGTGAAGGAAATGAGTCTGAATGTGAATACTCACACTCATCTTTAAAACAGTCCGTCTCGTCAAACGGGTCTATCCCTGTCTGATCGCGAGCACTGAACCCCACACACCGGCTCTCAACGGCGTTTTTTTTAATGCTTCAGGAATGTCGCTCTGCTGGCGCTACGTGTGCGCGCAAATGTGACTCACTGTCACAAAGTCTTGTAGCTGGGATTGTTTTTCTTCATATTGTTATATGTCGACTATGACTTTCCCTATTTATACAGCAAGTCTTCAATCTACAAATCACTATATATTCTTGTTGAGAAAGGATGCGCTCATTAAGTAATTAATCATAAGCTATAGCTTTATTGTCTGTGGCTTACACTGAATCTTAAAGGTAAACATAGAGGAAAAGGAAACAAAAGAGGTCGGTCGACATTCCAGGTTTGTTACACAAAATACAAAAGTATTTAAGCAGGCTTTTATAATATGACATAAATCACACGTCCAGGTACACAGCCTTCATAGGATCATTCTGAATAATATTATGTTATTGTCAGACTGAGCTTGCCCTGACAGGTGTGTCAGAGACTCACAGAGACGCTCAAAAGCTTAGGCCTCACATACAGAGTTGATGGCTCCTCATTGTATGACTTCTAGGCTTCTGCTCAGTGGAGGTACTTGGGCAGGTTTGGCTGACATAGTGTTATCTATATGAGAATAGTGCAGCACTCTATATTAGGCTGATTACTAAACATACACCTGCTGGTCTGCTGATTAAAAATATTGGTCGACTAAAAACATTTAAATCGGACATTTAGATGAAACTTGAAAATAAACCCACTTTGAAACTTGTTTAAATGGTCAGTTCATCCACGCTAGTGATATCCAAACATGCCAATTGCTTTCATTATATCTGCTGAGCTTCTGAGACTGTTTCTGAGATTTCTGGCACCATGACAATACAACTGAGGTGGACTGAATTTCATTTGTGGCGCTCACAGCATTGGAAAAAAAAAAACATTTAGATAATTCAACTGCAACATCTGTTTCCCAACACCTCGTTGTTGATAGCT
This sequence comes from Euthynnus affinis, assembly GCA_029490765.1. Taxonomy (NCBI): domain Eukaryota; kingdom Metazoa; phylum Chordata; class Actinopteri; order Scombriformes; family Scombridae; genus Euthynnus; species Euthynnus affinis. The sequence continues at coordinate 10,759,159 of CM055848.1, forward strand.
TTGAGGTATTTTTCATAAGGACTACTTTGCACCACAGAAACAGTCCCACATAAAACCGCTGACAGTGAGATTGGTGGATTATCCAGCAACCCGGACACTGTTTTCAGAAAGCTGTCAAATGTAATTTTTCAGTGCTTTGAGCAGAACAAACAAACAAAAAAAAAATCACAAGCATTTCAGTGTGCATTTCAATGTTTTTCCATGGGGAGGAGGGTAGAAGCAAAGTAAGAGAAAGAAGACTGCAGTCCACGTTTTGTAGCTGGTTGCTAATAAAGCTTATGACAGCTTGCATTAGAGGCTGCCAGTGTAGCAGATTTGACAGGCCATTAAAGCTGTGTTAAATTACAACAAAATACTGTGGCACTCCTTGCTTCACATTAACTACAGACACACTGAGGGTCACCTCTGCCAGGCACACTCCATTACTCTCTCTCTCATTCACACACAAACATCTAAATTACAACCAAGAAGCATAAATAGACATATTAGTCATTTGGGATGTGTTTATTTTTAACAGTAATACATGGTGGAATACGTAAATTAAGAGAGAACAAAAAAATCATCTAAAAACCCACTGTAGAATGTCATATTCATAAAGATAAAAATAATGTGTCAATTTACATTAAGAAACTGTTAGCTGAGGTAAAGTTAAAATAGGTCTAGAAATGTTATGTACTCAAACAGCAACGTTTCCCTTTTTATTCAATGTCTTAGCTCATCTTCTAGTTGTCAAATTTTGAAGTTAATCAACATCGTAGTCCAAAAGAGTTCTCAAGTGACATGGGGACTCTGGCCATAAAATAGGGAGTCATTGGCATCACAGTTGATGTAGTTGTAGCAGAGGATGCTGCGGTCCACACAGACGCTCGGACAGCAGCAGTTTGGCACCTGACCAACAGACAGACGGATGGGCAGAACATCACTGTATCTTTACAGCTATTCTTGGGGAATGGTATGGAGGAGCTACAGTGACTGAGACTGTGTCTGCTGCCTGAAACATAGAGGTGTAATACAGAAATATAGGTTTGTGGCACAGGAACACAGGGCGGTGGTATATAGGTTTTGAGTAAGATAAACGGCAGAAGCTAAATTGTGATGGGGAATAACAATAATGTGTGATGGTAGGGACTTGAGAAGACGAACACGGGCATGGCGCAATGTTGCAGCAGGAACCAGGATTAGTAAGTGAGGCTAAGACAAAGACCTACAACATCCATGCACAAGAACATAACGATATCAGAGGGATTAAGAGCGCAACGAAACATTGTCAGAAAACAGGAAAAAAGAAAACATATGTTGGTATTGCTTGGGTTAATGTTAAGAGTTTGCATAACTGAAGCCTTCCTATTTTATGGCACAGAAGTCCAGTGGACAAAATGGTAGTTGTTATCATTATTTACAAAATGAGTTTGGCAAATCAACGATCAGATGCCTTAAAGCCATGTTGACTCTATAACTCCTATAGAGCTGACCCCAGCGGCTTGATTGACTTATAAAATAAAAATTCCATTTTTCAATTAGTTCTTTTTTTTAATTGGTATTGTACAAAAGCTATAGAGAATGAACAGTTCAATCACAGAATCTGTTTGACTTGCAACACTTCCCTCTCTCAGGGTCCATTCCTCAGTTTGTCTGGTCCTCTGGCCTTTGTACGAGTCTGTCTGCGAGGAGAGACATTTGGCAAATTACTGTGTGTTTGTGTGTGTGAGTGTGGGTCTGTGTGAGTGTGTGTGCATGTTAGAGAAGGTGAGGGATGGCCGTGTGTGCGTGTGTGTGTATGTAAGCTGATTGCTGTGTGCATTGTATGTGTGTTGTTAGTGTGTGAGTAGCTCCCAGAGAGTCTATTTCTGCATAGTGATCCAGCAGACACTCACAAGAATGAGGGGAAACGCCTGAAACCAACCAACCAATCAGAAGCAGTGATCCCAGTAACAGGCCATCCCTGATAGGCCCATTAGAGTCTAGCTCCTCCTGTGGGATCTCTGTGGTACAGATGCAGATTCTGTCCATTAAAACGATGACCATTCTAATCCCGATGAGCGTGCGTGTGTGGGTGTGTGTCGGAGACGGGGAGGCACTGCTTGATTCAGTCCCTCCTTGGCAGCACAGTCTCTGGCCAGACACAGGAGGCAGAGGGAGAAGTGTGAAAGCAAAGATGGAGAAAAGGAAGGAGGGAGGGAGAGAGGGGAGGAGCAGGTTATGTCTGTAAGGCTGGGTGTGAGTCGCCGAAGGGAGAAGAGAGGAGAGGAGAAGACAGCGCAGTGGAGGGAGAACTGGATCCGTCTCAGTGATTGATATCCCTCCTGCCTGGAGTGAATGACCGAGAGGGCTCTCTCCTCTCAGGAGGAGAGAAGACTGCAGAGAGGAGGAGGAGCACAGGTGGTAGAGGAGGACAGAGGGAGTGTTGAGGCTCCTCCTGGGAGGTTGTTAACCAGAGGAGGAGAAGAAGAAGAAGAAGAAGGGCTTGGCCAGGCAGGGAGAAGTACCAGACATACACAAGCATACACTCACACTCTCTCACACATACATGCATTCACACACACACACAAAGACGAGGGTTCTCCTCCTGTTCTCTCAGTGCTGGTCAGGTCTGTCTTCCTGTGTGTCTCTTTATTTCTTCCCTTTGTTGATCTGGGCGTAGAGAGGGTCCTTCCCCTGCTGTGCACAAGAAAGAAAAACATCAGCAAATTCAAACAGCTTTTATGTTTCTCTTTTAAACCTGACTAGATCTGTAAAGTCTGGCCTCTGCCTTTCATCTAAATGTTACATAATTAAAAATGGAGGACCTGAGTTTCTGATTCATTCTCTCAACCGATTCAACTGTACAAACCATCAACCTGCAAGCCCTGACAAGTGAGATCCAGATCTGCAGAGGTGTGCCAGTTCCTGTTCCTAGCATCGCCACCAGGTGGCAGTAGCCCACTGCACTGAAGGAGACCCGTCATTTCTCCTTTCAGCTCATTCAGAACCCTCACAGAAAAATCCACCCCTCACTCTGAAATCCTTTTTGTGTGTTTGTGTATGTGTGAGTTATTGTTTCTGAGTGTGTCACTGTGTGCGCATATGCATATTCTCTCCCACTCCAGGCTCCCTCCAGGACCAGTATGAATCAGAGGTATAAACTAGCGTCTTGAAAGACCAGTTATGAGTCATCATGTCTGTATTTCTCTCCCACTGAGCCAGAAGACAACAGTGGATGATGGAACACCCTGCAGTCAAAGCACCAAGCCTACTGCAGTCACTCACAATGGGCCCGTTATTATCATACACATAATTACAGCCAGCCACTCAATCTGCCATGCAGACAAGTTGATTGGAGACTACTGACTGGCCTATTATGTTCTGGAGGACTTCTCTCGCTCGTTGCAGAGAAGTGTGTTTATAGTCTGGGGTCTACCAGTAGCTCCCATGTGAGGATACATCAGTACCTAATGTTCATATTATCTAATGAAACCTGGTATGGAGAATGTGAGCGGACTTGAGTGACAGAAATTTCTGCTAATGTGGTCGGAGAGGCGAGACATTCTCTCAAGGCTTAAAATTAATGACATTACCATATCATAGAAACCCTCATATGCTCTCCTATACTATAGGACATGAAGTGAAATTTAGCAAAAACCTTCATGATGATTATTCCAAGTTGTATGATACCACCTCCTTAATATGGAGTCAAGAGGAACTGGTGAGGGGTATCTGCTAAGTTTCAGTTACACGCACACTTACACTCAAACATGCTGTTGCATCTGTTGCTACATTTAATCAGGAAAGATGTCCATTGGCTGTTTGGTGCGAAAGAGACTGTAAAAGCCATCCGGCGTTGGAATTTGTACAAATAAAGTGAGATTTGATTGCATGTTTCCTGAGATAGAGTGATACCTTATAGGAAAAAGATGACTCACAATCTCACAAAAGCTCATGAAGCCTGGTCAGATCTGACATATTGCATAATCTGCACTGGATAGAAAAGTGGGGTTAAGGTTGGGAGTATTGCTTTAGCTGAGGCTTTGGGCTCTGGGATACAGAGCTGTAACTGTAGGGCCAGTCGAGGCCAGACAGTCAACAGAAGTAGCTGCCAGCAACCCTGAGAGAGGTGACAAAGAGGCTGAGACAAGCAGTGACAGCAAGCACACACTGCTCAGCCCCTGCACCAGAGCCACCGCCCGGCAGTGTCACCCTGCATCATCTAACCAGCACTGCCAACCGGGGCTGCTTCAGCTCCATCAACCCCAGCTGAGAGAGGGGAGGGGCTGGGTGGAGGTATGAATGATGTGCTGGCGCAGCACCAGCCTGAAGGCCAAAATATCTGCCTTGGCTGGTACATGTGAAGACATTCATGTGTGTGTGTGTGTGTGTGTGTGTGTGTGTGTGTGTGTGTGTGTGTGAGTGGTAGGCCTTAGGCAGGGTTGAGCAATGAGAGATTGCTCAGTGAACCGTGGAAGCAGGCCATTTCACGGCTGAGACTCGGGAGCGTTCGCTGGACATGATGAGATCACCCCAGAAAAAACACTTACACTCCCACTAGCCCAAACACATGTCTGTCGGAGCCACACAGTGGGAGAGGGAGGACAGGACAGGCGGTCATGGCCAGCAGCAAACACACACATATTTTTGGCTCCAATATGAGCACAGGTGGTCACAGTATCGATCACAGGTGTGCATGTCTGGGGAATAAGCGGGCCTATTTCACAGGTGTGTGTGTGTGTGTTTGGGAAGATGTCTAAAGTCGATGTGATTGAGCAAGTAAACACCATATGGGAGCAGCGTCATTGGACCAGGACCAAAGCAGTCTACCTACTACAGAGGAAAAACTCAAAGCCTGTGGTCATAAGACAGTCGGTCTCCAGCCAGATTCACCACTCCACAATCCGTCCTTCCACTTAAGACCTGCATCCACCTGCTGCCCCGCAGCTTTCAGACGGTCTGAATATGAAGATGGTGGCCAACAGAGGAGTGAGGCTGCTCAGCCACCCCTCCTCTTCTCATGGAGTGGGGAAGGACTAGAAGGCTTGTTGGGTTTTAATTAATGCCAATTATGTCGGGGCAGTCATTAATCTTGGCACCCCAGTATTAGCTGATGAAAACAAAACCATTACATTTTCCCTGTGTGAGTGCCAGCAGCTATCATTAAGGAGCCACAGTTGGGAATTGTGTGGGTGAGGACATCGAGTAGGGAGGCAGGGATCAAAATGGCTCTCTTCTTCGGTTGTGTGTGTGTGTGTGTGTGTGTGTGTGTGTCCTTCTTTCTCTCTCTTTCTCTCTCTCTCTCCCTGTGTAGGCAAACTGCATGTTGACACGTCTCCAAAAGAAATTTCCAGCATGTCGTGTGAAAGTTTTAATGTACTGTAGAAATCAATTCTTAAATGTAATAGTAGCTGCTTGTCTTCATCAGTGTGATCCTCTTAAAGTAATGCACATATTATATCTCAAAACATACATAATGCATAAAATGACACCACACATCATGTTTATATTAAGCTTAACATCCAAGATCAGCATATTGTGCACAGCATCGGCGAATCCCAGAAGACGTCCTGTTCACTGAAGTGCACAGTTTTTGATTGGTTGTCACACACAACTGGCTTTTGTGGTGAGATGTGTGCTATTTAGGGAACTGGGCGTGTTGTAGGTACACGTCACAAAAAGAGGACACAATGAGGGCAAAGAGCACTATGGTCAAAGTGATCATGCGTGATGAAGTTGTCACACTTTGTTTCAAAAACTTACACATGCGATGCTGCTTCATAATAAATAGATGCTTACAAAACTCCAGGTGATGTTACAACAAGAAAACACCAACACACAAGCAAATCCTCGTACATGCTCGATCACACACACGACAAACCACACAAACAGAGTCACATGTCATCTTTTGAGCATGCAAGGAGGGCAGACGAAAATGAGAAAACTAGCAGGAGTAAAAGATGCAGTGCACAGAGTTCAGCCACATTGATGTAAGCGGGAGATACAACAAGAAGAACAGATAAGGGTAGGGAGGTGAAGGAGGAGGAGCAAAGGGGGGGGGGCAGGAATTGATACCTACCCTGCCCTGCTGCTATCTAGCTCCCAGCCTCTGGACTGGCCTGTTCTGGGCTGGGCTCAGCTGTCTCACTGGGGCAGGGCGACCCAGAACCACACGCCTAAACATGGGAAGAAGGGGAGGAAGGAGGAGAAAAGGGTGGAGAGGAAAGGTTCACGGAGAGGTAAAGGAAGGAAAATAAGAGTAAGTGGAAAGTAGACAGATAAGAATAAATCTGAAAGAAGGTTTGCAGGATTGGTAAAGACTACAAGAGCAGACGTAAACAGGAAGCAAAGAGAGAAAAGGTGTCAATACTCTGAGGGAGAAATAAGGACATGTGGTGAGCGGCTCACACAGCCTGTCTCTTCTCAGAAACACATTTGCAAATACACACAAACACACACACTCGTTTACAGGGGTCTTATTATGAAAGCCTCTGCGGAGTTCATTCTATTGATTCGCTGCTTTTTTCCTGAAACACTTCCGCTTTTTACACCTCGCCCCGCCGAGAGTGGGAGGCTGTTTTTCTGCCTTTGCTCCATCTTTCCTGTCTTTCTTTTCTGTCTTTGTAACCTTTCCATTGCACTCGCTCAGTCAGTGCCGCCACCAATGCACATTTCTCGGGGTTGTGTAAGGCTTCTGTGTGTTATTCAGGCTTGGTGACATTTTCAGCACTGTGAAAGTCCTCTATTTTTTCAATAATAGCTGGATTGGAGGCATAAAACTAATGTTTCACGCCTAGAGAGTGGGGAGCAAAGAGAAGAGGAGAAAGAAGCTTGAAAAAAAAACAGAAAGAGGAAAAGACAAAGAAAAGTACTAAAAGTCTGGGAAGGTCACTCATTCCTTGAGGACTTTTGTTAAAAGGCGACAGGAGTTTTGCCAACCTCTCTAAAATCTCTCTTTATCTTCTTATCTTTCCTTTATTTCTGTCTCTTCTTCTCTCAGATTGAGGCGCTGCTGGTGAAATAAATATTAATTGCCCCTGGAAGAAGAATTAGGGCAGTATTCCTCCTCTATATCACCAGAGATGAGTCTGTCCAAGTAGAAGTAGTGATGTATGGACGCTACCTTGCTGGTATTAATAACAGCTTAATGATGTCTCTGACAATTCCGCCAGCTAATTTAATGCTGTGTTGACCACACACACACACACATACACACACTGAACCACATACTTATGCAGGCACACTACTGCTTATGTTCACACAGACACACACGCTTCATTCACACATGCACTGATACAAACACACACTCACACACTAAGGGACACAACAGCATCGGCTCCCTAATCAGCCAGAGTGATTACCTGGCCCGCCAACACCGCTACACAGGCTATTTATCAGCAGATCTCAGCACGCTGTGCAGGTTATAGCAGCATAAGGAGTGAGTTATTAAAAGCACACACACTTGACTTATTCTGCAAACCTCTTGTACTATCCTTACACACACACACCAGCACACACACTTACAGCATCTTCCTCTCCACTGCGACTAGGGCTGCCCTCTGCTTCCCCAAACGAGTCGTCTGTGGGGGGATCTGTGGCGTCAGTGGGAGGGTCACTGACATGGGAGGCGGAGGACTTGGAGGGAGAGCTCTTCCTGGGAGCTGGGGTGGGTGCTGCAGGGCAGGAAAAGCTGAGTCAGACATACAGACTGAACGGATATATAAAAAAAGCAGCACAGACTGACACAAATACATCAAGTGCTTACGTGAGTTGGTGGATGGTGTTGTGGAGGTGACTGGTGTCAGATTCATTTGGGAAATGTCAAAGTCGTCACAGTCGTCCGTGTCCTGGGCAGTGCCCACACGGCTGAAGTAAGAGCTGAATGCCTCTGAGGTTCCTGCTAAGTTGGGCTGTTCGCCCTTCTTTGATGGCATGGCCGGAGGCTTTGCCAGCTGAAAATCCTGGAGGGAGGGGTAAACATTAGTCAGATAGAACTAAATTGGGTACAGTGACTTCAACACTTTCTGTTACTACACAGGTTTTCAAAAAGTAACCACAAAATGAAATGAAGATCACTGAAACAACATAATCTTGAAGTGAAGTCTTGGCCAAGTCAAACACAGTTCTTCCCTGGTTGATATTGAGTAATTTGCAATTTTGTTGCTAATTTGCAATTTCTTTTGAGTAATGACCACAATTTCTAAAACAGACAAGGTGGAAAATACTGTTGAGTTGTCAGCTGATGTCATGATTCTGGTCTTAGCCAAATAATTGATATATTAGCTGCACACCTTGAACATCTCCTTGCCCATCTTTTTCCCCCGCTCCCCGTGTTGCGGACTCGACGACGCCGAAGGAGAGGGAGCTGAGGCGCTGGCTCCTGCACCTAAATGGCTCTCGCCAGCTGGAGTCACAGTCGTGACGGGGGCGAGAGTCTGGAACATGGCGGCGGGCAGGGTGCCCACAGGTTGGGCAGGGAGGTAGGCTGTAGGGGGGAAGGCTCCGGCTGCCATGGCTGCCCACTGCTGCTGGGTGGCAGGGAAGATGTTGGCCTGGCCCCAGATGAGAGGCTGGCCACCTGGCAGCACCTGGGCTACTGGACCTAGAGGAGACTGGACCCCGAAGGCCAGTGGTGTTTGGGCTGCAAACGCCTGCTGGGACCAGTGGCCAGGTGGTACTGCTCCCATTGTCACATAACCTGGTGGTGAATGTGAGAGACAAAACAACTGGAGGTTAGGTAACAAGGAATGCAGATGTTTTGCACAATTTTAATGAAATTATAACCAGGTAAGAAAAAAAGACAGAAGTGGAAGTTATTAGAATATCCACAGTGCATTTACTCACCACTGCTGTTCTTCTACACACAAACACACACATACAGAATAACCTATGCATCACCAGAGAGTGCTGGCCTACTTTTGCCTGCGGCTAATGTGGTGTCTCTTAATGGTCATGGTGAACTATCATAATTACCTCCAGAATGAGGCAGAGTCATTATAAAAAGGCAGAGCTCGACACACACTCATTAAAATCACTCAAACTCATCAGTAGAAGCTTATTCTATTACACACTTGCTAGTCTTCGCTTTCTGGTCTCCAGTTGTTACCTACAGCAGAGAGAGCTGACATTTAACCTCAGACGCCCTGCGACACTGACATATGCAGATATGATGACAGAGAGAGAGAGCATATGAGAGAGGAGGAGAGGAGACGAACAGAGGTGAGACTGGGGGCAAAGAAAGGGAACAGAAAAACTATGAAGTATACATCAACACATAATTCACAGGAGCACTGTGCATACTGAGGAGTCTGTGCTACAATCATCTCAGCATGTTTTATTACTTTCCCTTGACCGACACAGTTGTCTCAGCCACAGGTAAATCAGTGGCATCTGAGGCAGCAAGCTAATGATGCATTTCATATTCAACACACAACCAACACCACCTTTTCTCCCCTTTCCCCTCCCCTCATCTACATTTCAATTCTATTCCATCCCTCTCTATTTATCTCACACACCTCCCCTCCCCCCCTCTCTTCTTCTCTCTCCTCTGCTTTCGGTCTCTGCATCTTCTGACTCTCCAGCTCCCTTTCATCTCTTTTCTTGACTCTCCCTCTCTCTCTCTATTTTCCCCTTCGCTTGTAGCAGTGGTGTATTTAAGCAGAAAATGAACAAGGTTCTACCTGAGGGCACAGATGCGGGATTGAAGGGAGCAAACAGTTCCGTGGGAGGCTGCAGGCCCTGCGACGGGTCAAGGGTGTTGGCTGGAGAGGCGGGGGTCTGCACAGGTTGCATTTGGAGGTCAGGAGAAAGACCGTGGAAATACAGTTAGGATTTTATAAAGCTGTAAATCAAAAAGTGTGCATGTATGACAGCTACTCACCGATGGAGAGGTGATGTCAGGAGGTGTGGACATGTCTCCAAAAATCTCTAATTGGTTGATATTCTGAGAATCACAGAAAGTACACACTTACAGTCAGGAACAACGGCAACACTGTCAAACTGAATGCATTATCTGAAGCGGTATACATTCCAGTGCAACATGCATCACAAACTGCATGCAACACGAAACTAGCTTGGTATGTTTGTGGTACCTACCTGAGCACTGAGGCAGCAACATAGAGGAGGTAACAGAGAGGTGAGGAGAGATGGGATAATGAGATGAAATGATCGATTATGGTGACATACCTACCAAGAGTTATCACAATCTTTGTCATCTGCTCCAGATAAAGATACTGGTCTAAAAACGGTCTACCACACCCCCCTGCATCATTACTGTACCAACGTCTTCTTCTGGACAACTCATTAATGTTCCCCTCTTGTAGAAGATGTGCGGTGTGCCTCAGAGGGAATAGCTATCAAAGACAGCAGCCTTTCTATTTGATCTGAATTTGTTCTGTATCGTTCTGTTTCCTTTCACAGTCTCCCCATGATCCCTCTCTTTAGTATCTCCCCCTTTTTTGCACATTAATAATATCTTTAGGCCAGTGGCAAGTGAAGGAAACTATTTTTAGTTGATAAAGGAATTTAAGCCTTGAATACATGGTCAGAGATTTGCATAAATCATGGATGTGGATAATTTCTTTAGAGATAATGAATGTTCTTAGAATATCTTCTCTCTCCTACTGTAGGTCACACATAGACCACAAAGTTCTTTATACATCTATCAGAAAATGGATCTGTGTGCATGGTGTTTTACAGTTATGGGTCTGTATGGGTATTTTACGTATTTTACAGAGAGAGGAGGGGGATATGAGGCTGTAATATGGACTATTGTTGCTGCAGAGTCTAGTGTAGAAGATAAAGATCACTCACCAGGATGATAAGCTAGATATCCAAGATACGAAAAATGGTGCAGTTACTATCCACAAGGACTGATAACGTGGTGTCCATGGGATTAAATTCACAAAACTAATTGAAAGAAACGCTCTTCTTGACCTAAAATACAATAAATTCTCACAGTGCTTACTGAAAGTTGCAGTACAGCACACTCTGTCAATAACTCAGAGGCTTTGCTGGTGTTCAAACGGTACAGGAAGTTGGACATTTATAGACTTTCTGTCCACTTTGTGTTCAGTCTCTTGACACAATATGCTTTACGTGTGTGGTGGTGGGGTGGTGGGGTCAGGGTTGCTGTGATTATCAGAGTGTTATGAATGCTTTATTAATGCGGTGTAAGCAGCTTGACTCGGTGCATGAGTCTGCAGGCCAGATGACCGTTGCTGTGTGCTAACCCCTCCCTCCTCGACCCCCACCAGTTCTCTGACAGTCACCCTGACCTTTATGTCCACTCCGCCCTTCCAGGACCTCCACTTGGAACTATTAGAATGTTTTTCTCTCGATTATACCGCTCCACCTCTCTCTTTCACACACGTACACATGCAGGTGTGAACGCACGGCTGCACATACGGTACTCAACTCTACTCCTGCCTCAACCTGGTTACTATGGCAACAGCAAGGTCGCATGTTTTATTCATAAATGACAGGGGTCAAGAGTTGGGTCGACTTACGACTACAGAAGAACAAAAGTAGTGCAGTACAGACGACACCAGGAGACATGAGATCATCTGAGGATAAGCCTAAAGACCCAGGGTTCTTTTGAGTTGCCCCTCCCAACCCCAATTTAAAACAAGAGTACTGTGCTTTGCTGTATGTATGTATGTATAACACCTTACCTCAGTCAATGTATCCAGGCCTAAGTCTATCAGATTTGCCACAGTTTTTTCTTGTTGTTGGGGTTGATCATGATTATGATGATGTTCATGATGAGGGGGGGAGGTGTTTTGATGTCCGTTCTGCAATCACAACCCCAGTGTTAGATGGCAGGCAGGATGAAAATGTTCTCACACAAACATATTAGTTGTTTTTCATTCACTCAGTGAGCAGGTGAAACAGATGGGAGTGAGGTGAAATGAGGCTTATTTAAGAGGGGAATGTGATGGTCTGCTGGTGTTCAAGTCACAATACACACTCATGTATAAACACACACACACACACACACACACACACACACACACACACACACACACACACACACACACACACACACACACACACACAAAGAGCAAGAGAGCAAGGTTGTTCTTTCAAGTCTTAGAGACCAAGTGAAGATTTAAAGAGGTTTAAAGATCATCTCTACCTTTAGTCTAAACTACAGCACTGAGCTGGGGTTTAAACCCCCTTTGTGTTCCTGTAAAGCCTGCTCCCCTGTGTCAGGAACCACAGCCTGAGACAAACCGACAGGCAGGCAGACACAGACAGAAGAGCTGGATTAACTAACATGCTGTGATGTATGTCAGAGCACAATGAGGGAGTGTGTTACATTATAGGAAGACACAGTCTCTCCAGATAGTTGCTCTCTGTCTTCACTACGTAGATCTCAATGAAATTAATGTTTGTGAATTACATTTGCACAAAGAACATTTTAAATTACAGGAAATGGCTAAAGATATTTATACTTAGTCTGTTTATTATTACCAATAAAACAGACTATTATTGCACCTATCCTGACAAAACTAACTGTCCAAACAACCTACAGCAATCTTTCAGCTATAGCAGAATGTTGACAGGTTCTGACAGACTTTTCTCCTGCACTGGCACTAAACCATAATGTGCAGACTGGCGTTGGTGCACAACAATATTACTGAGTGTATTCTTTTCTTTGGATGAAAGTGTGAGGTATGGCCACCATTAGCTGATAATGAAGAACAATAACAGCTTGCCCAATACTAATCAGTTCTTGAAATACTCTCCATTTTTCAACTGAATGTTTTTCTGAAAGTCTGGTGTCATAATGATTTATTTCAACCCATCTGATGGAAACACACCTCTACATCTAAAAACAATATATTTTACAAATTGTTGAGTGGAATTTGTCTCACTCTCTCTGTTCATCCCTTTCTCTCTTGCCCTGTCATCTATACCTCGGTGCTCATCATATGCTCTCACCATCTCTTTGCCCATCCCTTAATCTTTATCAGTACAGCCGCCACCTATCAATTAGCCATCTCCAGGGAAACAGTAATTACCTGTGCACATGTGTTCTGCATACAATTTACGTAGCCCCTTTAATTAACGCCACCTTGCTGATCCCCTGCCGTGTGACTGATCACACTGGCAAACGCCAACAACGCTGCTGAACTGTCACATGCAAACACAAATGCACTGTAACACAGACTCACAACTCTGAGCAAAATACAACCAGATTATAGTCACGTTTCTGTCTTTCACTTATTTGCTCAGTCAGTCGGTCTCTTTCTCTCTAACACATATACACTCACACCAAATCCAAACAATCACAATCCAGGAAGCTAGGGCCATCGTATCATATCATATCATACTAATCCAGGGTTTGAGGAGACTTGATGTGTTTGGCTTGTTGGTAATATACTGACCTCTACATGTGGACTCTGAAGTAGCGAAGCGTCTGTTGATTCAACACTCTCAGTTCTTACAGGGTCAAGGGCTCTGTAGATTGAAATGGCCTTATGTGTGTGCATGTCTGTGTGTGTGTGTGTATTTTATTGATTTGTCATCGTTTAAGAAGGTGACAGAGTAAATAACAGAAGAGATTGCTTTAGACGGGAGGTCGCGTTTCTGCCAGTGGTATCATTTCATCTGTCATGTAGTGTATACACACATAGACTGCAATGATCTCGTCTAATGCCACTGCCCACTATCAATCCTCTCCTGCCAATGAAATGAACAGTAAATCCACCCTAAATAACAATGGTTAGAAGACTTATGCTACCACTGGTCACTCCCCAATCAGTGATGTAAGAACAGGTGCTATTGCTGCATCCATACCATGTTGGCAGATTGGGAGTGTTCAAGTGTTCAAGCATTATTTCAAGATTCAAGAACTCAATGCAATACCTGTGGTCACTCCACATAAACAATAATGCTGCCTACTGTGTAGTACATATATATGTATACTGGGACTAGTACCATTCTCTAGGCTATATAGCTCCAACAACATTGGATTTAATTTATGCCATCAATAGTAACTTTACTCTGCAGTTCTTTCCACTAAATGTGCGAAATTTGTAGCTATCAGAAATTCTCAGTTTCTCCTTGAGGCTGCTCACATTTACAATACAATGTGAACACAGCATTTTGAGTGCTGATGGAAAAGACCTGCTGTGACATCACTGACTGAAGTGAACATGCTTTAAAGATTCAACCCATGGAGAGCAGCACAGCAGCAGTTTTCAGTCCCCTTCAAGTCTGGATTTATCTTACAATTAAATAAAAATGATCCTCAAATTACAATACAAGCTGTCTGCAAAAAAGAGTTTCTTACATTTCTGTAATCCATTTATATTTCTATGATCCAGGGTTTATTTTACTCCCTCTGACTGACTGGGAAGCAAAAAAAACTTGAATTCTTCAAATTTAAACCAGAATGGACGACTAGTCCAATTGGTTGCACAACAAGAGAGAAATATTGTATTTGTTCACATTCAGACACCTGCCAACACAAAGGCAATCCAAATAGCAGCATGTGTTGTGGGCTGGGTGAGGACAGAACAGAAATACTGTGGTGCCTGTAAGCTTCTTACCAAAGCTGGGGATAATAAGCAGCCAGAAAACTGTGAGACTGATTCCCAGCCTACCAAAATTCATAGAGCGGGATTCTGACTGCCAGTAGTGACGTGGAGGAGTCCAGTTTAGCGGTTTAAGGATGAAAGACCCGCTGCAGCAGAGTACACACAGAGATGGTAGGCTTTGACTGGACTGAGGGAATATTGGACTACAGGATAACAACATGAGATGAAGTGTGGAAATCCATTATGCACACACATGCACATAAACTCTTACAACCTGACACCAACACACACAGACACACGACAGCAGCCTGGTTATTGTGACTGTGGAGATTTTAGCAGATTAAATCAGGCAGTAATATAACTAGCACCTTTATAGGCAGATAAAGAGCAGCTGAGTTATAGTGCAGCCTGCCGGTGGTCAAGGTCATCTTTCATTATAACCACTAGCAGCGGGAGCCAATAACTAAAGCTTAAAGATATACCACATACACACACACACACACAAGTACTGTACATTCACACACAAATTGTGATATAGATTTTCAATTTAACTTATATGCATGAACAGGTTGAAAAACGTCCTGAGATATAAATTAAAAAATATGAGGTCATGCACATATAGCACATAATCAGGCTTATATTTTACATCCATTAAAAGAAAGATATGACAGTGACAGAACGTGTGTTCCACGCAATCAGGGATAAGGTCATGCAGGTTTATACCGGATTCACCACTGGCAAACCATAGCCAGGCATGCTTCATTGAGGAAACTGACATGACACACGCATTCACACACACTCACACTCACACACACACACAGTATCCAAATTAACCATAAGGAGCAGGCACCACGGAGCACAAGGCGGAAGGCACCAGCCACCACAGCTACAGCACAAGCAGAAGAGTAGCACAGCACACTGCACAAGGCACTGGGTCCCAGCAAACCTCTCAGGGAAAAAACCACAGGCACACTGGATCACTAGTGTGGGAGATAGGTTACAAGGAAGTAGCATCACTGGAAAATTAGAGCTTTCACGAGGCTCTAAAAGGAGACGCCATCGAAGGAAAGGCTTTACATTGAGGAGAATCAAGTAATGGTGGGACATCTGAGAGGTTTGTCTGAGAAGGGGAGGCAGGCTTTAGGGGTAGTGGGACACTGGCAAACACACGGTCACTCACTGGGTGTCGCTTTGGGACGTCATAGACCCCTTCCTTCTGCTGACTGGTGGGAACCTACACAATCGGCCAATAGAGTCAGAGAACAGCCAAGAGAGCCTGTTACCTCTGGATTAATCAAACAATGAAACAGTCTTTACACATCACTCTTACAGCACTGCGACACACTGGATGCCAACACGAAACCCTGGAACCTGGCTGCTCAAGAATCAAATCAATCACTAGTATTGAGAGAGAGTGAGTGTGTGTGTGTGTGTGTGTGTGTGTGTGCAGTCATAATCAGAATTAAAATCTGTGGAGTGAGAACTCATCTACTAGGCTAATCAGTAGACTATCAGCCTGCAGTGATGGTCTCTCTCTCTCTCTCTCGCTTTCTCCCTAATAAAGAATGGATAAGGCTGCTTATCACACCCACAGACATGTAATAACTCAGATTGTCACACACGTGGAGACATGTAATATCTCTATGTCACACAGGCAGATAGATTTGACAGTGTGTGCAATGAGGAGAAACAATAAGCACTGATATGTATCAATCCTGGAATTCCTATAGTTTGGTTTCTCCTACAGTTTGAAACAACGGTGACACAATGTCTGAAGTGAAGTTTTGTTCTTCCCTAGTAGGATGTGTCCTAATCAGAATGTGTGGTAAATGAAAAATAGCACTGATGAAGAATGTGGATATCTATCTAGCACAGCCTGTCCCATTCTTTCTCCCCCTCTCAACGCTTTGTTTACTCCTTTCACATGTTTATTTCCAGAAGCTTCCATCTTTATTCATACATTAGTTCCTCTGTGGCTAGAGGCTGGCTGAGACTCACGTTTCTTACGCCTGATGTGTGTGGGGGTTTGTTTGTACGTGTATGTGTGTGAGCGCGTTTCTCTGTTTGTTTATGTTTGTGCACGCGCCAGCACTTCGTCTATTTTCAATCCATTTTATTTAAAGATCAAACGAGAGGCTGGTGATTAATCTTTCTTTCCCCCCGCTTTCTTTCATCTCCTCGGGAAAAGAGGGAGGGGAGAAAGAGAGGAGGGGTCCGCCTTCCACACAGGCAGGAATAACCTCCACATCCCCTCCACACACACACACACACACCGTACCCTCCCCCTCTTCATCCCTTGGAGGTCTACCCACGCCTCTGAGGAGCGCACCCAGAGAAAAGCTTGTCTCCCTGGGGTAGCTAGCTTTAGCTATATGGGCCCTCTAGAGAGTGTTGGCTGGTTGTTCGCCTCTGATTCTTACAGTCTTTTATTTCCTGTATCTACATTTTTTTGAGTTCAAAAAAGATGTTTTCGGAGCAAACCACAGCATATTTATCCCATAGCCAGCATTTATTGGTTAGCAAATTAAATGCTTTGTTGGCAGCTTCACCACAGTGTGTATAATTTACAGCTGACTACAAGATCATGAGGATATAACTGAGACACAAGCGAAAAAAGTCAAGCTTGTGAGTACCTGATAAATGCTCTCTTCTGATTGGTCACGGATGGGCTCGTGTCCCGCCTCAAACACAATGTACTACAACATCAGCAGCAGAGGGAAGACAGGGAAAAGAAGTAAGAGAGAAATTGGAAGATAAAGAAATTGAGAGAAAGGTGGTGAAATTGCAGAGGTGATTAGTCAAACAGCATTGTCAATAGGTTCTCATTAAAAAAGCAGTTAAAGAAAAGATTGGGGTCAGACAAGGAGGGGAGTTTAAGCAGCAAAAATTCACAGCAGCTGAGAAAACCAACAGATCTTTCGGCTAATCAGGCACCCTAACTGGCAGACATGCACACAAACACACGGTTATGGACCGATGAAGAACACCTCCTCGTGTAGACATCTGCCCCACTGTAACCAAACAGGGGCTGTCTCCCCACAGTGCACACAGAGAGGAGCAAGCTGACTGGCTAGAATGCAGCAGGTGAAAGCAGCGGTGTGATTGGTCAGGAAGTTACCTGGTAGACTGGGTCCTCCAGATCCTCCTCCAGTATTGTCTGCAGGTGAGCGGCGGCAGGAAAGAGAGGGAGAGATCAAACAGGGAGAAAAGAGGAGTAGAGGGGAGAAGACAGGAGAGAGGGAATAGGCGGAGAGTTAAGCCGGTGGAGTAGAAAGAGTAGGCGGAAAGCACAGCAAGACATAGCAGCTTCCCAGCATTCAGATAATCGTTTGGCAATCATTAGAGAGAGACAGTGACAGAGAGATAAAGATAAATTAAACAGCAGAGATGTAAAGAAGACAGAAGAGAGTGAGGTGAAATAAGCACAATGGGCAGATGGTGCCACTGATGAAACCTGAAAGTAGGTGCTCTGCATGTCATTCGCTTGGTTTGATGTTTTTAATGTTTTTTTTTTTTACTTTTTTTAAGTCTTACTTGACTTTACTGTCAAGAGTCTCTCAGATGAAGCTCATTATACTTATGGCAAATGATTAAGGAAAGTGTAAAATGGGCAAAAACTGATAACAGAGAGCTGGTAAGTGTACCTGGTAGACCGCCTGCTCACACTGCTTGTCTTTCTGAGCCTTCTTCTCCATCTCCTCTCTCTGCTTTATCTCATAGATGAGCTGGAACAAGTCCCGCAGGTCCAGAATCACAGGTTCAGCCTAGGAAGAAAAGGATACATTATTCACACATTAAAACACTGGCATAGCAGGGGTCCAGACAGAGGGCTCCAGCAAAAAAAAGTTGAACTGCGATGCAACTTCACCCAGCAATGCACAACGTTGGCCAGTTGATAACAAGTTGATAACTTGATTGTCTTGTCTTGTACTAACTATAGTCCAATGTTTTGGCAGCCTTCAAACTCAGGGACATATTACGCAAACTAGCCAAGTGAGAAATGTAATTTTTCCACCTTGCAACACACCCCGGAAGTCCAACCGATTAGGCAAAATGAATCAGAAATAGCTGATTGGGTTGTAGACATTTGGTTATGGATGATGCCATCAGACCACAAGCCTGAAATAATGTGGAACACCAATGGGATGTTTTTGTCCAGCAGCATATTTAATTTGTGAATTTTGGCTTACAGGAATGTATCAGCATTGACAAACACAGACATTTGTTTGTCCAAAACAGTGATTGATTCTGTTTTCTGTGCTTCTATGATTGGTTTAACACTGACCAATCCCTGCAGTGTTAGTGAAGCAATGCAGCGAGTGGCAGACTTTGTGAATTTGCTGCTTATGATTGGGATGTTAAACCAGGCTAAGGCAATACTTGCACACAAAGACACACTAATCGAGAAAAGAGCATATAAGCACTTACCTGCACAGTCACTACATACTCTATTCCCTCTCTAGCCCTGGTTCAGACAGTGACAATAGACAGTGACTGATACTGGCCTGTTGTAGCTTGTACCAGCTCTCTTTTTAGGGGGGCAAAAGTAATGACAACAAACCAGTAAGATGACTCATAACTTACAACTACTGTCACAGCACAACAAAAACGAGTTGTATAGTACAATAGTGTTTCAGACATAATGAATTATTGCCTGGAGCTATGTGAAGTGTACCCAGAGTTCACAGACTGAGCGCTGCCTTGCATAGAGTCGCTCTACTTCAGTGTTGTCTTTCTGCAAGATGTTCTCAGCTGCATATTGCTCATGACAGAGACACTTGGGTAAACGGTGGCTCCTGCTGAGCCAACAGTGAAACATATTGTCACTGTCAGAGTCAGATCATCTTTGCTTTGACAATACATGCTCTAATCTCCATCTTTTCTCTCACTTTTTTTATTCCTCTTTCTCTACTAAAATTTCGAGGTAAGAGAAGACACAGAGAGCTGAGAAAAGTACTGAATTTTAGAACCGTAAAAGTAGAAAGCTTCGAGGATGATCTAGGATGAGTGGCTAGCTTATAGGACCATAGAGACGCGCTAACCTCAGCACTCTTGATTCAGAGGTCTAATTCAGACCCTATGGCAACAATGACGAATGATTTTAACAGAGAGTGGTAATAGATATAATAATATCATAATAATTTACTGGAGGTCCTGTACACTGTTCTAATAAAATCTGCACAGATCAGGATTTATGGTTAGGGGAAAACTCTCCAATCTCCCTGAATTTTAATACTACAGATTTCCCCTTTTTGCCCAAATTAAATAGAATTTACCTAACCTGCCTCATCTAAATCCAATTCAGGTAGTGATTTCCTACAATTTCTAAAATGCCTTTTGGCCTTTTTACAGGAATAATCACATAATAGAAACCAGAGGGCCAACGTCTGTCCAAATGGACAAACTGGTACTTTGCAGTATCTCTGATGGATTTTTTAAATTCATAATTGTTGAACCTTGGTGCCAAATGGTGAATTCAAAAAGTATTTACTCCTTGACACCACAGATGTTTTGGATAATTAAAAATAACATTTTGCCACTGAACTAAAACCTATACTGTGACTATCCTAAGTTTCAGTCACATAATCTACATTCCGTTGGTTATTCAGGGTAAAAATGAGCCATCAAACAACAACAACCAGAAATGTACAGTGTACCTTGCACATGAAAAACTAGATGATTTTTAAAGGTGTTAAGATACTTTAGGCTGGACTTTTTGATTAGGAGTGAAATATAAAGCTTGTTCCTACACCAAGTGAAACCCCTGTCCAATGAAAGCTACACTCTCCAATGATGGCTGAACCACATTATCGCTGCATTATTTTCATTTACTGTTGATGTTATGTGTTCATGCTCAAAATTTTCTTTCAAATTCATCAAAGAGATGAAAATAAAAGATTAAACAACTTCAGCTTCACAGACGTGTTCTGGACCGACTCTCAAAGAAGACTTTAAGCTCTCTCTGGATGACATAACAAATAGACCTATTCATATTAATTACAACGTTACTTCTCTCAAATGTGAGGATGTAGACTGTGAGGGTACTGAGAGAATGACTCTGCAGACTGACCACAGAGAACAAATATCAGCCCTGTCCTCCACAATGACTCCTCTAAAACCAGTCAAGTGTCCATTTACATCCATGTCTGTCCAGACTCATAATATTTGTAGTGAAGACTTTGAAGGAATTTAATAACAGATATTAAGTGTATTTTCCTTGTATGTGTTCACATGTTTGGCCAATAAAGCTGATTCTGATACAACACAATTTTAATCATAACAGTAGACATTGATTCAGATATGGATGCTGCTGCAAAGAAGCAAATTCTAAAACGTGGATGCTTCACACACATCTTCAACCCGGCAGCACAGAAGATCTAAATAATCACCACAGTTTCACGGTGGAGACCCAAGATTAGTGTCACCTATTCACTATCTGACCAAATGTAAATATGAAATATGAATGAAATATGTTCACAATCTGCCCTTCTGTTCTTGAGTTATGGTGTTGAATAATGGACAGAAAAGTGTTTTTGCAGAACATTATTATGTCACAGTGAAGTTGACCTTTGACCTTTTGGATATAAAATGTCATCACTTCATCATTTTATCCTATTTTTGTATGAAACTTTGCATAATTAGCGTATGAATTCTTGAGTTATGGACAAAAATTTGTTTGTGAGGTCCCACCAAAATGTATTCAGTTCATCCTTGAGTCCAAGTGGACATTTGTGCCAAATTTGAAGAAATTCCTTCAAGGCGTTCATGAGATATCACGTTCATGAGAATGGGACAGGATGGACGAACAACCTGAAGACAATTACGATACATAACACAATTTTCTTGTGCTAAGACTTTGAGTTGAATAGTAAGCCAATTACTTTTGAATGTACTCCTAAATTGGGCTGTTCGAAACAACCTTAAGTCTTCGTCTTCTTCATGACGACAGAGACGCTTAGTTAATTCACATCAAAGTGGTTACGTTCCAATTACAGCCTCAGCCGTAAGCTATGTGCTTCCATCGCTCTCATTGTCTGTTCCACAACTCTTAGTCCTTAGTGCAAGAAAAGTCTGGTTTAAATCCTGAAAATGGGAGTAAAATATAATTGTGACCTTTTCCCAGGTACACACCAAGTAAATTACATTATTAGCCTTTTTTTTTTAATATTTCTTTTTGTAGTGTTTTTGCCTTTATTGGTTAATTGGCAGTAAAGTAGCAGACAAGAAACAAGGGAAAGAGATGGTCATGATATCCAACAGTGGTCCCTGGCTTGAATCAAACCAGGGTTGTTGCAGTTATATGGCATGGCAACTATTCAGCTACTGGGAAGCTCTGTGACAGCTTAGTTGACTGATGAGAACTTAGCCTTTTGCTACACTGTTCAGCAGGGAAGAATTTGGTGAGTACAAGTCGGGCTGCTGTGTATGTTCAGTACGGCCTGATGTGTGTGTGTGTATCTGTGTGTGACTGTGTGTATCTGTCTAAGTCAAAGAGCCACGGTTCATGGCCTAGGAGGATGGATATGCCATTAGAGTTGGTGACACACACTCAAACCCTCATCGACTCACTATGGGAAATCAATACGGCTACAGAGTGAGCCAGCTGGATCCAGACTAAACAAGCCAAGCACACAGACATAACATCAGCAACAACAATCATAACAGGTACAAAAGGGGTGCTCAATATCATATAGAGCATGTTGCTGCAGGACTGAACTTGAGCCCTTTCACACACAGAAACATACACACAGAACCTAGAGCTCTACAAAGTAAACTGTTGTTTGATGAACGGCATAAAGGGATGTGAGCTGGTGTTCAAGGGTCCTTATTTAAATGTCAAGAGGTTCATCCTACTGAGAAGGCCTCCATGTATGACACATTAACCTACATACAACGGGTGTACAGCAAAACATGTACAAACACTTGCTTAGCACATTTTAATTATTTTTTCTTCTTTGTAATTTATTGTGCTATATACCCCCCATGAGCTGTGTCCTTAATACATTCTGAATTGAAATGTACTACACACACACACACACACACATTTGGACACAGTTTCCTACAAACAGACACTGACCGACTGTGCAGTCTTGATAGCTACGAAGCGGTGGTTCCCTTCCTTCCCGCAAACGTAGCCAAAGGCTCTGTGGTCCGTGATGTCCTTGGCAATGTAGGAGATCTCGTGGACCGCATGGTGGTGTTGAAGGACCTGTAAGAGACCATGAGACATGATCTTTGATAACTCATACAGATATAGTCCAGAAACTGCAATATAGTTTTTTTTCTTGAAGGACTATGACTTTATTGATATGAATATTTGAAAGTTATGAAGTTTTTCTCAAATTTTCTGACACAATTGTGTTTATACAAGTGTTTATAAATGAAATTTCAGAATACCCATATTTCCATTAGAAATTAATGAATATAAATATAACAAAACATAATAAAACTTGGTAGAAACATAAATAGGGCACCTCTCTCAAGTTCAATGCACTATTTCCTCATTCTCTGGGGTAAAGCACTTTCATGAAAATAACGCACTTTGTGGATTAATTTGATTAAATTAAGTTTCTGATGTACAAAAGCAACATTGTATCACAATATTAGGGACATGAAGACACTACTAGATACAAGTGACACTTATTCACGCAAACACACACACGTGCACGCACACACACACACACACACAAAAAGACACACACAAAGATACAAGTGCAAGAATGTGAAGAAGTGAAGAATTCACCAAATTACTGTACACTTTTCCAAAAACTGCAACCTGTTGGAAGTGGAAAAAAGTGACATGCAAACTCCCCCAAGTGTACACACAGAAACAAGCACTCTGACACAGAGGTCTTGTATCCTATGTTAAACTGTTTCTAGCTCCCCTGCCCTCTCTAGTTTAGCCTGGGTGAGGAGTGCCAAGCTGGCATTGCCCGTGGCAGATGGCACTGTTTTTCCTGAGGACAGAGGGGGGGATCAGTGACAATCACAGCTCTGCAAGCTGTCGACTTGATCACTTCATCTGTGCCCTCGCTCACAACACACACAAACACACTCTTCACACACACACACTCACAACATAATATGCAATAGCCCTCTGTTAAGTCACACTAAATGTCTGCTTTGTTGTTATTGTCAATGCCAGCTGCATGCTGGGAGCAGAGAAACACAGTCAACATAATGACCCAGTAGCCCTTGAGTGCATGCAAGGGGTTGGAGCTCTATACATCAGAGGCTAAAGACACACATCTGCTTTCTATGAAGCTACTTCAGAAGGAAGTGTGGCGGTGTAGAATGACATCAACTTAATATGGGGGCACTGGCACACGCACACACACAAACACACACACACGGGCGCACACACAAACACACACATGGGTGCACACACAAACACACACACACACAGCCCCAGCAGAAATAGATAATCATTGTATGAGTCATGTCTTCTAAATTTAATAATTAGAGTAATGATTATTATTATCACCTCTGATTGACCTGAAAATGACAGCTAAGATGGTGCATGCACACGCACAAAACACACACATGCACACACACACACATCCACACACAGCTCATTTGCAGAGCTTATTGAATTATCTCTGGGTGGGTGCCGAGGTGACAAAGAGGAACTCTGATTCGAAGAGAGCAGAGAATGAGATGACTGCATAAATTCAACTGCTCTACCTCATCATAGTAGCAAGTACAGCTTGCAGAGTAGAAACAATTTACATGTACAGTCAGTAAGTACCTACTTAGTCAGGTTTCTAGTGCTGAACACCATCCACAGGTGGTCACATCACAGTCATACCATTCCAATTTAAATAGGCTTAATTAGGTTGACACATTGACATCAGCATGCCTTCAGACACTGCCAATTTTCTGGAATAATCTTATGACACCACTGTTTACAAATTATAAAACAGGTAGCAACAGCTAGATCATTGCCAAGAAGGGATGCATCTGCTCATTTTCAGCAATGGTCATGCATGCTTAACTGTTACAGGTACTGGCGCTTCTGGCTAGCTATGATAGTAATTTACCCTGGCCTCTTATCAATGTTATTGAAAAAGCATGTTTACTGCCAATGTTTAAAAGTACAATGAAACCGATGATCAAAAATCAGTCTGAAGAATGACCCTATTATCTTAAAATGAAACTGAATATGAAATGGACTTCGCAATTTGATTTTCAAATTGGCAAGCAATGTGCTATCTATAATTTGCAAAGTGGGTTTTTAGACATACATTTATTTCCAACTTGAAATTTTTAATTTTAATTTCACTTTTATGACGTTATGCATCCACATGTGGCAAATTACATTTTAGTGTGATTTCAATGTATTATTGTCAATCCTGGACTTCTGCAGCCCTCAAACAACCAGTCAACTGTCTTGGTCAAACTGTTTTGGTGATGACATGATAAGCAGTTCTTTATTTAGTCTGAATTCTTGCTGCTGTATTCCCTTCAAGGTTCTACTGTAAACTAGTGGTGTACTGAGCTGTTATTTGCACACTTAAAATTGGAACAAATGTCATTATTCTCCTCAAATCTTACCAGCTATGAGACATTTTTACCAACAAGACTGACTGCTGTTTCAAAATGTTGTTGTTACATCATTCTTTGCAACAGTGTGATACAGGAGGTCCGCTGCTGGAGCTGACACATCTGGCAGCATCAACTATCAGATGCCGTTCAAAGTTGCTTAACAAGATGCACTCTCAGGGGAAGTGAATTGTTTGCAAAAACAGGTGGTTGTATCAAAAAAGCCTCTCTTTCTCTCCAGCACTGTTGATATGCACTACTAGTGTCTCTCACAATCTCACACACGGTGTCAGTGTCTCAGAGGGACTCTGGGCAGAATGCCCTTCAGCAGTTGCTGGCCAGTGAACCAAGATATTCCCCGCTATGCTGGGAGTGGGGGGGCAGCAGCAGGATACTGACTCTCTCTCCTTCTTGCTCTTCCTGGAGGGGAGACATCATCACAGAGCCTGCGGAGGCTGTCCAGTCTCCAGCCAGTAGGACAGGACTGAGATTAGCAGTTAGCTTTGAGGTTTAATTAGTTCTTTGCAAGAGGTAGCACTGCTGTGGTTACTCATACAGAGCTCTCTGTCAGTCACTAACACACATACATACACCTATGTTGGACTATACCAGTACTTTTTTATGAACAGTTTGCACACTGTAGTCCAGAGAGAGAGTAAGAGAAGGAAAGTTAGAGAAAGAGTCAAGAAGACACCAACATACAGAGCTCCTAAAATAAAGTTCCTCTCTCACCTGTTTGTCTCGGTTTTCACAGGCACACACACACACAATTCACCTGACAAACCCATTCATCTGCTTCCTGACCTTCTCTTATGTCATGGGATCCACAGGGAAATACCAATGTCCCATTGACACTCACCCTGGCTTTTTTGCGATGACACCCTGTGGTCTACACCTACTGTCAATCCCCACTCAACCCTTGTTCATCCTCTATAGCTAGACCCTCATTTAATGCTGTCATTCCTCTGTGGCATACTCTGTTGTTAAACTTAAACCTGATTAGACCCAATGTGAATGTATGGAAGCATCTGGCCATAAATACCAGTGATGCTAGTTGCATCTCTCCTTTGTCTTGTTAGCCTTGCTTAAGTTACATCTCCATCCATATGAATAACTTTGCTCCAGGGTATGTCCTTTCCTCTGTGTCTACTGTTTTTTTACATAGCCCTCTCTGTTGGCTGAACTGAACTAATTTGATCTTTCTGATTTCATCCTGTGAGGGAGCAGCAGGCCAGTGAGCTCAGCCTCTCACTCTTGTGAGTTCTTGACCTGACGTGGTGCAGTGGCCCTGATGAGACTGGCAAAAAAGGCTTAGGAGGGTGGTGCACTCGTATGTCTGCGTGTGCGCGTGTGTGTGTCTTGACGCACTGAGAGAGAGGCTGACAGAGAGAGAGAGACATGCTGGCCTGCCCTATGTTAGATTAATGTCTCCCCTCTTCTTCTCCTCCATCTCAAGCACCACCTCCCTCCATCCTGCACGACCTTCCCTCCTCCAAGAGAGAGACCATCCATCCTTTCGTTCACCCATACATCCATCCGCCCATCTGGCTGACTGATGCACAGGAGGGGAATGAGACTGTCAAGATCCCTGAACCTCAGCAGAGTCATTCTCTCTCTCTCTCTGTGTCTCTCTCTCCCTCCCTCCCTCCCTCCCTCCCTCCCTAGCCATTAGGAGTGGTTGAAGGACTGATAGTAAGGACAGCATATCTCTATAGTTAATATTAATGTGCGGAGACAGAGGACAAGGTCTCCCTGTAGAGAGCTTTACTTTGACATATGCTCACTGATTCTACACCTATCCCTCTAACTCTGTTTCAGTCTGTCTCTGTCCCTCCCACCCATCCTCCCTCTATCTGTCTTTTTCACATTCTTCTTTTCTCTCTCCTTTTCTTTCTTGGCCTTTTCCTCTACATCTTCTCCCCTTTGACTCTACAACTCCCTATATATCTCTGGTTCTTTCTCTTTATCCCTCTCTATCTTTTGGTGTAGAGTTTGAGGCGTCAGGATGGGGAACGAGACGAAGAGAAATGAGGGTTATAAAAAGAGGAATGAAGGATTGGACTGTTGAGGGATGAGTTTGGCTGCATGCAATATGGCTGCCATGTGGGAGGCCACTGGTTACTGTGTCCTGCCCGCCTAATACCCTGCACTTCTGAATTACTGCTGGATGCACGCACACACACACACACACACACACACACACACACACACACACACACACACAGTGACATCCAGCTCCTGTCGAGGTGTAAATCTCAGGCTTACCACGTCAGCTACTAAAGCCAGGTGCAGAGCAGCAAGCTTCATTCTGTATTTTAACCAGACTGCAGATTCACAATCAGGCTGACAGCCAGACAGAGTGAAACAGGTAGCAAACATTGCATATTTAGATGATGTCACAGCAGCAGATGTTAATGCTGTATTGTGTTTTCCAGCTGCCAAAAAAATATATATATATATAACATGCACAAAGGATCCTAATAGACAATGGGCAAACCGTGCCAAGCACCTTAATGGACTTTTAAGAAGTTTTTGTGATTTAATGGGACACAAATTTTCCGTTATTGACACAAATCGAAGGTAAAATGGGCTGTTCAGTGAGGCTTCCCTCCAAGTATCCTAGGAAATGTAGGCATTATATTTCTTGCTCAAGGATACAGTGACAGGTATGGCCAGTTGGGGGATCAAACCTAGACAATACCTGTCAGAGGATCCTTGAGTAAGAAATTTAAAAAGAAATCACTTTGCTCTATTGGTCACTTTCCCTTGAGCTGCAGGCACACATACTGTGCAGCAGCATTTAACAACTGAATACACAGCTTGTCTTTCCAGAGAATGTTAAATCCTGTTAAATCTTGGAGTTTAAATTCATTGGTTTTTGTGGAGTTTAGGTTATTCTCAAGATCTAATTGGATAGTAAGAAAAAATGTCTGGCAAACTGATTGACACAGGAAATTGAGAAAAGGAAAACAACAAAAGACAAGCAGGAATGATAGCAGGCGGATAGCAAAGCCTTGATAGATCTAGTCGGTCAACCAGAAAAGCAGCCATGTACAATGGAAAATGCATAATCCAGGAGCATAATATAAAACCAGTGTTGTCGTTGTCTGCAGAGAGGCAGACAATGGGATAGCCATGTTCTCTCATCTACTGAGGCCTTGTTCTCAGGGTTTCAATTAGGGCCTCCTGATTTCCCCAGGGGTCCTTCCCTCTCATGGAGATGCCTCATTAACAGAGGAAACACACAGAAATGGTGCATGCAGGCGTGCACACACGCACACAAACAAACAAACACACACGCACACACAAAAATGCACACATACACACAAATTTGCTTCTGAGCCTACCCCTGACTTCTCATCAAAGATCTTGATCCCTCCAAAGGAAACAGTCAGAAACACTTTCTGTTTGTGTTCTCCTTTAGACCTCGCTGCTGCAGCTATACCCTGCGGACAGGAAGACACACACACACACATACACAGACAGAAATGTATTCAAAAAGCAATATTAGCAGCAGGACATGTACAGTTTATTGTATCTGCTGGCAAGGTTAAGTCTGTTATAACCCTCTCTTGGGCAACCTTGCTCTCTAATAAAACATTTTCTTATTTGATTGTATATTAATCTTTTACTTGTCAATAACAGAACAAATACAGATGATGATCTCTGCAAAAATCCGGAATGAAAAAAAAGCATTGCATATTGGGATCACTCTAGAACCAACTAATAAATTGTGGTGTGACATCAATTTCTACACCCACAGTAGCCTCTATAGTCCATTTAAAGTATTCAGACCTGTGCTTGTGATGGATATTAACAATCATAACTTGGACAAAACTTTGCATAACTCTGGTGCTGAATATTTGGTAGATATTCATTTATTCAACACCTGGTGCACCCAACAAGCAATAGTACATTAAACAATATATTTGTGATTAATGGAAGAGGAAGAAAACTGGTTAGAAATTTACAACAATATTTTTCAAACACTGTATACTGTAATACTGTAAACTCTGACTTCCAGTACATTGATATATTGCTAAATGTTAACATATAACAACAATGTTATTTCCCATATTAAGAAATATCCACTATATATCGAATGTCATACAGCAACTTGAGTTGTCAAAAAGCATTCCGGGAAATGACAGAAATCAGTAATGACTGAAGAAGTAAACAAGGCAGGTACAGCAAAAAGTTAAATTGCAACATGACAACATAACTGCCCCCTGAACATACTATAACATATTGATGATTTATAACTCTATTACTGTATCTAAGTGTGGAATTTCCCTTTTACGTTCATCTCAACTCCATTTGCATAGGTGAGTCACAAAAGGAGAGGAGAAGAGAGGAGTGAGATCAGAGAATTGAGAGAGCTGGGGTAGCAGAGGGAGGAGCAGTAGGAAAGAAGAGGTGGAGAGATCAGAGAAAAAGAGTTGATGGATTTCCTGTCTGAATAAATGAGGAGGAGGGAAGCTGTTTGATCAATGAGCTGTCTATCCTCTCCTCACCCCTCTACACCTCAGTTGGATAGAGTTTTCACTACACATAAACAAAACGTAAATGTAATTTTGCCAATTTAAATACAGTATCTTCTGCACAAATTGGATCCAATGTGTTAAAGGACAATTAATAATGAATAAGATGCTCTTCACACTGACTGTGTATTCAGACTCTTTCAACATACATTTGTGCAAAAAAAGTAGGCTTTATACAAAGTTTCTGTTGATATTTTCTAGTGTAACATCATTTAGAAATATGTTTTACATATGCATGATGCAATAAAATATTTCAGATCAGCTTGTTCATTAGGATGTTATTTAAAAATGAATTAAAAATGGCCTATTTTTCTTCATCTTTATCCTCTCTCATCTGGCTCTCTCACCTATCATCCAAATTATTCTCCTCCTATATGCCTTCTCTCCTCTGCTAACTGCCCCATCTGTCTCCCTCTCTCTCTAATTGTTCCTGTCCTTGCAAATGAGACACTCACCCCGATCCCCTTCTCATCCATATGGCTAACCTCCTCACTTCCCCCTGCACTGATCATCGTCATCCCTATAAATTATAACGGCCCTATTTTTTATCTATCTTCTTTCACCCTTCTCCTCTGGCAAATTGCAACAAACTATACATGCATGCACATACACACAGGCACAGTTATGCTGTGATGTACAATACATGCATATTTAAAAGCGGAAGTTTAGAATATGCATGAAGTTAGAGAACTATTTATGGACCGACAACTGTGTTGGCTATTGATGTTCAGTGGTTTTTGTGGGCCATGGAACTTAATGTGGCTCTAGGCGATCATGTTACATTATTTCTGGGGGTTGAAGTCTTACAAATTCAGTCATTCTCTGCAACTAACATACAAAGATGCACAGAGTAAATTAAAAGAACAAAAAAAAATTAATTTAAGACACATTCACAAAGAGAAAATATAGAAGAGATAGACTTTCTTTACCTTGAGCTTCATCATCGAGTCCTGGCAGAGTTTGTCTCCACGGGCTGCGGTGACCTCATCCAGGCCGATGAGCTTGGCCTTGTAGCGGATGCCATCGCCCTTAAAACGCCTGATGAGAGTCGCCTCGCTGCGATCCTGCCCTGCAGACACACATACACACAAACACTGCAGTCCACAGTACATCTTCCAGTCAAGGACCTCCATCTACCTCAGACCAGTGCTATTACCTTGGGATCATCAATCACATAGACCACAAAAGACTTCAACACTAATCTAACAAAAAAACAACCACAGCACAGGTCAAAGCTACTGATGTTCGCAACATCTTGTAATGTGACTAAATCAGATCGAAGGTATGCATGCATTGAACTGCGGTATCATATGAATGGCACTAGTCAATATACTCAGACGCATGAATCAATGTTGTTCAGCGGGATTAGAGTTGAAACTGTGACTGCTCTCCTCTTCAGCTATTTCTCCTGCAAAATAATGGCGTGACATTTTGCTCTTATCTCCCCTGTCTCCCGCACTCCTCCCTCTCTACTCACCCTCTATTGTGTGTGAGATTGTCAGCATTGTGTGCATGCATTGGTGAGTGTCGGCGTAGTCGTCGCATGTTGACCTTGCTCTTGTCCAGGAAGTCTCTATGTTATCTCCTGAAGTGACTACTGCGCTCCTCTTCACAAACAATACAGAGCAAAGAGAGAGAGAGAATAGCCACTAATAAGGCTAAACTTGCGTCCTCTTTGTGTTGTACTCTCTCCATCTTTCTCCAATTCAGCATCTCTATCCCTGACCTGCAGTGCGCAAACATTTCATCATCAAATATTGCATAGGGGGCACACTCCTGCATCAGTGTGTATCTCTGCATTGTGTTTCTCAGCGTGTATATGTGAGT
This sequence comes from Euthynnus affinis, assembly GCA_029490765.1. Lineage (NCBI taxonomy): Eukaryota > Metazoa > Chordata > Actinopteri > Scombriformes > Scombridae > Euthynnus > Euthynnus affinis. The sequence continues at coordinate 10,790,576 of CM055848.1, forward strand.
GAAAGACTGCAAGAGCGATAGTGAGAGGGAGAGGCATAATGATAATGCAGCATATTCAGATAATATATTGAGGCATTAGTTCTGTACTCTATAACAGCGTGACTCTTGGAAGGTCATAGCCGGAGTGATGGAGAGGTCCCACTCCTCCTCTCCTCATTCTTTCACACTCCCTCCATTCACACAGAGTCCCAACAGCATTGCAGTATACTAGAAATGAGCCCTTTAACCACAGGCGAGAGCATCATGTTATATGGCACTTTTGAATCATCTTTGTCCAACACTAATCTCCCACCTCCCCCGGCTTTGTCTGCTGGCCCATACACACACAAACACACACAAGCATGCCCGTTTCTAAATGCTTCATTTGCATCACCTGAATTGAATCATATTTACACAGGATTTTAGAGATCGGACAATGTTTAAGAGACAGAGAATTTAACAGAGAATAAAGAGGATTCTCATGGTGAGTTGTTGGGTTAGCCCTGAACTATAAAAACTTCAAAAAGCAAGTCTTAAAAGTCCAAGGTTGCTAGAGACCATATTTGTGAAAATACATTTGTCTGAGAATCCTTGTCCCATGTGAGGGGAAAATGGGAACACTGTCTCAAAGAGAAAAACACTTCACTCTGTTTCCCATTGATAAAAAATAACACCCACCCACCCACACACATACACACACACACTAACTCCAACATGGTGTGAATGAGCTCATCCCTCTGAATCATTGAACAGACAAGCACTCAGTCACAGTCCTACTTGGAGTAAATCATGATTGTCTGCCTCAAAGTCTTTGGAGACATAAGTGCTGCAGAACATCTGTCCTTATTTTGGAGAGAGTGAGACAGAGCAGTGGCGCCGCTCTCTATTGTGTCACGTCTCAGTTGGGCTGAGATTAGAGTAAGTGATTAAACCACTGGAGGATTGTTCTGTTCAACATGGAGACGTTTGAAGACATTTAAATATTGCCTTCATTAAAATTGAAACAGTCCCGTGAAATGTGCACACAGGCGAGTACACAGATAAACAAGTGAGTTAAGAGCAACAATCAACAGTTATGATGACACCCGCCACCCCACCTGCTTCCCCCTGCGTCAATACATTAAACATGAAGCTGCTGTGAGTAAAAAACCTACTCGTATTTCTTTCACATCCGAGCATGAGCTGTCGGGAGACACAACTGCTTTAAATCTCTTTAACTGCTTGTGAGAAACAAACCAGGAAATCTTGATTTGATTTGCTGGATGAAGTTAAATTTAACAAGGGGTGTTTCTTACAGCTAACAACCAATGTTGGGCAATGTTGCAGCCAAAAAAACACACTTGTGAATCGAAAATCATCAGATTTAAAAAAAAAAAAAAAAAAGAAAAAAAAAGGATGAAATGAGATGCTTTAAACTGTACAAATGAAACAGCTATGCTCCTTTAATTATGGAAAACTGAAAAGGGTTTTGATTATTTCTTTCTCTTTCACTTAAATGTTCACTTCAATGTAATTTGATCCAAATTTTGATGCACTAGTGTGAAGATTCATGGCTTCATTATAAATCATCCGTGCTGCACAGGACTTGTATGAGTGTTAAATAACACTGTTTGTGTCCAGCTGCTTTTGTTTCTCTGGAACAGCGGTTTTCATTTGAGTTTGACATTTGAGACCCGCTCTCTCCATCTGCATCCATCACCATTACTGCTGCTATACTTAGCACACTGAGAGAGAGAGAAACAGAGAGAGAGAAGTCGAGAAAGGCCAAGAGGGAAAGAAAAAGAGGTTTATATTATTACCTTTTGGAAGCATATTCCGTGAAAGACCTCCTTGTGAGTGTGTGTGCGTGTGCGTGTGCACATGTGGGTGCCTGTGTTTGTCAGCAGAGGAAGCATTCAGTCTGCTGTAATTAAATGTCTGCTATTGCTGCGACTCTGTTGAGCTTCAAAACAACTAATGAAAGAATCTTCCATTTCATTTGTCATGGCTGCTCCACACACACGTGTGCACACACACATATCAGATCATCTTTTGGGGACATTATATAGACTTACATTAATTTCCTGGAGACTTACCCTATCCCTAACTATCACCACTACTTGCCTAACCTTAATTACTGACCCAAAAATCTGCTTTTTCCCAACTGGGGACTCCTTTTTGTCCCCAAAAGTAGCCTATGACAGACCACACACACAAGCTTCACGTCTCTCTCACACACAGAAACACAACTATGTACAAACTCACTCACACTTTTACACCCAGCGGCAACCTCCAGTTCTGAAAAATTAAGTTAACACAAAAGTGAACCAATTCCCATAGACCTCCATGTTAAAATCACCTTTACAGCAGACTGTAGATGCACAGTACTAACAAAGCTAGCAGCTAGCAGCTAGTGTTAGGGTCAGCTCCACCCTCTCGTCAAAATATGGTCACTTCTGGCCACGAAAATCCAAAAGGGCAGTGGTCAAAATGAAAACTTAAGCTTAAGGTTGCTACTTCCATTAGTTATTACAGTCTATATTATACACATTCACACATACAAACTTTTCCCACAACTGCACCATCTTGCACTACAATACATGCGCACACACACATATGCAAATAGACATATCAGTGTCATAACATCTCGAGTTCAGCTTTTAAAGTATTGTGTGTGTGTGTGTGTGTGTGTGTGTGTGTGTGTGTGTGTGTGTGTGTGTAAGAACTTGGTATGCAGGGTTGGTTTGACTGAAGCAACAAGCAGAGAGGGAGGGAAGGACATAAAGTGGAGAGCAAAGAATGGAAGGAGGAACAGAACGTGATGGATGGATGAATGAGCGAGGCCTCCATTGGATAAATGTCACTCAGGATTAGAGCGTTATGACAGGCAGAACCCCCCTGACTCTCTCTCTCACTCACTCACGCACTTACACACACACACACACACACACACACACACACACACACACACACACACACACACACACACACACACAGGTGATAGATGGCAGGCAGGTGACTGCTGGTACAGTATGTCTAGTCCCTCAGGGGTGCCCCTAGCATCGCCCCTGGCAACTGTAACCTTCTGCCTCACATATACCCCTCCATCACTCTCCTCCTACTGGTTCCCCTCCTGTCCTCCACACAGCCCTCTCTGTCTCTGCATGATCATTCCCCTTTGGTTGAGTTACATTTAGATTACATACATAGTGACATTTGATTTCTTTTTCTCCTTCCCTTTTTTCTGCTCTCTTGTAAAACTGCCAGGCACTCAAAGGAAAATTTGCGGATAAACCCAAAATCTAGGACACACAAACTACTTTTATCAATCTCTCATTGCACAGGGAAACTATTGGGTAACAACTGTGATATACGGATAACAGTATGTCAAAGTAGAATCAGGAGGTTAGTCTGTATAATGCGATGGATGTTTTCAATGAATGTGGGTAATATTTTTACTATTTGAGCTAAATGCTAACATGCTCACAAATAATAATGCTAACATGTAGATGATTAGCAGGTATGACAGTTAACAATACACATACTGAAATGTGCTGAAAGTTGGGTGAGCATTCCTATGGGAAGCCCGTTATTAAAGTTAAATGATGGTTTGACCTGTCAGTAAGCCCTACAGTGAGTCTCAGGCTCTGCTTTCATACATGAACTGAGCCCTCTGACAGGTGACACTATTCTCTCACCATGACCTCACTTACCTTTACACCGCCTTTAAATCCTACTCTCGCCCAAACAAAGAGCAGATATTCAGCGGCCCCATGTCTACATCATATCTGTTTTAGCTGCCCTAAACTGACTGGCCCCACTGGCTTGATCAGCAGTAGTCCAATCAGTAGTCCAGCAACCATCCCTGCTTGTCTTTCTCCACTAGTGTCACAAATAGTCTCTAATTATATCAGAAACTATCTGATCTTATGCACAAACCATTTGTGATCACCATCTTATACAGTGTAGCATGATAGCATGCTAGCATTTGACAGCACTAAACTTAAAGTACAGTTTAGGATGATGGGATTGTCATTCGTTTTTCAGATATTTGGTTATAAAGCAAAGTGTTAGAGAAAAAAAGAATTTTTCACCTGATGATGGCACTAGAGGAAAGGTCAAAACAGCCAAGTCATTACAATTCATGCAAAAAATATTGGACTGCCATTGTCATCCCTAGTATTATCCCGCTTGCTCAGATACCAATATGTTGCTATGAGTTGCTGTTTCATTTACATATGTGTCATATTCACACAGTTACATTATAACAGAGGAGATATTTCCTGCTTCTACACTGAGTCTATGTGTCCAGAGGTGTTTCAAATACATGCTGATCATCAGACTGAAGCCAAGTGTATGGCCTATAATTCTTAACAGTCCATGTAACTTCATTAGATATCAGAGACTCAGGTCACAAATCTGTACTTGTGGCTTTGATTTGATTTCTGATTTGTAACAGTAAGTTGTGACATCATGTCCCATCTTAATCTTCAGAAAATTTGTTAGTGGCACAAAAGCTGATGTTACAATAACCATGAATCTCTGCACTTGTCTGTTTATTTTCAGCAGGCCTGCATTGTTTGCAGCGACTGGTAAAGCATATAGCTTGTTTCACTGTGTTCCAGATGAAGAAGCACCCAGAGGCTCTTAACTGCAGCTGGGATGTTTCCCAACAAACACTCAACAACACATGAGGGAACCCAGCAGTTACTCTCCAATTAATCCTGCTTCTAAATCCTGTTGCCTAACGTGTGTGTGTATGAATGTGTGTGGGGTATTTTTGCTTTCTTTACCTATCAGAGACTTGTTCAGATGAAGCACTTACTCATACTCAGTCTTACACAGACTCTTTTAAACCAACAAACAGCATGTGCCAAGAAAACAACAAGTTTCCCCTTCAGCTCCAGGCTTAATTCTGGCAGATTGATTTGGCACACAAAAGCTCACACTTGACTGAGTATACGCATATGCAAACGTTACAAAACACTGCCATAGCTGCTGAAGGGAAACGTCGACTGTAGAATAAGATGATGAAGCACTGTTGCCACTCATCAAATAAACCAGTGCTGTGCGTTTGCTGATGTGCGTTTTTTCTGTCTTATTTGCAACCTGACATGCTGTTGTGTTTACCAAATGAAGATGCTTCTTTTGAGCTTGGGTAGTTTGTTAAAATATGTGGCGTTTATACAAAAAATGAGTTTAGATCAGACTCCTCTTCTGACTGTAGGATTTGATATCATTTTTCTGTCTAGCCATTATGAGTCCTTTGATGTCCAATCTAGAATAAAGCTGTGGCTCACCTGTAGAGACAGAAAGCTTTATAGTTGAATAAGTACTGGACAATCTCAAAGAGGAAACAGAGGTATAATTATTATCATCTACCCTTTTTCCATCTCATTTCAACATTCTTTCCCTCTCCCTTTCTATTTTGTCCCCTCTTTTCCCCAGCTCCGTCTCCCTCCTCCCAACCTGCTGCTCTGACCTGGATGACAGGGGGCACAGCCAGAGACCAGAGCTGTCTGTGCATGAAAGTGTGTGCGCATGCATGTGTGTCCTGAGGCATCCAGCTATTCTCTCGGGCAGAAAACAGAACAAATTAGAGCTGAAAAATACATCAGGGACAGACGCAACACCCTGCCCATTACTGTTCCACACACACACACAGTCCAAAACACCCACACCCTGTGTCAAGGTCACTTTGGAAAAAGACAAAACTTTTGACTTGTGTATGATTAGAGTTGGGGAAGACACCTCTAAGGAGACTCTTTATTTACTAAAATGATTCTTATAGCTTTAGACAGTGTAGGCATTTTAATGTACATTCTTTAAGTCCTGTAGGTAAACTGTAAAGATACCAAACATGACATTTGTTTGCAATTTGTAAATGAAAACATGTCAGTATGGTCTACATACATACCAATTTTTATCCTTAAATTCAAAGTGTGTGACAACATTCTTGAAAAATTCATTCTGTGTTTACATAGCTTAAATCAGCTATTTTCACTTCCTAACCTTATAGGGCTTCCATTATCATAATGTCACACTGCACCAATCTGCCATATTTGTTAGTAGCCACTATTTCTACACTGCACTTTTGGTCACATTGTTTTATGATATGACTTTGTAGCTGGGTGGCTAAAACTACTTTGACTTTTCTGGCTTGTACCTTCATCCAGTACAGCTGAAGAGGTTAGTTAGTTTAAAGCAGCAGCCAGTTCTCTGTCACAGCTTCAGAGATGCAGAGCTAAGTAAACCCTTCTCTGTACTTCCAACATAACTCTTAAAAGCTGAATTAAATCTTGTTAAATATAATTCATGTATGCCTTGTAAACATCTAGTAAGACTTATTTTTACTTCTTGTTTTTCTAAATGTATGACATCAATTGTTAAGAGGAAAAAAAGATCCACTACTGACATTCTCTTATCAACCCGAACTAATTGACTGGACGGTAGGCATTTTTAGACTCATAATCTAATAACTCTGCAAGATCATGAAATTTTGAAAAAGGAAATGTTTAAAGAACAAGTCTTGAAATGTTTGAGAAGAAGCAGGAAAACACAAAGTTCACAGATGTGTTCCATCTTCTGATTATTGACTGTTGATTGTCTGTTTTTGTGATTTCAGAGTGGTCATTTGTTACAGTACTTTGCAGAACCTTGTAGTGTCATTTAGATATTTAACTAGATATTTTTTCTTGAAAATGATCAAAAAGTGGTGAAGATGTTCTTTGGTAGAATGCTTTTATTATCTGTGTAAATATAATGACATTTATTAAAGGCCGGTTCACAGATTGTCCTGAATAGAGATCCTTGTGTAAAGCCAATATCAATGCTTAAAAATATTGAGATGTTATTTTCTAACTATTTCTCCCAGCTCTGACACACAAATTTTGCTGTATTGAGCTGCAGAGGAGCCATCGTCTTACATACACTTGCCATGGGCCTGAATGAGTTTTGTGCTTGTTATTTTTTATTGCATTGATCTTTGAATCCAACCAAAAACCCCCCAAAAAGGTTTTTTTGAATGTGCCTACAACTATCTTGGCTAGAGTTTATTTTTTATGCAGTGAAGTGGAGTTTTAGGAAATTCTTGAGGCTTTTAATACAGTACAAAGAGTAAAACAGCACAACTCTCTGCACTGTGCCTGCATACTTGTCGACATGGTTGCATTTGCAGTGGCAAAGTTGTTTTCAGAGAGGGTGTGTGTAGTTTTTGTTTATTATTTTCACCAGAACAAGATGTACTGTGTAATCTGCGAAAAGCACTCAGCTGATCCTAGCAAAATGAAACCGCGTTTGCTGTGCGTACAAAACCTCATTGATTGAGACTAAATCAAATTTTGATGATGTGGATGGCAGTGGTCATCTGAGGCCTGCTTTTTATTTGAGGAAATTAGTTTCATCTAACACACACAACGGAACACAGCATGTTCTATAGGGGAATAGAGTGATGCCTTTCATTTCAGCTCATCCCTTTCTATGTCCCCTGCATTTAATGAGAGGCCAACAATAGCTCTGCTAGCATGTGGCTATTCTCAATCCTGTTGACTTTCTCTCTCTCCTCATCTCCTCCATCGAGCATCCCTCTATCTAGGACTCTTGGTGGTAAAGCTCATTTCTCGCCCTGGCTTTAATTACAAGGTAATTGGTCTCACTAACGAAGGGGAACATGGCCTGCGAGTGTGCATGTAACTGTGTCTATTTGCATATGTGTGTGTGTGCATCTGTTTTGTTTGTGTGCGCAGCTGTATGTTTTCTGAGCTCTGACAGGGCATCAGAGAATGGTCTGTGTAAACAAGCCGCTAGCATGCTGTCATGCAATGCTGAAGCAGTTCCCCCCATGGACTGCACTGTTGGTCGCTCCTGTGCCGCCCACCACACACACACACACACACACACGCACACAAACACAACAACAAGTAATTCTGAGCCCTGCCCCGTGAGCTTCCTCCAAGTACTTCCTGTCATCAAAGGAAGTGGAAAAAGTGCCTGATGTTTTGTCCTTGTCATTCTTCTCTTAATCCCTCTCCTGAACACACACACACACACACACACACACACACACACACACACACACAAACACACACACACACACACACACACACACACTATATTTAGTCTATTCAAACACTAAGACACATCTGAGTGAAAAGTGTCAAAATTATTTGTTTCCTAAATCCTACATTCTGTGAGAACAGGAGGTGTGCTTGTCCGTGTGTGTGTGTGTGTGTGTGTGTGTGTGTGTGTGTGTGTGTGTGTATGTTTATGTACATATGTGGGTGTGTGTGTGATTGTCTAATACTAGAGGCCCCTCTTTCAAAGCATTAGGAAACACAGGTAACTCCTCAAAACACAGCAGTCCTTCTTTCATGCCAAGGCGAGTGTGCCAGAACAAAGCCTTCTCTCATGTCTGTCATCTCTGCCAAAATATGGAACCACTTGAAGTTGTTGTCCTTCCCCTCTCTATCTCCCTCTGTCTCGTCTTGTGTAATGAACCCTCTCCCTTCATTCACTCAGCCGGGGTCCTGGAAGAGGGATGGAGCAAAGGAGGGTTGCAGAACATCATACAGCATGAAAAGGCCCGTCATCTTCCAGAGTGTCTCTATGTCTCTAACTCTTATTTCTTCATTGTGTACATCTCTTACACATCCTTAAAGTAAAACTAAAATTAAATGATTGTATTTGAATTGAGAAAAAAAACAAGTGAATTTATTTTAATCTTATCATGGCACTTCCTGTCAAGACAATACAATCTCACAGTGACACTGGCTAACAGACAAAAAGAGCCACAGACCTTGAACTGCAACCCATATTAGCTTATTAATGTCTTATCTACAAACATGGGTACATATTGTATCTATTGTTGCACCTTGGCTTGTTAAATGAGCTTCCTAACATACATCAGCTGAAAGAAAAGTGCACTGCTAGCATCATTTTGCAGGCTAATGAGCGTAACATCTGTAGCACTTTGACCAGCCTAAACCATCGGTCATCAGTCAGTCCAGATGCTAAATAGTGTCATCTTCATTACTCAATAGCACCACTAAAAAAAATGAGGTTTTGAGGCTAAAAGGGCATTTCTGATGCTTCAAGGACCCTTTTGCTTCCTTTCCATATTAACATACTGTCGTTATTAATAATAAATCTAAAAATATTTCTTTCTTAGGGGATGACTTTTGTGATTTCATCTGGATTTAAAATCAGTAATTACAAAAAATGGGGTGATGCAATATACTTCGCCTCATAAGACATACAGTAAAAAATAATAATACTGATTTTGCAATAATAATAAGTTCCAAACAGCGAGCTCTGTTTGTGTTCTGTTGTGAGAAAACTGAAATCGAAAACAGAAGCCTGTCAACATCTAACAAAAAAGAGAAATGTCCTTTTCAATTCTCAGTCCTTCAACCAGCACAGCAGGGTGAGAGTATCGGCCTCTATTAGAGCCTGTGTGTGACATTGGGATGTTTTCCTTTTGTGCAAATTATGAGCAGGGAGCAAACTGTTGCTATGGAGACTGTAGTTAGTGATGCGGTGGGCCACACCAACTAGTGTGGAGAAGAGGACTAAGCTGAACATACTGAGAGGATCACAGAGTACACAAGCTATCACAACCACTCACACACACACACACACACACACACACACACACACACACACACACACACAACACACACACACGGGCCAAGACTCAGGGAAGCAAATAAAAGGCTCCCAGTGATATATATTTTTCTCTCTGAGTCAGGCATTTTGAATACTAATTTAGTGTGGTCACATCTGAAAGCTTGGATGAAGCTTTTTGAACACTCAGGAATAGAGGCAGAAGAGTGTGTCATTCAGGCTGCTACGGGGAAAGAGGGATGTGGGTTTGCTGAGTGGAATGAGACACCTGCCTGGGAATAACCATGATCACATCTCACCACCCTTACCTGCCATCCCAAGTTATTATAGTCCCGAAAAAATGGTGGACAGATAAATATATGGGTACAATGAGAGCACAGACTGGTGAAAGGGTAGACAGTAGGATGGACAGGTCACTAATTTTCTACAAATAAACTGATGGGGGAGAAGGGCATCAAATAGCAGGAGAGGACAGAGAGCAGGCAGTTACCTCTAAATATAGTCTTAGTGCTGGAAAAGCCACATTTGTAAAGTGTGTGTCACTATCTGCTAGTGAGTGTCATTTTTGTTCTATCCCTGTGTACCCACTGTTGGCCTCCACTGACAACCACAACAGCAGATAGCCAATTCAATTCAATCTCTGTCTGATTGGAGGGAACAGATCTGATTACCCCTCATAGAAGGCACACACACAAACACACACACACACACACACACACACACTCAAAATACCGTTGTTTGTGCTCTAAGATTCCCCAGGGAAAGATATCAGAGTAAATGGCTGCGGTGATTGTGCCAGATAGACTGGATGTGTGCATAATATCCACACGAAGAAGATAATGTGTTTGCTAATCACACACCAGAGACGAGCAAACACACACCCACACACATACACACCCTCACACACAAAGGCTAACAGCTGCACAGCTATAACCCTTAACCACTCTTTTCATGCCACTGGCTGCCAGCTCCACTGTAGAAACACCCTCCCACACGTCGTCAGCCAAATCCCATTGTGGGAGAGTCGTGATTTTTCGGAGTTTTGATGACAGTTGACTGTGTGTGTTGACAGCGATCGGAAGTTATTATAACTTGTTATCATATTTTGTGTCACATCATGAAAGACAGACAGGCCTCAGTGAACATTCTTTGAATGTTTGATGATGTTATGAAAACAATACTGCTAATAAAAAAGAAAAGAACTTCATCTGTTGGCCAGAGCAGGAGATAAATCCCGAAACACACAAGACAGTGTTGCTACGTTTACAAGAAGAAATGAATAACATCCAAATGATTGCTGATCACCTGCCAATGTGGCTGCTTGGGTAGACAAGCTTACCAATCACAGCCTCAATTTACCAACATTTGGCTGGCCTTAAATATTCATTCACAAGCATGATAATATCCATACATATTGTTACAACAATACAGGCGTATTGCCTGAATACCAGTGTAGGATTTCACTATTTTGAGCTGTATCTTTATTCATGCTTTTGTTTCGTTTTGTCAGAATGGAGCCACTGTAGCAGATGAACTCCACGCTGCATCAACTGTGAATAAATACTGCAGACAAATTGTTTTTCTATGTTATACAACTGGACTAAATTAGACTACTGTAAAATAAGACTACTGTCTCTCAGCCAGCTTGTTAACAGACCGATCTTTGTACTCTGTTTTGACTAGAAAACAGAGATCCTCTGGAGGGTGAAGCAAAAGCAAAACATACGTTCATTAAGCATGCTGTAACAGCTTAAGTGTAATCATATTAATTACACTACATTTGACAAAATGCAGTGTTCCTGAAATTCTACATTATGAATTCAGAGTGATTTGCTTATACGGTAAAAGTAGAAGATTCATTGGGCCTCATGTAAAAACATTTTCATATTTTTATCGTAAAACTTGTCTCTGTGAGGTTCGCTCGTATGAGTGTTCCAAGTCAGATTCAACAGACACTCACAACTACCTGAAGTTGTCATAAATCGTTCGTTTTAGTCTGACGAATGTCAGCTGTTCATGAGGAGGTGTGTGTTTGTGAGACGTGATCATTAGCATAATCCACACCCCTGTTCGTACAGGTGCTTCTTCATGAGGAAGTGCATGGTTCATCATACTTCGCTAGTAAGGTGGGCACTGAGATGTAAAAGTTTTAAGTAGGGACAAAACTGTCTGCTGCTGTTGGGCTCCAAAAATGTCAAATTGGCTTGCTGCTCTAATTTGACATTAACATAAAAGTCTTTGCATTGGCAGACTGTCAACTCCATGTTTTATTGATAATGAAGAATATCGTTCTTTGGAATATCATGTCTTTCCTTTTGACAGTTATACTAAAAAACAAACATCCGCTCTAGACATCTTAGAGTCTGCTCATCTCCTTGCAGTAACTTCAAGGTTGCAATTGGCAGATGTCTTGTAAAAGTCTAAATACTATAGGTGGTTCACCCTCTAGGCCTCCCCAGATACGTTGGATTAAGAAACATATTTCAGCTGTATAGAATGTTTGACTTTTATGAACTATAAGAATCTATATCTCATATCAATGAGTTCTGTGCTGAGAACACAGAGAAATATGTAACCGTTGATGACAAGCCTCACAACCCAAAACGATTTGGAGCCAGGTTCGTTATGACGTGCAGGTGCACAAGCAGAGGAGCAGGGTGAGGGAGGCGGGAGGTGAGGGTGACGTGAGACAATCATAGAGGGATAGAGAGGTAGTGAGATCTAATCTTTCTGGATTTACTATGGATTAATAAAGACTATTATACTTCAAGAATTGAGCTCAACCAATGATACTGACTAATTCATTGTCAGAGGAAGCAGAGAGCCGCAGTTATTCAGCTCAGGTCATGTAAATGCTAAAGGTCAAAGGTTATCTCTACCTTGTCATGGTAATTCAATAAAAACCTTCTGGTAAAGAAGAAAAGTGCTCTCAGAAGAATGACCCCTGAGCTAACCAATGCAACATAACTGTGTGTACAAAAAAAAACCCCACACACACATGCACACAGACACACAGCCAGGCACACATCATCTGTGATTAATGTGTGACACACAGCAGTCCTTTTCATTACATTCTTTTCCACAGAACTGTGAAACAAAGGCCTGAGATTAAACAGCTCTCCTTCACATTGACTCATTAGTCTCTCTCACTCTCTCTCTTTGTGATCAGTCTCTCTTCTGTGTCTCACTCATCCAGGGCAAGGTCATTTAGGAGTCAGAGCAGTGGGAGAAGAAGAAGGAGGAGGAGGAGGAAGGAGAGGAAAGATATTAGTGGAGTCAGGGAACTATCCTGCAGGGATTATCACAACAGCGAAGCCGCCATTTACACTCTAATGATGATCAGCTATTCAGTGGATCCATTTTCATTCAAATACAGCTACTCAAAAGAGACAGTGACTAGGGGACTGGACAGAAACAGAAACGTGTGTGTACAGTGTGTACACAGGGGCTTCAGGTCATACACACACATGAAGCTCAATAACAGGAACATTATCAAACTTTCCTATGCCCAGAGCACACTCATTGCTTGTGTGTGGTATATGATTGCATTTGACTTTCATCACCCTGCTGAGTGTGTGTGTGTGTGTGTATGTCTGTGTGTGCATGTGTATACATGTGTGTCTGTCGGAAAGAATGACCCAGATCAGAACAGAGATGAGTACTAGCTGAGCAAAGTGTATGTGATTTTATCCATTTTAAAAAAAGAGATGCAGACAGAGACAAGGTGTTTGTGTGTGTGTGTGTGTGTGTGTGTGTGTGTGTGTAAGTGAGTGAGAGAGGAAGAAGGCAGACAGGAGAAGCTAAAAACCCTCAAGTCTGAATGCTGAAGGCAAACCATTCATCTTTCCTCTCATATGCTCTTCTGGGCTTCAATCCCAGTCCTAGTGTGTGTGCATGTGTGTGTGTGTGTGTGTGTACGTGTGTGTGTGTGAATGTGTGTGCATCTCCCCAAATATGGAGAGCAGTCTGAATGATGAACATGATCTCCATTGCAGCAGAACAATACTGTTTCTAAATAGGACATGAGAGGCATTCAGCCTTCCCTCACACACTGTGTATGAGGAACCAACGCTTGTTTGCAGGGGCTGAGGCGCACCATGTGCAATGATGCATCTGCCGCAGATGATAGTGTGAGTGAGTGTGCGTCTGTGTGTAGGTGTGTGTGAGTGTGTGTGTGTGTGTGTGTGTGTGTGCATCCATTAAGTGTTGTTCCCAACGGTGTCCAGAGTTTTTGCTACATCAATCAGATGCTTATTCAGAGAATGCTAGGCGTCTCTCTCACAGTCGGGCAGGTGGCACCAAGCAGCTGGGTGATGGCTGCCAGTCTGGCCTCTGGCATCACCTCTGCTCTGAGATCACCCAGGCCTGCTCTCATACACCTGCTAGCTACCTGCCTCTGGAGCTTTTCGCACCTGGATCTGTTTGCTTCTCACCAACCACAACATCCCTGCACCTGTTTGGTAGCAACCTATTGTACCATAATACCCCTGCACCTGTTAATTAGCTACGAACAACAGCAGCCCTACGATCTGTCGTCTAACCCGAATCCATCTTCAACAGCAAATCAAGACACGGTTAATAAAGACAAAAAAAAATGTATACCAGTGTGTGTCTGTGTGTGTGTGTAGCAATTGTCTTGCTCAGTATTAGAAATTGATAAGTACTTTTAATTTCACTACTTCATTCCAGTAACGAAATAAGAGTGTACCCAAGGAGGACAAAGTGGTGATTGGAGCGGACTCAAACAGAGAACAGAGGTGATGAGGAGGTGATGGGTGGGTATGGTGTCAAGGAGAGGAATGTAGAAGGACAGATGGTGGTTGGCTTTGTGAAAATGGATGTGCTGAATATGTATTTTAAGAAGAGGGAGGATCACAGGGTGACGTATGAGAGTGGAGGATGGTGTACACAGGTGGGCTATGTCTTATGCAGATTGGAGACTGTGAGGTGGTGGAAGGGGAGAACGTAGCTGTGCAGCATCGGATAGCGATTTGTAGGATGACTTTGGAGATCAAGAAGAGGAAGAGAGTGAAGGCAGAGCCAAGGATCAAATGGTAGATGTTGAAGAAGTCGTGCAGAGTTCAGAGAGGAGTTAAGACAGGCACTGGGGGGTGGTAGTGAAGAGTTGCCGGATGGAATCAAAGTCAGTAGGAGCGAGACGGAATACATGTGTGAGAAAGGGAGGGAGGACAATGGAATGGCGAGGATACAAGAAGAGGTGGTGAGGGTGGATGAGTTTAAATACTTGGGGTCAACTGTTAAAGGTAATGAGAAGTGTAGAAGAGAGATGAGGAAGAAACAGGCAGGGTGGAGTGAGTGAAGAAGAATGTTAAGAGCAATAAAGAAGCAATGTACAACTACGTTTGAGATCATACGTTGGCTGATGGCTCCTTCTGTCAGGAGAAAGTACAACATGGAGGAGGAGGCTGGATGCTTTGATATGTGGAGATGCTCATTATTTTTGAATTTATGGTTTGTAAAAGACAAAAATATCACTGTAAAATGTGTTAAAAGCAAAAAAATACACATTTGTTCCCAGGCCAGAATCACGTGTTTATAGCAGTGAGCTTGAAAATCTGTTGAAGTGCTTCTATTCTTGTTTTTTGACTGGGTGTGTACTTAATATCACAGAAAGTATGCCTCTAATGTCTGCAGTATAATCAATGGTTTTCATACAATTTCTAAACAAGATACCAGTAACATGCAAGACTATTCAATAGTAACACAGAAGTAATTAATAAATGAATTTTTTTTTTTTTTTGAGTAAGTAGATTCGGCTTAGAATCAGTCTTACTAATTACTGATTACTCTAACTGTAAACCAGGTGTAATGCTGTATCTACCTTTTCTCTTGGAGTCCCGTCTGACACTGCTGGGCCTGACCGCTGGCTGTAGCTCTGTCTCTGTTGACATCCTCAAGCTCCAACTGGGCTAGACTCCGCTCCGCTTGGCTCCGCTGGGATCTGCTGGGCTCCGAGGGTCCAGTTCACAGCGTCAGTGCCGACTGTGCGTGCGTGGGCGCCGGGTGTGTGCGTGGAGGCGCCAGGTGTGTGTGTGGGCACACAGGCTCATGGGAGAGGGATGGGCTTTAGCCCTGACACAATATCCCACACACACCCACAGAGAGCTGTTGAGACAGAGAGGAAGAAAGAGGTTTGCTTCTGTTAGGTTGTGTTTACTCTTGGCAGGCATACCGAGCAAGAGTTCTCAGCAGGCATGAGAATGAGCTTGTTTCTGATCGGGGCCTTGAGTAGATGTTGCCCATGGTAACAGACCGGAGAGACCTGGCTCTGCACTTCCTGCTTCTTTTTCGATAATGTGTGTCAGCAAGGACACACATGATGGAAGAACAATCCCACCTCTCCATACCACTTCCTTCTTCAATAATGCAATAATTATTCAGACAGGTTTAAACACACCGAAAATTTCCATTTTACAAAACTAAACAAAATATTGTTTGGTTTACTGTAGGTTAGGTCTTATTGTCATGACTTATTTTAGTTTTGGCTGTAATTTATAACACATATATTGTACTCATCAAAATAATTGTTAAGATCTGAGAACATGGTGATGTCTCTACAATGAATGAAGTCTCTACAATGAAGTTACCAGAAATATGAGTAATGAGAAAGGTTGTAATCAAGCCAAATACTATAACCAGATTATCTAAACTGCTTTTTTGTCCCTCATTGCAAGGAAAAACTGAGTGCATAACTACAGTAAGAACGACAGTTAAAAGTTAAAGAAGGAAGCCAAGTTCTAAACTGCGATCTAACAATGTACAGTTTCAGTGATAATTTTATAATTTTCTTCTTTCTTCTCCAAATAAGTTTGAGGTTTATCTGATCATCTGACTTCTCATTTTCATTACCTCATCTGACTCTTTCCAATAATGTCAATGCACTCCCAGATCTTAGCAATTAACTTGGTGACACTAATATTACTATTATAACCAACAGGAAAGATGGATGAAACTAATAACACTCAGGTTGCATGAAATAGTGATTACACTTCAACTCTTCTACCACATTCGTTGCCCTTCCTGGGTCCTGTCCAGTGCCTGATAGGCCCCTCTGGCCCCAGCATTCTGTCTCTTCTTTGCCCATCTGCCGCTACTCTATTCTGAAGTGCTGACTGGCAGCGACAACTATGAGCTTAGCAGCCAAAAACACTCAGATTCGCACTCTAACCTTGTCGTGTGAATGCATGGAAACACACACATTTACATGCACGCACACACGCAGACAAGCTCTTTTCTTACACTGAGAAGCTGAAGTACAAAGACGGCAGGAGACAGCTGCAAGTTGACATGCTGCATAATGAATCTGACTACCTTCTGGGCTCCTCTTCACCTCTCCTCAGACTATCAGTCTTGACCTCTGTTTCCTTGTCCGTCTCCATCTAACACTAGCTGAGTGCAGACTTGAACAAAACGAAAAGATTGGTGCTTCTTGGGGAAGAGGGAAATCTCTCTTATTCTCTTCCTCCCCCTCTCCACGGTGTTTCTGTGTGAATAGGAGGCCCCTGTAAGCCTCGGGCGAGAACAGATGAATTGAGAGGCTTTTAATTTGCTGCAGACAGAACAGAACAGAGTCCATTTAATTCTGCCAGCAGAGGCCATGTCGGCAAAATGCTGATAATATTCTTTATCTGGTCCAAACACACTGGAAAAGTGTGAGTCACTCCAATTACAGGCATTATCAGCAGCACTGTTCCACCAAATGGATGGAGAGAGAGTATGAAGAAAGAGGGGTTAGAGGGAAGAGAAATGAACAGAGTGGAAAGAAAGTGAGGGGTGAGGGAACATAGAGTGGGTGAGTACGATAATGAGCAAGGGGTAAAAGGGGAGAGAAAAAAACCTCAGGAAGTAAAAACAGAAAAGAGAGGACGGAGTTTGAACGTCTTCAGCTCTATCCCTGAACATGTCCCCCTTCTGTCCCCCTCTTCTCTTGCCTTTTTGTTCCCCGAATTCGCTCTTCTCCTTCTAGCTGTGAAGTCTTTCAGGCAGCATCTGGAGCTTGTGTTTAAGAAAGGCAGCATGTTAATCCTCGAGTTGGACCAGAGAGGAGGCAGTCTAGAAACCCCCTTTACTGCCTCAACCCAGAAAATAACAGCTTTCATTCTACAACTACAAAAAACAAGATTCAAAGACACACTTCTGAGTGTATAACCAAAAATATATCAAGAAAAAAAAAGTGAAATGAGTTCAGAGTTTAGGTTCTGTCTGCTAAATTGCTCCTACGAGAACGCTACTCACTTAGTTGAAGAACCCATCCAACCATTGCAAACAAAACCTCTAGTCCACCCGTGAAAATGAGCAAGAAACAAGACTCTGAGCCTGAAAATGAAAAATCTGCAGCAGCACCAATCTACAGACGTCTCCAAGGCTCCAGACATATGGTTGTTCTCTCCGGAGACTCTAAGAAGAATTCTACATCTAAGCTACACTCCCTGGAGGGGAGAACAAGCTAATTTCTCAAAAAAAAAAAAAAAAAAAAAAGAGTCTATGTCTAGCTTCAGCTGTACAAATTCCCTGCTTCACACACACACGCACACACACGCACACACACGCACACACAGATAATAGGAAAGAGCAGCACCATCAAAAGCCATCGTGAACAGTGTAGTGGCAGTTTGACCTGGAATCAGCGTGCGAGCTAAAAGTAGCAGCAGAGTAGGATGTGAACATGGCTTAGTGTGTCTGGATTTAGACAGCAATCTGAAGCCATACCAGAGGAGACATGGAGTGGAGGAAAGGAGGAGAACGAACGAGCTGTAAATTGGACGTCCGTAAATGGGGCACTGCCAACAGGCGCGAGTGGGTGATGTGAGGATCTGCCTGTGTGTGTGTGTGTGAGCGCTTCTCTATGTGCGGGTGTGTGTGTGACTCGATAAAAAGGATGCTGCCAACAGGAGCTTAATGCCCAGAAATCATCTGCAGCTACAGTAAAGTCTGCCAGGCGAATGGAAAGAAAAAAGAAAGGAAGAGAGAAAGGGGAAAAGGAGGAGGAGGAGGAAGAGGAGGAGGAAGAGAAGGGGGTTGGGGGGTGCTGTCTCTCTATCCCCTCCTCTCTCTCCAACCTCCCACTCTCTCAGGGTAATTGTGTTCTGTCCATCAGGCTCAGAGTTAGATTAGCAGCTCCACTCATTCAGCTCTCCTGCCATCTGAATAATGACTAATCATAAACACTAGATTTCTCACTACCTGTGCTCTTGTCCATCTTCTTCCTCCTTCTCCTCCCCCTTTACTAACGCCACCTTATTATGTTGACTACAGCAGCGAGTCCTTATCAGCAACATATTTCTCCTATGAACTGTACTTGTTGATGACTAACCATGACTGCAGGTAGTAAAGGTTATCCTGTTTTACATTCTGTCATGGTTCAGATGTCTGAATAGTAAATGAACAATCTTTCTTTTAACTGCACGCTGAACATGAACAATCAGACACGATCAAATGCTCCGAGTTTTAGGAACCCGGATTTTTAAATGCACCTTGAAATGTCAACTGATAGAGCATGCAAGCAAACCAGAGACAAATAAACGTCAATCAATCCCCGCTCTATGTGGAAGAACAAATGTTTAACAGCAAAAACTGAGAATAAAGTTGCATGAAAAAAGTTAAATATTGAAACCTACCAGTTTATGATCTGTAGGGGGAAAATCTACCGTGCCCACTAAACTCAGGTAGGTTAAGCAACTGAGCAAGAACCAAAGAGCAGTGAAGTAAAGGACAGGAGGAAAGGGTGAAAGATTAAATGAAGGGGTTAAAGGACAAGATGAACCAATCAGTGAATGAGTTGGAGCATGTGTGTTCATGAGAGAGGGAAAGAGTGAGAGAGAAAGACAAGGAGAAAAAAAAGACCTGAGAACATGAGCTTTGGGTTAAAGTTCAGTGTCAAAGGCACACAACAGCTGTATATCAGTGTACTTTGACCAATACTGTTGTTAAGAGATAGAACAACATGATTGATAGATAGGCTAAACGGAAATGATGAAATGCTTGTAAACTGCAAAGCAGTGTATGCAATATGGGCGCTGATTTGGCATAAAAATTTGAAATAATTTCCTCAATCAAACAACAGTCACGTGAATGATCAGTAATCTATTAATCATAAAAGCTCATAAAATATGAACACTTGACCTAGATGAAAGCATTGTTCAAACAACTGACGTAGGCTGTTTTCTCAACACCAGAGTAAAGTAAGGATTTGAATCCTAAATTAAATAATTCTGTCACTCAAAACCACCACTCCTGCTCTCGTTCTGCCTGTTATTCTTCATCAAATGGCCAAACAAAATTAAAAAGATTAAACATAATGATTCTCTTCAAATAACATGCTTTTCTGGAGGACAATTAGATGAGACTAAATATACAGGGCACTAAGAACAAATTCCAACCCATTACATCTGCAAAAGGGCTTTAGCCAAATGCCAAGCTGAGGTCTTCCTGGTTTTATTAAGGAATATGGGCATATACTGGACAGTATTGATCTGAGGTGAACTGTACGGGTAGCCTGTTCACTGTAACTAGTTGTTGATAAATATTCAGTTTTGTAAGGGATAATATTAAAAAGGAAGAATGGTTAAAGAAGTAGGAAGCTGGTAAGAGGAAGATTTGACATTTGCTGCACTCAGGGTGAACTCGCCAACTTGTCTGTATATATATTCTTATTTGATCAAATTCTTAACAGTGATAAACAATCATTAATTAATCATGAACAGCCCTGGGGCTAACAAGTCTTGCAGAAGATTTGACATGGTTTTACCATGTTTTAGCTCAGCGGCATTAACTTGTAACTAAGAACTAGAATAAAGAAACGGAACAAACCCTAAACCATAGAAATGTTTACATCACACTGAGGCTTTTAATACTGTACTATAGACAAATCCGAGTTGTTGGTAGAAGTAAGAGGTCTAACACTGGTGCCTCACTTGTAAACCCACATACAGTGTTAACACTGTAATGTATGAAAAAGGATCTCACCTTCTGGATGCTACGCTAAGAAATCTGTCCAGGAGATCCCGTAAACATATTGTTGAAAATATAGTCATCATGTGAAATTAAAATAGGAATGGTTATAATTTCATATTATCTTATACATATATCCAAACGTTTCAAAGATCTTTTCTGGACTGTGCATTTATCAGCTGTGCCAGCAGTAAACTAACTTTCATTACTAATCTTCATTAAATTCTCATGTTTCAATCACATTGTGAGCTTCATGTTGACCAGAGATTGCTAAAGATCAAGCAAACTGCCTAAAGATGGTGAGATGCCACCCCACATCTCATGCTCACATGGTGCTACATTTCCTGGCCGAGCGTGTTTATCTTCATAAAAATGGCACATTTCTTCTATTGCAAAGCAAGAAATCATAGAGTTTGATGATTTAAATCAAAAGCTAGCAAGTCATTTCTGCTGGGTTTAAGTCCACACAGCACTTTCGCATTCAGACTGTGGAGGTCACACAGAAGCAGTGCATTAATCTAATATTTTCCCAAAGCCTGAGTCATAACCAATTTCTGACTAGTGCTTTTAGACTTCCACATTCACACAGACCCAAAACATCCCAACAGTGCTTTCACTGTTAGTGTAATTGTGTTCAGTTCCACTCTGCCAACACAATAACAGCAGCTGCACTTGAGAGCTCAACACATGTTTGTATATACATTATAAAAGTATATAAGCAAGACTTTTAAAATGTGAAAATCTCTCTAGCCACCTGTACAGCCACACAAATGCATATGCATGTTCTGGTTGAGGGGGGAGACTCTTAGGGTTTGGCTACCACACAGGGACACAACATCATGGGTCAGTGCAGTTATCATCTGCTGAGAGGTCACTGTCGAAATAAATATGATCACAGCTCAATACACCACAGTATAGCTAAAGCCAGGCCGGATGTAAAAAGGGCATTTTGACACTAATCTAAATAGCCATTACATCACCATATTGCATTAGCAGTGCTTGATTTCTGACAATCCCTCTTGAGATTGAGGCAAGAAAAATAAAAGCTGTGGTTACATCTGCGCCACATACAAACAACGGCTCAAAATTGTTACTGCAGCTGTCTAGTGGATAAAGCACCAGCTATTGCAGCAGGCCTGGAGGCCTATAAGAACAGCAGTGCAGCTAGTTCAGCAGGCAGTCAGCCAGGCCACCAGCCAGCACAACAGCACACTGCAGGAGGGAAACATGGAAACACGGGGCTCCGAGCTGCTCTACAGTAGGTACTCCACATGGCTCCCTGCCTGCATGAATGACTAGAAGGAACATTCAGCAGAGGCCTCATCAGGAAAAGGTAAACATACACATACACACACACACACACACTCTTTCCTACCTACAATCTCCTGCCAAAAATAGGATCCCTCACAAGATGACAGTTTCACATGCACGTGCAGATTGCAAATTGACAAAAAAAAAAAATGAAATATGCACACACACATACAAACACACACGCCTCATATCATCTTCACCTAACCTATTTACAGACACGGGGCTGTAGATATCAAAGCGCTGCACTCTCTTTGGGGAATTCCTCCTTTCTCATGTTTTAAGGGGAAATAGATGAAAATGAAACTCACTCTCCCTGAACCTCCCTGGTGTGTGTGTGTATCTCTGTGTGTGTATGTGTCCTCTGCCTTGTTAATGTGCTAAAATGTAAATTAGTCCTCCTGCTCAACAATGTGTGTAAGTCTGTCTATTTTATGCAGAGAGGAAGCAGTGGCTTTACTGACAGACTATGGATATGCCTTTATTAACAAACCCCTACTCTGATTCCGCCTGTCTGTCACTCATCCCCTTGCAGCCTCTTTCAACCCCACTCTACTATTCTACTACAGCAATCTGCATCATTCTCATCTACTCTACAAACACATGTAAAATACATTTGTTGAACTGTGCATTAAGGGTGCAGATAATTTAGCAAGTTATGCTTTTATTCAGTTATGCTGCTGTCTTTCTCCTCCTCATCTCCAAAGATCTGTTCTGATGGTCTTCCCGCAGGCAGACCTGCCGCATGTTTTTCTTCACTTGCAACACTCAGCAACATATGGAGTAGAGCTGTACAGCAGCTCCCTTCATCTCAAAGACTGATTCAGTGATTTCTGGTTGCTTGTAGTGAACACAAGGAGGCAAATGTCAGCAATGTGGTATTGGTTTTTCATGATCAACCAAGTACACTACAAACACACACCAGACCTTCTGACCATCATTCCCCTGATCCCTCAGATACAAATATAGAGATCTTTATTTATTTTGCTGGCATTTTTACTTATTTAATTTTGTGCATCAGCAGTGTGTGAATGAAACAGGGGATGACAGCAAATACAATTAAGAGGATATAAGGATATATATTTGAAGTTAAAACATTTGCTGTATGCTCACATCCACAGCTTCACATCAACATATTTTACAGTTTGGCCTGTTGCAACCAGTGTGTCCCCATCAGCTGTCAAACCAGGGGTCGCTCTTCTCTCCTGAAAGCCACCATCACTGAGCTACAGTTCACTGTGCTTCTGGCCTGTTAAAAATGTCCACTCAACATGATTTAGATCCCCAACAGCCTCTCTGGACCCCCATCAGCAGAGCTGAAAGTGAGTTATGGATTTGCTACATCTGTGGAGTGCAAGAGAAGAGAGGAGGATTCTGGTGCATAAAAATAGAGCCAGAGCCTGCCGGAGCAGAAGACTGGGACTTAATGAGGGATGTAATCATCAATTATTCAAAACACTTAATCATGGTGTTGCACGATGCTGTTGCACAAATACACACGTGTACTATGGCTAGACAATATATCGATATTATATCGATATTGCGATTTGAGATTCCATATTGTCTTAGATTTTGGATATTGTAATATCATGATATGGCATAACTGTCGTCTTTTCCTGGTTTTAAAGGCTGCATTATAGTTAAGTGATATAATTTTCTGAGCAGAACAGAAATTATTTGCCTTCATCCACTTAGTCATTATATCCACATTACTGATGGTTATTTTTCAAAAATCTAATTGTGAAAATATTTTGTGAAACCACCAGTAGTCATTGCTACAATATTGTTGTAATATCCATAAAGGTATTTGGTCAAACACACACACACACAGACTTCGGCTTCTCAAATTGCATACACAGACAGACAGATAGATGGATGAAAAAATATATAAAGACAAGAAAATAACTGTTTCTTCACTGTGTGTCTGCACCATTTGATGTGGACACAATAAACACACAGAGAAACAAACAGGTACAATGCGCAGGTAAACATTACATAATCCAGCTGCCAAATACACACACACACACACAGTTTTGCAAACACACATGGGTGTTGACATCCATCCATCTATCATCTAGCCGTTTATCCTGTGCAGGGTCACAGGAGGCTGGTGACACACAGGGACAGAGGGGGGTAGCTGGGTGGGATACACCTTGGACAGGTCACCAGTTTGTCACAGAGATAACCGATAATCAAACACACTCACACATTGACATCTACTGGTAATTTGGAGTTTTCCAGTTCGCCTACTAACCTGCATGTCTATGACACAGACATGGGGACAACACTGCCTAATAATCAGACTGAAGTGCCATTTTATTTAACTTGGTATCATTTTCATACAACACTGAAGCTGCTGTATATGGTTGATAATGACGTAAATTTGAAATATGCCAGTTTAACAGTTATTTCTGTAGTTTCAACATGTACAGCTTCCGTGACAGGACACTGCAAACTTAAAAAGCAGTTTACATGAAACTGATTCCAAGGAGCTCCACACAGTGAGGTATGCAGATTTAAAATTTGTGCAAGATAGATCACAGTTCTGCAGATCTGTAATCAGTATCAGCAGATACCCTGATCTTTTCTCTACAATCAGATCACACAAAAAAGATAACTCAAAAATACACATGCACAATGTATATTTATGTCCCCATAAGCATGTGGTGCATGTTCAGAGCAGCTCATGGCAATGTTTGAATTCTTCTCAAAGTAAAATAGCACATCTCTGCTCTGTCTCTGCACATGCTTTCAAGTAGAAAAAGGTAAAACAAGGATATAGAGAGGAGTGGATGGCAACAGAGAGGATTAAGCAATGCCAAAAAGAATCTTAGGATGCTTTAGGCTAAACCTTCAACAATAACAGCCCCAAACTTCTTTACTTACAAGCCGCTGGCGAGCCCTGGCTGAGCAGCTTTCTCTTAGCAACTTGTACCAAGACACATCTGGAGAAGCCAACAGGGGAAGCTTTATCGATGGCTTCCACAAGACACTCAAACTCTGTCAGTCTGTCTGCGCTGCAGGGGGAGGAACAGATTCTCCACCTCTGTCCTCTGAGCCCAGTAAGAGGAGCGCAGAGGGAATGACTAGGTTCAATGTACCCCCTCCAACCCTTGGGAACAATCCTCCAGGGGGTACAAGTACATCTTTTCTCCAGCCCTCCCCGTGCAGCCTCCTGCCACTAGTGGCCATCAGTCAGTCACAGTTCCTGCCTCCTGCCCGTGTGTCTAATCGCCCATGCACACTGTCACAGTCGCCTGCACTTCCAGTTAAAACACAGACAGCCAAACAAAATCAATCTTTACTGAGTGTCCATGTTTAATAAGGCCCTGTTGTTTCTTATGGACTCTGACAACATGATCAGCCCCCACACCACTTCACACTCACACAATTGCACACAAGGGAGTAACAACCACACCAATATGTGACACAGTAAGCAGGAGTATTTAACGCTATCTCACCTTGTTGTTGGACTGGTTGGCTATGTATTTTTCTCTCACATGCTGACACAGACACACACACACACACACCCACACACACACACTGACACACACACAGACACACACACCAAGCCCAGATAAAGCCTGCACTGCTCTGATGTCATCAACAAACTTAGAGTGAATCACCACGGGATTGTCAGACTCAGGACAAGATTTGCATAATTTCCATTTGTGAATTCCAAACTCTTTGAACTTTGCGCAAACATCTCCAGCCAAACACACACACAGGCACATACACACACACACACTGGCATACACACACCATGGCAATGTGCAAAAATCTCATGCTGCATATGGAGTCTGTGAAAGTTCCTGGAGGTGAAACTTTCTGCCAGCGCTTGAAATAGACCCTTTTAGCACCCTATGGTCTACTGGACTGCTGGTCTGTCTGAACTCTCACAGAGTGTAGAGGGGCTATTGGCAGTCACTTCCCTGTGGGGTTCTGAGTCAATACAAACCTCTTAAAACTCAGAAAAGGCTGTGTGTGTTTCTGAGTGTGTGTCTTTGTATGTGTGTATGTGAGAAAAGGGGAGAAGGGGAGAGGGAGACTGGGATGTTAAAATTCAAGTCATTTTTTCCATCTGAATGGCATCATTTTCTTCTTGCATTAGTTGTAAATACACGTTGGTGTGATTATGCAGGTATACACACATGATATCAGTATGGAACATCCATGCTTGTGTATTTATGCATGTGTGTGTGAATGTGTATGTATGCGGACGTGTTGCAGGTAATGATGGTGTGCTAAAGCAGAGTCCCACCCCGTTAGAGCCCAGCCTCTTAGCATCATCCATCATAGTGCAGCCGCTAATGATAACGATACATACACCAACACAGTGAGGCCAGGGGAGCTGGGGAGGGGTGAGGGGAAAACAAAAAGGGGGACGTGGAAAGAGGAAGAAGTAGCGAACCTGAGAGTAAGGTAGTTGTGGGAGAAGTAAAAGAGGCAGATGGGATTAAAAGAGACAAAGAACAAGAATTTGACTCGTATTACTGTACTGTACGTTATGTTATATAAAAATCCTTGTCATGCCGATGAAGCTAATTTTAATTTGCATTTGCGAGAAAGAGAGGAGGAGGAGGAGGAGGAGGAGGAGGAGGAGGAGGGGGAAAGAGAGAGAGAGCTGGTAGAGAAAAGGCAACCAGCATGAAGAGAGAAGGAAATGTGCTGTCACAGGCTGAGGAGTGAAAGACTATCTGTGTGACTGGAATAGGCAATCTGATTCTCTCAGTCTTCCTCCTCCTCCTCCTCTCTCTCTCAAACACACACACACACACACAAAGACACAAACACACACAGAGAGTACACACAACACTGCCAAACACACAGGGAAGCTGAGACTGAGGCCGAGTGTGTGCACTCTGTATGAGTTCCACTGCATCTGTGTGGATTAATATTAAAGGCCAGTGGATGCTTCTTGCTTGACATGACCTCTTTGCTTCTCAGAAATAAGACACAAGTCTGCACCTCTGGAGATTGTGTTTTATCTTCAGTGATGGCTTTATAGATAATATTAAAATTCCTCTCGGTCTATGAGATATATAGGATCATATTTGGACAGATAAATCAAAGGGAAGTATTCATACTTTAAGCATTTTTTGCTAGAGACTCTTACCTGACAACATGCCGCCAGAGGTTAAGGTAGTTTGGTCAACATTTCTTAACATCACATGAAATGTCACTTTCAATTAACAGAATTACTGAAGACATGAAATGTCTTCACAGAAAAATGAAATGGTAGTGTAGTGCTTTTTAAATATATGTATATGTATATATATATATATATATTCATGCAAGGATCCCTTTAGTTTGCTGAAAGAAAAAAAAGGCTCTTCAAAGCAGCATAATGGATTTATACAAAGCAATGTGGGCAATGGTTCTGGTGTGAGTCAGGCCAATGAAGGTCAATTCGTTGGCGCAATAAATTTGAGAATGTACCTGCTCTCTAATTAAAAATTGCACAAGTCCAGTGTCAACCAATTGCCCAAAGTAGGAACTAAAACAGCACAATCCAAAGCTAAGACTTTACTTCTGCCAAATTCTTCTTTTAATGGAAAATTTGTATTTCCAGACTACCTTCATCTTATTCAGAATTCAGCTAGATCTGTTGAGAGAGTGACTGAGAGAAAAGGCTGGAGCACTTCTTTTTTTTTTTCTTCTCATCTTATTCCCAGGACACATCATCCTCTTCACTTCCTGGAGCAAGATGAAGGCTAGTGGGGCTGTGAAATTAGCCTATCAGATGCCTCCACCAGCTAAAAGGAGAACTCTGAATATGCTAATAGACAGGAGATTAAGATATGTAGCTGGGGGCACAGTCACATGCACGTACATTTATATGCACTCAGATGTGCACGCACACACACACATACGCGCACACACACAAACTGAAACCTTTTATTCTGAGTGGAGAGAACCAAAATCATAATATAATAGTAGATCTAAAGAGCAGAGAGCTTTGGAGAATGTTACAGTGTCTTTGATGATGATAAAGGTAATGAAAATGATTATTTCTTGTGTGAGGTGAACAGGAAAGAGATTAAAAAGAAAAGACAGAGGCATTAAGCAGAGATGCAGATGTGTGTGTGTGCGTGTGTGTGTGTGTGTATGATGATATACAGAGAGCCTAGAGAGACTCGCTAGATTACACAGGACTCTGTCTGCTCCAGGCAGATGACACAGGTAAGAAAATTCCTCCCCTTTCCCCTCGTATTGCCTCTTCCCTCCATCTTTCCCTTGGCCCAACTCCCCTGTTACTAGCGTTACACAAACAGGTGCAGCCCCCCGACCCCACACTACCAGCTCCCCCAATCTTACCTCCCTTCATCTACTTCAACAATCTACCCATGAAAAATATCATTTCTCCCTTTCCTTTGTCTCCCCTCCTCTGTGTTTCTCTCTCTGTATGATTGCTCATCTTTCTTCATTGCTCTGCCTGCCTCTCTCCCAGGGCTTACCATCTGTACAGTAACAGGTGCGCTGTGTATGTGACTGATGTGTTTGTTACCTGTAGCGCTGCCTGCAGCCCCAACCTGCATGGAGAGTAGCTGCCTCTACCTATCTGCCTCCTGACCTACTAGCTACCACTCTGCTGTCTTTTTCATCTCCCCCTCCTCTGTGTCTCCTTCAGATGGTGACAGGATGAGGAGATGGGCAGGAGATGACAGTGTAATGAGTTGGGGAGGTAGCAGCAAGCTGCTGTGTATTTGTATGTGCGTTTGAGCTTTTACCAGACATGCTGTAGCGGTGTGTTCACCATGGCGGAGTTTGGGTAATTAGTCCCACCAGTCTGAATGTGCAAGTATGTGTGAGCGTATATCTGTGTGTGTGTGTGTGTGTGTGTGTGTGTGTCAGCTCATCTCATTAGTCTCACAGGTGAGTGATTAAACACTCTGCAACACCTGGAAGAGTTCCTCCTACCCTCCATCCCTCCCAGCTCTGCTGTTGTCTTAATTTACAGCTACACCCCTGAGAACTCCCCTGGCCCAGCCACAGGATGGCACACACACACTTTATGACACACACACACACACACACACACACATGCCCCTTTCAGACATAGAGTTTCTAACATTGTTGGCTCCATCTAGTTAAGTAATGCTGTCATGGTTTCAAACACAGGTCCCTGATCCGCTGGTCCCAGGTCCTGTATGAAAAATTCCCTTTCAAACAAGACTGTTTTGAGTGGAGCTGCAGTGCTTGCACAATATTTGGTATCTGGAATGTGAAAGTGAGTGGCACCTTCATGTGCTCAGAGTTCTTTCACACCAATGATGGGTTTTAAACTTATTTTGCAGTTGAAGCCTAAATTAATAGCTGGTGTGACCTCATCAATTTCATTAATTCTTAGTAATGAAGGTAGAATTCTGCTCAACCTCTAAGCACCATTAAAATTGTTACATTCTGACTCAGATTTAATCTGGATTTCATTCACAGCATTTCTTGGTTTACAGATTTTATATTATTTGTGTTTAAGAAAAGATAATTACATGACACATTCATAACACTGTTCTAAAGAGGCTCCTTTAATGTCTCTCCGGCTATTTAACCTTGTGCCCAGCTCCCTCACCTGTGTCGCACCTCTGATAATGTGACAGCATTCAGTTCAGCCTGGAGCAGTGTTGGAAGTTTTACGAAAATGTCACTAAGCCCGAGCTAGTTAGATTACTGATGTGACTCGGGGGCTTATTCAAACATGAGACAAACAAGAGAAATTGTCTGCACATTTGCGTAATGAAGTGAATGTCTGAAAGGGGCTTATAACACTTGCAACACATATTAATAGAGAAGAGCGAAAGAGTCTGAGAGAGCAGGAAAGGGGGGGGGGGGGGGGTACTGATGAAGATCAGGATACCCAGATTGCCAGTCTTACACTCAAACATCCAGCCAGAGCAGCAGGTACCCAAGCATACAATGAAACATACAACATAGTCACAGTAGAAGGCAATAAGTTGCACAGGAAGTCAAAGAGGAAGCCACAGCACCACCCAGTCAGTCATTTAATAAACCATACATGCAGCCACAGCAGCATGCAGACAGTCATATGGCGTTGGAGTTGCATTGATATTATTATTGCGTGTGTCCCTGAAGGCTGAGATGTGATGGATGTCAGCGATGTAGGTAATAAATTGCTGAGGTCAAACCACTCTGGTGAAGAAGTCCACTCTCAGGGAAGACCACCTGCTAGACAATATAGGCTTCAAATATTCCCTTCAGGACACATTTCCATTCATTCCTCAGTCCTCCACTTTATCAGACTGGAGATCATTAAGTTGTTCTCTCAAGAGAGCTCTGGTCCAAGGCAGCGTGAGGGGATCACAGTAAGAACTCATTTGAGGGGCGATTTACAGCAGAGGCCAAGGTAAGAGTCTGTTTTCTTCGGGCGAGTGGAGGGTCTCCAGAGAGGGGGGAGTAAAAGAGTAAAAGGTGAGACAGTGGACTCATCGCCAGCTCTAAAACCTATTAGACACCCACACGAACGCATGAGGGCACATGCACATGGCGGGTGGCAGTGTGCAAGCGAGGGCTGGGTGAGGTGAGCTGGGCAGATCACAGCAGCAGGTAGTATGACTAATAACATTGCAGAACTCACTGAGGCACACCAGGCAATCACAACCATTTCTCACCTCACTTCTCTCTGTCTCTCACTTCCTGCTGCTCCTTCTTTATCCCTCACTGTTCACTCCTGTTCCTGCTTCTTTCCCTTTCTGACATCTTCAAGTACTTTTTGACTGGATGGCTCCATTTTAAACAC
This sequence comes from Euthynnus affinis, assembly GCA_029490765.1. Taxonomy (NCBI): domain Eukaryota; kingdom Metazoa; phylum Chordata; class Actinopteri; order Scombriformes; family Scombridae; genus Euthynnus; species Euthynnus affinis. The sequence continues at coordinate 10,821,189 of CM055848.1, forward strand.
ATGCTTCAAACTGTACCATTTCCTTCTGTCCCTTTTAATATCATTTAAATATAAATATCCTTTTTTTTTACTTTTTACCAAAAGGACACAGGCTATTCAGAGTGGCTGCTGTAGCACTTTACTACCTTATGACATGCAAGTTTAAAGCTTAAAGCTGCTCCATGCCAAAGAAAATGGTCCTTCCATGCCCGGTCTGCCTACTTACAGTACATTCATAATGTCACACAGGAAAATACAGGATGCAAGGAAGAAGAATGAAGAGCAGTCTTCCCACTTTATAAATACAATCTTTTCTACAGTACAGTGCTATTAGGCCACAGTAGATTCAAGCAATATGAATCTGCAAGCTATTCTGTGCTATTTTAAATCATATGTATACTCATAAACACGCCAAATATGGTGGTCCAGTCATCCACATCATATTATCAACTTCAAAATAAGCCCTCGCCAAATATTTCTGTCAGTTCCAGCCATGGCATTATAGGCGTGTGTGATTGAAACCATCAAATCAGTTCACAGTCATTTAATCTTGCAGCTCTTAGATCCTGTCTGTTCCATTAATCCAGCTTTATGCACACACACACATGGAGTGAGCATTCCTCCCATGGCTGAATGGGTGGTCTTTTAACACCCTCGTTTCCAAAAATTACTTATCACGCTCATCAGCCCTCAGACTAGTATAGATAGAGAGGAGTCGTTATCTGGAAGCATATCCAGTTAATTGAAGGCTGCCTATTTTAATGCTCAGATATAGAATATGAGGGAGGGTGTGAGTGTATGTTTGTGTGTGTGTGTGTGTGTGTCAGTGTGCATGAGTGTGAGAGAGAGAAGGGTCATGGCTTAGGGGTAAGGGGGTAATAAAAAGCACTATTATACTGAAAAAAAAATGTACCCTTCAGTTATATGTCTTCTTCATCATTTGACTGTGTGTGAGTGCATGTGTGTGTGTGTGTATCAGCTTGTGTGACTGCAGCAGCCCAGTAGAGTACGTCAGTCTGGTAGATGCTCAGTTGAACTCAATCAAGGAGCACAAATGACCTGAGGGCAGGTGATTGAATCCTCCACTCAGCCTTAAAGAAGACCCCTGACTGAGAGGCTGCCCCCCCACCACACACACACACACACACACACACACAGAGAGAGAGAGAAGATTTCTGGATCCTTAAATTTGCTCAAGGCACTTACAACCTATATTAATTAATAACACCAATCTGCTAGATTTGGCTTTAACCAAGTCCACTGACCACATTAAAGCTACATTAAGCAATATTATTTATGCTGACAATGAATATTATGATTCTGTTAGTCACAGTCCAACCAATCCCACTGAGAGTCAACACCTTACCTTTGGCTTTATGATGTTATGAGAAGTAGTGTCATAGAGGAAAGATACATTCCCTCCCAGCGGTTGCAACAAGGACCACAACCCATCATGGTGTCCATTAAAAGACTACAAAAAAACCCATAGTCAGCTGGAAGAATTTTGATTTAAATACCTGTTTTGGTTTTGTTTATCTTCTGTCTGCGAGAATTAAGTTGAGCTGTTATGAGAAGACCTAAGTTTAAGTTGGAAAGCAACTTCCTTTCCTGTACCTACAGGAAAAAGCTCCAATAAAAAAGCTCCCAACCTGTCAAGACATCACAGGTTACTAATTTGACTTGTTGGTCTGACACAAAACAATGCCAGTTTATGTAACACCATGAGCAGTCGCTTCTAGCACAGTACAGAACATGTAGCTTACACCAGCCAGTTGCTCACCACCTGAACATTGTGAAATAATAGAGAGCCAAGGGAAAGAAGTGGCTAGAGGGGGAAAAAAAGCAAGCCAGAGATATCTCCTTCTGAATAGTTGTAAATAATGGACTTGCACTGAGCAGGTAGAGAGATGATGGAGTCTAATGGGATGACCATGTTGCCCTGTTTCTTCTGGATTAGCTTGCAATTGTTTGCTAACAGCTTAACAGCCATAGGCATGATAAGCCATAAGAACATGATAAGCTGATACAGTATCAAAGCTCTATACTATGAGGTGGGTTTTGGGTGTCGTTATGCCTCCTAGTAGTCAGAAATTGCTTAATGCAGGTTTAAGCTACTTTAGGCTTTTATAAAAAAATGAATGGTACAGCTGTATTTTATTTCCTGTAAATGCTTGTCTAATAAATAGATGCTTACTAGCTCTAATGCTCCATTTTACAGCTCAATCTAAAGCACAAAGCCTCAATATCTAGCTCTGGGCTGATTCGAGCTGCAAATTCTCAGCAGTTAAGTGAGGACTGATTCATTTCATCTTTATTCCTAATGTGTATTTATGTGTCTGTGGGTCAAATCCTCTTACACGACTGCCAGTAAACAACATTTAAAATGGAAAAAATTAAAATCCTGACACTAGAGGGGTGCATGTTGGGTCGTTAGGAAAGTGCTGATTGTGAGTAAGAAGACATTAATAAAATTGCAAATAAATGCATTAGGTAAATGATCTAATAACATTACACTTATCTGTCTTATCTGCCTTTCTCTTTGTTAATACACTAACAGAAAAAAAAATCCTGTCATAATTTCCTGAAATGATAAAGAACATAATACAACAACTGGTGAGAGTACTGTAAATGTGATAAGAGCAATTCTAGGTGACAGATTCATTGCAAAACAAAGGACGTTAATATACGGCAGCAAGGACTCTGCTTAGTGGATTATGATGACTTGTTTTGGATTTGTATGAAGACTATAAATTCTCGTCTGGGGGCAAAGAATAATTGCCTATATGGTGGTAATGGTAGGTGTGATACCTAACAAGTGTCTTCATAATTCTGAAATTATTCCCACAACACCATCAAATTTTGCATTCTTATCAGCAGGAAGAGGCATCCATTGCTGACTTTGTCAAACCACAAGTTGGTGCTTGAGAACCCATTTCCAGGTTACGTACAGTATATTCATGCTGCAAAGGTTTCCTAGTCTTGGCACAATGGTATGAGGGCAGATATGTCAGAATGAACATGGTTAGATCTCTTGTCACAGGTACAGTCATCTGTGTATCTCAGTGAAATACAGTAGTTTGCAGTTGCGCAAAGAAGAAATTAACATTTGGAGAAAATCTGTCAATTCCACTGAGTTTTAAATGCATTAGGCCTCTTCATTCATAATATGGCCTCTCTCTTTACTAGTGGTTGCAGCAGTGGCCAAATGACTGACCTCTGCACAGTCAGTTCAAAAAATAGTCTATGGAGACACTGACTGGAAATATGACTGCATTTAATCTGCTCACCTCTCTGAATGCATGGCGGGGGAGGAGGGGGAGGGAGTGTGTGTGTAAGTGTACAGAGGGAGGTAGTGTGATGGGCAAAGAGAATAGCAGTGTGCATCCAAGTTTCTGCATGTGCACAAGTGTGTGTGTTCTTAAACGCGAGTGCTGACGACTCAGCATGGAGAATAAATGACCGAGCCTGAGCAGTGAAATGGTCACTTACAGCTCTGCTGCACCATTGACATTGAGAGGCTTCAGTTATTACTTACCTTGGCCTTAACCTTCTCTGAGCTTCCACTTTTATGCCTCACTACATTTTCTGCTCATACATAAACATTTTGTCTGCTAGGTATAAAGAAACAGCATAATTTGAATCAGTTTTGTTTCGGATTAGTATTTTCAATGCTATGGTTTATAAAGTGTGCTCTGCATGAAAAGGGTTGTGTAAAACATCAGTTACAGGTAAAGCACAGTAAGCAAAAATACAAAAAATGCTAAAAACTAAGACTCAGAGGGTTCCACTGTTCATTTAATGCTGCATGAAAAAATGGATCCCATTTTTATGTATCTACTTTAATTGAAGCTTAACTTGCTTTATGGGATGAGCAGATTTCATGATCCATGAAACACCATAAAACTCTATTCTGTGATCACAAAAAGTGCAACACTGAAGTGCTGAGAGCCATGAGTGAGCTGAAACACACAAGTTTCTAAATGAGTGAAAATGCATGTGTGGGTGTATGTTTGTCATGGATAAACATATGTATGTGTGACAGTGTATGTCAGATTGTGTGAGCTCAGCAGGCTGAATGCAGCATCATTCAGCCTGCCTCCCACCCGCTCCTCTGAGCCCAGCCTGTGCTGTACGAGCCGGCACCAGATGCTCCAGGGAGGGATCTAGTGATGTGGTTCCGGCTCAGGGACAGCTCTTCTGTCTTGGACACAGATACCACATTCAGCCTCTCTCCCTCCCTGTTTGATCTGCTTCAACAGATGTCTACCACACAAGGCAGACCTACCACCGCCTATGAGGAACTGAATTAGGTTACCAGAGCACCTTGTCTTTCAAAACTAGACAGGGTCAGACATGCTGTGCCACTGTGTCCACGTGACTGAGTAGACTGCTGCCATACTGTGAAACATCACTGAATTAGGTACAGTTAGGACAGTGGCTAATGATGGATATTGAATTGTGGCTAATCTTTACAAACACAGAGAGTAAGGGGGAGACAAGTGGGAGAACCATGGGACAGTTAAAAATTCATTAGCGAACAGCCACAGAAAAGCACAGATGGAGAAAAAGCAAAAGAGAGACAGAGAGAGAACGAGGGGGAGAAATATAAAGAGGAAATTCTCCAAGGAACACATCTTTTCATTCTTGTCTCCGTCTATTTCTTTCTCTAACTTTGTTGCAGTCTCACAGTGAGTGTGGAAGTCAGTGGAGCCGTTCCACAGGGAAGTGTAGCTAACAAACCCCCCAGCAAAACTGAGAGCCCACTCCCTTTCTCCCTCTGTGCTGTACATGCATTCATTAGCCATTGTATTCCTTGAATAAAGAATATGGTACAAAACCAGGCTTCTCTGCTCCTTTGTATATAGCTGTATGAAAGGCAGAGAAAAAAACCCCACAAATTAAAATGTAATTTATGATGCTTTGTTTGCCACTTTCTCTCCAGCACCTAAAATGTCACGAGTAGCATGTAATTCTGTTGGGGTCTGCTGAGGCACGACACAGGCCACCGTACATCACTGTGAGGGTTTGTGTATGTGAGGTTTGAGGAAGGGGAGGGGTGGTCAGGGATCTTGACTTCTGGGGAAATGAGAATGTAAGGCGTTGAATTAATTGAAGTGTTAATGTGCTGCGACTCCAGCGTGGTGCATGCCTCTGTATGTGTGCCTGTGTGTGTGTGTGTGTGTGTTCACCTCCCACAAATGCCTGCTCTAAAGTGCTTTTGTTTGCTGTGAAAACCCATTAACAAAGCGAACACCTTTGCGAATTCACCCCAAAAGTGGTTTCTCACCGGAGAAAGAAAGGAGCAGGAGGATACGACGCATACAGGAATATAGAAAAAAAAAACTAAATGTGAAAATGATGATGTGAAATACTAATGGTGGTGTGAGTGTGAGTAAGAAAAAAAAAGGGAAGAACTCACAAGTCTCAGTTCCATAATCAACATCTCATCTGAAACAAGAGGATCCCCGAAGCTATGCTACAGGCAGAGAGAGATGGAGGGAGGGAAGAGGAAAGAGAGAGACAGACAGGCAGGGAGAGAGTGAGGTGTAGCAGAGAAAAACAGAGATAGCAGAAACAAGGCAGAGATGGAGAACCAGAGACAGAGATTGGGAAAACACAGAAAAGACACAGTGAGGGTAAAGATGCAGAGCAGTGATTAAGGGCGGTTTCTCATTCATTTTCAGTCTGGTAGTTAAAGACAGAATGTAGCCAATTACACAGAGCTCTACTGTAATCCTAGAAAATATATTTGTGATGTCAACCGACTCTGACGCCAACTTTTCTAATACCTCTTGTATGCTTTGAAATGCCCACACACTTATGATTAGACACATATAACTGTATACTATCTGCTCAGCAATGGATTTAAATCACATAACTCAATAGGTTCTCCACAAACAAGTAAAGAACTGTAATTGTATACAGTAATACCTTTTTATTCATTTGCTGATTCCTTTTCAGTCACAGCGCTGTCTAAAGCTGGGAAGCTGCAAAAGCAGACCATGCCAAACCCACGCAACAGTCTTTTTGTGGTCAAATTTAAGACCAGGGAAAGTGTGTGTCTGTGTATGTGCACTGCTGTGTCTTCAGATACTAATCCCAGTGGTGTGGACAGATTGTGAGTGTTTTAAGAAGATTACAGATTACAGACTGCAGAGGCAGATTAGCTGGCAGCTCAATCTGCACCTCTGGATGGACTTTCCTGCTCTCTCATGGCCCCTCTGTGGGTGTTTGTGTGCTTGTAGTGTGCTTCAGCATGCCTGTTTATATTCAAGAGGTAATTGTGATTGGTTGTAATGATAGCACTGGGCACATCCGGTGTCTTAAGGTTATGTGTGTTTGCATGTGTGTCTATGTGATGAATATTGATTCACCAGGTATCACAGGGATGTATTCTATTTCCCTTAGAGTTAATAAAGGCTAAGAAATAGGATATGTATACACACACAGACACTCCCAGTGTGCTGTAAAGATATTCTCGATGCCAATTATATCTGAAAGAATGTCTCACACACACACAGATATAAGGAATGTCGATCAATGGGAGGGGCAGCCAGCCAAGAGTCAGTCAATTCTCCCTCTATCCTTTGTCTGTAACAGTGAATGCCCTACTGAAGAAAATACCAATATTTAACATGTTACAACCTGTTAAAATGACTTGGGTATAAATTTCACTGCGATTTCTTCTTTTCTGCTCTTTTAATACAGTTTTTATTGGGTGATAATTTTACTTCCAACATTTCAGAAGTATATAAAGAGGTTACAGTAAATGGGAGTACTTTTGCAACATCTTTAACTCATACTGAGAAGAGGTCAGCCCTGGTTCCATCATGGGTCAGACCTGTGCTGAAACACCCCTGGTGCATGCCATTCAAACTTACAAAGGTGAAGGGAGAAATGGCAGGATACAAAATGCCCAAGGAGGAAAAGTGCACAGTTGTTGCATAATTGTTGATGTATCCAAACAGGAGTCACAATTACTGCATGTTTTGACATTAGACACAATCAATGTTAGTACTGATGGGGAGGACAGGTTTGTAGAGCTCTGTGTAAAAGTGCACACTGCTGTGGAGAAAACCAAACATGAATTGCATTTACACAGCAGCTCACCTTTAAACTGACAAATGACATTTTCATTGTATCTGCTTTTGGAATATTTACCCAGGCGCTCACTAAAATAACACCTCAGTAGGTGTTTCATTGATAGAAAAAAAAACATGTACCCAATATGAGAAGTGCTACTGACGTATATAAGAAAACAAATGAAAAACATGCCGATCAGAACAAAATGGACCCAAAAGTAATTCAATTTGCGTCTGAAATGACCCAAAAGACATGGGACCTAAATGTTTTGTCAAGTTAGAAATTAAGTGTGCAAAGGGGACATCTTGTTTTACCAAAACTGAGCAATGGTTGGTAAAACAGGAAGAGAACGTAATGAATGTGGATGACTTGGAGAATGTTAGTTATCTTCATGCACACGTTTAATTCCACTGCAACTGCCTGCTCATTGTTTTCACCACAGCTAATTTAAAGAAATGTCACTGAGACACAGCAGGCGCTGAACCGAGCAAGTAACCTGAATAAGGTATCAATTTATTGCAGCATTGAATCGTATCTATAGCAACAAGTGTCACTGGGGTGCCTCTGTAAAGTAGGCAGCTCTGCGAATGATAAGGTTATTGAAAAACTGAGTTATAAACAAGTTATTGGAGAAAAGTGAATAATCTACTGAAAGCTATTTTAACATTTTTCACAGTGCTTCAAGCAAATAATTTGTTAAATTCTCACTGGCTGATAAAAAAAAAATACAGTACGTGTTGTTCCTTGGTCATTTTGGGTCCAATGAAAGCCGGTATACACACCCAAGACTCACAGCAAATTAAGTTGGCCCTGAACTGGAACTGGAACAGAGTCCCGGTTGACCTCGGGTCCACCTCAGTGTGCTTAATGGCCAGTTTTACTTTTAAAGTGGCAGTGCAACAATCCAACCTCAACACAGAAGACAATTAAAGGAAAGCCTTGAGCTTGATGTAATTATTTGAAGATGGTGCTTTATTTTATTTTTTACACATTTACATGATGTCAGAAGGGTTTCTTTGCAGCATAAAACTATTCTGAGTGAAAAAATGCCTTTCCAGATATCAGAGGTACACCATGTTTCCAACTGAGATACAAATTCAGAGTTACAAGCTTACTTTAGCAAAGGCTGTGAAAAGCTTTAGGAACCACAACAGTAAGCTCCAGCTTCCAATGATTTCTTGATGTCAAGAATACACAGCCTAAAAGAGCTCTTTTATGTTTAAGATTTAGTCCAACATTTATCCAACAAGCATTGTCTACCGTTATACAGTACACATACACAAGACCTATACTGCATTGGAAAAAGCACAAATTTAAAAAAAAAAAAAAAAGAAGGCAAGCTGGGTCGTGGAAAGTGACAGAGAATGGGCAAAAAGAAAAGGGAGGCCAAGACTGTAGACAGAGCAGACGGAGATGAGAATTGAAAGAGGGAGAAAGAGAGCCTTCGACAGTGTTTTCTTTGAGAGTTTCAACACAATACTCTGTGGGTTTCTATGACGACCTGGAGTCGCCTGCTGGGCCCATACAGGCAGAAGTAAGAGGTCTGTTTGGCGCTAGTGAAAAGTATTGAAATCCTTTAACTAGGTTTAAGTAGCAGCACTACAACGCTAAAATAATCATTTGAAATACATTTCCTGCAATCTTCTTTTACTTTTACAGCTAAAAGTAAAACAGTAATCAAAAGGCGTATTATGAGGAATGGTCCATTTTAGACAGGTGGTCCTGAGGGGTACTAAGAGAAATAACTATATAATTTGAGGTAGTTCTAATCTGTAAAGATGCACCATTTTTCATTACTATGTTTCCAATGTAAAATCTGAATCTGCCTAGTAACTACTAACAGTCATCAGGTAAATAAGGCAGAGTAAGAAGTACAGTGTGTCTCTGTGGTTTATAGTAGAGTACAGCGGTAATGTCTCAAATTAGAAATACTCAGGTTAACCAATATGGTGCAGACACATGCAGGTATATACACTTGCAGGTAGCCTATACATCTGATGCAGATTGCCTGCTAGACAGACAGGCAGAGAGAGAGAGAGAGAGAGAGAGAGAGAGAGAGAGAGAGAGAGAGAGAGAGTCTGCAGAGCACAGCTTCATGATTAATGCGGCTTTTAGCTGCAGCGGAGTCTGGGCCCCCCAAAGCAAACTGACCGGGTCGCCCATTCAACTCTCCTTCCTTCTTTCTCCATCAACCCAAACCCAGTGACTGGGAACCAGGTATAGCCTACGCACCATTGACTACATTTCTACACAAACACATATCAACATCCGTGTAACCTCCACTGTACCTCATTTCACTTTACTCCCGTTGTGAGCCTAAACCCTTCAAACTGGACAAAACCCGCACATCAGGAACATGACTTTAACCACTGCGGGGATGTGAAGCCTGCTTGCATAATATGAAATCAAAGTTTGCAACAATGTACTGCCATACACATATCACAGCAAACTGTAAATCCATCTACAAAAATGTAAACGAGGAGTTGCAGGTCACAAAAACACACTTTTCATTGACATCCTGTAGTGATATCTTTAAGATACAAATACCGTTAAGTAGCCTATAATAAGGTTTCTATAAAGTCTCCATCCAGTGTCACAGATACTAGTCCTTTAGACGCTTTCTTTGGGGGCAGAACAAACACACATACACCAGGCAAAAGAAAGCAGGTCAAGTACATGTTAAACAGAAAATATATTTCTTATGGCTCACGGAATAAACTTATTTATAGTGAACAATCATGAATAATCTGGGGTTCCTTGAGAAGGACGCCCTGTGAAGCACAACTACATATAATGATGAGACAGATGCCAAATGCAGCACTGTCTTCCCCCCCCTCCGTCTAACATCACACACATAGAGCCCCTGACTACTATGTTTCAGTGAGGGGGTCACTCCCCCACAACCGCGCGAAACACACACACATACACACACATGCGCGCACACTAAAATCCCGATGCACCACCACCAGCAGCAGCAATAGATAATTCATTGCAGTGATAGGAGCAGTGAATCCACAGGCTCCTCTAAGGTTCAAATACACCAACTATCACACATCGATCTAAAAGTACACACTGTGTGCACACTGTGCGCAGGCCTGGTACGAGATTCGTGCACTTGTTCTGCAGCCGTGCAGGCTGTTTGCATTGGCGCACTTACCTTTGCACTACAGCGAAAATTAGCACAGTTAGTTCCCATTTTGTGAAAAGGCTTTAGAATCCACTCATTCCCGTGTATCTCCTCCTGGTTTGTTCAGACATCCACAGTGTGTTTCAGCAGGGAGAGTAATCCAGTTTTCCATCCCGGGGAGAGCGCTCCCAAGCTTCCTTACATCTTTTTCCACAATCCCCACAAAACTATGCCAGGCTTCTTTCAGCGCGTTTTTTTCCTCCTTTCTCCTCTGCCCCCTCTTCTTTCCTCTCCCTCTCTCTCCCTCTCTGAGGTTGCCTGGTTACCTCTTTCTGTAGGCTGGTTCAGACCGCCGGCCGGCAGCCAATCACAAGCCCGGGTTCGTCTTAACCCCTCCGCTGCTGAACTGTCCTGATTTCTAGCTTTCAAGGAGTGGGGGGTGGAGAGGGGGTGGGAAGAAGAAAAGTACTGGGTGATGGTGAAGGATTTAGAAAATGTATATTAACAAAACTATAATGAGCAAGAGAAGATGAAAGGAGAAAGAGTAGAAGAGGATGAAAAGGAGGGTCTGATGGGTGGATTTAGGTTTGAAATAAAAAGTTGTGGCAGAAATGTCATAAGACCTGTTCACTGTTTGCTCAGACAGTGTGTTAGATGTAGTTCAGAGGTTGTTAAAAGATGATTGTTCTGTCCAAACTTTGCCATCATCACATCCTTGCTTTTTTTTTTTTTTTTTTTTTACACACACATAGTAATGCTGACGAAAAACACCCATTGAGTCATGAATGCACGCAAGCAGCCGTCATTCAGCACAGGCTATTGATTGGTTAACCACCTGCGGCTAAGTCGTGCAGCTTATTCATGTGTATGCATGAGTGTGCGTGAGTCATGGACTTGGCAAACTCACCATGGTGTCTAACCTTCTTGCTCTGAGAGTGGGAGCACGCTTGAGGTTTGGAAGTGAGAAAAATGCTTTAGTGAAAGAGAAAAAAAAATCATGTTGGCCTATAAGACGGACACTTCTGCTTCCTCACGACTGGTTAGTGATCAATATAGCAGCAGACTGACAACAGAAAACTGGAATATACTGGAAGAGGGTGATGCAACTCTGCTGACTTCACTGAACCATGGTGTTGTGCTGTTTCATTCCTTCTCTTCATTCTCCCTTAAGCCTTAACCTTGTACAGCTGGCCCCCTTTAATCCACACCTCCTCCTTTCACTTTTCTACCCTTGCACCTTATCCTCGCCCTTTCTCCTCCACTTGCCCACCTCAGATCATCCTCTTCTCCAGATGTGGAGTGCTGGTGTCAGGGGTTTAGGACACAATTACTCTGATATCTGCAAAGACTGGAGGACATTTATCACTCTTCCACCTGAACCTCCTCTTCCACATTCAAACAAGAGTGTAGGTTTGGTTTTCAAAGGTGGTAGAGGCACAAGGACTGGATGGAAATTGTCAAGGAGGCAGATTATGGTCTGCTGGTTTATTTGGGAAATAATGTGCATTTGCTCTTGCTGTAAACTGTCATCAAGAAAGTTATATATATATATATATGAACAAAAATATACAAGCAAAAGTCTTGGTTTCCTTTTTCTGACATTGAAATTAAGACATTTTAACCACAATGTTTGACAACAAAAAGACATTATGATTTCCTCTTTCATTATAACCACACTAAGTTTCTAACTCTAACTGAATGAATTAACAAGTGTTCAGAGAGACATTAACAACAAAGAAGTTAAACCCTCCTCTACAATGTGAAGTCATCCAGCAACTCACAGTGTTAGACGATCAAATACGTCCAAACACACATTCCTGCTAGACTACTGTACTTCGGATGAGTATTTCTGGCTATCATCTTGAAATGATTGCCGCTACGATAACTTACCTGAAATGTAAAATCCTTCCTCAAATTATAAACCACTGTACAGTGTTTTGGCATCTGATAAGGCAAATCATATTTCAGTATCTCCAGGCACCTCAAGTAACCCCATCCCATCAACGCAGCCCCTTGTGTGTGTTTCCTTTTTTTATTACCATCACAGTGCCATTTTCAGTCGGAACACCTGGTTACTTTCAATCCATCATCTTGACTCCATTATCATTGTTTAGATTTGCTAGCTAGATAGCTACATAGAATAGAAATTGATGTCATGAGGATGAGTGACAAATTGATGTTCAGTGACTGTTTCAGCCTTGAGGTTACAAGGACATATCCATATTACTCTTACATAAATCTACTGTAGGCACACGTATTGAAATCTCATTTCAATGCTTATTTCTCCATTTCCTCCATCATATTTTTTCTATGAACTTCTCTCCCCTGCTTGCTTTCTCAACCAGCTCTCATCATTCCTGTCCTCCCTCCCCAGTGCCCAACCACTTTCTCCTCTCATCATCTTTTCCTTCCCCGCTCTGTTTTCCTCCCTAAGTATAGCTGTAGTTTACCCTCTCTATCTGTGCAGAGCCCTCCTGTCTATCTCCCTCCCACACCTCAGTATCTCTGCCCTTTCTGCCGTATCTCCCTCCCTCAGTATCTGCCTCCCTCGCTCGTCGTCTACTCACTCACCTTCCTCCTCTCTCTCTCACAGTCAGTCTGTCTCAGCTTGGCTGAACAGATAACTCCTGGATGCTCATGTGGGCAAGCGAGCAGCAAGCTTTCTCTCTTCCCTCACTCCTATGTCACACACACCCACAGCAGTCACATAGAAACACACCTGAGTAGATGTAAACAAACACATTAACACATACCACTTTTTTTTTTTTTACACGCACACACGTGTGGCTCTTTTAGGATAATCCATGGGAATGTCCAGACGGATAAGAATTCCGGTGAGAATGTGAAGGTCAGCTCCCTCGTACTGTTCACACAAAACATTGTTTCACAGGATTAGGATTCCTCTAATTCACACATACAGAGAGGGACAGAGGGAGATAGAGGATGAAAAAAAGGAAAAGATAGGGACAGACACGAAGACAGACAGGGAAACAGAGAAAAGGAGAAAGAATGGAAATTTATGCGTATTATCAGCAAAACGGGTCAAACTCGTTAAAGGCAACAAAGGCAGCTCTCTAATTGCCTGAGCACAGCTCTGCACTGCTGAACTACAGTGGTGTTAGTACAGTATGGAGAGATGGTCTATGACAATTTGTCAATGGACATACAGTAAGCCTGCTTAAAACCTTAACTCATTTACTATGTAACATACGGAGCAATGCATGGATCTTCAAACTGTGCATACATCAGATTCAGAGTAAAAAGTATTAAAACATGTTTAAATATTAATAAAGCAATCTCTGAGCATCAGCCAACTCTGAGCTCAAACTAGTGCCTCAACAAACCAGACAATGACACAGGATGTGGAGGGATGAAATCCGGAGCACATGATAGGATTTAACATTTTGACAAACAGCATGTCTTCATCACAGTAAAAAGAGGATGTGGTAGTAAAGATATTTAAAATGTCTGTGCCAAGCTAACAGCTGCTTCTAATAGGATAGACAGGTCCTAGACATTGCTAATACATCAAGACAAAGCCATATTGTCACAAATTTTATGATTATACATCTGAACAACATTATGGACTATAAGAAATGAATCTCTTGGTTCAATTGTGTTCAATGTGTAAATGCAGTATCTTTTCCCATGTATTGTTTCATCATGTCGCAATGCTGTTACTGATGTCACATCCTCTTGGGGATGGGGATATCTTTTCACTATCCCAAATTTTCATGATAAGGGTTTGTCCATGATGTGTCATCACTTACTTGAGATTCTTGGTGCAGTTATTCAGTATGAGAATTAATAATGTTGTCAAATATAAGAACTCTTAAAATCTTTGAGTTTCAGACCTTACCATGGGCTTTGTGAAATTCCGGGGGCATTTTTCACTTTTATCTGACATTTTATAGACTGAACAGTTAATCTAAGAAGTTATTGATGTATTATTTGACACACACACACATAAAAAAAGATATTTTCAGGCCTCATCATTTTCTCCGTGTTTTTGGCCTGTAGCAACATTTCAAGTGCTTGTTGTTGCAGCTATGTGCCCCCCTCTGACAATTATTCTTCCTCAACCATTTTTCTCCTTCTCACTGCTACATTTAATGTAGTAAGGTAACAGTACTGAAGCTCAGTTAAAGCTCTATTTTCGTATTTCTGGACTCCGCTAGAGTAGCTTTGCATGATTCACAGTTCAAAAAACTATTTATCTTAAACTGGCCCTTTATGCAGCCCCTCAGTTCAGCCTCTGTCTCTAACAGGCAGTCCTCACTCCTCTTTCTTTAAGGCCATCCTCCTGTTGACTCCACTCTGTTCTGATTGGCCAACTTTCTGGAAGTCTGCCAAGGGGCTGTTGTATCAGAGTCATGTTAAGTTACTGCCGATGCAAACCCAACATTTCCTGTTTTACTGCTTCAGAATGTTTACAAATTCATTTGACAGGATAAAAAGGTCAGAATGAGAATAGGTAAATTACAAAGAGGCAAAGAACAAAGGGGAATGGGAGTCGAAAATATGTGGCTATACTATTGGGCAGCACAATATATATACAAATAGGTGAATCCAGATGTTACAAATACAAGGATTGATATAGAGTCTAGAAACTGTGATATTCTGACACTTAAGGGCAGGCCCCTTTCTAAATCATAAGAAATTAAAACTGGAGGTTCAAAATAACTTACACTGAATACATGGAAAACATGGAACAGGTTTAAGGTATATTTTAAACTTGAAAATCATTTTTTACTGCTGGTTCCCATATGGAGAAATCCAGATTTCCCTATCTCATGTCAGGATTCAGTGTTTAGACTCTGCCGGCAAAAGGGCTTAGACCAGCTTGTTAAACTCTACTTACAAATAAGACATTATATAACAAAAAATATGCACGCTCCAAATGTGTCTTTCTTGGAGGACTCTTTTAAACAACCCATACCAAAAAGATTTATTTCTAATGTTTATGAAACCTTTGGATCACATCTGAAAGCAATGACACGTTGATATAGAATGTCAGATAGAATAAAATATCCAGGCAACAGTTATAGAAAATACACTTTCTATAACTACACTTTCCAAATGCTTCATTGTACACCACTGCTGAGGGGCAAGCTTGGTCTAAGCTCTCCTAAATGTACTAAATGCAATTTAGAAATTGAAAAAAATTTTTTGAGAGAAGTGAAGGATGAGGTGGTACCTTGATTGGATATGATTTGGACCCATCACTTCTTCAGTGTATTTTGGCAGCTAAAGTGGACAGTGAAAGGAACAGCCACAATGCTAAACTGATTGGAATACTCTTATATATAGCAAGGAAAACCATTCTCAAATTCTGGATTTCTAAGGACACCCCTACACTGGACGATTGGTATAAGGAGGTACTAAGAATACTCACTCTGGAAAAACTGACCTATACTCTTTAAGGCAATGTCAAGGGATTTATTAAGATATGGACATGATGGACCCCTCTGGACTGAACTTTGTTCTACCTAATTAACAACATTGGAGCCGACTATGGCATTCCCTAGTAATGTGAATGTATTTATGTCAGCACGGTGGTGTGTGTGTGTGTTTTTTTCTCCATTTTGTTCTGCATCATGTTTGTAAAGATGCAGTCTGTAGATATTCAGAACTGGAAGTATATGTAATTGTTGCCAGAACCCAATAAAAAAAGAAACAATGCAGGGAGGAATAGTACAAGCAGAAACAGACACAGTGATGATGATGTTTGATGAAGAGCTGCAGACCAGCACACCTCCAACAGGAAAACAACTTATTTTACTTTGCCCTGCTGTGTAATGGGAGAACACTCACGGTGTGCCAGCAGAACTTGAGTCATGGCTCGGCATGACTTCCCCCAAAATAATGGAAAAAACCCATAATGTTAGCAGAGTGGAGCTGTGTGTATGGAGCAGATGAGCATATAAAGAAATCCGTCACAAGCTGACGACGACTCGGGCTGAATGTAGAAAAAACTGAGAAAACCAAGTGTTCAAGCAGTCTGAAGCTGGTGCTTTTTGCTCGCAGAGATTACTTCTACATATATTTACCTCACTATTTGACACTTTGGCCATGTTTAATATAAACATCCAGCATTGTCTCATATATATATATAGATATATGTAGACATGACTGAAAATAAGGAAAAGTATAACAGGTATAATAGGTCACCTTTAAAAAACAGCATTTCCAGAAACAGCAACATTAACAGTTTTTACTGCAAACATGAGGTAAAGCAGTGTCCTGCACTGAAGGTGCATTTATACAAATCGTACAGGTGCCATATTTTTCATTCAAAATGCCAAATTTTGCCAAAAGGCAATGTCTTTGCAACTATGATTTGTATATGCTGTACATGAATGGCATTGTCTGGATGTAAACAATGCCCAAATCTGTCTGTCTAATGAGATGCATTATCAGCACTTACTTACTTACTTACTCTGATGAAGACAGGTTTGTTGCAAAGTTGGATGCTGCATCTTATTAAAAACTTTAACTATAACCATGTGCTCCACATCTCATCCATCCATGCCATATTCAAATTTGGCCACTTCCATCATGACACCAATGAAACATCAGTTGACGCCTGTAAATGACTGTAGTCTCCTCTGAAAAAGGTGTCAATATGTCTGAAGGTGAATTTGAGATCTAAACTAGAATAAGATTAGCTTTCACCCAAATGCGCACACAAGTACACAGTGACCTGTCTCACCTACTATCTCCCATACCACCTATTTAGCTATGTGGGGGTGTGTCAATGAAAGAGAGAAGGGGAAGGCAGCTGATGCTGGATCCCCCTCCACAGACAAAATATCACAGCATAACTATATTTATCAAAGCATGTCACTCTTCAATAACTCCGATGGATCAGAATATCAAAACTGACAAATGCAGAAAGATGAGGTGAAGATGTTAAGGAGAGAGAAAATATATTGAATCAGAAAACTCTGGAGTTTTGAGTTGAGTTTTGACAAAAGCGACAGGCTCATATGTAAATAAATTAAAAAAGAGAGACGCACAGAAAGGGAAAGACTTCTGACAATGAACATGACTTACATCTGGGTGACAGGCTGACTTGTGCACAGTCGGTTAAAGTAGAGCGGAGGGGGAGCTAGTGTGTGTGTGTGTGTACATGTGCTTGTCTTAACCCACAGGGAGTGTGATATAAAGATGTACTCTGTTGAAATGTCACACATGTTGCTTTTATCAGGACGTGTAACTTTGAGGGCTTTTGCCTCTGGGAGGATCCGTCATATTTCATCATATTTCATTAATATGTTTCATGCATATGCAGGTATGGGAACATGCAAACACACACACCACAGTTTGCCTTAGAAGAGAGGGGAAGTAACAAGTATCTAATCCCACCTTTGTGTGACCCCTGCTGTCAGTCTGAACTCAATGTGCTTTATCAGTCCTGACACCCTGAACCACCAACAACTGCACTACACGTCACTGCAGCCTTAATTTCCTCAGAAAGTCTTTTGAAGATTGCTTTTGTAACAATTTGATAGTAATGTGATTCTATGTTGATCCCAATTGAGAGTTTTTACACAGACCTTAATGCATAACAGCCACATGGCAGCAGTAATGTCTGTGGCAGGTGCTGGTGTGGCACCAGTGTGTTTAACAATGAGAGACAATGTGTTAGAGAGTTTCAAAATTGAAACATAAATATACAATAATTGTATTCTAAAGAATTATAAATATGTGTGTGTATCATAATAGGAATATAATTTGTGCCTGTGAAGAAATAAAAAGAAGTTATTAGTAGGAAAAGATTAACATGGTCTTATTAGAAGGTGACAGGAGGAAGTGGTGATAACTTAAGCAGCAACATCAGCAACTGCATTTGAAGAAAAAAGTTGTAAATAAAGCTTTATTTATCTATTTATTAATAAATCTTTCTTCTGCAGTAGCTGGTGTAATGTAGTGGAATAATCTATAGCTTGATTAAACAGTGTAGGCACTGGAGATGACTACAGAAGGAGAAATTTTAATGTAAGAAAAGGAGAGGTGTTTTGAGGAAATGGTGCATAAAATGATTTATAATATACATATCAAATAATATGTTTTTATTTGTAAGACCCCACCATACAGTCTCTTACCCTTGCTAAATGGTAAGACTGCATCATGAAGGACACAAGAATGGATTGAAAGGCCTGTGGTATAATTGAAGCTATGTCTTACCTTATTGTTCAAGAGTGACAATCATGGAGCATCCATGGACTAACTAAATTCAAATTTTGGAACTCTACAGCCACAGGGACATTTATCCATCCTCCATTTGTAATCCACTGTACCCTATCATCTATCAGATGTCAAAAAAGCATGATTAGCCACCATGCAATACCAAGAGTATGCCTCTAAAATAGCTACTTGCACAGCATTTCATCTTAAATCTACCTCCTGACAAAGCACCTGTTCAAAGTGACTGTTATGACAAACCCTCATACTCCCAGAGGAAAATCCTTCCTGCAGACAACCCGTGCATGTACACTTATCCATGAAGAAATGCATCAAGCGTAGAAAAATCAAGGGCAAAAATCAGTGTGAATTGATAAGACTTGATAAGAGCATCTACTGTACAGTATATTCCTCCCGACTACCCTCTGCTCCACTGGACTGAAGAGTTATGATACTGACCCTGCTCAACCTTTGGTAAACTCTGTGAATCACTCAACCAGAGTGTGTGTTTGTGTGTGTGAGAGGTGGGTGATGGTAGTACTGGGAGGACAAGAAAGGGCAAAAAGAGGGCAGAGGAGGTGGACCAAGGTAAGCTGATGTAGTTTTGGTGTATTCTCAATATTGTAAATAATGCAAGATACACTGTTTCTCATGGATATAGTCTTCATTCATTTTTAACTGGTTCAGTTACTTGTTGGTACTCCAGCTCTCTCTTTCTCTCCCTTTGTGTGCACCAGCCTGTATGTCTACATATGTGCAAGTGCAGACATGTACTTAAATTGATAAATTGACCTTTTAGTTGAGGTCACAGACAAACATGCAGGTTAATAGCTCTCGTAATAGTTTTTTGATTGCTGGAATTAATTAAAGCTAAAGAAAATCCACTTCAAAGCATATTTCTCATATGATATCAGTACTGACTTGCACGTCATCTCTCATGCTACTTCTAATGCAATAATTCAGAAGTCAAGTGACTTTATGAATTCATATAAAACTTACTTGAGCTTTTAAATTCCAAAAAATACTTAATTTCATGACTACCAACTGAAATGCTGTGCCCATAGCCTCATAAAATCCCCCCAATTACTGCCACAGTCTTGCTTTAGGATGTGTCTCTTTTCATAACTCTGCCAAGACTGTCTTGACTCTGTTGTTTATTGCATTTTCATGTTAGCAAACCTGGAAATGAGCATTATCACAGGAAGGAATAGCAAAGGTTGTTTTTTTCAGAGTGGATTTTCCCTTTGATGCTGGGCAACAAAAAGCCAGAATACAAGGCTGAAAGCAAGGACACAGCAGGAACTCCAGTCCTCTATGTGCTTCCTGAGGCTTGACAATACAGCTAACTGCATTACATTAATTCATATGGTCAGACACACTGTTGATGAAACCCTCTAACCTCCACCTCAGCCTTAACTCACAGCATGTGTGTGTGTTTGACAGGAGAAACTGTGCCTGTGTGTCTGCGTGGTGAGTGAGGGCTGCCTGGGGCTCATTGCTCATCTCAGCGGGTATAAATAGAAAAATAGAGAACCAGGAATATAAGAGCATCATAGTGTGTCTGTGGTGTGGAGAGGCTGCTGAGAGCTAAAAAACATCAGATCTGATAGCAGGTGGATCGGATGCAAGATTTAAAACCTAAACAAATGTTGAATCTAATAGCCAAGTGGAAAGTTTGTCGAATTGAAACCATATGAAATGTGGTATCAACAAATCAATCTGTAGGATTCAGACAAAAACAACTTCTTACTGTGTTGAATACCAAATCAAAAGGCGTCTTCCCAGGGTGTACCATCAAATGCTTCATTCACTGTCTGTTAGTTTATTCATTTTTCAACAAGTTCAAAACAACATTCTTGGAGCAGAGTTTGCAGCCCCAATACACTGGTTTGTTTTGGCATTGTTTCACTATTCTGTTCTATTCTGTACGGGCAGAAAAATGGCATGTTATGATGTGATGACAGGGCAGCGTTATTCATAAGGTGGTGTTTTTAATGCACACACAAACATGAAGAATTTTACCATCTCCTATAGGATGAGAACACATACCTGAACGTCACCACACCTGGTGTCCATATCACTGCTCCTCAAAGAAGGAAAATGTACCTGGAGGAGGAGAGTGAGGGAGAAACAGGGAGGGGGAGGGGGAGACAGAGGGGCATAGCATTAAGAAAAAGCACTTGTCAGGTAGCCCATTAGAGTAACCATTACAATACCAATCTCTGCTCCCCATCTTTCCCTCTCACAGTGTGTACGTGTGTGTGTGTAATTTTCTTTGTGTGCCTCTAGTCACCAGCGGGGAGATGAGATCATTACCTGTGACTGCGAGGCTAATGTCACACAGAGCCTCAAAACACACATACACACACACACACACACAGGGCCACATGCATGCACACACACACAGTCGCACACAAACACACACACAGAGGCAGACTAAAGAGGCTAATGTGACTCTGCCTCAGTAACAAAACTATGGTGACCGCGGGGCTTGTCTCCATTTGGATAAGGCAGCCTGTTTTACAGCCCGCTTCCAATACTGGAAGATGAGAGAAACAAGAGGATAGAGCGAATAGGGAGAAATGACAGAAGTATGAATAGAGGGGCATCTAATTGGAGACATGGTGGGAAAGAATAGCTGTCTCTCTCTTTCTGGTGGAGAAAAAAGCCGAGCGGCACTGTACGGAGAGAAAGGTACAGCTGCAGACATAATGTAAGGCTGAGAATAAGCTCATTAGCAGAGGTGGGACTGTGAATGACAGATGAGGGGAGATGTAGAGGGGGGTGATGGGAGGGGTGGAAATGGGTCAGAAGGTGGGGATGACTGGGCCTGGCCTCTAATTAACTTCTCTATCAGCCCTATGGCTCTTACTTCATATTATGTAGCTTGACAATACGACCGCTGCAATGACATGACACTGTCTGCAGTGTGAGTGTGAAAAAAGCAAATGTACATGGTGCCACTCAGAGACATTTAAGAGGTTGTTCTATACTTGTACAGATTTTAATATACAAATTAACATTTTTCTGAACTTTTGCCCTGACAGGAAGTTTAGTTTTTGACCTGCAGGACTGCATGCAACATATTGTTGCGAGATGTGTGTGTTGGCTCCTCTAAGGTTTACCCATAAAAGCTTTCTCTGCACAGATCTGCAGAGATGTGCAGGGGATGTTTTTAGTGTAATATCATGGATGCTTATCTAGACTTTCAATTGCTTTGTGAATCTGGTAAATTATTGTATGCACATCATTAATACACCATGACCTCGCAGCAGGCTTATTAAAGGTTCCAATTACAAACAATAATCACATTTCAACTGTTTTATTATTGTATGATTTTAAATTTGCATCTCCCCCTTTCTGTCTCTATACTGTTTTTCTAGCCTGTTTCCAGAGGGGAGAGTTTAATGTATAAGATATATATACAACTACAAACACTATGTAGTTAATCAGTGTTGTGCTTCGAAGGAGAAAGAAAAGAGTTCTCATGCAATACAGCACGAAAATACAGCTAGAGGTGCAGTCAGTGTTTATTCTTGTGCTGCTCAGAAGCACAAAAACTGTGTCAGAACACATTTCACCCCCCACACTGAACTACATATGGTAATGCTGTGGTTGTCACTCTCTCTCCTCCTAGTCCTCCTCTTCTCCAGTCATCTTCTGCTCCCTCTCCTTAATTGTCTCTTTCAATCTAATTTTGTTTTCAATTTCAATTACTTAAGCGTCATATTAGCATTACTGGTAAGCAGAAACATTATTAACAATGCAATTTAAAAAATGTGTGATTTTGCCCTCGCTCTTTAATGCTGCCTGTCTCTCTTGCCCTCTCTCTCACCTCCCAAACACGCACACCCACTATGTGTCCCTCTCATAATCATGTTGCAATCATGTGAAAAAGCGTAGGAATATTAAATATTAACTGCACATTCATTCTAGGCAAGCAGAATATGAAATGAATTAATCATGGCGTACAAGGCTGACAAGATTCTTATCCTTTATCTTTATCTGCCTTCATGTGCTGTGAGGATGCTTCACAGGAAATTAAGAGTGGCCAATGAGAGAGGCCAGTGTGTGTGCTGGATGTATGTATGTAGATACTATACAGTATATATGTGTGAGTGAGTGTAAAATGGTATACTTATTTGAAGTCTGCCACCAAGTGCCACACATTACTAGTTCATCCGATATACGTTAAGGAGCAGTCAATTTTTTACAGTCACAGTCAATTTACTAGTCATGGGTAGTACTGCTGAGCCTGTGAAAACATTTGTACATCTTCTGAGGCTCTGGAGGGAGCTGCACAATTACACATTTATATCAAAAAGCTTGTTTTGCAAACTGGAGGTGTGAAGTTTGAAAGACTTGACCCATACTACGATCTCTGAGAGAGGAAAGGAGCTTGACGAGTTTCTTTCAAAGCCACACTTTAGGACCTGCACTATTTGGCTAGGAATGATTCTCTCTTCTCTCTCTTCATCTCTCTACTGCCTCTATCTCTCACGCTTGATGGCCCCCCTGCATGCTCCTAATAACCCATGATGAGTCCTCCACACTTGAGCACCCTCCCATCAGACACCCACTGAGATTCATACAACCACACACACACACACACACACACACACACACACACAAACACACACACACTCTCTCTCTACCCCTCTGTGTCGGACATAGAGGGGTGTGGATGATGACAGCCATCAGCAGGGCAATTAATGGGTCCGTCCCCTGGTTAAAATGCAACACAGAGAAGAAGCAAGAAAAACAACATTAGCCAATATGGCTGGATCCTAACGGTATAATTAGCCTAGCATGCTGCTCCCCACTTGGACCCAAAAACTCAAAAGCGCAGCCAGCAGTGATGCAAGGAAATGGTGAAGGAGGGTAGACTGGGGAGAAATGAAGTGCAGAGAGATGGGGAATAGTGCGGGAGTAGGGGGAAACACACAAAATTCAAAGATAAGGAGGCTGAAACGAGCAAAGAGTTGAATAAACAGCAGCTCTGTAGTAATAACTGGCCGAAATCTGGCTCTGTTTTACACTAAAAGAAGGGAATGAAGGAGTACAAGAGCCGAGTGAGCTCAGAGAAAGAGATGGAGGTAAGACAGAGAAGTGAGAGGGAGGCATAAAGGGGAGGTGGATGAAGGGAGGGAGAGGAGAGTGGTGTATACACAGGACCATGCCTGTAGCATACTGATGCTGCTGTAAGACATGCAGTCAGCGTGGCCTCGGCTAAGCAACCAAGCATGTGCTGCAAAGGGCTGGGCTGCCTCATAATGGTGTGTGTGCACACTTTCATTGTTAATTATGATAGGGTTTGGAAATAGTACAATGTGAGGAGAAATGGGATTAGAGAAGAACATGTACTTGAGAGCGTGAGTGCATGTGTGTTTTCTGAGTTGTATGCAGGTGTGCACATGTGTGTGGATGTGTGTGCATTGTATGCTGCAGTGGGCGGTGGGTTGTTCATTATGCTGTGTGTGTCTCCTATTGCAAAGCCTCTGTTATCACAACACAGAGCCCTGGCAGCTCCTGCGCTAGCTCTGTTACCATACCTGAGTCCCGTGGGATCTCCTATAGTATATTCTACTCCTCAAGGACGGTATACTGGAGCTCCAACAGAAACACAGACCACCATAAACCATCATAACCATTTCAACTCTCAAAACCCTGCTGATCAACATGGGAGAACATAGTGAATCTTTTTTTTCTTAATGTAAAGTGGTAACAAGAATGTTAAGTTTGTGTTTCCTACATTTATTTGTTTATACAGTATATAACAAAACTGAGTGCACCCCTGGTCAACATCACTAAAATGTCCATGTTTAAGAATAAACTGCAACAAAAGTCAGCACACCCTTCATGATTGTGTCTTTTATTCTTTAATATTTTGGACACTTGTTTTTGATGACAAGTTGGATCCTCCTGGGCATGGATGATATCTGTCTCGCACATATCTATGGAAAGATGTTTGTCATTCTTTACAGATAATTCTTTTCAGCTGCTCTTTGCTGGAGGGGTTTTGTTGCTTTACCTTCCTCTTTAAAATACTCTGTTCTATTGGATACAAGTCAGGGGATATATTTAGGCCGGCCATACTTTTTTTTTCTTTAAAAACTCAAATGATTTTTTCAGTGTGTTTGGGATCATTGTCATGATGGAAAATTCCTCTCTTGCCAACCTTCTTAAGACCAGGAGTCATCTTTTCATTCAGTATTCTGGTGTACAAACTTCCATTCATAGTGCAATCTATAAATGTCATCTCCCCTACACCTTTGCACTCATGTAGCCCCATATCAGCACACTCCCATCTCCATGTTTCACAGTCAGCACTATGCAGTCACTGTGGTAGTCCTGACCAGTTCTGCGCCAAACATGCTGGATCCCATCTGATCTAAACATTTATTTTGGTTTCATTTGACCAAAGCATGTTCCACAAATATTCATCCGGCTTCTTTTCATGTTCTTTGGCAGAGTTTGATCTGCAGTTTTGTGCTGTTTAGTGAGTAATGGTTTTCTTTTTGGATGTTGTCCGTAGAGGTTGACTTCATGCACTGTCTGAGCAGTCACTGAAACACCAATTTCCACAAATAATCCTTGAGCCAAGTCAGAAGCACTTGCCCATCTGTTTTTCAAAACAAGGTTGCACAAACAGCGGATTGTGCATGCTGTTCTTTTTCAAGGACAGCCACTGCACTTTCTTTTATTGGTAGTATGGGTCCTCCTGTACCTCCTAACCATTGCTGCAACTGTGTTTGGCTACTGTTCAGTAACCTACTGATAATCTTGTACCCTCTCCCATCTTTATGGAGTCTCATAATCTCGTTTCTTACTTGTTCTGGCAACTCCTTACCATGTGGAGCTGTGTTGCATGAGACACAACCCAGGTCTAAATTAAGAAAGTTGTGGTGTTCACGGGTTCTTTTATAACTTTGTTCAGGCATTTAGTCTTAATCAGAATCACAGGTGTACTAATTTTTCTTGCATTGAGGTTGTACTTTGAGCCATGTATTGCTTTTTTTTTAATTACAAATAAGTAATAATTTTGTAATGACACAATTTTGAATCATAACATTTTAGCGATACTGCACAGGCATGTGCTAAGTTTTGCTATATACTGTATTTCTCCTTTCTACCATATTTTAACTAACGGTAGGTGCTTTGTTTTATAGGGAAAAGATTACAAAAAATATAAAGGAAGAAAGAAATTGGTGAAGTGTGTCATTCTTCACATTGCCAGCATTTGAATTAGATTTGTAACAAAAGCAAAACAACAGGAATTCACTCAGGTATTATTACAACTGCTCCCAACTATAAAATATAACCAGAAGGCTTTCTTCATAACTTTCTCTCTCTTCCTGCTCTATTTGACTCTGTCCAGGAGACAACAGGAGGCCTGCTCTTTCTTTGTGTCCCACTCAATCCCTCATCATCGCCCGTCTCAGAAAGAGATCCAGAAATGGATTTCATTCATTAGCAGAAATGAGAACAGCTTGCAGGGGGTACAAAAGTGTCTTTCCCTGCATCTCTAAAAGTGTGCCACATTGTGAAAAGTAGGAAGAAAATAAAAAAAAAGCAAAAACACTCAGCAATGTTCCTCTCCATCTTTAATGAAAGAGAATGAGAGGAGCTGTCTCTTTCTGTCTCCCACTGCTCCACCACAACCTGATTACTGTCTGATGATGATGGCACTACTTCCTGACATCTAATTGAAATAATTGTGTGTAATCACTTTAAAAGACTGGCAGGAGACATGCAAGCGATGAGAAGTATTTAAGAAAGGCAACGGCATTTTAATTTAATCTTCCCAGATGCATCTGATTCCATCAAACAAGTGTAAAACCACCAGGAGACAGGCAGACACTGCGGTGGCACAGTTCAATTGAGAGATGAATAGTGGGGTAATGGGTTTAGGGGCTGTGAAAGAGAGCAGGGTTTAGGTGGATATGCTTCAGCCATTCTCTCATACTCGCGCACTTTATCCCACATAATCTGTAGGAAATCTTCAGAGTACAGCACTGTATCCGGGTTGACTTTCCCAGAAACTGATCTTTAAATGCAGTATTTCACATAAACAACCCAAGCTTGGATTTTGTACCATTATTGCTCATATGCTAAAAACCAACCTCTCTGGCTCTGCAGCACGAAAGCTGAAAGCTTGTGATCAGAAGACAGAGACACCTTGTGGGTTTTGTTGGGATGGATATAATGACTAAAATGCTTAGTCTGGCCCTCCATGTGCAGCCGCTGCTGATTTGTGGGCATGTGCACCACAGGGCCACTCTGTGGGTTTCTGAAGGCCCATATCACACAGAGAGCCCAGGCCAGGGAGAGCCTGTCCACAGCCATTTCCCTACTCTTTAATCTCAGCGGCCGACTGTAGAGAGCAGCGCTGCACATTCCATTAATGTAAAGTGGGGCTTGAAGGCCCGTAATTTATTGGCTCTGCAGACTCGCCTCCCCTCATCTCACTCATACTGGCTCCCGGACACCAAATACTCCCCCTGACACCCGCCGACACGCAGCACCCTGCGCTCACCGTTTTACACAGTTTCACTTTCTTTCTCTCCTTGCCTCACGCTTTACCTCTCTTAATACTCTTCTCTTCATACCTTTTGCCACAATTTCTCTCACTTCTTTTATCCATCATGCATACATACAGGAAATCCCTATGCAGCACCATCCTCCAGCCCTTTATCATTACATTTCTCCTCGTTGTTCTCAAAGTTTCTGCTGTGGATTGTCCAAGTATGAAGTGAGGAGCCCTGCTTCTTCAGTGCCTACATCACTGATTTAATGGATAGTTTAATTATAACAAAATTACACAGAGATAACTGCAGAACAGACAAATCCCCCACTGAGAGAGAGAAGTGTGAGAGACAGAAAAAGAGGGACACAAAAATCTTGTTTCATCTATTGATTCTCTTTTGAATGTGCTCCTCCTCTCCTACTTCCCTTTTCTTCAGTCTGGACTAATTATCAAGATCTATGCTACTGTAGCAAGGATGCCCCTCCTGACCATTAAGCTGCCAAGATGCCAGAGTACCAGGCTCTGCCAGTAGAGACAGATAGGTCAGGAGGGAGGACAAGCAAGACTGAAGGGGGCTAAGGGGGAAGCAAGAAGTAGTATCACTGAATCTTAAACCAGACTGAACTGAAAACAATGTGACAGGATCTTCTCAGTGAATGAAGAAGAGAGGTGGTGTTTTTGACTGTTGTGCTGCCTGTCACATAAATAGAGTAATGGAGAAAGCAAAGTAGGAGTGTTCCTATTTTGTGTGATTTTTGTTTGCTGTTATTTTGATTACTATTTTACTAAGTCAGTCTGGCAGGTTTGTTGTATCACTCAAAACCACTGCACTTAAAAGGTACCCTGTGTAGTTTTTGACCTCTTGTAGCACAATGGAAGAGTTTTTTTTTTAATGAACGAATCTTCATTTTGTTTGTCTCATGCACGAGGAAGCAGGTGACACATTACACAAAGTTCTGCCAATGATTTCACACTATTCAGGCGGTGACAAGAAAAGTAGAAGTCTGCAAGCTAGTCAACATGGATGCAAACAATGCAGGTTTCAAACTTTGGAAAAAAACTTTGCAAAGCAAGGAAAATCATTTAGCACTTTTGTTAGACCTCAAAAACACATAATGCATTTTGGTGAGTATCACTCAATATAAACAAAACTTTTGTTTGTTTATGAGAAAACTAAAGAGGGCACCTTTAACTATACACAGTAGCAATCTCTTACAATAAAGGACACAAAAGTACAAAAGTGGTGCATTTTCGTACTGAAAAGTACATTTTTCCAAAACAAGGTGTATAATGGGCCATAAATGGCCAATGTTTAATCCACCATAAAGCTACCACAGTAGCGTCTCATAGTTTACGGTAAAAACTTGTATCAATTCAGCATGAAAACTTGTACCAATTCAGCATGAACTTCAGTTAAAGTCAGCTAAGATAGCAGATTACTGGGACATATTGGTGCCTCAAGGGAAATGGCACTTGCCCACAACTACAGAGAAATGGGTTTATATCCAGCAGTGATGCTTCTCACTCAGCTGGGTTTCTCGATCTGACCTCTGTGGGTGGGAAACCGGTGTAGGATCCCAACCTTGCTGCAGAAGTACTACCTTGTTGCAATCTCCCACTGGTTACACCCTCCCCCGACCTGGAGCATCATGGGAACAGAGCAACAACAGTGCATGTTATTTTTGTAGGAGTGCATACCAACCAAAATCCCAGCAAAACAGTTTTTCTCAACACCAGACAAACTACTCTGTGATACAAAAGAATTGTAAATCAGGGTCCAATAGGGCTGAATCTTTATGTATTATAAGGCAGTAGAATCAAATCTATAAGCATCATGTTATGCAAGCACATGAGCTCAGGTCACAGTTTACACTACACTTTCTCTGTAATGAACTTTATGTTCCAAGATCTCCTCAACATGTCTGCTTTAATCTCTGTGTCAGACAGACAGAACACCTCCAGCCTGCCTGGAGTTACAGTTGTATGCAAATGTTTGGGCACCCCTTGACAAATAAGTAATGGTGATTTTTAATTGAAAAGATGAAAACACAGACTCTCTAGGATATGGAACATAAACCACAATATTTTCAGCAAACATTAATAGTTACTTTTTATGTCATAAATAAATAAATAAATAAAAAAAACATCATTGTGGCATGTGCAAAAGTTTGGGCACCCTACATAGTCAGTACTTAGTAACACCCCCTCTGGCAGATATCACAGCTTGCAAACGCTTTTTGTAGCCAGATAAAAGTCTTGTATTTGGGATTTTCTTCCATTCTTCCTTGCTAAATGCTTCTAGTTCTGCAATATTCTTGGGCTGTCTTGTATGTACAGCTCTTTTAAGATCTACCCACAGATTTTCTGTTATGTTTAAGTCAGGGGACTGTGAGGGCCATTCCAAAATCTTCATCTTACATCTCTTGAGGTAGTCCATGGTGGATTTCAAGATATGTTTAGGATCATTATTCTGTTGTCCTCTTTTCAGCTTCAGCTTTTTTACAGACTGTTTGCTTCCAGAATTTGCTGATATTTAGTGGAATCCATTCGTCCCTCCACCCGTGCAATGTTTGATGTGCCCCTGACTGTAACACGACCCCAAAGCATGACACATCCAACCCCATGCTTAACAGTTGGCAAGGTGCTCTTTTCATAAAACTAGTGCAGTGCCCGTTCAAAATGTGTCTGTTAAGGATAGGGATCTTCCTAACAACAAATTTCCATGGCAATTAAACAGAAATTTTAATTTAGACTACTCAACTAGTCTAAAAGTAAGAAAACAGTCAGCACAATACAACTGATAAGGTTAAACACTGCAAAAAAAATGCTGCCTGTATGTGAGAGCCATTTGAACTGTTAATCACATTATTCAATAACTAAATCATATTTTAAATGGTGCTAAGCATGTCCATCTGGAGAAAGTTAAGGTGTTTGTGGTGGGGATGAAGAGCAGAGTCAAGCAGTGCAACACTTCCAGCTCTCTTTGTGTCTGTTGGATGCATTCATTGCTCTAGTGATGCTGCCATCGTGTTCTTGAACTCAGACACTTGATTGCCTGCCGAGTTGAGATGCCTCAATGATAAATGAATGGATGAAAATGGTATATTCAGTTGTATGTATTAAAACATATAAAAAAGACTCTGTTTGGAACAGTATTCCCACAAAAAAGTGTAATTACCATGTTAAAATCCTTAAAATGACATCTACTCCTTTTCCCTCATTAAAAATCATTATTTTTTATCATAATATCATATTTACCTGCTCAGCAAACTTATGGTAATGGGGACCACCAATGACATTGATATGTATACCTCACCCCAAAAAACACTGGTGGCACTTTTGAGGGAATCCTGCAAAGGGAGCATAGACTCAATTGTCAACTGATAGCTTTTACATCCTGGTGTCTGTTAGTTTTGGTCCATCGCTGTTTGTGTTTGTGCTGGAACATGTCACTGATGGAGTCAGATGCATGTCTTGCAGGATTGTATAAGTTTGTGTGCAGGCAGGTTTTGTTGCTCCTGGTTTTTTTTAGCACCATGGTGACCACAGTAACGTGGAAATGGCTCAATGTCTCATACATGCAACAATCAGCTGGCTCATGGTGTTCACCTTCAATCCATCATTTATGTGTGTAGAGAGTTGTACACACTGTTAACTTTTCTCTTTTTAGAGCATGCCATGTGAAATTACTTTTCTCTGACTCACTTGTTTTTTCGACTGTATTCTCTCATCTCGTCCCTATCAAAATTGCATTCAATGCATGCAAATGGTCTGTGAATTTCCTAGGATGCTAAACAAGTGTCTTAAAGCTGTGTCGGTTAAAATAAAAATGTTACGTCAAAATTTAATAATTCTCAATAATTATAATCAGTTATAATGAGCTTGCATCAATACTGCACTTCCTTGGGTCTTCAGCAATATACCTGAAAAGTATGAAGTCAATTGGATGAATGGTTGTTGAGAAAATCTGTCATGGATATTTTCATAACTAAAGGGTGACAAAGGTCAAGTTGTACCTCCTATTTTCTCAAACAGAAGATAATATATGCGTTGCTCTGATAAGAAGGAGCCTTACTGGCAAACCAAGGCCAGAATGCAGGCCATTGCCAGACGAAACAAGACAGAGACCTGATATACAACATAACTAGAGGTCACAGAGCTATGATTTGAATTGATGAACCAATTAGATTAATAATGGCTTTGGTTAAGGACAAGTCTCGGACTTTCAGGGTTGAGAATCAGAAAGAGACAGCATCGAAGCAGAATGCTCTGGTGTTTGCTGTTTTGGTTCTCCACTTGGCCAAGTGCTTTCCATAAACACTTTCAGCTTTAAGACATCAAAGTCTCGCATGTGCTTTTCTCCACTGAAGATGCTGGCCATCACTCAAAATATCCACAACAAAATCAAAGGACAGACATGCAGAGACTCCTTCCATTTAAGTTAAATAAGAGTATTTGTTTATTGTTTATTTTTTTAGAACACAAACACAGCAATTTAAAACTTAATTATATATACTAACTATATAATTATACACAATTATTTATAAATGATGCTAAAAGGCTCCATGTAACAAGGTGTCTACAGGTAGCAGCAACTTAAATTTAAGACTTTTTTAAGACATTTTAATGCCACAGTTTAATAAAATATAAGTATGACTTTGCATCAAAAAATAAGCACCAAATGTGAAAATATAGGTATATGTATTTATAATGAGAAAGGATAAATTATCAGTAAATCTTGAAAAAATCAAAGGAAAGACATTGTTAAGCTCATAGACTTGGTTTTACAGTCCCATATTGTAATCAGCAATCATTCCTTTAGTGGGGTCATCAGGTGGGCACCCTCCTTCCTTAGTGTTTCGTTGATAGGCTCAAGCAGCAACAGAAGTCAGGAGGATCAGTTGAGTCCGGATTTCTTCTGTCACTGATTCGGTCCCCTTTGTACAGACTATAAATCAGCAAGATTTCACAAAGTCTGCATATATATGCCCTGCTGTACCAGAATGCCTCCATACCTTTATCTCGTCAACACCTCTTCATAAACAACGTTACTGAGAAATCAGCACATTTTCTTTGTCTCTTCATCTTGGACAAGAATGCAAAGCCTGCTGGATCTGCCAACCCTGCAGGCCTCCACATAAAATTGACCATGGCTGAACACGTCTCTTGTGTAGTAGACCTTAACGTGGTGTAGCAACTGCCCCTGAGACTTATTTACAGTCAACTGGGAACCCTGCAGAGTAAATAGTAAGAAGTTGTCAGATGGGCTCAAGGTGATGCATGGAAAGAGGAGTGTGTGTCCAGCATTGACACCAAACACAGATGGGGCAGGATCTGATCAATGAGATAACCCATTGGATATGTAGAAACTCTGCCAGGTACTCATGGTGAACCTCAGACTGCGCTGTGTCCACGTTCTGTCATATACTTGTTCACCTTGTCAACTTCAGACCTAGTTGGGCACAGTTTGATGCATTCACATAGCCACTTGTGGTTGGCTATTCACCCTCCTCTGGCATCACATCTGGCAGTGTCTCTTGTGTTTCCTCATCGGGCACATCCAGTCTGATCAGGCACTGATCTGATCCCTTTCAAAGGTAATTGTACAGGTACTTCACATCAGTGGCAGCACACACAATGTCATACTTCATGTGAGCATCCTACTGGAGTACAATGTTTGGATTGTAAAGCACAACCTATGCATTGTTGACTGATCCACATGGATGGTGTGATGATGTGTGATGTGACGACGCAATGTAGTTCCGGATTTGTGTCTTTGTGACCCATATAGCAAAATTTCTGTGGCCCTGATCTGGCCCACATCCAACACTTCATCCGGCTCACATGCTGTGTGGAATGATGGCACTTGGGTGGTCCGCCCCTGTTTCCCAGATTTGGGCCATAAGCAAGACATATGTCAACCAAGAACAAACCAGATAAACCAGAACTGTCCCACATCCAGAATACACATACCTGAGAGCACCACATCTTTACCAAAAAAGACTCACATTTGATTTGGAATATTTGGGCCATGTTTGCTATTTTACATGTGGGCCATTTCAGGCTCACATCCATTTTGTGCGGGCCACAAGAAGATCAACAGTGCTGTATCATTGCCTGAAGTGGCCCACTTCTGTATGCTATCTGGGGAGGAACCTCAGCAGAGACCACACAATCAATATCTGCTGAGGTGCTGGGTTTGTCGTGAGGTACCGTGGTCAGGAGCACGCGGATATGTAGAAGACAGTGCTTTGCGTGTCCTTCACCATCATATAGGCATCCACGTGCCCCACGATGTCATGCTTGAGGAGGTCTGTGAGGAGTGCGTCCACCTTCATGTGGAACACTTGAGCAATGATGTCTGGTCTCCGATTGGCTGGCTGACCCTCAAAAAGTGATCCTGTGATTTGTATCCACTTGGGGTCGCAGGTGAAGGTCAGGTTTTCCCTTGATTTTTCCATAAATTTACAGCAGCAGGATGATCAGGAGTCCAGGTATCACCTCAGAGCCACTGTTCAGGGCATCAGCAATGACCTTGTACTTCTGGTTTTGGCAGATCCAATTGAGGTAATGTGACTAAATTTTTGCCATCATATCACATAAGTACTGCTGTGTCAGTTTCTCACCATGGAGAAGTAGACTGAAGTGATGAGGTCTTAGTACTGTGTGTGAGCTGTTAGGACAATTTTGAATTCATTGCTGCTGTCATTCTGGGCCACATACTCAATGGCTTACTTGAAGTGCTGCACATATGGGTTGTACTCGTGAATGGCCTCTTGTGCG
Source organism: Euthynnus affinis (assembly GCA_029490765.1). Taxonomy (NCBI): domain Eukaryota; kingdom Metazoa; phylum Chordata; class Actinopteri; order Scombriformes; family Scombridae; genus Euthynnus; species Euthynnus affinis. The sequence goes on from CM055848.1 coordinate 10,854,875, forward strand.
CTCAGCAAAAAATCTTCATTCAGACTGTTGTTTGAGGTGTGGACAAGACAGCACTCCAGCTCATGGGCATGATCAAGATCATGGACATATATCTGGGCAAAGAGTAGGGTATGACCCTGCTTAGGGAAGGGGCCCAGCAATGTAATGATAATAATAAAATGTAATGATAAAAAACGCAACTTGCCTTGCATATTTACCCCTGCTTGGCACGGCTATCTTAAGGGATGTTAGCATTAACAAAGGTGGTCTGCAACAAAGATAAGATGTCACAGTCAGTGGTTAAATTCTGATGTCACATAAACTACTGTCCACTTTCTATAATGGAAGCTGAAACTGCCGGTTAAAATTACACTTCAAATTGTTTGCATAGAGTAAATTGAACATTTCATATGTTAACACTCACCACTAAGTCAAGACATAGTGAATATCAACTTCATACAGTGCCCTCCAGCATCAGCAGAGGTGGTCTGCAACAAAGACTAGATGTCAGTCAGTGGTTAAAATCTGATGTCATGCACACTACTGTCCACTTTCCACTATGGAAGTTGAATTAATAAGCTGTATGCCTAACTGTGTGGAGACTGGGATCATTATTTTATGTGTAAGGCAACATCAGGCTTGACTTTCCTAGCTTTCCTAGCTTTGTAACACAAAATGTAACAAATAAATACATAGATAATATCAATGTATGATATCTATGTATTTATTTGTCTATTTAGGAATAGGATGTGTTAGGACAACAAATACACAGCTGATTTGGGCTACCAACATTTAGCTGCAGTGATTCAACAACATTGGTCTCTGACTGCAATCCAGATACATGGTATTATCTAGATTAATATTATATATATTATTAATATATCCATAGTCTAACATTTGACATTACCACATGCAGCATGCACACACACATACACACGCATGCATTCCGTTCAGTGAGTGTATCCGTATAGGTGTCCTTTTCAAAGCAGTAGTGTTATGTGTGTTATGTGTATTACTGCACATCAATGTTATTACGCACAGTAATGGCACATTGGATATAATTAGTGCAGGTGTTTTGCCGTTACATTTTAGACCACATGCAACTGTTGTTAACTGAGCCAGCCGCTGCTAAACAATCAAATGGAAACTCAACTTTCATTAGTTGCTTGCTTTGACATAACCACTGCAGTGATAAATTATATAGTGGGACACCTGATACTACACATCGTATTAATGTTATAAGTTAACATACACTTTGTACACTTGCCAAACTTACACAATGAAGGTTGCATCCATTGCAGAGCGGCGCTGTTCGTGTCTTGTTTCTGCTCATCGACTCCAGGGGAAGTGAAGAAAACTTCAGTTGTAGTATCCAGCGAAAGACTGAATGAGCTGCAGTTAATGAGCTGTGGGCTGTCATGTCTTAATTATATTTCCAACTGTGGAAACTGCAAGTTGACAACGCTTTGCTATCTTCTTGTAGCCATTTTTTCTGTCTTACACAACTGCTTAGAGGAACCCATGGTTGCTGAGTGTTTGCACAAGGTTTGAAGAGTCACTGTATTTGTAAAGCTTTGAAATTGGCACAGCAACTGTTAACATGTCTCAGGCGTAATGAGCTGATCAAGGTCTGAGACCTTGTAAAAAGAATCTGAGACTTTGGAACTCTTAGGGTGCACAAACTTTTGGGTCTCCAAAACATGCCACAATGTTTTTATTATTTAAATTTTTATCAATTTATGACATAAAAAGTAACTGTGCAATAATGTTTGCCGAAAATATTGTGTTATATATTCCATACTCTAGAGATGCTATGTTAACATGTTTTAAATTTTTTTTAAAAATATGTTATTTGTCAAGGGGTGCCCAAACTTTGCATACGCTGTACAATTACCACAATATTGTACTTGTTTTTTAAGTGAATTGTTTGTGCGTTGTTTTATGTGTCTCCTGAATGTGATTCTTTTATTTATGGAGAAAATCAAAATATTAATACCAAATTTAAGAACCTCTGCTGCCTACTTAATGATGGTGTTTCAATAATGCTTTTAGTAGAATTATGTTTGTTTGATTTATTTCATTAGTTTGATTATTTTATTCATACCAGTGGCTATAATATTTGATCACAGTAATAATTTGATCACCAAACATCATTTAACTGGACTAAATTCAAACAGTCCAAATCTATCATAAGAAGTACTCCTTAATAAACTACTAGTGTCATGATTCAATTGTGATTTCAGTCAGATACCTCCACTGACTACCACATGTCCACTCCTGAATCCAACCCTTTAGTCCATATATGCAAGTTTTAACAAGCACATCAACAAATCAGTTAATCAACAACTACTAACCACAATTTCTATCATCAGATTCTGTTTCTCATTTAATGCTTTGATCAATCATCCATATTCAAAAATTTCCTTTTGTTTTTATTTATACAAAGTCTATTTTCCCATTTATGCTCCAATTTTCACAGTTATAAACTCTAATTATAAAATTTCTCTTGCCTTTCTTTGTTGTCATGTTGTTTAATTATAGTTTAGATAGGAATAAATGTGTGCAAAATTATATGCCCTGGCTTCTCTTGATCACATTTTCGTTAACATTGTGTAACACTGCTCTACATTAAGACTAATCGTGACTGTGATTGATTCTAAATAATAAACATTGGTTGTTATTATTATCATTATATAATAATAAGAATAATATCAGCAATACACAATAATAGTACTTCTCTCTTCTTGCCACTGAAGCTTTTTCCCATTTGGCACAATAGAGACTCTAATAAGAATCATTATATCCAAAGATTGGTCATTCATATTGGAGTTATGTAAGCTCATGCTGTATTCCCCAAATCACACCAATTTTAGTTAAATTTATACAACTGTGGAAATTAATGGCTTGAAAAGATTTTACACACAAAAGAATGTGAGACTGCATTAAAACCAAGAAAATTGATTTTTAAAAACATTTCAGTTACACATACAAATGAAATTTAAAAAATAATGTTTATGTGTGTATGCAGTGTAGTGAGGAATTGAATTATAGAAAAAGAACAAATGAACTGGGACTTGTTGAGAGTTTTTAAAGTCATAACAAGATGAGGTAGGTAGGAAAGGAAAAAGCATTCAGGCTAAATAGATAAAACAAATCAAAGTAGCACACTGTGGGTTAATGGTATCTATTTAAAGCTACAATTAAATATCTGCATTTTGTCACATTTCCATTGTTTAAATGTATGTGGAAAAAGTAGCTGCAACCTGTGTCTTAACACCACAAATTGTAGACTCACTAAGTGGTAGTTAAATGAAAACAAAATTGAATACAGAATTAGTGAGACTATCAAGTAAGCAAGCACTGTAATATTTATGAGCTGATTAAACTGTGTACACGGTCAGAGAGGAGTCGTGAGAGGGGCGCAATTGGCCAATGGGCTGCTTCTTACTTATTCGTGCTAGGGGCTAGATGTCTCTCTCTGTAAATTATTTAGACCTTTTCTTTGTGTGTGTGTGTGTGCATGCGTGTGTGTGTGTGTGTGTGTTTGAGAGCACTGTGTGAGTGAATTATTAAGGTTATGTGTGTACAGCCACAGTAGGGATCCTCTTTAGAGGGGTCACTGGCCATGCTGTTGAAATAACATTATTATATTGCCACTTTGTGTTCTATGTGCATGTGTGTGCATGTGTGTGTGTGCGTATATCCATCAGTGAGAGGGGTTTTCCATTTAGTGAATGGATCCTTGGGGACATTCTGTGAACAAAAAGGCCAAACTGATATTGAGATAAAGACAACATGATGCTGAGAATGAAGGGGGAAAGAAGAAAGGAGAGGAGGAAATGAAAAAAGGAAATATATTAATTTTCATATACATCTATAACAAATCTTTCCCTTTAGTTTTATTTTTCCACCTCAGAGGGGAATGAGCGCATGATGGAAATTCATGTCCTTGCATTATAAGGGTATTGTCAGGTCTGACTGTGGGGGTCCTAAGAGAGGTGTCTATGCATTTGACGAGTTAACATGTGAAATAGCTATGCTAATCGCTATGCTAATTGCGTTTCTGAACGCATGTTAGCCCACTGTGAGCCATTTCACAGCAAACAGCCATGGCCTAAGCTGTGAATAATGACCACTTCAGCTTCTGCAAGGATATGTAAGCACTGGGCTGCTGATAGACAGGGTTAGTGGGTGGCTTAGAGAGAGGGGAATGAAGAGTGATAAAGAGAGGGGGAGAGGAGGTGGAGAGGAAGAGGAGGATGAGGAAGGAGGGATAGAAGGTATGACAGCTTTCTTCATAATTATTCACATCTGTTTCACCCTTCTCAATCTCTAAATATTCAGATGACAGAGCAGACAGAGAGATAGGAACAGCCCTTACTCAAAATACATATCTTGTGGGTGCATTACATCACGGACAATTGAGTCTACTGTCTGGTGAAGAATTTCTGTCTCTTTTGCAACATATTTCTTCCTGTTATTTTCTAGCACTGGTACAAAATGGTGAGATTAGAAAAAAGTGCCTGCTCTTTGATTCTGAAGTACTCACACATTCAGTAACGCTGACATCTAACAGAGTTTCAGATAATTGAAGGTTTTTCTCCCATTAAGCTCCTTCAGCTTCATTCTAAAGCTGCATTTGGGTCGACAACAGTATCATAGTGTCAAAAAATGCAGCCTGCTCGTTCATTCCAATCAGACATATTATATTGGTGCAGAAAATGCCAAGAGCTCCATCAAAAAAAACATAGTACATACCTGTACATACCATGTAGCACTGTGTAGATGAAAAAATGGTTGCTGCCATGATAACTTTCAAGATATACAACTGTGCAGTGCCTTGTTATGTGATTGGCCTTCAAACTGGGTTTCCTGTTTTACATTTCATCTTATTGCAATTCTGTACTATAGACTTGTATTTACTGAGCTGTAGACATTAAGATTAATCACAAAAAAAAGTCATACCCACAAATATAAATTGCAAATGCAAGGAGGAGGAATATATAATTTGCATATCTTGCTCCATCTATACCTGGCACCTCTCACTTGTGTCGAAGAATCCTGCACCTTCATCAAGTAAAATAAAGCATAAAATAGTCTCAGGTAAACTTGAATGAATGAATGGATCATTGTGTGGAAAATAGGAAATCAATCTAAAAACTACTCTGGAAAATGGCCAGTAGTATACAATAAATTGCATAAACATGTTAATGGGGAAAATATGCAAAACCTGGTATGGTCCTTCAACAGCAGGTTTGAGGTAAAGACCCATGTGAAATATGTAATACTGTTTTGGGGGGTGGTGGCTGGTGTGCTGGCAGGAGAAGGAGGGAGAGGATGGATGGAAGAAATGCAGAGCGGCTGGCCTTTGAACCCCTCCTCTGGGACAACCGTAAGGTTCTGCTGAACATTCTCTCTTCCACATCTCGTTGCGACATGGTCTCCATGGTGATCATTACGGATGAATGGTTTTTGCTCTTCGCTCCTCCGTCACCTTAGCACAGGTGTTCTCCTGTCACAGCCTAGTCTCCTTTACATATCTTATCACATGCTCCTCTTAATAAGGAACATAAACTGGGACCCCTAAAACAACATACACCCCCTTCTATCCTCCGTGCTGTACTCATCCATTTTCCATTTTCCATTTTTATGCTTCTTCTGCCTCCACCTCCCCCACGTCTGTCTCTGGATCAGCAACCCTCCTGGTGCTTTCCGCATTTGTTCCTATTTCCTCTTATTTTCTCTCTGCATTTTGTCCAGGGAGCGATATTAGAGGCTGCACAGTGTGTCCTAGACCTGGAGGAAACATGCCTGGACAGATGCTGCTTTCATGTTAATAGATCAGCCAGGACTCCTCATGGGCACAGAGAAGGAGATTCACCAAAAGGTGAAAGCAAGTGTGACATATTCTGCATGAGAGATGATTTGTCTCCCACTATTTTAGTGCAGAACAGTTAGAGCAAACATTCAATATGTAAACCCACTGCCAAAGAGCTATTAGAGATAGCTGTGTCTCTGCACTTACAAACACACTAATGTTAATGAAAAGGGGCAGAGTGACTTCTTATGGCTACCATTTAGCCCAGCGTTTAGCCTAGCACTGAGGTAACAGCCGCTGTCATGGGAATGCTAATGAAGCTAAGGAAAACAAAGCCTGGTTAATGAGAGCTCACAGATAAGAGAGTAGAGGCAAGGACACACATGTACACACATACGCAAACACCTCATATACACACACTGTGACAGGCTCTTTTCCTTCGACACTAATTAGACAGGAAGGACTATATGTGGAGGAAGAGCTAACTAACTGTCCACATCAATACTGCATTGTGCGAGCCTGTCTTGGCCATTGGCCTCAAAGACACGGAGGGAGGAGGAGATAGAGAGAAGGGGGGGAGAGAGAGACAAATTAAAGAGAGGACAGGACATGGAGGGCAGAGAGGAGTGAATCTGCATGAATGAAGATGAATTAACACAAATGCCTGTCTGGGTGTGATCCACACAGCATGCAGTGTGAGTAGAGAATCGGTCCACATACTGTATTACAGCACATATTACCGTATAGAGTGCGATAAACAGCCACCTGGAGTGAGCTCAGTTGTCATCTCTTTGCATACATCCACCAGCTTTACTAACATACAATATATACTGGCATGTGTGCTCACACATGGTTACATCGACACACAGATAAGTAAATACACAAACACAGACACACACAGACATCTATGCATAAGGCGGATTGTAAGCAACCCCACCTCCTAAACATTAAGTTCATATACAAACCAATTTGCACTGGCAGACAACACTGCCATGTTATTTTTTTACATTAACAAGGTTCAAACTGTAAAATATTCACTGTTAACTTACTTAATTTGCTTTCACTAAAATATGTGTGCCAACCTGTGCTCCTGTGTTCTTGGCAACTAAAGCATGACTAATGGTTTTATGGTTATGTCTAGGCCACTTAAAACACTTAGAGGTTAAGGAAAGATTGTGGTCTTGGCTCACTTCTTTTCTCATTCTTTACTCAAAATGGAAACTTCTCAAAAATATCCATGCATGGTCAAACCTTTTCTGAAATATGCAAATGGACAATACAAACAACCCATAGAACAACCAGCAACAAAGTCTACTCAACAGATGGCTGTTTGTGGGCATGTGCAAACAATCTGATGTCATCACAAGGAGGAAGTAGAAACAAAGTGTTCAAGTGCTCTGGCTTCTGACTTGTAGGGAGCATTTTTACATTCCTTCACCTCAAGTTTTTTGACCATGTTTAACATTTGACATCTGACATCATAACTATAAAAATATTAAATCACAAAAAGCATGATATATATAGTACGGGCCACGTTGACGATACTGAATCAAAACCATGATCTTTCCCTTAACATATCAAGTGTTTATAGTAGCCTAATCCTGGCAACACTTAGATCGCAGGAATCAGACTCCTGTCTTCCTCTCAATGACTTCTGTGCTGTATGAGAATGTCGCCAGAGAATATTTGCAAGGCGGTATATATTCTGTAGGAGTTGGTGTAAGTGATATTAAAAGCAACATAAAGCAGCCATCAGAAGGAGACCAGTGTTTGTTTTTTTTTAGCAAAGTTAAAGCCTCATCCTCCAGACATCCTCTCCCTGCCCCCACCAGACACTCTCTACTCTCCATCGCTCTCCTGTCTCTCTGCCTCCGACACTCGGGGAATACTAACCACTGGGCTTTTCCCCTCCCCGGGCTTGACCTGATATTACTGCCACTCCTCTTCCATAAGCCCGAGGCGATGGCTGAACTTAAACTAGGTTAGGGGTGGGAATGGAAAAAAGGTGCAGTAACACAAGACATACAGCATGTACAGATGTGTTAGCTTAATAACCATCCAGTAAAGATTTGGGGAGTGACTACCCACTGAATCTTTCTGTCTTGCTATCCATCTATCACATCTCTACCTTCCATTTTCTTCCCCTTGCTTTCAATCCCTCCCCCTCTCTTGCAATCTATGGCCCTTTTTATCTGTCTCTCCCTCTCTATATCTCTCCCTCTTTTGCACTCTCTCATTCTCCATTTCTCACTCTCTCTAGTACAATCAATCAGTTCTGAATTACTCATTTACTCTGTCTCTCAGTGCTGCATATTCTCTCTGCCACCGAGGACTCCGTTAATTTTCTCCCCTCCCTTGCTCTCTATTTCTCTATACTCTGCTTGATAGAATCAGATGCTATTTGTCTATTAAGGGGCCACAGGGATATTTAATAAAGGGCCTGTAATAACTGTGTGTGGCTGCATGTGTGTGTGCAGCAGTGTGCATTTCCGACCGGGAGGGCTGAATATCCTCCCATTCCCCGCCATGATGAGGAAATTAACATGTCCGATGTGGTGGCTGATGAAAAGTCATCTCGACGGCAATGGTGAATGTCGCAGTTAATTTTCTATTTAGCTACAGTAACTCTAACCAACTCTAATTGATTAGGTGATCAAAAGTAATTGGTATTAGGCTGCAGCCATGGATTCATTTGTCTTTTATGAATGCTAATTGACCCCAGACTGCCCCTGTGCCCACACCTCCCTTATTCTCCAGTCCTCTTCCTCGCCTCTGCAACACTTACTGGACTTCCTAGAGTCTTGCTCTTCTTTGTGTGTGTGAATAGCTTTACATGGTGTCAGTGTGTTTCCTTCCGTTTATGTACGTGTGATTAAGTATTCAACTCTCGGCTGCCTTGCCCCTCAGCCTTGGGGAGAAAGCCAAACAATTCTTTTTGACATCCATTATGTGTGTGACTTTGTGTGTCCCTGTTTGTGTGTGTTGAGTACTCATATGTACCGGTATGTCCATTTGTGAAGCAAAGTGGAGCAGGGAAAACCGTGGGTCTGTGGAAATTAATGTGGGATGAATCTAAATAATCTAAACAAGCATCATTTCCTCAATCCATGTTTGACATTTATGAGACGAGGTAAAAAAAATAGAATGCAAGAAAACGTGTCTCCCCCTCTGCACCCCATACTGAGCCTCTGGCACTCAGCCATATGCAATTCAATCAAACACATACACACACACACACACACACACACAGATACAGATAAACATATAACCACAAACCAACATATGTATACAAATACACAAATGGAAATACACACACTCACATGTAGAGACACAGTTCTCCTGATTAGGTCTGATAGCAGTAAACAGTATTACCCTGGCAATATGTCCTCAACAAAACTACATATTGATTGAGGCTGATCAGAAAGAGATACTGATCGAGAACAATCAGAGACTGATGTTAACTGACTGCTTTAGCTGCTTCTCCACCGATGACCTATTGATCAGTCTGGTGGGATTCTCCAAAGAATATTTTCTGTTATGGCTCCACTGTGTTTCTGGACACACACAGATAACACCAGCTCGCCCACAAGACTAGACTAAACTCTTATCCCCTACGCTTACTTTATTTATCTGGCAATATATTTATTGGAGAAACGCAAAAATGTATGTATGTACACACATATACACAAACACACACCTCCAGCAGCTGGCTGAGGCTATAAGGCTGTCATGGCAACCATTCTGCAAAGGTGTGATTGGTCAAGGGAACGACGTGCAGAGAAATGTTTGCTGTGAGGAGGTATGTAAATTTGCAACACATAACAGGAACACACAGTTCAAAACACTCAGGCACCACTGGGCACAAACACACACACAGGCGGCCCAGTATTACTTTAAGTTTTCTCATGAGGCAGAAAAGACATGCCAAAATTGGTGTATCCTAAATAATGAGTAAACAGACAAATATATACTGACAAGTCAGGGCAAACATTAATTAGTTAATGCCACAATATAGGAAGTGACAAGTTGCTTTAGATGATCTTCAAAAAAAACACGTCCAGACATTTAATTAAAAATATGCAAATGTGCTCACAGTTTGGAGGCTATCAAATTCAACTTAACAGAAAAAAATCTTTTCTGACTACATTTCAATTACAGTCTCTCTGCGCATTTTTCACCAGCTTCACTGAAACAGAGGGGGGAGATTTCTTCCACTCGTCTGAAATTAAACATCTAACACAAGGTTCATCTTTGACTAAATGACAATTATTCTGGCTCCAGCAGCACACAGACGAGATTAAACATCAACATTTTTAATTATGATTAAAATGCTCCAACCTCTCATGCAGCTTAACAAAAAAACCTAATGGGAAAATGATTACTGAGATAAATATTACTTTTTGTAGCAGTTGTCACAATCACAAATTTAGTTTTCTTTTGCAGCCTCACACTTTTTTTTTTGTCAAAGCCATAAACTCCATTATGTATATGTGTGCAAGAGTGTGTAAGGACATGCAGCATGTTTTGTGGCACACACACCAAAAGGGAGGTGTGATCACAACTCAGGCCCTTTCCCCGACTGCGGGTCTCCTGTGCCCAATTAGAGAAGAGAGAAAATCAAACTGGTCAGGGCTTGGAAAATGATCGATCACACTGACCCCATGTGTGTAACATATATGTAACATGTCAGGCTATAAGCCGGGCTAATATATCAGCTAACACATTTGTTGACCCCGACATTCCACAACAATCCCTCAGTGACTTGAACATTTGGGCTGCAGCGGTTTAGCAGACAGGAAATTACAAAACTGTCACTGTGTCATGTACAACAGTCAGCTTTGTATTGATGAATTAGTTTAATTTTTTTCCTGTTTTTTTTTCTGTGGACAGGTGCATTTATTCAAAGTGGACATTTGACTATGTGGTTCAGTTTACACTTGTGGTATGAGGTTAAGATCTATGCAAATCAGATATAGCCATTCCATATCCACCTGGAAGGGGTACAGTACTCTGAATCCCTCTGCATTACCCTAATTAATCATTCATACTACACATCTACATATTCAAATTACCTGAGCTTAAGCCACAGAAAGTGGGGGAGGAGATGGAAGAAGAAGAAGAAGAAGAAGAAGAAGAAGAAGAAGAAGAAGAAGAAGAAGAAGAAGAAGAAGAAGAAGAAGTTCTAGATAGCACAAGAGGACCCATCCTATACACACATACACTAGGTGCAGTAGGCAGTGTATTAACCTTAATGTCCTTTGATAGTGGGTGGAAACTGGAGCACCCACAAACACAGGGAGAACATGCAAATGCCACACAGAAAATGGGAATGGTAAAAATAAGTTGCAGAAAAGAGGAGAGGAATGCAAGTGAAGAGAAAAGGAGAGGGGGCTCCTGTTTATGTGATTTCTGTAAAAATTGTTTTATTCCAGAGTCTTGGTTTTGTCTTGATGCCCCTTGATGCGTCCAAACAGCGTTGCAGCTAGTAGTTAGCCTGTGTCCGTGCAGCGCCGTCTGCATTAGCACTTGGGTCTCCTGGTTACTCAGAAGAAGCCATGTGCTGTCAGAGCCACAGCACCAAAGTCTTTATGGCTACAGCTGACAGACTCCAACCTCTGCCCTATTAGTGAACATACTGGGAGCCTCTGTGCTCTTCTTCTCTGCTCTCTTCTTTCTGTCTCTGTGTGCCTCATCTGAGAGCCTTGATTAGGGCTTCAGGGAACCAGAGGACAGAGAGCATGGTGACAGACAGAGAGAGAAAAAAATAAAAAAAAGACAAAGAGAAGCGAGAGGAGCAAAAGAATGGAAGGGAATATCAGAGAGAAAGAATGAAGATATTCAAAATATTGCCAAAAAAGTATAAACATGCAGATTGTGTTATATATAGTATAAAAAGAAAGAAAGAAAGAAAACTGCAAGAGAGACATTTGGAAAATAGGAAATTGTCAGAGTGGATAAAGGACATGAATGGAAAAAAGACAGAAGTGTGACAGAAGGTGAAGTGCAGGTAGAGGTGAATGAGAACGTGAGGCAATGTGGTGCATAGTGAGAGTTGTTTTAACCTGTGTGTTGTTGATGCTGTGAACCAACTCTCCTCTATTATCACCCTGTGGGTTGAGCACACACAAGATAATCTATGCATCCTGGACAAGCAGGGAGGGGCCAGGGTTGGGGTGGTACTGGGGGGTCACATGAAGGGTTGAGGAAATCTAAGTTTGGCTGGCAACAGAGTAGGTTGAAAGTCTAAAGAGTCGAAGGGCCACTGCAAGCTGCTCATGACAGTTGCCCCATGCTGGCAGACGACAGCTTGCAGGTCGACAATTAAGTAATTGCACCAAACACAACATGTGCACAGGCCCAGCATGTGCCTCTCAAAATCTGAGACATGATTTGCCTACATGGCAGTCACATACAGTAAAATGTTGATCTGGATTGGTTCTCTTAGTGCTCCTTTCCCATGTCCTTCACATCAGCACCATATAATCAAAAATAAAGTTACATAAATATGATATTTTTTGATACATTTAATCTGTTCGGGTGTATAATTTCCCTTTAACATTAAAAGACAGTTCTCTGCCTCTTTGTGCTACAGAATCCATGTAGAATATGTACAATTCACTACATTTTCACATATTTAGAAGTCAAAACAAACACTTTCATCAACTTTACACAAACTAACATTGCAACTAACATTTTTTTCAGTACTGATTATCATTCAGGTATTTTTTGGATTAATAGATGAATTGTTTTGTCCTTAAAAATACAGATAATAATAAAAAAAATGATTTCACAGCCCATGATGACCAAGATCCAAGATATTACCTTTAAAATTATAATAAACGGAGAAACATTTGACTAGCTAGAACCAGCAAATGTTTGACATTTTGCTAAATGATTTTAAAAAATCATAAAAATCATCTGAAATTAATTTAGTTAACTGTTATAATGAATGGTTTCACCACTACAACGTCAGGATACGAGTACAGCAGTTATGGTTGCAGAGGGCACATAGATGACCCCCCCACACACACTGTGCATGTCGCCGTCTTAAGATAAAGGTTAGCTGGAGACTGGGTGGAGGGGCAAGGGATAACTCAGAGCTGAAGGTGGGGGATGCCTTGAGTGGGAGTGGTGGTAGGAGAGTCAGGCTTGGCTGATGAATGGGTGGGTTGGCTGGCTGATGAGCAGAGAGGCTGGCTGTCAGTGCGAGCCTGTAATTGAGGGTGGGTCTGAGCTGCCCCCATGGATTCCCTATATTCTCTGACAGCTGCAGCACAGTGCAGGCTGTTCACACCAAGCTGTAGTAATCATCATCATCTGCTCCTAGAGACTGGACTCCTTCACATCTTTCTCTCAGCTGGTTTACACAAATGACATGTGGTGCATAAATAGGTAGGACAATAGAACTAAAATGAATAAATGAACAGAACTCACAAAATGTACATTTAGTTCAAAATTGATATCTGTAATTGAGAATTCAGTCAATTGGCAAAGAGTGAGTACTTCATGTAAGAATTTAACAAAGAATAACAGGGACTACTTTCTCTTAAGTAGCTGACCTATACAACTCGCACAAAAGAGAGACACAGAGACATTTATTTCAAAAAGCTGTTTTGTCATGGGATAAAAAAAATCCTTCATTTTCTATTTCGATCCATAGCTGAGTGGTGTGTTTGGTAAAGTGTAGCTCCCCAGGGAGTCTGGGCCTGTGATCTGGCAGTGCTGAAGGTTGAAAGGGAACTCATATCACCCAGTGTCTCAAATCCACCACATCAATAAACTGACTTAAATGTATTTCAGTTTACCATTTGCTCACTTCATGCTGGCATTTCAAAACTCTTTACAGCCGTCTCTTTCTTTCTATCCCTGTTCCTCTCACTCATATTATTTACTGAGGAGGACAGCTGGGCGTGTAGCAGTTTATAAACTCGCCTTTCTCTGTCTTTTATCTTCTTCCACTCTCTGTCCTCTCTAAAAGAGGGGGGATTTGTGGCTAACGCCTCCCGTATTAGTTTCTGTTGACTTTGGGTAATCAGCACACTTTGTCTGGCCGATGGAAAAGCTGTGTTGTGCCCTAGCTGTCCCCTAACCCGTACACACACATGCATGCAGTGCCATTCCATGTAACTCACTTGGAAAGCTCAGAGCAAATCTTCTGCATGGTAGGTCACCGGGGCCCTGAGGACCCTTCACACTTGACACAGTCGCCCACAGATGTGGCCTGCCTGTAAAGCACCAAGCGGTCGCAATGGATCCACAGTTTCCAGCGGGAGGCGAGGGAGCAGCAGTGAGGTCAGGTTTGGACAGAACCAGAGACATGCTCCACTGGACCACACAGACTAGCTGCTGTCGGTCTAATTGGCTGCAGAGCAGGAATGAAAGCCCAATACACTGCACTCATATTAGCCTCAGCTTTAAGGACAATAGGAGCTGAAGGACCACAACAGCAAAGCAGACAAGAATTAATGATTGCCATTATGGCTGCCAGCAACCACAAACCATTAATATCAATCCAGGTTTTTACAAGATGGGTAATTAAAGGCCGTGTATGCCAGGCTGCATCTTCTGGCATGTAATATTTCCGCTTTTAGTGTAACAAATCTGACAGTGAGTTTCAATTTTACATCTCAGCCCCCACCTCTAATCTGTCTTGACTATAGCTTTGGGCTATTTGGCAAAAACATTTATGTTCGTTTGGTTTAGTGTCTTAAATTAGCCCACATCACACTGCTCTCAGTCTGACCTGTTTAATGCATCTTGACACCAGCAATTCTCTAACAAGCGTCTGAGTGTGCGCAGAGATGGGCTGTTTGATTCCTCCATGCTTCTCTACTCCAACAGGGGAGTTCAAAGACTCATATTTTGGTGAGGATATAAAAAGGAGTGGGAAAACCCAGGAGAGGGAGATAGAGAAAGAGAGTGTTTTTTATGCTGAGTGTGAAAGGATTTTAAGTAGCCCGTGTAAAAAGGTGATGTTAATTGCCAACGATTCCCCTCTCTCTCTCTACCTCTCGGCGTCTGGCAAACCAATTTGCACCAGCAGCATCAAGGAATTTCTGTGTGCAATCAGATAATATGCAGCAGAGCCAGAAAAGCTTAGCTCTGAGTCAAGATAATGGCTGGATTTGAGGAAAATCTTATCACATGCTTTCTATTTCTCACCTGCAAGCAAATCAGAAACACAACCGGTAGAAGAACAATGACGAAATCTATCTCTGCTTGTGTGTATGTTTACTCGGAGTGTAACAGTACACAAAATTCAAGGTTCGGTATGTATCTTGGTTTTGGGGTCATGGCACGATATGATTTCGGTACAGCGGAAATAAAAAGAAAATAAGAAAATGATAGTTTGGTCCTTTATTTAAAAAAATGTAAACATCCAACAATGGCACATTGGCCATAACTATTACTGAAACAGTTTAGTTGTGTTGCAGTGGAAAAAGAAAACAACCTTTCTGTTTCCTGCAAGGAGGCAGGATACCTGCTGATAGCTGTTTTATGTTTATTTATGGTCACTCAAAACTGGTTCTTACAATGTGTTGCGAAACCACATCAGAAATCAAATGTGTTATTAGTTTTGAATGGCTTCACTCAGAGGTGGAGTGAAAAGCCAACCATCACAGGAGAACATGGAACAGGAAGGGGGGATAAATACAGGGATAATGGTGCATATTTCAATAATAAAGACGGCAGCAACACTACATGAGCATAGGTAACCAGGGTAACTTGGCCAAGCCAGTGAGCATACTTCCTTGAGCATGCTACAGCTAAGTGGTGCACTGCCAAAACGTTCCGGGTAGAACTCAAGCACTAGAATAATTATTGTTCCGCACATTGGAATAAGTGGATTATTAAACTATTTTGAAAGTCATTGTTTGGGTCAGGGATAGGGATGTCAGTTTCAGTCAGTTTTGCTTTCAACAGACCTACAACCATAAGCCGCAAACTAACTGTTTAATTTTTAAGAAAAGTTATGATGTAGCTTTTGTTTGTGAGAGCTGTCCAGCAGTAGGTGGTCAGGACTTTTAGCTCATTCTTCTCCTCAAAGTGTTTTTCAATGCATTTAGTCACAGTTCCTCTTAATGGCTATAGCTCTATCAACCCCTCGCCCTCTACCACACTGATTGGCATCATACTGGTCTCATCATTCAGCACACAATTGGGTGATGGCTTCAAAAACTCCTGCAGGTTAAACTGAACTAACCAAACACTGTTAGTGCTGACTGACTCTAACATAATCACCATAAACAGACTTTGAGACACTTGCTAGCCTAGCAACATTAAGGCTACAAACAACATTCATAATAATATCTGATGTTGTGTACATGTAATTGTCTAGCCATTAGCAGAGTGTGTATGCAAATTAAGCTATAGACTAATATGTGTTTCTGGTCAAAAATATTCTCAGCGGTTAACCAATTAATGGTTAACCATTGACATCCCTAGTCAGGGAGCATACCAAAGTGAGGAAAGTCGTGTACCAAACAGTTCAGGATGAATACACAAACCATTGTACCCCTAATGCATACATTTATACATAATATGTAAAATAATGCAACATGAGAAGAGAAGATACATCCAGAGGGGAGTCCAAGCGTTTAGAGTGGAGAAGCAAAGAAATCCTGGAGATGTGATTTTGACAAGCACACAACATTCACCCACTCTGACAGCCGACTTGGTGAGAATGACGTTGGTGGGAGAGCAGGAATGAATAAACTCCATCTGACATGATGATGAGCCCTGACCTTTCAGGATGAGAGGAGGAGGATGTAGAGACAGGACTCACACTGCTGTGGGGGTGGCTGGGTGACACAGACACAAGAGAAAGATGGGTGTCCTTGTATGCATTTGTGTGTTTATGTGTGTGTCTCCATGCACTAGGAAACAAATACCCACGCATCTACGAACAGTATGTCTATGTTTGTCAGCCAAAAGTTCCTTCAAAATATGACATGGATCCAGTGTGATACAGGCAGAGCAAGAGCAGAGTAATATTTAACCCTGCTGCGGCTTATATGTTAAGCTAAAAAGGCCAGACTCCCTTGGGTCTCTACCTCCAAGACATTAAAGGATAGGGTTTCACTCACACACTTAAATGTAGATTGTTACTGGATTATATGCCTAACAATTCCTTGGTCAGGTGGATTTGCTTATGTTTGGACAGAGCCAGGCTAGCTGTTTCCCACGTTCCCAGTCTTAACGCTAAGATAAGTTAGCCAGCTGATGGTGGTAGGTTCTTATTTACTGTACAGATATATGAGTGAAATCAATCTTCTTATCTAATTCTCAGCAAGAAAACGTATGTTTCAAAAAGCTTTTCCTTCAAAAGGATAGGCTCAGAGTTTTTCAAGTCAACAAGGTGGAAACCAAAAATTCCTGGAAGCAATTGATAGCACAGGAGTAGGGTGTAGAAATTGGATTTGCAGCTAGGTAGCGTATCTTACAGCTTGGTGAGTCAGTCTGCAAGGTGGCATCGTGTTGAGTGGATCAAGTGCGTATTTTCGGCTTTTTTCTACAAACATTAACGTAATTTCAGTGATTTTTCTCTTGAAGCCACCATGGCAGATTTTAAAAAGCAGAGAGTTTGTGTGAAATTTTGGTTTGCTCAGTAAAACTGCTGCTGAAGCTGCAACTATACTTGAACAAGCTTTTTGATACAAAAACATGTGGTTGATGCTGTTTGCCAGATCTCTCTCTCTCTGTAACTTCTTTCTGTTTCTGCGCTAAAATTGGGACAGAAAGATTCAACACTATGGACGGTGACAAAAGATGACAACAGAAAATGTTTCCAGGAAGAGTACTTTTAAGGAAATTAGAAAGGTACTACTGAAAGACTTGTAATGAATGACTTATTTTTTTTATTTTATTTTTTAATTCAGGAAATTTTTGGGTCCATCCTCATATCTTAATATAATACTCACATATTAAATGAGAGTTATATTGAGAGTTATTGTCAAAAATATTGAGTTATTCCTTTAAGTAAGACAAAAAAACCTACAGAAGAACAAAACTATACATAAGTTCGTATATGTACCACAAGGCCAATGAGAGAGAATAGCAGACAAAGAGAAAAAAGACAAAAAAGTGAAATGAAGACAGGCATTATTTTTTATAAAGCATTCGTCTCAGTTCAGTTACAACCTACGCATCTCTCTGTTCGCCTCTCTCTTTCCATCTCTGTCACTCACTCTGTCGGTCTCCTTCTCATCCTCTGTCTTCTCCTCTGTCCCTCCGGCTGGGAGAGACATAACAGCTAGTGACAGAAGTTAAGTGATTCCCAAACCCGCCGTTTGCACAAAAACCCGGCAGCAAAACACTGTCTTGCACATGGATACTCATACATGCACCCCACACAGACATACAAGCACACACACGCACGCACACACATACATCAGATTAGGACAGCGCTAGATAGTTTGCACTGTTCAAGCCACCCATGTGTGTATGTATGTGTATGCATATGTTCATATTGTTTGCATATCCATCCATTCTAATTTGCCACACCTCCCAGCAAGATCTACAAGGAAAATTCATTTTATGCCATCCTATATGACTGTATTGTCTCTCCTTGCCTCTCTGATTCTTTCTCTCTCCATCCTATTCTCTTGCTTCGCTTTCTTGCTGTCTATTTGAATGTAGATGTCAACATCAAAGTCTGTGTCCCACACTTTTCTCCATCCAGAAATGAGGTGTAGGAGTACATGTCTAGACTAGCCAGCAAGAGTTCACATCAACTGAAGTTAAAACCTCTTTGTCAGCAGTAGATATAATACATTATTGCAAGCATGCACACACATATCCAAACACACACTCACACACACACACACACACACACACACACGTCTGGCTGACTGCAGGAGGTGAGGAACTATCAAAAGTAGTAGAGATCGGCATATTGTTCCTTTAAAGATGCCGATTTATATGTTGACCGAGCAGCTCTGCTGCTGTGATCAAAGACATGCGAATAACTAGCTGAAGAGTATCTGAGGGCCCCTCCCGTGCACATCACATACGGGAGAAGTTGGTCAAGGGAATTATCTACTGACGGAGTGGGACTATGTGGAATACACTGCAAACAAAGCAGAAACATTTACATGTTCTACACATCAAAGGAGTACCAGCAAACATACATGCATGCAGAGTGAGCAAATAAATGGGCATTAAAGTTGAATATGCTGAGTCCTGTAAACTATAAGCTCTCTGTCTGTGTCCATTCACACCACGTTACATCCGTGGTGCTAATTAATACACAAGCAGGGGCATTTGAAACCATTAATCAGGCTTTTACGAGGCCAGTCTGAGCATTAGGAAGGTTATTTGCCTAATACATAAAGAGTGTGTAGTGAATTAGTCAGTGAGGACTGGTAAGAGCTTTGCTGCTACTTAGTAAAACCACTGACCTTCCTGATCCTAAGCTCACACCATTTAGAGAATAAATGACCACAAAGTCACATACACACAGGCAATCCAGTGACCCTTAGCAATGCAATAAAACAGAATTTTGATTCATCTTAACTGTAATTAGACATATTTCTTTTTGAACAGGATGTTATAGCATTGATGTTGTTGAATGTTTCAGTCAGGGAGAGGAATAAAGTTCCATTTGGTTGCAAAAAATATATATAACATCTACCGCAATATTGCAAATTTCTCATCAGTTTATCTGGAAACAGAGAGAGAAAGAAACAAAGACTATTGAGCATTGAGGATGCAAAGTGCTCCTCATTAGTGTTTTACTAAAAAGCAGTTATTGTATTTATTGTGCAAGGTTGTTGAATTTTAATGGCCCCTCACTGTCCTCCAAATAGCAATCTGGTTATGAACATAGATAAAGGAGGAGAGGAGAGGAGGATGGACAGCAGAAGAAAAAACAGAAATGAGGTGGGAGATAAATGTATAAAATTAATGTGTAGAAGAAATGCAAAGGGAAAAAGCAAATAGAGAGAGCAGAGAAGTAGACCGACTGAAGAACAAAGAACAAAGCGTTGGAGAGGATGTGATCCAAATTAGTCATTTAGAGGCGGGATGATGAGATAAAAAGAGTAATGATGACATAGCTGTAAAGATCTGAAACAACGACTAAGCAGGAGGAGGAGAGCTAGACTGGGTTGCTTTAGATGGAAGAGGGGAGAGGAGGGTGACAGGTTAAAAGGACTGCTCTCTATCCATCTATTTATCTTCCTACAGTATGCCTGTCCTATGTAGCAGCTCTCCGTCTGTCTGCATCTCTCTGCCAGACAGCAGATACAGTTGCTGCTGTAAGCTGTCACACTGACATGTGTCACATTCTGATGTCACATCCCCGTTGTGATCTTATTGTCTGAATGACAGCTTAGCTGACAAACATGACAGACACTAGCTGTGGTGTTTACCCTCAGGTGGAGTACTGTGCAGCCTTGAGCAGCCTACACGAAAATGCAGCTCACAGCAGCAACAGCAACAGGAAGCTTCTTCATTTGGAATTTCTCCACCAATGCTTTTGACTTCCACCAAACAAAACCCAAGGTAACCCCTACATCACTGTAAAGTGTGCTGAGTTAGAGCACTGCAGTGTATTAGTGTGGTGTTGTAGTGTAGTGTGATCGAAGAACAGCTGCTGCTACAGAAAAAAATGAAACAGAAGTTTAAAGCTGCATTAGCTGGAGAAGAAAGTTGAACATTTAGCAACTTACTATGGAAGTTACTATGGATTAATAAGTGTTTTTTTGGACCCTGTAACAAGATGTAAATACATTATCACTTAGTACAGAGGTAAATCAAGAATAGGACCCATAAATAAATAGGTGAGAAAATATTTACATCATCCAACTAATACAATCAATTAGTGGGAAGAGGTGCAGCAATGAATCAGCAATGTATCAACTTGATGGCTTCAAGATTCTGCTTCAAAAATGTACAGAGACAAGAGACAACAAAAGGAAAGAGACCAGAGGGCACCAACAGAAAGAACTGCCGTTTCTGGTGAAGTTGAGTTGAAAAGAAACATGCAGTCTGCCACACACAGGTTCAGTGCATGTTTCATGTGCTAGCTTACAGCTAATGTCTGTGTTGATTAGTCCCAAACAGCCAATGTACTCAGACTGCAGTCCAGCAGTCAAATTAGCACAAATAAGACAAGCAAAAATTCACTTCACTTTCTGTCTGAACACAGCTTGAGTTCTGACACCTGGATTGGTAAAATATACAGATTCACTAAGCTCCAACGTTAATGAATCTGTTGTTAAATCTTTCATCTTGCTTTCTTATCAAAGATCAGTATACAAACATTCAGATAGCATCTTCTTAATTTTAGCCACCGCTGATCAACACTTTTGTTAAAATGACAAACATCACAGGTCATATCAGTTCTCACTAATTAATGTTAATTCCCTAAGTTAGTTGATGACAGTCCAAAATGAAACTGATGTCAAGTTTGTGTGCTAACTTCAAGCCAGTGTCTGTACCGAAGATCATTTGGGAGGGAAGACACTTCCCTATTGTACAACTGCATGTTTTAGTGGATCACAAGTCTTCTTTAGTACATCAATCAACTGATCACATCACATTAGTTTCAGGAGTGGCCAAACTTTCATTCATATCAATAATTTAAGGTAATCAACTAGTAGTTGAGCATGACCAAAGTCAACAGGCTTCTGTTATTACAATTACAACCTTTTATATCTTCCACTGCCACTCAAAATGGTTTGATTTCAGCTGAATCTTTTGAGCTGTAGTTATCTACAACTTCAGTTAACTAACACACCATCCTCAATGTTCAGGACGGGGATCCCTGCTGCTTAGGGCAGTTGCTGACAGCAGAGCCACAGCCATTAACACCATCAAGTTCTACCACAAACCAAAGACCATCATTTTCCACAGAGCTGGAGAGAAGCCCAATATACAACCATGGGCAAAGTCAGGCCTCCTCACCTCAGTCACTGACTGGAGACTGGAAGTGGACCTTGGCAAACAGTTGCAGTTCCCAGCCAGGAAAACACCAGCACGGATTTGACCAAACATGATCATCATGTCCAATTCCACCAAGCAGCTGATCATTCTGGAGCTCACAGTACCTTGGGAAGAGCGCGTGGACAAGGCCAACAGGAGGAAGCATACCAAGTACCAAGAGCTGGTGGATGATTGCAAGAGGCAAGGCTGGAGAACACACTGTAAACCTCTGGAGGTGGGCTACTGAGGATTTGCTGCAAAGTGTACACGCTGTTGGGCCTGACTGGGGAGGCACAGAAAAAGGCTATCAGATCAGCAACTGAAGCCGCAGAAAAAGCCACAAGGTGGCTACAGATAAAGAGGGCAGAACCATGGGAAAACGCTGCTGAGACACAGGCTGAGGTCTGATCAATCCCGGGTCAGGTCCCCTGGACAAGGATGTCTGATATTTGAAAGACCAGAAACACCCACTGACCCCAGGTTACATCACTGAAGATGTGTCCCAGCACATCCGCAAGATGTATCTTTCAACTTCAGAAGTTGAATGCTAAACCTAAATGGATTCAACAACAGGATTTGAATGGATTTAGATTTGAAAGCAGATTCAATACTGAAATCAGACAGTGGATTCATATGAGATAAAATTGGCAGCCTTGACAGTGTTTGAAAAGAGATGCATCAATGTTATTTCTAAATAAATAAAGCATATGCTAAGCATTCAGTAGAGTATAGTATATAAGCATAGAGCCATTTTGACTTACACTAATTTTCATAAACACCACCGCCAAGACAGACAAATACACCCACATATGCATACACATACAAAAGAAAATAATTGCATAAATGACAAGTAGCAAACATTTGGCCTCTCGACTTCCTGAATGGCAGTAATTGTGTTTGGAGCTGAGTGACAGACAGGGTTTGAGTGGCATAAATGACTGCGGTGGAAAAGGTCGTTTAGTTCGTTATGACTAGCAGGTACCGGCAGTTAGAATGCGGCAGCTGTGATTGGACCATTGAGTTCCAGCCTTCTTGATTCCTCTATTGTTTCTGATGTAGGGCTGGGATACACTGAGGGATTTTGACAGCTTCATGCGGCATACCACTTATGTGTGTATGTGTGTGTGTGTGTGTGTGTGTGTGTGTGTGTGTGTGTGTGTGTGTGTGCGTGTGCGGGCATGTGAGTGTGTTGACTCCCCCTGGATGTCGTGAGTCAGTGTTTCAGAAGGCTCATTGCCGTTTGACGCCCACTTCTCCGGCTAAACGGGTTTGCTTTTCAAATGTCAGATCATAGTGGGAGACTGAGGTGGCCCTCCGACGAGACTATGATTGTTTTCCCAGAAAAATGGAACGAATAGAGAGAAAGAGGGAGAGAGCATGGGGAGATGATGACTGCTTTCCATTATTAGCTAGGCTCGTTCTACCGACAGAGGAAATAGTGCGGCTCTCTCGTTCTGCTGATCGATCCTTCCATTCTGGGAAGATGGCCAGGACAATACGCTCTCTATCTCTCCAGCTATCTGTGCCTTTCTCTCTATTTTCCCCCTCCCTTTTTTTTTATCTGTCCGTATGTCATTTGGTTTCTATTATGTTTTCTCAGATAATTGCTTTTCACTGCAGATAATTCTTGAAATGAAGTCTTTCGCCAATGAACAAATTGTCATAAAAAGTTATAAGTTCCTACATTACAGTCCCTGTGAAATGGAATCCAGTGCTCAGTTCATGGCATGTGATAAAAGCGAAATACGAGTGGGAGTTTTGTGAGTTGAAGGGTGAGGGTGTGTGTCATCTTGATGGTGGTGCTCGCCCAGAGCTCAAAGGCAGCGACTGATTATATACGCTTTAAGGTCACAGCAATAAAAGCCAAAGAAGCACTGATGAAATATGATTTGAGTCAAACACATTTATTACTCTAGTTGCTGTAACTTACTAGAGCACTGGCATTTAATTGAAATTGCTAAGCATGAGGATCTCAACAACAGTACATCTCCCTGTGTTTAATGATCTTCTGCAGCACAGTATAGATAAAGTTAAAAAAAAAAAACTTCAATATATAGTGGATTGGAAACAAGCCATCAGCTCTTACTAATAAATTCAAACATTGCATTGATAGGCCCATAATGAGACATTAAACTTCACAAGACATTTGTTGTAAAAAAAACAAAAAACTTTTTTCCCTTCCTGTATACTCATTAAAGTATTTTATAGGATAAATAAGTACAGTATTATTTAACAGCTGAGAAAAGTTATTGTTCACAAAATTCCAATGTGCTCATAAAAAGGACCAGCTTTAGCATCTGCGGATATCAAATACATGACAAAGATTTTTTAAAGCATAGGGGGTGTAAACTAAACACCATGAAGCACAAAAGCCAGGCGACAGGGTAGTTTCCCTGCATGTGATGTTAACAGAATAAAGAAGGCAGAGCTCAACTGTGAGGGCAGCACAGCACCTGGACAGTCTACAGCACACACTAGAGTTATCTTGTCATTCATCTTCAAAACAAGCAGCAGTTGCAAGAATGTTATGGTTTAATGAGTAAATAATAGTTTTCGCAAGACCAACGTGAAATATAGAGTGAACTTTTTACGCCATCACTTAGAGACTAACCTTAGTGGAGTTGAGCAGCGAACTCCAGCAGTAACAAACAAGACCAGCTCACAAACTGTAGCTTTAAACAACTTGAATCAACTCTGAAGTAAAGAAAACTCAGTGCTCAGTCTGTTTCATGTAAGAAACCCTGCACCCACTCAGCATGTTGGACAATGTTGGCTTTCCCCAGAGCTAACGGTGCATCAGAGAGGCTGCTCTCCACTGCTGGAGTAATGACGTTAATAACACAGTGGAGCACTCCTCCTGGCCCTCATTTTGTTATTCTCATACAGGCAGAAGACTGTAAGATGTTCTCAAATGAATTAATTCATTAATTAATGCAATCAATGCAACTTTTTTAATATAAAAAGGCTATGGACTATTTATCTTATCTGCTAGTTATGTTTCATATTGCATTTCAGTGAACTAAGGACACGAGTGAATGGTTTGGCACACAGTATATTGGAGTAAGAAACTGAAAATAGTGCCCCCTATTCTATTCATTCAATCAAGAATCAGTTTTGAGTTAAGAATTGATTCTGAATCGAATTGGCACCCAAGTATCGTGATAGTCTCAAATCAGGACACACACTCTCAAGCCTTTGCCACCTTTGTCTTAAAAAGATCCTGGGAAAACCCTGCATTAGGGGAAAAAAGGAGAAAAAACAGCCTTAAATCATCAACAAATCACAGGGAATTTAGGTTTGAGGTGATTAGTCAATTACAAGACTTGTTTCCATCAATATGAAGGAAACTAATAATTTAGCGCCTTCTGAAATCTCAAGGATTTGCTGCTTTTCTGTATTTTATATTATTCAAAATTGAATATATATATTTTTTACTGTTGGTTCTATGATTGAGCTGTTGGAAACTGATGGCTATTGTTTATTTATTTTTTATCTATTTTTGCACTTTTCAGACTTTTTACTGACTAAAAAATGATTAGTTACTCTGTAGCTGTCGACCTGTTCATGTGCCTGCAGATGTACAGTGTGACATGAATATATTGATAATGTTCTGCTGTGTTTGTATCTAATGGTGAGGTATTCTGTCTGCTGAGGAGACTTTCTAAAGAATTCATGAGACAAAGCTCAGAGCAGAAGGGCCATCCTTCAATGTCAGAGATTCATCATCCCGACACACACTCACACACAAACATATACATGCACGATCACACACTGAGTTTTAGTTATTTCATCTTCTAACTTCATAATGCAGACTGACATAGCCAAATGACAGTCACGCAGAGAGAGGAAACTTAGAGACCCAGGAGAATCCTCACTACAACACAAAACCCTGTCACACACACAATCACCTCCTCCCACAAATCAGGAAGGAAGTGTGTGTGTGAATAGGCCCATCCCATGTGGTCAGCGCAACAGAGACAGCATTGTCACTGACTGAGCTCCCTGTGATATGGAGGTGTTGACAGGTAGCACTCCTGCGGGATTTGTCCAACCACAACAAACTAGTATGGCATGCATGCACACACACACACACACAGGCATGCACACGCACACAGGATGTGACGTGACAGACTGAGGATCTCGGCGACAATGTGGGATCCTCAGCACATCAATAATGCAGTGCCTCTGACAACTGGAGGAATCAAACTCCCCGCGCCGTCTCACTCCATCATCCTTCTCTCTCCCTCTTTCTCATTCTCTCACTATCTCTCCCCACATCGCCATCTCTTGCTCTCTATCCCGCCCATCCATCTCAGCTCACTTCGTTACCCTCTCCTCTGCTACAGCATGAAGACAGAGCGTGAATTAGAAAGTGGGCAACAGGAACAGCAGAGCAGCCCTTTTTCAGACAACTTTGCTGGATAGTATCAAGAATGACACAGTAACAGATTTGGCCTTATGGGATCAAAATGCATCTGAACCAATGAAATGGACATGAGCGCCTACATGTCACAACTGTGTGTATGTGTGAATCTGTGTCTACAGTAAATGCATATTTGTTTTGGCTGTTAG
The DNA here is from genome assembly GCA_029490765.1 of Euthynnus affinis. Taxonomy (NCBI): domain Eukaryota; kingdom Metazoa; phylum Chordata; class Actinopteri; order Scombriformes; family Scombridae; genus Euthynnus; species Euthynnus affinis. The sequence continues at coordinate 10,881,171 of CM055848.1, forward strand.
CTGCCAGCATATAGTTCAGTCGTTGAGCTAGCTTGTCATATCAGCCACATAAACAGAAATGTGCAAGCACACACACACAGTGAAATGTCTGTCATAACCAAAGAGCAGCGTCTCATAGTGGCACAGCAGCCATCTGTAGCCATGACAGATGAGAGCCGCTGGAGACACTGGAGTGTGTACATACAGACACACAGAGAACAGAGCCGGAGGCCTGCTGAGTTTGGATGTCACTGCAATGCCTGTCACCAACTGCCATGCCATTGTATTGCCACATAAATCTGTATTGTCTGGCCCCATATGTGTATGTGTGTGTGTGTGTGTGTACGTGTGTGTATCCCTTCTTGTCTGTCTCTCTTTTGCTCTGCCTGTTTTACAAGCACTTCGCTGTCCCTTTGCACTGCCATTTTTGTAAGTGTGAGTTAAAAGATAATTCCAGTTTATTATCCGGTTATGGATACATACATCACTCCTGTTGGTTAATGTAACAGCGTACTCATCCTGTTGAATGATGAGAACTGGGAACACAGTGGCATCGCTTAAAAGAGGTCAACAAACACAAGTTATTAGGAGATCTGACAGGCTATAAACAAATTTCCAGATTAGCTAACTGATTTGGAAGAGAAAATAACACAACACACAAGTGAACACTAAAATTATTTCCCCATATACTGAAAATATCAAACCAACTGACTTCCGAATTCAACTTGGACTTACTGTACTTTCTGTAGTGTTGCTCACAGTTTTCTTGTGCAATGAGGAATAGTTACTAACATTTAAATTTCTGCCACTTTCGATTTTACATCCAAATAAAGTAGTTAAGACAATCTGCCTAAACTGTTGGCTCTTTCAAAACTGTCAAAACCTTCATTGTAGCGATGTCATTTTCTCTGCAATTACTTCGGTGAGAGTAATGTTATCATACAGAAATGGTGAAAAACTGCAAAAAAAAAATAAGATTTGCCTTTGATGCCACAGACAAATTCCTGTGCATTCATTGTACTCTGTGATTCTGTCTTTTATTTTCTCCCCCTCTGTCTCTCATTCTGCACTTCCTTCCTGATGGCTGAGACACCATCAACCATGTGACTGGTCACAAATGCTAATGATGCATGGCTAACGCAAGACTCTCTCCCACTTTCTCTCAAGAGTTCATTTTAACTGCTACACCTGCAATCTAAATGGATCTGACAAGTGTGCACGCACACACACACGCACACACACACACACACACATACACACACATACACACACATCACAGACATCAACTCATCCATATTATGCTGACAGCCGGTATTGCTCTGCAGAGAGATATTACTTAGCTGTATTGCATTGCTTGCACTTGCAGCAGAGAAAAGCATATTACTCACAAATGCCATTTAGGTGTGAGACTGTGCCTGGCTGCTCCACACAAGCTGTGTAGAAATAGTTTTCCTCTCAGCTCTCGTCCTGTGACCAACTGCTTCAGTGCACCACACGGCATTCACAAGTCACCACCAGTATTTTGGCACTTCAGTCACAGTGAGACAAACTCTTTTAGAAGGGTTTAATTCTATAAGGCTGCTATTTTTAAGCGATACTACTTTCTTTGGTGCTATTACAAATGAGCAGAAAACCACGGATGGGCAAGTTTTATAAGAATTTCTTTCCTGCTGTGATGGCAGTGATGTGTGTCATGGGGGTTGTCTGGGGAATCTGGGGTAGGTGGATGGGGGGTTTTATGAATTCCCTTACATTCAAAGACACACATGCATGCTTTCCCCCGCCTTTGAAGGGAGGCGTCACGCGTGATGCCACAATCTTCTCTTGAAATGGGAAACCAGAAAAGAGGATTGGAGCATGGGGGGGAGGAAAGAAACTCCCTAATTTTCCCCCTTCCCTCCCTCCTCTCTTCCTCCTTCCCTCCACCAACTGCTGCCAGGACAGGCCAATGGGAGGATGAGACTGTTTGCCATCTCCCTCTTTCTTTTTTTGTCTGTGTCACACTCACGTTCACCCTGTCAACTCTTCTTTTCTCTGCCCACCCTTCACGCTGCTGCTGGAGTCCTGTCATCCTCTTTATCTCCTCTAGTACTTTCGTTTTCCTTCTCCATCTCTTCTTTTCTGCATTCTGTTAACCTTCCATTAGCAAGTCTAATATCAGGCCTTCCTGGCTGCCTCCTGTATGGCTCCTGGCTCTGCGCTTTCCAGGCACTAGGACAATGTTTTCCTCAAGCTCCATTAGTACCTCCTCACACCACTAACAGCCATGCAGCACAGGGAAGGATGAGAGGTGGGGGGGGGGGGATTACAGAGGAAAGGGGAGCAGGGGGGGTGTATTGGGTGAGGAGAGCAGACCGGGCACAGTGGCTGGCCTAGTAAGAGAAAGGGTGAAGAGGGGATTAAGGGAGGCTGAAGGGGGGCAAGAGGGGAAATGATAAAAAAACAGAAGCGTCGGGCGATGCTGTCGGGGGAAGGGAGTGTGAGGAGGCTGGATTGGGAAGAGGACTGAGGGTTGGGCGAGATGTGAGGGGGTTGGGAAATGCGAGCCCTTCCAATATGCCTGTTTAGCAAACATCATTTGCATAGAACCGATGCGGATGGAGTTCTGTGTCACAGTTATTTGCATACATTTGCATAAAATTAATCCCCTTCCCAATCTCTGCAGCGATTGTTTCTGATGCAGAAAATAAGTCAACAAAATAAACTGACGCATCCAAACAAAGCAAACATATTGACACAGACGCATACTGGAAGAGAGCAAGAGGGGAGTTTGGGCTACTGTGTGTGTGTGTGTGTATGTATGTGTGTCCATGTATCTGTGTACATTTGAGGTCATCCACTGGTTGATTAACAAAACAGAGGTCTTCCTCTTGGTACACTATGAGCACTAACACTACCTACTTGATAAATACTGCAAGTCTCTATATTTTGTTTTGATCTTCCTTTCTCCATACAGACGTATTGATACAGACAACTCAACATAGTGCTCGTAACAGGTATATTTAACCCTTTACTACCCACGGTTATGGCCATAGGATGCTTAGGCAATGTAGAACTTTCACAAGCTAGTACAATGAAAACTTGGATGTCACTCTTAATCCTCAACAGACACCTTACACCTAAGAGGTTTAATGTCTCTGTGTTGATGCTTTGAATATTTTTGTCTGAGGTTTTCTCAGCTTTTAAACCCTAGTACTGTCAAAACTATATTTCATTTCAGCTGAATTTCTTACAGTAGGAATGACAAATTTAAACTTAAAACTTGAATGTGAACACTTAACATATCTATCAAAAGACAAGAATTTTGTTTCGTTCGTCTCCCTCCACTGGCTCCTGGTGGCAGCTCACATCAAGTTCAAAGCCTTGATACTAGTCTTCAAGGCAACCAGTGGAATAGCTCCCTCCTACATTGTGTCACTCATCAGGCTGTATGTCCCTTCTGTTTTGTAAATGAATGATGTCTGGAGATACTATGACTGCCTGGTGCAAAATCACGATCCAGACTCTTCACGTATGTGGTTTTGCAATGGTGGAGTGAGCTACACAGCTCCATCTCTCTTGATGCAGTCAAGACATGTCTGAAAACTCAAAAAATCACTTCTGTCTAGTGCTCTTTCTCATTGCATTTGTACCTGGTCAGCTGCCTGAAAATTTATACCATGGCTCTTTCTGAGTCACTGTTGCCAGATTGTAAGTCGCTTTGGATAAAAGCATCTACCAAATGAGAAAATATAAATGTTTCAGTCATTGTGGTCAAAAAGAACGCCTTGCTGTAAAAAATAATTCAGGTACAATACACTGAGCAGGGTGCAAATAATCAGTTTCTAGCTCACAAAGCATGACAAGATCATAATACGCTGCTAGAATCTGCGAGCTCCTTGAAGATGTACCTGTTACGTATTTCCAGATCAAAACCAAGATCACAGAAACACACATCCAAGGACAAATGCTTCTCCTTGCAAATGAGTTCCAGGAGGCTCAATGTGAAGAAAAAAAGGAAAAATAACAATGACATGAAAGATTCCTTCACTAATCATTTTATCCTTCGATCAATTAAAACTACAGAGCATGAAATAATGCAGATCCTGCTCTCAGGTTGAGTGGGCATTGATCAAACACATTTGGATGGTTTTGTATCTGTGCTTGTGTACAGTGTGTGTGTGTGTGTGTGTGTGTGTGTGTGTGTGTGTGTGTGTGTGTGTTTGTGGGAAAGCAAAAAAAACAGAAAGAAGGGCTGAAAGTGTGTTTATAGTTGTGTTTCAGAGTGTGTGAGCACATCTGTGTGTGTGGCCATTGATCAAAGGCAGAGCCCCAGTTTGCCGGTGAGGAGAGGAGCCAATTGATCAGAAATGGCTGTAATTGGAATCTAAATAAGACCTGCGGCATTGATCTCATCTCAGTTCTCAGCTCCTGGCTTCAGTATATGTGGGTTTGTTGAAGGCCAGCCAGCCCACCTCCTCTAAATCTCCACCTCCAGCACACAGGCTTTTGCATCAATAATAAGTAAAGTTAAATTCTGAACTGTGAACAACTTGGATGATTGACTTGACATCCTACATTTCATAATACGCTGCCCGTTTTCCCTTTTCACTGTGCCACCTACTCAATGAAATGCAGTAATTAGCCATAATCGTGGAAAGTGATTGCATTTGTCAAATGTTTTTAAGACCCAAACAATAGAGCGAATCAAGGTGGTGGTAAATACAGTTGTGTAGATTTACTTGTGCCTCGTCCACAAGCACAAAAATGGCTGCTTGAAAGCATACAGACTTACAGACACACACACACACTCATGCATTCCCCTGCAAACAACCTCCACCAGCAAGATAAGGGCTAAATTATGGGATCTGTGGTGAGTTGCCTGGTGAGAGCTGCGTCATGAAGACAAAATGCAGCAAGCAGCAAATGGCCTTTACAGTGTTTGCGCCTGTTTGTTACTGTGTGTGTCTGTGTGTACTTAAATGGTCGTTCATGCATAGCAGCATGCACGGAGAGAATAAGAAGGCATAGATTTACCTCTCAGCCATGTATTCAGATGTACTATTTTGTCATCCCCATTACTATTATATAAACAAATAGAAAGGAGAGACATACAATTAGACATAATAGGAGATCATTCAGATCTTTGCGATATTTATGCATTCACATGTATTTACTAGTACATGTAATTCAAATCACATCAGCACTGCAAACAGATAAACACAGGCCTAATCATGGCAGCATGCACAACAACTGGACACAAATACAGCTATGAAAACAAATATACAGCAAGCTACACTTGTAGACTGGGTAGACTGGAAGAAGAACCTAATTAGTGAGTTAAAAGTGAATGATGTCATCACCATTAAAACCAAAAATGACCAAAAAGACATGAGAAAGGAGATTTTACTGGGAAACTAAGGTCACCTCCTCTAAACTTATTACTAACTTGCAATCTTTAGTTGTGTCAAATGCTGTTTTGACCTCTACATGGCTGCTGCCTTTCCTAATTACAGTGCTGTTACTGAAATGAACCTACACTGTTATTTTTAATTAGGAATTATATTATTAATTAGGAATCCTGCACCTACTGTAATTTGCGCATGCATATCACTGAAATACAGCCAATGACAGAATGAGGGACTGCCATAAGCACTGAATCAGAGAGGAGTGGGAAAATAGGGTGAGACGAGGCTGCTGTGGTTCCCATGTGAATGTTCTGTGGGAAATCAGATGTACTGCACCATGTAACAGTTGGACTGACAGAAGTCCCAGCTGACATTACAGTCTTACAGTTGAATGTCACAAGCCTCTGTACATACAATAAAGCATGACCTTTATTGATGCCCGAGGCAGAGCAGCAGAACGTGGAGCTTTCTCATAATGGATGATGAATGGTGTCTTGATTAAAAAAGCTTGTTTGAAGGTGTGTTTTGGACAGTTGTATATTTGTATTAGCCTGTGTGTGTCAGTAGGTATGTGCATGTGTAGCTGTATCTCTGTGCCTTCGTGTATACAGTACATGCATGCATTTTATTGTTTTTATTGTGTTCCTGCATTCAGACATGACATATGTTTGTTTCTGTTGTTGTTGTTATGTTGATGAGTGTACTTTATGTATGTATATGAGTGTGTGTGTGTGTGGACATACTAGAGTGTGTGTCTGTTCGTCAGCCTCAGCAGGAGAGCTGCTTGAGTCTTAATGAGACTGTTAATTAGTGTGCTTTAGAATGTACATCTAATGAGTGTGTCTTTTACAACAGAGAAACACGTGCAAACATACACACTAACACACACACACACACACACACACACACACACACACACACACACACATGAATATGCATACAAGTACAAACAAGAAAAAAGGCAGCTGGACAACAGTATTTAGATGTGGTCCACATCTGGCAGACATCTCTCTTCTTTGGAGAGGAGAGTCTGTGTATATGAGAAAGAGATGGTGTGTGGATGTACTGAGTGTGCTCTGTCTGTATGTGCCGTATTGACTGTGTTGAATGCAGACCAGCAGGAAAGATGTTGCTGGAGGCGTTTCTCAGTGTGATGTGAGCTAACATTCTGGAAGTAAAGACCGTTCTGAGCCTTCTGCCATTGCTGCTCTCCACCATCTGTTTACACACATTCAGTACCCAATCCTACTGCTGCTGTCAGATTCAAGACTTGTACTGCTGAAATGTATGTTGTTGTTTTGGGTTTTTTTTTTTTTGAAGTACTGAGTAACATCCAGTCAGATATTCCAATTGATGCCTGGGCATTTTGAAACTACACAACGTGTTTGTAATGGGTCCCTGTGGGCCCTTCGGTCATAAAAAAAACAACAGAGCACAGAAAGTGCAATTCAATTCCAGTCAGAAACGATAAAACGTCAACACTGGAGGTATGAAGCTTTTGTCTGACAGCAGCACCATGATGCAATGCTGCTACATTCGCTCTTGCTCTGTAGACTGAGCCAAATCAATCAGATTTCCACATAGCCACAGCCGGCATTAGATCAACTAATGCTTCATTCCTCACAGACACACTAGCATTGGATCTGTAGCCCTGCCTTCAAGTATTCATAAAGCAAGTAGACCAAACATGCTTTTATATTTATTTCATTCTTCCTATGTGTTTCATAGACATTTCCCAACTGTAAGTACATACGGCAATCATCAAACATTGAAATCATGTTGAAATATGATGGTCTGTCTTTGGATATTTGGATCTGGAAAAACTGCCTGCTAAGAGTGTCAGAAACAGAAAGGGAGAAATAAACAGACCCACAGACGAGATGCGGTGTATAAGCAAAAAGAAAACACAAACCACAAAAAAAAACAAAAAAACATACAATGTGAAATAACACACAGTTCTGCCACAAACTGTCTACTCAACATAAAAGTAGGGCTGACTTCTCATAATGTCTTAGATATAATCATGTGTCCCAAACATTTATTACCCACAGTGTTGCAGTAGAAAACTCAAGCAGAGACAGTATATTCCAGCTCTAAAATCTCCTGTTCAGTACCAAGGACAGCTCCTCTGCTGCTCGCTAAGAACATTTCCACTTTTTGAGGATTTGTAGAGGCCAGATAGGCTCATGTATAAACTTGAGCCTGGACAATATGCGACTTTGTTAAATGGAATTCCATTTTCCAGCATGACTAGTTCCGACTTAATGCCTGTAAATGTAGCATGCAGGTCTTTTTTCAGTCCAGAAATGAAAAATGGAGTGTTATTGTGGGACACTGTGGGTGCACTGAAAACACATTGCTACTGTTGTCTGCTACCGTAAAATCCCAAAAGGAGGACTGAGAGCCATTCTGGATTTTAAAGCATAATTCATAGAAAAAAAAGAGTTGCCACATAAACAGAGTCGCAGCTTACAAAAATGACGGTGGTGATGAAAATAGTGAAAAGACAGTACTAACCTGTTCCAGGGGAAAGCAGGAAAGAGAAAAGAAAGATATGCAGTGAGACAAAACAACACATTTAATGGTTATTCCATAAAATGTCAGAAAATTATTTTAAAGACACCCATTATAACTTTCTAGAGCACACAGCTATGTATTTAAATGTCTCCTTTTGTCTAACCAACAGTCCAAAACTCGAAATTGTTCCATTTGCAATAAAACAGCAGCAAACCCTCACAACCGAGACGCAACCAGTAAATTGAAATTTGGACTGAATTGAATTTGGTCTCCCTTGTTTTGTCTGTTTGAGCTGGTTCATGACATTTAACTTGTTTTTATTAAGCTTTCTTTATTCATTGAGATCGAAATCTCTTTTACAAGAGAGATCTGAGAACAGGTTACACATACATATGGTCACGATAAGATGGTTGATTCACAATCACAAAACAATCATCATACACACTCAAGGACACCATACGAAACAATCACAAACATTGTGAAGAATATCAGCTAGTAAAACTTTAAAATCTCTCAGAGGAGAAAGTGTCTCTAACTTCAAGCTGTTTTGTAATTTATTCAGGCATATATAGATACAGATTTCCAAAAACTCAGAACAACATATATCCCTTGTGAAATAAGTGCTCTGAATTCTAATACATCATAAACTGCTTTTGATTCCTCACATAACTTAGCACTTTCTAAAAAAAACCTTTATTCTTCTTGTTACTGTTTTCCTTGCTTTTCACAAACATCTTTATTGTCTGAATTGCGTGTATAGGACCAGCACTTTGGTGTCTGGTGTTGTCTTGCTTTGTTTTTGTTGTGTTTTCATGGTTCTGTGTTTTTATGTTGCCTTTCTGCAAGGAGAATTTTCCCTTGTGGAACAATAAAGATCTGAACTGAAGGTGCATAGTACTGGAAACAAGTCTTCCCCAGTACAGAGTTTACATGAAGAATTTTTAAAGTCAACCTCTCCTGTGATCTGGTGTCATGTTTATTAGCTCTGAGCTCAACTCAGGATGTTAAATATCTCAGCAACTTAGATAGCAAGGCCTCACAAATGATGACTTAATTATTAATAGATTATCAAAATTATTAGGTTTCTGTCAAACAACTAATCAGTTGCAAATGTCATTGTGTCATCTAATCATACATGCTGTGAAGGCCAACACACACGTTCACATATGCAATAGTTAGGTCAAACAAAAACACTCATACAGACACCCAGAGAGCGTCCGATTAATATGTTCTCAAAAAATGGATGCATGCCACAACTGCAGCAGAGGTGCATCATTCCCTGGTGTTAGCCATGAATCACTCACACTTTATACACTTACACTCTTTTTTTCCCACGTCCCCACATATACTCATACTGTATATGAGTATATCACAAATTCAGAAATGCCCAAACACACACATCCATAAGCCCTCCCCCATTCTTCCACTTTGCTGAAACGGTAGAAGTGTGCCCTTTCCGCATGGCGCACTGCCAGCCACTCACAGCACATTACCAGCATGTGACCCCTGTATGTGCTGAAAAAGGAAGCATTTAACCTCCTGCCCTTTCCTGCTGAGGCTCTCTCATAGTATCTCATCCGATGTTGAATATGAACCAATAGTCATCTCACTATTTTGCATGTGAGGGAAGTACTGAAGGAATGTGGAAACCTCTCTGAAAATTACTTGAGAGTGTGTGTGTGTGCCATTGACTCACATGCCTTCTGAAAATTCTCTATATTTTTGTGTGTCTTTCTATTCCCATCTGCAAGTTGCAATGGATTCATTCCTGCTGTGGCATTCTATCAGAGAGAACATCAATCTGCGAGACTGACATTTAATCCCAAACCTGGGCAGGTAGAGAAACACACATATGCACACAGTACACACACACAAAACAAAGAAACGCACACACAAACACACATTATCAGCTGCATGGATACACATACAGAACCACAAATCAAAACCTGAGCATTAAAGTGTGGAGTCTGTGCGAACACTGTGGATCCTGCAGAGTGACAAGAAGAGGTGAACTGAACTACTAGAGAAAGACAGGCTGTGTGTAAGAAAGTGAAAAATAAAGCAAGAAAGAAAGACAGGGGGAAGGCTTGATAGGAAAATGCTTCCTGCATCAACCTATTGGTTCTAACTTTGACAGAATGGCTCAGAGATACAGGTGGTTAAGGAGAACAAGGAGCTGACGTATAGATGTCTGTGGTCCGTTTCTCATTACCACAGATCCACCAGACTCTTCAGACTGCAGCTCTCTCCTCATATCACGCATCTCTGTGACTCTACAGCTACACCCACTGCTCCTCTTTACACCATGTGACCAAATCAATTCCACCTGTTCTGCCTCGGTCCTTTTCTTTTTGTTCGTCCAGTTTTTATCTCATTTTTTGCTTTCCATCTCCCCCTCTCTGTCTTAGTCTCTAATGCTTATTGAGGAAGTCATTGCAATGTCCTCATTAGCAGCAGTGACATTTTCTCCATAAGTACTTAGCTTTTTCCTCCAATGATGATGACTTCTTCTAATAAGGTCACGCTGAAACATCTTTGCGCCCTTTTTTGTGTCTGTGATTGTGCGTGTACATGCACTTTCACACATATTGTGTGGGAATATTCCTGCTATTGTTATCAGATGCATTGACAACTGGTTTGTCACAAAGAGAGGACTAAAGTACTAAATGAAAAAGGAGTAAGAGAGCAGGGACAAGAATGCATTGAAAGCTGTTCAAAATGGAGAGAATGAAGAAGCGTACCGAAGAAGAGTACCGAGAGATGATAACCATTACTGAAGGGCAAAGACCCAGCAGGGCTCTAATCAGTTTTAATTAGCACTTTGCATCACCTGGAGTCATATATTTTAGACAGCGATAGAGCAAGGTCTGTCAGAGTGCACGGCCTTTTTCGTCACACACTGCCAACCACACTGCCACAGTCACTGTGGGGCTTCAGCTGCAATCCAGTCAGCGTCTATAGTTTTTCCAACCCAGTTTAGGTGAAACCACGTCCCCCTCTGTATGACAAAAGCCTCAACAGAACAACAAAAGCGTTGACTGCTGTGTTCCCATGGAAACCGTGCTCACACAGGTCCCGCAAAATATGACAGTTGCAGTAGCTTGGAAAATACGATATGGGGCACTAAATTTGATGAATTTACTGTTTATCAGACCACAAATGAGACAAGAATTAGTTAGCTAGCTTGTTGTTTCCTAACTGTGGAATGCAGTTATGTTCTGTATTTTCAAGATTTTGATTCTGCTGCACAAGAAAAGGTCTGCCAAAACCTCAACATTTTAGAAATGCAGACTTCTACCACGTATTGTGCGATATGTGCCGTCCACCAGAGCTGCGCTGGGCTTCTGTAACCTGACTGACTGGAAATAGGCTGTGGTCTGATAAACAGTAAATTCATTGTATTCATTCACTGTAGCTGTCATATTTTGCAGGACCTCTGTGAGCGTGGTTTCCATGGAGACACAGACGTCAAGGCTTCCGTCATTCCATCAAGGCTTTTGTGATACAGAAGTGGGCGTGGTTTCATCTAATTTAAAGTGCGTTTGAAAAGTGATAAACGCATTGTCATTATCAAATCCTCCAGCAAAGGTCCAATTAGTCAGTCTTGTCTTTAAAATTTCATTTTTTAAGTATCACATCATGCTCAGTCTTGAGCACCGTCTCCTGCTGGACAGAAATGTAAATTCTCAATCAGTAATAGCAGCAGCAGATTTTTCACTATAATGTCATGTTTTGAGTAAAAGCCCTTTTCACATAAAGAGGGTGAAAAAAGATGCTAAAAAGATTTTACTAAAAACTTTTTAGCCTTTGTCACAGGAAAGTTAATAAGGTCAACACCTTAAACAAATTTTAAGATCATGATAACAACTTGGCTCAAAGTAAAACATACGCAATGATTTATGTAAGCTTCTGTTTGACCTACATACTGTATACAGCAATATAATGTGGAAGATGTTTTTGAACACACACACACAGCATAGAGTTCTGGATTTATGAGTTGGTCTAAAGGCAGCTTACTAGTCATCTGAAAAATGCTGCTATGACTCTTTGACACACAAAGCCACCAATCAGCTTTTTTCCTTAGTGGAAAGGACTCGAGGAAAGAAAATACGACACAGTGTCACAAATCCACTCATGGTTACAGCTGTTAAAGCAACAACCATTGTTGTGGAAAAAAAATACTTTTTGTAAACTCAACAGGTAGTTGTTTCCATTTTTCAATATTGAATGTTTAGTGAACCTCCTGTCTGACCTGTGTGTGTGTGTGTATGGGATTATGGTGTAAAAAAGTAAAAGATTGGCTGAATAAAGAATCCTTACAAGGGCAACTTCATAACAAATATACATTAATAATATGCAGTATATACAGCAGACTGCTGTATTATAAATTGTCCCCAACAAATACATGCAGACTCTCACTGCAGTGCAATTAAAACAATGATTGATTAAACAGAGAGGTGTGACGGCTCCCTGGTAGAGTGACAGCGACTACGGTATGGAATCTGTTTCACTGTGAAGAGTGACACATTAGATGATTAGACAGCATGCTCATGACAGCTGCCACAGGTAGCACACACACACCATACACACATACTCACGTACACACACATACACACACACACACACCCCGAGATGGAGAGAGATAGTAGGCTTGGGACTTGTGTTACAGCTCAGTTACAGCATGCTGTAATAAAGAGATGGCTGGCAGCTGCAGTCTAACACAGTTAACTCCATCTGAACATACACAATGCTAAGTCACTACTAATAAAGACTCACAGCTGAGACACACTACTACAAAACTCCACAGCAGGTAACATTTCATTAAAGGGCATATGTGTCTGTGTATTTGTGTGTGAGTTTGTGTGTGTGTGTGTGTGTGTGTGTGTTTAGGGAGCAAGAGAGAGCAAGAGAGAGCAAGAGAGAGCGAGAGAGCAAGAGAGAGCAAGAGAGAGCAAGAGAGAGCGAGAGAGAGCGAGAGTGATTTTTGCCCTTAGGCTTTTCCTCTGATAAACAGTTGCATTACAAGATTTCACCCACATGGACACACACAAAGCTTAAAAAACCTGCAGATACATTCCTACATACCACAAACACACACACACACACACACACACACACACACACACAAAAACAATATAGGGGGTTAACCCTGTAAAGCCTTTTCTAAGCACACATCCCCACCAGGGAGAAACCATTACCAGTAACACCTGCTGTGAGGGTACCTGTATGTACAGTACAGCCAGTGATGGTTAGAAAAGCACACAAATGCTGTTGTTGATAAACACAAACGTTCACTGGTTAAATCCACTGCTACACAGTTGTCAAGGCGAGTGGAGATGATCATGCAAAACAGCTGAATACACACAGCCAGTAATAGCATTTATGATGAGATGTCCTGAGGAGAGAAAAAAGAAAAAAAAAAGAAAAGAAAAAAATCAGCACACATTCTCAAACACGCTCACGTAGCAGCACAGACAATACTATCAGAGACTGGGTGTCTGATAGTATTCATGAGCCATCTCTTTAGTAGCCATGTATATGTATGAAGAGGTGGCAGTGAGGCTTTGGGACAGTGGAGTCACTGAGGGGGACGTTAAGTCTCTTTATAGAGACTGTCACAAAGGCCCAATCCCCCACATTAGGAACAAAATTGTCTTTTTTATTGCAGCCGATTCGTTTCACATATCTATCTATGCAGCTCCACCTTACATGAATCACTGTCATTTTTAATCTACACTGCATCTTCAGGATAAAAATACTGTAAGTAAGAGCAGAATTTCTACTCCAATACATTTTGTATAGACTTCTCTAAGAATCCACCATATTCTCTCTTAATGACACCGTCTTCTCTCCCTTTTTCTCCTCTTTAAAACTAGCATCATACAAGCCATATTTTAAAATCATTCCCTAAGGGTTTGGTTAACACTCTGTAACACATAAGCACTCTCTGACTGTTGTTCACACATTTCCAAAGACAAGGTGCAAATTGAAGTGGCGTTGCTTTTCCTCTGAAAGTCTGGCACTTTCTGTGAAAACAGCACCAAAACAGCTAACACATTAGCGATTATTAGTCTGTGTTTGAGACCGAACACAGTCTGCCTGAGAGTTCCTGTTGGGCTTACCCTGAATAAACAGATAAAAAAAAGCATACCGTTCAAAACACACATGCATCATGTAGAGGAATAAACAGAGGCAAGACACCAATGAATGCACTGTTATGGGAGTGAGTCATTCTGTCTTATTCAGAACTTCTATATCGCTCCTCCATTCCTTCATTCAGTTTCTATTTCATTATGTGTCTCTGGAAGTGTTCTCTTATGCCAAAGTGGTCCTTGTTGCAATACAATTAGTCTATCAGCTTTTAAAACAATGGACCCGACGTTGTCCCTGCTTTTCATTTTGTGTTTTATTACAATACACTTGAGATTAAATTATACTCTTTATTTCCATTTCCTCTATGAGGTCTGACCTTCAAATGTATCTGCACAGATCGGAGCCCAAAGCCTGATAACACTAATATACCCTTTTTGGCTATTTGCAGGGAAATTACTTGCACCACAATATTAGAGAGAGAAAATGAGATATATAATGAAGCAGTGATCCAAAGTCTATCATAAATTTGCCAGGGCTTGGACTCCTATTTAAATCCCTTCAATTTAGTGCAACGGTAGGAAACAAATTGGACTGGAAGTTGTATTGGCACCAAAATTGACATCCACGATCCTAATTTATTTAGTAAGCCCTGTTAGTAAGCAAGCACATTAAAAATAGGCCCTGCCAATGTTTGGAGGTTGGAGTGTCCTCCTCTAAAAAAAAAGATTTATCTTTTATAAGGTTGAATCACTGGATTACTGAAACACTGGATTACTGATTACTGGATTCTCTGAACCCTACGGGACACAGTTGAGACCACATTTCATTGCTCCTATACCCTCAAATCTCCAGTTTACAGCCAATTACTTCACCTTTTACCCTTCCAGCCAACATCAATGAATCACTATTCTCTGCCTGATCACAAATCAGCTCTCCATCCCAACAGGCAAATCTCAACCCAGTGAAACAATCACGAGTCTGACCCCAGTGCAGTATTAAAGATGAGACCTGGCCAAAGCAGGTTTGAGACTGTGTTGCTGTCACTGCAGCCCTGACCTCTGACCCCTGCCCTCTGATCTCAGGTCTGATTGGCTGTGGGCTAGAGACATTAAAATAGACTCTTCCCTGGAGGAGCAGAACGGCTTAAAGGTAGAGTGCATGCACGCACACACGCACACACACACACACACACACACACACACACACACACAACCACAATTCCAGATCCATATCAGTATTTGAAACAATGGGCTATATGGATCATATATAATGGATTACATTTACCTGCTTTATTTCTCTAGTCCATATTTTGACTATCATGACTTTTAGTGAAGATTTTTCACATAATTGTTCCTTTTGTAAGAATTAACATAAATCTGAAATCTGTTTCTTAAAGTTCAGAGCAATTCAAGCATTTTAAGTTTTTCCTTCATGGACTGCAGGGATTTCCTTTACAAAACTGAACTCAAACAAACGCTTTGCTCAATTCTCCTAGGTCACCACTGCAGACTTTAGAGATTTATTTTAAATATGAGGGTGCTATTTTGTTTCATTATGAGGCTTACAATGAAAAAGCTATTTCACTAACTAAAAATTAGTTTGAAAGATTTGTTGTGCAGTTATTATTTACATTTATGTACATATTAACAACTTAAAACACAAAATATAGCAGTGATCTAATGTATATACACACAATTCAAAATCGTCATAAATAATAGGTGTGTCTCATCTGAAGAAGTGTCAGATACTTCTTCACAGTAGAAAAAGCAGGTGTTACAAATCACTTAGCAATGTTTTGGCATCTGATAGGCCTCAGATCTGTTCACTCCAACTGACTTCCTGAGTCATGTTTCATATTTACTTTGAACTTGACGCAACACACACCCACCAATACCATCCCCGGCAATGTTTAAACTCAGGATTATCTTCAGTCTGAAGGCCTGCTTACCAGGATACCATTGCTACTGTTTCACCTGTGCTTTTCCCACAATGACCAGTTAAAATGGCTGCTATGGAAAAAGCCTGTTGTAGCCAATCAGTGTAGAGCTTTTCTAAGATCCATAATAAATGAGTTTGACATCAAATGGTTGCCTTCTGTTTTACAGTATCATGTATGTCAAATTGTACCTTATTTTAGTTTGTAAAGCACTATGTCATTTATTTTCAAAGATTAAATATGACTATTGGTGAAAACTATTAAGATCATAGTATTTGACTGTGGCCTCCCTGGTCTGTGTCTTGTCTATGTATTGTCTTTATTAAGGTGGTTCTGACATACAACATTGTTTCATACTGCATGCAAGCATCTCAACAAAAACATTCTCACAAGAGCAGGAAAAAGAAACTATATTTCACAGACAAGCACGTGGTCACAGACACACAGAGACATGCACTGTCTTCGCATGTTCACAAATCCTCTCATCCTCTCACACAACAGAGGGAAGATATAGATTATGTGTGCGAGCAATCACACACATACACACACACACACACACTTCCACACAGACAGAAGTGACTGATGACTTGGTTCAGGTGATGTGAGACTGGCCGGGATAATCCCAGTGCCCAATGTAATCTCAAGGGAATCACACTGAGGTAACAACAAACAACATAACATAGACCCTGATAGTACTCATGGGGTTATTACAAACACACACACACACACATACACACACAGAAAAATACACAAAAGTGTAGAAGGTAGTGATAGTGTGGTATTGTCCTGAGGGTAGGATAGGAAAGTACAGAATCAATAAACTCAGAGGAGGTTTGTCCGTGTGATCCTCCTCAAATAGACACTAAATACAACACAATACACTGGCACACATGAATACACACATGTGCCAACACACTCACACGCAGTCTGTCTGCCTCTCCCACTGTCTCCCTCTCCAAGGACATGTAGCTGAATCCACCCACTGTGAGGTTTGGATGTTATAAAACATGCTGTAGCCTTGAAGCTCAGCGCTGCATTCTAATAACCAGCTAATCCAATCGGGTCAAGCTAAAAACAGACCAAGTTTCAGGGCAAAACTTTGATGCTTTGTCTGGCTGATTTAGACTCTCATATTGCATGGTGCCTGGGAGAAAGGGCTAATGAACAGCTACTCAAACTAAGATAAATTCTTCTGTCTCTCACACTAACTGATAATACATACATTGTAATTTATGTAATATTCTATAGCATTCAAGCACGGCAGAATCATTAACCGCACCATTACACCTAAAGATAACACGGACAGTTTGGTTCATCCGCCAGCCGTTTGCCATCTGTCTCATCAAACTCTGTATGTGTGTGAGAGAGAGTGTGTACACACACACAAGAATGAGCATGTGTTTGTTTGTGTGTGGGTGCACATGTGCAGCAGACTGTATGTTTTGTTTCATTGCCTTTTAAAATGTATTTTAATGCAAATCAAATGTTATATTAAATATTTCTTAAACTAGATCAGAATTGATAAAATGTTTTCTCTGAGACCCTTTGAGTGTATGTGTGTGTGTGTGTGTGTGGGCCTGTTGTGTAGAAATACATAAAACCAAGTGACAAAATTTTATCACGCTGCTATTTGAGATGCCCATCTGTGCATCAACACTGTCATAACACACAAAAACATTTCTGAGATGAATCTGTAAAGGAAACGTTGTTCTCTGCCTCTTCCTCTTCTTCTTATGTCCCATCATTGACGGACATCCTCGTTTTTGAACTACTCTATCGAGCTGCAAATTGATGAGGCACTACTGGCTACAGCCAGTGCACAATGAAAGACACACTCTGAAACGTAGCAGAGAACCAGCTCTGGTAATAGCTTGGGGGGAGGGAAGGGGTGCAGCCACCACACACACACACACACACTCACACATATACAAGTGCGCTCCACAGCTATTCATAAGGATGCAAGGGCAATTAGATAGCTGTCAGTGTCGATGAGAGTGCCTTTCTAGAAGTACAATGTGTGGTGCAAGAGAGGAGATGAGATCTGTCTATAAACCAGTGAGGAGAGAGAAGAAGGATGGAGCAGAGGAGAGGAGAGGAGAGGAGAGGAGAGGAGAGGAGAGGAGAGGAGAGGAGAGGAGAGGAGAGGAGAGGAGAGGAGAGGAGAGGAGAGGATAGATTTATTGTGAGGGAGGGACCAGAGCAGAGAGACTAAAGATGTAAAAAAGAAGAAGAAGAAATAGAAGAGTCTCTGTTGCTCAGACAGGTAAATTTGTCTCCTACGCAGAGCCTTCACATACCCACTCAAAAGACATCCCACTGACCTTTGTGGTTCCTATAGCAACACAGAGCACAGGCCAGCAGTCATATTGGAAGTAAGAAATACAAAAGCCACTTTTACTCAACAAATGATTCTGTGATTTTATTTGACTGCTATTGGTTTACGGCACCAAACACTTGACCAAATATGCAACATCATCATCTACTTATCTCCTGTACAGATAGCTTTATATGTTGGGTATGTTGTATTTGTATGCTTTATGTATGTTTGTGTGCCAACACTGGCACACAGTTTATTAAATATCTGCTGGCATCTAGAAAATCTGATATTGTAGCGGTAATAATGCTGGATGCTGTGCAGTACTGGATCAATTTGAACCAGGCTTACTAGGAGGACTGACAATAATAACAATAGATATTATCGAAATTAAGCAGAATGCACTTTGTGGCATCCCAGTAGGTATACCACATTACATTATGCAACAGAGGACACACCCAAAGCTAGCCAGGCTGTTAAAGCTTGCATTCATTTATAGCAGATTTTATTAAT
The DNA here is from genome assembly GCA_029490765.1 of Euthynnus affinis. Classification (NCBI taxonomy): domain Eukaryota; kingdom Metazoa; phylum Chordata; class Actinopteri; order Scombriformes; family Scombridae; genus Euthynnus; species Euthynnus affinis. Next base: position 10,899,910 of record CM055848.1, read on the forward strand.
AATCATAAATGGGTTTTCCCCCCAGAAATATTGAATCTACACACCACTTAATTAAAGAACTGCACCAATTTGGATTACTGTGTTAAGGTTTATCTAATAATTCTAATCATACACAATAGCTTACAACAAAGTTTTACAATAAACTTCCAAAAAGTCCAAATAGTGTTATAGTATGAATATTACGAGTCCAACACTCAAGAATGCACAGAGCTCGTTAAATGAGTTAAATCAAGAAACTTCATCATCTGGTCCATTACTGGCTCTGCTGAGTTACACATCAAATCTAGTTTTCAGTGGTGCAGCAGTCTGTTGGTTAACTTTGTGTCCGGGGCCTAATTTTGATACCATGTTCTTTTTAAACAGTTGATTTGAACTTCAAACATTGTTTTGGTTAAGTTAATGAGATGCAATAAAGTAAAGCAGCTTAGTCCACAGTATGACTCTCACTATCAAATGGAAGAGAAGAGGAGGAAAAGACTTTACTATAATTGGTTCATTAGAATTGGCTGAGGCTGTTGGATCTCTTGCACACAGCAAATAATCCATTCGGGCATGCATGCACGCACATGCATGAACACGAGCATGAACACACTGGTGCGAATGTGCAAGCATGTACTGTACAACAGACACAGACAGACACACACTAATACTTCAAACAGGCTTGGATTATACAACCCAGTCTCTTGTGATGAGGAAAGACAGTTTTAGCTAATGCATAACATTAACTTTACTCCATAAAAATGCACACACACATACTAAGTCATATGTGGCTGCTTTTTAACAACCATTATCTTTGATGCATATGAGAGATTAAAATCAGTTTAAATCTTTGCAGCATGTGGAGTGAATATGTGTCTGATTTTCAGTAAAAAAAAAAAGCGACAAGATTATAGAGACACATTTAAATAGACACAGCCTGCACTGAGGCGAGGCGAGGCTTCGTTTGTATCAGAGTCAAAAAGAAGCAAAGACACTCAGGATTCAGCTGTTCCCTCTCATACGCGCTCTAGGGGTTATTGTTGACATCCTCCTGTGAATTAATTCAATTTGGAAGACAGCGTTAGCATTGATGAAACTAGGTTAGCATCGACGTTAGCATTCAGCAGAGAACAAACGTCATGATTACCAAAGCACAAGCTGCAATTGCTAACCCCATTTAGATATACAAGGGCAGCGCAAACCTTATTCAGCGGCATTGCAGCAGCTAACCTTATTCAAAGTGAAACCCACATCTCTTAAAACCCTTTTATCAGCCGTGTGGAGTTAGCTAATTGTACTTAGGGGCTTTTTAGATGAGAACTTTGTGACAAGGTGCCTTTTTAGTTCATCCCCAAACAAGTGAGATCTGTTTTCCGTTTCTAAAGCCTCAGATAGAGCCTCAGTACCATTTCCTGCAGCTGCACGTGTTTGTTTGACATGGAAAGAGATGCAGAGAAGACAAAATGCAGAGACAGTGAGAACATATGATTATATTAAAGTGCTATATACAGTATATTACTTCCCTATATTCATTTGCGACCCCTTTTCATTTTTTCCCAGTTTTGCTTCCCTTCCTTTTTTATATCCCTCATCTCTCTGTTCTCATCCAGTTTGTTCCTCCCCACTCTTAGCTTCACAATTTTTATATTCAAGATGATTTGGCTTCATACCAAAATGACTGCTTTTCCAATTTAACTCAAGCAGCTCCTCTATTTTTTTTCTCTCATATTCCCCATCCCATCCTTCTCACAAACACACACGCTGTCCACAGCTGTTTGTATGGTGTCACATTAGGAAAGGCTGTGAAATAGTGATAAACAAGCGCACACAAAAACCCTAATATGACACCATACATTTGTCTACATAAGGCTGTGAATCAAATGGAAGGAGGCGGAGGCCAAATAAATGAGTAGTTTTTCTTTTCTTCATTTTAAAGACATTTTTATCAGAATACTCTTGTACTCCTCTGACAGAGCTGTAGTGTCTCGCCTTTTTGTTACATTTCCTTCTCCTGAACAACAACTGAAAAACACATACATAATACTAATACTATGCAAATATGGAAGAGCTCCTCTGCATTTACAATAGGTTTAGTCAGACTGACAAAGAAACCGGACATTCAAATGTAAATTATCAGCTAGCTACTTCAATAAAACTGCTATTTGGTTGATTGTAAACTCTCCACAGCCACATTTAAGTACCTGATTTATCAATTGCAAGCATTCCCAGTGTTAATCTTCCACATCAGTTGACCAACATGGCTATCTTTTAAAGGCTGCTTGACAACTCCTGGTAAAAGTGTTTTCAGGCTAAGAGCCAGCATCTCTTAGCTCCTCTCGGTAATTTGATTTACCGGCCCTGTGATTGGATTACAAGGCTGACATCCATGTCCAAGTTATGAGAGTCATGTCAATTCATTTGGCCATGCACACACACACAGGAAAAAATACACACACATATATGCACAAATACAAAGAGACAAGTTTCACCTTCCAGAACAACTTGGCACTACTACCGTGGTAATATTCCTGATTTGGGAAATTACTTTAAACTGTGACATGAAATTCTATATTTGTGATACAACAAAAACCTTCCTGTTGCTTAGTATACACAAAGACCCACACACATACACACTCTCTCTCTCACACACACACACACACACACAGTATAGGCAGACGGCGCAGCCTTGATGTGGATTTGATTACAAGCTGCTGTGTTTATTAGATGAAGCAGATGAAAATCCCTGCTCCATCTGAATAATCCTCTGTAGCGCTCACACTCTGTACATTGAGCTTATCCTTTCCCTCATGCAAGAGAGACACAAGAAACACACAAGTATGAAACAACACCCACACACTCACCTGCAATATTTACCCAGCATCATGACATGCATTTAGATGAAGGTCATTTGTGCACTTGGGAAGTCTCAGAAATACAATCTCATTGAGACCACTGATTGAAGGAACTCATTCAATTCAAGGTGATGTTAAAACTATACTGTTATAGAAACATTTTGTCAATCGTGCAGCCCCATGGGGGTTTGGGGCCCGTGTAGGGTCGTTTGATATATACATGGGCTAGCAGGAGATTTTGAAGACTGACATGTTACATATTTAGATCTCCCTCCACACTCAAATTCAGATGAAAACATTGTAATTCCTAGAGTCAAAAGAATTTCGAGAGCTAAATGGGATCATACAGTACATCAGAAATGCTTGAGAGTTGCTGGTCTGTAACAGTCTCAGACTCTCCATCTCCTTCTCTACAATCATTATCTCAGTCATGACATGATGATTAGAGGCAGCTGTACATAAACATATTACCGGTCTCTGACCTAGTCATTTCTGCTCAACGTCCTCCTTACACATAAACACAAACAATTTAGCATGCTGGAACAACACAGACTAAACATGACACATGCCAGCTGGAGAAATGAAACAATTGCTATTTGGAGACAGACAGTATATAGCAGTCACATCTTTCACTGCCTCTCCGATGTCGCTCTCCCTCTGTCGTCTGTCGTCTACTTTGATACTGTTCTTGGCAGTCATCCTCCCTCCCACTGCTTGACAAGAGCAGAGTGGCAACCATTTGTAATGTTGTTAATAATACTGGTAGAGGTCTACATATTTGTTTAAATATATGCCTGTATGTGGCATGTGCACTTTTGTGAGAGTATGCATGTTAGTATGCAAGCACATACACACTGTATGTACAGCTATTAATGAACACTTCATTCAACCATTAAATCAGACCTCAGGGCCACATTACCAGTAAGAAGCGTAGTGTTGTGCAGATTTAACATGGCGCACAGACACAGATGCAGAGAGCTCCTGCCAGTCAACTTGTGTTCAAAGTTTGTGTGTGTGTGTGTGTGTGTGTGTGTGTGTGTGTGTGTGTGTGTGTGTGTGTGTGTGTGTGTGTGTGTGTGTGTGTGTGTGTGTGTATGTGTGTGTATGTGTGTGTGTGAGAGAGAGCCAGCTGGAACCCTCGCAGATTCACGACTGGAATCAGTTCTATGAGTCATCATCAAGAATCACTGAAGGCTTCCCCGTCAACCAGCTGCTGGTCAACCCACACACAACTGAGCTGAGTCACTGTACATTCACTGTCTGTATGCTTTTCCTCTGATTAATAGCTCTGATCACAGGACCAGCAAATGCGTCTCACTGGAGGGGATGTTGACTCCTCTTTATTTATTTCTGATGAAAAGCAAATTGTCACATGTCTTCTGTTTTTGAAGTGACATACACATCTCAAGCTGATGCAACACAAAAAGAGTAGAACATAAATCATCTCTTAAACGACTGCATGTGACCAGTTGGCAAAAGAGTCATTGCCAGCAAACAATACATGTATGTAAACCTCAAACTGACCAAAAGTTAATTTACACTCTTCCAGTTTACACCAAAATTAAATGACCACCAATAACCAACATATGAGCATAGCTACAACATTTTTGCATGTTGTTCTACTTGTCATTCCTTCTTTTTTTTTGTTTTGTTTCTGCATTTCTTTCATGATTATGACAGCAATTTTACAACAGTAGTATAATATTAAACTTTCCATGTAGCCCTTCAGGGAAATGAACATGAAATGAGACAGAAGAATATGTGATATTTCAGTCGTCCCAGATACCTTATAAAAAGCAGAAAAGTTTGTCCACAAATAGCTCCACACTGATTATACATATCAATAACACGTTGCATTGCCAGCATATATAAAAAGGTACTATCTGCAAATAAATGTAGTGGATTTGAAGGATTTTGCAGCCCTTTATAAGCAGCAGTGAAGCCACAGAGAAAGATTTATCTTTGGTTGAAATTGTTCCAAAGGTCATATATGATTTAGGACCAGGACTATGTTCGAGCATGATACATCCACTCTGAGAATGTCTAATGCTGTAAAGTATGTCTGAAAAACTGTATGATCCCAAATCTCATAATCTAACATAGATTAATTTTATTAAGTGTTCCTTTTCCTTTGACAGGAACAAATGCATGTACTGCAATGTTATGCCACATTTATTTGCCACCATACGTTAAGGTTTATGCAATGTAGAGTTGTACATAAAGCTGTTTTTTCCAATTCTGCACCGACTCACTCCTGTAGGATTTCCAGCCATCACTATTCATTCCTGCAGGTGCATTGTCTCACTCTAACAATGATAATGCTGAACACTGAAGTAATATATTCTGTATGCACAACGTTTGTGTTGGGTCCTGTCTGGCCTGTTGGATCCCAATGCAATGGCAACACTTTAATGTGGTGCTATATAATATTAACCTCCTCAAAACCCATTAGAAATCTGCATAATGTCAAAATATCCTTGATCTAAAATGAATGTTATTTTTATTTTTGTCTGTTGTTTTGGAAAATTCAACCATCCAACAGTGACACTATCATTTATATTCCAGTGTATAATTTCCGCCACTTGGAAAGTTTATACACATGTAAAAACATAAAATAAACATGAAACCACAACCCTCGCCATACAGATACTGAAGCGTGAAGTCTGCGTCCGCATACAAGGAGGAAGGTAGTCATTTGTAACACTGAGGATAGAGGGTCTCATGGGCTTTCAAGCTATGAATAATTCAGATTCACACGCTACGGGGTTAACTCGGTCACCTCAACTATACACACACACACACACACACAACATGCACATGCATGTTGCACTTGCATACACAACAACAAAATAGCCACCAGGGACACACATGAGCAAAGGCACATACTGGATATAGCACATAAATACAAGCATGCAAACACATACATGGCTGCACACATACACACAAAAACACATGTTCCATGCATGCCATCCCTTCATAAATGAGCACAGAACACAACATCAAACATTTTTAGTGTTTCCGGACTCTATTCTGCAGCTACTTTATTTGCTTCAAGTCAATATTTTCTTGGAAGGAGGGCTGTGTTGACCTTTCACCTCAACCTTGCTGAGGTCAGCCACTTTCACCACAGAAACCCAGTGACTCAGGACTTTTCTGCTTGTTGCTTAGTAACAGAGCATAGCTGCCTAAAAAACACCACCTAAATCCAGACATCCCTCGCTCATTCTCGCTCTCTGTCTGCCTCATTCACTCTGTTCACACCGGCACGGCTTTTTATTACTTCATCTACACACTGATTAAGAGATAGGCACAGAGAGTGAGAGGTAGAGGGAGACAGGAAGTAGAAAGCACGTTCAACTCTAATTACTAAAAGCCATTAAAAGGCAATAACACTGCAACAAGTTTGTTGTAAATGGTGGGACCCATTTATCTTTCTTTCTTGGTCATTCCACTTTCAGAAATCCAGACATCTTTCCCTCTGCTGCCATCACTCGTCTCCATTTGGTTTCATCACATTAGTTTGTTTTTTTTTATCCCTGCTGGAATACATGAAAAGAAAGACGAAATAGAAAGAAAAGAACATAGCATGTCCCATTGGGAGTAGAAGAGGAAGTAAAAAGCAGGAAAGAAATATGCAATATGTGGTGAGCGATGCTGCAGAGAACAGATGACCCCCCTCACCTTCTTTTCTGCAATCTTCTTCCCACTTTCTCTCTTACTTGTGTGTGCGACTGCGTTCTGCTCTGACTGGAAGAGACAGCAAAACAGTGTGTACAAAAACACTACTATTCATCTCTCTTCTCTGTCCCTCTGCAGGACATACATATTCATTTAAGATCCCAGAGTGGGTGTTTGTATGCATGTGTGTGAGCATACGCGTGTGTATGTACATGTGCACCCACTGCGGCAACTAGCCGAGTAGCAAGATGCATTAATCTAAATTCATCAACTCAAAGATCATAATGAGTTGATATCAACATGCAAATTGGGATGGTGACAACAAACCCTAGGCTGGGGACTTGGTTCTACCCAAAACACACATGCAAACACACACGGAGGAGAGTTTGGCCTTGGCAAGCATACAGTAGGACCCATTATTCAATAAAATACCTGATATTCATTATAAGAATTCTAAGAAACAAGATTCACTTGTGTGAAGAAAAGGTATTCTAAAAGTAGCATGTTCCTGTGTGCATTGACTAGCTGTGACTCTCGCTGTGCTGTGGGACAGTGTGTGATAATAGGTGTAACATCACCCTCAGCTTCAGTCCAACCTTCCTCAGCTCTCTGATCTGAGGATTCTTCCTGTCTATAAGGAGCAGCATTAATCCTGGAGACTCCTAGTCCACAACACCAGCTCTTCACAGCTTCCCTTCATCCATCTTCTTTCCCAACACCTGACTACAGTGGATAAAGTGGATGCTGTTACCAAGAGGAACAAACATTAGCTAACAGTTAATGCCTAACTGACCCCTTATCAAAAATGGCAAGGAGAGCAGTTACCGTGTTGTGAAAGACACAGAACAGACTTTGTATTAATCAAAGACATAGAGGAATGGATAAGAAAACATATGAAACAAATACTCTAAGTGGAAAATCCCAAGATACAGAGATATAGGACCCTATTTTTGCAGCAGCATTCAGCATTCACACATAGGAGGTTCATTCAAGTGAATCAGTGCAAAGTGAGCTGTTGGTATTTTGGTCAAAAAGTCTGGTCCATTGTCAATACATAGGAGACATGGTGAAACATAAAAGGATGACTGTATGCAGAGAATGATGTGAGGGAGAGAGCCTTGTGTGCTTCTGTAAATACATCTCATTAGACAATTATGCTGTGAATAGAACTGGGGGAGGTAAAGCATTAGCAGTTACCAAAGATAACACGTATTTTTCTGCCAAAAATCAAGAATCCCTCTCAGAAAATGTTTCAAAATTCAAAGTAATAACAAGTAATCTTACAGATACTGTAAGTCTGAACCTGAGAAGATACACACACACACACACACGCACGCGCACACACACACACACACACACACACACACAAGGAGAGAAAGCATATCATTTGTTTGTGAGGGGTGAAGTCGGTTGGATAGGACTGCTCTTAGGGATGTGTATGTTGTTCAGAAAAGAGAGTTTGCATAAACATGCAAATTACAACTCATACATACACATGCAGATGCACAACTAACAAAATGAACAAGCAAAAAGGCCCAGGGGCTATGATTGGCTAGATGAGATATAGACTGAACCGAGCAATCTTCAGCAGAACTACTTCAGTATCCTAATGGCATAGAGAAAAGGTTCATTTTGATTAGACACATAGGCATGCCTATACAGAAGGAGAGAGACAGGGCTTCAGATTGACAGGTTCCATTGTGGGTGGGTTGTGGTGAATTTGCATGTGCTGTCACGGTGATTTCACACAACTTAACCTGTATTCCTCCCTCTGTGATGGTGCAGAGCCGGGAGAGAGAGGGCCTGATGAGATGGAACACTTGTAAATGTCTCCTGTTTGAGGAGCAACAATCTCTAGGGAATCCTCTCTCTTGCCTCTCTGCACTCTGCATGTGCATGTGCGTGTGTGAGCGTGCGAGTGTGTATTTTGTGTGCTTGTGTCGCGCACCAAAGGAATTGAAAGCTTGCAGGAGCACTTTCATCTATTGTGTTCAGTTTGGAAAAGTGGCAATTATAATTTTAGTGGAGGTGACAACATTTTGCAATTATTCGGTGTGTGTGTGATCTGAAGTAAATGCCATTCTTAAAAGCAGCAGTCAGCTCCGGGCCACCGATGAGCTCGACTTGTCAGGTGCACTAGTGGATGTTGTTAGGAATTAGTGAGGGGAGAGGTTACAGCATGACAAGAGGAGAGAGTCAGAAGGACTGAAACATTATTGCTAGAACAGATGAGTGTTAGCAGGGTCAAATGTAGAGATGATACATGCTTTCATACTTCTAACCATTGAATTGGTAATCGTTTCACACATTCACAAAGTCAAAGTTCAAACATCTTAATAAGTAGAAAAGTCTTAATGTACTTTGCTACTTATTAATATGTTATTTATATATATATACACATACATATATGTATGTGTGTGTATTACTTTGACCTTCTCACTATTATAAAGATGATGCTTCCCAGATAGCATAAGCAGCACCAACTAGGTCTGACTCATCTTGCAGATTCTCTCAAGTTTGTTTTCAAACTTCAACAGCTCTAATATCAGCTGCTGCCACAGCATCTCCAAATATAACAAAAATATCAGCAGTTACAGTATGATGGGGTTGAAGTGAGCGCAAAATCAACTTTTAGGAAATTAAGTTATCAGCTTTGAGGACCATGCTATTGGTAGCAGTACTTGAAATACTTGAGAAATCTTGACTCATGTTTTCACTGTTTCTGACAGCAACAACAAGCAGAAAGACTGAAAATACTTTTCAGAAGTGCAGCGCTCTAACCCCACCATCAGACTCCCTTAGTTTCTGTCCCCTGCCATCACTGGCTGACTCAAAAACAAACTCATACACTCAGCATAAATGTCCTCCTTCTCTTCATCTTTCTTATAACAACATGCATAAACAAATTCAAAGTGAACTCAAGTCCCTCCCTGAGCACTGTCCACCATATGGCCTGAGAAAAAAAAAGTTTTAACATTCAATTTCCAGTCCAGAGCATTCATTAGTATTCATGAATATGCAAATCCAACTGTCCCAGTTGCCATAACAATGCAGGCTCCCACTGGGAGGTGTCAGCGTTGTCAGGGGAGAAAAAAAGCCAACGCCCTTCCGGTTGCTAGGACTGTGTGTGTGTGTGTGTGTGTGTGTGTGTGTGTGTGAACCTAAAACAGATGCTCTTGTATATTTATGACCCGTTTGACTGCTGTCTCAGAGTGCTGGGAATAAGACCAGCTACACATAGCTTCATCCAAACCCAATCACACACACACACACTGATGGGATACATACTGAGGCTTTGAAGGACTCATGAACAACCTTAACAGATCTAAAGCTACACACAAATCTGTTGTGGCGAGTAATGATTGAAATGAAGAGGTGTGACAGACAGTATCAAAGGCAAACTGATCCACATACCTGGTACTGTGGAGAGAACTAGAGAGCGACATGGACACACTCACACACACACAGTCAATACATATGCAAAGTTTCCCTGTTGGAAGTAGCTGTGTCAGCAGCTCTAGTGGCTCACTGCAAAATGAAGGGTAATCTCTAGGTAGAGAGTGCTTAGGGCGCGGAAATACACACACACACATGCAGCCTCACCCACATTGAGGGAGAGTGGGGGAGAAAGAGAGCAGCTGCTAAATGTTTCAGCACAGTAAAAGGGACTCACAGTGGACACAAACTTGAAAGGCTTTCTTACAGAGTCAACACACCATGGAGTCTATTCATGACTACACTGGATGCCGAAATGGAGAGGCACTTATCCACAATACAGATGGGGAACGAGACTGAGCAGAGGGAGGAGGACGAGGACAAGGAGGATGGATGTTCCAAGGAAAATTGGATTTGGCGTATTTGCACAGGCAAAATGTGAGGTTTGCAACTAAAAAAAAGCAACATATTTGGCTTCTTCCACAGTGTGTGCAAGCAGGCCAGCTGATGTTTTCGAAACCTTTGCACAGCTTCATGCACAGCATTTAACAAACCTGTTTGACAAGGTCTTGTGGGGTTTTTAGCCATGTTAGTGGCATGGCTCTATGGATGGCAATATTCCCACCAGTTTGGCCCACACTCAAATGTCAACAACTATTGGATGGATTGCCATTAAGTTTTCTACAGACATTCAGCTGTAATTTATGTTTTGTGCTAATTAGAAAATATGAGGAGGCTAATACGTTGAACTAAGATGGTGAACATGTTAAACATCATACCTGCAACATCAGCATATTAGCATTGCCATTGTGAGCATGCTGACATTAGCATTTAGCTGAGAGACAGCTGTTCCTAATTACAACGTCACAGAGCAGCAAACATGACTGCAGACATTTATACCCCATTCAGATCAACACAGTGATGCGGTTCAAACCTGCATCAGGGTCTATTTGTATGGGTCAGCCTACATTTCAGGCTTGGATGAGGATCTGACCCTGTCCAGCATTGGTTACCTAGTTTTGCTATGAGGAACAAAATTTACATAATAATTCCATGACACCCATGTTTAAATGACATTTAATAGACCCACCAAAAAAGAGAGAGAGAGAGAGAGAAATATGTATTGCTGATCAAAAGAGCCAGCAGGCAGCTGGACAGACAGTGGTGAAACTGAAACTTGATTTATCTGGTACATTACTTGATGTAATACAATGTAATTCTCAGGTTTATTAGTGAGTAGTATGAACAGCACTGCAGACTTGAGTCCCTGCTAACAGTGAGAAGCAGGGTGACAGCTGTCTCATATGAATAGGTTGACTGAAAAGTATGCAGGTCTGTAGAAAATACACTACTTATACAGTCTATTCACCTCAGAAATACTGAAAACTACCCACAAAATTATGGTTATACATTTTGAAAGACTATTAACTCTTGAACTCTTGAACTCTTTTAGGATATAACTACAGTAAACTTTTTCTTTTTCTCTTCTTTCTAAGTGACACTGAAATGAAATTTCTGTAACAACACAGACAAATCTGAATGACAGGAGCACCACATATTTCTCTAGTTTGCTGTGGCAGTTTGCATTTTATAATATTCTTTTCTCCATTTCACCACAAAAAAGGTCTTAATCTGATAACTCCAACAGCTGCTCTAGAAAAAAAAGACATTCAAAGTGTTTTTCTAAGAGACAGCAAGTGTCTCAGAGGCAGGCGATGTGTCACTGGGGATATGACATGGCTGTGGTTAGGTGCAACATAACCAGGTTACCGCTACAGTAGTGGATATATGGAGACGGATGACAATTGCTTCTGTAACTATATTTGCTGCTGTACAGTTAGGTCCTCATGGATGACTCCCTGCACTGCAGAGTGACTGCAGAGGAACATCAATCCAGCTTCACATAGAGGACCACAATGCAAACTGCTACTGCACTGTAAAATTGTCATGATTGTCTGTTAAATATACATGTTTAAATTCAATTTAAACCATCTAAGTTCCCAGATGGAGGAAAATATAGTCCTACTGTGCTCACCGCTCAGTATGTCACCAGGCCAAATGACAGTGACAATGACTGAACCAGCCACTATAAAATGCTATACTGTAACTATAAATACTTATATTGAGCCACTATAAAATAAACCTTTTTAAGATCTCTAAAGACACCACCACTATTAAGTTGTATAACCATTCTGCAAGCACTAATAAGCATTGTTGAAATAAAAAGGTAATTTTTCATGTCTATAAAGTGCCTCTAATTAATTATATCTATTTAATTTAACAGTCAAATAACTCAAAACTATTCCTCTTACTACTCCCACAAGATAGCTGTTCTGTTCAGTGTGTGCCACTGTTTCAGTGAAAACTCATATCTGTAATCCACAGCTATGTACAAGGCAAAAAGCAGCTTGTAACGTTATTTTATGTGCTAAAAATAGGCAAATAAAAGAATATAGACTATCCCACTGTTTAAAATCTATTCTGGCACAAAGGCAGGGCAAAATGTCATTTACCCAAGTTGAATTGCTTTGTTGTATTAAATGTTATGCATATTGGTTGTGTAGCCTGGTTAAGCTGGAGTGCATTGATCGAGGTATAGAGAGAAAAGAAGAATGTTTTCCGCTGAGGAGGTTTGATTGAATATTGTGTGGGGTTATTGACGAAAAGAGCAACCCACACACACACTCACCTATGCATACATAACATGCACTCTACTGCCAGTAGACTCACCTGAAATTGTCATACATCATTACTGACTGCACGACAATCAATACCCAATTAACATGCTCTAAATATGGCCCATGGAGCAGATACATGACACACAGAGCACACATATGTACATACATACACACACACACACACACACACACACACTACATATTCACATGTGACAGCTAATTCCATCTAACTAGAAGGATTTGCAGGCTGAAAGTCAGTAGGTGTTGGACTGTGCGTGGAGGTTTGGTGTTCCTCAGTGGAGAGCAGAAGTAGAATAACACATCTCCTCTTTGTGAAAGCTTGACGGGTGTTACTGGCTAATTATTCCCCCAGCTCCTTCCTGCAGTGTCACGGCTATAGCTTCCCCCTCTCAAACAGCTGCTCTGCTAATTACCTCTGGTGGCACATACTGTAGTCTCTCTCGCGCTTTGTCTGTCTCAATTACCCATTCTCTTTCTCCCTCTCTCCCTCTCCATATTGTCACAGTTAAGACGTAGAGACACCAAGCTGAGACTGAGGACCATCTAATAATTCTATCCCATGGCGAAGTCATGTTCTTCTGCCAGTATGTGACAGTAAAAGCAAAGGATGCAAGCAGCAGGATTCAACAGTGAGACAGAGCAGCTCATAAAACAAACACAATCTGTAGAAATACATTTGAATGATTAATTATCCTGACTTAGATTGGAATGGACTTCCGTGGGTTTGTGTGTCTGTCACTGTTGGTGTTGACACTTGTGTGTACCCTGTTTGTGTGAGGCTGACTGCGCTGACAAGCTAAGGTGACAGGATTAGCGTGCCCCTGCCTGTCACTCCAATAGACAAACGCACGCGTAGACACATTAGCTCTGATGCACACAAACTTACACACAAACTCACAAACACACTAGACCTGTACACAAGGAAGTGAGGAGAGACACATGCAGGTTAATTGACTTCTCTCTTAGCTGTGAGGTATTCTGATGGAGTCAGCACATTCAGAGGAGAAAGCAGTGGTGCTACAAGGATGCCTCTCTCTCTCTCTCTCTCTCTCTCTCTCTCTCTCTCTCTCTCTCTCTCTCTCTGTTTCTCTCCGACTGTCTCTCTTTCTCTGAGATGGCTTGAGTCAGAGATTATTAGACAGGACAAGGCCTTTACTGCTGTGGTGTGAATATGATAATGAGCTGTACAGAAGAGAGGATTACAATATCCTAACTCTCCCATTGGTCTAATCCAGGTTTGTGTATTTGCATAACACACCTGAGTACTACATGTGTCCCACCAGCACAACGCTGATATGGATACAACAAGCATGGGTGCAGGCTGTTTACACTAACACAAGAAAAGAGAACTGAGAATTGCCAGTAGGGGATTTGCAGCGCCGCTTTTGTAGCTGAAATAACGCTGAATCAGAATATGCAGTTTGCGCTTTGATACACTATCACTTGTGTGCTTGGGGAGTTTCAACAGTCTCACTGTAAAACAGTTTCAGCGTCCACATAACAAGCATAAATATTATTTGAATTGGAAGCAAACTATAAGACGATTATTGTATTTTCAATAAGAAAGCAGGCTATGCAGTTGTTGATACAGTACATAGTTATACGTGCCACGCTCTGCTCTCAATAGAGGCTATTATACTCTGCCATGTTAGCATTTATTCTGTAGAGGCAGGAAAAAGAAGAGATCTTCACGGCAGCTTTTGAAAAAGGGCCCAAAACTGTGACTAGAAGATTTGTGTAGTAAGCGGGTAATTGAGCTCTATATTTTGTTGGGTTTTAAATCGCAGGACTCACCAGACACCAAATCCTATAGCCTTTAGAGTTATGGAGGATGTAAAAATCCATACCTGGAGACTTATCATAAACAGTCCAGCTCTCACTCAGGCCAAAAACATGATAGAGAATGTCAGACTCCATCGTCACTGACAGTGATCCAGCAACAGCATCTGCACCATTCACCTCTCTCCATTACCTTCATTCCATCCCCCCATCCATCCATTCATCTATCTATCCATCCTCACCTCATCTCTGTGCTGTCAAAGCAGCAGGACTGTATGTCAGCCCAGCATGTGTGTGCACCTCTGCTCTTGTGTGTGTGTGCGTGTGTGTGTGCGTGCATGTATGTCAGGGCAATGGTTGTATGTCATGGCCGTCTCCTGCCTGCAGTATCATGTTATTGATTGGATGCACATCCCAGTGCACTATAGCTAGCCATGACTGATCACATGCTGCATAGCGTGTCATGGGTAGGGCTGTCACCGCACCTGAGAGGACAGGCAGTGAAAGCAAAAAGAGATGAGGAAATAAGAAATGAAAGCAGTTGATGGTTTTGTAAGACTGAAGAAAAAGAAGCAGCTTCTCTCAAAGCACAAAATATTGTACAACATTGTACCACTTATCTCTAGTGGTATTGAAATGCAGATAGTTTCAGTTTTATATGCTGAGATTTTGAGATATCCACCCCAATACAGTAGATGTAAATGGAGTTTTCATTGTGCTGCTAAAAAACACCTTTGAAAACATCACTGTGTCTCTGAATGATCCTAAGATCTCTCTGTGGTCCATTTCTTCAGTGGAAAACAGTTCCTACGACTCAATACTTTGAGCACCACTAAAACAAAATTCTATTCACCTCCACTGTACTGGAGTGGTGTCAGAAATCTCAGAGACGTACCTCAAAACCTGGACACATAAAACAAAAAGTACCTGCAAGGCTAGATAACACTAGATGTGAGTAGAAAAATATTTTTTTCTGCAACTGGATTGTAGCAACTCCTTAAGAAAAATAAGTAGTAGGAGGAGAAAATGATGCATGCAAAGAAAGTGTGTGAGGTAGTGAGAGTAAAAGAGGAGGAGGCATGCTGATATGAGGTGGTGCACTCAGACAGAGGCTGATAGGCCTGAAGGTGAACCAATCAATTATTCTCCACTGTCAATAATTCAGAGTAGACCGGAGGCTGTGTATGGACCAACACACACACACACACACGCGCACACACACACACACACACACACACACACACACACACACACACACACACACACACACACACACAGGCCAGCTCAGTGCCCTGATTTGATTTAAGATGACCAGTCAATGTGGATCCAAGGCTTCAGAGGGCTGAGGCTTTAAATTATTGCTTGGCTTAAAGACAGAGGGGGAGCAGTATTTTCTCCCTCCATGGCAAAGCCCTGTTATTCCAGCTCCCTCTCTCTTCCAACTCACTTCTCCTCTTGCTCTTGGTCTCTCTTGACGAGTCCCGAGCCAGCAATGAAGGAATACAGGCCCCCCTTGGCTTACACCTTTGCCGGTTCACACTATGCTTCCTCTCAAAATCTCTCTTTTTTTCCTGTTTTCTTCCTCTCTTTCTCTTCTGCTTTGCTGTGTCTTTGTCTTTTCCTCTGAACTCAGACACACACACACACACACACACACACACACACACACACACACACACACACACTATCCATTTCTCTGTAATTGAAAAGATGCCCTGGCTGTTTGCCACACTACTAAAGTGGATCAGATGGCAGAATATCCCTGAGGTAGTACATCTCCAACAGAGAGAATTAAAGAGAAAAACCTCTCTCTCTACCCCTCCACCCCTCTCTCTCTCTGTCTCTCTACCTCTCCCCTGTCTTTACCTCTTTCATTCACTCACTCACTCTCTCACACACACATACACACATTCATGCAGAGTCAAACACGGTGAGTAAGGCTGACTGTGCCATTCCTAATGTCCCAGCTCTCCTTTCTTTGTTCCAGCCCTCTATTACAATATGAATGGGCCTGTTAAAGTAGAATTGGACCATTTGTCTTGTGTGAGTTTCTTCTTCCCGACACAAGGACTAGAAAATGACTCCTCGGCTATTCAATAACAGGCAAGGCTCTGAGGTCTCCAAGATGAAAGCAGACTGATTCTTTTTCTCCTTGGCTGAGATGACAGCGAGAAAAGCTATAACACAACATCAGTCATCAACAATCCACATCCCCCGCAAAAAACAGCAAATAGTCAATAACGAGTCAACACAACTAAAATCATCCTAGTACATCTCCTCAAAGTTTTTTTTCTTTTTTCTTTTTCTTTTGGCAGTACGTTTGACAGCAGGGTGAGATCTGTGTCTGTACGCATTTTTGGTTAGCTGGAAGAAAAGACTAAGACTGGGCTTATGAGGAAACAGACAGAGGTGGGAAGGTAAAGCAAATTGTTGAGATATGAATCATAATAAATAGGAAGGGACTCTTGATAGATGAAAAGCTAAGGAAGCTAATGAAAGCATCTTAACACCACAAGAAAGATGGAAGTGTGGAAAAAATAATGATGCCACAAAGCCACCACCTGGCAGCTTTGTATTATTTGTTATTTAGCAGAAGCCCAAGTCAATTAAAAATGGGTATAACTATGGATTGTCAGTCATAATCAGCTGAGTGATATTGGCTATGGGAAGGGTAGAAAGAGTTAGGTAAATTAGATCAATATTACGAGATTAAGGTGAATAATTTTGCAATATTAGCGTATGTCACAATGTCAAGGTCAAATCAAAGTATTCATTCATAAAATCACAAACTGTTACCATCCTAATCAACCAACACAGATTACAAAGCATAAGATATTAATGCTGCAAGATAACATTAAATAAAGTTAAGATAAAAATATATAAGCAATAGTAAATATATGAAGAAATTTTTAAAAAAAGAAACACAATGTAATTTATTCCACTGCCTTCACACATGAAGGCCTCAATAACTCATTTTGTAGGTGTTTAATTACAAGCAGATTGAATAATTCATTTGTAAAACAGAACTGTCTACACAGTGAAAGTCAATAAATGATAATTCTGAATTATTGCCAATGATCAGTTAATTGTAAAATTCTGTATGGCTGATTTTACAGGATAATTCCAGCTGCTCATTTCAGCTGAGGTCTTATTTTCATAGCTTTTAGTGGCTTTGACCACATTTTTATTTTGATGACATTGTACTCACCATGTTAATTGCTGACATCTGGGAACACATTGCTACAAAATCCAACAAAAAGATGTACTGTAGCAAAAAATGCTGGGTTAGACCATCTGACAGGTAGTAAACAAGCCAACAGGATAATTAAAATGACTATATTTGGAGGTAAGACAGAGTCAGTGCATCTGTACTGCTGGTAATTATCTGTCATTTCACAGGAAAACTGTCTGTGCACAACTAAGGAAAGTAAACTAGGTCAAAGTTGAACCAGTAAGTCGGCCCATTCACCTCAGTTTTCTGCTTTCAAAATTAACCTGGGAGTTTGTTTAAAACATTTGATTTTCTGACAGCTTGTATTTTTTACCACATTGGAGATCTTTTTAATGATGCTGCTGTATCCCAGTACTTATCACAACCTATCAATAATCCAACTTACACTAAACTCTTCTATATAGAGGATACAACAATGCGAGGTTTTTTTTGTGTGAATATATATGTGTTACATGTGTTATGTGTGTGTGTGTGTGTGTGTGTGTGTGTGTGTGTGTGTACATGTTTAACAATATCAGAGCACTGGCCCTCTGTGTCTTGGTTCAGCACACAACAGGTCTGATTGGATTAAGACACTCTACAGTGGATTAGTTGTGTTTGGCGTGATGCTGGACACAAGGAGAGAGAAAGAAGAGCAGTGTGCCTGTTGTGTGTGTGTGTGTGTGTGTGTGTGTGTGTGTGTTTTAAATCTCATAACTGTATGTATGTGTGTGAGTTTAATCTCATAACTGTGACAAAGGGGGTTTTATCACAGCCAGTGTACGTGAATGAAATCCCAGGATAAACAGTGATGCTATAATGGAGATTGGCAGCTCATTTAGTTTGTAAATGTACCAAACATCCACCACTAAGCTGAAAATGCATCCTAATTGCCATAATAAATAGCTGTGAGTAATGTAGGCACAGCGCTGTCCTAATGTGTACTTCTATATTAAATGACGGACACATTCATTTGAACCATCACTGAGATCATCAAACATTAAAAACATGAAAAATGTCCCTCTGAGTTCATCAAATGAGGGTTTAGTTGTCACAGTGAGAAATATGTGTATGATGTTGGTTTTAATAACTCATAAAACATGATAATTGACTCAGTTTGGAGTTCATGGCAGGTGGCTGACTACCTTCAATCTCTCTGCTGTCGCTTCATCTCTCGGAGCTAAAATATAGTCAGTGAGGAGGCTTGTTGTAGACTGTTACACAGTATACTACCTGCTGACATATTGACAGGACAAGAGAACGGTCTGACATGTTAACAGAGTGAACTTCTGTATTTGTTACTAGAAAATGGACACCTGTTCATCAAACAGGTCAAGATATGGGGGTGGAGGGTAAGCCCTATAGAGAGATACATAGTTAGTAGTAAATATCCAACAGATGTTTGTACGCTTTTAGGTGTCATCAATTATGATAAATTTGGTTAAATGATAAACTTTGGTTTGTCCTGAAATGTCTCCATTACTATCGGATGGATTGCTGTGAAATTTGTGTACAGAAATGTCATGTTCCAGAGAGGATAAACCGCACTGACTTTGGTGATCCTCTGACTTTTCCTTTTGGAATTTAGCTCAAAGCACCACTGTGTACAGCCTAACCCAGCCGCCAACATGGCTCTAGACTCTTTGATGTTGAACACAAAAAAACTCTAAAAAGGAATTTAATGCAGATATGTAAAGATGTGTTTACAGATTACATGTATTCAAGGTGAAGAATAATTATGAGAGGTGGAAGGAAATCTACGAACTTGAATGTGTACAGCAGTGCATCTTTAGTCCGTTTGGT
The DNA here is from genome assembly GCA_029490765.1 of Euthynnus affinis. NCBI lineage: Eukaryota > Metazoa > Chordata > Actinopteri > Scombriformes > Scombridae > Euthynnus > Euthynnus affinis. The sequence goes on from CM055848.1 coordinate 10,919,346, forward strand.
GTGTGTGTAGTATGTTGGGAGTGTGTTTCACTTGACACAGGAAGTGCTCTGAGTCCACTTTGAGTCATTCACTCATTAAGCATAGCATGCTGGTGCATCTACTCAAGTTTATTAATTGTGAGAAAAAAGCCTGAAATAAATCTTTTATAAGCTATAATTTATTAACTGTAATTTTGAAAGAAAATGAGGGTTTTGCTAATTGCAGACCAGTTATTGCAAACTAATCTGTTACCACCGCAAATCCACACAGCCTCCATCTGTAGCGGTTCATGTTGTATTGTGAGAAAGAAGAGTGTGTGTTAGCGTTGGCAGAGGTAGTGTGTGGCCAATGTGTAATGGTGACTCTACCCTGCCCTTCCCTCCAGTCCTCTCCTCCCTCCTGCCACCTTGGAGCAGCCTGCCTTTTAATTACCTGCACCACGATAAAGAGAGCGAGCGAGCAAGAGAGAGAGAGTGTGTGTGTGAGAGAGAAAGAGGCAAGGGGCGACTGATGCGTGACATTCCAGTGTGCCTCATAAACTGTAAACTGATATTGTCTCTGAATGCAAACCAAAGGAGAAGAGAGGAGGGAAGGTGCAATTTGGGGAGATGGAATTGGAGAGGAGGTGGGTCTCTGTTTGGTGTTTGTGTGTGTGTGTGTGTGTGGTAAATCAGAGCAAAGCGTGGCTCCCAGTGTGCAGCAGATTGCCTCAGCTCACACCACTGCCTCCGCAAATTAATACCATTGATTTTCCTTTGCCTGGCGTCCAACACACACAAAACACACACACACACACACACACACACACATATCCCAGCTGGTCAGAGGGTAGGCACAGGATAGTGAATCTGTGGATCAAACTGCTGGAGAAGTCTTTACCACCTCTTTTTTGACACACACACACACACACACACACACACACACACACACACACACACACACACACACAATGAATGAATGAATGATGGGAAACAAATGAAAGGAAGGAAAAAGAATCTGTCAGTTGTGATACCTCCCTTAACACAAGGACTGACACAGAAGCGCACATGCGTACATATACACACTCACACACACACACACACACACACACACACACACACACACAGTCAAAGTATTGGAGGGCTGCCAGGTGAATAAAGCCAGAAGCAGAGGGATTGTCGAAGTGTTTTGAATGCTGAGAAATATCCAAACAGATAACAAAACGCATAATAATGCTGAGGCAGAAAGCTGAGAGAACTAGCAGGGAGCATCTGACACTGACTGACATACAAATCAGACAGAGAGAGATGCGCTATGAGATGAAAACAAAAAGGGTTGAGAAGAGACAGACATTAAAGAAGACTGTTCCCATCTCTCCCCTTCACTCTCAGTGAGTTTCCTGATGAATGCAGCTGATTGCAGCTACTGGAGGGCAGCAGGAAATTATCATTAATAATCCCCAGCCAACTCTTAACCGTATGTCCTCCTCTCAACTGCATCGCCAAGCTCATCTATCACTGTGTGAGTGTGTGAGAACGTGGGTGAGAAACCCCTTTTTGGCCTCTTCCTGAGATCAATTGGACATAGAAATGAGTCAGCAGGGGGTGGAGTGTTTAAGAGAGAAACAATCAATCAAAATTGTATGTTCCTGTATTTTTTTACGCGATAGCCCTTAACCACAACAGGAAGCGGTACACCTGTCGTACAACATGTTTTATTTGCTCATCAATGCATGTTTCTGTGTGTATTTTATATACTATGATCTTTCTGGATTTCCCATTAAACTAAGTAAAATTAAAATACTAAAAACAGAGTAAAACCTTGCAAACTGCAATCAGAAAGTATTACACAGAAAAAGAAAATGTCAATAATGATGAGATGAGAAACTGAAAGCAGATTATTAAGTACATGAATCTATTAACATCTCACATACATACTGTACATGTCATGTTGGAATCCTTCGGCAGACAAAACGTACACTAGTGCTGATGGAAAATTGATCAGCAACAAATCTAAAAATGGATAAATAGCTTATTTAACTTTTAACCAAAAATGTCCTTCACTGGTTACAGCTTGACAAATGTGAGGTTTAGCAGGTTTTATATAATTGGAAATGTAATATCTTGGGTTTTGGACTGTTGGTTGAAGAAAACAAGCAATGTAAAAGTGTCACCCTGAGTCCTGCCAGGTTTTGTGATGGACATCTTTCTTTCTGATATTCTTTAGACTAAAATGATTAACTGATCAAAAAAATTACCCATAGATTTGTAAATAAAATCATTCACGTCAGCCTTCTGTAGTAAAATATATATACTCAAAATCCAAAAATCTTCACAGGCCAAAAAGTGATTCTCTACTTAAAAAGTCACATACCCTAAGCAGGCATGAATACTAGAATAGAAAACCTTAAACTTTGAATGAATGTGGCATGACCACAATGTGACATATAGATAAAGCCTAACCCACGTTTCTTTATGCAGGCTTGAAGGCACAGAGTCACTGTGAATTGATGCAGCTTCTGTCTCTTGTGCTCTCAGGTGGTAAAATGGCTACTCTGCAGAGGCCATATTTTTGTGTAATACACAGGGCCAGCACCACACAGCTACTTGCCTGCTAGCGTTGTGAGAGCCATTTTACAGAGACGGAGTAAACACTTGCAGTAGAGTTTATCAAACGGTCTCTCATCACTGTGCAAGGTCACCCATTCTCATAGACAGTGCAGTGTGTGTGTGTGTGTGTGTGTGTGTATGTTTTACGGCAGTCCCAGGTCTCAGAAACCTTGGAAACGGTGTGGAACAGAGCATTGGAGCTTTCACAATAAGGCAGCTTGTTGAGCATGGAAGGCTACAGTTGCTGCAGTCTGTCTGTCTGAGTATACGCATACACTAAAACACACACACACACGCACACACACACACACACACACCTGCCATCTCTAATGATGATTTATGCCTAGCCTAGAAGGCAGGCATGCATAACTGTAGAAGTCACAAACACACACAGATCCACTCACACATGCATTCACAGCTAAATACACAAGGATACTCTCTCTCTCTCTCTCTCTCTCTCTCTCTCTCTCTCTCTCTCTCTCTCTCTCTCTCTCATACACCTCTAAAGAAGAAAAAATGACAAGATAGATATGTTGTAACAGCAGTTACATCAGGGAAAGTGCAACTGTAAAAATGCATATTGAAAGATGGAATGAATGAGAAAAAAATGAAAAAGCGTGGAAGCAAGACAGCGAGAGAGAGAGAGAGAGAGAGAGAGAGAGAGAGAGAGAGAGAGAGGGGAGAGATAGTTATCTCCCTGTTGACTAGCACAGTCTAAGCTCATTTACCATGTACTATCTGTGATACTGCTGTAGCTGTCCAATCTCTTTCTAGATATTTCCTTGGAGAAAAACTGCTCATTTTGCTCTGCTCTTTACGCAGAATACACTAAGCTCCCGGTCTTATAGAAAACACATTTCTCACATGGACCTTCTGTCTGCAGTGTGTATGTGTGTTTATGTCTGTGAAAAAGAAAACGTGTGTGTCCAAAACACTGCTCTGCAAAAGATGAAGACTGAGTCACTGGGGAGAAAATAACATGACAGTTTAAGGCCTCAGAAATAATCAACTGTTGGGAAAATGCAAATGTAAAAACATGCATTGTATAGATATACAGTACACACAGACAGACAGACAGACACACACACACACACATCTACTATGCACACAGAGTCAGTGGTGCTGAGATCTGGTCTCAGTCGGAATAATTAGAGTGTGTCTCAGATGCTTCATTCATGCCGTTTGCTTGGTGTTATCAAAGAACCAGGACGACTCAGAAACATTACTTTTTTATCACCCATAAGTCAGCTGAGGTGAAGGCAGATAGTCGTTTTGATCACATTTAACTCAAGTCATGTCTTTGCAGGAATGTAAATTTTAATTAAATACAAGGCCATAGCACTCTACTCACAGCAGCCACTAACTACAATACATGAGGATGCAATTTTCTGTTACACTGCAGTATGTGTTGTTTATTTTCATTTATTTGTCTGGGGACCTTTTGTCTGTGATCTATAAACACATTTTCAGTTTTCATTTTTACATATCTGATTTTTTTTATTTGTGAAATATTTCCATTTACCCTGAGGTGCTTCAGAGGACAACATGTCCTTGGTACTTCATAGCATTTTTTACTCAAACTTTATTATCAAGTTAAAATTGGTATATCAGTGGTTTGTTTATGAAGCAAATGCCACATATATGTCATAGATCATACTGTATGTATGCCATATATATATATATATATATATATATATATATATATATATATATATATATATAGATAGATAGATAGATAGATAGATAGATAGATAGATAGATATGCATTTCACTACTGAACTACTGACTTTTTACTGTAAAGTGAGAAGCAGAGGCAACATACTGGGACAAACTGATAAATACATCCTAGGAACAGTATGGAGTAACATTAGAGGTCCTGTACAACCACACAGGTGTGTTAATCTGTTAAGTCTGGTTCATTAGATATCTAGCTAGATGAAATTAGGGTGGCAATGTTAGCTCTCACAGTTTATGTTTACAACCCTACTGTTTCCTCACCTGCCTACTTTTTGCCACGCCACATGAGTAAATTTCACTCAGTGAGATCTGGTCTGACTTCACCTTTATAACAAAAATAATTGTGTAAATTGATCAATCTTAACAATTTACACATCAATCAAGCACAGTTTGTTAATGCTCACACAGTTCAGGGAAGAGGTCTAAATCAGACAACAAATGAAAACACCTGTGTGGGTGGAGTATGGGTGTGTAGCAGCTTTAACAACAGTTTGTGTCTCTAATTGTTATCCATTACATGAAACTGATCTGTAGCTGCACTGGATGAAACTAAAAAACAAAAAGGTAAAACTGCAACTGAACACATATTTGCTGTCATTCTGATACATCCTGCCATAAGGTGACCATAAGTACACTGTAGTACAGACACCTTACCCATGTGACAAGAGTCCAAGAATATAGTATATCTGTTACACAACATCACATTCCTTAAAATGTTAAGGACAAACTTCTAAGTAAAATTGTTCTAAATCTATCATTCTTACTTGAAAAAATATGAGTTCTTTCTAATTAATGCCTATTGGAATCTCGGATGTAACACAGACTACGTAATAATCAAGCAACATGGAGGGAATGTGATTCATTTTAGATGGATTTGAGTGCCGTCTCTGAGGTTTCAAAGAAAATATAAATTATCACTCTCTCACCGCTGTGCATAAAGATACAGATGGTGAACTTTGAATGTGTTCTTTCTTTGTGTCAGTGGGGAAATTAGAGAAAAGAAACTCACTGAAACTGCACCATCTGTATCTACACTTGGTGTCAAGAGGGTTATTTAATTGAGGCAATTAAGCCCATTTGAAACTGGGTGAATACATTTACAAATTGGGTTCTATTGCCATTTGAATTTCACACCTTCATGGTGAGTATAGCTATAGTATAGCTCGTAGTAAATCACCAAAATTGTGTGATACTTATATTGAAAGCAGATGTATCCTCCAAAGTTAGCCTCAATAAGCAGCCCAATGAAAGTTTTGGTTATATAGCACTTTTATACAGTTAGTGTGTAGTTTAGATAGATATTAGTCTACAGAACTAAAATTCACCAGTTTAACTACATCTTACAGACATTTCAGTGTCCTTTAGGTATAACAGAGCAGACTGCAGGGATTTCTAACAAAGAACTCCTGAAGAATCAAACATATGGTGAATGTCTTTTTTTGTTTTTTTGGTAGCACAACTAACTGCATGGGGGAATACTGCTTTTAGCTTCCATAACTACTGTACATGTTAGCCTACTCCTATTCATTTCCATCTGTTCTTTCATTATCTCTTCTCTCCTATCCTCCTGTCTTCTCTCTCGGTCTCCTCCTAGCAGTAGTGTCCTTGCAACCTCCTCAATCATCCCCACACAGGGAGAGTTGGAAGCAGTCCAAGCTCAGTCCCTTGAGTCCTGGCTGGGTGACTTCCAACCCTGTTCCCCAGGCTTTTCTCCAGGCCTGTGGGCCTGAGAGCTGGCAGCTCAGGGAGGCTATTGTCAGAGAGAGATTAACCACACATGGCAGCTATTGTACAAAAACACACACATGCACACACATCTTGACACATGCAGAGCTGCAGATTCACTCAACATAACAGCTACTGTTTAACGTCAATGAAGACGTGAAATTGTACCAAGCGGACTATAACATTACAGCTCTGTAGACTCACCTACTAATATTGTACAAGGTGAGCAAATGTCATGTGTGTGCTCACCAGTGGTATTTACACACTCATGCTTGCACGTGCTGTGTGCCCAGTAATTAATCCTGCTGAGGATATTGATCTTCTATTCACCGGTATCCACAAGTGGATACATAGAGCTGTATCTTTATTAGTCTTCAAAACAGACACACACACACACACACACACGTAGGAGATATACAGAACACTATCTATCCAAGTGTAATCCTAATAATAGTTATGATGATCTGCTGTATAGGGACTGCAGATTACTGTCCACCTCCAGGGTCCAGTTTATGTGAATCTGTGTTGTGTGTACCTTGATCTGCCTTCTATCTCTCACACACACGTCAACATACAGCTGTAAACACACCACAAAACTACTAGTGAGGTACAAAATATATGTTTCAATGCATATAAACAAGAAAGCGCATATACAAGCTGTAACTTGAGCGCTAATTCTTCTTACACACATGACATATGCACGTACAGTAAGCACACACACACAAACACACACACACACACACACACACACACACACACACACACATTCACAGTTATAATCCCCCGAATAAACTCAGCAGCCTGGGGACAGAGATGAGATGATGGCAGAAAAGATAAGAAAACGAGGAAGAAAGCAGAGAAAAGGATGTGCGCCACTGTGTCCCACATACATACACCCCACACCTCCTCTCTCTTCCACCACTCTGCTCCTCCCTCCTCCACGATTATCACCCTCCTCCACCCTCCCGCCTCCGCCTCTCTCCCCTCTTTTCACCAATCTCTATACCCCTCTACCTCCCCCCACCAGAATCCCAGCAGCAGCTCACAGGAGAGGTGGCACACTTTGAGGATAAATTTAGAAATGAGGTGCAATCCCAAGGCCGACACAGAAAAGAGAAAAAGTAGGCACAACACACATGTGTGTCTGATCACAAGACACACATACACCAATACCTCAACATACTTGTGGCATGTGAAGTGCTGCATAGAGTGAGAAAACAAACATACATTGAGGAGATTTCAGCATGGCTTTGTGGTGATTTTAAGATACACTGAGAGAAGAGAGAAAATGAGAGGAAAAGAGGAGAAGAGGAGAAGAGAAGAGACTAGCCTAGTCATACTCCCCTGTCTGATGAGTGGAAGTTGTGGTGTGGTGTGAATCTTAATGCCAGAGCTGACTGGACCCCCTGAAGAGAGGGGGAGATTGTGTCAAAGAGGAGTGGAGGCACACAAGTGACTTTGGGCTGATGGGGAGATGGGTAGAAAGAGGAGGGAAGGAGGAGGGAAAGTGACTTTGAGGCGGTGAGAGGACGCTTGGCTCCTTGAGTTCTAGGGTTGAAAACTCATCATCTCATACAGACGCTTACTCACAAACACACCCTGAGACACAGACACACACACACAACCCAGCCTCAGTGTGCAACAGCCTCTCTGCTTCACTGCTCAACCCTGAACAACCTCTTTCCTCCCTTATAACACCCATGCTGCCCTCCATCTCTACCCTCCCTTTTCTTATCCAATCTTATTATTACTATCTCACCTCTCTTCTCAACCGTTGCTCCTTTCCACTACTCCTCTCCCCTCCAATCCTATGGAATCCATTCGACTATCCCGCCATTCATCACGAGTGCATACATTTTACTAAGGGTGGCCAGCAGGAAATAAAAACTCCCCACCAAAGAGGGTTTAGTTGCATTCTCTGCCTGCAGAGCTACACAGGATTCTCAATGACAGGATTCCTGGACCTATATATATATTCTTACAGGTAGTTAGTGTTTGAGACTGGCAGTCTTATGCACTAATGATAGTGAGTCTTGAATTATAGTGTACATAATACAATAAAACAAGCACTGTTCCTACTGTTATGATAACCAGTATGTAGCTTAGGGAAAATGCAGCATTTGGGTCAATCCTAGATCAAAAACTTGATGAAATCGACTCCAATGGAGAGACAGTAACAGAGCTGACAGTTTTCAGATGATACATCACTCTTTTCTAGATCTATGACATACTGTAACATCACACAGGCAGTGAATGCACAAGTTTAGCCTCTCTGTGTTCACCCTCAAAATTGCTAGCAACCTCTTGGAAATTTTCAGGAGTGACTGACAGACTGTGTCTGAATGTTACCACATGTAACATGAAGAGTGACTGCCATATATAACTGGTTGTATGAATGAAGCTAACATTTTAACACTGTCTGATGAAAAGATTCAGATCATACTGTATGTATGATGTTCTCTTTTTAAAAACACACGTGTTTGTTTCCGCATCATGTAAATGAGACACAAACCATTAAACATTAAAACAAATTCTAGTGTTGTCAAAGCACTGGCTGGGATGTGGATAGTTATTAGGCAGCGTTAAAGATTGTCTGTATGTGCATGTATGTGTCTTTGTGCTTTCATCTGTCACTCGGCAATTCCAACAAACAATTTATGTAATACAGTTTGGATTCAGAGCTTGCTGTGTCATGGTAATGTGTTTGAAAAGCTGAAAGTCAAAAGTAATTAGAGAGTTAGACTGAGCCCCATAGCTCAAACTACACATGCAGTAAACAGGACTCTAGTCAATGGTAAAAAAAAAAAAAAAAAACATCTGTGGAATTTAGTCACAGTGCAGCAAGAGTATTTTGATGCTACACATGTTCATATTCATGCATGCATTCATGGATTATATAATATACAAACACAGACTGCTACCCAATCAAATACATATACTCTCATACCTTTGGTTTTGTCTGGCTTACACCAAAGCAAGAGAATACAAAAGAAGTGATGACAATGTTAACAGCATTTAAATAAAAGCTGAGAGAGAGAAGAGAGAGACTGAAGAAAAGTTGAACATAATCATTTAAAATAATGTTTAAATCTGACTAAGACAAATTGTACAAGAGGGAAAAAAGCAAAGAAATGGGGAAGAGGGGAAGAGGGATTACTTACACTTGGCTTTTGACAGACTTGCTGTAGGAATAAACACTATTGGGAGTAGTAGAGATCAATACTCTCACTGCTACAAAACACACACACACGCACACACATACATACACGCACATACACACAGAGAGCCTAGAGTGGATCAATACACCTGGTGCAACAGCGTTCCAGTAAACAACATTAATGAACACACATTTGTATCCAGCAAATATCACACCCAACAAATCACTATATACAGTAAGGTCTCTCGCACAGCTGGCGTGCAACAAACATGTAACAAACTACCTCAACAACCCTTAAAACTGAGCTACAGATGTGCCTGCTCACATTTGTGCACACGCACACACACACACTGGAGCCTGGAGAGGTGTATATGGACAGGTTGCTGGGTCTATGAGGTCATTCTGAATGACCAACACACATGGTCCCATGCACACACACATGCATGGACACGTGAGCAGTTGTGCACACATACATAGGGACACTTACACACCCAGGATAAAGCTGAATAAATCACAGACAATCAGGAGACAAATGTGAACCAGTCATGCAGGACAGCATGTGAAACAACACTAAACACATTCAACCACACACCCGACAAACACATGAAGACACATGCTGCATACACATCAACACACACACACAAACTGGTGGAACAAGCCCAGCAGAGAGAGAAATATTGGAGCGTCATGTAGGGAGGGAGGTGTATGGTTGGGAGATCTGCTGAGTGGGAGGGCAAGTAAAGCTTAAATCCATTTACACAGCATCCAGGAAAACACATTTTACAGAGCAAATGGAGAAGGACAACCTGGCTGGTGATACACTGTGTCACAACCTGCTGAATCATTCTCAGAAGTATCTCTGAGATCATTTAAAATGCAAAAGACTACACATCTACGCACATCTGTAGCAACAGCTAATCTAAAATAAAAAGAGAAGTCAATGCCTTTTCAACCTTTCTGCTACTCCATATTTGCTGGAAATTGAATTTTGGGACTTTAATAAGATATTCATTGAGTAAGATATTGTATCTCTCACCAAAAAGAGACACAAGTAAAATCAGATCAGAAATCAGATTAATCTCATGAGCTTTACTGTCAATTAAAATTCAATTCCACCACACATAAGCCTATTTTCTATTTGGATTTCTCACCCACACACCTTTAGTCATCTAAACACACACACGCATACAGTAGATCTATTTGGGTGTAACTGTAGGTGTGTGCACTTGTTTATCATATATAAGAGTGTGCCTTATCTGTCGCTGTTATGTGTTCTGTGACCTGATAGTATCAAGACAGCAGTTCATTTTTAATAAAAATGATGCTGTCTTTGGCTCCTCTGATTCTATTAAGAGTGAGATGTGAATATTAATAGGGGTTTTAGCTGGCAAGCTGACAAGGAGAGACTAATGTATTCTGCTAATGATACAGAGATTTCTGCTTCCACAGAGTGACTGTGAAGGTGGAGCATCAGAGAGAATTAAATGTTTGTTGGCTGGCGTTCAAATGAACTCACTTCAATGTATACTCTCTCACACTCACACACATACACACACACATACAGTAATCAGCGAACACAGATGTGTGGCAGTTTAAGTGAAGACACAGTGCCAAGACAGGTGTCCACATGTGCCACAATCAAGATTCAGTGACAGTCAGTATAGCAGATGTGTAAACGAGGCCCGCTATAAAGGTGGAAGAGACAACGCAACACAAACACATCTGTAACATTTTTGCCTGCGGAGAAATCTTGGTAGAGCAATCATTAAATGAGAAGAACTACAACATCTTGATAAGGAAATAACAGCTGCTCCGCTTTTAAAAAGACTCTTCTTTTTAAAAGACTACTTCTTAAATGTTCTAAGTGAGCTTGAAGTTCAGCTGTTGAGAATATTGTGGCTGACATGTTTTTTAAAAAATCCTTTTCTTAAAAAAGCTTCCACAGCAGGCTAAATTGAGAAGAGAGGGAGAGAAAAGTTAGATTTTGACAGCAAGTTAAAGAAGAATGTGAAAAAATAAAACTGGGGACTTTTATTCATTTGCACTTAAAAACTGGGATAAACCCCAAGAGCAAGAATTGCATCATCAGTTCCACAAGACATACCATGCATATAAGCGACTAGCCCAATTCAGAATGAGACCCAAACTGTTTCCATCATAAACTGTTTCTGAGAAAAAGCTGCTGGCCAGAGACTGAGCAAAAATAAAAACAAAACAAATGTTATGGATACAGACAAAATAAAACCTTGTATAATGTCCTCATAAATAAATCATTACAAACAAAGATTAAAGGTAATGTAGTCCACAGTCACTGACAACAATTCTGTGGTGGAAAACTGGCATCCTAAGATGGTTGACTATGCTCACAGTGTGTATCAAAAGGTTAAGTGGAATTCCATTTATGTTTTATAGGGGTTTCTATGTGGTATATCTCCATTACTCTTTTGGTATTGCTAAATTAAACTGAAATGAACTAAACACATTTCAGCTGAATTGAAGCAGCTGAAGTGATGACTTGAACTGAACTGAACTGAATTGAAAGTCTTTCTAAGAATACAGCACTAACAACAGTTTATCTTCCTCAGAAACCACTGACAGCAAGACTCATTATTACAAACAAATACAAAGGGGATTGAATGTCTCTTTCCATCCTCCATTTCCCACACTCTCTCTTTACTTCATTTTATCCTTTGCTTTTTCTCCATTTCTCCTTTACTCTCACTGTTACTATCTAGCTCCTTGAATTTAATGCAATGCTATTAATCAAAACTCCAGAGGAATCACTGCCTGCCCAGCACTTTGATAGGGACGGACGATAAAACAAGGCAGAGAGGAATGAGAAGGAGGAAAAGTGCAGCTTGCTTACAAAGAAAGACCACTTTGATGTTTTCTTGTTAGCATCAACCAGTGAGTGTTACTAGATGTGATAGATTGAAAAAAAGTATAACACATCCATAATTAGGGACTGAGCCCAAAAGGCAGAGGACTACTGTAAAACAGTAGTCCTCATCTAAGGGCGAGGACCCCATTGTATTTTGTGTGTTTGTTTGTTTGTTTGTTTGTTTCTTTATTATTACGCAACTTAAATCCTAAATTTAACCCCTAAACATGTTCAAAAACTCACCAAATTTGGCACGCACATCAGGACTGATGAAAATTTTGCTAAAATGTAAAAATTAACTCCAAAAGTGTCAAAATGTGATTACTAGCGTCACCTATGTAACTACAATGGCCACCACAGCCCATGGGAAGGTCGTAGAGAGATCAAGTCAAAACTCAATTATTTGTCTCATCATTACCTACAAATCATATACAAACACCCCTGACCTAAATCCAACAGGAAGTCTGCAATCTCACTTTCAAAATAAGACTTTGCCCCAATTTTGGACTCTGAACAAATGCTATACCCAAGGGCATGAACTGTGTGTCAAATAGAGGCTTCTGACATCTGAACTAAAAGATTTCAGTTTGTTTATAATGGTTAGTAACGTTTATTTTCAGTATGTTTATAACTGTTAATAACAGTTATTTTCAGTTTGTTTATAACTGTTATAGAACGTAGAGCCAACTATTCTAGTGTGATACTGTCCCTCCTCCTTGATTTCCCTCCACTGATACATCTTCTCATTATCCATAATTTATGATTTTTAGCACTCATTATAGAGAGAAGGAGTAACAGAAACAGTTTTCTTACTCTTCACTGGCAGGTCAACACATGTGAGCACACACATATCCAAGCACAACTACCAGAAAAATTATAACAGTGTTAGAAAGGCCTTGTCCAGACTACCAGCCCAAATCTGTTTTCAGGCATATCCAGATTGTATCCAGACATCTGGACAGCGAAAAACCACATGAAATGGGATTTTTTGCAAATCAGTTCCAAGCCACATTTAGAGGTGGTTTGAAATGCAATTTCAATCAATTTCTACAGATGCATCTCAGTCCAGACACTTCGGTTGCTAAAATTTTTGCTAAGATTTCAAAGTGTATTTGTGTAACTTGCAACAGAACACACAACTATGACATCAAATCCAGTGTGACAGAGGTGCATCAGAGCAGATGAACAGAATCCATGCTGCTACTAACTGTCTACTGGCATTTTGGGGGGGGGGGGGGGGGGTGATATCCATGTTTGATGCTTCCACATTGGAAAGCTGTGTAATCAGCATACATAGTGGACACACAAATCCTATCTGATCACTTGCAGATAACAGTGTAGACAGTCTTAAAGATCTGATTTGAAAAACAAATCAATTTGCCTGCAGTCTGAACAAAACCTAAGTCAAGGCAGGAAACATGCTATAACCTTCACACAAACAATACAGCTGAGTCAATGAAGTGCGAATGTTCAGTCTACACAAATATAACAACACAGAGATATCAGGGAAATGATTCAATACTTCTTACACACACCCACACATACATATATATACATATTAGGTTAAGATTTTATGATTAGTGCATGCACTACATGTTCCTGAAATGTTTTTCTCATCTGTTTTTCAGTGTGATTTCATGTGCAGCATCTGCTGTGCAAAGGTAGGAGGAGAGACAATAATGACAGGCCAAGAAAAAAAACAGGAATACTGTAGCAACTACGTAATAATGCTGAATAACTAATTAACATTTTCAATTTACTTAACTATTTTTAATCAGAAACCATCAGCCCTTAACATCAAAATACAGTTTCTTTGGGACTATAGCAGAATATCAGCGAAACAATTTCTACTGAGTTAAAGATGAATGGATAGTGTTTATTATTAGACTATTTATCTTTAGACTGTGTGGCAGACATGCAGTGCCATTACATTACATTAAATTAATCTTTATTATGTCAATCTCAACCAATACATGAATGCTGAGCCTCTGCACACATAAAACCTGGCAGGTTAAAACTAGTATTCTCCTGGTTTATATGTGACATACCTAAATACACTGGACACAGTTCAAGCACGTCACAGTGGAAAGACTTATGACAGATTCAGTTACTTTAAATTTCAATGCGACAGGGTAGAATTACAGTGTGTCACTTTTGTTGGATATGAAAGTAGTCTTTTTGAAGGAAAAAAGACTCTATAACCATCTCTATAGTCATATAAAGTGGCCAGGTTCACACATTGACACTCTGATCCTTGTGGTCTTTTCTACTTGCAGTAAGTGGCACAGCTGTTAAAAAAGGTAGGAGTTGAGCAATGTGACTGGCTGAGAGGATAATGATTGATCACCATACCTGCCAATTTATATTCCACTTCACCCAACCCTTTTTGCACAATAGCAGGTGCTGTTGGATACCCTCTCATTGTCATTGCACATATGACCAAGCACTTTGCCTAGTGATTTGTGATCTTTGTGATTGCTGTTAAAAGTGAACCAATGTCAGCCCTCCACCTCCAGAAAAAAGCACATGCTCTTGCTCACACCAGCAATTCTTCAAAAAGATCCTTTCCTTTTGATTTAATAAAGGGAGACATGAAACTCTTTTTAATCACAAGAAGCAACCTCAAGGCTATACAAACACAAGCACACACGCATTCATATTCTTTCCCTCTTCATCCTCATGTTCATTGTGTCACTCATAATGAAGCGTATTTTGCATCATGAAATAAACAACTCCTGTGTCACAAGAGACTTGCAAATTCAAAGTCTACACACACACACACACACACACACACACACACACAAATCACATCACATAACATCAGGCTGTCTGCTGGGGGAGAGTCCTACAAGCAGGGTGTACTTAATAAGAAAAGCAGACAGTGGGATGTGGGGAATCTCCTGCCTCCTCTTTTCATGCCAGCTCACATATTGAGACAGGCAGCTGGTTAAAGCTACAAGCTTCTCCTCGCTTTCACACATATCAAGCAGGATTTAATCACACATTATACTGTATGTGCACAGATTAAATATAACTTACTGGCAAATCAAGTGGCAATGCTGCTCTGTGTGAACTGTCAGTCGGAAATGCTTGAAGGTACATGTGCATTCATATCAGTAGTTGTCTACAGTATATGCATATGTTTGTAGCTGTCAGTTTAGCATCTTATGTTGGAGAATATCCTGGTTTGCAGAGCACTGTTGTCTAATTAAAGATGTAAAATGGTCAAAGAAGAGATCCTAAATACTCTTCACCACTGGTTTCCTACCTAACTACAGCGCAAGCAAAAAGAGCAGAGGGAAGTGAATGTTGAGGAGAGAGGAAGTGGAGAGGTGGAGGATGGAGGGATGGTGAGATACCTCAAAGGAAGGATGCAAAAGAGGAGTTTTACCAATCCACTGGGTCTCATTAATTCAGCCTAATCAGATAATATATTGCTGAGGAAACACTTGTACGATATCCTGCACAACACAGTGTGTATGTGTCTGTGAGGATTAACTTCCTGTGAGCTACCCACAAACCTGGCAGTGGTATTTTTGCAGTTTCCTGTGCATTCAGGTGCAAGAAGAAGGCCTGGGTTCAGTTATTATCAAGAGGATTTCCTACTGTGAGACAAAGTGAGTCACGGTTCTGTTTGTGTTTTGCCTGTGGATAGAACGAGACAGTCGGGATGACCCCCTGTTTGAACACGGTCCTCTCACTGTCTAGATAATCTGTCTGAAAACATCCTGCCCAGTCCTGACCCTAGAGACAATGCACCCAGCCCTGTACATCTGAGTAAGAAATGAAGAGAAAGAAGGAAAAGATAGACAGAAGCCCAGATAGTAGGAGACAGAGAGAGACATAGAAAAAAGAGGCAGAGTTTTTCTCTTTTTTCCCAGAGTCTTTCTGACTCAAACTCTGTTTCATCTTCAAGTCTCTCTCACACACAAACACAAACAATATTCCTAAGGAGGTGACGCTCGGCCAAAGACAACGAGGAAGCGGTGCTTAAGATCCTCACAGCGTCTCACAAACGTTTGCAAAACTACAAACATGGTAAATACACACTACCCGCCTTCCTCTGAAACGAGCCCGCTGAGACACAAGTAAGCAGACAGCACAAGCAGACACACAGACATGTGCACAAACCCATATCGTACTCACTCACACACGCATGCACAGGCATGCACACACATGCACACACATGCACCACTCTTTGTTCTTCAGAGGCTGTACCCTTTCATGTCGGAATGGTTGGCCTTATTTGTGGGGAGTCAGTCCCCTGCTGAGGCTGACTTGGACTGAACCAAACCAGTCAAGAGCAGGGGGGAAGGGAAGAAGAATTCATGAAGACAGATGAGAGATGCATACTGATACCAGTTTGAGGATAAGGGAAGAGTTGGTAGATAGGAATCCTGAGGGTTAATGAGCTGGAGCATGGAAAAGAACGAGGGATGGAAGGATAGAAAGGTGGGGGGTGGGGGTGGGGTAGATTCAATGAACACACTGGGGAATGACCATTTAATTCTAAGCCAACATTTAGCCTGGTACACACACACACACAATCTCCCAGGGACACGTATGTGAGACGCATGATAGATATTCTGTATGTGTCTGCAAAAATTCTGATAAGTTGAGAGCACACAGAGAGAAAGAGAGCAAATATACTAAATGTTCAAACAATACAGAACACAAGCAAATATGGGGATGTCATAATAACAAAAGTATTTTTGAATATTATTTGCTACCAACAACACTCTCAAGGATTTAGAAGCATATTGTTAAAAGATGATGTGATATGACTGTATGTCCATGACATTAAAAATTACAGCCTACAAACCCACATCCACCCAGTCTAGGTTTAGAGGGCATGAAATGCTTGAAAGATGACCCAATTAATAATGGCACACACACATACACCCACACACATGCACATGAATGTATGTTTAGCAGGCATGTAAGTGTTCAGAGCAGACCCCATTAATTCAGCTCATTTAGCCCCAGTCCAGCCATTAAATATAAGCCTGCCCCAAAGCTCAAAATGCAACACCATGGTTCAACCCCCACAGCTTTGTCTTTATTTTTCCTGTCTCTCCCTCTGTTCTTACACATCCACTTTTTATTTATTTATTGACAGCATATACCATTTTTCTGTGACTTTGTAAAGGAGTAAAATTCCAATGCTGGGTCAGAAGATGAGGGCAGAGATATTATCGGTTTTAAGACTGGTGCTGGGCAGAAATCAATCTGAATGTGCCCTCTGGCTGTACAAAAATGCAAAAGTCTAATGTCACCAAATACTGTTTAATACCCCGAACACAATACCAGGGCACACAGCCAGAATCACAGCTTACATTAGTCATTAAAGAGGAAAAGATGTGTGAAGAACAGTCCGTTAATATTTCCAAACCACCGGTTGGTCTACTTGCAAGTAAAAACGGGTATTTCTACATTAATATTGCTCATATGCATTTAATAGCTGACCAACTCAGAGGAAATGAAAGATAGAAAAAGACTGCGGGGGTGGGTGGGGTTCGAGGGCAGCAGCAGTAGACGCAAATTAGGATTAGATGAGTGTTCATCCCTTCTTTTCAGCTCTTTCATTAACACACTTCTGAGGTGTTTTTAGAGGCTGCAAGAAATAAGCTCCCTGCTTAAGAGGGCTCACCCACTACACATTAACAGGGACAGTATGTCTCACACATGCACATGCGCGCGCACACACACACACACACACACACACACAAATTATTCTCGCTGTCAATCAATCTCAATAAGCAGTTATATCTGGGTACAGAGCCAAGGGCTGAATAGCATGTGTGTTGAAAATAGTGAAACAAACCAAATGTCACAAGGGGTTGAGTCTGATTTTGATGCTGAACAATTGATGTCAATTCAATTAGTGAGAAGGGATACAAGAGCATGTCAGCCTTATCTGTGGCCTTTAGACTATCTGTGAGCTTTAGTCAGATAGAGCTGGTGAACAGGGAGCGAATGGATTAATATGTGGAGGGGTGATAGAGAGACACAGTAGAGCTATGAAACCCAGATAGTCATGGAGATAAACTAATAACTAAGATAAGACCCACACATACAATAAGTCATAAGCTTGCACAGTTCACATTGACAGCTACTGGTAAGCTGCACTCGGCATGAAATTCATCTGCCCAACCCGAATCCACAAAAGGAAAGAGAGGAGAGAAGAAGACAGAGTGGGTGAGGAGGTAGGGGACAGTTTAATGTCCTCATCTTTTCATTAGGTTTCAGTTAAAGCGGTAGGAAATAATGAAATCTCTTGTTAGAGATGCTTACACTGGCCCCAAGGAGAGACAGAGAGGAGGAGGCTCAGGAAGAGTGGGAGAAGACAAAGAAGAGACAGAGACATAAAGATTCAGAGTGTGTGGGTGAAAGAGACAGAATGAGCAGAAGACAGAAAGACTGCTGGACTACAGAAGGGATGCAGAGCAGACCAGAGGCAAAGGACACTGTGAGGTACTTATGATAAAGTGGCCCAGCAGGACTGAGCTGCATAACAGTGTAAAAGCCAAAGCTGTCTCCAATCTGAAGCGAACAGCAGGCCTGACCTGAGGTCTGCCAGTAGGAGGACGCACCGGGAGGAGGCAGTTCAAAGTCACTCAGTGAAGATACAGCACAGAGGAGCTATAGAAGATAGAATAAAATACAGATAAAAACACAGACGCACAGTATCAGGACATCTTGAAGTATTCATTCATCATCACCAAATAACCAACAGTATTAAATGTGTTGCTCTCTATTCAGCTGCGTAGCACACAAGTGAAACAAAGAGCCTGTGAGATTCAGCACCACGGACAGCTCCGACCCTTTTTCTGAGTAACTAAGACTAATTACCAAGGCTTTGGCTAAATGGCTGGTTGATCAGTACAAAGAGCTGTACCTGAAAAAAGTATATCGTGCTTACTTAAGCCAGGTATGCAAGAGTACATAACGAACTATAACTTGCTTGAAAAAGCAACTGTGATGACAGACACTTAATTCTCACATGTGCTTCATTTACTGTAAATACATAATAAATTAAATATGACATTTACAGCAACTACTGTGCTTTTAACAGTTTCAAGCACATGTGATGAGATTGAAGGTCATGTAGTCTTTTTTAATAGTAAAAAAAGAAATTAATACAGTTCCTCACTGAAAATAGTTCCAAAAACAGACTTGATTAATACATTTTCAGAATCTATAAATATTTTTAAAACATATGAATGTACAGTCTATATAATGAAGAAGACAAACTACTCTTAGATAGGATAGCATATTGTTCGAGTCATTTTCATATCCACTGTATATCTCTTTATGTTGTTTGGTGAAAACTTTGAATGCTGTAGAATTGTCTCAGAATTGTCATTCATAAAGGGTATATATAAAGAGTGTATTCATTCAAAAAAAAAAAAGATCAAATGAAAGTAATTTGATGATTTGATTTGATGATGCCAATATACAGACATTTATTTCTGCATATATATGTATGTATGTGTATGTTTTCATATGGTAGTGCAAACTGTTCCAATACGGGGCACAATCAGACTGGCAATATCTATTTGTGAAGAAGTTTGGGCTATGTGAGATGACTGCATGTCTGCTGAGACAACCTGAAATGATAAATGTGTGTGAGTGGGTGTGTGCATGTGTGCTTGTGTGCATAGTCGGGGGTAGAGAGTAGGGCAAGAGGGCCAGGCAGACACAGGAATTGACAGACAGAACCAGCAGGCAGGGGTGGAGCAAAAGGGGAGCAATTAGCTGAAACTGTAACTGATGCGTGAAAACCTGGACATTTGACGAGTGTGTGTGTCTGTGAGCGTGAGTGTGTGTGTCTGTTCATGAGTGAGAGCAATTTTTATAGTCTCTGGGTCCAAATTATTAAACACAAAAACAAGAGGTGATGATGGCCATGGTCCCAATAGTACCATAAGGACATCAGTCCGTCCATAGAGACAGCACATTCACAGACAAACGTCTGACCCTCAGCAACAGATAATTAACAGAGAGTGTGTGTGTGTGTGTGTGTGTGTGTGTGTGTGTGTGTGTGTTGTGCACCGGGCCAGAGATGCTGGCGGTAAATGGGCTCAGTGTAAAGCTAGACAACAGGCACTGGCTCCACTTCAGATGCAATCACACAATAGATGGGGATCAAACTGTTAATAACCTGCAAACCTTCCAACCATGGATCCAAATGCTCAAGGAGAAATAAACATACCCACACAAAGACTGGGTGAGAGAGAAAGAGACAGACAGGAAGAGGAAGAAGAGCAGCAAAATTACAGCATTGATGCATCACTTTTTTATATCCCTGCTTACCTCAAACCTCAACATTTTGATATATTTTTTTCTACTTTGGCCTTTTTTTAACACGTGGCTCAATACTAAGTAGTCAACTCACAACCAAAAATCATATAAAACCAAATAAAGCAATTTCTTTCTTTTATTCGCCTGGGGATTACAATTTGCACTTTAATCTTCTCATGACTGCCAAGGGTCTATGCATGTCTCACATCCTACTGGTCCAAACTGCAGCAGCTCTGCTCCCTGCTGTTCACAGACAACTTCATACCAACACAATGTCCGTTTCTCTCTATTCACTCACTGTTGAGTTAAAATTTGATTCTAAGATGTTACTACTACTATCTGAGGCAGGTTTACCTAGCTACATGTTAAATTAACCCCTTTTGAGCCAGTGTGCTGCCTTAGAGCAGTTTTTCTGGCAGGACTCATACACCTGTTCCATACTCTGATTTCTAACGATAAGGACACATTTGCCTGCAGGGACTGGGAACAGTTTCCAGGAAAATAAAGACCTCAGAATCTATGTAATCATTCAAACCACTCAAAACTTTTTATTTCAGTTGTTTGTTTTGTTGTGTTGTTTTCTTTCTATCCTTGTCTTTTATCTTTATGCCTTTACTTACTTCTTTATTTATTTACTTTGATTAATTCCTGTTATACACCATTTTACAGCTTTCTTTGAACACTATTTTACCTGAGTAGTATGCTTTTACTGTGTCTGACAAAGCAATTTGTAAAGACTGTGGTCCACCATAAATTATGTTAATTATTCTTTATTATTACATGACTGAACTAGTCTTGCCTGAACAGCACTCCTGTGTAGAAGGGAAGCCTCAGTGTGTGATCAATTATAGACGCCAGTCCAAACTTTGCATTTACTATTCAGAACATCCTCTTTAACAGGCCCAATAGAAAAAGAATAAGACAGGACAGGGCTAAACACACAGACTGATGGCAGCTCACCATCGACGCTTAGGAAAACTCCGAAGGAACACAGCAGCTGAAACCCTCAGTGGGATCTTTAGTAATCAAACAATTATCCTTGTCACAGTGTTCTCAAACACACTGATAATCACATTCACATGCACGCACTCTCTCTCTCTCTCACACACACACAAATCCTGGCAGGCTACATGGGGATCTTTTTATTGATTCTGTTGCTCTCCTTTATTAAAATGCAGGCCACTGAGAGTTGGTTGATTTTAGAGTAAATGCTCTACTCTTGAGACACCCTGCCCACCACTTTCACAGCTGCCCTTTTTTCTTTCTCATATCTCCCACATCCTCCTCCTCATCTTCTCTCTCCAGCATTTTGGTCTCCTCCTCTCATCCTTTCCCCTCAACACTTTCCATCTCCATCCACTCTAGACTTCCTTTTTTATCCCCCTCCATGTCTGCTACATTGATGATGCTTTTCCTCCAGCACCCCCAACCCCCAACATCCTTCTTTGTCTCCTTTCTTTCCCTCTTCTCCACTGAATCAGTTCCATTTTCAACCACATTTTCTTGTCATCCACTACCACCACCACCACCTCCACCTCCTCCTCCTCTCCATTTAGCATCTCACTCAGTCTGTAAGTCGGTCAGTCAGTCAGTAGTGAGTGGAACAGTAAAGTAGCTGCTCAAATGTCATCAGCATCAACTCTGAATCTCAATCATCTCAAATAGGATGAAAGCAGGGGCCTGGAAAGGAAGGGGGTATTGGGTTGGAGCTCTGAGATAAAGCTGACAGCACACTTCATCGGAGGAGGGGGGTGCGGTGAATTATATTACATTTTCCCCATGTCATTTCATTTTCTTCCCCCTTCTCCTCCTCCTCTCCCTACAATCCTATTGTAGATATTAACTAAAAAGAGCTTGGGTGTCTCGCCTGGAGCACAGCCCGGTCCAGGTGACATTTTGACAGAGTAGGCCTCAGGCTTGTTTTGCTATGGTCTGCCGTGACTCCGTCGCTACACAGATGGGATCTATAATTGTGGTGAGCTAGCCAGTTAGCTCTCGCTTGAGCCTGTCAGGAAGCACGAAAGACACTTCTGAAGACGAGTGTCTGCTCAAAGAGCCATTGTCTGGTATTATAGCTGGAGGTGACAGGGCTATTAAAATGCACAGAGTCTGCGCACCCGTGTGTGAATGTGTGTGTGTTTATCTGATGGGTGGAGAGGTGTCTTTGGTATAATCCACTCTGTGACACAAACTTGAGTGCTCGCTCTCCCCCCTCTCATTCCTCCTGTCTTCTTCTCTTTCTCATCCGGCCCTCCCTTCTTCTGTCTCTCCAGAATAAATCTTTAATGGAGGTTTTATTGTCCCTGATCAGCATTCAGCACCGTGCATGTTTATGCAGGCTCATCACACACACACACACACACACACCTCACCTGTCCCTTCTTCTGACTTGATTGTCCCAATTTCACATTCCTGCTCTCTATATCTCTCTCATCGATTCTTTTCCTTTTATCATTTTCACAAATCAACTTAATTTCTTCACAAAGGAAGCATATCCATTTCACCACTCTTTTTTTCCACTGTAATTGCATGAGTGAAACATCACTGTCCCCTATGCTTTTTTGCAGAAACAGTGCTTTTGTATTTTTTTTCTTCCCCAGTGGGAGTGACTGGGTATAGGAGCAAAAAGGTGCTATGCTGTGAATGTAAATCCTGATTGGGGTCTTTACTCAGTGGACCAGGAAGAGGATGTTTGTATAAGTGACAACAAAGACAATGACAGGTGAGGCTGTAGCTATGATTGATGTGCATCCAACTGAGTGTGTGTATGTGTGTGTGTGTGTGTATGCATACTATGTGTGTATTAAGGACTCAAAGGTAAAATTGTGGCAATGCGGCTTCTCTGTTCACAGTAGGAGAGCAGGGGAATTATGGTATCACTGTCCTGCAGTTTACACACACATACACACACATACACACACACACACACACACACACACACACACACACACACATGCACACAGCCAACTAAAAGTGCCGAGCTTGGGTGCACATTAAAGCATAACAAGGACAGAATGTCCCTCTGTGTATGTGCTATTGAAAATGAATAATGTTTTGTGCATTTATATACAGTACGTAGACAACATACACAATATGGTGAATGATTTTTCAGCTTTTAAATGTATATGGTTGTGTGTTTGTAGGTGCATGTGTGTGCATGTCTATGTGATGCAGCATAGGGGACATGTTTTGTCCTCTAACAGAAGTCAGCGTATCTATACATTATAATCAGTGCTGCTGTTCCCCAGCAGACCCACGCAAAGTCACAGTCGACACATTGAAGCACTCACACAAACATTGACACACAAGCACACTTGCCATGACAGATATACACTCTACTTTATATTCTGAAGTTACAGCCACTGGCCTCACCAGAGACCTGCCTTCAAAAAATTAATTCAC
Organism: Euthynnus affinis; assembly: GCA_029490765.1. NCBI lineage: Eukaryota > Metazoa > Chordata > Actinopteri > Scombriformes > Scombridae > Euthynnus > Euthynnus affinis. The sequence goes on from CM055848.1 coordinate 10,943,120, forward strand.
ATAGCATGTGCTTTTTGTCTGAGCATAACTGTGTGTGTTTGCCTGTGTGTGCAAGTGAGAGAGAAAGAAACATAAAAACTATGAATGCTGCACAAGTACAGATAAGGGCAGATATATAGTGATGGAGGGAGGAGAGGAGGGAAGAATGTAGAGAGAGAGGGCAGGAGGGAGGGAAAGAGCGACCTTGCTGCAGGGAAGACTTCTCCACAAAGGCTCTCTGTACGGTCTCTGTCCAGCACAAGTCAACACCCGAAGGCTAAACGCAAACACACTCTCACACACATAGTAATATGTATACACATGTAGTTGCACACACACATACACACAAATACAGATTTCAGAATGAAGTAGTGCAGGGTAAGAAACACAGGGGCCCTTAGGGCAATCTCTCTCTCTCTCTGTCTCTCTCTCTGTCTCTGTCTCTCTCTCTCTCTCTGTCTCTCTCTCTCTCTCTCTCTATCTCTCTCTCTCTCTGGAGAATTAAAAAGACGTTTTATAATTTCTAGCAATTTTACTCACTTTCTCCTGTTTACTTACTCCAAACGCTGTACACCAACTTAGACATGCACATGAGAATGTTTTAGATAACCACCTTGTCAGTCAACAGAAAAAAAAGATTAATTAGACCTGAGGAAGTGACCAAATAAGATCATGGTGTATTATTGCTCCATTATTCAATGGCTAAGGAAAATACTCATTTCTGATCGGCTGGCAGGTGTCTGTTGAATTTGAATGACATCAAATATAGTTCTAGTTGACAGTTCAATCCCAATACTAAATCATCATGCAATATTAAATTGAAGGTAACCATAGCAACAGTACCTTTGCTTTATGCTACATTACCAGTTAGTTCTCACTGGTGAAACGCTACATTACCAGTTAGTTGCTCAGTGGTAGCCTAACTAAAGGCAAAAAAAGACTATCGAATCACTTTTTTCTGTGTTAAGTTACATGTTATGACACTCTTAGGTGTCCTGATGTAGGAAATAATGGGTTTGGTAAAGTCAATTTGATTTGTATTGTGGCGTTAAGATCTCGAAATGCGTATGTGGTCATGATCACTCAGCAATAATAAAAAGCCTTCTAAAGGTGCAGCAACTAACATTTTTACAAACATCCTTATTCTGATAAATATATATTATATTTATAATATAATATATATAATATTTTCTGATGCACCTTATTAAAAGCTTTCGTAACTATGTGCTCTAGACTTCATCCATCCAGATATTATCTCATCATCCTGTCTACTGAGACACTGCAAATGAGATAATGTGCAGACTGTACAGACACTTATTTTCATTATTGGTTAAGCTGCCCAATACCAATTGATTAATCAAAATTTAATTTAATATATGAAATAGTTAAAATATACATCACATGTTTCCGGATACCAAAGTGATGTCTTCAGTTTTTTTCTGTTTTGTCCTACCAGTTCTTTATCCAAAATTTGAGAGCCTGGAACCAGCAAATATTTGGCGTTTTTCCCCCAAGTCTGATTTAAGAGTTTAAACTTATATTATGCAGGATTTGTAGGTTGGTGTTTGTAAACAAACAGCATTCAAAGTTGGCTCCTCCTCTCCGGCTCGACCAGAGCGAGCTCAGAGCAGAGCGCGAGAGAGAGAGAGAGAGAGGGAGGAAGAGCAGTGTTCCAGTGAGCTGGAGAATGAATGAAGAGAGCGAGCAGCGCTGTCAAGAAAAGCTGTGAATCAGATAAATAAAATGTAATTTTCTGATTGTTTCATGGCAATCATGTTCAAAAGCACAAATAAACACGCCCACACCTCTGCACAATCCTGCAGGAAGGAGCCACATTGCCGGATTTTGTATGAATGCAGAGCTTCATCCTGTCCGCTGCAGCCTCTCTGCTCTGTGTGTGTGTGTGTAGCTCAGCCCTGCCCTCGGTCAAGCAGACACACAGACCTGCAGCTCTTACAGCCATGACACACAGACAGAGCAGAGGAGAGAGACGGAGAGAGCGATTAACTTGGTCGCTGTGCTATGAGTCCTGACTTCACCTCACATGGCTGGGGGCTACACACCCACTGCCCAGAGGTTGACGCCAAGAAACATCCTGAACACTGCAAAATAAGAAAATAGGGCACACGCCAGATTGTCTGCAAATACATACACACACTTCTACTAATCTCTCTATATAAGAGATGATTGAAAGGGATGACTTTTGTATGAGTCTACACATTCTTTTTTAGGAAAATCCTGCATAGTATACATTTAATTAATTATCAATTTTCTGTGGATGAGTGGATGACTAATCGATTCATCAACAGTTTTTTTCAGCAATGAAGCAGAGATCTTACCATATCACATTGTGGTGTTTTTGCCTCATCCGTTATATTTATATCAATATATCAAGAGCTCATTGTGTATTATCAATTACATACACCTTTATGATGTACAAAAGAATCTGTCTGAAATTGATATTGTGCTTGCAACACTGCCTCAATTAAAAACTGATCAACCACGTAATCAAATTATTCCTTTAAACCAGCAACACACTCAAAAATCCACATGCATGTATATGTACACTCATGCACATATGAAAAAACACACACCTGCAGGCGTACACAGATGTACACACACCTTAGCACATATACACTCCCAGTACAATACCCATTCTCACCCTAACTGGGTCAATCCTCCGTTTATTCGGCTGGGGGAGGGGAGGAGACATGGGTTTTGCTGAAATGGAGGAAGCAAACACCAGAATAAGCCGCCACACTGATTCTACCACTTGTGAATCTAGGACAGCTGCGTGAGGGGAGGATGGAAGGAAGCAAAGAAGGAAGGAAGCAAAATGAGAATGGGTAGCAGGGTGCCACAGGAAAGTAAAAGTAGAAAGTACAAGGAGAGCAAATGATGATAGGGTAGAGGGCAGGGAGAGAGAAGAGAGAAAGAAGAGAGGGAAGAAAGAGGCTGTGGAGAGGACAGTGGTTTCATTAGTGAGATTGATTAGATGAATGGTGAAGCTAACAGCCTTTCTGCTCTTTAGCTAAATGTCATCTCTGGGCCTATCAGCACCAGCTCCAACAACAACACATAAATTAGGGAGAGAGAGAAAGAGAGAGAGAAACAAACAGAAAGAAAGCATAATCATCATCAGAGAAACACACAGCACAGTCTGCCTGGGGAGGCCTAAGATCACGAACAACAGCAAATGGCTGATCACATCATTTAGTCGCAGGAATGTAAGCAACTGTACGGTGATGTATTCTGATTGTGTGTTTCCATGTGTGTATGTGGAAAAAGGCCCTTGAGAGACTTGAACCTGCTCCTGATTTCATATTACTAATCTATGTACTATCAACCCCCTGACTTACACACACACACACAGGCACACACACACAATCACTAATGACATTCACCCATCCTGAGGGCTTCTTTCTAAAATGTTGCCTTTTACATGAAAACTTAAAAAGTGTGAAATTAGAAAGGTTACTGAATAATTCACACACACACACACACACATTCTCTCTCTCTCTCTCTCTCTCTCTCTCTCACACACACACACACACACACACACACACAATACACAGCCTGTTACAGGGAGTGGAGCTCATATGGGGGGAGAAGTCCTAATTGAAAAAGCCTCTTCCTTCCAGGATCTTGCTTCTGAGGAGATGCAGCACAAAGAGGTAATTAAAAAAGGACTGTGTGATATGTGAGGGTGTAGTATTGTCACACACACTGATACAAATTTACATAAACAAATCATATTTTCTACCCTATTAACTGTATGTCAAAGTGTGTTCTTTTTGGGTTTTGGTTCAGTATGAGAAGAGAAACAAAATACTAGGAGCTAGTACACTATTACTTTGAGTAGCAGTCCACCCGCTGCATGACAGTAGAGTGACTTTGTCACGTCTTCTGGTTCATGCTACTGTGTCAGTAAACACCCACCCTGCTGAGGTCTCCTTAAGAAAGACACTCAACAGGAAGAAATTTCTCTACTGAGATCCATACAGAGCTCCCGATGTGGTATCCAGGGTGTTATTCCACTAGCTTCTGTAACTCGGTGCAATCTCTCATTAACTGAGAGAAACCTGTTTGCTATTCATATTCAAGGATTACCAAATATCACTTACAGCACCTACTATAACATTTTTTAACTGTAATTTTTAACAACTGTTAATTTGTTAGTATTTAAAAAACTAAAGCTCCAAAAATGTTTGAGCATTGCAGTATAAATACAGTGGTAGCAACATTATCATTATCATTGTAACCACTCTAATATCCGATCACATTCTCTCCTAATGACATCTACTGGCTGCAACTCATGATTATATTCATTATTGGTCAAATAATAATCATTTAATAAATAATAATATCAAATATTTTTTCTATAATCAACTAATGTCAGGAAATAGAGCAAAATGCACTTCACAGTCTCCAAAAGTTGCAGGTGATATCTTCAACTTGCTTGTTTTGTCTGGCCAACAGTCCAAAACCCAAATTATTACATTTATAATTATAAAAAACAGCAACAACAATAAATTCTTACATTTAAGCAGATGCTTTTTCATGATAGTTGACTTGAGCAATTAATTAGCAAAAAAGGCTGCTAATTAACGTTCTGTTGGTCAAGTAGTCTCTTAAACTAATCATTTCAACTCTTGACGTCTTTCAATAACTTTTTAGCTTTATCGTCTGCTGGCTAAAAAACGTCTAACATTTGTCCCTGCTGTCCACTGTTACAGCCACTCAGTATGTCAAGCTAGAGATTGTTAACAATGACAAAAACAATGTAAAAGGCCACTTAAAAACAGAAAAACTAAAGACAGATGTTAATTTTTTTTTAAAAATCCATCCCTGTCTAGACAAATTGAGTGAAGCACACAGCATACTGTTGAGCAAGGTCGTGCTGCAGGGCTGGATGTTTAGTAATCTGTGTTACCACAAATGTCAAAGTGATTCTGAATGTGCGTCCTTTACTTTTGGAAAAGAAACCAGAAGATTTCACTACGGCTCTATAAAAGGGTATCACTTTTTTTTTTTTCAAGAATATGGTTAATTGCAGAGCTACATCAGCTGGGTGTGAAACAGGGGATATAAAGTAACAGCTGCTTAGAGGCAGACAGTCTCCAGTAGACCGACTCTCCCCAGCTATCTTCACCTTTCCTCTTCCCCCTCGTCATTTTCACTCAGGATGGAGCACAGTTTGCTCTATTAAATCTGTAATGAGATGCAAATGAGATGCAAATCCCTCCCAGAGGAGTGGACTGCTGGAGGGAGGCTATCTGATGTCAGCGTTCAAGAGAGAACCATTGCCTCAGGAAGAAACAGAAAAGAGAAAGTGAGTGTATGGTGTGTGTGTGTGTGTGTGTGTGTGTGTGTGTGTGTGTGTGTGTGTGTGTGTGTAAGAGTGTGTAGGCTTGTGTGCCTATGGGTAAGAGAGAGGAAAAAGGCAGAGCTGTTAAAAAAAGGGCTCAGGCATTGATTGCAGCTGTAGAAAAATGTTTTTGATTTATCTTGGACACAGGAGCAGAATGGGACCTTCAGTATCACTGCATGGCAGAAAAACTCGGTCGAAGAAAAATAATACCCTCAATCTGTCCTCTGTACAGCTCCAGATAGGAAGCAGAGAGAGAGGGAAAGAAGCAAAGATAGAAGCTAGGAGCTGGAGAAATGTGAGAGAAGAGATGGAGATTGGGAAGGGGGGGGGGGAAGTCAAGGAAAGGCTGATGCAGCCATGCCTGTTGACAAGAGAAAAATACACCTTTCACAGAGAAATAAAGCTTCACCGCCCTCACTGCTGCATTTCCTGTGACATAGCAACTCATCTGGCCTCGTCCCGCTCACACCACAGAGAGAGAGAGAGCGAGACCAACAAAAAAAAAAAAGGAAAAAGAAACCGCAGCAATCCGCTTTTCTGACAGCAGTGGGGAAACTACACTATATCTGTAGTTTAGTGCTTTCCACTGCACTCTCTTTCTCTCTCTTTCTCTCTAAAACACACACACACACACAAACATACTCATTCGCCCCATGTGTACAGTGCTCCAAAGCATATGGACTTACTGTATACTGTAGGTCAGACTTACGAACCCTGAGCCAGGCTCTTGGCGCTGGTCCTGGGTGTGCTCACTCTCACCCACCTCTGCCCGACTGTCTGCCCCCCCCCCCCCCCCCCCTTCGTCCCATTTTAAGCTCAGCTGTGGCTTACAGATAAATACATAAAGTTGGATCTGGACACAGAATGCATTGCCCATTTCTCTAACCCTTGCTCACTTTTCTACAAACAAACACCCAAAGGACCATGTGACAGTGATAAATCTACACTATTTTTAGCTATAAACATAAAGACAGAGTGTCCAAGCTCTCAAAGTCCACTGAGATTGAAACAGTGTAGGTTGGCTTCACTGACCCACTATGTATGTGTTACTGTAGCATTTGTGTCACAGAAATGGCAGCCATCCATTAGCACCTACTCACATCCTCCTCCACTTGATAACAAAAATAACATCGCACCAGTCAACCAATCAAATCAGAGGTGTGAGATTGTGGAAAGCTTGAGTTGCATACTTTTAATTTTTCATTTACTTATCTACTTGATCTCTACTGAAATACTTCTTTTCAGTAATACCCTGAGTCACTATGTACTACTATGCATTTAATATTCTGTATCTCTAATGTACTGCTGCTCAGACAAGTGTTGATGTGGCCTGTATGTACAGTCAGTCCTCTGCTGTTCACTGGAGCATGGCTGAGGTTAAATGACTTTCTCAAGGGTACATCATTGGGTTTTGAGGGTGAGGAAACTGATAACTAGTTTGCAACCTTACTCATCCTCTTTCTTAAAGCACACACACACAAAATAATACATCAAAAATGTGCCAATGTAAAGTATAACTAATCAAATCAACACTGTAAATCAAGGGTGTGCAAATCTGCATACACATACAGAAAGCTAAAAGTTATAACAAGATACACCAAACAATTTGATGCACAGAGACTGAAAAAACTGACATTATTTACTTAATAACCTCATACATAAAGCAATACATGAAGAATTTTGATCATGATAATTCTTTTTCTGCATTATTGAAAAATTATTGTAGTTACTAGTCAATTCACAATAGAGGAATGCTTGTTCATCATTGTGAGTTACTTACAGTTCTTAACAATAGTGAAAAATCAAAATCACATCTGTTTCTCATCTTCTGATCCTCAGCTGTTGCTCTTCATCACTATGGTCACAGCCTTTTAGTATTTCAAAGCCTTCTACGTCTCTTTCTGACTTTCTCTCTGTGTAAATATTCACCATTTTTGATACAAAGGAAAGGGTTTGTGTGGACAAACAGCATCTTTGCTTTGGGGTCTGCACCAATTTTATGAGAGCTGACACTTTTTCACTATAAATATCTATACAGTCATTCTTTTATTTTATATTGACATTGCAAAGTGCATAAGTGGTCTTATTAGTCTGTCACTCAGTTCCTGAAATTACTTTGGCATATCTACATGGCTTGCTCATGGGGGAACGTTGGGTCTCTGTAAATTAAAAGAGTACAGTCTAGACCTGCTCTATGTGAAAAATGTCCTGAGATAAAGTCTGTTGTTATTTGGCACTAGTAAGAGCATGGGTACCCAAAGCAAGAGGAAGAGGACAATGAAGGATATTGAGAAAATGAGAGTTAAGAAATCTTGAGTGGGGCAATTTGTTTCGCACAAACAAAAATTACCCTTGTTTTTTTTTATTACTCTCTGTTGTGTAGTGTTAATGACTGTTGATTGGTTAGGAGGATGTAAAATGATTGGGGTAATGACGACTATGATGGTGATTGTGATGATTAGTGTAGCATCAAAACAATGAATGGGGAAATTCAAGCCCCATTTATCATGCTGGCAAGTGGTTTCATATTTTTTAGAGTCCAAATATTTTGGCATATAATCACTGTAGAAAAGACGCCCAAATAAGCAAGTGGGTGCTTGTTGTGTGCAGTGAATATGGCTAGAGTTCCATGTCTGTGGGCAGAATGTGTATATCTGTACTCAACTATCACACAAGATGCAACATTATTTTGCTTTTATACATTGCGTGGTCATCTTTGAATTGCTAATTGTGACTGCCATGTTTAGTGTTACTGTAGCACTGTATGATGTACAATGGTTTGACATGTTATTATTAGCATTAATACTGAAACTATGGCACTGAATGTGAGTGAAAGAAGGGATTATGGAGACACACCATTACATTCATGACAGACCTGTTTGTTTTTTCCGCCTCTGTCTTTACATCTTGTGGGTGTAATTGTGTATTCAAAGCACATAAACTGCTGTACTGTGTTGCATTACAATGGACTACTCATACAACCAGAGCGATGCTGTTAGACATGGCATCGAAGACAACACTAAATGCTAAATACTGAACCATAAGTGTTAAGTACACACAGCTGCACAAACACACACATCAATATGCATATACATAATGTACACTGCTGCTGTGCAGACTATTATTGTGTGGATTAGATTTATATTTTGTATATTTCTGTATACATAAATATACAAAATACAAAATAATTAATAATATAATATATACATATACATAAATAACAAATAACTGAAAAAACACCCTTCTATAACACTTCTTTTACTGACACATTCAATGTTACCTTGTGTCTCCCTCCTTTTATTTCAGCTCTTCACTATCAGCAATAATGAAACCATTAAAATGCTTTAGGAGGCTGGACTGCAGGTTCTTCTTTTTTCAAGGCTGATAAAGAAGCTGCTTTACTGTGAGTTGGTTCTTTGGTCCGTCCCAGCCATGGTCGAGTGAGCTGCACTCAAGACACCTGCTGCTCATTAACCACAACAGGAAAAGGTGACCACTCCAATCAAGATATTAAGACAGGAAATGAAATGGACAGAGGGGGTACATCTGGGGGAGGAGGAGGTGGAGGAGGACAGGAGAGGAGATGGAGCTCTACAGTGTCCCAAGGTTAAGAATGAGGAGAGGAGAGGATTGAGGCTTATTCTCTGGCATTGCGCCCAGATGCAGTGTTGTGTCCCTCACCTTCACTCAGCTGAAAATTCCCCAGCACTCAGAAGTGAGTGTGTGTGTGTGTGTGTGTGTGTGTGTGTGTGTGTGTGTGTGTGTGTGTGTGTGTGTGTGTGTGTGCCCTGTCCACCTGACATCTCTTAACAGTAATAATGTATTCCCTCCTATTAATATGTTATGGATCAGAGAGTATATTATTGATCCACCAGCTCAGCCATATTGTTACCCTGGTCCATTCCCTTCACTGCTTCACCTGCTGCCTCCTTCTCTTTCCACTTATGCACCACTGAGGACTTACCCATGTTAAACCTCCTGATAGAGCACCCTTCATGTGACAGGTTTCTTTTAACCCCATTTACACCTCACATTAAAATGTGACTGGTGATGTTATCTGGATAAGGAAACGCAAAGCATAAATGCATGCAGAACTCATTGCGACCAGAATGAAATCAGATCAACCAGAACACATGTGGAAGTGGTCGGTCTTGCAATGTGATCGGGCCTCAGCTAGCTGTAAATGCAATCTGTACAGCATGACCGCATGCAAGAAAAAAATCCAGGAAAACTGAAAGGCTGCCTAATTCTGCCTCTTCCTGCTAGCTTGTGACGTAAAAGTACAAGAAGTAGCAGCAGCTATAAGTCCTCCCTGAATGATGCACAACCATGACATTGTTTCCCTTGACTTGGGACACACCAAGTCCTACAGCCCCATCTAGCTAATATTTAGATCCAATCATAGGCCCCTTAAAAATAAACTCATAATCATACAGTCCCTGTAATCAGGTGATTATATTTAAGCAGCCTATATGAATGATCATTTTACTATTTTCAGCAACTGACCAAAAACACGTAATAAAAAAAAAAAATCACTTTTTTTGGATGACCCTGCTTTGGGTCTGTCAATCCACACAGGAGTCTGGCTGTGTACAAAGGTGAGAAACATCTCATTTAGCTTAACTGCAATCACTGACTGAAAATAGAACATAGGAAATGACAGGCTAGCGTATGTTGAATGAACCTGCTTGGTCCACTGACTCAAGCCAAATTTTAAATTAACTAAAAGTAGGATTGTACTGTTGCCAAAATGCAAATTTGTAAGTCAATGTTAGCTAACTTTGCTAGCTCACCGACCTAACATTAGCTGAGTGATCAGACAGGATTGGCTGTGGAGATGTGACATTCACAAAGGAGTCAAATCAAATCATCAGCTCTTTTATGTGTAACATGGCTATTAACAGGGCTGCCAACTCTCACATGTTGACCATGAGACACGCAATTGGCACTTTTCACATGTTCTCATGCCACACGTTCATTTTCTCATGCAGTGAAAAACAAATTCCTAACTGATAATGACATGGTACAAAAGGAGGACATTGACAGCAACAGACAAGACAGAGCAGCACAATGCAACAGCAGCACTGTGCAGCAGTCAGTTATTCAGACCATTAGGAGGAAAGCAAAACATAGTAGGTTGCAGTGCATCCTACTACCATTTTAGGCTACATAATGTTTTTATAAATATAATTTCAAATATGAAATAGCCATTCTTACAATCATTTCCTGTCCTGATCCATCCAATTATATACTGTGTGCATTCTTGTTTTCATAGCACCCTCAATCTAATTAATCTAGACTAGTGGAGGTGGCTGTTTCTTGATTTAATCTAAGAGGTTAGATAGTGTAGAAATGCAGGAAATTTGTTTTAAATTATTATTTTTTTCTGGAGGAGGACCCCCAGACCGCCTCTGCCAGTTTTGTATCTTTCCAATTTTGCACCCCCATTTTAAAACATAACCAGGCACCTATGGATCCAATCACAATGTGGATAGTCCATGATATCATATATTATTAATACTAGGTGCTGAGAGGCTCATGGATCAGATAATGTAGAATCCAAACTTTACCTATAAATAGGCTGCCAAGTGCACACAAAATTAGAAGATTGATCAATTAATAGAAAATTATTCAACAACAATGATGATAATCAATTATTATTATTACGGTCATTTATCAAGCAAAAATACCAAACATTTAGAGGTTACAGCTATTCAAATAAGGTTTGGTGCCTTATATTATATTATTATTATATTATTATTATATTATTATATCTCATGACAGAGGTTGTGCCTCTCTGTGCTCTCTCCTCTTGTTTATTGTCAGTACTGACACAACTGATCAAATGCAGTAGGAAAAAGAGCAAAAACATCTTACCTTGTGAGGCAGCTGGATTCACAACATCACAAGATCACGGGAGATTCCATCCTGTCAGGCTTCAAGATATGCGTTTATGTCCAAACCATCGGTGGTTCACATCAATAAGAGTCCTATGAGGATTCTTTTGTGATCTTGCAAATCCAGCTGTCTCACAAGGCAAGTCAGTGAAAGACAGTGATAGACACCAGGGGTTCATCCAATGACCTGCCAAGTATTTTTTGAAAGTGCCTGCCCTGTTTCCAAGGATGACTTCTCAGATTGTTCTGTGTAACAAACCATCTGGCACATCAGGTTACAAAACATGTGCTCTTTCAATAAAAAAGTATGCCTAAAGTGTACATATTTCCTCTCCTCAAAGAGGTATATCTTCATCGACAAAACCAACGCTGCCATACTCCATCACCATAATTGATGTTCAAATTTCTGCTGCATTGCATTCCACTTACAACAGCCCCTTGGATCAGCCTGGAAAAAAACAGTGACTGTGCACTTTGCTGCTGCAACATTATTTCTACACTTCTCTCTAGGAGGGAGGCTAACCTTTCTGTGGCACAGACAGACCTGTTAAGGCTGTGTTACACCTCATCAGTATCAAAGGCTTTTCTAAAAGTGAATATTAGCACAAAAAGTTGTAAAACTTACAGAAATCCTCAAAAATACACATCCACACAAACACATATACACATTGAGAATATGCAATCATTAAAATACAGTACTTATTAATTAATTACTTAATTAATTGATTATGTTTGCATAAAAAATAAATTAATGGTGGAACATACAATCTTTTAACAATCAAACAATCAATCCAATAATAATTTTCTAGTTATATTTGTTTGATTTTCAAATGTGAGGACTTGAAGCATTTGTGTTTCACACATGATAGTAAAGTAAACATCTCTGGGCTTTAGACTATTGATTGGACAAAACAAGACATTTGAGGATACTATCTTGTGATGTAAGAATTTATAACAGGCATTTTCAGCTATTTTCAGACATTTCATTGACAAAACAATTCATTGAGAAAATAATTGCCAGATTAATCCATAATAAAAACAGACATTAGTTGCAGCTTGAATACAAACTAATTATATGAAAATGAATATGGATATTTTTCCATCATTTAGCCCTAATTTAGGGTACAGCTAGCAGCAGCTTTTCCAAATCCAGCAACTAACAATTTGTTCCGACACAGAGCAGTATTTCCACCCAAAGGTATCTCTGATATCTGCAAACTACACACTAGTAGCCTATAGACATTACAGAGATAGCAAAACACACAAACACAATCAGTCTGCACTCATAACAAAGATGCAAGACACCATCAACAGATTCATACACATACACACGCATACAACACTTCCCACACACAAGGGCTTGTGATATTCATATAAGGAAATGAAAAAGAACATGCTCCTGTCCGGGGCACTGGCATGCCAGGTAGTGATTGTGTTGAGTAAATGTGATTACCTGAGAAGGGAGTCACTCTCCGGAGGCAAACGCCACCGAGTTATTACACTCACATTATTCCCAAACTAATATCATAGCCTGCCAATCACTTACAATGCATTCCTTAACCACATGCTGACAAGTGTGGTGACACCACACACCCTTGATGTGAAAGAGAGGCATACACACACAAGCAAAAGCACATGTAGATAGAAACACAACCACACACATCTACTCTCACATTTACAGAGAGAGAAGTAATAAAACACACAGAATGAATCCAGACATGCGCACACATTCATCTGACCAGGCTGCAAGCCAGCAGACATGTGTACACACACACACACACACACACCACCCCGGGGGGCCCCAGGGCGAGGGGAATCGTCCTCTTCATCTGAAGTAGAGAGGAAGCCTATTGGCCAAATTAGATTCTGCCATTTCCTGACGGAGTTAAGCATCAATCTGGAGCGCTGCACCGTGATTTGCCGTGACCTTGGCCTATCACAGCACAGTGTCTGGGAGTGCTCAGAGAGGCTCTTAATCAGACCTAGAGGACATGGGGCCTATGATGACATTACTCAGCCTTTATCTCTCTACACACGTCCCTCTGTTTCTGTGCGTGTCTGTCTCCCAATCTGCCCTCTCCTCTTCCCTTCATTCCTTCTCAGCTCCAGGGTGAAGAGGTGGCTCCAATGCTCAAATGGACGCTTATTTAACCTGACCTCTGAATGTAATCTATGTTCATTGATTCAATTCTGTGCTGACAGTGCCCTCACAATGTTGACCAAACACAACAAAACATGGCCCTTTTGTATCAAATGTGACCCGTTTTCACATTTTCTACTCAACAGGTACATCAACAGGTGCAGTTTCTGCATCACTGATTGCATTCCAACATCCATCCTAATATTGCACACATACACACACACATGACCATCCCCTAAACAATACACACACTCATCCACATTCTGGAGCTACTGCAATTCCATTGAGAATGATGAGATTGTGCTGAGATGGAGATAAATGAGCCTTCATTGCGGCCATGATGGCACCAAACAGCACCAGAGAGAGGGATGAGAGGAAGAGAAGCTCTCCTGCTTCCAATCCCCTCCCACCCTCATTTGCCGTGTCCAAGGGTTCTTAACACATAAGGACACAAAAGGACAAGGTACATGCTGCACTTAAGCATACACACACACACACACAAACACACAAACACACACACACCATGTAAAAGAAATATGTGCATTTATATTGCTCATTCACACACACACACCTATACAGTGCCTCAAACCAAACTCAATCCATAGAGGCGATATAGCAAATGCCTACATAGATAATGGAATTCTCTGTCAGGATCTATCGAGGAAAAGCCTTTACCTCCACATGGATAACACACTTGTCTGGAAATACACACACACACACACACACACACGCACACACACACAGATACATTTATGCACACATAACTTTCTCAAACCCACAGCTATGCTGCATGCTGAATGACTACAGTGAAAGCATACCATTTTAGGTACATTTGGCCCATTTGATGATTGAAAGAGATTTGTAAAACCAAAGATATAAAAAGTCTGTCTCATTGTTGGCAGACAGTGTAAGGAGAATGTAATTGGATTTTTCCCCCTCTTGATTTAACAGATGATGTTGTGCTCCACAAAGAGTAGAAAGTTATGAGCACTGCACAGCACCTGTATACACATTTAGACACATTTGTACTTAGGAAATGCAGTACAGCAAACAGTGTGATATTACAACTGCCAGTATGATGCAGTAGACCTTTGTTATTTTCAAACAAAGTAATATTACTGCTCATATCCACTCTATATCAGTGCCAGTATTCACAGTCAATATTCTGTGCTGTGGCAATACAGTAGCAAGACCAGAATCTTAATAACCTCAAGTCTACCAATAGCCAGCGAGTGTGTGAATGTGTGTGTGTGTGTGTGTGTGTGTGTGTGTGTGTGTGTGTGTGTGTGTGTGTATGTATGTGTGTGCCTGCTGCTGAGTCACGCAGAGTCCAGAATGGATTAACCTGAGTCAAGCTTAATTCTCAGTGGGTCAATATCTAGTTGTTACCTCAGAAAGACTTGATGTGACGAGAAAAAGGAAACCAAAAGAGAGAGACAGATACAGAAAGAAAGATCATCCTCGAGGCATGCAGATCAAACCTTGACTCCGCTCACATACACACACACACAAACACACAGACACACACAAACTATACTCCTCTCTAGGTCTCTCTCTCTCTCCAGCTCTGGTTCTTGTACAAACAAATACACATAAACATGTAGACACACAAACATTCACTGAGATTCTCAACTGGCTTGAAGCCAATGTAATGACTTGCAGGTTTGGTCTTAGACATCTCAATTGCTTTTCCTGTACGTTCATCCTCCCACATCCCCCTATTTCCACCTATCTATCAATGCTATACACGTTGCAGCATAGAGGATTATAGACTGATCAGTGAATGTCTAAAATGAGTAATTTCACCTCAGACTGAACCGTCTCGAGGCAAGAATCTCCAGCATCTATTGGAAAGCATGGACATGATATAAGTGACAGTAGCAAGGTTTACAGTAGCTACAGAGCTTCACCGCCTGGAGATTCACTGTCTTGCTCAAGGCCACTTCAACAGGGCAGATGCTGTCTGACATGGAAGACTGATCTCAGGCCTTCTGGATGAAGGACAGTCACTCTAGTCACAGCATCATCTTGCTGATTTGATTCAAAAATGCTCAGCATTCAGTAGCACTGCTTTTATGAGGAGAGAAGCTGGAGTTCAGGTGCAATATATAGCCTACAAGTGTAGATGTACATACAACACCCAACTACACACTATGGACTGCACCTGATCTGAGGGCTGGCGTATATTTACACAAACATTCTTTGTAATGAGGATTTTACCCATCAGTACCAGAAGAGAAATCATAATGTATATAAACAAAAATTCACTGAACTCCCACAGCCAAACTTTCAAATGACGACACACACACACACACACACACACACACACACACACACACACACAGAGATGCTCCCAGAGAGCTGTGGGAGCACGCTTCTCTAGCCTGCAGCCCTGAGGCAGCGCCCAGCCCACAGTGATTTATACTCGATTCTCTCGATAGCCTACTCCAAGCCAGTAAGAAAACACACACAAACACGTCTGTCAGCCTAGCTGAGCTCTGGCTGGCACAACATACATCTCCCTCGCTCTCCTGCTCCATCCATCTCCAGTATTCTCCATTTATATTTTCCTCTCTTCATATCAGCATCTCTATATCTGGCTTCTGTGAGAGCATATCCATCTACAACATGTCATAAAGGAATATCTCTTAATGCTTATCTACTTCTCTTTCAACTCTTCTCCCTGAGCTCTGTAGTTCTTACCTAACTTGAACAGCGCTACTGAATTACTGTATGAAATGACACGTTGTAGCAATGTATTTCAGTGTAAAAATCGGACATATTTCTCTACTCCACATAAAGCAACGCTCCTTCTGTACCATACACAGCCTCTAGATACCAATTCAAGTCAAGCCCAAAGCAGACTCTCACACTCTCTCTTACTCATCCTTTTTAAGTGCTGACACACACCTGATGGATCCTGTGCACAGTACCGGTTCCTGCTCCTCTGCTTTGCCACCACACCACGAAGGTCACTGCTGGCCCGCTGTCTCTCTTCCTCCACCTCTTTTCCTCTTCTCTTACTCTCTGTCTCTCTCTTTCTCTCTGCTTTGGCCAGAAAGAGAGAGAATCCTTGTAGGAGCAGGAAATCCACAGCTACAGACAGAGACACTTAAAGACTGTGGAGCCTAACTGCAACTGAAGCACACCGGAGCTGCCGGCTGACTAAGCTGTGGAAGTGATGGAGGGAGGCTAATGTGGCTAGGCTACGGTCTGCACCACAGCAGCCTACAGACACACAGCCTGAGAGCTCAGAGAGTCGCTAGCTCAAAGCTCACCGCAGCAGAGCTCCGAGTCAGCAACCTAGCCCCCACTCCCTGCCTGCCTCTCTCTTGCTGTCGCTCTGCCTCTACCCCTCCTCTCTTCTCACACGGTTACCACATTCCACCTAATAGCAGAATCATATCTTTCTTCTTTAAGAAAAGTATATGTACATCACTCCCATTCCTTGGCTCTCACATGTCTTTTCAGCTCACTGATTCAGTGCAGCCGAGGAGTAAGCCTCACTTCTTACAAATCTAGTCACTCTTTCTAAGGTGTGTTTGTGTTAGCGCATGGTACTGACAGAAAGCATCAGAACAGCTGAGGTCAAGGTAGAAAGTGTTTAATTGTGCATTTCCTTCCTTCAGTATATGAACAGGCAACCAACCATCAAATGTTCAATTCTTTGTGTGTTCTGTGCTGCAAATTTCTTTTTTGGCGAAACAGTCTAAACAATCTGAAGGTTTTTATTCTGATGCAGGTTATTTTACTGATGAGTAACTGCCATCAACACCCGCAGATAGCTTTGGTTTTATTTGCCCAAATTTTGAGATATCCATCTCTGAGATCTGTCAGTACAACTGAGGTGACTGGAATTTGGATTGTGGTGTTGAAACCACAGAAAAAATCATTTTAAAAGGTTCAAAAGCAACTTTTGGCATGTCAATATTTACCCTGGATAATCCTCAGATCGCACTGAGGAGTTTTCATGATAGAACTACTTACTGAAAAAACAATCCCTATGAACATGTTTCACAGTAGAGCTGCAAAGATTAGTCAGTCAACAGAAAATGAATCTGCAATTTTTTTGATAATCAAAAGTTATTTTAGTTTGTTCTAGTCTTTTTTATCTATTTAAGCAAAAATTCCACTTCTTCTCAAATGTGATGATTTTATGCTCTTATTTGTTCTACATGGTATTAAACTGATTATCTTTCAGTTTTGGACCAGTGATCAGACAAAATAAGACATTTGAATTGTCACCTTTAACTCTGGGAAATTATAATGGTCTTTTTTCAATATTTTCTGACATTTTATAGACCAAACAATTAATTGAGAAAATAATCGTCAGATTAATCGATAATGTAAATAACAATTAGTTGCAGCCTTAGTTCACAGCGAAACCGTTGGCACATAAAAATTAAACTATCCGCATGACCAGATACCAATAACAGTAAATGACAATGTTTCTTGTTATTTCAATTAAATGACCATTTAACACACAAATACACAATATAAATGCACACTTTCCTCCGCAAGACAGCAGGGGAGACAGAAATGGAAGAGAGGCGGTGGCACTCAGATGAATCCAAATCCACACACCGCCACCTTCACCGCCACCATTTATCATTTAATGTATTCATCCTCTCCAAACCTAATGCCCTGACAAAGACAGGCTTATTCAGCCCTCCCTAACACACAGATTAGCCACATACAGACTACACATACAGACATCCGCACAGGGGAGAGGGAAGAGATGAACACATAAACAGTGGGAGGGGAAGTCAAGTGGAGCGTCTCCCATTGGGAGAAAAGAGCAACTCAGGAAAGAGAGGAAGCTGCAGTGACTGTATCAGGCAGACTTAGATTGAAGAAATGTTGGAAATAATTAACTTAAGCCTAGTGAGTAAAAAAATAGCATAACAATGATGTGCCATATTTCTAGCGGAGATTCACTCTTATGTCTCCATTATACAATTATGTTAAGATGTGTTATTTCAACATGAGTAGTGAAATGTGCACTGATCTAACATAGTGACTGTTCAAGGGGGCTGAGAGAAGAGAATGACAAACTCATAAAGAGTCTGTCACAGAGCTCTGCCAGCTTGTAGAACAAACAGTAAAAAGATATGAAAGAAAGCCATCATTCAGTTTTCTCTAAAATTTCTTCCATCCTTCCCCACCCCTCCCGTCTCTCTATCCCTCACTCTGACTGCATTTTCATCCCTCACCCTCCTTCTCTCTCTCATCTCAACAAGGACATTCAGTGCATCACCACTAAAAAAATGTCATCTCCATCTCCACTCATGGCTGTTGCTATGGCCACAGCAATAAACCTGACTGTGCTGCTTCACTCCACACTAAATGAGTGCCTGTAAAGGATGTGCTTATGCCCTTACATGCTCACTGTGTCAAAGCTGTAAGGAAACACACACACACGCACCTACAACATCCTTCACTGCAGACAAGATGTATTGTGGCTTCCCATGGATCTATACAGCAGGATTCACGTGGGTATTACAACATCATTACAGCCAGGAAATTAGGTTTGTCATGAATATAGTTCCCTTCTGCTTCCTGGTGATGAAGTTGTTGTAAGGAGCCACTTGAGCAGTCTATTGACAGCTGTCGAGTGTGGCCATAGGGGTAGATTGATAAGCGAGTGTGTTAACTGTCATTTGGCAGAGAGGAGATTACGTGTAAGTAATGACAGGCTGAACGGCATTTAGATGTGGAATTCTGTTCTGTCTCCCTGCTACTGTCACACGCTCATTAGGAGCATCAGAGCATGTCATTAACATACACACATACGCTCACTAAAGCGTATCATTAAATAGATTTAATTATCTAAGTTTCTGAGTCTCTGAATAACGACAACAAGTGCAGAGTGCATTCAACTTCCAAACAAATGACTCTCATCTGTTCATTTCTAATTAGTGCAGAGAAGAGGAAAAAGATTGGTATTAACCTGGGCTTACACAGTCTCTGTGTGTCTAAGTGTGTGTCTAAGTGTGTGTGTGTGTGTGTGTGTGTGTTCATTCTCAAGTAATTATATTTCCAGGCAGTGCTGAGCAGAGAGGGGCAGGCCTGTGTATATTCCGTTCGGCTTATCAGACGTGTCCAATCGTGAGGCAGATCAGATCGAACTGTAAAAGCTCATTAATTACGGATGGTTGCTGAGCGACAGAGAAAAGGGGGGAGGCAGGCTGGAAAGGGTGAGGTGAGGGGACTGACGGGTGAGGAAGTGGAAGAGGTGTAGTATTAGAATGCTGAATTTGAGAAATAATTGAAAAAAAAACCTTCCTCTGGTTTGTATTTGAGAAGTAGTCAGCAAACACCAGTTTGGAGATCAAAACATAAATGTTGCTGTCCATCTCTGCTGATGGAGGCTCACATAGTGTCATTTATACATGAAAAAGGCTCACATAGCATACAATGCATAGAATATACTGTTGATGTGAGGTGTGAATAAGTATATACACCAACAGCATGAGAGAAACATATTCAGTATTGTAATAGTGAATCTTTTCTCATTTCAAGTATAATGAGGGCTGCATTTAAAAATATATAACAGAGCTTTTGAAAAAAATGTGTATCCTAAAATAAAGTAGATTGATCATATTGCATTTATGTATATGTACACATTGATTGATATATGGGATATATATGAACAATTTTGTCCAGGAGTAAAAAGATCTCCAGCTGAGCTCATGACATGCAGTGAAGACCTGCGTCACTTTTGCACAGAGCGTTGTTTGCTTGTTTATTCAAAGTTTATTAATATTAAACATGTCACATGTCCAAATTGCATCAAATTCAACACTGCATGTCCTTGGGTACTAAGTATTAGACCCCTCAAGTGTGAAGATGATCGGATGAACGGTTGTGGAGACACGCAAAGTACAGACAGAGAGAGATATACCTTCTTTTATAGTTAGATATATGAACACTTTGTCAACACAACTGCAGATATGATAGATTATAAAGTGAGAAACCTCAAGACCCCTGGCCTTCTTTAAAACAAGCTATCATCAAGTTTGCAGTAATAATTTTTAAGTCATTAATAAAAGGACCCTCAAAGCAACCAAGTCATTGGTTTTAAGTATTAATAAAGACAAGAAAGTAGCACTATTCAGCTTAGATGTAGAAATTCTTCAATATTGTGCTGTACACCTAAAATAAAAAAGGTCACAAAGGAAAAAAAATGAGTTTTTCAGTCTTCGTCAGTCTTTTAAGGGATTGCACTGTAGCTCTTTAGCATCAGTGCAGCACTTTTTAACACAAATTCATGCAGCAGAAGCTGAGTTTGAAGGACTTTGGTGATTGAATTCAATAGAACCATCTTTTAAAGCTCCATCTATTTCACCATCATTGTCATCAACCCCATGTGCACTATATACAAACACTAAAAGCCTGTATTTGTGCACTTCATTCAAGTAACTTAACTGAATCTATTTACATTACAGTCTCACCCCCCTCTTCCTGTTTTCCTTTGTCTTACACTTCTATGCTGCTATGTTACCTGTCCTCCTTCCACTGACAGCTTACAGAGCAGCTATCTACACAGCTAATCAGAGTTAACAGGGTCAGAGAGTTAGCAGCAAGACATGTACACACACGGACACATGCATCGCCTTTTTCCATTAGCTAGTGACAGACTCCCAGATGAATAAAACATAGTACATAGATGATCATGCTGCAGTCTCCAGATTAGAGCATACGCATACATACATGCAAACATATATACTGTACATACATTCATGGCAGGGCATGAGAAACCAATTCCCATCCGTCACACCCACCTACAGGTCAGAGATAATCATAAAAAGTAATTGGTACACACTCTTGAATATATTAATGTTTGATTCGGGCTCCCTCAAACTCCCACATTCTCCCTCTCTAGTCACTGTATTGGTAATACAGTACAGTATGTTAATCAAGATTTTTCTCTTCTCCAAAGATTTTTCCCAAATTATTTCCCTTTGGCACAGAATGTATAGAAAATTATATGTAATGTGTTTTTATTGACAATTGACAACAAGACTACCACCACCGAGAAAACCTGCAACCTCTAATAGCTTCCACACTGCATTTTAGATTGTGTGGCATCAAGTCTTTTTCAAGACTTGATTGAGATTTTGTGATAAATGAACAGATTTCCAGCACAAAGGATGTAGCTAATAGGGAAGCAAAGATTTAAAGGAAATTTGTTCTTATTTAAAGAAACAAAAGCATTTACAATAGCAACCATTTATTTACATCTATTCTATCAAGGTATAACATATTTGCCAATGATATATTGATATTTTAAAATGCTATGTGCAGCACATTTAAGCACCTCTCAGCAATAACTCCCCAAAAGAGCATCTCTGTTTCCCTCTATTTAATCTACTCCTTCCTCGCCCTCCTCCTCCTCTCAAAGCCTTCTGCGATGTCTGGGTGTCATCAATCTGATGGTGGTGGAGTGGTACCCATTACAGTCACACACCCTAAATCAATGACTGATACAAGGGAGTGTATGTGTGTCTGCATAGCTGAATATTGCAGTGAAGAATATTGTGATGTTCCTTCTCCTCCTCTTTACGATGTCTTTTGATTCCTCTCCCCGCACTGCTGATGATCTTACTCTACAGGAGGGCCTAATGAGCTGACGTGCCTTCATGAATAAAGAGAGAAAACCCACGTACACAAATGTGCACGCACACACATGCACACAAATGACTCAGAATGTTTGTTTTAAAGAGTGAACAGTGTGATAAATCACAAATGCTGGTTAGAAATAAATATTTGCATGTGCTAATTGGACTCATTAATGGAAAAGATATGAGTGGGGGTGGGGAGGGGAAAAAGATGAGTGACTACTTAAATATACACCACTGATCAGCTATCTAATGGGAGCTTTGTAATGCATATGCACTCACACTCAACACTGTTTGTGTATTGGTGTGTTGGGCCGTGGCAGAGGAATGATTAATACCTTTCTTAGACACGCACTCAAATGCACACACACACGCACACACTCACTCAGTCGAAGGCTCTTCACTGAACCCCCGTCTCCAAAGAGGCTTTCAAGTAAATTAAGTTTGGGTTTAGGGTCCTGTTTATATTAATGAGTCCACTGCCGGTTGAGTTAGACCCAGTGCTCTGTGTTATTACCTGCTTGATAATGAATGCAAGCTGGACTAGCAGCAGTCAATGGAGGCTGCCACACACAGCAGATAATGCTGAAACTTGCCACTGGCTTGCAAGAATAGATCAGCTGCAATCTCCCCAGACTAGAAAGTGATGGCATGGAGTGGTAAATGCAGACAGGAACTGTGACAGACCTGGTGCCTGAGAGGACTTTACCTTATTCTAGACCAGTGTTACTCATTGTGTGGCTCGCCAAGTTTCAATTGGCAGTTTGCATTGCAGCTAATAATTATGATCAGGGATGCCCCCCGCAACCCAGTTCTCAATTGGAACAGGGTGTAACAGCGCGCTTGTTAAGCTAATAAGTGTTATGAACAAGCTAAAATCAAAGCTGTCTGTATGTAGCCTAACTGTTTAGCTTAGTATGCAACATATAATATTGGGCAAATTCTTATAAACTTAGCTACTGGCTGAGATGCTGAATAAGAGTGAAGAGCACTGTGCTAAGATTTGATCAATTATCATTAGCCAATACACATTTGTTTGAACTTTCCAGGAATAGTAGATTGGAAGCATTTGTCACAATAGGATAATACAGTGAGTGCCTGGAAGTTTTAACTATTTTAGAGATCATTCTGTAAACATTCTGTGATGAATGAATCCCAATATGGAAAGCCCAAATCAAAACTTGATTCAGTTCACTACTAATACATGTATTGTTACTAACTTAGTTAGAGGTCTGTAGTAGTATGCCTCATCTGTATTCACTCTTCTCTCACAGCAGACGTTCATTAAACTGTTGTTCAGCACATATGGTGACAAATTGCTAGATAGTAAAAATACAGGTTGGAAGGCTCAGGTTATCATAGATGATGAATAGTCCATGAATCAACTCAATCAGCTTGAATAAACTATGGGTGAAGGTTGGGCATTTTGAGCCTGCAATGCAGCACTGGCCAACACGGCAAGTAGACAGAGCTGGGCATCATCAGCTCATCTAGGTGGCACAAATGGCATTATGTTCCTGCTTAGACCTACGCTATGAGCTTCATTTTAGCAGTTCAATTCAATCACAGGGCATGGTAAACCATCACTTTTTTCTCTCTGTGCTCACTTTTTCTCACCTGGTAAAATGTACAAACACATTGTTGTAGCAACTGCTCTATTCATCTGCATGTTTACAGCGCAGAAAAGTCTATTCTCTCACTATGGTGAAATGTTATTGTAGAAAAAATACAAAATTACTGACTTAAGTGTTTGATCTTAAAAACTGAATGAATTAGCTGAGATCATGAATTGATGATACTATCTAAACAGAAGATCATTCATAAAAACATAGATCTTATTAGGGCCACACCTCAGTGACTTTAACTGGAAATACCAACTCTGCAGAGATATTTTTGTTTTCTGGATTTCAGTGCTTCCTAAAAGTCACAATTGGGTCATAAAATAACCTTCATACCCTCAAGGGCTAGGTTGTGTTGTTCAGTAAAGTGAGCTAGTGAACCAAAAGCTGAGTTGACCGTGACTGCAGAGAGGAATGACTTAAGGCTTAATAGACAGTACAAAATGTACACTAACTTATAACATTTTGTGAAGTTGTTTTTGGTAAATAGCAGTTGTCCCAAGGAGCCTGTGTAACCTCAATAGGACCAGCTATTGTAGGCAATCTTGCTAAGAGAAAACCAGTTGCATGTGGCCTAAAATGTATTAGCAAAACCCTTTGTTAATTAATTCCAATGCAACATATGGTATAAGTATCCCCTGACTACGTACTTTATAACCACAGTGGTTATGTCAAAGCAGCAACTAATAAAAGTCGATTTTACGTTTGATTATTTAGTAATGACTGGCAGTTAGCATTAGCCTTGCCCCTAAGGCTCACTTTGGGTGCTTTCCCCTCCAGGATTACTTTCATCTCTCAGTCACGTCACCAAAACTCTGGCTCCACTGAGGCTTCTGGTAAAAAATACAAGTCTCAACATTACTGTTAGTTGGCTTAGAAAGTTGGATTTGTTCAGGTTTCCATTACTCCTGCTAACAAATGACTTGAATCACTCACTCATGAATTCATGATTATATTATATAATTTTAAACAAATAAACTCTTTGTTACATTTTGTCTTACAAAGTTAGGAAAGCAAAGCAAAGCAAAACAAAGTCAATTAACAAAACCCAGGTATCGGTATCGGAACTGAAAAAGTCGGATCAGTGCATCCCTACTTCTCCTGTCGTTATTGAAGAATCACTATGCACACGCAAGATCTTTGAGAAAACAGTCACTGCAATGGACAGAGGGACAATTAATATCATGACATTATCAGGAAGCTGGAAATTCGGTTTCTTCAGGCTTTGCCTCATAACATGTACAGAAAAAGTGCACAGTTGTGTGTTAAATCTCCCAGCATTCTTTAAACTGCTGTGCTGCATCATCTCACACTCAAATGAATAACAGCCAGCACTGATGTGTCATTGTACCCGTTATTACACAGCTAGGTTGCAACCCAGTTCTCTTTAGCTTTTCCATCCACTGTTTATCTAATAAAACAGAAATGCCATCAGAATGAATCTTTAAAAATGTTAGAGTGCAAGCCTGCAGCAGCTCTTCATAAATCTTGTCTGACTTAGAAGTTGGGTTCAGACTACAAGCCGCAAATGACGTGAGGTGAGATGATATTTCTTCCTGCTGTAGTGAGCAGTAGTAATAGTAGCCTATAGCTGAATGTTTGAAAGGCTACAGCAGCCCATCTGCAGTTGCAAACAGTGAAATCCACCAGCTTTGCTCAGCATGAGCAGTCAACATTCTTCATGTGTAGCGATTTTGAGTACGGTACCCTGTGGGTATTACATTGGACTGGCCTCTCAGTGTGTGTGTCTTGTGGTGTCTCAGTGGTCTGCTGGTTCTCTATGAGTGAAGCTTCGGCAAGCTTTAATAATTCACCAGTTTCTTTTAGCTCCCAGACAAACCGAGTTTTCACCGACAGGGGATTCAGAGAGCAAGCACAGAGGCAGCTTTGATTTAACTGGAGTCCAGTCTCTCTCTCACAAACACACATACACACATATAAATGTCATCTTGTGATTTTCTGATATGTTCCCACACATACTTCCTGCAACAGTAGGCTGTGTAACCCCAGTGAAGAAAGCCTTATCCAGTGCCTTCTCTCCAAATACAATACAGCATGGTGAAGTCAACATTACTGGTTTGGTCTGTTTGTTTTTTAATAGTTTGTGGTTCATACTCATGGTTAAGCCATCGTGTTCATTTTTTTATTTATAGTAGAGCTTTCCAACATCATAGCCCCTTTCAACTCAATGACTGTGGCCAAAAAATAGCATTATCATGACTGTGTTTGATAGTATTTCCTGAAATACTATCAGAGCTGAAATACATTAGAAAAGGCTTCACAGCATGTTTGCCTAAGAAAATATTATACAAACTGAGCAGTGAACTGTATATTACGACTTTGTTGGAATATGCAAAAGAAAAGTGCTTAAAACACCATAACAAAGAAGGTTGTCTGTTACAAGTTTGATAGTTGAACTACTTTAAATGCAATATATTGTCTGCCTTTCAAATTTTATATATACATACAGTTCTGATCACACATTTTTGAAAGTATTCACAGCTGGTACCAAATAGAGAATGAAGTGCACACAAACAACAACAAATACGTAACAACAGGAAAGGACAGGAGATGCAGCAGAATCATGAATGACACTGTAATACTGACCACCACAGCACAGACTGATGCTACCTTAAACCATGACTGCAGTATAACTGGACACCTCTGACAAATACTTTGAAGGACTGTATAGAGACATAAGAACCATGTTCCTTACAAAAACACAACTCAAGTGCCAAAAGTTTGACACACTATTCAGATCAAAAGACATTTCAATATTTACTTGTAGAAAAAAAATGTCATCGCAATGGAAGCAGCAAAATATGCCAAAGCATACCACAGCTTGAACACCACATGAAACTGTACTGAGCTTCAAAAGTCTTCAGTCTTTTTTCTTCTATGGTTCTTTCCACTAATATCGTGTTCAATTGTTAAATTATCTCATTATATATTTTTCAGTGATCTATTTTCAACAGTTTTTCTTCTATTGAAAGTATACTATGAATGTTTCATTGCCACTCACTCCACTATATAGTAACTAGGCCTTCAAGCATCTGCAGGTAACAATGTGAAGTACAGATTTTTTCCAAATAGACCCCACAAATGTGAGCATATTATAAAGGCTATGCTTTACAGTAAATTTAATGTAAAGTAATGCGAATGGATGGTTCACTGACAGAAAATAAGAGGTTGGAGAGCAATTCAATATTGGCTTATAGACCTTGTAGGCCTGAGGCAGTCCTGCAGCAGAGCATCTTAGCTATATGCATTACACAAAAAAAATCCATGTATTGGGTCCATAAATATATATTACATTAAGAAGCCTGTGTGCAAACCCTAAATTAAGTTAAACTGCTGGAGCTTGCTGTCTGCTCACAAAAGAACTTAACACAAAGAGCCACAACAGAGTTTTTTAAACTCTCCTCAGAATAAAATGCACAAACACATGCATGCAGACACACACACACAGACGTGTATGACAGTGATCAGTATTGAAAAGGCTACATTGTAAACCCATGTCTAATTTCACAGATGCTGAACAAATTGTCCTCTAACCTAAAGAAGAACGTGTTTGTGCGGGTGGTATAATTTGTGTGACTGTGTATGTGTGTGTGTGCGTGAGTGTTTGAGTGCGTGTTCATCTCGGATTCAGACAATGAGAGAAAGTCAGGGAGGCGTGACGAGAGCACAAGATGCAGGGGGAATATCTATGTGATTGTGTCTGAGCGTACATCCTGACACTTGGTGTGTGTGTGTGTGCGTGCACGCACAAGGGTGGGGGGGAGGCGACCAATACAGTACATGAGTACATCTCTGCATTAGGCTGCAGTGCAGAACGGCCGACAAAGCTTCAACCAGATCTCTTCAGGATTCAGAAGCTGTCACGTATCTGTTTGATGCAAGTTGACAGTTTCACTTCTGAACCACTTTTCAGTGAAATGACACTCATACAGCCTCAGTCACTGCTGCACAGCCAATGAATAGCCGACAAGTCATTCCCCCCCCCTTCGGCATCAACATGCTATCAAGTTCATTACGTGTGAGTTTGTGTATAGTATCAGTTATCTTTCTCACATTCAGTAGACAGGCATTCAAAGAGAAACACATTCAATAAATGCTTCTATCTCTCTCTTCAAATCATCCCAGCATGCACTTTATATACATCTATAGATTTCCAGGTTATTATTCATGGATATTTTAATAAATCAGCATAGCATTTTGGTCTCTGGGATAAGATTATGTACGCTCTGCAGGTCCATCAGGTGATATCATAGTCTAGGTCGATTGGAGTTTATTTCTTTTGTCAAACTGGGTGTTTTTTCCCGGCTAAAACTGGAAAATCTATTTAGTCTCAATAAGGAAATATGACAGCTCAGGAGCTTACCTCAGTGACCACATCCAAGGCAGAGTTTAACCTTATTACAAACAACAGCTCCCTGATGGATATCTAGCTGGATGTGAGATGGTCCTCTGTGTGTGTTTGTGTTTCCTCTTTGCCGTGTGTGTCTTTGGAAATACAAGTGCACCTCACACACATCAATCTACCTCCGCATAAATGGACTGTCAGAAATAGTTGTTTGTGTTCAAAGAGAGGCCAGATAGGAAGCAGGAAGAAACCGGATAGAAAGCGTGTAGAAAAGAGACAGAGTGACAGAGGGGAGGAAGGTTGAAGGGAAGCTGTGAGGACAGAAGCGAGGAGGAGTGCGTCTGATGGTGCTGAAAGTCTGTGTTTGCTGGATTTGAACCCAATCTACAGAATAAATGTTTCTCTGTTCAACATTTTCCCTAGGAAAAACTGTTTTAATAACCAGATATTAATTGTGTGGAATAGATTCTAAATGACAAACGTGGTTTAATTAAAACTGTCTACAGATTAAACTAATTCTTGTCTTCCTTGTTACAAAGACCTCCATGTGTTCAACTCACTGTTCTTCTCAATGTGACAGGCTGATCTTTCCCAGCCTGTTGCTGTCTCACCCACACAATCAATCCGTAAAGAGCAGAGAGGCAGCCCCTGAACGTTACAGTCAGATGACATTTATGACATGACAGGACACTTTTAACACGTTCTCCACTGTATGCATGTGTGCATAAATGTGTGTGTGTGTGCGCACTGTCAGGTTAAATGTGACATTTCAGTGGTTAGGGCTTGGAAGGGCAATGCCTCATTAAAGGTTATCTGTTAATTACAAGGACAACTTGGGGTCATATTGAGGTGACAATTCCCCCTCACTCTCCCGGTTTTCTCACACACACACACACACACACACACACACACACACACACACACACACACACACACACACACACACAGTATTATATATAAAAGTGGTCTTTTGTTCCCACTAACGTCAATCCGCACAAACACATTTGTACACACATATAAAACCCTGATACAGAAACCTGATATGGACACAAAGATGGCCTCTCAGTATTAAGTTACACTGTAAACTTGTAAAGTGTTCTGCTATCTGCTCTATGAGATCAGGAGCACTACCAGCCCGCCTCTCAGACAGAATAGGAGGCCATTAGCCACAACACAGACAGACCGGTGGAGCTGAGGATGAATGTCTCAGAGATGTGCTGGGATGGAGCTTCACCAGCCTTTCTATCATCCACACAGAGCGCACCACCAAGGCAAAAAAAAAAAAAAACAATCACAACGGGAAAAAAAGGAAGCTTCAGTATGAATTTCAAGCTTCAAGAAGCATTTTGAATCACCTCGACACATTTGCATTGTAGATATTTCTGAGCAACACTGACTTTATGTCTTACAGAAGTAAAACAATAACTGCCAACATATAAGGTAATTTATCTGATATCAAACTTGAATGGTCCCTGTGGGTAAACTGGGTTGTTGCATCAGCAATTATTAGGAAACAGCAAAGGAACAAAATTGGGTAAATACAACAATTGAGCAACTTGGGCTGTTAAACAGCAAAATACAGCTATTACAGCAAAATAATAGCATATCAGTAAAAAACTATGAGAACTAAAAGTATAAAAACAATTTACATGCAGCATAGGCTGATACTGAATTCAATTACTTTTTTTAATTCTTTGATTTGATATTTTTATATTTTATTTGATTTGATTATTTTATTATACATTATATTATTTATAATACAGCTGCATAGTGAGCACCTTGTTTAAAACTAAGTCAACATTCAAATCTACAAATTCACTAAAACAAATACAGTATGTCTTCAATAAAAAAAACAGCTGAACGGCTCTGCATTAGGAAACCTGCATCTAAGCTTTCTTTGATGGTTTCCTATATTTTGTGTAGTGTCCTTGTGCAGTACAATATTTTGAGTGTCAGTGTGGATCTGTTGTGGCAGGAAGCTTCAGATTGGATTCTGACAGCCCCTTTTCAACCCAAGCATGAAGAAAATCTAGGAGTTCAAATACAGTTCTGAAGTACAACAAAAGCACTTTTTTAAAAAAAAAAAAAAAGGTGTGGTGCATGTGTAGTATGATGCTGGAAGAGATGCAAAAGAATAATTTTCATTTATTTTAACGCATCCAGCAGACATGCCTTGCCAACATGCCAATGTCATATCATGACTGCGGGTGACAGTGACAGTGATTTACCTTCTGTATCATGCCTGCAGTGTTCGTCAGAAGGGAAGGAGTATCATATCTTCCACTGTACTCGGGCCTCAAGAACTGACCTGAGAACATATACAAATAGAAACAAGAGCATAAAGATTAGTTATATGAGTGTATATACTGTAACTACCCCAAGTCAAAAAAACTACTCGTTTGACACTGGAGGCTGTTTTTTGTGTGTGTGCGTGTGTGCGTTTATTGTTAAATGCAGTGAAACAGGCATTCAGAGAGCAGCCAGTTTGATTTGAGCTCTCTGGGAGCAACTGGCTCCATTCCCCCATGTTAATGTAATCATATTACCACACAGGAAAGCTATTGTCATATGCTTCTGTCAAAAGAGTAATGGAAACGCTAGCAGGCTTTATATAAGTAAGAGGGAGAACGGGGTCTTGCATAAGAGCAGAGCAGTGTAAAAAGCCCATATGCAGGACCTAATTTCACGCAATCAACAAAGCTACTTTGTGTCAAACCTTTGCTCTTTTTAAATCCTCCTTTAAAAGGAGCTGCAGGCCTCAGAATCAAGACTTGGACAAGCCTCACAGAAGCTCACAATTTCATTTCACACTGAATGGAATTAGCCAGTGGACCAACCTTACAAAGTGGCTTTAAAAGATTTTAGTTCCGCCCTGAAACACTCAGCATGTCGCTGCTGTGAGATGTGAATGTGAGGATGTGGATGTGAGCATGCACGTGTTTCTGTGAGTGTGTGTAAGCGTATGTGTGCATCAGAAGGAAATGTCTAAAGAAATAGATTCATAAAAAGGTCATGACTAAAATGTCCTTTTATTTTAGAAAATTACCCAGTAACGCTCCACTGCAGGACCAGCCTTTAATATCAATATGTCCATTTCATCTGAAGCCAAGCGTTCAGCTCTCACCATCACTGCTGAGAGAGAGCAGCAAGACAGACAGAACATGGCAACAGATTACTATCTCCTTTTCACCAGTTACTTTATGTTTACGCCTTACTTTTTCTTACCTGTCTAACCATTGATTTGCTCCATCTTAGTTTCAGCTGAGGGTATAAAATATATTTCTTAAATAGTAAGCAATTCAGTAAGATTTCAGGTGTCTTATGAAAGCAAAAGCTTGACATAAAGTATTATTACCTGACAATGAAGAGACAAACTGTGGATCTATGCTGTGTTTGAAGATGGACTTATAAAGAGCTATATAGGCAAGGTTGTATTTTTTGACCTGCTTTGAATTTTTCATGTTTTCATTTTGCTGGCTGTGAATCAAAGGAAATATAATCAAACTCTTGTTGAAAGTCTCTCTGAATCTATCTATCGCGCTCTCTCTCTTTCATCCATCTCTTCTATCCCTATTATATCCATAGCGAGACGGACAGATTAAGAGAGGAAGACACAGGGAAGGAGGACACAGAAGCCCGGAGTCAGAGAACAACAGAGGAAGGAGGGAGTGGATTTTCTGTGTTTGCTGCTGTGTGGTTCTGGCTTTGGTCCAGCAGGGCCTGAGGACCCAATGTTGCAGCTCTGATGAAGAGAGCTCTGCAGCCCCTCTCTCCTCTCTCTCTGCTTCCCCTCCTTCCAACACTCTGCTCCTCCAACCAGTTCTCCAGTCCTCACAGTTCCCCCCTGCCTCCCCTCACATTCGCCTATACTTGTTAGCTTTCTCCACACCCGTTACTCCCTCCCTGCCTGTACCCTGCCAATGTGATCCATGTGTTGTGCTCAAGCAGAGACTTGCTGAGGCAGCAGAAAAAGGGAATATTTACAGATCAGTCAGATGGGGTTGAGCTCTCCTCCTACTGCAAACTCAGTTCCTCGTCAATCACTGCTACAACAGCTACTACACACTCAGTCATTTTAGCCACTCTGAATGCAAACACAAACAAACATTTGCACTTACCTACATCTGTATATATTACATACACATACACAGTAGATACACACACTTAACATATGAACACTGTTGCATTTACAACTCTAAAAAAGTAACACTGCACAGTCATTCAAGTTAGGATTTAATTGCTGCTGCTATTTCGACTCCAATATACAGTAACTAATATTCTGACCATTTTGTTACACAACCTCACTGTCATTTAGGGTTTTTGATTGGATTTTATTTATGAACCTACAAAGCAAGCAAACACAAACAATTCCAAGGGATACATGCGATCTAAAAACCAAAACTACACCAGGGTTGGGTATCATTTCAAGATTTTGACTTTGCTTCACTCAAGATACTGCAAAGTTGCAGTACCAATACAAAGACACTTTTTTCATTGTCTTACTTATGAACATGTTTTCTACATATTCTTTTTCATTAAAAATATGCCAAATTAGTAAGTTAATCAGTCTTTCAATGTTGCCAACTGTTAAGCTAATAATAAAGCAAGTACTCTGTCTGTATGTAATGTATGTATGTCCTTCACATATCATGAGAACCACTCATCTGATCTACTTCAAACAACTTGGCAACTGTATTGCTGGGGACTCGAATATTTGCAGTGTCGAATTTGGTGCAATTTGGACACATAACACATTCAATATTAAAATAATGCGAATAAACAAGCAAACAGTGCTCTGTGTAGCAGCAGGACAGGGCTTCAGGGCTCTGTAACTGCATGTCATGAGCAAACCCTTGAGTCTCTGCAAGAGTTGTTTCATGAGAAAATATTTGTGTTTTTCCTTTTTTGTACTCAGCAGCAAAAGTAGCAAATTATTTTATTATTCACTCACAGTACTTAACATCTGTGTACAATAGAATAGTTTCTTTCATGTTGTTAGTGTATATACTCATTCACACCCCTTATCAACAGCATTAATGTTTATATGCGCTGAAGTAGCAATGCTGGAGGCCAAGCAATCAGCCCGTTCTGAACAGGCACTGCACTTGGGCTGAGGACGGCTCTACGCTGAAATGCGTTCATTTTGTGTCCACAATAAAACACATATGAAGATGGATCTGTGAGTGCTGTTGCTTTATCCTGTTGTGCTGCACTTGGACTTGACAAATTTCAATACTCCATTCTGAGGGCAGATTTCAGTCAGTCAATCAAATACTGAGCTTCAATAACCAGCTCCTCTATTCATGCTCTAAAAAAAATCAGCGTCATCCAACACAAGACTAAAGGGTTAAACCTGCTGTCTGAAATGGAGCCTCAACACAACATGTTGCCTCTTGGGCTGATGAAGACATCTATTCTTTTTATCTTCACTCAGGAACTAACACACTTACAGTATGAATCTGTTAGCTGCTCACAGCAGGGATCTAATCAGAGGCACATAAAAGTGTTCGATCAAGGTGCATGTCCAAAAAACTACACCTGCATACATGTGCAGCCTTTCAATTTTTCCTTTCATCAGCTTAGTTCAAAGACTGAATTGATCAGACCTTTGTTTTGCACTTTTTTTCTAGTTGATGCCTCTTCTCCAAGTTTCCGACTACATGCACTGTAAGCCCAAGACAAACTGAAAATCCCACTGTTGTCTTTTTCCTTCTTTCTTCCTCTACTCCTGTTTTCCCCAACTTGTGGATATGTAAAGGATGAATCAGAGTCCCATGAGAGTTTAACCAAAACTACACAGGCAGTGCAGAACACACACACACACACACCAACACACACACACACACACACACACACACACACACACACACACACACACACACTGTTCTGCTCTAAGCAAACAGATGATGCTGCCAAAGAGAGGTGTTGCTCCTGCTAACTCTGTCAGCCCAACAAGGTCAACATTCAAAACACAGGCAGTGGGTGTGTGTTTGTGAATGTGTGCATGCATAAGTGTGTGGGAGTGTTTGTGTGGAGTGTGTAAACAGCATGGGAGACCTTGCCATCCACTTTGTGAATTCTCATACCCAGCTGGGGCAGATCTCCTGTGTCCTGCTCACCCTGTTGCTGTGCTGACGTTCTGCCAACACCCCGTCAATCACACTGACCCAGCCCACCCTCCAGGCTTCACACACACATTACAACACCTTTCTGCCTACCTCCTACCTCCATAGTACCTTTCTCCCTCACCTGCCGTTTAAGGTTAACAGGAGCCATAATGTCAGCAACCTGGCTAGTGTCATGATAACAGTTTGCCTATGCAGCGATGGTGTCACTCAAGGACAAACAGTTGCACTGTATCAGTGTACCTGCCTTGACCTATTCAAAACTTTATTTCATGCATGCATTACATTTAAGATGATCAGCTCACACATATCTAATGTGAAACTCATAGGCTTAATGTCACGCTTTAATGCCTTTAAATAAAACTTAATGCTAATTGGAAATGACACTTATAGTTATCCGTCACTTTAATGGTTTTCGTCTAAACAACTTGTGTAATTTATGTGTAGCCTATCACCAGTGTAGCCAGTAACACGTAGGTCAACCTTCCTGACACGAATTCTGACTGAAGCCAATTAAAGCCTGCTGTGACTCTGCATAACCAATACTCCGATGTCTATGCAGTCATATGCAGCGCTTATAGTCCCCGAAAAATGTGATTATCATATCCTATATTTTTAACCAACAGTTAAACTATTTTTGAACCTTATGTAACATAACCATCCTGACACAGCTCCACAGTGTTGACTTGCAAAAAGGCCATGAGCTGTATTTTCTTCTACACCCTTCAAAAGGATTTATTATTAACACCTCAGTGAATATGCAGTATTAACAGACATCTTGGTATAAACCCTTGTTGCCTGGAACTACAATGACCTGACGCTTCGCTTTTAATGGATGAATATCACGTCATATTTCAAAACAGAAAAAATAAAATATTTTTGAAAAGTTGAAACTCCTGTTTGAAAGCTTGAAATCTAATAAAAAAGGTTTTGCAAGATTGAAACTAAGTTTTGAAGGATTTTATGTTTTGAAAAGATTTTCAAACCTCTACAAACACTATTTTGTATTTGAGTTTTCCTTCTGCAGCTCTATTTTTACAGTGTTTCTTGTAATCAACCTTGTAAGTGTTGATCTAAAAACTGGTGCACTTACGTTGGGAAAAACGTTTTTGAAATTTTGAAACTTGAGTTACAAAAGGGCAAATCTTTATTTTAAAAACTTTTGCAGATGTACATTTGCTCTCATATGGCAGACTGTTCTTTCAGAGCTGAGTTTACAGCACCCACTTTTCAGAGATCTGAGTAGACTTTTTGCATACAGACATGCGTGAAATTCGTAATATTGTGCTCCAGCCTTAGCAGTCTGTAAATCTAAATCTAATAATAAATTAGGGCTGCAATTAACAATTACTTTCATTTTTAATTATTGTGCCAATTTTTTTCTCAATTTATTGATTTGTCCATAAAATGTCAGAAAATAGTGAAAAATGCCATTATAATTTCTTAGAGCCCATAGTGATGTCTTAAAATGTCTCATTTTGTCTGATCAACATTCAAAACTACAAAGAAATTCCTTTTACCATCATGTATGATACAGAAAAGCTGTAAATCTCACATTTGAGAAGCTGCAACTAGCAGTTTGGCATTTTGGCTTAATTAATTACAAACGATTTTTCGATCAAAATAGTTGTTGATAGACTAATCATTGCAGCTCTATAATAAATGTGTTTAAAGTGGCTAACATCCTAATTGCTGCTGTAACTTGTAAAAAGTACTGTGGTCATGCCTGTGGATATTGATATGAGCTTTCACTTTTGTTCGCAATGCACTGCAGAAAAAAGAAGAGTCAAATAAAAACTCAATTTCTCTTGAGTCTGAACAGATTAACCTCATCTCATTCTGCTGCCTGCGTGTTGGGCCGTACATCTCCCTTGTGTGTGTGCGTCTAACTGTCCACTGGGCTTTTGTTTTCTGTTGTTTTTCTGTCTGTCCATCTTTGTGTGTTTCTCATTTGTTTTCAGGAGTGGTGGAGAGGAAGGCCTCATGTAAAAGTTGAGCCAACTCTGAGCCAGACATAAATAATTGAGGAGGGCAGGAGGGGAGAGAATGGCTCCTGCAATATTCATATGTCATATTGACTTGACTGCCAGCCACTCGCCAATGCGCCCAGTACTTATGAAGTCTAACAGATAACTGAGGATGCAATGCTGTGTCCTCCCCCAGCCTCCTCCTCCTACATCTCCCTTCCTTTCCTTCCCCCTGTATATTTTCTCATTTCCAATATGCCACCTCTACTCTTTCTCCACACCCTCCCTCACTCTGCCATCTCTCCTCTTGTCCCCTTCTCCTTCTCTCTGCCACTTCTTTTCATCCCCTTCTCATCTGCTGCCATCTCTCAGAAGAGTATGGCATGCCCATGGGCCAAATTCAATTATAGACCAAATTAAAGAGATGCTTCTCAACTCCCTCAACAGACAAAAGGAACACACGCATGCACTAGACACGCCGAAGGGTTACAATCACACACACAAACACACAGGCAAAGATATTCACTCTACAGCCTGCAAAAGATTGACACAAATCATTGACAAGAAAATGGACAAACTGTAAATTCTTTGAGTGCAACCTTGAGTTCAGCCCCCTCCTGAAATGTTCATTGACAGAGCTTTCCCACTGTTGCTCACTAAAAACCTGCCCTTTCTGGCTCTCCATCTCTCCAGGCCCCTGATGCAGTCTTTAATTAGCCATGGTAATGGTAACATAGCTGTGAGTAAGTAGCCAGCCGCCTGAACGGTCCAAATCTGGGAGGACCATCTGATGAATTAGACAGTAAAGCAGGAAGAACCATCGTTAGTACCAGCCGTCTGCATTTTAGCATCAGCCGTAAAATATCAAATCCTCAAAAAGAGTTGGAGTGTTTCTGAGGTCAACCAATTATCGAGCGCTGCAGGCTACACTGGCTGCCTTTCAACGTGATTAGATCTGAACCCACCAGAGGACATCCGGTCCACTTGTTCTCTTGTATAGAGAGCTGAGATTAAAAAGCTCAGAATGAAATAAAAATATTATTTGTATGCTGTAAATTCATCGTATGCTGCTCTTAGCAGGGGAAGACGGGGAGAGCTGGACAGAAGGGAAAGAAGGATTTTGATGCGAGGAGAGTCGCCTGCATCTTCCAAAACAGCCTCAGGCTGAAAGCAGCAACGAAGAGACCAGAGATTTAAAAGAATACTGCTACTGTTGTTAACACTACAACATCAATTTTGGTGATTTGCATGTTTTTACTTGAAGGTCTTTAATAAGCTGAACAATTGTCATGACCCCTGGGACAATAAAATTCACTGAAAACCTATAACAACATTTGTTAAATGCATAAATTGAAAATGAGGCCACTGCATAACGTTCCTAAAAACTCAACTTTTTAATAATGCAAACTAGAAAGAAACAGAAAAAAATAGATCATTCCTATTCCTATCATTCCCTCATCAGCATGTGAGAGAAAGAGACACCATAATATAATATAAAGATTCAACGCTTATAACTCCTGGGGGACTACACTAGTATGACCTTGGTGTTAATGTATGTATAGGGGACGATGCCTTAAGTCTTGTGTTGTGTGTGTGTGTGTGTGTGTGTGTGTGTGTGTGTGTGTGTGTGTGTGTGTGTGTGTGTGTGTGTGATGGAACATGGCAGGGAGTGGTGGTGGGTAGCGGGTGTTGCAGTACGTCACCTCTGCTCTCCCTGGGGATAAAGTAATATTAATTCTCCAAGCTGAATAGATACAGCCTGGGGGCTCAGACAATACATGGGAACAACAAACAATTCACACACCATACACACCAACTTGAAAGAGCCATAAACCACCAACCTCCCACACTGTCCTTACTGAACCAGGCCTGTGACATTACTCTGCACCACCGCGCAGTTAATCACACAAACATACACACATACACACACACTATCAATTTGTGGAGCACAAGCACAGTGCAGTAATAAATATGTAAATAACCCCACAGTTTGTGCCTGTGTGTGTGTGCTGGAGGAAACAAATGCATAGTACCCACAAGGAGAGTAGGTGTAAGCTTTTATGTCATCCTGTATTGAGATGACACACCCAACAATGCACAAGTTCGCACTGAGCACACACACAAAATGACCTATCCATGACAGGAACTGTGTACAGATGGATCAACAAATACAAATGGATCAATCGGAGAGCAGTGCATCCCCCTTGCCACCAAACCTTACAGACACATACACACTATCACACTATCCATGACTGTGACAGTGGGATGGGAGAGGGGTTGTCTATCATTGTCCTGTAAGGGGATATCGGAGCTGATGTTGGCGACTTATCCACAGTCTTCATAATCCATTGTGTGTGTGTATGTTTGTGCGTGTGTATGTTTGTGTGTGTGTGTGTGTTGCCAACCAGGCCTGGTGTTGTTGATAAGAGCTGAGGGCTTAGTCCTCAGTCACAGGGACACACTCAGAGCATTAATGAGCCCACAGCACAGAGGAGAGCCTCTGCCAAAAAGGTCTTTATCAGCCACTAGGAGCCTGTGTGTCTGTGTGTGTCTGTGTGTGTATGTGTGTGTTTGTGTGTGTGAGAGAAAGAGTGAGTGAGTGAGTGAGTGAGTGAGTGAGACACAGAGAGAAAGTGGAAGGGGATAGTCCCTGTGTCCTCATATGTTTTTGGTTCCCCCATCATTGTATTTTCAGAAAAAAAGATATTTGTGATCAAACACATTCTCTCCACATCCACCCGCGCGCGCACGCACACACACACACACACACACACACACACACACACACACACACACACACACACCCCTGGTAGTGGGTATAGCCTGAAGGTGAGGCTGGAGGTTGAGATGCAACACACAGCAGTTCTGTCTGAGAGGGTGCATCCATCACGCAGACAGCTCAGTGTGTATGAGTGTGTGAGGGAGTGACTGTGTGATTTCAGAAGTTAGTTAGCTGGGTAACAGGGTGATTTTGTTATCAGGACAACCAAAGCAAAGCGACAAGGTGACTGAATTACAGGATTATACTGTTGTCAACACGAGGTGATGGATAAACATCAGAAACAAAATGGAGACATGGACAGACTGACAGAAGACAGACAAGGTGACGGGGAAATGACGAGGAAATGTTTGCATGTCTGTCTGACTGTCGCACATAACACAAGGACAGTGAGTCTAGTCCCACAGTTCTCATATACACGAGTACAAGAATAAGTGATGAACACTTCAAAGTGTACACAAAGCAGGCAGGAAGAACATACTCACCTATGTACGACACTACAGAAAAAAAACAGTTGTCAGCTCCAACTTTCTGATAAATGGTTTTTCTTCCACTCTCCGTGATTTGTCATGTTTCAGTAACCAGCAGGCACTCCTTTCATCTGCAAAAGGTACAAAGCAGAAGGAAGGATGGTGGCATCAGGAGAGGTGTCTGGTGAGCACCCCTGAATTTTGCTCATCATTTACTTTTGAATAACAAATCAACAAAAATCAAACAAACAGCCAATCAGTCAGTCATCCATAAAGAGAGAGATGAAGGGGGATCAGGCGGAGGGAAACTGGAGAGTGAGTTTGAAGTATTTCAGGTTTAAGACTGTGCATTAAGAATTTATAGGATCTAAGAGATGCTGGTTTGAGATTACAGCAAGGGAGAGGTTCACTCAGCTATAGAGTGTAACTGGTACTTGGTAGGGGAGAAACTGCAGAGTTGGGTGTACCATGACATTGGGGGTATCTATCACAGAATAGCGGGGGGTAGAAAAACATTGTTTATGAAAAAAAAAAAAGAATTAAGTCATCCTTTAACAAGACTTTGACTGTAACAAAAGCTTTTAACACAGTTAGCTTTGCAAAGAGGGGTCATACTAGGCCACATAATGATCAGCAGAGTTTGTCATATTTAACATTAAAACCATCTAGCTGAGGGTTTTTTGGCCAGTGTACCTTCAATTTGAGTACGGATGAGAAATTCTGCTAATTGTCATTCAACCCAAGATGTCCCAGACTGCCAGATTGACAACTTACTGCTAAACTCTTCCTCTGCTCCGCTCGTGTTCATGTGTTCTCACGCAACTACACACACACATTTACACATTCATACACACACATATGCAATGCCTTATTCCTTAACGGAGCTGCGCTACTCTTGTACCTTTCACGTAGATGTCCTTTGAAGAACGAAGACAAGGAGGATGACTTAAAAAAATCCAGTATACAATGTAGAGTGTTATTGTGCTTGCACAGTGTGTGAGTGAAAATCATTAGTAGCTTGTTGATATTTATGATGGTCTGAAATTGTAGCAGTGGCACTCATAATTTTGAATGAATTCAGAATGAATATAGGGGAAACTAAACTGATGTTACTTAAAGTTACTACAAGGGACTTTCCTTACCACCATTTGTGTCATAAAGATCTTGGCTTGCGCACGCATTTGATTTGAAAGCGTGTGGAAGAAAAACACTACTTATTATTAAATGCTATTTTTCTTTTTTAAAACACAGCTGTATGGCTTTAGCTATCAGGTAATGCATCTATCTATGGCTATGTAGATTAATGAGATTAATAATTAATAATTGACTAAAGATTCATAATTGTAATATGTCAATGGTAAAACAAAGCAAACTTTGTCTTAGTACCGTTCATACACCTAGGTCACATGTAAGGTTGCATTCACACCAAATCCGGCAATGCAGGGATGTGCAGAGGTGTAGATGTGTTTGTGCTTTAGAACATAACCACTGTGAAACAAAAATCAGAAAATAATGTTTTATTTCTCAGATTCACTTATTTGTTCTCGCTACACTGCTGCTCCCTCTCTTCATTCACTCTCTAGCTCACTCAACCACCACTGCTCTCTCTTTCGCTAGTACTCTCTACTCACTCCCGCTCCATGCTACATGTAATGTGAACCTAGGCTTTTCCGGCACATAATTCGTTTTGTCTGATTTCACAGGCAATCTGACCCGGTGGTGAGCATTTATAATAACTATATAGAAATGGTCATTCTTCTTGCTGATGGTCTTGTCTGCTTATGTGGGTCATATAGAGGCATCAGAGACACCATGAGACTGTTTTATAACCAGTTAAAAGTTCAACCTGATAACTTTGTATGACGGACAGAATGAATGGCAATGCAACAAGTATAAAAAAGTCTTACATATGAAAATAAGACATTTGAAGGAACAGTCGAAGTTCCTGCCTGAGAACATCAAGTATGCACACTCTCATAAGAGACCAAGATTACAAAACAGATTGTGTCTGTACTCTTGTAGTCTGCATACAGACATAACACAAAGACACACATGCTCACATAACATGTCTGGTTCCTTAAACAGCATGTGTCTGCTTCCCTAGCCCTGGAGTAATAGCAGTCATTACTGTGCCCGAGCAATGTGAGCACACACTTTCTCTCTCTCTCTCTCTCTCTCACACACACACACACACAGTGTCCAGCATGTTATTACAGCAGCAGTGTAGCTTATTACTCTGCCTCAACACCACTCAATTATTCAGCCTGAGTCCACGGGGAAAGGAGAAGCAGCTCAGTGTGCTACTTACAACACGCCTAAGTAGGCCAAAGAGACTGAAACTAAAGTATGACACACAGACACACCACATCACCACCGTACAGACCATGGTAGCTGGGAACTCCATGTAC
This sequence comes from Euthynnus affinis, assembly GCA_029490765.1. NCBI lineage: Eukaryota > Metazoa > Chordata > Actinopteri > Scombriformes > Scombridae > Euthynnus > Euthynnus affinis. The sequence goes on from CM055848.1 coordinate 10,984,862, forward strand.
AGAAAATACATTTTAGGACACAGTTTAGCGATTCAGTGTGCGTATGTGTAATGGTTGAGTCACTTTTCATGAACGTGTGAAGTCACAAGAGGCCAAATAAATCACTGGCAGGAAGGACAATTAGCAGGCTAAAGCTCAACATGGCCTAATTTTGACTTCACATGAGTGTAACATTTGTGGTTGTGATTAGTTCACAAATGTAATACAAAACTGTCTTCACCATTACAATATTTACCCTCCATCGCTCTAAGAACAGATATTTCTTCTTACAACATTCCTGTTGATGCTCCTTAATAGAAATAAAACTGGTGCATCCCCAGTCATATATATGTGTGTTGGCTTACCTACACACACACATACACACACACACACACACACACACACACACACACACACACACACACACACACAGAGGACAATACAACCTTGCTGATCCCCCAGTATTTTATTAAATACTTTTACAATCTTGTGGAGGAATACAGAGAGAGGAGGCAGAGGAGCTGAGAAGAAGAGAGAGAGGAGGGAGCAGACCTATTTTAGAGTGAGATTAAGCAGAGCTGTGTTGAAATAGAAGCCCTGACTGACCAAGCCATGATCTGGGGACTTATTAAAGACTCTTATTAAAAAGTTAGGAAGGCCCTAAGTACCTTACAATGGGGGGGGGGTTACACAGCGGAGGGGGTGATGCGTGTGGCAAAGAGAGGACTGAATTTAGCTCTTCCTTCTTTACTGTTTTCACCCGTGCACACACACACACACCATGACCATCTCCCTCTCCGCTCATCTCTGCTGACTCCTCCTCACTCTCCAACCAGGTCAGCTAAATAAAGTCCACAGTTTTAGCCTAATTTCTGACAGCCTGAAGACTCCACACAAACACATGGCGCTAACACGCAGGCACACACACCCAACTCACATGCATTTACAGACATCAAGTGCCGAGTGTCAAGTTATAGATTTCAGAGCGAATCCTTTTTCCCCTATATTGCTTAGCAGTGTGCAGCACGGTCGTTGAGCATATCACAGCCCAGTGCAGGCTCATTTGGTCCTGTGTAACTGCAGAATATCCCGCAGAGAGCAGAGGGAGTGCTGTACCACCTGCTTATTGATCAGTTAAAAGATAAGGCTTGCTAGAGCTAAACATCTGACGCCAAGGGGAGTGTTGGCGTAGTCCTGCCTGTGTACTTTCCCTGGGACCCTGGGGATGCGGATCGAAGACCACAGTGTGTGTATGTGAGTGTATTTGTATGAGATATGACATTACATTAAACAATCAGTGAGAAAAAAGGTATAGCATATATGCATACGTTTTCCTTCATTGTTTTGCCCCTCTTTCTCCCTCTCCACTAAATATTACATATCAGCGCTTTGTCCTTCAAACCAGAGCAGGCAGGAAGCATAATGGATACCATGGCAACGAGACAGCAAAACAGACAGCACCGCTTGATCTGAGTGAGGATGGATGGATGTATGGATTGATGGGGTTTTCTGAGAGGGCAGCTGAAGGGGAGATGGACTAGGAAGGTATGTGGGTGAAAAAAAAAATCTGTTCCTCAACACTAGTTTTCAACACATTTCCTCTTTACGTGCATGTTTGACAAAGACAGGGACACACACACACACACACACACACACACACACACACACACACACACACACACACACACAGACACACACAGACACACACACACTGTCGAACTTCATTTTCTTGGCAGATCTGCAAGACTTTGAGGCATAATGTGAGCCGGTGCTTTGGTTTAATAAGGGCTCTGTGGGTTTTTCTTTACAATTTCCAAGTCTCAGCTATCAAAGTTAGTCATTAAACATGTACAGCCCACAGATTTCAGCTGGATTCAAGCCAACAAAAAGCATGCAGATATTCCCAGTCACGAAGGTTTTGGCATAAAGTCTATTTTGTGAACCTTAGCTAACAGCATGTAGAGGCTGGCATTGAGGTCTGCTCAGATGTTAGGCTGCTTTCCCACGGCAGTAAGCTGGAATTATAATGTCAAATTTAAAACAAACGTCACAGAAACAAACGTACAAGGACTAAAGTGAAATTATTCTAATTTATTCCAGGCGTAATCCCTCATAATATCCCTAGTAAGTAGCTGTAAGCAGGCAGATGCACATACACTATAGGCATTAGTGCGTGTATGGGAGACTGATTGTGAGTATAAGTCCCCTTTCTCTTGAGTAACCAGCACTAGGAATATTCAGACCATTCTTTTCTTGTTTGGACAGATGAAAGAGGACAAAAACAAATTAAAAAAACAAACATTTATGGAAAATAAAACAAACTATAACTTGTAGCATGTTTGAGCCTAACAAACTAGAACTTCGAGCAATTTTTACCCTGCCAGGTTTGTGCTCTAAGTGCTAGCATTACATTTGAGTCAGTGGTAAGCATATGTTTCTTCAAAAGATAAATATAATGTTTTGAGAAACCCAGAAGGTTGTGAAACACTTGCTTGTCTGGTGGTACTTCAATCTATAAAAACTAACCATCTGAGACTAAATATGACTTTCACTGCACAATAAAAAGACTAACATCTACTATCTTTATTTAGAAACAGCACTGCAACTTGAGAAAATCTTTATCTTGTAGCAGAGAGAATTTTTTTTTATTCACATGGTTAGAAGAGCAACAGTAAGTGAGGGATAATCAATGAGTAGGTGTGTGTTAAACAGTTTTAAGACATGACATGGAGGCGAGGAACCACCCGACACGAAGCGGTTCTCCCTGAAGTGCCTTAAAACAGTTCAACGCACACCTACAAGTTGATTATCCCACTTATACCATGGTCATTTGCCAACAATATAAATTTTTTGGTGAAAGTTTTGCACTCAAAATCAAAAGATTATGAAGCAAGAGCTTATTGTTGTCATGACATATTGCCACACTGTACTCACCGGCGGCCTGAACCGAAGCATAAAATTCACATGAGGTGTCATTAAGAACGGCAGAGTATGCCTTAAAATCACAGTTCTTTTGTTTTTGGTAGAGAAAGTCTCTTAGTATATTAATTGCCTATTTTGTTGCATTTTTGTTTTTGTATTAATCTCATCCTTCTCTTCTTCATTCATTCCTCATCATTTTCAGCTCTTCAGGTGTCAGTTTTTCACTTGGTGTCTTTCTTTTCTTTTTCCTCTGCTGCATCCCATTCTTCAAAACTTCAAATAAACCAGAGCTGGTAGTATGGTTTAGTCTAATAAGTTTAACATATAGTATGTTTTAACCTAATAACTAGAAATTGCAGCCTGTTTTAACCTAATAACCTATAATTAAGCATTTCAATAAACATTTTGTTGCATGTTTTAGCTTAATAAACCATGATGTAGCCTAATAAATTTTAATAATAAACTATAATTTAGCATGTCAATGAACAACATTTTGTAGCATGTTTTAGCTTAATAAAGTTTAACATGAAGCAGTTAAGTTTTAAGCTAATAAACTATAATTTAGCCTATCAAAAAATATTTTTATTAGGTTTTAGTCTTATAAACTAGAACTTGTAGCATGTTTTAGTATAATAAACCAGAACTTTTAGCATGTTTTAGCCCTATAAACTAGAACTTGTAGGATGTTTTAAACTAATAAGCTATATGTTAGCATGTCAATGAACAACATTTTGCATTAGCTTAATAAACCAGAACTTATAGCATGGTTTACCCTATGAGTTAAATAAGTTTAACACTAGTCTGTTTTAGCCTTATAAACTTTAATTTAGCATGTCAATAAACATTTTGTAAGATGTTTCAACCTAATAAACTATAATTTAGCATGTCAATGAACATTTTGTAGCATGTTCTGGCTTAATAAACCTGAACTTGCAACATTTTTCAGCTTAATAAACCAATAAAGTTACTTGTAAGAATGTTGTAGCCTAATAAAATTTAACCTTTAGTATGTTTTAAGCTAATAAGCTAATTTATAACTAGCATGGTGTACGTTAGCCTAATAACGTTAAACTAGCTACACATTACAGCATGTTTTAGCCTGATAAACTATAACTTGTAGCATGTTTTCACCTAACTCAGTTCATCATTCTTAAATGAGAAATATGTTCTTTAAAAATACTAAAAATAAATAAATAAATAACTCATAAATCTCACCTTTAGCCGTCCATGTCCATTTTCTTGAGCGTCCTTTCCACCTCAAGCTGGTTGCCAAGTCCCTCCTGCTGTATTCAAGAGACAAATTCATTGCAGCTGCAGCTTGGAGAAGCACCTTCCAGCCATTACGTTATCTGAACTGTGTATTTTATAAACTACAGACACAACTATTGTTTTAGCCTTGGTTGAAAGACCCATCACATCCATGGTTCACTCACTGATTATTAGACCTCTTTTTCGCATGCGCGTGTCCGGAGCTTTCCACTTGATTGACAACTCCCTCACTCTCTACCTGCATCTCTATCACTCTTCTTTTTCCACATTACAGTCACTGAAAGTTATGGACAGCAAGTATTCATATAGCTCTACATAATGTGCATATTATTGTACATGAATGGACCTTGATACCGTCATCGTTCTTACTGGTACATTGAGTTACTGCAGGTGACCTCAGGTAAATTCATAATTCCATCATGGGGCTGCTCAACTTCAATCTGAGATTATGTCTAATGAGGATAATTTACTGTAAAACACCTGTGTGGGTGTGTAAAGCAGGGCTTCTAAGGCTAATTACAGCTCTCAGCTGCCAGCAAGCATGCACTGAGGTCCATTTCTATGATGAAGTTGCCATCATCCATGAAGAAGGTGATTTTCCTTCAGTCTGTAGCTCTCTAGTCCCATTTTGGGTAGACTAACACTACCTCACATATCTCATTTTGGCATTTCATCATATTTTTGCAGATGCTATAGGTGGACAATTTGCACTAGCCATTATGCAAGAAAGTGACAAGCTACACAACTCGTTCTAGGTACTGCCAACTATCATTTGTAATACCAAAAGACACACTAAATGACATAGATATATAAAATGTATCATGTAAATTTGATAATTCTCTGAGATGAAAATGTGGTGTCCTGCTTTCTCAAGAAATACAGATAGAAATAGAGCCTGTTGAAGCTCCTATCTTACAGCCATACACTGTATACATGAACAAAATTAAACCTTTTACTTTTTAAAGTTAACTACAAGGTGTAGATAACATGATTGTTGAAGGTGTTCTTCTGAAGTGGAATCCATCAAAACACACCCACTGTGCTTGACGGTTGTACAGTACAATAGGTCTAAATGCCCAACCAGGTCCGTCACAGTTTGATGAATTTTGCTGACATTGACTGACAGCATTTTGGTCTGAGTTCTTCTCTCCCATGCTGTCCTGATGGATTCACGGGGATCACAGAGGAGGTGAGAGGAAGAATATAATGCACCGATGCTCTGACAGATACAAAGACTGAAAAAGGCCTGTTTTGGTTTCTGTGTAGCCTACAACAGTAAAACACAATTTTCTTATATTTTCAGTGTCATCTTTAATCTAATCCCAGTGTCATCAACAATCTTTAATCTCACTTTTTCACCACTTGTCCTTGAGTAAACCATTACATGTTGTTCATTTTTCTCACAAGCCCATAAAAAGAACTTGTTCACTATCTTAATATGCTTACCCTGAGTTGTGACTTGATGTATGCACTCAAACACTGAAAGCTACCGGTGTCAAAGCATCTGGGGAAGACTGATGTAAACCATTTCATCTCATCTCATTTCCACATCCTCTAGTCCCCCTCTGCTTCTGCAATCTTCCTTCCCCTCGTTCCCTTCATTAGATTGCACCCCTCTCCTTGTTGAAAGACCGACAAGAAAGCTGGTTATTCAAATTTAAATCAACACTGACAGAGAGGCAAATGTAAAAAAGAGAGAGAGAGGTAAAGAGAGCTACAAAGCTTGTACCTGACGTTGTTAGTATTAATGTGATTCCACTGCGAGGGATGGGATCGATGCAGTCAGATGAGGGACTGTGTTAACATCCTAATCTCTAATAGCATCAGAGCAGCCAGACTATAAAAACCTCTACCAGTTCAACCATGAGTGTGCGCACACACATACACACAGATACACACACACACGCAGGCACTGATCAAGATGATAAGACAGACGGAGAGGACACAAGGAGCCATTAGAGGAAGACCTGTACTGTGTGTTGAAAGAGAATACCCAGATAGCCTCGATGACCCCTTGCCAGACTCTTACTTCACAGTGGTTCACATAACAGAAGCACAGTTCTAAGGAAAATCCCTGAACAAGTAAAATATGCCAAAAATATTATATTATGGGCCAGAAAGTGTCTTTATAAAGGTTTGTGTTCATTTTTACCTGCCTGCATCATAATTTTAAGCTTTTTTGAGTGAAGCATGACTTTCTCTCTCAGGTTAGCATTGTATGTCTATAATGCAGACATTAGCTTCAACATTATGTCTAATTTGAGCTGCAGTACACAAGGTTTCTATGTCAGGAAGAAAGTAGTGTGTTATCAGCCTACTTAGGTCAGACGAGACTGCAACAAAGAAGAACAACCCCGCCCTTCCCGAGCACCACTGTTTTGCCCTATTTGCTAAAAATAAAATGTAGTTCCAGGTATGCTCAGCGGGGAGAAATCTTCTTCTCAGTGCATAGGAAGTGACAAATTTACACTAGCAAGTGAAACACAAAACTTTCTCTTAGACAGCAGAAAGAAATGGCTACATCAAGAAATAGCTGTATCCTCAACAATGTCCACCTCCATTTAGACATTTTAGTCTGATGTGTGTGCAGTTTTGCTAACCTCAACAGGTATTTACATACTTTAACTGCCTTTTTAAGTTGTACATTATACACATATATTTTATATTTTTCATGTGGAACATATCACATTGTAAGATTTATCTACAGCTAACATTGGCATGCATATTGCTAAGATTACTCCCTGACCTAAAAAAGGTTTTTCCATTGTCCCCTGGCCTGTTTGAAAAGCTTTTTGTTGATCAAAGTTAGACAAAGGCAGAAAAGAAGAGGCGATCTTTATTTCTCCATGGGGCCCCATTGCTTTAAAACATTCCAAATCTAATTTTGACTCATTAGTAAACCTCTGGAGTACTTCTGTCTCATACTGCAGACACAACCTCCGAGACTTGCATGTGTGCGTGTGTGAGACAGCATCTTTAATTACCCAGGTAACACAGCCAGATGCTCCATCACTCTGGCAATGGCACTGATTAAAAGCAGTAAAATATTCATTTCAATCAGACACCCACATGCCACATGTATAATTAATGCACAGCGGAAGGACACAGCAACTTTTACCACAACCGCACACACATTTTCATCACCATATTCCCTCTACATGCCGTAGCCCAGCTGCTGCATGTGTATTTATGTGTTTGTGTGTGTGTCGGTGCAGATCCAAGAAATGGAATTGTGGATGAGCCACTTCGAGCAACACTCCACAGGGAGGTCAGAGGGTAGCCGGGATGCATTCTGGGACATCATTCAGCCACCTACACAGCAGATGTGTTGGGTTGCTCTTTCACTGCCCTGACTCTCTCTGGGAGTGTTTTTGTTGGGGAAACAGCATCTTGAGTTTGCCGTATACTGCACTTTCTGCTTCCTCTGTTGTGGGTGTGCTATCTTTACTGCTATTTCTCCTACTTTTCAGCAGTGCTGTACTTGTCAATACCTTGAAATACCTGCAAGCAGTTTGTCAGAGGTCTCAGAAGCGGTCTGATGTCTCTAGTGGGTGGGAGAATATACAAACACAAAACAATCTGTGACTCAAGGTGAAGTTACAGACATAGACATAGACATCTGATTTCTAACTCACTTCGTGGAACAGATTTCTTCTACGCCCAGGGCTACACATGACACAGAAAGGGACTTTCTCATCCAGCATTGTTGCAGAAATATGTTAAAAATCAAATGTTTGATTTAAATGTAAATCACACCAAAAGGAAGCTCTCGTTTCTTTTCTTCTCTCCCGTCAATCCCCCTGGTTCCACTTTGTCTATTTTCTATTTCTGTCCTTTCAATCCATCCGACTGCTGTGTCTTTGTTTTGCTTGATTAAGCCCTCTGTCGCAGTATTGTTTAGACTCCAGCAGTAGGCTACAATTACTCAGTGCAGTGTGTGTGTGTGTGTGTTGTATCACACTCATTACAATTACCTCTGGGTGTGAGTGTGTCATCTGTTGCCTGCTCATGTTCCAATTTCTCTCTGAGTGGTGAGGGAGTCGCATCCAGATGCTTCAATGTGCACACGACAATGTGACAAGGAAATGGGAAGTCTCCGTTAGAATAAATGGGAGCTGAGTATCCAAGAATCCTGAAAAAGGTCATATCTGTCAGAGCAGGGAGAGCAACATCTTTACACATTTTTATCGAAACTTGCCTTCAGGAGCAGAAAGTAAGAAGGCCCATGTGCTAAAAGGGTTGCTGTAATGCTCTTTTAGTCCACCGAGATAAAACAGACTCTAGGATTGATCTTGTAGTCAACAAGCAAGAACTTGTAACAGTTGGCAGACATTACAAAAGCTCTGCAGTGAGGCCGACTGATGGGAATTCTAGTAGCTTTTATTTGATTATGACCGTCTTGGTATAATCTTGTCTATGCGATTTCCAAACTTTATATCTGTCTGATCAGCTGTGAGAAGCCAGTGAGGACTTTCCCCTGGAGCCTTGCATCAATGAGTAAGTGCTGTAGCTGCCAAACACTCACACAAATACATATATGAACACTATAGAACAAACTGCTAAATTGGTTGGTTGGAGTTTTTTGATGTTTTTATGCAATATCACACAGGCTCATAATTTCCTCTTACTCTCACACACACAGTGTACATATTAAATTGTGTTCCCATAATCCTTATTTCTGTTGATCATACATGTACCTCTTTGATTCATTTGAATTTTAGCGGGTGTTACAATAAAGAAAAAACAAAATAACACTTTTTTCTTCCAAAGTTTTTATTTTTTTGGCAACCAATTTGGTTATTGATATGCGAAAAAAAAACAATATTCACCTTGGCTCTTTATTGCACACTTTCATACAAATCCTATTTTTCTGCCCACTTTCTCTAATATACCTGTAGACAGTGACTCTGATAAAGACCTATCCTGTTTGCAGTTAAATAAAGCTTCCACTGACTGTTGACTGATGTTTTATAAGCTGATGCATGCTCATCTCTTAAGATGCATGACACAAATAAAATAATTTATCCCAAATGAAAACAGAGTAGTACCCTTTTGATTTCACAGTATAACAAGTGTGCAATTTGTTTCAGCACACACACACTCAAAAGATTACCAACACACAAAAGATTACCGAGATATGAACCATAACTGCCCTCCCCTTGTCATCGAGCGACTGTGCTTGCAGGCTGTTTCTGTAAATGAGAATGTTTTTCTCAGTCAACAGCCTTGTTAAATAAGATTTTACAAAATCCCATGAAAGATTTCTCAAAGCTTGACGGTGGATATTGGCATTCCTGTGCAGAAGATGGTGTTTTAAAACCTGCAAACAACTGAGCATAAATTTACACCATTAAGTCCCTCAGGCTAGAGAATGCATAAGTGCTGTGTGTGTGGCATGAGAATGCAGTAGTCATAATGAGAATGTAGATGTTCTCTGCCCGCCATGGACGACGCCTCCAACATGCATGCACAAAGTGCTTACTCTCGTCTGTTGCCGTGTGTCGATGAATAATGCACATATTAATCTTGAAATGTATGGAAGCTTTGCTAATCAGTTCAGCATTTCCCCATCCGAGGTTATCTAATTAAAGTGGCATCTTTGTAGTCACTAGGCATTGATAACATTCCCTGAAGTTCAGTCAGTAGTAGTTGCAGTAGAAAGAAAGATGAGGAAGGGTCATTGATTTTTTTTCTTCTCCTATTTAATTTGTTGACTTTTTTCCAACATTTTCTCAGTTTAAGATGACCCTATCCGCTTCTTTCCTCACTACCATCCCCAACAGGGACAAACCCTTACCACCTGTGCACCCATGGGCTCTGGATGAAAAGTCTTTTAGCAGCAGTAAATAGTCTGCAGTTCTGTAAATACATCAGCTGACCAGTATAGCAATCACTCACACATGGTAAAAATCAGAAGTTTGTGAGGACTTAACATCCCTGTCAGCTGGTGCTCTGCGCCCCATGCTGTTCCTCAGCAGGAACAGGGGGTGCAACAGCTTTGTCTGAGGTTATGACTGGGACTGGACCTTTGATCTCTTGATCCACGTTTGAGGAAGGCGGAAGCGTAGTCTGGGCAAGCAGAGCTGCAGGCAGTCCGACAGGGCTGCGGGGAAGGGGCTTGAGTGACCCCACTGGCCCTACTCTTCCCTGGTCATTAGCCTTCTCCAGCAACACACGGACACTCTTGGAGAAGATGGCACGAGGGTCAGTAGCAGGTAGAGCAGGGCAAACACAGCTTTCCCTCAACTCCAGTGCCTGGACAGAGACAGAAAGAAGAACAGGCACACAGACACTTTCACATGAGGAAATGTTATAGTTGTGAACGTAGCAGTGCAGCGTGTGTACAGTTTAAAAAAAAAAAAGAAAAAATTGGCCACTTGCCCACCAGAACTAACAACTTTTCTGGCAGAAACCCTGATGCAGTATCATTATATCAGCTACTTGTGTTTTTCTACTTTGCAATAAATACTTCTACTGTATATTTAATTAAAATGCAGCTGTGAACTGAAATGAATGAGACAAGAGGAGAGCAAGACAGACACACAAAGAACGTGGAATAAAGAAAATAAAAACAAAAAGAGAAGAGACCAGAGACAAACAAAGACAAGACAAAGATACCAAGATAAACAGATGTATTGAACTAAAGTGAAACTAAATAGCAATAACACCACAAAGATAATCAGAGACATTAGAGGATGTGACTCCTCTATGTTGAATCAGTCTCATAGATGTTGGATGGGCAAGTAGTAGGAACTAACTGCAAACATCAGCCAGCATTTACAGACTGTCTTACACACCCACATACAACCAACTCATTAATCTCTCACTTAGAATCACCTACAAGACTCTGAGCACATACATGCACTCGGCTTCCCACTCAACGGGCTCTTCCTCTCATGCTACCAGTGGACTTAATGTGCTTTGCTTAAGGATGATGAGTGCACTAGTGGAGGCGGAGTGCCCTCAGAAGAGTTGGGTTAAGTAGCTTGATGCTGTCACCTTTTTGCAAGGTTAAAACCATCACATTATGCTTCACTTTCACCCGACCAAGCTCAGCTGTTAACTGGTTTGTATGTGCCGCTACGCTGGATTGAGCAGTTTTGGTGTGAGGAGGGTATTACAGATACCGGAGCCAAAGAGTTCTCACACACAATGCAGGCCGATGAATCCCAAAACAACCGTCTTCATCATTTCGTTGCCTGTGGCTACAGCCTGGCCTTGCCAGCGACTGCTGCTAGAGGTCAATCTACCACACAGGGTTTCAGTATGACGCACGGGCACATATGTATAACACATATACCCACACAGACACACATAGAACATGTACACACTAAACAACACAGGCACCTGATGGACAATTAGTGGTTTACCCATCTGTTCGTCTTTCGTGCTTGGAGCATCTAACAGTGTACCAACAATCCAACTCACATTCAAGGTTAAAGTCACTGCTGCCTGATACATTGTTAATCTCTCTCTCTCTCTCTGTCTCTCTCTCTCTCTCTTTCTTCTTCTCTCTCTTTCACACACACACACACACACACAAGATATAATGACTTGGGATGCTGACGTTACCATAGAAGTTGCTTCTTTAACCGCTTGCTGATTTCCCTTCTAGCCTTAAGATACAATTGATTGTCTCACCATAGTGCAGGAACATGTGTGAGCCTGTGGGATCGAGCTGCTACCGCAGGGCTGTTTTCTTTCAGGTCCTCAGCTCAAAGCCTCCAAGACATTAAGTTATAAGCAGATAAGCAGATATCCAGGCCCCAGAGTGGCAAAATGTTTTCCTGTCTTCCTAAAACCCTGAATCTTTCCTCTCTTCCCCAAGTCTCTCCTTCCTCTCTGCCCTCCTCTCCATGTCTGCAGGTGGATGTACATGTCTCCAGACGATTCATTAGCTCCATTATGACTCCCTCCAACAGCTCCCAAGCTGCACTGATTCTCCTAAACAATAGACAGGTGTCGGGCTCTCTCTTCATATAGGGATCAAATATACTTTCACTTTAGACAAACAGATCTGAGCTACAGAAATCTGTTTACTTATATAATTTAGCTAAAAAAGTAGCATGAAAAGATATTTTGTTTGTGTGTGTACCTGTGGTACAAGGCGGTCCAGCTGAGTAACTCTGTTTCTGTGTGATGGATGTGTGGACAGCCACTCGGGGAGGGTAGGCTCTCCACTCATCTGGTCTCTGATTTCCATTTGCTGCCAGAACACGGGGCCCGCTCGCACATCTGCACATGCCTTGGAAGGACACACACCCCATAGACTTAGAAACATACATACATACAGTGTGGCATCACTCTGTCTTGAGCTGAAAATCTTTACTAATAACGTAAGGTTAGTTTAGTTTGACAATGGTGCCCCCTAGTGTCCAGTTGAGAAATTAAAGGGCTTGAGAACAGCAGCTATGTTACAGTATAAGTCTGAAATGTTAAAATGCTGAGTAGCCTATAAGGAGTAAGACATGTTTAGACAAGGCTTTAATCATTGAACATAACTGCTACAAAAGCCTCAGTGATCTTTAGTATTGTCATATTGCGTTAAAGGGTACTCCATTTTGTATTGGATTTGCACAAAGGTGGGGAACTAAAAGAAACATTGAAAAAACGATCAAAATCAAAACAGCAGAGGCCGAGATACGCTACCTTTTCGTCACTTGTATGGGTTAATATTGGATCCTACATTTACCATAATACTACTCAGTAGCATCATTTCATTAAGCCTCTTTCATACATAGTTCCCGGTAAATTACTGGGATAACCTCTCAGGCACCGACAGCGATTTTCACTATTCAAGCATGCAGCTACATTCAAGAACATCTTTGTCTTGTGCCTCTACAAACAGGCCATGGCAATGCTGGAGTAGATGGGGCAGGCGACAGTCCAGCAGATGGCAGTAATGCAACCACAAACCACCGTAAGACTCAACAGAAGAAGACCCCGAAACTCATGAAATTTTCAAACTAGGCAGTCTTGATGAAATATGAATTACCATTATGTTACTTCATTGCCCATTTGTCATTTCAAATGTGTTTTGAAAGTTTGTGACGCTATGCTATGTTGAGTCCACATGAAAACATCTTTCGTTAGACAGACGTAACCTTTTAGGTGCTTGTCCCTGTAATGTCACTACAGCCATACCGGCATTGTCCCTGAAATGTTACAAGGTCTTGAGGTGGGAAATTGGCGGTACAGATTTCCCTGAACAGCGATTCTGACACCTGCCAAACCCCACACGTCCAGTTTGTAATGCAGGTTTTTTGTTAAAAGTCTCAAGTACAAGCCAAGATAACGCTGATGACATCACCACAGAGCAAACTGAACTTCATGCATAAAATTGGAGGAGTGCCCCTTTAAGTAATAACAAATGGAGAATGACTTTACCTTGGCAGCCAACTGCAATCCGACTTGATCTGCCTCAGCCTCCAATTTCCTACTGTAAGGTCGGTTGAACATTAACTGAGGGAGAAACAAATGATATATGTATGAGGGTGTACAAACTATAAGATTAGCTAAATTTAGCAAAAGTCAGAGTTTATTCCAGTGCTTTAACTTTCAGACTTCAGACAGATCTACAATAGCAATGGCATTACAACATATGGTAAAATTGTGTTGCTTCCATGTCAGTGAACATTGTATATCAGGTGTGTCAATGTGAGTGGCAACCAGGAAATTGTGTTATACAGGATATATGGTTAACATTCTGAAAAAAACAACAACATAATACACAGTAATGTGTGTCACCTGTGTGAGCTTGTCCTGTACCCACTGTCCCAGCAGTGCCAGGCTGTCTCGAGGACACACAGCCCAGATGGCTGTCAGCAAAACAACGGACAGGAGGTCCACGACATGAGACAGACTGGCCTGTTCTGCCTGGGGGAGGAGAGCAGAGCGATGTGGGATGACAGGGAAGGGGTGACAGGGGAGAAAATGAAGGAAGGAGTAAAGTGAGGGATTTGGGTAAAAAAGAAGGGAATTGGATAGAGTGAGAAAAATAGAGGTAAAAAGTTTTGGGGGGATGAGAGAGGCAGCTGGAACATATCGATCGTTCCCATCTATTTTAGCGAATCTTTAACGCTGTAACAGATTTAGAGGTTTTAACAGCCAATCCAATAGAGCACATCTACTGGGTAATACCGTGCCCATCGATGCTCATTCCCTTCATCTTATTAAAATCTCCTTCAAGCATTTCCTCTGAGGACATTTAAAGTCTTGAAATACCCACAACTTCATTAGACACTTTTTTAGAACAAGAAGATTGGGCTTTTATAGCCGGAGTAAAAACAGCCATCTGTGGAGAATTAATAAAGCACGACAGTGCCCTGGGTCGACAGGACTTTGGTCATCATAGCCCTGACAGGATCAGTAAGTGTTAGGAGTTGACTGTCAGTGAGTCTTCATCACCGGCTGATGCAACAACACTGCAACTGATGCCACTTCAGCCATTACTATACTTCTGAGACAGAGTGGGGGCTGATGATGAATAGTGTATAGTGTATAAGGCGCATAGCTATAGGAGGTCCACATACATATTTTACAGCCTTGTGTGGGAGAAACCTGGAAGACTTCCAGCTGTACTTCTTCTCTCTGTGCCCAGGGCTTCTAAATGACTAAACTTTGTTCTTTGTCATATTTGCACTTTAATTGTTTTCAGTGACTCATCTTCATGGAAAACAAGGTCTTCTGCTATCAACTAAGCTTGTCATATTTGAGAATACCATGCTGCTCTTTGTACACTGCACCAATTCAGACTGAGGAACTATATTCATGCTCCACAGAGCTGACAGATTTCTGTGTTTTCTGCATCAAACTCAGCAGTGGATTTGTGCGTTGTGCCATTTAATCTGTTTGACTCCCTCACACAACTACAACTTGCACTGAATGAATAAATACACATGATGAGAGACTGCTTTCTATATATGAATAAAGTGACAGGTATAAAAAATTGACTATTTTATATCCTCACTTAATATGAGCAGATATTGTCACTGTGCTGTAAGAGTAGGAACAAAATGTGGACTGTTATTGTCTTGTCAAATAAACTGATTGACTCCAAATGGCAGGTAAAGTACTATAGAAAAATCACATGAAAGGTGATATAATCAAGGACAGAAACAAACACAGTCTTCAGAGGGTTGTGTACTTACAGAGTGTCCCAATAATGCATGAGCCATCTCGTGTCCCAGGACAATGGAGAGCTGGTGAACATCTGCCACAGCATCCAGCATCCCAGTAAACATGAACACTTTCCCGTTCTACCCAAAGCAAAATACAGTCAAAATCTGAGCCACAAGGTGTTTACAGATATTCTGTACAGATGTAACTGTCAATCTGTTTGTGACCACCTGTCTCATCCCACTGCACGTGTTAATTATCCCTGTCCAGCAAACCACACCCGCTCTGAGCAACTTACATTAAAAACTCTGTCAATTATTTACCTAATATTCACTCATATTTTACTTTCTTAGCCATTGGTCATGTGAACAGGAAATAAACGCAAGAAAACTATACTTTGAAAAACTAATCCACCTTGTTCAATTGCTTCAATTGTCACAAGGAAACTTAAGAGGAAAAAAACACACACTCCTTCATGTGAAAACCTCCTCACACATAAGTTTAAAGATACAATAATGTGATAATATTGAAAGTCACCGAAGTATCTATTTTTTGTTCTGCATTTCTTTTACTGACTGGAAGGACAAAGGCATTGGTGTTGGGACTTTGCACCACATGGACGGTCCAGGTGACCTCAGACATTTCAGGGATGTCGTTGTTTCTTTGTGCCAGGTGCTGCACCACCCGCTCCACCACCTGGTGACGAGGGTCAGTCTCTGGAACAAACATGTCAGCAAACTCCTCCATGTACTGAAAGACACACAAATAAACAAACATATAAGGAAGAATTTAAATTTGCTTAACTTCTCATATTATTAAATCCCCCCCCCTCCAATCTTTTAACTAAATATAATTTTGCTTGACTCACTGACTCCATGAATCTTCACTCACAAAGAATAATGATAATGATGTTATGTTCTGGGAAGTATGAAGTTGACAGCTCATATTTCTTTACACAAAGATCAGTACAAAAAGCTTCTAACAAAGGAACATCAGTCAATGTTACATATATAACAAACATAGGCTGTGTATGTCAAAAGCATGATTGGTAATCTGATGATCCGTCGTTATCCTATAAACTCCCTCCAAACACATCACCATCATCATGTTTGCTCCCTCCCCTCCCCCTCCCCCTCCCCCTCCTCCTCCTCTCACCGCCTCTGAAGTCAGAGCTGCCAGCTCCATGTAGTTCTGTCTGCTGAACACCAGGAGGCGGGTCCGTCCTGTCACAGGGGACTCATCCAGGTGGGTCAGGAGAAGTAGGGCTACAATTACCATGGCAACTCCTGTCATTGCTGCCAGTTGCCAGCGGCGCTGCCAGGCCCATTCGCGCAAGAGCTGCCGGCGGTTGGCTGGTAGTGCCACCCACCACTTCCTTATACTCCTGTGCACAGAGGGAGGCCACAAGCTCTGAAATGTCTCTTATGTAGCTTAAAGAGCCTCAGGCAGTACATTTTACATCATATACTGCACTAAAGTGGTAAAGAATGAGAATAGAAGGATAATTTGCCAGAAAGTTTGGCATTTAGTAGAAAAAGCAAGTAGAAAAACTCAGTAGCAAAAGTTTCATTTAGAAGTTTAAGAATCCAAACAGACTCACTGAGATGAATTAATGCTTTTCAAACTAACTATGGCCAAGAAAATAGCATCAAAACATGCATAAATTAGGTTCACAACAATCTACTATGCACAAAATGCTCAAGTAATTTTGTGTGGGTGCCCAAGTAAAGTAAAGTAAACAAGTGGGCCAAAACTTTTTGAAGTAGTGACTGAATAAAACAACTCTGTGTTGTTGCAAATAGCTGCAAATACAATTTTAACCCAAAATGAAGCCTCACTGATCTGTTTGTGTTCTGGAGCTTGTGTGCCAAAACCACACTAGACAGTCTAGTCCGGTGATTAATTTTTTAGCAGTTAATCAAGAACAATTAATTAACAGAAACAAGGTAACAATTCCGAAAGTAATTAATTTGCTCGTATTCAAATTACACAATTAATACAACTGTTGACTAAACAATTAGGAATAGGTTCATTATGAGATGTGTGATTAAAGAACACTTTGCCTTCAACCAATGAACACATTTATCGATTCATATATATATGTAATAGAACACTATCAAGAATTTGCCTGTTTTTCTATGTACGTTATCAACTTATAAAAAGGCTCATTTATCCAGAATAATTATGTGTAATTGCGTTTTTACATACACTGTATGTATGGAACATGTTATGACTTATGACTTATTGGTCTCATTGTGTCATGTTAAAGTTTCAATTGATCAATATTGAAAAGGCACCTAACTCTGTAAGACTACAGCTCCACTGTTTCTCCTACCTGCCCAGTATTATAGCCAGGAGCTTCTGCAGAGGTTTGAGCACCATCCATATCAGAGCAGCAGGCGGAGCCCTCACAGGAGCTGAGGTGTGGAAATGGTGTCCGCACTGGAGCAAGACAGGACCAGACTGCGGGGGAGAAGTGATTTTGCGACTAAACTGCTGATAAACTCTCCTAGCATTGCTATGTAATGACAGAGGTGGTCCAGTCGGAGTGGTTCTAATAGGGTGACAGCTGGACTTAGAGGACACAGACCAGCCTGACTTCTTCACTGGACGTCCAGCTTGTTTGCGCACCTCGAAGTTTCGAGTTAAGTGTGCAGAAAGGGAATAGAAGCGACTTCCTTTTAAAACATGAACACAAAGTAAGGCCATAGTTTGTGCTGCGAACTCTTAACTTTCCTGGTTCAGGGGGATAAAACAGCTGCCAGGTCTTTAGTAACTGCAGACGACACCAACACGGTCGTTTATTGTCTGAAAGGGCTGAAATATGTCATTCTAGAGCAGACTGTCCTGTCAGAGCACGTTAATGGTACTTTTTTTTTACCGAGTTAATTTGATAGCGAACAGTCATACCTGTTCTCAGCTGTCAATGTCAGCGCTAGCTCCGTGTAACCTTGGTTACCACTATCCGACAGCCGCGAACGGGCATGTTTGCAACTGCACAGAAAGTTTAATTTATAAATGCTTGTCCATTTAAAAGCCTTTAAATCCCTTTCCAATGTGAAACGCCAACACATTCGACACGGACTGGAGGGAACTTAAGTTGTTCAGGATATTTGACGCGCCTGCTTCCAAAATGAATCTCCCCCAGAAACAACTCCGTGACAACAGTTCCGACCGGCCTGTAATGAGGGTTGGTGCTAGATCGGATCAGCCGAATGGACTATTTGCTAAACCTCGCGCTAACCTTAACTTCTACGCTTAACCTAACCCTAACCTCGTGAGAGTTCGTCCCCCCGGCTTAATCAACCTAGCATTTATCCTGTGTAGAAGTTTTCGCCCTTTTAGCGTCTAGACTGCTGTAGGTTTAATCATAAATATGTATGCTTACAAATATCACATGAATGGATATGAATTCCCGTATGCAGTTTTCCTTTTAATGACAAGAAGGTGTGTGTGTGTATGTATGTATGTATATATATATATATATATATATATATATATATATATATATATATATATATATATATATATATATATATATATATATACATATATATATACATACATATATATACATACATACATATACATATATACATACATACACACACACATATATACATATATATATATACATATATATATACATATAGATAGATAGATAGATAGATAGATAGATAGATAGATATAGATAGAGAGAGATCAAACAAGAACACAAAATATGAAAATATATTTTTATTTCTGTGTTAAAATTACACCAGCAGAACTGAGAAAATGAAAAGCTTTTACCTACATTACACTCTCTCTCTCACTCACTCACTCACTCACACACACACCCCTACAGGGTTTTTGGTTACATGAATTCAATGAGAACTCTACTCACAGTCTGATACTAGATTCATTAAAAAAAAAAAAACTAAATGAGAAAGTTAGTAATACTGATATAAAACTTAAAAGAACTTACATTGAAGTCTATAGTGAGTCAACTAATATAGTATATTATGAGTATGGTCAGATATCTGGTCCATCACAGTAAATAGTCATGTCCAGTTGACAACACAGAACCCAGATGTAACACTGTGCTGTCATTTGTCTCTGAGGTTGTGGGCTGCACACCGCTGTCTGAAGCGGAGTCTCCTGCTCTCTCCAGTGGCCTCTCCTGGCTGATCAGCTGGTCAAAAGTGAGGTCATCTGAGTCCACAGGTCTAGGTGAGATATTTAAAGCCTCGCCTTCTTCCTGGTCAGATGGTGGCTGTTTGGCTATAAAGTCTGAGTGGAAAAGAGCCTGAATCTGGGTGAGGAAGGGGTCTCCCTCCTCCTCTGGCAGGTGCTCCAGGTACCTGGCCAGAGATGACAGCATCTAGAGGGAGGAAGTTCAGTAATATGTAACTTTAGAGTCTTGTAGTCACTGTGAGATAACCGGGTAACCAGCACACACTTCAGGAAGTCACTTCTTCTGGCCGAGAAATACTATATAATCCTCCCTAAAACCACAATTTAGAATAGCTTTATATTTATTGTGCAGATATTTAAGTGGATATTTAAGCAGTCTCATTTAACTCATGGCAATAGTGCAAATAAATAAGTTTTCCTAAAATGTCAAACTATTCCTGTGATTAGACTGATGAGCTATACTGACCTTTTCCAGACAGGTGAGATGGGAGTCCTTCCGGAAAAATCTGTCCATCTGTACACTCCTATCCAGAGTAGAGAAGAAAATTTTAGAAACATAGTCCCATCTCCTGGTTTGTCACAAAAAGACTGTATCAACAATTGACCACATGTGTCAGAATGACCACTTCAGTCTTGTGTGTCACTCACCCAGGTGTTTGAGAGTATTTATGGATGATCCACAGGGCTCTCCTTAATGTTTGTTCCCAGTCTGGAATGTCTTGTGATGACAGGAAGTCGAATCTGTAGGGCAGCTCTGTGAAGGAAAACAAGAGAGAAACTCAGTCAGAGGATAAAATATTCTACTGTATCCAGAAATCACTCATCTACATTGTCAGCTTCAATTCAAAGCTTTTGATCTGAAATGTTTTGAAGTTTTGAGTCTTGCCTTATTGTGTGTTTGTGTTTGTGTGTGTGTTATACATACTCTGTGGACCTGAGGGCTCCTGGCTCTCTTTCACCAACAAGCAGGTAGTTTGAGAGTGGGGGGAGGGATTTGCTGGGTCATATGGGCTCACTATCATCCCTATAAAGGGGGCTCCGCCACGTGAGAAATAACTCTGGAACTGGTCCTGTGTGTTTATATCCCGCACTGAGGGGTTGGGGTGGAAGGAAGGATGCGAGTGGTACCAGCCCACCACACTGAAGCCCAGGGATGACAACACATCACAGGCCTGCGTCTGAGACACTGGGTCCATCTCACACTGCAGACCTGTACTCACACTGTTACACGGCTCTGCTGCACAGATCTGCACCAGAGCACAAACACAGAAATGCTTTTACATAAAATCAGTAATAAAAATATATTGTAAATAAAATCTCTAGTCTTGTTCACCACATTGTTGCTCCCAGCTCCTCCTACCTTTAATACTTTCTCTTCTTTGTTGAAAGTTCCTCCGAGCAGACCGATGACTTCCCCCCTTGACACATGGGCATGCTGAAGATCACAGCATATTTGATCATTTGAGCAACATTGAAGAAAAGAAATATTGCAAAAGAAAGATAATTGGTTGTATTGTAAAGAGTGTCATTCCTTGTAGGTGGCAAAAAGGGGAAAAAAAATCAAAAGCCCAGTTAATTAGCTCATGGTGCAGGAGTCCAATCAACTAATAGTAGAGCAATATAATACAAAATACAAAATTATAGTTAACACTATATATGACACAATACGCAACACAAGAAATGTCTTAAACCATACCAAGCAAGACAGAGGAAAAGGAAATAAAATAAAAATAAGAACAAATTTTAAAAATAATGATTGTAATTAAGCAAATATCTTTAATCTATAGAGTGCTAGCCTCTGGACTTGCTCTAAAGAGACAAAACATACAGTTTGTGTGGTTGTGTGCATACCATGTCCATGATTAGAAGAGTCTCTGCACACACAATAACCTGGAATGGTTCCTGCAAAACAAAAAACAGAGCTTTTTAACTTGATATAAATGATGCCTAAAGACAAAGACAATTAAAATATAGTTGCTGGTTAATATAGTAAGTACTGTACAGTAGTAATAGGATCAATGAGTCCATGTTACATTAGAGATAGATATAATTGTTTAGTTGTTTTTTTTAAAACAGCATTTCAGATGGTCTTTAAAAGACCAAAGAATTCTGGTAAAACTGATATGATACATATATCATGAAATTAATTAACCGTTATGAGGGTTATGGAGACATAACCTCACATTAAATGGGTGTTTGACACTCTCATCCTGCATGATGAACTGTATTACTGGTGACAGAGAGATGAGACAGATGTCACTGACCTGTACATCCTCTCCAAAATACCTGCAGGGGATCAGCTGGAAGGGATCAACTGATCTAGAAGAGGAAGTGACACCTTTAGTATTTACACATTTATAAAAACAAAGATGTTGGTAATTCGGCATGTGTTGTGTCACACTCACCCTCTGTATCTGGGGATCTTGCAGGGTTTAGGCTGCTTCTTCATCTCCTCTCTCCGCAGGGCGAGCTCCTCTGCGCTCAGATGCTGATGTAAACACCATCAACACAGGATCAGAGGACATGCTGGTGTCAATCCACCAGTGAATGTTCATGTCTGAGAGCGTACAAACCTCATATGTCTGTCCTTCCAAGTCTTTAGCGTCACGCCAGTTTCCCCAGATGTCCCTCACACGGCGCTTCCGGGTCCGCTACAACCAATCAGCAGTTAGCTCAAGGTCCAGCAAGCTCACAGTTTGGATATTTGAGTTTAGATGTCAGAACTGAAGGGTTTATGGGTGCCTACCATGCTCTGCAGCCTCTGTGCCAGCTGATAGGCCTCTAGCACATCTTTGCCCTCTTTGTGCTTGGAGCGGTCTACCACCTTTGGGCGATTATACACTGCTTGTTCTAGAAAAAAAAACAATAGAGCTTTAAAGTAAAAAGGGAAGCAAGATTAAAAAAATTTAAAAAATAGAAGTGGAGAAGGCTCAGCAGGTTTACCACAGTTGAAATTGATGGCTCCAATAAGTTCCAGGTAGGTGTGTATTCTCCCAATACAGTTGACGTCACCACAGTTCTTGAGGCCAGGACGAACTGATGTCTTGTTTAGGTACCTGGGCTTGCTCTTCAGCCTGTTGAACAACAACAACGATGATGATGATGACAGTTAATTCTGGCATGTTTGCTCATCTGCAGAGTCACGTTGCAACACTTTACCATTGATCCAGGATGTAGTTTCTGATCTTCAGATATCTTTCAGGGGTCTTGGATGGTCGTCCCTCAAAGAACTCTGGGATGGCTTGTTTCTCATCCTCAGTGATTGTCTCCATGTCCATCTCTATTTCTTGCTCTGGGACTTTAAGCTCCTCCTCCTCTTCCTCCTCCTCCTCCTCCACCTCTTCATCCTGGTCTTCTTCTGGTCTGTCACTCAGACTCTCCTCAGCCCTATCAGAAGGATCTGCAAGGCAGGAAAAATATGAATTTTTCTAACAATCACAAGAGATCATCATGAGGTGGGTTTACATCAAAACAACAGGTGTGAGTCTTACCGGTGCCATCACTGCAGGCCTCTTCCAGCTGTTGTGTTGTCTGTGCGGCGCTCTCAGACTGGGAGCTCTGGCTCTCCTGCTCATCAGTCATATGAGTGTTTGCTGGAAGAAGTGATACAGTCTCTTTGCATTTCTTGTCTAACTCAGTCATACCAGACTCCTCTGAGCCAGGAAGTGAAGATGAAGGCTGAGGACTTTGTGGAGACAAACAGCTGCGGCTGTGTTGTTCCTGTGTCTCAGTTGGACCTGCCTCTTTCTGATCTTGTGTGGGACTGTCTGTCTGGATCTCAGGGTCTGTTGGCTGATCTGTCTTACAGAGCTCAGTTTCGAGCACAGCCTGCGGTTTGCAGTCTGCCTCTCCGTCATCACTCAGGTCATCTGTGATGTCTACGTCCTCATCCTCATCATCAGAAAGCTTCTCTATACGCACAGTGTTTGCTAGAGTGGGTACATGACTGGAGGTGGGCTGAGGAGGTTGCATGTGCAGCACAGGGCCTGTAGAGGGAGCTCCAGCTCCAGGTTCAGATTTAGCCTGAAAAAAAAAGTACAGATGATGGAAGAGTTTGAGAATATGTGCTTCATTCTTATTTCCCAAACCTTCCAGAGGAATGCATTTGGTTTGTGAAAGAGTCTGAATAATTAAGAATTTTAACTGTGCTATAAACAATTTTGAAGAGAGACAATGATTAAGCTTTCATTAACACCTGTGTTAATGTACTTAGGTTATCAGGGTGACACTTTACCTGAAGTTCCTCTATTTAACATTTATAAGCAGTATATAAAGAGTTAACAAATAGTTTATAACACACTATAATGTAGTTGAGAACAGATATAAGAGTGTTTTTTGTGTTTGTCAAGAACTATAACAACTCCTGTGGACACTCATAAGTGGAGGTTGAAACTATGAATGATTATGTAGTAAAACAATGTATTTATAGAAGAGGGTATCAGTGCTGACAAATACTGTATATTAATAAACATTTAAATATATCTACTTACATTATAGTGTGTTATAAACAATTTATTAGATGCTTATGTACTGCTTGTAAATGCTAAATAAGGGGACTTGATGTTAAGTGTTACCAGTATTGGCATAACATGGAGAAAATAAAGGAAAGTCTCACCTTGTGTTTAAAGTACTGTCTGGCATAGCTCTTGACTTGAAGAACAGTGCGGCTGCCCACCAACTTGGAAATCTTTGTCCATCTTCGACCAAACTGAGCCTGAAGAAGAACAAAGCCACCAAGTTATTTAGACAACACTTGGCTTCAAACATTATACTGGCCTGTATCCAGAACACAGTATTTCCCGAGACACGAGGGGAAGCTTACCAGTCCCTCCTCGAACAAGTCTTTCTCCTGTTTGGACCATCGAGAGGAAGAACCCGAGGCTGAGGTCTTTGCTGGAGACCTGAACATCCAACAGAGAGGAGCGTGATGTGAATGAAAGCCAACACAGGAATCAATGTAGTGTGTTCATGTGAATGTTGAAAGAGTAACTGACTTACTTCTTCACTTTGGGCTTGTTGGCATCACTGTGCCAAATATGTTTGGGAATCTCCTCACCTGTCAGATAGTATCTGAAAGTACAGTTCAGGACCAACACGAACACACTGCACAGTACAGCTTCATTTACAATGAAAAGAAACTGAGAGAAACAATAAACCATCGCATCTTAAAATCCAAGAAACTGTACCCAACTGACTAAATAACTAAAACTGAATTTAATTTAATAAAATAATTATTTAGAGTGTCAATGAATAGCCAATTAATTGATTAATAGATCAACATAAAATGAATGGGCAACAGTTTGTTTTTTTAATGATAATTGAATGAAAATTTTAGTTATTTTTTAAGCAAAAATGCTAAATATTCAGTGGTTCCAGCTTCTCAAATCTGAGAATTTGAAGCTTCTTTGTGACATACATGACAGTAAACTGAACATCTTTGATTGCTATTAATAGACAATACTCAACACATTAATTGATGGTGAAAATAATCATTAGCTGCCCTATAATTATCATTTTGTAAACTTTCACAACAATTCCCTCTGTGAAAACCTTTTCTTTCTATTTCTATTTCTGTTATATTCCTGTGTCCCAATAAGCCATGACAGTGTGACAGGAAACCTAAGCAGCTAAATGGAATCAGCCTTCATTAAGTTTATTATCGATGTGTAAAAGGCCCGTTATAGGCATTAGGTAGTTTATCTGAAATGCAATAGAGAGTGCAGAATGGGCACAGTCACTACAAGACAAATTAAATAAATCATAAATCATAAAAATCAACTGAGTTTGTGCCAAGACGTGTGATGCGTTTGAGGTCTGGTGAAAGGATACTGTTCCTCAAGCAGCATCCTCTCTATCACCTCTCTGTTCTCTGCGCTGATGGAGCTGTCCAGCTCCCATGGCTGCACAACACACACACACACACACAAGAGAGAGAGAGAGAGTCAACACAGGTACCGACAGTCAGACTGGAGCCTGCTGAAGGACTATAAGCTTCATGAACTCATACCAGTATCCCAGCGCTGCTCTTCCACGCAGACTGTGCGAACTGGTCCTGAACTAAACCTCCTCCGTCCAGCTCGCTGAAACAGAAAGAAGAGCAGCTTCATGAAGGAAACGCTGGACACACTTACATCCACTGTCTCACACACAAGACAGCCAGTACACAACAACTGGGACAACTGGGTGTCCGTTAACCAGCGTGGACTACAGTCCACAACACCAGCTGACAGTACGGATAGCAATTCGTCTAAATTCGTAAGTATCTTTACCTAACACTGCCATCAAACTCGTCTCCCTCGATATCCACATCCACCTCGTCCTCCATGTTGTTGGATAAACGTAAACACCGGAGAGGCGAGAGCTAACTGGAGGAAAACGGTGTACAGCGTCACTCACAGCGACACCTTGTGGCGGGATGTACGGATTTCTCTAGTTTAGGTGAGGGGTGCCCCCCGGTGCCCCCGCGAGGACAGAAAATGCCGCTAAAGTGCCCTCTACGGTGCCCTCACAAAGTAGAAAACAACATCACTGTCTTAGTTATGGGTACATCAGGATGATGTGCCCTCATGAGTGCCCTTTCAGTGGAAGAACATGTGATAATGCCCTGTAAAGTACCCCCACAAGATGTAAAGCAATGCCCTATGAGTTGCCGTTGTAATAGGGTGAGCTAAGGTTCTGTATGGGTGCCTTCCTAGTGGAAAAAGTGCCATTTAGGATTCCCCTAAGTCTAACATACTGAAATGCGGAATTAGGAGCCATTTCAATGGAAAAAAGGGGATTGAGTGCCCTCTGGGGTGCTCAGAAATCATGATGGCATGATGAGCGCCCTTTGAATGAACAAAAAACATGGTGAAGTGCCCTATAGGGTGCACTATATGGGAGAAAAACATGGTGAGGTGCCTTTCCAGTTAAGAAGATGCTGTGCTCTATAAGTACAAGTGGCCTTTGTGTCAGAAATGAATGTATCCTTTATGTATGCTGACCATTTGGAAAATAAGACACTCTTAAAAACATGTTGTAGTTCTTGCAGTTGCCATATTTCCATTCAACTGATTTTGGTACAATGTTACCCAGTAGTTTGCTCAACCACACCCCATTTATATTGTTCTCTTTGGGTCATTGGGTTAGTGCAGTCTAAGCTGACAACTGCCTTAGTCAAGCGATCATTCTCCATACTGAAGGTGATCGAGACCCAGCATAGAAACAGGCTCTCTGATCTTCTGCTCTATTGAGAGGGACATCCCAACTGACCATAATGGGGTCATTAATATTTACATACCCATGACCAAAAGAATTGTCCTTTTATTTCACCAGTCTTGCTTCTTTCTTCTCTGACAAGATGGCTAATTCTCAAATGTTAATAGTTCCATGTTCATCTTAATTGAGGATGTAGCTGTCATGGAAATCTGAAAATAAAAAACTGACAAAGACCAAGTTGTCTTTTTTGTCTTTTAATTAAAAAAAAAAACCTTGCAAGGGACCAGCATACAGTCACAACAGAGTGTAATTGCAGTCTGATGTTGGTTACAAAGTCTACATACCTTTTATAGACAAGGAGTCTGGTAAACATATCAGAATGTGAGCTGGTGCTGGATATCATCAAAAATAATGAGCACAGATGGTTATATGTTCAAGGTTATACAACATGAGTTAATCAAAAATGTATAATGGTTTGTGTGATGCAGAGGATACAAAGTGTGGTCTTTCCATTACATAGCCTTTATACCAAACATGCATCATTGTTCTCTGCTGATGGGAGTTTATTGAATGCATCAGGTGCCCTTTATATATTTTTTGGCCCCTGCCCTTCAGACAGCCTGAGTCCTGTTCCACCTTTCCACTCATTCACTGTGAAAGGTCAAAGATTTTGTTTCACTCAGGTTTCTTTTTGACATTTGCCAAAATAGAAGTCGTTTTTCAGTGGCAGGTGTTTGATAATTTGTGTTACAGTCATAAATAAATTAGAAACAGGCCTTTTCAGGCCCAGGATCAGCGGGGCTCAACAAACTCTGTTAGACATTTTTTTTTAAACAATTGTTGCCTGAAAAGTAAAAAAATTCAGTCACAATGTACTGATCATTATGTTTAGCTTCTAATCCTAATCAAAGTCCTCTGCCAAAATATTGTGTACTATCCAATATTTATTTATTTTTGATCTCTTTCTCCTCTATATAATACAGCTAAACACTCACATGGGCTCCAATGAGACAATGCAAATGTTTTGACAGCTGAGAAGTTTTGCCTTAAGAAAATATATCATGCACCACAGGTTTCCTGAATAGTGTCCTAGTTTTTTTTTTTAAAGTAATACCCAAGAAAAGGCCCAAAGGCTGAAATCATTTCATGATCCATCCATAGCAGTGAGTGGTGGAAATAACTTCATCTTTTATGTCTACTAGATCAGTTTTTGTTGTTAATGTTTGTCATCCAAAAGTTGATGTTGCAAAACAACACTGCTTTTTTTATTATTGTTTTTCAACCTCAAATGTTACCTCTTGGTTGCTTGACTGTCTCATAATAGAAAAATAGAAAATGTGCCCTCATCTTGTTGTCAGGGAATGATTGCAGACCACAGTTTAACATTTCCACCTTACAGAGACCCAAAGCAGGAGCAGAAATGTCAACTCTCTAATACACTGTCAGTTCTCATGTCTCTGAAAGATGCGAGTGCCATCTGTGTTTACGATATAAAATAATTATCTGCAGTTTCATCACTCTGTCTGCCTTTGTATCAGATTGTGCTCTTCAGAGAAGTTCAGATCTTAAAATCAAACAGAATTATACAAATGTTCCTTTAAGCTCCAAGTCTGAGTGCTGTCAATCACAAACAGGTTAAGTGTTGTTCATATTTAAACAAGCAGGTGATTAAGGCACTGATACTGTACATCAGTGCACATGCTATATAATTTCAATTATATTTCCATGATCCATTTAAACATATTTTATTAATATTATGACTTCTTTAAAAGTGTAAATACTGCACCGCTTCCTCGACCTGGAATGATTAACAGTATCCACACTATGATGCCCACAATAAAAGACAAAGTGAAAGACGACAAAAAAAGGTTTATTTAGAAATTCACAGTTTCTAATGGCACTACAGTTTTTGTAGTAACTCACTCCTGCTCAAAAATACTGTGCAGCTCTTCAGAGTAATCACAGAGAGAAAGAGAGGGAGAGAGAGAGAGAGAAAAAAGAAAAGATAGCACTTGACATAGAAAGTAGAAAAACAAAAAAGGCATGAGGAGTCATACAAAGTGCACACCCAGCTCCTAGAATTTCTCTCCAAGGGCGTTCTCCTTAGTCACTGTGTTACGGGATAAGTAGATTCAGAGTAGTCTTTCTCATAACACAGACGTACACATACATGAGATCAACAAAATAAATTCTCACATGAATGCAGGTTAACACACACACACACACACACACGCACGCACACATAACATCATACACATTCCAAAAAAAACAAAAACAAAAACCTCATGATTTGCTCGGATTGTGGAACATATAGAATCACATGAATAGAGTTCCAAATCATATCCATCTTTGCTGCATTCCCTTTATTCAACAACAATTCATGTCCGTCTCCTCACAAACCACAACTATCATTCAGTGTGGGGCAACAAACACACAAACCCGAAGAGCAATGACAAGTGAATAAAAAGACAGAGCGAGTGTACAATGGGAGTGAGGATGCACGGAAAGATCAGTAAAGCAGGCATGTAGACTGACGGAGCATTTCAAGCTCCAAATGAGAACACAGAGTGGTTAATAAAAGCAGGCATATTAAAAATTGTTCTTCACAGTCACAGAGAAAGTCGTGCAATGTTGGGGGTTGGAGGTGACCCTGGTGGATGAGGAGATGTTAAAAAAAAAGAAAAAAAAGAGAGAGATGTAGAAGCTGGTCAGAAGACTAATGGGAGAGAAGAGTTAGAAGAGAATTCTCTGTCTCTGTCAAAATATACACCAAGTCCAACCACGCAGAGCCAGTCCGAAATAGCATACATTAAGAAAAACAAACATTTGATTTTATTCTCTAAAAACAAAGCAAAAAAAAAAGAAAAGAAAAAAGAAGAACCCTTTTCACATCTCCAAGTCCTGACAGTGCTTCGATATTAAACTGAATTTCATCTTAGGTCAGTCATGAAATCATTAACAGGGTGATTTAAAAATGAGCGAGACAACGAAGATGCTGAAACAAAGACGATAAAAACACTAACTTTCACTACTTCCGATCACCTAGCAGCTCTGAACATATACAAAAGCAGCAGTATGATGATCCTAATAAATCTGTATCCATACTCAATTATCTCGTTGGATGTACAGTATACGCTGCTGTACGACATGCCATACTTATCAGATATATTATTATAAACTATATATAAACAAACAAACAAAAGAAAAAAACCTGTGTGGTTGAGCCGTCCACCATGACCTTGTGTCAGTACCGTTGAGTGTAT
Source organism: Euthynnus affinis (assembly GCA_029490765.1). Classification (NCBI taxonomy): domain Eukaryota; kingdom Metazoa; phylum Chordata; class Actinopteri; order Scombriformes; family Scombridae; genus Euthynnus; species Euthynnus affinis. The sequence continues at coordinate 11,014,783 of CM055848.1, forward strand.
CTTACTGCAATATTTCCATGTAACATTAATATACTACTGAGACACTGCAGAGGAGGGAGCCTGAGAAGCCAGCGCCTAGGTTAGAAAACTCTGTAGACATTTAAATAAATAAATAGATAAATAAAACTGGTCTTTCAGACTCTTCTGCAGGGTCCCAGTAGGGTGTGTGTGTGTGTGTGAGATGAGTGTAAACATTCAGCTTTACTATACAATGTGCTCCTACATGATGCTCTCAACATACTGTCAAAAACTATGGCTTGCCTCTGTCCTGTTAAAATCCATATTATCTTCCATTGTCACAATATCTACTATAAACAGCACAATATCTCTTCACATAGTGTTTGTATGTACACGTGTATTTTTTGGGCCCAGCCCAAGCCGAGTAGTGATTGACTTAATAGGATCTCAAATCTGCTGCTGTTGTATTTACAACATGAGGTTTAGTGGGCCTCTAAACTGAAAGGACTAACGCATTCAGACAGTCTCAACTCATGCAAAAAAAAAAATTACTTTCTTCATTCAGCTCTGACGGTTGGTGTGGAGTACAATGACTGAGACAGAGGAAGGGAAATAGAGAGAGTCTGGCGTACGTGAAACACTCTGGTCCCAGCAGTCATATTAGGATGCAATACCAGACAGAAAGGATGAACAATGATGCCAATGGAAGACAGAAAGAAATAAGGATAAGTAGAAGTAGTTTGTCATGCTCCACAGTTCTCTCATTATGACACATTTCATCCAAAAGAGCAGCCTAATACTTCTTGATGCCCTTTGTAGGTGAAGTAACATAAGAGTCGAGGCCGGCACCTCTCCTCACTGTGCTCAAAGTGGGGGGAAACAAAAGCTTACTGGTGCTCAACTGTCATGGGACAATGTGCTTATCCAGTAGAAAAACATAGACTTGACTTGTATTAATGTTTCACTTCCCACCACAGTGTCTCTCTCTGTCCCCAAACAAAAACATCAACAATTCTTTTAAATTTCATGTTTTTAGCATTAAAAGGTCTAGAACAGATATAAAGGCACGTAACCGTAAACAGGTCTTTGACAGGAGTGGATAAGGACTGGAGGATGTTGAGCTACTGCTGCCATAGCCGCTTCAGTTCCACGGTGCGCCTTGGTGCTCATGGGAAATGTGGTTCTTTGGGATGCAGTAACCTCATCTCCTCACTACGCAAATAGAGTCTGCTACCATATAGTGTGTGTGTGTGTGGTTGTGTAAAGAAAGTTGTGTAAAAGTGAACTTCTTAAAGAGTGAACACACTGACGAGCGTGTGAGTCCTCAGACATGTCCGGTGACGGCTGTCACCCCGATGGTCCCAACACTGATCTCCTTGTTTCCCTTCATAAGCTGCTGCAGGCTGGGCAGAGAGGCGACACTGCCTCCCGGCATGTGGGGGAACTGCAGCTCCGTCTGCCGTGACTTTCGCCGCTTCACTGAGCGCTTCTCCTGACGTGATTTGACGGGAGGCTGCTGGAGGGGGAAGGCCAGGGCGTGGCCGTTGCACAGGCCGGCGGAGGGGAAGATGGGTGAGGGAGGGGGGAGGCGGCTTGTGTAGGATTCCTCAGAGTGGGTGGATGAGCTGCAGCTGCTGGTCTCTGAGGGAAGCTCCTTGGAGGTGCAAGTGGGCAATAATGACACCTCCTCTACAGATGGATGGGGAAGCAATGGGGGAGGAGTAGGAGGTAGAGGAGGAGGAGGAGGAAGAGGAGGAGGGGGTGGAGGTACGGCAGGGAGGCATGGGTGGAAGCCATTGCATTTGGTTGCCCCATTGGTGAGCGGAGCAGAGGGATCAGATGACTTCACAGCCTCAACCTTGTCCAACGATTTTGTTTTGTAGCGCTTTTTCTACAGGAAAAAAAACAAGAGAGGAGGAAAGAAACTGAAAACAATGCTCAAAGAAAGCACACATGCATCTTATAATGTTATGCCATATTAACCACTTTTGTGCTAGACACTGCTGACGACGATGACAACAGCTAAAAGGTGAAGCAAACACTGACTGCAAGCCTGCAAAAAGTGCAGTCAATGTGCCATCTAATCTAGTATGAGGTCACACAAATGAGTCAGAGAAGGGTAGGAAAGTTTAAGAGGGACAGATGGAATATTGGAGGAAACAAATATTACTGAAACTGCTAAACAAAGTATTTACAAGCGACCCAGTGCTGTGTTGTGATTTAAAGCCACAGTGCACCATGCTTTATTCTCCTAGCCAAACACTTTCAGATGAAAATGATTGAGTGTGCGATGTTGTAATTTCGATAGACTTGAAAATATAGTGGGCTCACACTTATCTGCACCTCGCTGTGTGTGTGCGCATTCTCAAAGTATATAAAAAAAAAAAGTCCACAGTCTCAGCAAAGAAGTGGTTAACAGACACAGCAGATCTTTGGAGTGGGCTGAATCTTAACACGCGTCAGATCAGATGAGATCAGTGACAAAAAGAAAGAAGTCATTCCACAGCATTGAGACACATCCCCGCTCCAACACACTTACTGTACAGACTGACTGACACTAAAACACACAGCACTTATGTAAGGCGGCCGTCACAGCCAACAGCAGCAGTTGGAACAGACACTGTACCTTTTTCTCTGGAGAAAACCTTAGAGGTTCTACAATGTACAAGTCATCTGGACCTACTGGGGAGGGGAGAGAGGGGCCAGGTTAATGATGGAATGGGAAACAGGAAAACATACATGTAACAAGCATGAAGTGACCTTGCAAGTAGTTTTATTAAATGTGCAACGGCAAAAATAACCCATTTTCTAATAATGTCTGCACAGAAAGTAGCGAGTAGTTTCACATGGTTGACAATGCAGTTTGTTAGGTATGTATATGTTTACAACAAATTTGACAAAAACTAGAAATATTTAGCTAATATCACAGGAAAGCATGTTATTTTTTTTATTGATTACTACTTGCAAATGTCTACCATAAGCCAGCAAAGCATCGTGCTCTATTATTACACTCCTTAAGCCTGCATGTGGACACAAGCTGGCAATGACAGCCTCTCAGCCTCAAGGGCAAACACTCACACACACACACACACACAAACTCACACACTCACACACACAGCTGAGGGATAATGAACAGCAGGGGGAGTTTTAGGTTTCATGAATCAAAGACTTTATTCTTTTAGTGCTTGCACAAGCCTCTCCCTGTGCGTTTGTGTTGCTGGAGGCGCTGGCAACACCAGGGATATCAGCCACTAAGCATGGCACCATGTGCTGAGAAGAAACAGTGAAGATATTGGGAGTATGAGAGGCGGAAGTAAAGAAAAAAAAGTGCTTGAGATTGGAGAATGCTTGGATGTGAACGGGTTTATGCGGCAAAAGCTGCAGCAGTCTGACGCAGAAAGCCTGAGAGGGTCTACAGTAGCGATAGTGCGATCATTGCAATGAGCTGACGGAAGTATCAAGCCTCACTGTTGTTTATGTTTCAATGACAAATGCAGAGGGAGAAACACGATAGATGGAGAACACACAGAGAAGGCAGGTTGGAGGAGAGACTTGTGTTGTCGTGTTAGTGTGTGTGTGTGTGTGTGTGTGGGGGGGGGGGGGGGGGGGGGGGGGGCGCGTTCTTACCTTCTGTAGAAGACAGGTGGAATGACTTGGAGCGAACAAGCGGACAGGTCACCCTGCGCTTTAGGCTCATATCGTCATAGGAGGAGAAGCATCTGACAATAAAAGATGATATTCACATTCACAAAGTGTTTTGTTTATATTGTCACTAATCCAACAGTTAGTGGCAGGACTGGAGTGACGACATTAGATGAGCACATAACAGCTGAAGTATGGAAGTGATTCAATATGTTCTATTCAAAAGCAGAATCATAAAACTGTGTCTAGGGCACCATAAATGACAGCTCTGAAAATGTTAGATGAATAACCTCATAAATAACTGAGACAATCCAAAAGCCTAAATAAACTATGAATGCATGTGTGTATGTGTGTGTGTGTGTGTGTGTGTGTGTGTGTGTGTGTGAGAGAGAGAGAGACACTAACCTCTTGGGGCTGGGGTAGTGGTGGCTCTTGGGAAGGGCAGTACTGTTGGTGTTGGGGTTGGGAGAAGAGCTGCGGCAGCACTGCAGACACAGCAGGAGGCCCAGAGACAGACACAGAACCAGCGAGACCACCAGGTAGCTCTGACGGTCAGAAACCTGCAGAGAAAAAGTCAAATGCAGCGTAACTGTGCAAAGCATACACATTTAAAACATCACAATTTGGTATGCATTCATATTAAAACCTTTCTCCACACATCATTACAAAGAAATATGGGCAGTTCACACTATCCTAAAGAGACATATTACATCACAGATCATACATCAAAACTTCATACACCACCAACTTCCCTCTGAAGTTCTTCACTTATACAGGTGGTGATTTTAAAAGGTTATTAGGATTATATTCAGTTATGCTACGCTCTCCAATTGTATCAACAATTTGCCATTTTGTCATTCTGCCAACTTGTCAGCAAAGAGCCTGAAATACAGAGTACACTCTTCACTACACTTATTAGACAATGTGAAGTGCTTTTGCAGTTTTAGGGTTATTACATCTAATGGAAATTTATTCCCAGTTGTTGGCAGCTGCCTGACAGTCAAGTCTGCTCACTGCATTCCATATTAGTTTATCCTTCATAAAATCTATACTTTCCTAATGTAACTCAATCCTTATGAGCACAGAAGATGTCTTTCTCGGTATGACTGTATGCTGTAGGGCAGGGGACTATATTTTGAAATCAACCACTGATGCTGCCTGAGTCCACAGATAGAAAATTCTGGGAATGACCACAGAAATATTTAGGACTACTGAAATTAGTGTTCGTTTGGTCTCCAAACATATTTGTACAGTTGACTCGTGTGAATGTCTTCATGTCCTTTCTGTATGTACATGGTCCAGTGGGATCTCTCCCTCTCAGTCATGCCACCAAATTCCAACTGCTGATGAACTACTTCTGAACAAACTGTGATTCATATTTTAATATTTAAAAAGGACTTCAAGCAAACTGTCAACTGGGACCTGAGACAAAATGCATATTTCCCGCATTAGTATAATTTGTTTTTTTTTTAGCTGTTAGCTGTCCAGCCTCATCTCCATATGGTCTGTTCATTAATGTCATTTTTCAAACACCTGTTTTGCTGACATTGTTATACATTCCAAGCAGAAAATCAATATCCTGGCTCTGGATTGTGCACGGATAGAGCTGAAACCTGAATAAAAGAAAATACACACATCTGACCAAAAAGTCCCATATGCGCCTGCTCGAATAATAGTGGTTTACTCTAAACAACCACGGTGCTGCTATACATCAAGAGAATCCAGTATGTAGTCACCTCTCTCTGCAGTTGGCTGACTGTAACGGTGAGATTGAGCATCAATTTAGTGACGTTTTCCAGTTGGCTCTGCAGAACCTGGATGGAGTCGGTCTGCTTCTGGTCCTGAAAATGTACACAGAGGAAGCAGATGACAACAGTGACTGATCTGTCGCACAACTTTTTACCATCACTGCTGTGTGTGACTTCATGCACACTGACCTGCTCCTCAGCAATGCGAGAGGTGTTCTGCAGTTTGATGATGGTCTTATTGAACGCTCTCTGCATCTCTTCCATCTGTTTACGGTATCTGAACAACACAAATGCAAAAGTCGCAATATGTGAGAATCTCTTCCATGGTTGTATGACTCAACTGAACAATTAGTAGCTTTGTATAAAGAAGTGTCGTGCAGTTGTTATTACTACAATAATTATAAGGTTCTTTGTGTCCAGTGGTTTCACCTCTGGCTTAGCTCCTCCAGGTATCTGCTGGACAGACTCATGTTCATCTCTAGGGCTTTGATCCTATTGTTCAGCCTCATGAACACACTCTCCTTCTGGCTGGAGCCGTGCACCGCTCCACCATTCAATAATACGCTGTTCCCGTTCACTGCCCCTCCATTATAATCTCCCCCATTCTGCAGCTCTGCATAGAAGTCTGTAGCTGTCCGGTGGACGTTCCCATTCCCATTAGTGCTTAACAGGTCTTCGTCCACCGTGTCTTCCATGCGATGGGGCTCTCCAGTCTGAGTGAGTGAGTCCCCGTGCTCCCCGTGAGTCTGAAGAGCCTGGACAGTGTGTCTCTGTGAGTCCCCACTGTCTGTACCTGACTTAACTGTGTCTGTGTGAGTGTCAGTCAGAGGGAGAGCTGCTGGAAGTTCAGTGGGAGGGGGGATAAGGTCTTCAGGTCTTGACACAGTGGGAAGAGGGTGAACAGGCTGCTCCTTGACAGGGGGAAGCACAACACCAGGAGACGCTGTCTCCAAGGCCAGAGGCTGTGGGGGAGAGCTGACAGTAAAGGTGGGTGTGGCACTGCTGGCCTGCTGTGTCTCTGGGATAGAGACAGCTTGGAGGGGTGGAGTAGGAACAGGGTCTAGGGCTGCGTCTTTAATGGGGGGTAGCAGCTTCTCCTCATGGGTGGGGGTGGGGCGTGTTAGGGAACTGTGGAAGTCTGAGAAACTGTGAGGGGGGATGGTAGAGGTTCTACTAGGCTCTAGGAGGATGTTAGGCTCTGGAGTGTGTGCGTCAGGGGTGAGATGTGTGTGTGTGGTGTGTGCCTCGCCCAAAGGTTTGCCCTCATTTTGGCCCTTAAGAGGCACCTCGGGCTCTGGAGCTTTTTCTGTGAGGGGAAGGGCTTCTTGTAGAGGTGTGGGGACAGGGACGGGGATCTGTGGAGGTGCGTGTGTGAGGGCGGGGGTGTTTGCAACAGGGGGTGTCTGTGTCTGAGAGCTCAGCTGCCTCCGCCTAAGGCTGCGGAGTCTCTCCTTGGCCAGCCTGGCGGAGCACCAGCGATGGAGAAGCTCGGGCAGGGTGGCCATGCAGGACAGAGACAGAGAAGAGAAGGTGGAGAAAGGACAGTACGCTTGGCTCTCCCACTGGTTCCTGTCTGCCTCCCTCCTCGTCTCCTCCTCTCTCTTCTCTTCCTCCTCCTCTCCCTCCTCCTCCATCAGGGTGACAGTTGACTGTCTGGGCTCTTCATCCTCCTCCTCCTCTACCAGAGTGACAATCTGTCTGTCCTCATGAGCTTCGGGTGATGTGGGGGAGGGTGTGGAAGAGTCACTGGATATATTAGAGTCTTCCTGGGTTGTAGGGTGTTCTGGCTCTGCAGGTTCCAGTCTGAAGGAAAAAGATGGAAAACAGCATATTCAGGGAACATGATTGTGCATTCTTGGAGAGGTTTTGAAGAAAAAATTGTGTAAAAAACACCAAAAATATTGTTTTACTCCTTGTGTAATGGTTTATATGTCTTTAATTGGTCTTACACTGCAGTGCTGTGATGGGTTTCTGCCAGTTTAGGTGTAACTTCTGTGCTCCCCTCCTTCTCAATCTGGACCTCTGCTGATGTATTACCTGGCATTTGGAGAAAGACAAAACAATCAATAAACTCACCTTAGGACTTTGATAACACTTTGACAGCTACAGTACACTTTGCCATATAACTTAGTGAGATGTTTCTCCACAGTCCTAGTGTATATGGCTGCAGGAGGCACAGTGTAGAACAGACACTCTTTTACTTCCACAGTTTGGCTGGCAAGCCCATGTTTTGGGAAGGCAGAAATACTGTGAACCAGTCTAGTCCAGTTAGAACCGATCTTTCTCTCCCACAATCTGAATAAGGGCCGTAAATGTAGAGAGCGCCAGCAGTCAAAAAAAAAAAAAAAAAGACACTTTGCAGAGTTACTCTTTTGACAGTAAATGGAGAACAGACTTTGTGGACTCCGATTAAAATACATTTTTGTGTGACAAAAGCTTTTAAGAATAAAAAAATATATATACAACACATTTTGGAAAGAGTGTGTAAACGTCACTGTTTTGCAAAGCTGGTCTTCCAAAAAAGAAACTAGTTTTTAGTTGAAGGAAAGAAATTATTTAAAAGCATAAATAAATTATTAGCGCTGGGTAAAATATGCATTCAGGTGTTTTTTTCCTCCCAGAGGGAGAGCTAAGTAAGAGAGTCATTCTGATGCAGCTCCCTGTGTGGTAATCAAAGCAGGGAGCAAGCTCGACATCATTGACATCATAGCCCCCCTCAGTCCTTCATGCATCTGAGCTCCTCTGCCAAGAAGTACAACACACACAGCCAAAGTTCTGCTAAAACTCGACTGGAGCCCCCCTGCCGTCGACCATATAAACATCTGGCTGTTCCTGCACGTATACGCATGAACACTAAAGATATACATATGCTCCCACTGAAGGGAAGGAAACGGAGTGACCTACTTTTAAAACCAGTTAATCTAAACAATATGTGGGAAGACCAGCATGCCAGTGGTTGGAGGCAGAGAAAGAGAGAAAAATGGCAGCTGAGCAGTGAGGTTAGAGCGTGGACAGAGAAAGTATGGTATCTTTTCGTACAAATTCTGTACAATTTGAAGCGATTTACAAAAGGATGCAAAACTTTGTTTCCATCAACTATATAATTATTCTGCAAATATTCTGAAGCCCTTTTGATTTGTTATTTTTTGGGAGACATGTGATGGTGGGTGGATGAAAAACACCAATGTCTGCAGAAAAGCAGAAAAAGCTCCTGGATCATCATTATGTAAATCTGTTTCCGTCTGCCTTTCTCTGCATTTGCTTTTTATTTATACGCGTCTTCCACCACAGCCAGGTGTAAAAACTATGGTGCAATATTTACGTGTTTGTTGAAATCCCTGGTTTTTACATTCAGGTTTTCTTGGGCAAATCTAAAATGTGTGTATATGTTAAAAAAAGATCAATGGAGACATTCTTTATACCTACTATTCAGAACTGTCAGTGAAGCAATCAAGAGTGCCTTTAAGGATGAGTTTGTCACATTAATATGATGACTCATGCTTAAATATTTTCAGGGGAGTTTTCAGTGGTTTTATATGGACAATCCAGTTATATTTCAGAACATCCGTTAACAAGGTGTGGTTGCTCAAAAAGAACAAAGCAAACGCATGTCAGGAGGAATATGTAGAATCAAATAGTGTTGGACCAGTTTCACCTGTTAAACTGTGGCATCTTTGAAATCTATAGTCTTGCAAATAGCTTGCAAGCTTCAAATAACCAAAACCTCCAAAATAAATTGTGTCAGTTTCTCCAAATAACTACAGTTCAGGAATGAAAATAATTCAGTTTTTGAAGGGTAAAAAGGAAAAGTGACACAGAACCAAAAAAACAAAAACAAAACCAAAAAAACCCAGATATGTCAGTCTGCCATAGTAAATGAAGTCCATGCAAAAAATGTCAAATTTAGTATGAAGGTAGCTAAAAGCTTTACAGCTAACCTTCTTATACAAACAGCTAAAAACAAAGAAAAACTGAACTTTGGAGACACAGGTTGCTGTCATCACATTTGTGTCAGACTTTTGTCTTTCCCACTTTAGAATGACAGGACAGGATTTTGGTGGAAAATCAGCAACATGGTCATTTACATGAGGAAGTTGTGGACATGAAAGGTGAAACAATATGTAATAAGTGTATGAAGGATAAGTACCTCCTGGTTCTGCTCCACCCTCTGGTTTACCGCCCAGCACATTAGCAGCAATGTTGTTTACCATGGTTAAGATGGCATCTAAAAGAAAAGTGCACACACACACACACACAATGTAGTTATTTTGGAGGTCATGAAGTTCCTGGTAAAACGTAACAGTGAATCAAAATGCTTTGGCTTTTGTTTTTCCTTTTCTCTTACTCTCCTCTTTGTCACTGCTGTTCTAAACTGCATCAACATTATTTCCTCCACTTACACTTTCTTTTCTAGTTTTTCCCCTCAAGGCTTTCCTTCAGTCCCTATTCTCTCCTGCTCAATTCCTTTCTGAGCCTGCTCAACTGAGGGAAAAATGTTTGTGTTCCTCTGCTGTTTTTTTTATGGTTTTATGGTTTGAGCCATGATGATTTGTGGCGTGTGTATGTGCGGTACACCAGTACTGCTTTTGCTACATCAGGAGACAGAGGGGCACCAGTGTGTTTGCGTGCATGTGTGTGTGTAGTGTGAGCAGGAAAATTTCGGCAAGCCAAACCTCAGTCTATGTCGATGTGTATGTGTGATGCCAAGTAGGTTAAAATGCTGAGGAAACATTTGACACTGTTTCCTGAGGAATGTAAAGGATCTTACATATGTATTAAACTAATTTGGTAATAATTCTCCTTTTACATTCAGTATTGTATTCACTAAACAATTTTTTTATGGTTTGAAGTCTCTGAACTGTGTGCTGTTGCCACAAGCTGCTAAAGAATGTAGAAGAATTTGTTGCTTAGCCTTCAAAAAGTAAAAATATTGTAGAGACTTCTCGCCCTTCAAAATGCTGAGTAATGTTTTCTTAAATATCCTTCCTTCAATCAACCTAAAACAATTATGCAAAATCAAATGTCATAGTGGATCTCAGTATCTGTAAAGTTTCAGCTTTATTGCTGTGGGTTATTTGCTATCATATAATTTTCATAGTTATATTACCATGTTTGCATGTGTGTACATACTTGTTGCTGAGCCAAGAAGGTTTTTAGAGGCCTTGTCCTCTGATGGTTGGTAGCCAGGAGGATAGTCTGAAGAAATGAACGTTTTAACAGTCAGTGTTAAAATGTTGATTAAATCATTTAACTGTGAATACTGTTAAACTTTTATATGATTTTACAATGACAATCAACAGAATTTGTCAGAATTGAGGAGTCCAAGAAACTCTTGCTGATGTTAATAGTTAACTCTAGCAGAAGGTATTTGGTGACCAAGTTTGAGCACAAGAATGTAACTCGATTCTTTTCTCAGGGACCTTTGTAGTCTAATGATTTGCAGCATATGGGCTGTTCTGCCAGGTTAGGCAGCATACAACGTTTTCATTTTAATAGCTTCATATATCATCTAAGCAAAGAGTTAAGTCTTTGGACAATAGATCATATAATCTTACCATAGTCTTCATCCAAGTACTCCAGTCTCTCGGAGGGGTACTGGGAATCTGCTATCTCCTCATATTCCTCTACCATGCTGGTACCAAACACCCTACACAAAACAATCACAAATGCTTTGTTACACCTACAAACCCGCCTGCATAAAAGGTTAAGGGTTGTTATTACCACGCAGCAGAGGTGGTGGAATCTTCGGGAAATGCAGCTCTCTAAACCACACTGCTCAGATCACATTTAAAAAGGTGAACACTATAAAAATGGTCACCTCAAGTAATTTAAATACTGTGTCTTAACATGTAAAACAAAGTTGATATGATCAATAGTGATATCTACTAAGGTAAATAAGCTCTAGTCCTGAGAGGTAAGTTCAAGTTTTTTCCACATTCTTTTTTTTATCTCAGGGTCTTGCAACGATCTTTACTGTTGAGAAAATCTGTAGAAATCTACTTTGACCTTCATGTAAGGATGTGCAAGCGAGTTTTACAGCCCCTTCAACCCCCAACAGCAGTTCCCACAGAGCAAGTCCCTGACCTGACCTCAATGACCTGGGATAGGCATGCAGATACATGTATGTTTGTGTGAAGTTAGAGTTAATACTCAACGCAGGCTGGGTTCTGATCATCTGGGACAGAGCTTTGTGTGTACAAGAGAAGGCTCTGACTTTGATTAATCTATTTATGCATTAAAATTACCCAAATCGTAATGTGTAGCCATCCCAATAATCACTTTCTGGATCTGATAAGCAGTCTCCTACATAATCTAATAGCTCCTGGAAATATGGTTCAGTATAGTGTGAAATAAGACAATGGAGTCATTATTTAGATAATAAAACATTGTGAACAGTACATTTTTCACAAGAACAAAATTAAAGTCAAATGACTTGTTGAAAACCGGTTTGCTAGTTTTGGCTGAATAAAGTCGTGTGTGGTGTGTAAGTACAGATGCCTTCAATTTCCTGTTCTCTCCAGTGTTTCTATTTCTTTTAGAAGAACAGGACAGTAACCTTAGTGGTTGTTCCTACAGCAAAATGTTCAACAGTGGCAATACACTTATGAAAGACTTTCCTTCTACACCTAAAACACTGACATTAAGCTAAATACTTATGTTGTGTTTTAAGTGTATAAAATATTTAGCTTTGTATTATTTAATTACAATTTCTATTCTGAAAATAAAAAAGACAGGCCTAGAAAGAGACAGTGAACAGGGCAGAGACATTGCGGTCGTACCTGATGAGACTGAGGGGACAGAAGTGTTCTGATCCAAAGTGGGAGAGGAGTTCAACCTACAAGGAAAATGGAAAAACTCTTGAAAACATCATCCACAATTTAAACAGTGCTAGTCCAAATAATGTGTATGTGTAATGTGTGAATGCCCACTCCATAACCCACCAAACAAATGAAAATAAAATACTACAATTGCCAAGCGTTGAGAGTATGATTTGTGTGTCCCACTTGTTTAATCATTTTTTAACATGCATTAAAGATAAGAGTTGTGCTCTGCCAAAGCTCACCAATTATAGTGTGTGACCATTAACAACCTGACAGAGAGAGAAGAGTGCTAACCTTTATGTACTTGATGAACATCTGATGCGAGAGGAAGACAGGAGAGAGACAGGAGGAGAGAGAAATAAAACAAGAGAAAGAGATCAGTGGAGACTGATTCAAGCTATAAGCAAGTCAAGCATCTGCTTACAGTTTGGCTCTCTTATAAGACAAACACGCTGCTGATATAATCTGGATCATTGGTCTGCAACAGTCCACAGACAAGAAGATGCTATAGAGATTTTTTTAAAGAGCAGTTAGATAGAAGCACAAGTGAGACAGAGGGACAGACGGGCAGGACGATAAGCTCAGGACAGATTTAAAACATCAGAACAGGACATAACATAGCAGTTACATGGCTTAGATCTTTGTAGTAATTCATGTAGATAATCCTGAAACTTTCTAGACAAAAATCAGTTTATGTAATAACACAATTATTTAATAATAGAGCATGAATCACAGTAAGCACCCGCACATAACACCCACGCTCACCACATAAAAATCATCCGAGCATTAATCGACTGTTTCACAAGTCTACACGGTGAATATCAAGTGAGCAACATTGAGGGTAGAAATGTGAGAGGAGAGACAGTTCAGAAAAGCACAAAATCTTATAATTTATTACATCGACACTGTTTTTGTCCTATGAACAGCAACATTTCTGTTTTGTGTAAAATCTTGTGAATGGGTTAGACAATAACTGAGACGTACAAAAGAAAAGATGTTAAGCAGGCACCCAACATCACATTTATTTTCACCATCAGACACTTTGTTTTAGTCTTTAGTCTCTCAGATTGGAGTGCAACTTGAATGACAAATTCTTATATGTGACTGAACCAAAAGAGAAATGGATGTCCATCAAAGAACAAGTTGCTTTTCTTATTTATTGTGCTATTCATGCCAATAAAGACTAATTAGGTTGAAATTGTTGACTGAGAGATACAGAGAGAGTCGGACTCATTTCACATTAGACTATTTTCTTGCTTACTAACTTGCTTGTTTTTTTGTTTAAAAAAAAAAAAAATTAAAAATCTGAGGTTTACATGAATCTTAGTGAGAAGAACTATAACTTGAACTACGGCTTGAGCAGAGGGCGAATAACTGTAATCCTTTAACGTCACACTGTATGATTTAATTTCCTGTCTTTCGTCAGTAACCGGCCCAGCCTTCAACAGACTGGGTTCAACTTGGCCTTGCCGAGTCGTGACACCCAAATCATAAATATAATCAACAAAAATGGTAATGTGTATGTGCCCTTTAGCTCTTACAAGTGGAACTCTGTCATCAACACACATCCTCACATTTCTTCATCCAGTCAAGGGAGGGGTTACAGACAGCGCTGATGGCATGGTTAATTTACCATGAAGTCATAAGAGGGTCTCCTGAGCTTAAAACACAGATTTAACACAGAACCTTGTGTATGAATGTGTCTATGTGTTTTTGTTTGTGTACTGGGAACTGTAATATACTAGCAAGACTGAATATGTGCATTGTCTGTCGTTCCTCTCCTTAAGACATAAATGTACTATTATAGCATAAAGGACAAAAAGGCAGTACCTTCACGTATTTAGCATAAAGCTGTTCATCCAGTGGGAAGCTCTGCACAATGCGCTCATCGCGGGCATGGAACGTACCAAGCTTTACCCACTTGTTGGTAGGATATCTGCAAGTAGAGCGAGGGAAAAGTAAGGCGTGCGTTCCTGCCAGCCTTGTGAATTGAAAATGAAATTTGGCATGTTCTCAAAGGCTTCCTAATTTTGTCCCGGTTGCAAATGCCACTCACTGCACCCAGTGTGACTAGAGGTCTCTCCTTCCCTGCCAAACGGTGGAATTTATGAGTTGCGGTGCGAGATGACGCTGGAAATAAATCCTGAGGGTGAAATTGAAAACAAAGACAACACCAGCTCTGGCTGCACTAAAGTTAGAGCTGATAATGTAAGAGGTAAAAAATGATTTGAACTACTGCTGGTGCTGTTTGAGGAAATGTGCTAGCCAGGTTGATTATTTTCAAAAATGAGTGACCCCTTTTTCACAATAAAAAGCAACCATGTAATAATTAACTTGGCATTTATGTCTATTAAATTAAGAAACTAAATTTGAAAAGCTAATTGTTGGTGCATTTTATATTTTACACATATGTTTCACCTTATACATGAAAGAAAGAAATTGGCCAAGATTCATGCTAAGGTATTTGCAAGGTAATTGCAAGATTCTGTACATGCTAAACTTGATTATATAATGCTACGTTTTCTGCAAGAGTGTAGAATTTAGATTGGAGGCCTGTGCATACTGCGGTAAAGGCCACTTACCTGCCTATGAGAACATGCCGATTTCATTTTTTAATACACTGCCAGTGTATGTTGGATTGTATGTACATGCAAGAAAGAAAGTTTACCTGTCACTGATGGAAACTAAAAAGTCTTTAGGTGTAGATGAGAAGAGCTCAAAGTTAGCAATGTCCAGCTGCTTGACCTGAATAGGCTCACAGAGCTCTATCACAAACCTGGAGAGGGGTAGAGAAGTTTATGGAAAGATAGTTAAAATCTTTTTTACTTTTAAAATCAAACAGTCATCCTTTCCAATTAGACTATGTTACAGACAAACTGTATAGCAGCAGCGTGTGTCAGTGTTCTCACCAGATTTTGTTGCTGCAAGGATTCAGCATGTAAAGGTCCATATTCTCCATGAGAATAGCTGAAGTGCTCTGAAAAAGACACAAGAATGAGAATGTCAGTGACGCTGACAAATGGCTTTTTTTGGTAGCTTTTTCTTATATTTGTCTTGCACTGTTTTCTTGCATGTATGAATGAGTTTGGAATATTGTGATGACTTGCTGTTTGGCCCATTTAAAGATTGCCTTTAATGCCTTTTTCAACTCTTTTAGAGACTAAAGGCTACATATCCCTAGAGGATCCTATTATGTAACCAATTTTCTATAACATTGGAAAATATATTATGTACATGTACAGTCGTAAGAGCTCAGTATCCTCTTTGTTTGTGTATTTGAGAAGCTCAATGACCTTAACTTAAATACATAATGGATGGTTTTTCCCAGGTGAAAACCAACCTTCATATGCATGGTGCTGTTTACATGGTGCTTTTTTGACATTGTGTGGGATTCTTTGGTTATCTTTTATAGATAATATATCAGTCATCTTCCTCCACAATATCTCTGATGATGAATTTATTTACTCATTTATTTGACAGAGCCAAAAGCGGTTAACATAAAACATGCAAAACAAATGTCACTGGTTAAGCTCATGAATGCAGAAGAGATTCTGAAGTGGTCATCCGTCTGCTGATGCAACATGACAGTATGACGTCTGTATCCTCGGCTGTGTGTGTGTGTGTTTGTGTTTAGGCAACAGGGGACAGGTGTGTTCAACCTTGGCCTCGTTGTTGGCAGACAGTATCTTGGCACCACACTCCACAGAGGCATAATTATTCTTGAAGTTTTTCTGGACCTTCTTCACTGGATGGGGGCTGCCGCTGGTTGAGGTATGGAGAGACTGACCTGGAGAGGAGGGAGTGATACATTAGGCCCATTAGAGACACTGGAAAAAAAGAGCGTTGCCTGAGAGGCACAACTCGAGAAGTTATGCAACACACATAAAAGCATGCTCTGCTGACCGCTGCACATGGTGTGCACAGAGAGAGGGAGATGGAAAGAGAGATAGACAGAAATAGAACAAGCGGAAGGAAGCTAAAGAGAAAGACAGAGGATGACAAAGCACAGAAAATAGTAGTAAGAAGGACAAAAGAACAATGGAGTAATAAGATGAGAAGAATATTAAAACTGGCGTGTGAATGTTGTCAGGCTATCTTTGGGTTTAAAAGCCTTGAAACAGGCACTTTCAATTTCACAGGACACCGCACTAAGTTGGTGATGTTGCGATATCTTGCTTTCCATTGCTGTGCATGTACCTACACGTGTGTTTTAAGGATGTATGCACTTACTTTTCTCCTTCTCCACCTCCATGACTTGTTTCTTCCACTCGTCGAAGGTTGGGATGTCCTCTTTGCTGGGCACTGAGGGATCAGTCTCCCTGGCAATACTGGCGTCCCCAGCCTGAAACACAAAGACAGTTGTGTTACACACAGACCCAGAGTGATGGCGGAACTGTATTTATCATCAAAACTACAGTCATCTTACTAATATGCTTTTATCTTGATGTTCAATGCACAGAGAAAATGAATCTAATACAGCTAATCGGATACCTTGCATCACTGAGTCACAATGTGAAATGGGTGCTATGAGCAGAGACACACAAGCACTGTGTGTACTAGAAGAATCAAAAGACTCTCATCCACAGTTCACAGTAGTCTGCTAGCCCCTGGACACTAAAGCATTGAGATGCATTGAGCTGTGAATAATATTTTGATGGATTATATAAGCAACCTTTTGGACCTCACGAGAGTCTGATCCTAAAAATCCACCAACTCAGACGGCCTCTTATGTAAACACCCTAACAGTCCGACAGGAGTCATTGCCAGCCGCAAACAGATTAGTCACCAGATCTTAGCTTTGCATACAAATACACAATGTACACAATTCCCCTAAAAATAAGTACATACTCCAGGATATTCCCATCTTTCATCATCCCTCAACCTTGGAAAAAAGCAACTGAAAGCAAGTTCACTCAGCATTTGCCTCTTGAAACATTCACAAACTGCTCTTTGCTAGAACGACTGTTCATATTAAATATTCATCATTTTCATGGCAATCTAGCCAGCAGCTGTGAGCACACATTATATACTGGGCCAAAATGTGTAGGAAGAGGGACTGATTCACCAACCAACAGCACATTTAACTCACTGATCATACTTACAGTATCCCACCTAAAAGTCTGTGTGCTAAAACATTAAGAACGGAAATTGTGCAGAATAGTGTAATAATTTATACAACTTTAAGGACATGTTTAAGCAAGGACTGTGCTCTGCAGGCCAACTACAAGTGGTCCAGGAAGCTGACAGCTGTGTTTTTCCACCACCTGTTCATGTTTATGTCTGATCGCAGTCCAGCAGTCAAATTTTCCATCATGATACCTGCAGCACTGTATCTGTCCATGCCTACTGAAAAGATACTGCTCAAAACTGAACTTGCTTCCTGTATTTATTCAGACTTCCATATTAAGCTGCAGATGAAGTAAGCTTCTAATTTTTAGCACAAGTTTCTTATATTTACTTAAAAAAAGCTTCGGATGTTATATGTAATTCACTTTTATTTCTTACTACAGTGAATTTAACTATTTACTATTATTTACTGACATAAACATGAGAGATACGGCAAGCTACTGACCTGCTGTTCTTGGTGGTGGTGGGAGGTGTTCTCCTCCCGGTCCAAATCGGACAGCCCGCCCTCCAGCTCCTGCCACTGTCGCTGTTGTTGTTGTTGTTCCTTGTCCACATGGACAGAAGTGGACTGGACCTCTGCTTCAGGACCAGAACTCTGGCTCTGGTCTGACTGCTGGTCCTCTTTGCCAGCCTCATCCACACTACAGCACAGACATGGGTCCGATGATGTAGAGAGAGAGGAGGATTTTGAGGAAAGAAAGAGAGAGGGGAGGAATGAGGAAAAAGAGGGGTGGAGAACACAAATGAGTGCACAGCAATGTTGGACAAATGATGTAAAACAAAAAAATATTACATTTATTTGACAGTATTGACAATCCTTGGTTGTGAGCAGGCAGACGATGGAAAAAGGAAATCAAAAATAAAAAAGGAGAGGTAAGTGGAGAGCAAGGCCAGCGGTCGATGGTTGCGCGCAGCAGAGAGGTGTAGCTTGTACCTTGATTACCTGTCTCTGTGCTTTCATTGGCTTCCGGGGGTTAGAAACTCACCTGAGGAGAGGGCTGCCATAAGGGGAGTTTTCACAGGTTGCCAGTTCGGGGGGAATGACCCCGCACTGTGACACAGAGTGCTCAGCAAAGACAAAGCTGTCTACTGGGATTTCATCTCCTGCACTGGCAACCCGCACTGCACTGAGGGAAAGAAAGGACATGGCGTTTACCACACCTCCTTACACTGGTGAGGGTAGAAAGAGGAGGATGGGGAGGGGGAGGGGGAGGGGGAGAGGATGGGATGGGGGGAGAGAGAGAGAGAGAGAGAGAGAGGGAGAGAGGGAGAGAGGAAAAGCAAGAGAAAGAGCAAATAGAGAGAGAAATGAATGGACAAAAGGGAAGGAGAGGTTGCTTGCAGGTGGGGCAGCTGATCCTTGAAATGTTGACTGGAATGTCCTGATGTTGACGACAGCCACTTTGAGAAGGGACTTGAATTCAAAAGTTTCCTTGTGACAGACATATTCTTCTTGATGGCTCCAACCAAGAGATATTTGGACTAGCTTCATGTCCTTGTAGGTGATCTTCCATGATTTCCAAAAGCTTCCATTACAAAGTCCTTGCAGCAGTTCCATGTAACTTCACAGTGCTGGCCACCAGTTCCATGAAAAGTGACTTTGAAATATCCAGGATGTCAGACCAGCTCTCCTTTGAGTTTTGTTTTCAGTTTGTGATCAGTCATTTACAGTGGTTAAATTAGAAAACAAAATCATTTAAATAAAACAAACTAATAAGGAAAAAAGTTAACCAACAAAAATATCAAATAAAATGTGTAGCGTTTGACATGACAATGGAAGCACTGGAAAAGTTACCTATGTTTAATATGTTTATGACACCTCGATGGGGTTGAAATTGGCTTTAACCATCATTAGTATATTGTATATTGTACAGATATTGTACCAACAACTAGGATTATAATTTCAGTTCATTAATGTTTCTGTGGTTATAGCCAACTTCTAATGACAGAGACACGGGTCCCTGCTGGAATGAGGATTGGATTCTGAACTTACCCTGTGTGGGTCGGGCTGGCACTCTGTGAGGTAGGTGTGTTTTCAGCTTCATCTGGGGATGTGGCTGGGTTTGAGTCCAGGCTGGGATGTACAGCAGGGGTGTCAATGAGGACTTCTGCTGGGGATGGGGCATCTGTGGACACTTGGCCATGTGCTGGAACTGATTCTGGAGTGGAGGAAACCAGGGCTTCCTGGTCATGGTCCTGGTCCTGGGTGTCAGTCTGCAGGTCCAAATCAACCTGGTCTGGGGAGGGTTCTGGCTCAGGAGCAACAGGTACAGTATCAGACTCTGGGTTGGGCTTCGTCTCCTCCACCTCAGCTTCCCATATATTCACAGTCTGGAGAAAGAAAATACAAAAACACACATGTATAAATGATAATTCATCAAAAGCAACTAAGAGAGCCACATCTCTCTCTCTCCAAAGTCTTGAAATTATCATGAAAATTGTGTGAACCTATTATAAATTTTCTTGCATATCAATATCATCTGAATCTTCAAACAGTTTCATTTTCAACATGCTGCCCTGTTATTAATTTGCAGGTATTTGGTTAAAAATACTGTGATACTTGAATTGAAAGAAATTGCAGCCACAAATAAGCCACAACTAGAACATGACTAGAGACTGACGAATTTCATTACTTCCCTTACCCCCCCCCCCGCCATTTCCCTTTTTTGTGTGCTTTGTCCTATTTATGAGGTGATATTATAATAGACAAAGGTCTTTTATTAACTGCTTTGACTCATTCTGTCTTGCTATTTCTATAATTCTGTCACTATTAACCAAACAGTTTTGTAATCTTTTAATAATTGATAAACATGTGCTGTTACCTGTTCTTGGTGTTTATTGTGTGTTGCTAGCTTCTCTTGTGCTGCTCTCTCTGTCTCTAGTCCCATATCGTAGGATGTGTGTGTCATCCATTCTTCCACCACCTAGAAGAAAATAAAATAAACTCCACATCATCATGTAGTTCACAGTCTTGGATAGGAACTTTAAATGTTAACACAATTCATTCCTATTGTCACAGCACCAAATTTCTCTCTCCAACTCTTTTCAAGACATTATAGGTGGATTATGTTTATTCTAAAAAAATAAATAAATGCATTTTTGTGTGAAAATGTCAGATACAAAAGGTTTTTGCATCTTGGTTTGTGAAAAAGCCTTTTGTTGATGGGACAAAGACTGCGTTATAGGGCCAATGACAGACTGCCAGGCCTGTTGAACTGCCCTGCCATGCCTGTTTGTTGCTGGACTACTAACAATGATTCCCCTTCTTCTGTGCTCACACATGCATACCAAAACACACTCACTTCCGTAAATTATCATTCATTCTGATTCTCATGCACACATTACTACACACACACAGACACACAAACACACATCTTTGAGGGTCCATTCATAAGAGCTGAGGGTATCAAATATTTAACCCAGAGCCAACGCTGGTCTACCTTAGGAAAGCTTTTGTTACAGGACTGCTCTACTTTCCACAGAATGCAAATAATGACATCCACAGACTGCCTTAAGATGGATTAGCCTCCACCCTTTTCAGCCACTAAGGCTGCCATGAGGACAAAAAGCTGAGAATTTGTAAAACTTTGTATACCCCTGAACTTTAAACCCACACGACTAGTCCTAACCTACATCACCAGCTCCTCCATGACTTATTACACAGAGGAGCCTATGTTCTTGACGACGGGAAACTCTTGACCTGTAAGGGGCTCTAATCTTCATGTACTGTACTGCACATCGTTTGGACCCTTTGAATGTTCCTGACACAGTTCCAATTATCAGTTATAAAGTTAGAAAGATAAAGTCAAAGAACTGATATGTTGTTTTCTTCTTCAAAAACTGCTATCTTGGTGGGAGTTATAAACACTTGTGTAATACCCTCACTCTCCCACCATCCACATGGCCTCCATAATCCAGGACCTCCCTGATTATTCACACCAATTCTTTATAGCTACTCCACCTCTTTCAATACCTCCTACTTTTCACCAGGGGTTACGGGGTCAGTAAAGTGCATGACCTAACTCCCACCGCCACCCTCTTAGTGTTCTGCTAACTCATACATTTCACCACGAGTGATGAATCTAATAATACTGCTCACCATCCCACAGCCAGCCAAAACAAAACAAAACAAAAAAAGAACCAGCAATATAATTTATTTATTTCTGTTGTGGCTATGACAGTTAGAAAAGTATTTTCAGAGTGCCGTAGTTGGAATCTTTAGAATTTAAGAAGTTAAAAAGCACTAAAAAGGTTAGTTCCTTTCTACAACAGTGTATTACAGCCGTTTGTTGCTTCATTGGACTGACTGATTGTGAAACATGTAAAAGATACCTTGTGTTGTGTAGTGTCCTGCTCCAGCTCCTGCTTGTGGCCATCAGGGTTTTTGTCCCCGGCAGACTGACCTGGACCAGACAAGCTCTGCTCTGAACAATACACATGTTGACTGGGGTACCTGAAATACAAACAAGGCAGAATGTATCACCATCACCATCATACAAGGGGAACTTGTAAGTCCAGATAATGTATATTTAATAGCAAAAAACAATGATTCTACTGCACATCATGCTGGCGGTGCCGGAATGAGTTTTGAAGTGTGGGGACATTCAGCTTTGGATGATGTAATCATTGGGCCAACAATATTTCAACTGTAACTCTAATGTGGCCTATGTCACCTTGTGCATGGTCACATAGTTTAATAATGAATGTTTCACAACAGCGTTAGCACTACAATGTGCTTCAAGGATAAAACATGAGATATTACTTTTGCGGAAAAGAAAGTTAGAAAAGAGGCTATGACGAGCCCTGATAACTCGATGTCTCCTTCATAAAAAAAGCAGAATATCGACCAGTCTGATATGTGTAGAGGTGTGTGTGGGTGCATATTAAACATTATTTTCTGTGCCGATTTTGATTGGAGAGTGTTTAATTGAAATTGAAAAAACTTGAGCGCATCTATGGCAAGTATTTAGTTTGCTCTTGTTGATAAATTCACCAAAGTGGCAGTGGAGTGACTTTGCTCCACAAAAAGACCCATTTTCAACAAATACACCACCAGCTTGCTTTGCGCTGCCTTATTGCGCGTCTCCTCCTGACGGCCAAATGTTGTATTTGGTGGTCAAATTATTTTAACAAGTCAGGTCTGGCAGCAACAATAAGCTGATCACGGTCCTCTGTGTTCTGATTATGATTGGATTTAACATCTTAGGCTTAGACATTATCACTATGACTATAATACTTGGCTTACACTTTACCACTTTATTACCACTTGAAAGTGGGGGGACAAAAAGCCCCATTGTCCCCCTTGTTCTGGCGCCAGTGTATCATGTTATGGGTATAACACAAAGATGAAAGATTCAGTGACAGCAGAAAATGCTGTAAAAAAAAACCCATCAGCCTTTGAATTACAAGCAAGCTTAGACTGCACTACATCACATTCTCCACAGTGAATCACTTCCTTCCCTCAGGGGGAGGGCCACTGACACAAACTCTTTGGACACAAGCACTGGATGTACTTTGAGTGTAGGAGAGCAAAGGAGGCTGTACATACAAGAGGAGAAGCAGAGAGAATAAAGGGAGAGAGAGAGAAAAACAAAAGTGGAGAGCATAAATTAGGTCCACAAGGAGAGAGTAAAAGAAATGCCTAAATTGAATAATCAAGAATAAATAACAAGCCTAAACAAAATTCCACTGTGTGTATTTTTATAAGCTGCTCAAGGCAAACTGCATTCTTTGAATCAGTCTTCCTTACACTCTCCTCTTTGTTTTCCACCTCTCTGCCCATAAGGCTTAACGGGGCCCGGGATATTGTTGCAACTCTTTTAGGCATCAATGTTATTTCAACACAAGTCACCTGTGTGTGCACGTGTGCAACGTGCACAGCTCAATCCAAGTTTCATTTCAGCCTCTTAATTTTTGCATACCCAGTGTCTGGTTTCCGAGTCTACCCCTTGTATACAGCACAGAACAGTAGCAAAATGTAGCTGCTATGTACCTGCAGCTACCCAAGGCCAACTGGGCCAATATGAAGAGCAGAGGCCTGGAGCACAGGCTAACCTACATTATCTCTGCCAGACAACTAGGCGACTGTAAAAACACAGGCAGCTTTTAAATACAGAACTGCTGCTTTAATATGCATGTTAATAATGAATCCTTGGGAAAAAAATGTACATTTAGCATATTAGTGTCAGAGCTTTGCAGTGGCAAGATTGAATAATAGATGACAGACAGTGCAAAACAGAAAGGAATGGAAAGGATGATAAGCATTAAGAAACAAGCAGAGGTAATAGAAGGCAGACGTGGCGAGAGGATGATAAGGAAACAGACAGAGATAGCAACAGGAGTGAGAGACAGCTGGTTCTCAGTTGGTTACCTTATCAGTAGAGTTGAAATAAAGTGAGGAATGGAGCAGCAGGAGAGAAACAAAGCTGAACAAGAATAAGAGGTCTGTCTAAACATGTTGCCTCTGCAATGATGCTAACTCACCTACAAACGACATCTAAACTTAACTTCTTTGAACATTAATAAGTCAGTCAGCAGACTGCTTTAGAGCTGTTAGGCTAACTCATCATGAACAGATTGAGTTCAACTGAATTGCATCAAACAAAGAGCTTTTCACACACTGAAGACCAGAAAGGCCAAAACTGGACACTCAAACATTTTAAATTAATTACTCAGTGTTGATGTACTGTAGATCAAAGACTTCACACGTGTTGTCTCATGGAGGACCACGAGCACCAACATGTGCCTTGTACATTTGTTAAGACGTGAAGGACAGAGCACATTACAGAAATACTAAATGGAAAAATCAAATTTAGAGAGTGACAACACCTTGCTTCAGTGACTGTCACAATGACAGACACACAAAGACACAGAGCTCAGATTCAAACACCATGTGATTCTGAAACTGGAGCAGTTCCCCTTAACTTGTGAGGCAGCTGGATTTGCGAGATCACGACATCACGAGAGAACCCATCTTGTCAGGCTTCAAGTTGTGCGCTCATGTCCGAACCACCAATCAGCATCCTATAAGGACTCTCACTTGATCTCGACATCTTGTGTATCCAGCTGCCTTGCAAAGTAAGCTGGTGATACACAGTGATTTTCCAAACAGTTTACAAGATCGACTTCTCAGACGGTTCTGTGTAACAAACCATCTGGTGCGTCAGGTTACGGATCCCCTTGAACGGTCAAATATCAATTTCAGGAGAGAGTGGGACACATGGACAGTCATGTTAGCACCCTGTCAGCCTGGCTGTCAGGACAGAGATGAGTAGTGAGCAGCACATACTCACAATCACACAGAGACAACCATCTGTGCACGTTGCTGTCTTGTTACTAAGAGAGACGCTCCATCTGTATGCTGTTCATTAACATTTGAAGTGATTGAATGATGAGATAAAAGATGACAAGAACATCCAGTGTTGACTTCATTTGTAAGAGGATCTTCTGATAGCTGTGCTGCACACCCCCCCCCCATCTGATTTATGAACAAATGACAACTTAATAAGACAAGGTGATAATCCAAATACTGGATCTGCTTCTACTCAGGTCGACATGCTGTTTACTAAATGTATTATAGAGTGTTAAGAGTGTTGGTGACCTTAAACACTACATCTTCTGACTGTGCCGCAGTTCATATCTTTGTCTCTTCTATGATGGATTTATCCCTGTCTGGACATTGTATATAGGTACGAAATGTCATGTCAGCTGACTGTGACACCAAGACATGACATTTACCTTTGACGTTTTAGATCCCTGCTGACGTTGAAATGTGAAGCATGTTCCTATATACTACATCAACACCTGGTTATATACAGTTTCCCCGAAAGGGTTGGAAAGGACCACAAAACTAGTGTTGGAAACTTAAGTGCCAGACAGTGTACAGATACTAAGAGTAAATATGAACCATGGGCTAATATAGACTCCTGGCTAAACTTAGATCCATAGCTTTAAACTATGTTGTGCTGCGTTTCAAATGTCTCCTGTGTCCCGCCCCCCACCCCCACACTCAACCACTCATAGAGTTACGAGGAAGACACTTTACACATATTTCCTGGAAGATGACGCGGTGAACAAAGTTATCTAACAGACTGCTGGTGAAATGAAATGCAAATTTTGAGGGCAACACATAAAAAAAATGATGATTAATAACTTTTTTTGTAGAATTGTTTCATTGAATAAATAAATAAAAACATGTCACAGTGAAAATATTTTCAAATCTAGTAACTCAATAACTAAGTGTTGACTATTAGAATTAACAAAACAAGAGATAAAGTGATCAAATTAAGAGTTCAATCAAGTCACATCTACTCTCTCTTTGCCCCAGTCAGGAAAGATCATGTCTGTCAACACACCTAAAGAACATAACAGGATATAGTATGAAGTACAGAGGGGCAGTTCTATATAAGGAAAAGCCGTTTACACTGGAGGACCTTGGACAACAGCACAAGACAGTAGTGAAAATCAAGACAAAAAAAACGACACCTTTCCTGATGCAGCAGTATTTCAAAGCGCTTCAGCCCTGTAGAGTCTAACACCCATGACATTTATCCAATAATTATACATAATCATACATAATCTGGCCTGCCTGCACATGTAATATGTATCTATCCTGAGACAAGCAAATGGTTAAGAAAAAGAAGGAAAGGAATGCAGGAAAAGGGAGAGCTGAAGGATGCATGACTATTGTACACACAGAAATTTACAGAAATTTGATTGATGCTTCTGTTCATGTTTTATATTGATTCTGATCTTGAAACATAGCGCAAGTCTATCCACTCAACTTATGAAATCAGCTTTAGTTGTGTTTATAGGGCAGTGGCTGTCAGAATTACTAGACTGTGTATCAGGATTCACACTAAAAACACCTTTTGTTTTATCTGAACTGAGTAACTTGATAATTCAGAGATCATTTTGTAGGTTAAAACTGTTTTTTTCTCCATATAGTTCCACATGCCAGATTTCATGCCGTTTTGGTCAGAACATGGTGTAACGTGATTCACAGGAAAGCATTTTCAGTGCTGTCATTGGAGCATGATGTGTTTACTTAAAGCCTTCAGAATATCAGTGCTGGCATCTTTGCACGGGAGGCTACAAAGCCTTAGAATTACTTTATCATTATTACAAAAGTCTGGTATGGTCTGAAAACTTTTCTGGGTGGTGACGGCAATTCACAGCCAGAATTGTGTAGTTTCACAGTCTATTTTTAGAAAAGAAACTGTAAGGTTTTGTTTTAATGGTCACTCCCTTACACATATAAGTCACAAAATTGTAAAATCCCATCTTATATGTGAATTTACTGTTGCTTTTAGTAGTATCCAATAGTAAAAACTGACTAAATACAATTGAAGCCAATAATGATGTGTTTATTCCCCAAACATTGCTTTTAATTCCCCCTTTTTAAAAATGCCCTCAACCATTCTGATGAGGAAATGCTTCTGTAAACACACCTGAATGACAAACACATCACGCCCCATAGAGCAGGTTAAGATCAATATGTCACAGAGTAAACAATCCAGTATAAACTCATGTGACAACATGCAAATATGACCGACTTCTGCAACGCGGCTCCCTGAACCTGAATGTTTGACTGAAACCTGCCCAGTCACAGATCACTATTCAAATAATATATATTCAAATACAGAGATTAAAAGGTGCAGAGCAATTCAAGACCACAAATACCCTGTGCTTACTGAGCTAAGTGTTAACCAAAGCCCATACTGTATGACGAGTGGGAAAGATGCCCCTCCGCCCCCGATCAGCGTCATCTCTGTGAATGAATGGAAAGACCTGAGTGTTGACATTCCTTCCAAGATAAAAAAAAAAAAAAAAAAGAGAGAGAGAGAGAGAGAGAGAGAGAGAGAGAGAGAGAGAGAGAGAGAGAGAGAGAGAGAGAGAGAGAGAGAGAGAGAGAGAGAGAGAGAGAGAGAGAGAGCAGATGAAAAGAGAAAAAAAAAAAGGGTGAGGAGTGAGTTGCTTTGAGAGGACCTTCTTTGGGGGGGGTGGACTGTGACCTACTTTTTAATTCAAATGGTTACGCAACAGTGGGAGGGGGAAGTTATGACCCACAAATGGATAGATATAGAGGGACCACAGAAACAGAGTGTTTAAGTGAGCCATGCGTGTTACCCACCAGTAATTGGTCAATGACAAGCTAATGAAGGAAGAGCCTGAGGCAAGACTAATGAGTCAGCAGCCTGAAAATACACTCTTCCTCATTCTCTTTCTATGCCTGTTTTCCTGTCCCACTTCAGAAGCCCCTGGGATTTAAAAGAAGTTCCATCTTTTACGTTCACTTCTAATGGATACAAATGGCTCAATCATTGTGCGATATTCCTATGGATGCTGAAGAAAACATTATCAGCTTCTCTGGCACCCTTTACAGAAACGTGAATGCACAGTTAGCCACAGAGCAGCAGACAGTCCTCTACTTGTTATGCCATTATAATGCCTTTCATAGATTAAAACTGAGGAAAAAAAAAACATACAGGAATAAAGAAAGAAAAGCAACATATCAGTGCACAGACACACTGGCTACATGTCCTAAATCACTGTCCCTGCTGGTTCCGCACAGCCAAATCCCCTGATATTTCCTGTTGGCTTTGGGATCATACAGTATCAGGAGACATGGTAAAACTCCGCCAAATCGACAGCAGTCCTGTACTGTACCAACTGACACAGAGCAGACAAAACTGCAGAGACAGCAGGCTGAGGACGGATTCATCTGCTAGCGGCGAGTCAAATATTATCACCAGCTGCATGGCATGCCAACTGGGCTCTGATCCCCTCTCAAGGCAGGATGTTTGCACGGTGACTCAAAGTATTCAGAGGCATCAAGCACGACAACACATGTGAACTCATATGTGTGTCACTTGTGTGTCATGTCTTACAGCCTTGGGTCCTCCTGTTTTTTTTAATTCCTTTGACATTCTTCTCATGTGTAGTTTTGCTGTTTGATTATGCAAAAATCAGGAGAGCATTGCCTTTATCACTCTGCCCTTAGTCAGAGAATGACACTGCAACACAGACAGGTATATTACCTGAAGAAGGACGGATTAGTGGCTGCTTTTCCTTCCCCTGGCCTAGATCTTAGAACAGCTTGATTATAGACACATACACACACACACACACACACACACACACACACACACACACACAAAGGGTTAAGTATCCAACAGCACATGACGTACACCAAGTCCTGTTTAAATCCTAATTGTCTTAAAGGAAAAAAAACTCAAGTTGGGGAGATTTTTTTTTTACCTTTTTTTTTAAAGGAGGAGTGATTTTATCTGTGTATATATTATTATTGCTGTGATTATAAATTCAACAGGAAAACTGAATACTGCATTGGTCTGTCCTCTCTGTCTGACCAGAGGCAGGAGAGAGTCTTGTGATGTTTTCCGTGGAAGTTCAGATGATTCTTGATATACAACATGTGGTGCAGAGAGATGAGTTAACTCAGGCTGATGGCGAACAGTGTGATGATGTAACAAGTTAGTTTCCTTTTAAATTGGACTGTCATCTTACCAAGGCCCAATCATACTGTATCCACATATACACACCCCCAATAAAAAGACAAAACGAATCCAGCTGTTTTCTCCCTGAGCCACATCTCTGAGAATAAATCCCCCGAGCAGGCCGAGGATGCATATATTCGACAAACTCGCTCTGTGCTTTGCCTCCACACAGCTGACAGAGAGAAAAATCAGCCATAGAGGCACATAACGAGAAAAAGAGCTGAGGAGAGAGAATCCAGGATCCACGTGGGCCGAGGTGGATTGTGGGGCAGGGAGACATGCCAGGGCTCGCCAGTAAAAAGTAGGCCAGCGCATCTGCCGGGCAGACAAAAACACGCCGTCACTGTTTAGAGGGAGAGGGGGGCAGATTTTAAAAGCCCAGCCTAAGAGGACTGAGAGCGTTTTTGTGCACACGTTTGCGTGGGCGTTCTAATTTTCCTCCACATTGAAGCATGGAATAATGTAGAGCAGCAGTTTGTTCTAAAGCCTGCTGATCCCTCCATAATCCTCTCCACTGATGCATCCTCGGGGCAGCTAGGACATAGTGACTGAACTGGTTAATATCTCTCCAGCTCTCAAGCACACTCTTACATACAGTCTTGAACCAGAAGCTACTTGTAGCCACCAGGGTAAATCTGTCGACCAAATACTCATTGATTTCAGCTGAAGGACCCGAACTCCTGGCTACTCACTGGTTATTAGGTCTTTTTGCAGTTTTTTTTTTTAATTGAAAGAGGAGTATACAAAGACAAGCTCCTCAATGATTTATTACCTCACCTTTCCCCCCTAGTAGAGCCTCTCTTGAATTCTTGGACACATGGAGAATTTGTGTGTTTTCCCTGCACTCCTCTTTCTATGTAAACCTGAAAATCCTCAAGCTTGGGGCACGACAAGGTATTATTCGCAACAGCAAAAGTTCTGACTTCTGTCTGCAATTTAAATGGTTCTTATCTTCACTCAAAGACTGTCCAAGTCAAAACACAGCTTCAGGTATGAATTGTCAGCAGAATTGATGTTCTCCTGACTGCGGCATATTTGGCTCATACCTTTTGCACATCTGACCACTTTCTTAATCTAATAACTCAAACTATTTTATTTTGGACGAGGGAGATGAGATCAATATCAGCTAAGCGGCAGAACCCACTTATTATTAGTGCTCAAGTTGTCAATGCATCCTGACTGTAATCATGTACAATTGCATGGCCCCTAGTTGTTTGCTCTACAAGAAAACAAATCAATATCTCAAAAACACAGACAGAGGAGAAAGACTTGAGTGGTGAATGGGGTTGGAGTGGTTTCCATAAGTGCTTTAATGTTGTGTTGAGTAGTGGCATACCATGTATACTGCCCCCTTTCAAAGAATTATGACCCAGCCCTGTTCCTGGCACCCGAATCTGGGTCTATAATTATCAAACCCATAAGAGCAGAAGTGAAAGCAACTTATCAACAATCAGTCAATGTCCTCTAGAATTTAGGAGAGCTGCAGAGCTGTTGTGACCTGTTAGGAGTTCCCAGCATGTAGAGAGTGATAGGACAAACAAAAGTGTGGAGACATGAACAATCTTTGATTTAAAATAGCAACCAGCTTCTTCAAAAACACTGACTTGATTGAAGCTTATTTTGTCTGTTTGTGCCCAGTATCGCTTCATCTGTAAAACTGTCAACACTGTGGAAAACAAGATCTTACCTGATAACAGTGAACAACTCATACATATATGCTAAAGAAAACACTGACAGTCATTGATATTAAGAAAAAACAGTATACTGTATATTAAATCATAAATAGTATGTTACTCATGTGATTAGGTAACAGCATAAAAGCTTAAAATATCAATATCACCACCTGCATTTCCTGAGTAAATATGTGAAATTGTGTGGTTTATTATTATCTGCTTGGCTTTTGAAGCTCTGTTTGAGCAACTGAATAGCAATGAAACCACACTAGTGTTGAAAGAGAACTTGATCAGTGGCTTATTATGCTTAAAATGCCATGCTAATAAAACACACTGGAACAGGCCCAGTAGTTCCTCCAGAATGACACTTCATCCTGTTTGCTCTCAGTAAAATTTGATAAAGCACTTGAATTCATTTCATATAATGAAAGTCCATGTACCTTCTATGATCAACACTAACTTAAGCCATTTGTAAAGCTTGTTTGACTTTCTGATCTAAAAAGGATCCCCTCTTTGACTATTCCAGCTCTGTGACGCACATAAATCCTCCAAAATGTACACAGGAGCCTTTCTCCAGGATGCAGTGTGAATGAACAGACATACCTCTATGTGGAAACTTGCTGTAGCACCGAATAGACCAAGTCACCAGGTACAAGCACAAGACTGCTGTTAAAAACTTGCCAGGAAGCAGGAGCTCTTTGCAAGTTTTTTATGCTTGTTCGATGCTGACAGTTACCAATCCAATGTTGGGTTTATTCCATATGTGGATCATAGTGAGTCAGCAATGGAGAAGGACATGTTTCTGCAAATTTCATGTGAATAGAATTTTCTAAGAAGTGCAAGAGGCCCTGGAGCAAGTATGAACTGTACATGTTACTTCACAAGTTCCTATAGCTTGCTGAGACCAAAAACCAACTCAACGGCTGGAGTCAGACGTTTTCTAATCACTGACATCAGACATCTCTGTTCAGAGCTAAACAATGCACTCATTGAAGATTTTAACTTTCTTAAAAGTGAGCTGAAAGGGCATAAGTCTGAAATTGTAAACAGCACAGCGTATATTCGCTCTGTAATGGATAATATGAAGGTCATTATCAGTGACGTGGAAGAAGGCTTGTCGACATGGTTGGGTGATTTGAGGGAGAAGAATTAGGACATGGAAAGGAGGATGCCGAGATGTAATGTTCGTATCGTGGGTGTTGCAGAGGAAAGTGGTTTGAGCGCCACTACATCAATTTCTGATCTACTGAAAGAAGTTTTGCATATGGATAAAGAAGTCCTGGTTTATTGCTCGCACAGAGGCCTTGCACCGAGAAAGTCTAATGGAAAACCTTGGGTTACTGTCACCAAACCTCACTATCACTAAGATTGTGTCGATATACACAGGAGAGCTAACAGCCATCTTTCCAGACTACAGCAGAGGCTGCAAAGTGGCATTAATATTTTCATCCATTCTTACCTTGAACCTAACTCACTTTTCTCTCAAGCAGATGCCACTATGTGGAAGGTGTGGCAATGGGTCATATAAACAAGCCAAAGGACTGACATTTACTTATTCATGATTCCTAATGGCTGACATAAATAATTTAGGAGTATGAGTAGTCTGGTTAACTTTGTAAACTTCAACATCGAGTCTTTAAATCATCCTGTGAAACCTCGAAGGGTACTCGCACATCTTAATCATCTCAAGGCTGATATTGCATTCCTCTGGGAGACTCATCTCCGTACTGCTGACCAGTTCAGATTGAGAGGTGGATGGATAGGACAAGCATATCATCCCAAGGTGAGGGGGCAGTGATCCTAATCAGTAAGGTTGTACCATTTGTGATGTCAAACACAGACCCCACTCTGACCCCATGGAGCGGTACGTTATTGTAGTTGGTCAATTGTATGGATTTGCGGTTATTTGGGGTACATTTATGCCCCCAAATTGGGATGACAATGCATTTTTCATCAATGTCTTCTCCCAATTTCCTAACATGGATAAACATTAACTCATTCTAGGTGGGGGCACAAACTGCGTACTCTCTCCAAATTTAGATTGTAGCTCCTCTAAGATGACATCCAAGTCAAAATTGGTATAATCAATCCAACCTTTTCTTCAGGTGTACGGCGGAACTCATGTTAGGCATTTCTGCAACCCTACATCTAGAGGCCTGGTCCATAAGACATTCTCAATGATAAATTATTTATCAACAACAAACTTCTCCCAATGATAGCTGCTTGTGAATATTACTCCATAGTCATCTCAGACCATGGCCCCATGACTATGAGGGTACGCATTCCTACACAGACCCCATTCATTGCTCACAGAGATTTAACCTTTTGTTTCTTTCAGAAGAATCTTTTGGTAATTTCATTAAATCTGAAATTGAATTTTTTCTCATCCATATATCAGACCCAGGGAATGTCATCCTCAGTGGTCTGGAAATTGTTGAAGGCAAAATTAAGGGGGCAGGTTACCTCTCTTTCTTTACCTCTCAAAAATTTGGCAAAATATCCAACTATAAAGCAAATCTTCAAAAAAGTGAGTTAATGCCCATCAACATAGCTGCCAAGAAAATCTCCTTTTATTTGACCCTTTCTAAAATCAACACAAAAAAGTTCAAAGATCTTGGAGTCTGAATTATGAAGACCTCTACAGAGTCAACTTCCTGCCCTTGATAGCCTGTTTGAAAAAGGATATTAAAGGTTGAGATTTACTGCCCCTTTCTCTGAGTGGAAGGATACTATCAAGATGAATTTATTACCTAGGCTCCTGTTTTAAAGTCTTCCAATACTTCTGACCAAATTGTTCTTTAGCTCCATAGATAAGCTTATATCAACCTTTATCTGGAGCAAAAAACAAAACAAAAACAGGTATATAGAAATACATACCGCACAGGCCTCCTCTCTAGGGTGGTATGGCACTCCCAGATTTTTAATATTATTATTGGTCAGCCAAAATCACGGCATTGACATCCTGGATGAGTGATGTACACAACTCTGATATCCGTAAATGAATAATCTTGGAGAATACATCCTGTGGACTCACCTCGTTACCAACTCTATTGTGCTCTGAACTCCCAGTGGTAAAGTCCATTTCTTATTATACCACTAACCCCATTGTTGCATAGTCAGTAAGAATTTGGAACCAGTTTAGGAGGTCATTTGCTCTCCACTGTCTCTCCCTCTCTGCTCTGATCAGTGCTCGAAATTAACTTTTTTTCCTCAGTGTCCCACAACTGTCCCGAATTCCCAGACTTAACAACCATTGTCCCAAATTGAAGTTCTTTTTTTCCCTTTCTAAAATTGCTGCTCATTAAACCTCATTACAATAGGTTGTACACAATTACATAAATTGAAAACAGTACAATTATTATTTAGACACTTTGATACACCGCACTTTAATTAAATATTGACAATGACCGGTATGGTACAGCTTAACTAGCACGTGCAACTTTTCTGGCACAGATATTATGACAAAGCAACCTTGAAATCTTCAATTTTTGTGATCGTTTATACACCAAGCCAAGCATTACATACCTCGCTTCACTTACCAAGGGTGCAACATGTAGGGAAAATACACACTCAGCTGCTCTCAGGTATAGTGCTGCTAGCTTGATGGATACACTTTCTGAGCTAAAAGTAGCACAAAGATGCGATGAAACGTAACATCACTTAAGTTTCAAAATGTTACTGTGAATGTAAACATACAGACATGCAGCATTAATGAATAACTAACATTACATTTCTACATAGTATGATGTTAACTTACATGTTACAGCTAGCAGTCATTTACATTCACTGTGGGACTGTTAATATGTCACTTTATTAAGTTGTAATATTGTTTCCAGGCAACAACAGTGTAGAATCCCATCATGTGGTCAGCTTATCCAAAAAAACGTCTAATTCGAAAGTCCCAGGTGCTATTTGTATTGTCTCCAGGACAACAGGATATCCTTAACTTTGAGCACTAGCTCCGATAGTTAAAAAACACATTTATCCCTTCAATACTAAATGGTAAATGGATTCCACTTATATAACTCCTTAATGAACAAATACCAGATCCAATTTGGCAGAAAATTATCCGAAGGATGTACTTCTCATCCATTTGCCAATGGCATGCTGCATTCAAGATAGTAGACGGACTTCATTGGTCAAAGGTGAGGTTGTCTAGGATCAGGCTGGAGTTGGAACCTACATGTGATAGATGCAAGCAAGCTCCTGCAAGTCTTTTACCTGTTCTGGACATGTGCAACACTATATCATTTCTGGCTCTCTCTAAAATGTTAGAGGAGCCAATGGATCCATCCCCTTTTATTGCTCTGTTCAGTGTTGCACCACAGGGTGTGCACCGATAAGTGCAACATTTTGGCCTTTTGCACTTTGTTAGCCATGCAACTTATATTGTTCAGGTGAAAAGACCCTCTACCCCCTACACATTCTCATTGGATCTGAGCGATTATGCAACAGCTCAGGCTAGAGAAGATAAGATATTCTCTATAAGGGTCTGTTCTGAGCTTCTATGCAATTTAGCAGCCTTTCCTAACATTTGTGGAAAAAAAATGGAAGCAGAGAATGTAACCCTATAATATGTATAAACTTCTCACTTGTTCTGTTGCTGTGTGTCTGTCTGTTTTTGTTTTGATGGTTTGTGCATTTCTCCTCTTCAGCAAGTGAGCAAAATGACTTTAATTTAGAGGTGCGCATCTGGTGGGTAAGGCAGGCAGGCAATAAATATATATGTATCATCAGACTGGGTATTGAGTTTTCAGGGGTACTGGCTTTGAGCACACAGATCCTCTATTTGCTTAATTAAGACTTATTAGAGAGTGAAACATATAACAGAAGAATATATATAAAAATTAAAAAGTTTTAGTGAAACTAAATTTAATAGATATGAAGAGAGCAAACACATTATTACCAAGAATAATTTACATGTAAACGTGTCCAGCTTGTATTTTACATTTATTTAAAATATTGAGTATAAAATTAAGCAATTATATAATCTGAGTTGACTAAGGAAACGATTCAAGTGCTGGGATTTACATCCGTTTCTACTGTATTTATACCAATCTGTTAACTACATGTATAACACCACATTTATCAGCAGTGAAATTAAACACACATCCTTTCTCTGATGTCGAGTTACACAAAACACCCACAGTCACAGTATGGTGGCAACAGTTAAGCTGTGATGATGGGACACATCGCACTAGTCCCGGCCAGACAGGGATCAAAGAGGCTTGGGAATGTGACATCAGGAACATCGGCTGAGGACAATGGCGTAGAGAAAAGGACTGAAGGACGCAGTCATGTGATATAATGTAATTTGATAGGAAAAGCCACTTTGCCAGTGTGGGTTAGCATGGGTGGGCGTGGATACAACAATGCATGCACATTCTCAGTCAGTATGTATGCATCAGCAGGCACAGCAGGAGAACAAAAACTCATGAAACATTCACCTCAGGACAAAATGTACCAATGTGTGGCAGTGTGGTGAAACATTTACATTTACTATACATACTCCAATGCAAATAGAGGCCTCCTAACTACTACACATACTCCAGTGCAAACAGAGGTGTCCTAACTAGCAAGATAACGCCATGCTTAAAACAAAACAAAAAAAAAAAAAAGAAAAAACTCGGGAAACTGACATGAGTACTATTGTGATATTTTGGTTTCGAACAATCTATTACACTCATTGTACCTCCATCAGCTGAAACAATAAGTCTACTGTATATATTGTTTGATTTCGATGTCCACTACAAATCTAATAATTTTGGCCCATGAAATAAGATAATGTGATCTTGCTTTCAGCAGATGAATTGAGAAAAGTAGGTTTGATAGCATTGCTGTGTCTTTAGTTGCAAGCTTCTGCAAAACATGCCCCTAGTAGCTTTAGTACACAATGTTCTCTAGTAGCCATGTGTGACAGCTATGGGGGGTGGGGGCTCCTTTCTGTACATTGACCTCACCCGGACATTTAAAAAGACACACAGACAGTCACACATTTGCTGCATACAAGACTCGACAACTCACAAAGAAAAAGAGGGAGACACACACAGGCACACAAGGCAAGCAAGTCGGTAGCTGAAAAAGGTAAACAGTAAAGAGAAGCGAGTGAGAGAGGGGGAGGGGAAGACAAGAAAACCAGAGCATTTTCAGGAGAGGAAAAATAGTGCCTTTCACTAGGAGAGCAGGAAAACGCAAAGAAACCACTAATTTTAATGTAATGAACTATCAAAAACCGAGACTGAGCATATATAGTATCCAATCACAAATGTTTTGATTCATTAAAATCAGTGAGGATGGAAGATGTTCATGCCATGAATGGTTTTCTGATGCATACTCAAAAACCTGGCAAACCCCTAGCACTCAGAAAACACAGTTCAATGCACAATGGCAACAAATTCAAATAAATAAGTTAAAACTGAAAGCTGTTGTCAAACAGTCAAATCATTCAACTCTCTTCCCTTTGCCTTACCCTCTTCTCACACATGTAAACACACACAATAAAATGGCATTAGCGTTCTGACGCCTGCCTCCACCTTTAAGACCTAACAATCTCCACCCTCAGTATACTATTTACTAAACACAGTAAACAGTGTTATTTTACTTCTAACCACTGACAGAGCCCCCAGATCTGACCTGCACTCAGCTCTCACTGCCTACCTATTCCCAGAAAAATATTATGTGAGCTACAGGATCCAGCAAAGAAGGTCCTACTAGCATAAAATAAAGAAAACAGCATCATGATTGCAAAATCGTACTTTACTGGAGCTCACTGCAGTCAACTGCAAGCATTTAAACAATTCATATCATGGCCTTTTTTAATGATTTAAATCAAGTTATTGACACAAGATTCCAATAAAAAATATTTATATATGTACATTGTGGAGTTGAAATAATATTTCCAAGGGAGCTGCTAATATTTTACTAGGGACATCATCCCTCAAATGTGCCCACTGAATTCTCAGTAAAGGAAGGTATTCTGCGTAAAGGAAGTGAAAGACACAATGGACCAACACAAAACTGAAACTGGACATTTTCTTTGTATTTTATTCGAGGCAAAGAATGTTGAAGAAAGACTTTTAGATGTTTTATCGTGATTTTTTTGGTGTTATCATTGTTTTCCATCAGAAATAAAACCAGACATAACTGTCTTCATTCAGACTTTACTCAAATACTGTGATATCAAACTACTTATCTGGTTTGTTAGTCAGTTGTTGTCTCAAAGTATCATCTACATGCGAGACTGACTTACCCTTAAAGAGAGTACAGCTACATTCAAGTAAACACGGACAAAGTAGATAATGAAGCAGGGATTGTACTCCTTGGTTATTCTCTCTCTCTTGCTCTCTCTCTCTCTACCAATCAATGACTACTTTCTGTTCATCACAGTTGTGAGAAGTGAAAACACGCAGTGTCCTAAGTAGCATTATTGTCTAAACTGCAGTCTGGATTAAGATCACACACACCAGATTTACAACAAGCATCATCTTTTCATTGTCATTTTCTGGGATTTTTTTTTTTTTTTTTTTTTTTTTTAAATTGCAATTCAGTTTTAAGATTGTTTTTACCCAGTTTTACCTCTGAGCCCTTGACATAGACACTAGTAATTTCACCTAATAACACCGTCTCAACCTCAGGTGTTGGCTCACTCTGACTACTATAACTCATGTTATAAAGGAGGTACCAGCGTTAACATAAAGACTGATGTGTAGCAGGGAGCCAGGAGGGCTGGTAGACTGGAGAGCTCAGTGTGCTCAGCAGTCTCTATGGCCAGTGGGCAGGAACAATAGTGTGCTCTGGAGTGCCAGTTCAGCTCTGTCTCCCCAGATAAAACCAGAGCTGCCAGCCTGCAGTGCTAGACCTTGGCCTGCTACAACAACAACAGAAAGATGAACTCTCAGTTCCTGAGCCTCCAGTGTCTGAAAACAGAGGCAGCAGTATCGAAAAGAGAAACTTTTTAGAGCTAAATTTAAATTCAGGGGTTTTTCTCTTCCACGGTTTAATGCAACTACAGTCAGCTGACTAAACACACCTCAGCAAGGCAAATGAAGGAAGTTTTATAGAAGATTTGACCCCAACACATTAGTACATTTAACAAGCAATAAAGCCACAAACAAACCACTGGTCAATTTAAAATTTGAGTTAGAGATTCAATCATAGTTATTATTATTATCATCATCATCATTTTGACTTAAAAAAAAAAAAAAAATCATAAAATGTTTTTCAATTTGAAAACCCAAAGCAACTCTTATACAATTCATTCATAATTGTCAAATAAATGTGTTTGACTTAACGGGGATTCAGACTGAAAATAGCCCTGCGTTTAAACAATGCAAGGGGCTGTGTTGATGGGCCACATGTTGTTTCATGTGCAAGTGAGACATGGAAAAGAAAACAAGAAGCTTGAACCTAAAGTTGATGATCCTGCCTTTTTTTGACACGGAGGTCAAATGTCACGTCTGCTCTGACAGATAACCTTGTGCTTTTTTTTGGTTTTTGCTTTAGAAACATATCAGATTCCATTCTTTGTTAGTTAATAAATGCTTTAGATTCCTATGTTTGAGACAGAGCACCGTAGATAAAATACAGAGGGTTGAAACATACTGCAGCTCATCTTTGTTCAGACATTTCATTAAGAAAGGATCAGAAAACCAGGCAGCCCCTCGCGAACACCCTGGTGTGTTTACACAGTTGCATTTGGTCAAAGTATATTTGGATACAATGTCATGAGATCATGCATGTCTTATCTGTGCATGTGTGTTTCCACATGCGTATGCCATGCAACAACGTGATAGTAAAGTATGTAAACGCCTGTGCATAAGTAAGAGGGTCCAGACATCTGCAACTCATTCCAACCAAAGATCATTTTCATTATCGATCACTCTAATGATTATTTTTCAATCAATTAATCATTTAGCCTCTAACATGTCAGACAATAGTGAAAAACGCATATCATTGAATTTGAACTTGTGATATGTGATTTTCTGTGATTCTGTGTTTTGTCCAAAACCCCAAAATGTTTAAGTGCTTCAATTTGCTTAATAATTGACTAATCAAATAATCAATTATCAAAATGATTGCAGATTTTTTTTTCCTGACAAATGACTCACCGCAGCAGCTCTTTACTTCATAATGGTTAGTATAGATTATACATGACTGGTTCTCCAAGTTTGGGTTAATCACTTTACTGATCACACACACAAGACTGTGACTCAACATGAGGTCAGAATGTGGCAACGTGCTGTTAAAAATGCAGTAGGTGAATACCAAAGGTTTACATTTTCACACTGCAGTTGTTCCTTCACTCTTTGACTAGTCTGCAATCACAAGGAGGACAACAACGGAGCAACAGCAGAGCAGAGCAAAAAAAAAAGGGAGTCTGTTAATGATGGCAGAGCTTAGAGGAGAGGAAAAAAATAAACACGTGTATGGACACACATGCTGTAAATGACAGCAGCCAGATGGTATTACAGGACCATAAAAGTTACAACAAGACGGCTGGATGAAATGAATAACTGAGAGGTGATGAGCTTCGGGAGAAGGTTAAAGTAAGCCACATTGTCTTGTCCCAAGGCAGGCTTTGTTACCTTCAAGTCTAAACCCCATCCCCCCCTTTCATGGCCAGAGTAGCCAAAACGCACACAGAGCCTTCTCTGTTTCTCTGTTAATCACTTTCAGTGCCCAGTACAGGTGCTGGTGAGAATCTACTGGTGAGATATACAAGCAGTACTATCAGTGGCAACAGGCTCTGATGGCCACTGATGGGCATAGCCAGGAGGATCCTCTTATGTAACAACTGCCCAAAAAAAGGGAACTTTTATGATGTGGCAGAACACGTAGTTCTTTTAACAAGAGGGTCCTCTAGCTATTTACTGGTTTTCTTCACTGTGCAGCACTCACATTTCCTATGAGAAGGTTACAGAGGACATCGTTCACAGTCTCAAAGTCAAGAAATATTTTAAGCCTTTGTTTATGTACAACCATTACCCAGGAGGGGATTCACAACAAAGTGATTCAGTTTGTGAGCTTCCAACTGGAATTTACTTGATTCTATATTTGATAAACTCACTTAGCTTGTTAAATGATTGTGAGCTCTTGTTCAGGTTTGCAAGCAGGATTGCTTAAGACCTGAAGCTATGGGTTGGGAAAACATGATCCGGCAGCAGGAAGCCAGTCAAAGCCCATATATAGACCATCTCATTCTATAGATGATCTAGGAAAGGAAACAGGTTGGACCAGCAAAACGCTGCAGTGTTCCCTTACAAGACTGGTGTCAAAACATACAGTGGAAACCTCCCAACACCTTTTTTCAGTGTTATAATCAAAATAGAAACACACCACTGTACTCTAAAGAAATCTAAACTGTGTCAAGGTCATTTAATTGGATAAAAGACCAAACAACAGCTCAAAGGCAGAATTATACATTAGTCAAGCAAATCAGCAGCACCATGTGTACAACTTCATTTCATCTGCACATGATTTGAGAACCGTAATGTGGCTGATTAAAAAAAGTCTTTAGCCTATTAGAATATAATATGAGATCCCTAGCTGGTCAGTTGGCTGAACAGATATCTCATGAGTGCTAATCACATTAGATGATAACAATAATCTTCAAACGGCTGTGAAACTAATAAGCCTATGACACAAGGATAGAATCTGATGACAAGAGCATGCCCCCATGCAAATGCAATAAAACAAAATCCAATTGTTTGTTTGTCTATTAGGCAGTTTTAAAGAATATATAATTATCAGACGGATGTGATCTGAGAGGTGTGCTGACACACCACAGTCAGCTGACATCAGGGCCCTCCAGTTAAAATCTAAATGGGGAGAAAGTACTGTATGCGTCTGCGGTAAGCTATCATTACTGACAATCAACCTGGCTGGAAACGTGCACCCTCACACAAACACTCATGTACACATGCGCACAGGTTCCCCAGAGATGCTGATGTCAACAACCTGAGCTAGCATACTGAACGCACAGTAAGACCCCTGTTGCTGACTGTGTGAGTGAAGGGGCAGCATGACACACACTGAATACAGTCTGCTGTGCTTCTTTGAGCACTGCAGCATAAAGATCTCTAGCCGACTGCCGACCAGCTACAGCAGTTTCACAGTAATACAGAGAGGATAAGACTTCACATTACTGCTTGTTTTTTTAAACCAAAAAACAAATAATAACATTGAACCTGAACCAGAAATATCAACATTAGCAATGACCATTTCAACCAGCACAGGGTTATTAAAAACAGCAGGTGAGCCACAATTACAGAATGATGCCCCCCACAGTCCTTTGCCACAAATCTCCCGATACAGAGCCACTTTCCTTTGCCTAAAATCACTGCTGCCTTGGAAACCTTAGGATTACTGCAAGGATTGCATTCCCCGTTTCTGTTCCCACTGCGACGTGTGAGAGTTGGCACAGGGGAGTGAGAAGCCAACAGCAGCACGTTAAAAAGGGCTTGCATTAGTAATGAAGCCTCCGCGTGTTGTTGCATGCGTATTAGTTCGTTTGTGAGGAAGTTAAAAAGTACACCAACATTTTAAGCAAGCAAACACCTGACATGCAAGGCCTCAGTCTTTCTAGTTGTTACCAGGGACTGAACGCTCTCTCATTCATTGATTTCATTTATTTCAATAGTCCAGTAAACCTTATTTGAATTTAAATGACTAATAACTAACTGCTCCTTCAGTCAACAGTAGGCTGAATCTTATCTAAGAAATACCTAAAGCCTTTTAAAATAATCTAATCTCTTTCTTCAGAAAAAAAAAGTACAAAGGTTTCAAATAACCTAAGGCTGAGACTAGGAGGATGATTTATCGTTGTCTGATACAGTTTGTAATTCACCAACCAGAACTACCAGTCTGACCAAATATTTATACTTATTTTACACCAGTGTGCATCTCTTTTGCAAAACATGAAAACTATGGAGGCAGTATGTTAAATTCTGGGCTTCAGAAAGCTTTACTTATTGTAAAAGATGTAACGCAACGCTAATCAATAAAACAGGAGTACAAAAATCAATTTCGAATGCTATGAGGAAACAGAGACAAAAAGAGTGCTGGTTTTACACTATAATGATCAAGATCAAGTA
Source organism: Euthynnus affinis (assembly GCA_029490765.1). Classification (NCBI taxonomy): domain Eukaryota; kingdom Metazoa; phylum Chordata; class Actinopteri; order Scombriformes; family Scombridae; genus Euthynnus; species Euthynnus affinis. The sequence continues at coordinate 11,057,360 of CM055848.1, forward strand.
TGAATGAATGGCTACATGGAATGTATCACAGGTATTAGGTTATCATTTCCTGAAAACGTCAAAATGAAAGAAGTGACAACACATCTGAATTAATTAATTATTCTAAACAAGCGCAGCTTTTCAAGATGTACAAACTTTAGTTGCTACTTTCTACAAGTAATAATCTACCAAAGGTGTCATGTATTTGCTTATTATAAGTAAGATTATACAGTCCTACCTCTATATAATTATGTTAAGTGATAGTGAATGGCTATCACATACAAATGATGAGGGCAGTGGAGAGAGAAGGTAACACTGGGTAGTTAGCTGTTCCTGACCTGAGTCACCAATCTGGATAAAGGTGACACGTTAGCTGGCCTGTTAATCTCATTTCACAAACCCTGTATATTGCTACCTGCCCCGTGCCACTGAGATTAAACAAAGTCATGAGTGAGGTGATCTACCAGATGTCACCTCTGTGTACATTTGGAGAAGACCTACAGCCACCGTATCCAATAATGGAACTCCCTGACATTGTTGAAAGTAATAACATATATCTGTTACATCTGTACAAGAATAATAATACTCAATTAATCATTTTACATTGTGTTCCCACCTTTATATTGAATGTAACTCCTCAACGTTTTGCAGTGGGTGTATGTTTTGTTTGATATCTACTGGTTAGTGACAGAAGGTTGATGCCTTTTAAATTTGGACCACTGATTGTTTGTTTTAGTGATTTATTAATTAGGCAAACAATGACAACATCAGTCTGGGCTTTACTATCTGTTGATGTGGCTTTTACAGGGTCTTTTGCATTGTAGACATAAATCATTTGATTAAATCACAATAAAATAATGGTTAGATGAACCCCTGCGTTACACAGAAAGAAAGATATGATTGCGGCATTATCAATCCTAGGATAGACAGGACACAGAACTTGTCAGTGTCAAGTTATTTTTGGATCAACATGACCGTTACCGGCTACCATACAAGTAGGTGAATGTTATGTGTAACATCACAACTTCACCGGTTTATGTTAGCTAGCAATGCTACTATTCAACAGCTGGCTAGCTACACGACAAACCCACTAAAAGCCATTTAAACAACAAACTTTGTCAACCAATTTGGCCATGTCTCTTCTCAAGGCTCTTCTTCTGAGTTACAGGTCGACTAAATACCACACCACTATAATGTAACTAAGTAGTTAGCTGATAATGCTAGCTCAATGGCAGAGATAATTCATGTCATTGAACAATGATGACTGACGGATATTATGCGGCAAAACACATCAAACAGACAGATGCGACGGACGGAAAGATCATCACGAAACGTGGTTCACCTTTTGGAATAGCTGTCATTTGACTGACATATCATGAATAATGAGAGTGTAGATGGAAATGTCGGGCTATGCTTACCAGCACAGGAGAGCTACAATGAGGCACACCAACAAAACGCGCAGCCTCTTCATTATCTTCCCGCGGGGACCAACATCCTCGCTCTTTGGGGTTTTTCTGATCTCTCGTGGCTTCACAATACACCGAAGACAAGCTTTTTTTAGTCGGCTGAGGACCTGTTATAGTTATAAGTTAACAAACAACTGTATACTGTGGCTAAATCCTAAACTGGAGGTGTGCTAATTATCATCGTGCGGTCCAGTTGTCCGCGTCTTTTTCAGCTCTTGTTGCTACTGCTGTTGACGGGTAGCTGGCTCTCGGTATGTTCAACCCCTGCTCCACGACCGACCAATAAAAACAGAGATGTCTATTTGTCGACCAATCATAAGAGACTTGTGAAAATCGTATTTTTAAAAGTCACCGCCCACCGGACTGGGGGGTGAGTTGGAAGCTGTGAAGCAGGACGCGTCATCTATCGTTTGATAAGCAAATAATTAAAGCACGCAATATTCAAAGTTATTGCACAAGCCTCCAACGTCAAACTGTTCCTTATAAATGACCTGTATTGATATACTTTGTGTCTTTAAAGGCAATTATGTTCATGTTCAAATCACTGGATGAGGTGTGAGTGCTCGAGGGAAAGTGAACATTGTGTACTTTTTCTCTTCAACACGCCAAAACACCTTCTCGTGGTATTTAAATTTATTCTTTTTAAAAGCCAGATATTTCCAAAGATAGCATTTTTTTTTGAAAGAGAAAAAGCTCGATGCCTGGTGCAGCTAATCGTATTATTTCGGTTTTTCCGTCATAAATCATATAATGTAGATCTTGCTTCATTTAATGGACCAGACAATCTTCTGTGGGGTTCAACCGACCATTAAAATTATAGTAACATCATACCAGACCAGAATCAGAACCAGGTTTATTGTCAAGTAGGTTTGCACATACAAGGAAATTGCCTTAGTGTTGTGGTGCATAACAGTAAACATATACACAACATTAAGTAGTCCTGAATAATATAAAAAGAAGGAAAGAAATGATAAAAGATTTAAATTTTAAATTGAAGAGAACGAGAAGAAAAGTACAAAATATTGACAAGGAGTAAACAGTATATGCAGTGTGCAATTACAAATGATAATAATTGTTAATGTGGATGAAAGATCACAGATGTATAAATATATCATTGTAGGAATTTATGTTAATATTCCCATATGGTCCCCATATGCGCGCGCACACACACGCACACGCACACACAGACCAAAAAAGACCCTATTTGTTTAGGATACTTATACTGGTCAGTCACACTTTTATTATTAATGGAATTTCATTCATAACAAAACAAGAACTACATTACCCAAAGTGCAATTCGACAAGAACCCAATTTGCCTGTAGGTTTTATTACATTTAGTGTTGACTGTTGAATATGATGACAAAAAATGACCTACACGAATAACTTAAAATAGAGAGTTGATGTGACATTGTTTTACAGCAATATATTTTTAAAAAGTTTTTTTTTTTTTTTAAACTGGCGGGGTCCTGAACTATCGGCAGTCCGCAGCCTGTGGTGAGAACATTTCAACAGTAGTGAAGTTTGGGCGAACATTACTAGCTTACTGGCTGCCCACATACCGACACAGTAGCTGGCTACTGTAACACCGCTTTGTCTCTTTTTGACTTTTAGGCTCGCAGGCTTGACCATGGAGACAGCCCGGATGTTGCTGTGTGCCCTGTCCGTGTTTGTTGCTCTAGTTTCGGAGAGGTTTATGGTGCTGGCGTCCTTCTCTCAGGCTCTGGACAGCGACTTCACATTTACTCTCCCCGCCGGTCGAAAGGAGTGTTTCTACCAGACTATGAAGAAAGATGCCTCACTGGAAATTGAATATCAGGTCATAAAGACTCTCACTACTCAAATAATCTCGTATGAAATTGTAAATTTAGCTGAACAAACCAAAACTAGTTCTCTGTATGAGAGTCAACATTGACATAACGACATACACTTTTCAAACCTGTTGATTATCCCTGTTTATTTTGGTTTAATATGCATGTATTCCAGTATGTTGCTATGTTGTGTGAGGTACGTTGATACAAACTATACTGGCATATATGTCCATATTATGAAAAACTGTCCATTGTGCAATAGAAACAGCAGGTTATGTGGCTTACATCTTGTTTTGCATATTGTTGGGAACCTGTTATGCTAGTCTTTGTGCATAGCGTAGAGCACTGAATAAATGTCCAAGTCAGGGAGTTGCCAAATATTTTTGCTTGTGGGAGACGTCCCAAGCATTTTACCTATCTGTTGTGGTGTCTACTTTTGAAGGACAAGGTTTGCAGGCTTTTCACTCCCAGTGGAGAACAAGGGAGACTGTCAAAGGATTATCTAAACCTAAAATTCCTCACATTTCACATTTCATTTAAAAAAATAAATGCTGCTACACACACCCAGGAGAAGAGATCAACCCACACAAACCAACTTCTCATACGTGTGTCCTCCACCGTCCACAGGTATTAGATGGTGCAGGTCTCGATGTAGATTTCTTCATCTCCTCTCCTTCTGGCAAAATACTGTTCAGTGACTATCATAAGTCAGATGGAGTGCACACGTAAGTCACACAGACCATCTGAGAGACATAAATGAATGACAAAGACACATGTGCATGCTCTTATTGCCTGTGATTTCCACTTTTTTTTCTCAGTGTTGAAACTGAAGATGGAGACTACATGTTCTGCTTTGACAACACCTTCAGCACGGTCTCCGAGAAGATCATCTTCTTTGAGTTGATCATGGACAACATGGATGCAGATGAGGACCCGGACGACTGGAAGGAGTATGTCCATGGAACAGACATGTTGGACATGAAGCTGGAAGACATCATGGTGAGAGTGCAGTTAGTCTGAAATGTCTCTCTCTCTCATATTATTTAGAAAAGATCAAATTTGACATGAAATGTGCTCAAGAGTTGTCAATAGGTTTGTGTATTGTGGGAACTTTTGGGCATAGATGGCACCAGTGAACAGTTTGTGTTTGTGTTTCCTCTCTGCGTGTTTTAGACTTTGTCCCTCTGCTGATGGCTATTGAGATATTTGTCACTGTGCCACCTATGCTCACAGTATGACATGTGGTGCAAAGTGACCCAATATGCTGTCAACAAAATAGCATTGCAATCCTCCGCATACAGGCAAAGTCACAAGGAAAATGTCACAAGAATAGACAATGTCATGAACTCTCACTCATTGGCTCACGGCAGCCAATTGTTTCAGATTGCACCACAGTAGCCTGCACCACCCACTCACCAGAAACCCCCTTAATTTATGTCAGAAGTCACTTGGGCGTCACTTAGTAATAGACAGGAAATGTATCTTCCAGCTGTGGAGCATATTGTTTTCTTATGGAAAAAGGAACATACCAGATTGAGCTGCTTTAATTAGAAAACATAGAGCTGTCCCTGGAGATCAAACTCTCATTTTTATCACTCAGCTTTGTAGTTCATGTATTTATTTTGGGTCGGGTACAAAGACAAACAATGTTGTTGGATAATTCTTGTATTAACTATAGTCTCAGATCTACTCAATCTGACCTGTTTGGCTCCTCTCCTTCAGGACACCATCAACAACGTGAAGTCTCGGCTGGGCAAAAGTGTGCAGATCCAGACGGTGCTGCGAGCATTCGAGGCTCGTGACAGGAACCTCCAGGAGAGTAACTTTGACAGGGTGAACTTTTGGTCGGTGATCAATCTCATTACTATGCTGTTGGTATCAGCGGTTCAGGTCTACCTAGTCCGCTCACTGTTCGAAGATAAAAGGAAAATTCGCACATAACACCATCCAAAATGGGGACAGAAAGAGAAAGAAACTAACTAACTTGCTTGTTCACAAATACCTTGGAGAATTATTTCAGAAGATCTCCTCCTGACTTGATGATATATATACATATATATATATATATATATATATATATATATATATATATATATATATATATATATATATATATATATATATATATATATATATATATATGTGTATATATATATATATGTGTATATATATATATATGTGTATATATATATATATGTGTATATATATATATATGTGTATATATATATATATGTGTATATATATATATATGTGTATATATATATGTATATATATATATATATATATATATATATATATATATATATATATATATGTATACATATATATATATATATATATATATATATATATATATATATATATATATATATATATATATATATATATGTATATATATATATATATATATATAGACCTCTTTAGCTGCTGTAATTCTTCTCAAAAAAAGTGACATAACAATCATGCTAATGATGTGACTATTTTTCTAACACAGCCTAAAGTTACAAAGGCCAGTGGCCAATTACAAAAATGTCCTTTTTTTTCTTTGGACATGTTTTTATTTGAGTATTAAGCTGAACTAGATGAAGAAATGGTATGGTGTCTGAAGAATTTGATTTATTCTCCCAAACTGGAGTGGTGAGTGCAACCAATCCATCAACATGTCTTCCCCACACATAAGTTGTACTTTAAAAAAATGATCTTTTGTGTGTTGCTGAGATGCCTTAGTGTTTTGTATTTGGCTGCCAGCCATTTGCAAGCTTGTGAAGCCTTAAAATATTTGTCTCATTGCCATTAACGGTCATCGTTGATCATCGATCGACACAAATTCCCCTTAATGCTAATACTGAAAAGTCAGGTGTTCAGGTAGCAAGATGCTACTAATGCTGCTCCTTGGCACCCAAGGGACAGTGGAGTAGGAGAAATGGAAATGGGTCATCTCCAAATCTCTTAATGACTACTGTCCTACTTCTCTGCCATGACTTGTGTGCTTGTGGTTTAAATGGCAGCCAGCTCTGCTAACCCGCCGCTGTAAAGCCTCACTGCTGTCGGGTGTCTACTTACAGCCACCTAGTGAGTGATGTTGGGTCTGCTTGTCTCTCTGGTGACAGTCTATTTCTAACTTTTACTGACATCTGGAAGGTCATTACCACTGTTACATTGGAGCACTGCTCAGTTTAATATGCCATTCATTGCCTTGGCTACATCAGTATTTTTTTTTTTTTTTTTTTTTCTGTATTTGTTCTGACAGTAACATTTTATTGGCCAACACTACAAACTGCCATCTAATATCTAATCATTGCACTGCCTCTGATGCCGCAGAACAACATTTTTTTTTGTCTACATGTAGTTAGAACATAATTTAATATTTTGGGCTCATCAGGGCCCACCAGAAACAGGTCCACAACCTGTCTTGTGTGTTAAGAAGCACTGAACAAGAGATTTTTCTCATTGGTTGATTGTGTAGTGATGGCTTGTGATTAAGGTTGCTGAGTTTTCATTTATTGGTTGAAACCTGGATGAATGCTCTGTGTTAATGAAGAGTAGTTGGTGCCCAAAATTCACCTTGGTACAATAAATGAATAGACATTGGAGCCCTGCAGTGTGCGAGCTGTTTATTTATGTGTTTGATTCATGATAGCTCCATGTTGCCATCTTCTGACAGGGCTTTGAATTTGTCCTGTGCTGTAAGACAAAGATCATACAATGAGTTCATGCTTTCACAAAAACAGCCTTATGCTGGAAGTCCTGTAAACCAAATTTAATCAGTCAAATTGTTTTAAAATTATACTGTTTAGCCATAACAACATACTGGAGTTTTGTGAGTCCCTACAAAATCACACATGTAAGGAAAGCTCAACCTCTGCCTCAGTTTAAGTGCTAGTTTTTCTGCCCATCTGGTCTCACTGTGGTCTCCAGTGTTTAAATGTTTGAAGTACTGTATATGGAGATCATGTATATTTCACAAGTGATGGATTAGTAATATGAAGTGATAGCAGGGTTTTGATTTTTCTTTTTAAGTACTTTAAAATTCCACAAAAATAAAAACTACTACATATTTTTAAAAAGTATTTCTGTTACTGAGTAGGGCTCTGACTACAGCCACACTGTCTTTGAAAACTCATTTTTGCCATCCTGATGGACCCGTGTGGGAGAGGCAATGTGACATAAGATATTTATTCAATTTATGTTGTTGTAGTTGTAAATGTGTATAAATTAAACAGTAATACCCTTTTCTGAGCTCTGTGTCCTGTTGTGTTTCTACTGAACAGACATACTTCATTTCCTGAATCATTTTACTAACCTTTGTTCTATTTATATGTACTGTAGACACCACACAAAGACAACATGAAACAATCATGCAGATACCTGTACGGAAGTCAGAGCTTTATCCAGCTGCAGCATTGAGATCACAGAGCTGCTGGACCATCTGGTGTCTTCTGGATCTGGTTGTGCAGAGGTCTGATAATTAAACACTCTTTCAGTGCAGAATCAGAGACCCCTGCTGGGTACCGTGGACGCAGCTGAGGAGAGCTGGAGGAAAAGGAAGCAGGATAGGGCTTGTTTGTTTTGGTCATCATCATCGCCACACTATCATCACAGAATCAAACTCATGATACTTACTGGCCTATCGGATGATGTGTGGATGATCCAGTTCTGCAAATACCGTCGCTGTTAAGACATGATCCTGTCTGCAACTAGAGTTAAAGATATAGATTATATGTTACAGACATAAGCACACAGCAACAAAAAGACACACCTGTGGATTAGTAAAGAGACTCTCAGGTTTGTGACTGTGTTATAGTGTAAATGTCCCCTCTTACAAGATCCAGGAACTGCAAGATTTCATATTTGTTCACATCCCAGGTTTCTTTGTGTTGGCAGAATTTACCGTGGTGGTTGCTGTGTGTGGTTCCTTTGAAACTGCCTGATTCCTCCTCACATGAGAAACGGGAACCTGTGGTCTCTGCGTCAGGACACAGCTACATGACAATAATATGGATCAAATTTAATGGTCAATATGGCAAACAGCTCTAAAAGGTGACACAAACTGTCAGCATTGTGAGAATAATTTCAGTTTAAAATGTTAGGTTACCTGTTAGTCTGTGGGTTGGGCCTTAAGATGTCAAGAGAGTAGGGGCAACATATGTTTATCACAGACACCTAGTCAAAGAGAAGAAGATGAAATAACAGTGTAACTAATTTGATTTGATTTTTTGTTTCTGGGTACTAAGTGCTATTTCCTAATTGCTTATGCCTAATGTTATTCCCCTCAAAATTTTGCTTTTGTGAACAGGACAGTGATTTTTGAAATATACCTATTTCCAATGGGAAAATGGGAAAATTTGCACATTTTCGTTCACATAAAGTCAGAAAAAACAACAAATGAATCACAGGATATGATGATAGACCAATGATATAGATGGAGACTATATTTGAGGGCTGATTTGTGAGTGTGATTTACAGTATAATTGCAAATCTCAAAAAACTACTAATTTCTAAATCTTTTGTGGTGACTTTTGTATAACTTTAGTATCAATACATGTTCATTTTGATTCATATGTTTTTTTCTGACTATATGTTAATGTTAAATGTGCAAGTTTGCCCATTTACCCATTGAAAATAGGAGATTTTGAAATATCATTGTCCAGGTCACAAAGGTTTGAAGGGAATGACTTTTCTTTCTTTTTAGACATAAGCAATTAGGAAATAACATTTACTACCCAGGAACAAAAGACTGTTACATAGTGCATTTAGCATTCATGACAGCTGTGGCTGACTGACAGCTAGCTTGGTGCTTTACTTTAAATCCAACAACAGGGGGCGCTGTGGGCTCTCATAAACAGCTTCACTTCCGGGATAATGATCACCAGATTGTTACAGCGGCACCGAGCGAAATCCCAGGTAGGTGAAAGGATCCTTTTTGGACAATTATGGGGCTCGTTCAGCAGCTTGTCAACATGTTAATGCTCATATACACCTGTTTATATTAGCCATGTCTGATTTTTAACGGTAGTTTCATTCTAGCAGCTGCAGCCAGCCGTTAAAACCCTCAACAGATTCAACAGCAAGTAACGTTAGCTTTCATTTGTTGAGGAAATCATTAATGCAAGAAATCCATTATATGACAGCTTCAGACCCATCGAAAGCGTGAAGCTAGCTGACGCTATCTGTAGTCAAGAGAAATGATCTATCACGTAATAAATAATTTAGCAAACTCTTGATAAAAAATTCTTTTGTCTTTCTATGAGTCTCATTAGGCCTCCTTTACTCTGTTTAATGTGTAGTTTTTCTATGCTGGGATTCTCTTTGACCCTTTAATTATTTAATTCAGTGCTTATCAAACCTATCAAACATCAAGGACCCCTACACTGACGCATATCAGACCACAGACCCCCATCTGATGAGATTTTTGCTCTTAGATGTTTTATTACATAATGTTTATGAAACCTATGACCAAAACAGTCACACATTCTGTCATTGTGTTACGTATGGATGGAATTATAGTGAAAATAAGTGATTCCTCTTTTTGCTGGGGACCCCCTGGGCCTGGGTATCCGTGGATGCCAGTTTGAGAACCACTGATTTCAATTAATGGGGATGTGTGCAGCATGTAAGCTCAAGACTGAAATAATTATGGTCTTGAAGCTAGATTTTGACATTATAATGCTGGATATTCCCTAAACGAGTTCTTGGGTCTGTGGCTGTTTCTAGGTTGGTAGAAAAGCCTTGTTTGTAAAGCTGTGTCTGTGGTTAAAATAACAGTAAATATTGAATTTGTAGTACACCAGTGACTGTGAGCAGTGGATCAAATATGCCTACACATAAATCTAACTGTGTGTGTGGTCAGGGTGATGGGGCCAGACAGTGCCCCGGGTCCAGCTGTGCCCTGGAGGAAAGTGCTATGGGAGCGCCAGCCGTTCCCTGATAACTATGTGGACCAGAGGTTCCTGGAGGAATTGCGGAGGAATGAGGGCATCCGGCAGTACCGCTACTGGGCTGTGGTGAAAGAAGCAGGCTTTGTGGGACAGCAGCTGTCCTGTGTGGCCATTTTCATCACTCTCTGGCTGTACATGGAGCAGGTAAAGGACCTTGTAGAGCACACTGGGTCTTTCTGTATGAACTAATGTTCATTAAATGCATAATTAATCCACTTCTCTGCTCTCCTGTTAGGGTCTCCTGTCCCCTGAGACACTACTGTGGACCAGCCTTGTATGTGCCCTGCTGGGGTATGGGCTGTACCAAGCCTTGATGTCTCAGGTTGAATCAGGGTGTGAGCCGCGGACTCGTCTGGCGGATTTACAGAGTGCCACTATTTTCCTTTCTTTCACCTTTGGCTTCTCGCCAGTTCTAAAGACACTAACAGAGTCCGTGAGTACGGACACAGTGTATGCCATGTCCACTGTGATGCTGTTGGCCCACCTGGTGTCATTCCCTTACGCTCAGCCATCACCCCCGGGTAGCCTCTCCCTAAATGCAGCCCTGTTTGCATCTGTGTGTTTAGCTTCCAGGTTAACCGGTGCTCTGCACACCTTTGCCATGCTCAGCTGTGCCCTGCTGGTGTTTGCCCTGTGGCCCTGTCTGCTCCAGAGGATGAGGGAGAACGCTCCTCACCAGTTTACTGGGGTGTGTGTGGGAGTGTGCATCGGAGGCGTAGCTGGACTGGGGTCCCAGTCACCAGGCGGAGCCGTGCTCTTCGCCCTGGCGCTAATGAGTGTTACATTGCTTTGTCCCTTGTTGCTAGTCAGGCTGCAAAGGCACAAAGACAACATCCAGGGACCCTGGGATGAGGCTGAAATTCATGAGGACCTCAGCCACTTCCTTCACTAACGGACAGAGTGCAGAAGAGCAAACTGACTTTTAAGGTGTAAGCCAACGGTTAACTTTGTATGAATCAATTAACTGTCAGCCTGCAGTATAATATTGGTGCTGTACATTCAAATGGATAGATGCTAATTCTTTTATCATTGGTCCACATGTGTCTGGACAGCCATGACAACTTATTCTCTTCCAGAGAATATGAAGATGTTTTTAAAGTTCGAGCTGCTACTGTCTTTCAACTGTTGACCTCAGAATTAGTATGAAAAGTAATGTGCAATGCTGTCTTACATTACTGTACACACTCTGATGCTATGCACCAATTTGATATCAATGACATTTTAATTAATGTGTGGGAGATTCCATTATGTATAGTATGTTGTTGATGCTGTGACTGGATGGACAGGTGCACTGTGTTTAACTCAGTGGCTTGATGAACAAGGGCTCTAATTCCATTGCAAACTATGTTGAAATTAAATACCACTAGTAGATTTTAAGTTTTTAAGGGATTTTGCCATAAAGAGGATTCTCAGTTATTTAATAAAACACTGAGGGATTATTTTCTACCTGGACTACAGTGTAACTGTAATACAACGACAATTAAATTATAGCCTCAAATTTGTTGTCATTTATTGTTCATTTTAAAGGTGCATTGTGTAAGATTTAGTGGCATCTAGTGGTGAGGTTGCAGATTGCAACAAACTAAAGAGGACCTGCTCACTATGTAGATATAAAGGGCTTATTCTAAGGTAATGAAAACATAATTCTTATTTTCAGGTGATTATACACTAATTAAAACATACTTGTGAATATTATATTCCATTTCTGCCAAGTCTCTTCTACTAAATGCCACTAAATTCTACAAACTTCACTTTTAATCTATTTAAAATTTTAGGCAAGCACATTTGTGCCTAAAAACTGAGCTGAGTTTTCAAGTTGATTGGTATTGAGGGCCAGTTTACTTGCTTTTATTTCATTTTACATTTATGAAACTGACTCTTCCTTTCTAATAATTTGGTATCACACATACACACACAAACCCTGGACCACCAGTTCCTGTGGATCATTTAGTGCAGAAAACTGCTGCAGGGCTGCTCTACAGGGACTGAAACCTTCAACCACTTTGGCTTGTGCCCAAACCTCGGCCGGTGACGTCACACAGTAGGCGTTGTGCAGTTGATGAGAAACACCTGTTGTGATTTTCATGCTGCTCCCAAATATCCGACCTACAGGGAGCAGCATAGCAACAGTTTTCTGCCATGATAGCTGCTGCTGCTGAGATTTAAGCTAACTGGAAGGCTTTGATTAAATCCCGCGCCCTTTTTGTTCAGCATTCAGTGTGAAGGAGACTGGAATCATTGCATGTTTATTTTTAGGTTTTTGTTTTTGTTTCAATACATGAAGTCCAGCTACGCGTCCTCACATTTTATCCTCTTGATTCTGGCTTTCAATGAAACATAAACACATCAGACTATTGTTTTAGGACCCTTCATGTGAACCAGCTTTCCAAGAAATTCATAGCGTGAACACGATATACCGTGTGTGCCACCATAAAGCTTGAACGCAGTGACAGCAGTGTGCGGTGGACGCTAGGTGTCGTACCTTCACCTCTCCTTTCCTCGGCTTGCTATGAAATGTGGCGCCGGGCTGTACAGCTGGTTTTGACTGCTGTGGTGGCGCCATGGTGTAAACGGCAGATGAAGCCCGACTTTAACACAAAGTTCAGTCGAGCAGCCTGTATCTGTGCGGCCTCCCTGCGCCTCAGAGAGCCGGGTTTCCACCGGCAGGCAGCGTGCGGCGTAGTAACAGCACGTCACAGACTGGATGGATGACATGCTGTCTCCCCCACGTGCAATCAGATCACGTCTTAATCATATCAGAAACTCGATAAATCAATAGGCTACTGATAATACAGCACTCACCAAGGCACTAGTTCTAGACGTTGTCAAAAGATATAGCCTGTGTCTCTTGGATACTCACCAAAAGTAATATATTTTTATCTAAAATTGGAGGAGATATAACATTTAATAGTAATTATTATTAAATGATTATTCTGATAACTTCTCATAATGGTGAATGGCATTAGTGACTGAAACCGAACAATCTTTATTTACCCCTAAAACTTCTGTAAGGTCCCATAAGACTGCTGATATACACTACTAGCTACACAAGTGAATAATAATGAAGTGGAAAAACTAAGTCATAAAGTGATTCAATATGTTAAATTTTCTTTCATCTTTCTCAAATAAAGGAGAAATCAGGATACATGTTCAAAAATAAAAACACCTGTTTATTCAAAAACAGTAAAAAATAGTGCATTTATTTCCTCTTATTGTAGAATAACTGGTATTTTTATTTACACAACGTTAAGGCACTTGAGAAAAGGCAGCAGACAGCCGAGCACATTCCAGCATTTATGGCCAGTGATAATATGTACAAAACAGACTCGAGACTCAGTGAATTTTGCAGACTGCAGCTCCCAGAGGAGTCACAGAGAAGCCCTGCATAGCACTTCAGCTGGATTACACATCACACAGGTCATGGTTGTCTCTGGGGTAGCAGTCAGCTGCAGCTGGAAGGATCACTGAGGCAGATGGGTAATGGAGTTCTGACCCATAAGGACCGTTATTTCACATTTGGGATTGCTGGCGGATGCCTCCTGGAGAGAAGATCAGATCAAAGGTTTTTCTGTATGGTTCAATGTAATATAACTGTATTAACAGAACATCCATGTAAATCCCTAAAATGACCATATAACACAGTTTCATCAGCTATCATATTTTTTAAGTCTAGCTATACAGCGGCTGGGTCTCCTCTGGGTTATAACACAGGTCAGGACTTTAACTGAATCTTCAAATGGAAAGAACTTCAAGCTCTCCAGCTTTATATGCCCATTTTATTCCTGAATGGATAAAAAAAATATTCAAATAAAGCAAATATTTAAAACACAGACCCACATTTCTACTGCAGCTATAAAACTGTGCTGGCAGTCCAAGGAACAGTTCAAAAAAAAAAACTGGCCCATGCTGTCACCTAATTGCTGACCCCTGGTTGAGAGGCGTGTCGTGAAAGATGTGAAAAGCTTTTTTTAAAACTGTTACATGGTTACATGGAGTACTACATGGGTTTGGCAGAATGTGAAAGACGAAGAGTGGAAAAAGTGGTGAGTAAGGTTGAGGAATAATGATTACTTATTACTCCTAGACATCGGAGAGATGCACAACTTTACAAGGAGCTCATCAAAAAGTTGGAGCTGTGTGAATCAGGGTTCACAGTTTTTCCCAGCTCATAAGTTTCCATGCATATACCTTTTATACTTTTATTAGGCCATTTTTTTTGTATTTGCCATAATGCCACATGTTTCATTGTTACATATGTTTCCAGTGTCGCCAGACCTGACAATGATGACAACAAATATGTAAGACAAAAAATAGACTAATAGAAGAGCTCATCTCCAAAGTATATCTATAGTGGAGGGACAGTGAATAAGGAAAAGAGGCATAATGTTGGATGGAAAGTGTCAGGAGAGGAAAGAGGCAGACTGTATGCGGGAAAGAACCTAAAGAACCATTGGAGAGCACAGAGGAAATGAGGCAGAAAGAAAAAGGAGACACAGGCCAAGAGCAGGGGAGGAACCAGTGAAAGAGGAGAAGTGAAGAAATGTACAAGAAAAAGAAGTAGGGGGAAAAGGAAAAATAACGGCTATTGCATGAGGGAAACTGGGGAAGGCAATAAAACAAATGCATGCTTGGAGAAAGAGGGAAAGGGGGGATGAAGACAGAGAGAAAGATGAAAACTTGACAGAGCGCTCAGCCTGTTGTCTCTGGCTCCAGTAGAAAGCTGCACAGAGAGAAGTCCTGTCTACTGAGGCTGATGGGAAAGAGAATATGAGAAACACATTTTCCAGCAGACCCCCACCCAGCTCAAATAACAACTCCCTGTACCCCTGTGCCTCTGCAGTGCAAATTCTGATTGTGAATACATGAGTGTGTGTATGCATATACGCCAGTGGTTATGCCAATGTTTGAATGACAGACAAGAGGTTATGATGATATAACTGCTCAGCTTTCAGGACCTAATTGTGTGGTTTCAGATCTACCTTGGCACACAAGGTGGAGCACGGTGGGGTTGGCCAGTGAGCTGCTGAACGGCATCGGTACTTGGGGAAGCATTACGTCCAGTGTGAGTGGGAACCCGAGGAACAGGTGGGGCATGACCACGACTCACTGGCTTGGCACCAGTCACTGACTTTTTAGGGCTGTGTGGAGAAGAGACCCATAAGTGATAGCTGTATGTAACACAGATTTATTTACTGCATATATCTACGCATCATTGTAGTCCGACTGTGTGTGTCTGTACCTGGAGGGCCGTAACCAGGAAGAGTCTACAGGTGGGGGCAGGGGGGTGGAGCAGGTAGAGGTGGAGATCTCTCCAATGACAGTGAGCGCCTCCTTCAAGGCATCATGTTTACGGAGTACTTCCTCCCGATGCTGCTGCTGCTCTGGTGACTCATCCATCAGTGCTGAGCATTCTCCCAGAGCGTAGAGCTGGGCCAGGAGCTCCGAGCTAATGAACTCTTTCACCTATGGAGTGGGATTATAAACAGCTGTGACAAGTCAAAAATGTTAAGACTTTGTAAAGTGATACTTTACTCTGATTTGGGATTATGACTCTAAATTCTTAAAGGGGTGTTGAAAATGTTTTTTTTTTCCATATGGTTTCTTCTTTCTTTTTCACGTCATTGGAAAATACTCAAATAGGGTTTCAAATTGTGAATACTTGTATTGTAGACAAAGGAATAGAGATCTCACTGGCCAAGATATGACAAAGATTGATGATTGATGAAAGTCACTTTAAAATGTTTGAGAGGAAGAAAGAGTAAGAGAGAAAGAGAGAGCAGGTTTTGCTGGAAAGGAAAAAATGATTAAACATTTAAGAGTCTGGTCTGGATAGCTTACGCTGTTGATCATGAGGTGCATGATGGCCTTTGGCATTAAGTCCCTGATGGTTTTGTAGATGATGCTCATGTACGAGTCAACCAGGTTACGAATGGTTTCCACCTGGCGCTCCAGCTGGGGGTCTGTGAAGTTTTCCGGAGCCCCGTTTCCCTGTCCATCCACCTGGGTGACAGACAGACAAGATGGAGTTGGGAGTAATTGCTACATACGTTACATACAAATTGTCTTTTTTTTTATTCAATGATGTATAGTCCAGTGCAATGTGCTGCAGTGACTCCTGAGCTAACACAGCTGCTGATTTCACGCTAATACAGATGTGTGAGGCGATAAAGATTGGTCTCATGTATTGCCATATCTTGTCATCTATTCTACACTGGTGACGAGAAGGAGTACAGAGCCACTGTGGTAGGAACAAAGAGAACAGAATAGAGGGGAACACAAAAGAGGGAGCTAGGGAGGAATGGGCAGAAGAAAGAAAAGGGGGAGTGGGTGAGGGACGAGGAACCGCTGATTAGAAACAGACTAGAACACACACACACACATATTGTAGTGACATCATGGGCCAAGAATGCTGTGCTGAAGAGCCAACGACAGAGTGAGATGGAAGGGGTGGGGGCCTTGCCTTTTCACTTTGGCAAGGGAGGAGAAGGGGGAACATGGACATAGAGAGGGGGGTGAGGGGTTATGGCAAGGGTTTAAGGTTAGCAAAGGCTATGAGTGCATACATCACAAAGGTAAGGTGCAGGCAGGTGCAGCTCCCCACAGCTAAGGTCAGGATTGGGTTTAATTAGGTTGACTTGAGGGTCAGGATACTAACGGTGACTTTCTCAGGGTAGATTCCGGCCCGTAGCAGAGAAGCCTTCCAGCTGTCCAGTTCGTCCTGAGTGTTACAGGCCAACTCCAGGCATTTGTAGTCCTTATACACGTTCCTGCAATTCATTTCAATACTGTCAGATACCTTCAAAAACTACACTAGTCAGTGATAACAGTTTAAACTCAAGGGGGCTTTCTACAATACAGAGTAATATTCACAACTTAAACAAACCTGTAAGGATATTCAATGAGACAATCTGACCAAAACCTTATGTCATAAAAAGATTCAGTACATGATAAGATCATCATGATGTCTCTTGTATACAGGTTGTTCACTCTGGTACTCCAGGTTAACACTTGCATACACAGTGCTTAATGATCTTATGTGACAAGCATTATCCAAGATAGGAAGACTGGCATGTTGGTAATAAAACGTAATTACTGGTTTCTCTGATGAACTCAGTGTAGGTGATGTAGACACAGTTTTTAGTCACAATGTGTGGGATCAGCTCAGTGGCGATGTTAGGATGTTAAAATTAATTTATAGCTGTACGCTATCCCCTGTTTCTTACCACAAGTAAACAAATATCTTGTGGAAAAAGGAAAGTAGTCTTTATTACTAAAATAAGTGTTACAGCTGTGTGCTCTATCAGTCAATTCAATTATCACTGAGCTTGAGTGCTGCTACTTTTGAGATATTGCCAGTCACCTATTACTAATCAGCAAAGAAAACAAAAAACGCACCAAGACCACATGGATGATTTTGATGTTTGTGTTCTAATTTCTTAATACCTCATTTCACTCAGCTGTCGAATCACTTCATACACAAGTCAATAGTTATTGGAACAGGACGTGTGTAACGGCACATCTAGATGACCCACCTTTTTTTGGATTGGACTTATGTGTGTAATAAGTCAACCTGGTAGATATGAGTAAATATTATGGAGAATATTCCTTGACAACACATTGAGCTGTGAGCTTAAATTCAGTAAGATTTAGTAGTCTCCAGAGAGATAAACCAGTCCCTTTACACAAGTGCAGAAAAACGCTGTAACCATCCTTTAAAAATGATTACAACTTTATGTTACTTTGCTGCCACTGTACATAGTTGTCCTATGAATAGTGCATAATGAGTTCATGAAAATGTGCTTTTATTCATTATTTGTTAGCTTGTTACCAATTATTTGGTTTGCATTATCAAGCAATTTACAGAAAATACTAAATATATGTTGGCTGAGTTTGTATGTGAATTACTACTGTAGGCTGTCATTTGACTCTCTTTTAGTTTAGAGGGGAAGAGACTAAAATTAAGAATATGATTTAAAAATAATTATAGTCCAAGCAGTCCAAGTATCCCAGCCTGGTGTGATGTTTTGAATATACACACTGACCACCCATTTGGGAGGTACACTGGCTGACCTGTGTCCCATTCCCCATCTTGTGTGAATGATTTGACACAGGGGTAACACAGTTCACTGGTGTAAAAGTGATCTATGTGAGTCAGCCCTGTATTAGTAACCACTAGTTGACCACAGATCCTCAATGGAAAAGGGGTATAACAGTTTGGGCCAGTCTCCCCAAAATTTGGTATGTTAAATGCATTATGATATATAATACAAAAGCATGTAAAGAGAGAAAAAATTACTGACAAATACAACATAGAGACATATTTGCAACAAGGTAGATACACACCTAGAGACACACATGCACACATACAAAATAAAACAATTTCCCCAACTCCTATGCTTAACAAGACCTCCCTCACTGCAACGTACCCCCCTCATCTTCATCATCTATTTTCTCCCTGTTTTTTTTATTCCTGGGCTCTTCTTTCCCTCTGTCTTTCCTTTTACACCATCATAACATCTTGTGCTGCGTGGAGACAGCAGAGCAAAGCAAGAAACAAGCAAAGGATCTGGAGCAGGCTGTGGCCCATCTGTTAAACATTTTTCTTTAATCACTCAGTTGTTTCTTTCCTCCTTTTGTTGTTCCCTTCTCACATTCAGAACACATAGCAATTAACCTCAAATATGTGAAACCTTTTTTGTGTGTGTGAGAAGATCAAGAAATAGGCTGTCCGTTTGTAAGCATATGGCTGCGCTACAACGGGTGAGGCTAATAAGTCAGGGCGTGGTGGCTAACAGACAGGGAGCCAGGCCAACGATGACAATACTAGAGTGCTATTACACTAGGATCAGGACGCTAACATACGCACCGACAAGCAAGCGCACATTAAAATTGTTCTCTATGCTGATTTATCACTCACACCAACCGTTTTTTTTTTAATCTCCTTTGCTATTCTCTCCTCTGCTTGTGGCCAGTATGAGTTTTTTCACTCATCTTGAGGAATTCCTGCACAGAGCCCTGACTGCTTTAGATTTGAAGAGTTTCCTGAGGTTTTTGATTACTGTCAGACAGGGACAAAACCACTGCAATGTCTGCCACACACACACACACACACACACACACACAGACACACAGACACACACGCAAATACAGAAAGAGAAACAGAGAGAGTGAGGGCGCAGGAAAGGGGAGGGGGGGGGGCGCCATAGGACAGACTTTGACACATTCCTGGCCGATGGCTCTGATACTCTCTCTCCCGCTTTCTTTCTCCTCTCAACCCTTCCAATTCTTCTCTCTCCCTCCTTTTTGTGGTGAGTCGAGCAATTCTTTCCAAACAAGAGCAGCCTCATCTCTGATCCAAGCTCTCTGGCTTTGATTAGCTGCTTAATGAGCCTGCCGTCGGTATGCTGTGGTCTATACACACACATTGGCAAAGGCACATACACACATGTACACACGCATATGCACACACAAATCTAGTTTGTGTGTCCGAATGCAGCATAGCACAGTATTATAAACAAAGCCCACATGCTCTGGTACAATCAGCCAGGCTTTGGGTTGGCTCCAGCTACTAAACACTCGCTCTTTTTCTTTTTCTCTTATGCTCTCTCTTTGTTTCTCCGTCTCTCTCAATCTGTTTCACACACATTAGACCTACAAACCAAATCCCAGCCCTGCCCTCAACAGCCTGGTATAAAAAAAACTACACCCGCTCCATCAACCATTGGATATCCTTTCAGTTCCGGTGGCAAAGTTCAGTAGAAGAGGTCAAAGGAAGGGCAAGACTCTGCTCTGACATCTCCTCCCTTTCTTCCCGGCATGTTCACCCCTTGTAAAATATCACTCCAACTTCAGCAAGCAGGTGACAAGAACACAACTCCCTATTCTGACTCATGCGCTCACTTGTCAGACACGCATGTACACAAACACAGGCCTGCGGTCACACACACACAAACCTTGACTCAGTGTTGAAGATAGCAAAGACGAATTTGCTGGACATGAAACCCTTCTCAACGTCTCTCAGCTTTAAGTTGTCCAGAGGAAGCATGTACTTCTTTTCCTTCTCCTAGAAAAGACAAAATATAGTAAGATAAAAGTTGACAGAGGTATGCACAGTAAAATAGGACATCACGGAGAGGTAGCACAGGTGATGATAGCAAAAAACAACACAGTCTGAAGACAGTTCACTTGGGGGTTTTAGCAAAAATAGTTGCATGTCTGGTGCTAAATATTTTTCAGACTGCACTAAGAGAAGAGAGTAGCTAGTGGGATCATGAGACTTGAACTGTAAAAGGAAAAGTGTCAGAGGGTGAGACGAAGAGGAGTTGTGTGAACACTCTGCTAGCAGAGCATCTGAGTTCATATCAGCTTTTGTCTGGCTGTCAAGACTGACTCACATTAACAACCCACTAACTTGTGCAAGAGAGACAGTGGACGAGGGAGAAGGAAGGCGAAAGAGATGCCATAAGTCTATAGTCTGTCATCACTGCAGGGACTTATGAATGACAGTAAACAGTTGGAAGAGTGCAGCGGACAGAGTGAGCAGAACCAGACAGTATGGAGGCAGGGTACTGAGAACTGAAGCTGGGAGGGAGGGAATGAGAGAAGGAGTATGAAAAAAAAAGAGGGAGAGAGGCCGGGCCCACATGTGAAAGTCATTACTCAGACTCAAGCTCTAACACAACATTTCTCCTCGAGTGAAGCCCTTCCCCCCCATCTCTCTACTCTGGCCTGCTCCCTCTTTCTAACCTTTGAGAAGGGGGCTTTCAGAAAGCTGCTTTGGTGATATTCACAGCTGTGGATGAGGTAGAGATGAAGGAGAGAAGGAAAAAGAAGGCTGACTTCCATGGAAAATAGAACTAAAGCATGCCTGCAAGAAAAGAGGGTTTCCTTAAAATCCTGGATGTTGTCTGAGTGGTTGTGTTTGTGTTTGTGTGAGTGTGAGTGTGTGTGCGTGCGTGTGTGCATGTGTGTGAGCGCCTGCATCTGCATCTGAACACATGCACACATGTGGTTTTAGATGTGAGTGTGCTGGTAGTACATTTTGGTCTTCCCTCTCTCAGTGCTCCCCTGAACCCTACGACTCTCTTCCTTCGTTCCTCTTTCCTTTTTTCCAAAGGGGCCCACTTCCTGTAACAGAGGCTGAAAAAAATGACAGAACGGGATTGGCGCTCATACTGCAACATCTGGGATCGCTTTAGACAGAGGGGGAGGAGACTGGAGAGAGAGTATAGGGTGCTCTGATGGGGTAGAAATAGAAAGTAGAGATGAGGAAGAGAGGAAGAGGAGGGATAGAGATGGATAGAGGGATAGAGAGGGGTGAATTTTGTGCGATTAGATGTGGAAGGGTTGAGGAACATAGAGAGCAGGAGAGAATGTGCTGGAGAAGTGGGGAGAAACTGCAGACCACTCCGAAGTTGATTCCCCATGGGTCCCATCAACCCATATATGGCTGCTAAGTTCCTCCCTAACTCTCTCTCCATCTCTCACTCCCCTTATTTCCTTATGCCTTCCCTGAGTGAACAGGCAGATCCCTAGCTGAATGAGTGAATGTGCCACGTCAAGACTGGATACTACGCCGGGACACAGCCCTGTGGACGCCTGACCCAAGATACACTGACATCGCCGGAGGAGGGACACCCGTAGGAGTGGATGTCTGATGTGTGTGTGAGACCCCTCGCCCCGCGACACAGCATCGAGACAGGATAAGA
This sequence comes from Euthynnus affinis, assembly GCA_029490765.1. Lineage (NCBI taxonomy): Eukaryota > Metazoa > Chordata > Actinopteri > Scombriformes > Scombridae > Euthynnus > Euthynnus affinis. Next base: position 11,079,260 of record CM055848.1, read on the forward strand.
AAGAAGAGAATAACAGGGGAAACCTTTTGGTGACAACCCACCGCCACAGGCAGGACTGATAGCAAACAACCAGAGTGGGAGAAGGCGAGACCAAAGAGAGGAGAAAGTGAGAAAGGGTCCTGCTCCGTCATCCCAGTGTTCAGACTACCTGTTCAGGATCTTACTGGTGTACAGTAGTCTGCACATTGGTTAGACTGTGCAAGGAAGTGCTTCAGCAGCCTACACAAATAACATATACATACCCACAAGACTAAGGACAACATGAAAACCTGCATGCATGCATTTATGCTGGGGCGAATCCAGCGTCTAATATGCTCTGATGTTTCTTGCTTAAATGTGTGGAAATGTGTTTAAATGTGCATACACTAACACTTACTTTTATCACTTCAAACTGTAGTCATCAACTCTGTAGTAATTCAAGCGCAATGAGTTCCATTTTGTAGCATTCGTCAGCTTGAGTGTCTGTGTAAATGGCGAGTGATGCATTCAAGGCAGAGTTTACATACAGCAAATTCCATCAAGAGTAAGCTGTAACTAGTGACTCACCAATCTTTTACCAGCATTCAAGGCAGAACAGCTGTAAACTAGTGAGTTTTTATCCACCACTCGGTGTAGAAAAGCTTTAAACTGACTGATTTTGCCTCACATATTGGGTATTTTATGTTTCTGCATGTGCATCTATGTGGCCATATGATAACTCTTGTGTTCACAGACATCATGGCACTGCTTTGTATATGCTTGTGTGTATGTGTGTGTGTGTCTGTGTCTTCTAAGGTGGTTGTGAGGTATCATACATCAGAGCTGCTATGTCTGAAGCTGTGTCTTCTCTTCCTATAGACTAATGGATTTGAGATATGGAACAGGCCTCTCTCTCTCTCTCACACACACACAGACACACACACACACACACACACACACACAGGGGAGCGTCTAGATTAAGTGTATAGGCATGAGCCGTCTGTTTTTCTTCAGGCTGCCTGGTGGAGCTCTGGCAGTTGAGGGGTGAAGGAATGTATGTCTGTTCAGTTTGCTACAGAGATTAAACTCTGGACTATTAGGCTGCACTCTCAGTATGAGGTCAAAGCAGGGTACAACTGTCGTAGTACACGGAAAAGAGATGCGTGGAATGGCCTTTAAGACGTTAAAAAAATTGGAGTGTGTAGAAGCGAGGGATGGAGAAGGGAGGTTGGAAGGGGAGTCAATAGGGGTAGGGGGTGTGGGTTGGAGGGGGGAGGGGGGCAGGGGTATTTGTGAGAGAAACTGTGGAGGAGTTGAGAGGAGAGGGGGGGGAGTCAAAAGGGGAGGTCTGCAGTGTAGAAACAGCCATGTGGGATTTCTCTGGGCAGATCTTGGAAGCTGGTGTTTGGACAAAGCTTCAAATTTTCCAGCCAGGAATGTGCATAGTCCCAGGGAGACTGCCAACCACAGAAAGGGGGAGAAAGAGAAAGAGGGGGAGACAGAGAGAGAGAGACAGACAGAGAGAGAGAAAGAAGGAAAGGAAAAGGCAGCAGAGGTAAAGAAAGAAAATAAAAGTTGGGGGGGGGGGCAGCAGTAGAAGAAAAAGAAATGTCTGTGGAAGTGGTGTGGGCGGGGAGAGTGAGAGCGGGAACTGCAAGAGAGAAGAAGCAGAAATTGGCTTGCATGACAGTGTGTGTGTGTGTGTGTGTGTGTGTGCGTGCGTGCACACAGTTGCATTTGGAGAAGCAGTAGATCTGATCTTCTGTGATAATATGGGTGACTGACAATGCGTTCAGGCCTTGAAAACACATAAACAGATGATAAACCTTCCACCATACTGAGGAAGTGCAATGACTAATCCAACTGAACCTAATTAATTGAAAAGATTTAGACACTCATATGAGTTTTAATCCTTGTAGTCAAACATACGTGTCTTATTGTGATCTGAGTCAAAGTTTGTTTCTCTGATGTGGTCACGAAATTCTTGCTTGCCTGTCTTTGTATTATTTATCGCAGATGTGCTAAGTCTGTGTGTACGTGTTAGTTGATTGGTAAATGCTTAGTAAGGGGATGACAGCCAGAGGAAACGTATAACACTGTTTGTGTACAATATGCATGCCTGGGGCTGTGTCTGGGAACACTGTGTTCAAGCGAACCAGTGTTTATCTGAAAAGTGACCATGTCTCTCTGAGTGAGTGTATATTTTTCTCCACTATTTGCATGCCAGTTTGTTTACATCAGACTCCGCATGTGTACTGTATACTGTATATACAAGTCTGTCCACTGTGTGTGTTTGAGCGTGCGTGTGTGTGTGTGTGTGTGTGAGTGCGTGTGTGTGTCTTAGTTTGGCTTGGGGCAGCTCCAGCTGTGTCAGAGTGAGCCGCTCCAAATGCCTGAACTCCCAGAAGAGGAAGAAAAGGGGGAGTAAGGGGAAGAGTGAACCAAGAGCGGGACGAATGGGGAGAGGGGAGGGCGTCAGAGGAATGAATGGGGGAAACGGAGGGGCTCAGTTGCAGGTCCAGGTGGCAGGAGAGAAGAGAGGAAAAATGGTTAGCTAGGCTGAAAGATGCTCTTCTATTTATGCATATGATGGTGTCAAATGTCATAAAGCTTCCATAAATACAAGGTCCATCTGTCTGGTTTTAGCCACAACGCGGCTTTCGAACTTTAGCCTGATTACCAAGAACAATAACCTATTTGTAAACCCACTCTAAACACTGTCAATACTGCCTGTCAAACAATACAACTAAATTTTATCCACAACAGCATCATCACAAATGTAACGTATTATTCAACGGTACAAATGTGCGTACGAATGTGCGTACAAATGCTCTCTTCCTCTGATCTCACTTCCTGTACTCTGCCCTTCCCTCTTCCCATGACATCAACTGTGACAGGATGAGACTGTTGTGGTGTGTCTGCCTGTCTACACTTGCTGTGCAGACCTTCTGCTCCTGTACAGCAGGCACAGACAGGCAGACAGATGGCAGCCCCACTGACATCAGAACAGGGACACTAGGACAGCTCTTCCAACTACATCAATGAAACTGCAGGGGCTTGACTGAAACTGTTGCAGCATTATCAACAGATGGCAGATTTCTCTTTCTACTTAATCATCTCTCAACTTTCCGAGTAACATATTGTTTCAAGCTGAGATGTGTTAATAAACTCGTAATGACTCAAGTGTACTGCTGTGTTTTGACTTCACTATTTTCTCATTTTAGTCCAAATTATAACTTACCTTGATTAATCTATTTGTTGTCACGCATGATGAAAAGACAGGGAATTAGATGAATGTGAAGGCCTTACCTCATCATCCTTGAACCAGGACAGGCTCTCGGCAGTGAGAATGAACCAGTACTCTTTGGCTCCACCTTTCATGATGCCAATGTTGTTGACGGTCAGCCAGCCCTTTCGTATGACCTGCACAACAGTCAAGGGTCAGGGTTAGGTGCTCAGATGGCTGAACTGACAGCAGCAATGGCGTAGAGAGGACATGAAGAATGACATAGCAAGGTATAATTCCTATGAAGGTGTGCAAAGCAAATCACATAATGAGAGTAGATCTTACTGGTGAGAATAGGAGCAAAAGTTAGAAAAAGTTGACACTGGAGGAAAAAAAATTTTGCAAGTTAGACATTTGTGAGATATATGATATAGCAACCGTGGGGCAATCACCAAATCATTCAGCCATGTTTGCTGACCACCAGTGGATATTGGTCAGTGAGAAGAGAAGATGTACAGGTAAAGGCAAACACAGTAAGCATAGGACCAAGCATATTTGGAGATAAGAACAGGATGGAAGAGACTGAAAGAAAGATGTGTGATGAATTAGGGAACAGGAAGTACGAGATGACATACAGATACCAAGAAATGACATACACATCCTGCAAACTGGAAAATCTGAACATCTGCAAATATTTATGGAGCCAGAGGTAAAGAATAAAAGAATACTGAGAGGGGGGAAAAAAGTTTGTGACATTAGCAGTGTATCAGTGGCAGATGGTGAGAAAGAAACGTGATTAATAAAGCTACGACAAGCCATTTTGCCAGTGTGCATGTTTGCTGCCATCAGTAGCATGCCAACCCACAACCCTTTAGCATGAATCCTGCACACACATATATCCAGTAGAGGCAGCAGTGAGAGAGTAGGCTTTAAGAGATTGGTTTCCTACTATTAGACTTGAGAGAGGGACCACACCCTGGAGAAAAACAGGAGATGAAGAAGCAAAATTAACATGGAGTTCAATTGTTCTTTATTATTCATGTTGTTGGAGATTACTCTAATAATGACAATTTAATAGTTAACTACTATTAAAGCAACATCAAAGTTTTTGTGTAAATAAATGACACATTTTTTGATTTTTTAAAGCTGTGCTTGAAATCTACTGCTGTACTACAAATGTCATCCTATTACATCGAGATTACAGAATAAACACAATCTTACTGGGATTGTGTCTTTAATTATCCCAGCTTTAAAATGTGTCACAAAAATATTGTGTTACACATAAATCATAGGAAATTGAGAGGGAAAAAAAGCCTCCTTTTTGCTTGACTACATTCCTGTGAGAAGCCAAGATCAACCCTGGTTTCATGATTTGATCCCCTTCAGTAAAATCTGCACACAAACACAAAAATCTCCAATTTAACTGCAGCTATGAATGCTGATTAATGCTGATTAATACATAACACATGGGGCGATGACATCACTGGAAATAAGAAGGGGAAAAATAAAAATGTAAGATGGAAGGAAAAGGTTTAGTTCAGCACCATGCACACTCAAATTGTGCACTGCAGACAACCATTGGCTGCAAGGTTCAATTGTGAGTATATATCGTCATCTAAGATGTGCAAATTGTCATGCACAAATATGCACATATTATGTTTTGCATGATAGTGACAAAGGTGATTCTGAATGAGAAGGGAAAACAATACTAAAAGTGTATAGCCAGCCTTACTTTTTAGCCTGGGGGTGGTTAAGTAAGGGTCAAAGTATGGTAAAAGATTTGAGATATCACTGAGATATTTAGTTGACAGTTTATACTTCTTGGAGACACTAGATGAAAAATAAGGAAATCAACAAAGTCATTATGATGCATCTTCAGGAGAACATGAAAGATTTTATTAAATGTCTTCTAAATGTCTTAACTATCCATACGTGAATTGTTGAGATTTTTAACCCTGACTCTATCCGTCTCAAGAGCTGCGCTGCTACCGTGGCGAAAAATACTGTAAAAAAGGAATTTTCCTGCTGAATTCTCACCTGGTTTCCTGAAATCCCTGGAACAATCTTCTTTTTGCTTTGGTTGTACATATGCTGGGCACTGAGAGAGAGGAAGAGCACATGTTTAATTTATTTGTGTGCTATAATGTTATAGTTCATTAATATATTTAGTAACAGAGTTCAAAGCTGATGAGAGGTTACTCACTTAGTAAAGCCAACAAAATCTTCATGTTTGGTATTTATGTACGCAAGCTGTATGTCAACGAGCAACAAGACCTGGACAGAGCAGACTTACATTAAGTACAGATACACAGACCCTGTACACTTTATCCAGGAGTGTTATCTACAACTACTTTGTGAAGGCAATGTCCAAATGTGTGTGAATGACCTGATCTCTGCATTTACTCTCTTGCTCTCGAATCTCAGTGGTTACAATTTTCTCTGTTTCATCTCGCAGTTTGGGAAATGAACTAAGCTATAAAGAGAACACACCAGAAGTCAGTTAAAAGTCTGTTTTGACACAATGAAACACACATCGCACAAGTACTTCACTCACACAGAGATTTATACCTTGTCGATGCACTGGTTGACAGTGGTGAATAGTTCTTGACTGACCATGTCTACAAATTTCATACATGGTCCCTTAAGCCTTGATATCTGTTTCTTCACTATTGCTTCAAAGGCCATGTCAGGAGTGAATAGACCTGTCCTATAGGCAAAGAGGGGCAATTGGAGGAAAGGAAGAAAATGAAAAGAAATACAAAGCCAAATGTTAGATGGTCAGAGCAAACAAAAAATATGAAAACAGAAAAATGTAAAAGGATGTAAAAGCATTTGACACTTATGCTTAGAACACTATACTACACCTGACACCATGGATGTTTCTGATAGCATAGTTGATTTCCCGCCGCAGCTTACTCTCATCAGACTCAATCTGAAGACAACCACAGTACATTGTCAGTCAGAGCTGAGTACTTGGCCAAGTGGCAATGGCAAGCTCTACATATGCACAAAGACAATTAAAAGCAATGCACAGAATCACACACCTTAACTAGTTCATAGGGAAAGCGCTCATGGAAGATTCTGTTGATCCTTGCACCTCCTGACAGAATCATGGTGTCCACTTTGTCGCCTGAGCCTTCAATTAGCTTCTCAAAGTCGACAGCCAGCCGCTGAACCGACCTGAGGAGAAGAAACAGACAGACGAGGAGAAACACTGATATATAAATAATCAAAAAAACAAAATCAGCACATATGCGCACACAGAATGACTGACTGACTGACTGTAGAAGTGTCTTGGTCCTGCTTGCAGGGTCATCAGGATTATATTGTTTGTACTCCTCAACCTCTTTGTTCACAGCCAGAAGCTGGCTCTGCAGATGACTACGGAAGGCTGGCAGAGTGTCACGAATGTGGTTTGTCAGTTGCTGAAAAACAAAAAATTGTGGGTAACCACACACACACATAGCCTATTTACTTCTCTATGTCTGTATGTGTGTGGGTGTGTTAACCTGGTTGAGGATTCTTTGTAAATACGGTGTGCCCATGCTTGCAGCCATGTGTCTGTAGGCCGGATGGGAAAGGAAGAACTTTTCCTCTGCAAGCAGAGCTGCTTTAATATCCTTTTTCCCATCAATGTCCTTCTGACTGCGGTTCACCACCCCTATGTAACCTGTGGAGGAAGAGATGAAATGGGAAATGAAGAGCATGTGATTATTGTAAAGAAGACAATGTGCAACAAGAGAGAAGAACAATCAAGGGCTTTGATGTAAGACAGATTCAACTCGCATTTTCTGACGTGTCCTTGGGAACTCTTCCCAGACCGCCATTTGTTCCATTAAGACTGTAGCATACAAGCAGGAAATGAGTGTGTTTGTGCAACAGCAGAGCATGTGGTATAAAGCGGGCCAAATCCCCTATTTAATACAGTAATAGATGTAATAGCACTAGGCTCCATATCTAATGCTTCAGCTCTATGCTGCTACTAGGGCAGTTATTTCAGTGGGCTTCCATGGCTAATGCATTAGCACTATAGGAGAAGCATGAGGGAGCTTGCACCTGGTGGTGCTTTACTGCAATGCCTTTTCCTTGCCTCTCTCTCTCTCTCTCTCTCTCTCTCTCTCTCGCTCTTTCTCTCTCCCCCCCCTCACACACACACACACACATACACAGAGCACACTTTTACTAGCCATCAGGCATGCTGGTACCAGTTCCCCTACTCACACTCTTGGCTGTTACACAAAACAGTGCAGTGAATAATATAATCACTTTTGCTGTGTCTATCTCTCATATAAATACACACAAGAACAAATGTGCACAGATGTCATACAAATTACACGGTCATCTTTTAAAACATGGCACAAGCTAATGAAATACTGTCCGTGGTTATACAAATAGTGAACAAAAGAGACAGAAAGTGAGAGAGTTAGAGAGACAGAAAGAGAAAAAGACAGAGGAAATGAGTGTTTGGTTGAGAGTGAATAGGTGTGTGGTTACAGACGCAATTATAATGTCAGTCCTCTGACATTAGCGTCCACTGGATGCCGTGTGACTAGATTGCAGCTAGGTGGCTCAACACACATCAGAACACATGCACGCAAACATAAGCAGCACACCTCTGCGTAGGGGAAGCAACCTGTTCTCTAGTATTTCCCGGGCATCTGTTCCTTCATCCATCAGGTCCAATTTAGTGATTACACCTATTGTACGCTGGCCTAAAGGGAAGAAGAAAAAGAGAGGAACTTTCATAGCCTCAAAATGTGATTATAAAACCTGTGGAATAAGAATATTATATGACAACTCTCTCAGCCTTTTAGACATTTTCCTTGTAATAATGAGATCATTAATACTTGCTTACAGGCATGGGTATGAAATGATCAGATTCAGTGCCTTGCCCTAAGGTGTCCTGAACAATAGAGTATGTCTTCTTGTTGAGCGATGGTCTCTTTAACCACAAGGCAAACCTGATGTCTTCATTATTGACTACTATTAAGTACAAATCAAGCTTCCACATTCCCACACCACCTATATACACTTGACTTACCCTGTGGGTCAACATCTTTGGCCAGTTTGAGTGCATCAGAGTTGGCCAGGTCAGTATTGGCAGGCGTGACAGCCAAGATGAGACAGTTTTCCTTACAGATGAATTGCATGATCATGTCTCGTATCTGGTACTCTATGTCTGCTGGTTGGTCGCCCACAGGTAACTTGGTGATACCAGGCAGATCCACAAGAGTCAGGTTCAGCACTGCAAACACACACAATCACATCCAGAAGAGTGCACATAAACATACATTACGAAAATGTCAGAGAAAAAGACTTTGTGTGAATGTTACCATGTGGTGAATACATCCGTAGGTTAATAGGGATGGGAGAGATGCCCTTATTGGATCCTGTGACTCTGCACGTCTCTGCCTCTATCTCCTGGCGGATCTCATCAAAGTCTGTGAACTTCTTTCCCTTACAATGGAGAAATTCACCATACTCTGGAAAAAACATCAGTTAAACAATGATACATTTGTACTGTGATTTTAATTTTAGAATATCGTAGAAATATCAAGGACATCCAGTACATCAAAACATTTGCTGCTGTTTTATGCTTTTATGGGTTATAAAAGTTATAAGAGCACAGAATGATAAACCATGATATGTATATATCTATATATATATCTATATATATATATCTATACAATTTAATGAAGTCAAGTTTATTGCAGTTTATTGTGATTGCACTCTTCCAGCAAGTTTCTAGAAGTTATTTGAGATTGTCTTTTAAATCATTATATCATACCACCTTTCTCCTCTGCAACAGAGGCTAGAGGGCCAAAAATACAGGACGCAGTCTAATCATTTTGAGCACTGGATGACAATTCCAGCAATTTCTCACTAGTCTAGCTCTGTCAATGTGAAATGTCATACTGCCACCTGGTGGCAGCTTTAAATTCAAGCAACAAAATTACATTACCTGAAATGCATGAGTGAATGTGAGTGTCTCTCCTACCCGCATTGGCACTAAGCAGCTGGAGAATTAAAGGTCTGCGAGTAACAATTCCTGAACCACGTGGAAGGAAGTCTCTGTTGGAGAGGAAACACTGAATTGGAAAAAGGATACACACACACACACAAACACACACGCAGGCAAACTGCCACTGGTATTTGATGCCAATGTGGACCTGCATCTTTGTCTGAAACATTAGCTTGACACACACCATTTGTGACTATATAAATGACTTTATATAGTGTACATGCCCACATGAAACCATTACACTACACTACTTTTCTGTGAGACATAGGCCTAATAAAGTATTGTCAGAACTATCTGACTTAAACAGTCACCTGTACACTAGTTTTCGTTAAGTTGCCATACCGTCTGAAATACCAGCAACTTGATCAGGAAGGCTAGTACTAAAAGCTGAATGTAGTGTCAATTATAAAGCAAATAATGCACAGGGTAAAATAATCCACCTCCTATAAAAATCAGATTCAGGAAGTTTGTTTTACTGCATCCTGCTCCAGATCAAACATCTGGCACAGAACTCAGAAGAGGAGTGTCATAACATAGTCATGACTGAGACAAAGAACTGACGTGATAAAATATGACTACATACACAGGAAGGCAAGCATTAAGAGTCTTCTACTTTTACCGACAAGGCTTCACATTTTGGCCTGGATGGTCTACTGCTCGGGACAAAACATAGGTCCCCTTCACTTAACAAAGCTCCAGTGTCTAGAATATAATGGTTGGAGGAAGCTAGGAAACTACTGACTTACTGAACAGCATTCCTTTTGATGAGATGGCAACACTTAACCCCCTCATAGCATTTAACAGCACTGTCTTACTAGCATTTAAACTTTACCAAAAACACCTCTAAGTGGGCTTTGTTACCTTTAGACCTCAAAATCTGTGATCTAAATCTGTGAAAGGTCAGAATAAGATTTAACTCAACACAGCTCTGAAAAGTATAGCCTGAATGACTTATATGTTTACTAAAAGAAAATAGCTTTCATTGTTTTCCAAGAGCCTGCCTGAAAGATAAGCTGCTGTACTGGCTACTGTCATACAGACACTGCCAACTCTTGGCATCCACTACTTCATACTAGCAAATATAGCCCTATCACTGGTGCTGGGCGGAGACCATGAGGTATGAGGTATGAACACAGTGATTTCAACAGTACATTCAAACTGATTACATTAGTTGTCTGAAGCTCTGGATACAATTCAGTGGATCCTTGTGTATAAGGCTTGTCCTAGCTTTTGCATCACAGTTGGCATGGCTTTGCTTTTAGCATTAAAAGCACTGAAAAGTAACTATAATACAAATTCACATTTGGATGAGTCCTCACTGCAGATTCCTGGCTTATAACTTATTTTCATAGCATCAGTACATCTATCAACCAATAATAAAGCCATTACTAACATTTTAAAACCTATGCTTTATTAGAAAGTATAACTTTTTGTTATCTAAAACGTATCCACCTGGAGTAAATACTGTTAAAAAGGCTTCCTGTCTTACCTGTGCCTGTTTTCAGTAAGTTGATAATGTACAGTTCATCCAGAGTTCACTGTGTGAGGCTTACCTGCCCACAAAACTTTCCAACACGGAGCTCTTGCCTGCGCTCTGTCCGCCCACCACCGCAATCTGCGGCAGATGGAGGCTGCAGCTATGTCCCACACCGCTCAAGGCTTCTTGAAGGCGGTTGACGAGCGGGATCAACTCCTCCATCCCACGGTTGCCCATCGCAACAGAGCGGCAGCCCGTCTACCTGCCCTGCTCCTTTAACTCCTGTTTCTACGCAAGTCCTACGCTACACCAGTCAACAGCATAGCTACCATAGTTAATGGTTACTTACAATTACGCTATTTTCATCGTTGAAATGTAGAGAAACTTAAAATAATAATAATAATAATAACACTCTTCTTGAGAGTCGGTGTGGTGCCGACTTTTAAAGCTCCGAGTTTTCAGCCGCCGTTGGTAACGTACGTTAACTTAGTTACCGTTAGTGCGTCTGGTAACGTAAGTGTCCGACTTTGTGCTCACAGACAACGAGACCTCGAAAACAGCTTGCTATAGGCATTTCTGTCTTTTAAAACTCCAAAAGAGCGAAGTGAGTTGTTTCCCTTGACCTCTGGATACTTTTAGGAGGCTAACCGCTACCTTATTTGCCGCTGCTGGATAGTTTAAGAGCAAAACATTCTACTTTGACAGCTAACGGAATCAAGTTTTCAGCGCATGCGCGTTAATCGGAAAATTTAACTCGGCAAACCCCTTACTGCTGGACAGACAAACTACATAGCCAATTATAAAAGTACCTTAACTTATCAGACACCAGGCAAACACTCCCTCCTTCGACAGAAGCTATTTAAAAATCCAACACACCCTCTACTGCAGCCCTATAAACACTACAACTAGAACCAGCGTGTACGATTCATCTACTGTAAATAACGCGGCTGCATTCTTTGGCAGTGAGGAGGGAGCACAGTGTAGTACACTGGAATCCTGAAGCAAGTGAAAGAGAAACCGAAGGCTAAATTTAATGGGGGGAAATAATGCAAAGTGTTCATGTTACTGAGTTCAGTTCAGGTTACATCTTATGAGAATAAGAGCAATGGGAATTCATTTTAGTAGAAGCACCACATTACAATTAAAGATAAAAATGTGTTTATGTCATACACCATACATCATTATTCCATTATACTGAACAGCAAAATCATTGTACTTTTCCTTATATTTCAGCATCTTAACCATATCATTTCAAACTTGGCAAATTAATTAATTTCATCCCATTTGTTCACAGAAAAACTCATGCAACTTTCAGGTCTTTTAACAGCTCTGCAATGTCAATATGTGGGCTGCGGTTGTCTCCAGTCCTGTTCGAGCACAGTGCGCTCTGAAGATTCTTGGCTGCTTGGTTCAGGGATGGAAAGATGTGAGTGGCATCTGATGTCTCATTCTCTCTGCGAGAGCACAGAAGGACTTCATTGACCTCTCCTTCAATTTTTCGAGAGAGGATGGTAGGAAACACAGCGCTGACACGCTCCAGCACGCTTTTCCTCAAGGCGGAGTCTCGACACACAAGGTTCAGTATGAAAACACCTTGTACAGGGGCAAGGAGAGATGAGAGGATGAGAGAAGATTTAATCAAAGTGAAACACAACTATGATGAAGTATTTCTAAAAGAAAAGGAGACTTTACATGTGGAATAAGACAGTTCTTAAGATGTAATTCTTTATTAACAATTTATTAGTTGCCTTTTATGTGTCTATTTACATTTGGGTTTTTTAAATAACACTTTGTTATAATTCCAATACTTTTATTATTATTTGATATAAAACAGCAAATTCCAACAAATGGAGAGAATATAGGAAAGTATTAAAGATACTGTACCTTTGGGATTTAGCAGGCTGCAGACTTTCTGCAGGATGGAGGGTTCTACAAATGCAGCAGGTGGGCAGCTCATACCCACAGTGCTATCTTTATTGTCTACATCAAACATGATGGCATCAAACAATCGACCACCTATAGAGAGAAAAAGAAAGTCACTTCTTAGTATTGTTAATATATTCCCTGGCATAGCCGTAGCTGCGCTCCCTCCCACTCCTCCATCACTAACCTTCTTTCTCCAGGGCACAGATGCGTTCAAGGCCGTCCCCAAGAGTGACAGTCAAACGATCATCCGGTCGGAACCCAAACCACTCTTTTGCCACTTCCAGCACAACAGGGTCTAATTCCACAACCTCAACAGCAACCCTGGGAACAAAGTCATGCAGAAACTGAGGCAGGCCTCCTCCACCGAGCCCCACCAGCAGCACTGACACTGGGATGTCTGAGAAGAGAGACCGAGACAAGACGGGACAAGAAGCACAGGTAAAGTTCAACCAAGTGTGATGTTTCATTTAAGACAATGCAAAGCTATGGCTGTTTTGTTAATTAAAAGACTAGTGTGAAACCCAGTTTATGCTGACACCCACACACCTTTGTTCTGTGGCGAACCCACCCCAAGCATGGCAAGGCCAGCCACCATGATTTCATGGTGAGCGCAGCAGAGGAAGCCGCTATCCACTGACAGTGAGGTTGAAGATGTTGTTGGAGGCGCTGTTGGCTTGGCCTTCCTTTTGTTCTTCTTTTTGTGACTAGAGGCTGCAGGAGAACAAATATTAAACTGTTTATTAATCATTTCATCATAATTGTTTTCCCCATTTAATATTTTCCAATCTTTTCTCTGTTGTTGATGATATTTGTTTGTTGAGTCTTTTCTATCTTCATACAATTGTGTCCTGGTATTGTTTTGTGTATAGAATGTAAAGATTAATTTGATATTTACATGCATTGTGGTTCCAATACTTAATTGGTTGATAAGTTGTTGACAATAAGGAAAAATGCATTATCATAAGTTAAAAATAAAGTAAACAAAGGACAGTGAACGAGGAAAAAGATCTGACCAGTATTTGATGACACAAGACGACTCTCTGATTGGACGAGTGCAGCATTAGACAAGAACACAAGTCTACGATACAGTTCGCCGTCTTCTCCTCTGACATTCTCCACACAATAGTCTCCACTCAGCTCACTCACACCCCTGCTGACCTCCTCTCGCCAACCTAGGTCACCTCCAACTGACAGAAACGGCACCTGATTAAGGGAATAGAAATTTCAAATTAATGCACTGGGAAATCTTATTTTGGTGACATATTTGGTGTTGTATAAAAGCACATTTTTAAAAGGATTATTTACTGTATGTGTGTGTCTACCTGCTGATTGTTTGGCATTCCTGGGGGAGCCAGGTCCATCACCATCGGTGAGAGTTCTGACTGGACAGCCTGCATGTCTTTGTACTCTTGATTTCTGTGCATTGCCACAATAACCAGGCGCCGAAAGTTAGCACTGGCGGCTAGCTGCCTTCGTCCCTCGCTGGAACTGTAGAGCCAAGCTGTCTCACTTCCTTGAGGCACTAAAAGAATAAGCAGAGGAAAAAAAAACAGAAAAAAATTAACAAAGAAGAAAGACATACAACTCATGTGACAGAAACACGATTAGACAACAAGAGAGCTCACCAATAAATATAGCAAATGGGTTTGATCTCGGCACCTTGGTACCAGGGGGGGAGTCTTGCACTGTGAGGGTGTATCTGGGAAGACCAGTTTTGGCGTGGCAGAGTGTGAGTGAGAGGTTCGAGCTGGCATCTGTGCCTGTGCGGAGCCTCTTTCTCAACACGGAGTAAGCCTGATGCTCCCTCACAGCTGACAACAACTCCGCTACCTGCGTGAGACGGGTTGGAGCACCATCCTCTCCGAGACACATCTCCAGAATGGGAGTAGGCATAGGCTGACGAAACTTGGTGCAGACCAGAACAAAAACAGGGAGAGCAAAGGAGTCCTCATCTTTCCCACTTTCCTCCTGCAGGCAGTGGAGCCTCACCGCCCACCCCAGCTGAACAAACTGCTCCACAGCCAACTTGATCACACTCTCCTGAGCCAACGTCACACAGACATACCTGCCCCCGACACTCAGCACGCGGCCCACCTGCAGACACAAGAAAACTGCTGTGAGAAGGAGGAACGCAACAAGAAGAACAGTTTAACTTTTACTGTCTAAACACACCCCTACCACACTGGTTTCTTACCTCAATGAGCATGTTCCTGGCCAGCGCTCCTTCTTCTTCGGATGCCATGGCATCCAGGGTGCCCTTATCCAGAGCAGCCTGGTAGCTGGCATCCTCATACGGTGTTTGTGTAGCATCAACCTGCTGGAAGGTCAAGCCTGGTCGACGCTCAGCGTTTCGCTGGTTCATGTGGGTCACAACTGTTTCACTGATATCAATATTGGTCAGATGTTTGTAGCCAACATCATACAGCTGTTCACTCAGCTCAGAGTTACCGCAGCCGACCACCAGCACCTGAAGGACAGAAACACAAAACAATCATTTATTATCCTGATGGCAATGGTGGAAAAGTAATTAAGTACATTTACTCAAGGCTTGTACCTACATTCTGTTTTGAGGCACATGCACTTGACTTATGTATTTCAATGCTACTTTATACTTCATTTATATGACTAAAATATCTGAATATACAAAGGTACCAGGCAAGAAATGTATTGTCCCAATGGAAAGTCTTCAATATTTGGTACACTTCTTGTGAGATTAACTGTCGGGCAAAAATGATTTATACTGTATTGACAAGTAACTACTAGTGACACTTGCATAACCTGTGAAAAGCTATACCCGTGCCTATCCTGTATAACAGCAGTCATTTTTACCTTATCTTGGGTTTTGATGTATTTGTGCAGCACGCCGCAGAGTTTGTTGTAGTCTCCATACCACTCAAACGCTTTCTCTCCGCGCTTCTTAAAAAACCTCTCCCAGTACTCCGCAGAGCTGAACTCCTCGGCAGTGCGAGGTAACAGACTCATTGTCGGCTGCTGTTGTTAAAATACTCAGTATCTGTTTACTGACGCCTCTCCACATGGCACTCCGGCATTGACTTTTCAACCCGGACAGCGTTGCAAGCCGTACCGTTCTCTGATTGGATGCTGTTCTGTAGGCGGAGCTTCAGACTGTTCGGTGATTTGCCGAGACTCTTCGAGCTGATTTTATTGGCCGCTGATGGCCGGTAGTACTCGGTCCGTCATTCTTAAGTCTTCCGGGTGTCCGTCATCATGGCTGTGCCTGCTGGAAGGTCTGTGGTTTTCGTGACTGGAAACGCCAAAAAGCTAGAAGAGGTAAGAGTCAAACATCTCGTTCCTGAGGTAGATTGTATGTTTGCTGTGCTGCTGTTGTGTTTAAGCCGTTTCAAACAAGATATTTGTGCTTTTATTGTTATTATTGCTGCTGTCGCTGCACACAAGTCTTGCTAAATTTGGGCAGTGAGCATGACCTGTAATCTGATCCACCACCTCTCTTGGTTCATTTCATGTGAATCAGTTCTTCGAAACGTATGCTTTACTCTCTATTTGTTCACATCAATCAGGTCATTCAGATCCTCGGAGACAAGTTTCCCTACAAACTAATCTCAAAAAAGATTGACTGTAAGTAGGAAAGTGACAATAATAATAAAAAATTGCATGCATCCTATTTATTGCTCACATTACTATTTCCTCACCCAGTGCCTGAGTACCAGGGAGAGCCAGATGAAATTTCCATACAGAAGTGCAAAGAGGCTGCACAGCAGGTACAATAATAATATAGGTGTAAACACAGCATGAACATCACAGATGAAATGCATCTTATATTGTTGTCTGTGTGTCTCCTCCAGGTTGATGGCCCAGTCATAGTGGAGGACACTTGTCTGTGCTTCAAGGCGTTGGGAGGCTTGCCTGGTCCTTATATGTTAGTAAAGTGACTTCCACATCTATTCCACCATTTAATCTTAAACAGTAGTAACAAGCAGTGATAATTACAACGGAAACTCCTTGTTTTGTAGAAAATGGTTCCTGGATAAACTCAAACCAGAAGGTAAGTAATAGAAGACATGCTTCCTATAATTTTTGAATAGATATTTAGAGCTGGGCAGAAAGTTTCTTGTCTCGTGTTATCTTGTAGGCTTGTACAAACTTCTTGCTGGGTTTGAGGATAAATCAGCGTGGGCTCTCTGCACATTTGCATTCACTAGTGGGAAAGATGAACCAGTAGAGCTCTTCAGAGGGATAACACAGGTCAGCATCTCTCTCTCTTTCTCTGTCTCACTATTTCATTTTATGTCTTTTATTATTTTCTTTTCTATGAAGTGTAATTTTGTGTGTGTGTGTGTGTGTGTGTGCGTGCGCGCGCGTGTGTGCGCGTGTGTTTAGGGGCACATTGTGGAACCCAGGGGACCTCGAGACTTTGGATGGGATCCATGTTTCCAGCCAGAGGGATATGACAAAACGTAAGCAAGGATTGTGCTTGAAATTCCCTGTTCATACCACAAGGTGGACCTAGAGGTTAACACACTGTTACCGTTCAAATGGATTCAAATCATACAGCAAAATGCACAATAGTCATGATTCCTATCCTTACACTGCATCGGAGATTTATTATCACTGTTATTCCACATTAGTTCCAAGCATAAAAACATATCCTTACTAAACATATCCTTAATTACTCCCCTCTCATCTGCAGCTACGCTGAGCTGCCCAAAGAAGTGAAGAACACAATCTCTCACCGCTACAGGGCGCTGGCTGCCATGGCTGAGCATTTCTCACCACAGAACAAGAAGGACAATTGACTTGTTATTTTTGGTCAACTTCAGGTTCTGGAGCAGAATGTGTTAAACCTCAGTTTATCAGATATAATGATGCAGAACATAGACGGTTATGACGGATAACAGATGTGTGATCACAATATCTAGTTATAGAATCTGTAGTAAAAAAAAGTGCTGTATAATATCTGTTTTCTGTTGCATATTTTTTAATAAACTTTTTTGTTAATTTGTAAACAAATCCCCTCCATTCTCTCTTATTCTGGCTGAACATGTCCCTGTGTTTGTAGTTAGATTTTTTTTTTTAAGGAAATGAGCATGTTAAAAATATCTTCCAGATAAATATGGAAAAATGCTGGAAATTGTTTCAAGACTAGTTTCATTGTTCCACGGTGGATACTCAGAAATGACATTTTGAGTTTTTTCTTCCATGAGTTGACAAAGATGGACTTGAAGAAGAGCATAAATTAAAAAAAAAAAGATGAGCCCCAGAGTCCTGATGAGAGCAGCAGACTGCTCTGTGGTTGAGAGTAAGTCCTGGAGTTGGCAAGGGAAGGAGAGGATTGTTCAGGCTGGAGTCCAGAGGGAGTGGTGAGGGGATGTGGGAGGAGTGGGTCTCTAAAGAAGGTTGGGGTATTCAGTACAAACACAACAGTGATAACAGGGGAGTTTGGGTAATAAATGACCCTGGAGTAGGAAGTCTCTGAACAGGAACTATGCACACACCTGTGACTGATGCCTCCCAGATGTACTGAAAGTGTCACACATGTATACACACGCATCCTCTGAGTAAAACCAAATGCCAGTAGAAACAACTACTGTCTATTACAAAACTGTTTTTCATCATTCACAAGAAATTTTACGTACTTAGTTATTAAAAATAATACTCCTGCCTGTCAGAGTGACACATTTTCAAGAAAAAGAAGTTGTTGTAGGTCATGAAATCATTTCCACATGAATCTAATGTAGTAAGCTGTTTGCTTTGTTTGGGCACTTGTCAGGAAGGAAGGAACCCCACCTGTCAGCCATGTTTTTTAACAGAACATGGAAGATGTGTGTCAGACTTCACTACAGGTCAGACCGTCGGTATGAAGGCATCCCTCATTTCCTCTGTGACTCAAAGTCAACACAGCTACTGTCAGTGTTGTAGCGTTCAGTGGGGCCCTGACAACTATTGCCTGTATGAATTACAGGGAATTTTAAAAGGTTTAACATGCACAATATTGGCCAGGAAAGAGTGGGAATTGTTCCAGAAAATTACATGCTGTTATTACATAGCTCTACTGACTTATAGCTCTTTCTTGACAGCAGAGTGCTGTAATTTATCTAAAGGTCATTATGGGATTATTTATTTATTTACTTTCAGGACATTCTGATTTAATTGTGGTTCTCAAGTCTGTATTGTATGATTCAGGCATTCTAAGATTCAAGCTTACTGGAAAATCAAGAGGTCTGCCACTGGTACCATGTAAGTACATATTTGATTTTTAATGAGTTCACCTATGACAGAGTTTTTCAGTGTTTGGTTTTACACTCAGAGAATAGCAGTGATACTTAAGATTGAACCTTAATGCAATAATTAGTTGCATGAGCTATGTCCTTTAAGTTGTTGCTTCTCAGCCTGGTTTAGACATCCATGTTTGCGGACCATAAAATGATTTATAACTTCTGAACACTTTGATTTTCTTTATCTTTCTACTTTATCTTTATCATTAGCTTTATCTCTCTATCTTTTCCCCCTCTTCTGATAATTTAATAAATGAAACAACCTATAAAGAGACAACCATCCTAACCATCTAGGAGCCAGTCTGTATACTGGAACCTGGAAAAAAAAATCCTTCCCTCTGTATGAAAATCATCTCCTGACATGACCTGCAAGTCAGAACCCTGATCAGGTCTGAAGCCAGTGTTTTTTCAGACTTTATTGCCAATAACAGAATGTTTATCTGAGTTGTCAGAAGGAACTTTTGCTGTTGTGATACTGTGGACGTTGTGGTTAATGAAGGAATGTGCTACAAAAGGATCACGTCAGAAAAGAATGCCTGACTTTATGAGATTTTAATCCATCGTGATTGCACCAGAGGATGAGGAGGATTTGATATGGCTTTTTGGAGACAGACTGTGCTTCCTCTTATTTGTTATGCAAGACTTACCTGAATTCCGCTGCTGTGACGAGTCTTATTTAATGGTAGACTCAAGTTAAAACCTTTAGATGCCCTCCAAATAACAGCACAAGTAACTGAGGAAAAATGTCTTCCGTTATGTACTGAATGGTCTGAGACTTCCGGATCTGAGAGGGTTCATTTTAACTTCAAAGCAACAATTAACAAGGGTCAATTTCCATCCCATAAATTTTGCGTCACCCTTGAATGAAGTCTCTCCAAGAGGTCTCAGGGTTCAGGCTAGTGAATTATTCCACCATGAGGCCACTTAAGTGAATGATGGAAACAGTTGACCTGATACGTCTACCTGCTGGGACTCCTTTTCTCAATTTCCAATGTTTATGACTGTCCAATACTAAATGCCTCACAGGGAGCTATATGTGGTATTTGATTTCACCTTCGGACTTCTACTTTAACCTTTGCTATCACTTCATTACCATCATTTCATTGTAAAGAATGTGGAGATTGGAGCTTTGTAGCATATTCTTTGGTTTCTGCATTACATATATTAGCGAGGCTCTTCTCTCTGTTAGCTGTTTGTATCTACATGTGTATGCATGGTAACATGCTTAAGGGTGGTAACAGTAGTGAAGTAACGTAAAGGAAGGGAGACATAAAGAGAAAGGAGGAAGGAGGAAATGAGTGAGGAGAAGGGTGGGCAAAGGGGAATGTGGTGGGACACAGAAAGTGGAAAATGTGCATGACATTTGCTATTTCTCTCAGATGCATTCTTCAAACAAAATAAAAATAAAAAATAACATTAATCTGGTCTGTAGATCCCAGCAGCACAAAACACTTTAAACCTACAAATAAATCTTTGTCAGGCAATCCATAAATTATACAACAGTCCAAGATTTTTCATCCAAAACTTTTATTATGACAAAAGGCTGTTTGCAGCATTAATATTTGGTTTTCAGTTCATTTTTAGTTGCCAGAAGAATGTCAACATCAAAAGGGAAAACAGAACATGTATTCCTATTTGTCCTTCTAAAACGTTTGGGTCCCTAAAATATTTCTCATGGAGCAAAACACAGATATTGTATGTTTTCATGTGTATGCGTTATAGAGAAA
This sequence comes from Euthynnus affinis, assembly GCA_029490765.1. NCBI lineage: Eukaryota > Metazoa > Chordata > Actinopteri > Scombriformes > Scombridae > Euthynnus > Euthynnus affinis. The sequence continues at coordinate 11,099,850 of CM055848.1, forward strand.
GACTTAATATAACCAGGTGAAGTCCCACACTGAGAAAGCAGCGGTTGTTCTACCCAAACAGTCCTGGGTTGTGCAGAGTCAGAGACTGTAACAAGCGCTGGAAGTCCTGCACCGTCCACGGCTCTCTGTGAGTCCCCACTGCAGCGGCACTGCTGCTATCAGGGCTGATACTCTGCGGGTCATTGAAGGTTATCAGGACATCTGTGGAGAACTGTGGCAGTCGGAACAGCCCGAGATGAAGGGTCACTGTATTTCTGGCCTCCTCATTGAACTTGGATACACACTGTGTGCCGGTGAGCATCCAGGCGGAGCTGCACTCTGACAGGGACAGCTCACACTTTGTTAGGGGTACAACACTGGTCACTTCAAAAGCACCTGGCTCTAAAGCTTTGTTACTGCCTGCGATGTCTTCAAAGTGGTACCTGGCGGCATCCTGGTCTGCCACCTGACCCTGGTACTCCACCAGCTCCACGATCAGGCTCTGGTCGGTGTGTGCATGGGCGAACACCTCCTGGTTATCCGGGATCTCCCTCAGCTCACTGACGTCTGTGGAGCTGTGAGGGATGACAGCTGACAGTCCTCCTCCAAACAGAGGATGAGCCTTGTCCGCGCTGCTTGCAGCACTCTGCATTTCTCTGTGGGCAGCTCTGCACAAACTGCAGCACACACAGAGGCTGTTTTAACTACCTGCAGGTACACAAACAAGCACTGCTTCAAAACAGACTACTGAATCTAGAAAAAATAATACGCCATCTATAGATACAGCAGGATAAACATGTGGCTCGCTAACCTGGTGTGCGCGCTGTTCCGGTAAAAGTTTAGTTTCTTCTTCTTCCTCACTTATTTTCCAACTGTAGCCCCTTGTCAGACGCACTGCTGCCATCTACAGTAAAGCAGAAGACATGCATCTACCCTAAAACAGGCCGTAGAGGAAGAAGTGTTCACTTAATTTTTATTAGTACAATATAAAAATACTTAATTACTAATAGAAATAAACGAATTTCAAGAAATATTTAAAATGCAGTAAATTCAGTATTTACTGCATCATATATTATGATACTAGAGTATTATTGCATGTGTATTAATGTGTGAGCAGCATTTTCTTGTTGTGGGTGATGTAAAATCTAAATCAGCTGTATAGCTGTTACATAAATACAGTGAAGTAAAAAAAAGAAGTAATGTCTCCCTCTGAAATATAGTGGATCAAAAATAGTTCAAAATGTGTGTACAGTTACCCTAAAAAAATGTTGGCTATTTTGTTACATTCACCCATTGAAAACAGGACTGATATACAGAAACAGTATATGTCTATAACACTGCACAGCTCAGTTTAAATGTGTGATTAGGAAGTCTCTATATAAGATGTAAATCTAGAGACAGATCATGAGTGTATTAAGGAGACTGATGTTGAAATTGCTCTATAAGCCCTACATTTCAATAAAATTAACTTGAATATAAGATCTTCAAATTACGTCGACACTAAAGAGGAAAATATGATGTCCTCAAGTCCTCGATCCTCAAATCTCTAGTTGAGAGAGACAGTTGTTAGTAGATATTTTAATTAGGGCTGCAACAAACAACTATTTTCATTAAGGATTGATCAATAAGCAATTGATTATTTTATGAATTAATCAATCAATTATTTGGTCCATAAAATGTCAGACGATTGTAAAAAGCAATTTCCCAAAGCCAACAGTGATGTCTTCAAATTGATTGTTTTGTCAGACCAACAGTCTAACACCCAAAAATATTCAGTTAAGAAGCTAAAAACAATTAATCTTTGACATTATTGCAATAAAAATACTTAAGTCATTAATTGATTACCAAAATATAGCTGGAATGACTAATCAATTAGTCATTTCAGCCTTAATCTTAATGTTCCACATCACTGGAAAAGCACAATTTCTTTTTTCAGATTAATTTTCCTTTCAAATATAAAACATTGTAAACATCTATCCATCAAAGAACCAGTAAACCAGAAACAGTATTTCAATACTACCAGGTATATGTGAGTCTGTTAAGTCTAAAAATAAACAATATATTTGTAGTAGCCATTTGTCAAAAATCAAAATCAAACTTAGATCAAACTTAGAATCAAAGTGCCACTGACAAACCCTGGGCATGTGATGTACGCAGGCCAAAGAAGTCCAATGTCCATGCAGAGTTTTCTTATGGTTTAATCTTCAAAAGCAAGCAAACAAAAGAACAAAGAAATTATGGTTCCTACTGGCTCTTATAGGCCCATCCAGATGCATGCTGGTACTATATCTGCCTTCCTACCTATACAACCGCAACCAAAAACTAAATATGCTAAACAAGCAAATCACTAAATAAACAACCAGCACAATAAAATATCTCAATTGAATCTAAATAAATCTAACTAATAAATAGCTCCTACAATATCCATATAATAAAAATATTATTATCACAATAATCATAATCACAACATCAACACTATAATTATACGCAGGGAATCTGTGAACAGCTTCTTTTAATCTCTAACTACTGTTATTGGCTGAGAAAATATGTGCATGTTTATATTATGGAAAATTAAATTTATGGAAGAGAGTTCAGTTCAATTCACAGGTATACATTTATTTATAGTGCCAGAGTGCCTAAATTGAATATATTCTGGATAAAGAAAACAGCCCCGATAAAAAATAAAATATTTTTTTCGCTGTCAAACATCTGCAGGAGTCGCTCTCAAACATCTGCAGTGGTCTTTCTTACACATCTGCAGCTCTCAAACATCTGAAACTGTCTCTTACAAACGTCTGCAGCAGTCTCTCACACATCTGCAGCCGCCTGTCTCCTCCTCCAGCTGTTTGTGTTCATTTCCTGGTCAGCTGATTCAGACGGAGGAAAGACAAGCGGACGGCTAGCATCCATGATGATAATCTTGTGTCATCGTCCGGGCAGCATTTAAAATGCACGGATAAATCCTTAAAACCACCACAAACCTTGAAACCACTGGATTAATAACTGAGTGTGTGTGTGTTTGTCGCCAGCATCGAGGATCTTGTGGGAAACAGCAGGTAGCTAGCCATGTTAGCATCCTTAGCTTAGCTGGGTAGCTACATTTGTCAGTGAACCAAGCGGCCTGTCCGAGCAAGCTAAATTAGCTAGTAGCTAGTTATATTAGCGTTTATTTTGAACTCTTTTAATCAATATAAACGTTAATTTTTACTGTAATTAATTAATGTAAAGGCTCATGCGTGGCACACAACGATAATCTGTCGTATTTGCTTAAATTTTGTCTAAACAAACAGCTCAACCGGCTAAAGTTGTCAACGGCTGTGATATAATTACTCTTCCTGAAAACAGCTCCAGAGATGTTAGTTTCATTTCCAGTATTTGCTTTCTTTTCGGACCTTAAAGCCATTTTACTAGTTGTAAAAAACAACAACAACAAACAACCAACCACCCTCCGCCCCCAAATACTCAGCTAAAAATAAGTGTGCTTGACTTTAGCGCAGCATCTTTTTTTCCTCCCCTCTTATAAATTGATTAGTTTAATATTGGCATCGTATTGCATTCTTCTCTTAGTATGTGCTTAAAGTTGCAATCCATATATTGATTGTGATCATTAACTATTTACAGTTCTCTCTTGTGGTTTCCATAATGCAGTTTCTTCGGTGCTTTACTCCAAATCTGACTTCATACTTTACATATTTTGTTTTGCATGTTACTATTTACAATTTAAATATAAAAATATATTTAAATTAATCCAATACATCTTTTTTTTTTTTTTTTTTTTTAAATGGATTTCAACTTTAACATCCCTCTCTTAAAATAGACTAGTGTTCTAAAGTCTGCCACAACTCTAATATGCTAGATTTGGCTTCTCCTCTGTCTCTTTTCTATGTCTCTTCATGTTGTCGCTACTTCAGCTAGAGCTTCCTGTCCCTGCTTCTCTTCTCCTCTGTTTACTGGAAAGTTCCTCTCCTCTACTGGCCACTGAAAGGCCTTTTTCCGATCGCAGTGCCAGAAAAGGACGCTGACAAAGCCACAGTGTCAGACTGAACTGGATTCAATGGTATATGTTTTGTTTGTTGGATTGACAGAGGTTGTGTTTGTCTGAGCATGGCTGCTATATTTTAGTGTTTTCTCTGACATTTAAAGCCGTCCTCCAGTGATTCCAGTGAGGCTTGAGGATCACATGTTGTTCACTTCTTTTATTGAGCCACTGTTGTGCTATTGTCACACTGCTACTTGGCCTGTTTGGAAAATGTAACACCCAAACACAGACCCGAGGGTGTACAATTGGAAGAACAGCATGTTTTCTTCATCTGACATGGTGGAGTTTTTAACCCAAAGGCGCACAGAGCAATGATGACACTTCCTGTCTTAACCAGTGAGACCCACGTGAGAAATATTAGGAATTAAGTGTTCATACTTGTTTATACATTTATGAGTTATAAAACAAATATTTTAACAGACAGCAGGCATGAAGGAAAAAACATTTTCTCAACATATTCCAGAGTTGAAAAGTAGACTGCAGAGGAAATGAAAGAAATGTCTAATAACAAAATCAGGCTGCTTGACAGGAAGTGTCGGGGCTCCTCAAATCGTCTGACCATGAACAGTCTCATTTTTGCAATCATTCCTGAGCGAGGGGATTTTATAGTCACGAGCAAAGTTTAGATTTTTTTTTTTCACTACTCTGTTGATACACTTTGTTCTTTGTTCTTCATGTTGTGCTCCCAGACAGAGCCTGGCTGTGGTTATTCCTGCCATTTAAATTACTCACTTACACAGAGTACTCTCACGCTGCAGGCTCCTATGTGTATCACTTAAGAATGATTAGGACTGTAGTAGCTTGGTGCAGATGTGTTTTAAATGAGCTTTCCAATGATGTCTTCTTCCTGTCCTACAGAGGGAGCCAGATCGGGAGGAGCAGCCTGAAGACAACATGCCCCCCAAGTTTAAACGACACCTCAATGATGACGAGGTCACGGGATCCATTCGGAGCGAGAGGGTGAGGACGCGGGTGGAGGGAAGGGTGGTGTTTGTGGGGATTTTACTAACACACTTTTACGAAGTTGCAGATGACGGAGGAAACAAAACAGTATGCAGGTAATCAGGATAGAGGGTCAGATTTTATGTAGAACATCTGTTTTAGTTCAAAGCAGATGCAGATTTTGCCCGTAAAATACTCTGTTTATCAGACAAATAATTGTGGAAAAAATGAGAAAAGACTGTAGAGGAAGGTGAAGGATTAACAGAGGGTTAAGTAAAGAAGCTCCTGTGGCCGAATGTGTGGTCTTCATCAAAGTGATCTTCTGTTCCCACCTCCACCGATTCTTTACTTTATTCAGTCTTCTGTTTCCTCCATCTAATCCTGTTTGTTGTTGTGTTGAACTAGGATCAAAGCTTACTGGGAGGCTTGCATTGGGGAAAAAAAGAAGCTCGTTCCACCTTCAGCGTTTTACCTCCTGTCTTATGATAATAGCTACCAGTTTCCTTCATGCCTCCCATCCTAGCCAGTGGAAAGAAAGAAGTACAGAAGGAGAGCGTTAGTGCCTCGACTTATAAAGTTCTTTATCATCATATGGCCACCATTCCTCCCTCAGCTCTTTTTTCTGCAGACGACCGTGTATTTACAGCCAAACAAAATATCTTAGTTTGCACGGCATTGGCTTGCAGCTGTCTACCTACTACCAGCACATCCATTGGTTCCCCTCCTCTCAGCTCTTTTTGGTGGCATTGTGTCTTGGATGTTAGAAGGTGATCACTATGATTGATTGGAGATTCAGCAGGGTTTTATTATTGTATTATATTGAGTATAATTTTGTTAGACACTCAACACTGTGGTCCTTGCATTACACCAACCTGGAAGAATTTTAGCGTCTAAACTAATGGAACAACATACTGTAGGCATGCAATGTCTGTTGCCATCTTTAGATAATCTGTTTTCTTGATGAAGGTCTTTCTTTTCCACTAGTGCCTACCCTCCAGTGAGAAACAGACTCCTGTGAGAATTTAATCCAGCTGTCCTCACTAATTCTCTATGAATAGTATTTACACAGGGCGCTTTCTGCACCTATTAAAGCCATCAGTGATTCATACATTGTTGTGATTAAGTCAGTGCTTTTGTTATATAATCGTCCTTAAGTTCCCAGAAACCTCTCTCGGTTATATTATCAAATTTTCTTCTGGTTGATTTTGGCCTTTGTGCAAACTCATTGTTCTTGTCAGAATTGGAGAGTCAGAGTTGTTTGGGAATCTTAAGGTGCAATCACATGAAGTCAGCGAATTTTCAGTCTATTTTCCATTAACTTCTATTGGAGCAAGTTGACGGACAAATTCAAAAGTGTGTGTTTCCTGTTTTTCTACGATGTTCAGCCAACTCTGGTGGTTTTGCAGGTCAGAGATCACCTTTGTTTAACTTCGGTCAGCCAATAGAAAAACTGCTACAAGGTTTTTGGAAATGGAGACATTAATATACAGTGTGTATCCAGCATTTTCAGTACATTATCACACTACCAGACTACAGTCTGTGGCGGCACTTTTATACAGTGTTTACAGTTTGTAACCGCTATGATCAATATGTACAGACTGTTGACAGGAAGGAAAAACCGGTACAGGCCTGAATGCTTGACCCTTACAGTGAGGGGATCTGGTGGCTCTGTTATGCTGTGGGGGACATTTTGCTGGCATGGTTTTGGTCCAAGGCGCTCTCCGCCACTATCATCAAAACACCAGATGAAGGAATATCTTTTTGAAGAATGGTGTTCATCCCTGCAGTAGAGTTTAGAGATTTGTAGAATCAATGTCAAGGCACATTGAGGTTGTTCCAACACCTTACTAAGACACTTTATGTTGGTTTTTCCTTTAATATGTCACCCGTCTGTATTTATTACTTTCACCAGAAACGAGACATCAAGTCCTTTTTCGGAGTGCAGGGAAATTCTGGTGAATAGAAATGTCACGTGACCGCCTTATCAAGTAGAACAGCAGACGTAATAACCTTCATTATTAGTCATTCATCATACATAAGTGCACTGTAATGATAGTCTATTTGGCCATATCTGCCCTCTGAAGACAGTCAGGAAAGCTTTTGACTGGGACTGTATATCGATCAGTACAGCAGCTATCTGGTGTCTGCAGGAGTCTGTTTCATATCTCTGTCAGCAGTATTAGCTTTAGTATTCGCTAGTACAAAAGCTTGTTCCTGAACAAATTTGGAAACACTTGCTACAAGTGCTACCATATTTCATTCTGGCCTTGTAAACTTTTTGGTCTTTGTCCACATTCAAGGAACCGCTGACATAGAGGTCGCTGTCTATATCGAATCTTGCAACCAAAACTGTCAAATGCAGCCTGGCGCTTGGTGACTCTTCTCGCAGAATTATTGCACTGGAATCCTTTTTTTTTTTTTAAAGCAACTGATGAGCTCACAAAGCAGTGAAATTGATGGACTAGTGTGTAGTCACTGGTCATTGGTGAAGGCACATCCTATTTTTTACTAGAAGTTCGCTCACAGGTTGTTCTCTAATCAAGAGAGTGTGCACTTATTCATATCTGACCTCTGACCTTTTTTCATCTTTTATAGAGGAACCTGCTGGAAGAGGACTCTGATGAGGAGGAAGACTTTTTTCTGTGAGTTTGTTCGTGAATATGTTGAGTTCAGGAACTTTGCCTGTTAGAACAAAATAAATGAAATGTATTTAAAGAACATTTTACTCAGTAGAATTGCAATTGTTGAGAACAACCATTCTAACTCAGACTGTGAAGACGTTGCACTCAAAATCATAATTAACACAGTGAAGGGTGTTATTGTTGAGAATTCCTTTATTAAAGATGGAGTGTGGGACTTTTGTCTACCCTTTCTGGCAGTGAGAGTAATTACAGAAACACTGTGAGCATCTGCTTATGTCATAGGCTCTGCAGTAGCCTGCTCTGTTGCTACTGTTGTGGCTGTAAAATGGTGGATAAATTGTTTTGAGCATCACACAACCCACGTGAAAAGACTCGTTTCACTGTCAGAATTTGATCCATTTGGTCTGATTAAATTTGGAAAGTCTAGAAGAGCAGCACAATTATTTTATGCCGAGTTAGCAGAGAGCTAAATGGAAGTTAGCTGGTTTTAGCCAGCAGTGATTTTGCTCTCTTTTGGAGACCCACATGACACAGGACAAGACAAGAGGAAGGACTAGACTCAAACAAAACAAAACAAAAGGGGAAAAAAAAGCAATAATAACAACAACAATATAACAGGCAGTGTGTGTGCGTGTGTGTTTGTGTGAATGGGTTTTCTATGTGAAAACTGGTGGAAGTCTCCATTGCGCATGCTCTGCCCTAGAGCATGCGCAGAATGTGTTCATCTGGCCAGCGCGGGAATGTCAAACCCGACACCGGGTGAATAACTCTGGTGCACTGTGAAATACAGAGAGATTTATCTAGCAGTGGTAGACTTAATCAACATCATGTGAGCTTGTTTGGCAAGGGTTTGAATGTAATAGATGTTCATTTATATGTAAAAGTTCTGCACTACAGGTTTAAATGAGTAACATTGACTTTATTACTGCCTGTTTTCCAGGAGAGGACCAACAGGACCCAGATTTGGACCTCAGAATGACAAAATCAAGCAGTAAGTACTAACACACTGTCAGCATTGTATTGCCAGCACACTCAAGTTTTGGTGTTGGTGTTATGTAACTGTGGTTTGTCATGTTTACCAGAATCTGCAGGTTGTTAGTGGATTGTGTAAGAGAGTCCGTCATGCAGATTATTGTGTAACCCTTCCAGGACTCCCCAGTCCTTCTGCAGTCTGTTTCCACATTAACCTCCAGCTAGAGAACAAGGGAGGTCATTGTTAAGACACTCTGGTACCCAGAGTTGTTTCTCCAAGCTCTGTTCCTACTTTTAGTCACTGTTGTCCATGCATATGAAACTGGATGCCATTATGACAAATTCCAGGAATGTCGTGTGTACAGGCCTCACCCTCTTCACCTCTGTGTCTCTGCACATAAACTCCTGACGTCCGGTCTTAAAAGTGTGTCTTTGTTTGTCTTTGTGTGTGTGTGTGTGTGTGTGTGTGTGCGCGCATATGCTTCTGCATGTCCCCTGTTCCCCAAAGTTGTGCTTTCAGACTATTGATTAATATTACCACCTTAAACATGCAATCATGCTGAAGTCCAAGACTGATTTCCTGCAGTCAAACTGATTAGTTTGAGGATGCTGGAAAATGTGATCAAAGAAATTCCTTTCACATCTTCTCCCCTGTGACTCTCTCTGCCTTTTTATTTCTTTGCCAAAGTGCGCATGCCCTCTGACCCGGCATCCCTCCAAGAGGTATCACTGAGAATTACTTTTAAATAATAGTGACTGAGGGGTAATCTGGAACAGTCATGCTGTGCTCAAGTATGAGTATCGTGAATAAAGCAAACATTTCAGCATAATTCTCCAGATAATGAACAGGTGCAGGCAGGTCACAGTGAGGCTGAACACAGTCTGACAGGCATTTTATTGCCTGCCAACTAGACAAGGCTAGACAGAGAGAAGAAGATATTGTTAGAAGAACAGGTGCTTTGGCTTTGCGCCCCCCCCCCCAAATAAAATCTTAACCAAATTTTCCCTTTATAATTTATTGCCTTTTATTTATGATTCCTTGTCTCACACCCGCTTCTTCCTTCATCAGGGTGCAGTCGCAGGTCGATGAGGTGATCGATGTGATGCAAGAAAACATCTCCAAGGTTATAGAGAGGGGCGAGCGTCTGGACGACCTGCAGGACAAGTCAGGTGAGTGACATGTGTTTGTGTGTGTGTCCACATGTGCAAAACACGTGTGTTTTGTTGATTTACAGAAGTGAAATGAAGATAACACACAAGATCTACAGGGAATGTTCAATCAGCCATGTTTGTTCTACTGTTTAGTTTCCACAAGTAGACAACAGATGGTGTACACATTGCTCTGTTTGCTGATTGCTGACCGTACTGTAGTTTGGATCATTTGGGCATTCACTCATGTTAATGGCAAAATGTCTGCAATTTGCATCCAATTTAAGATAAAAATGTTTGTTAACGAGGCCCAACCAATGACCTGTAATGAAGGTTTGGCTATTCCTTCAAGCTTAATGTCATCAAAAATCTGTGGTTAGATCTTGAACCTGCTGGCATGTGAGTCACTATTTTTAGAAATTGAAATTCTGACAGTTTATCAACTACATGCAAGAAATATGTGATATATGTCATTTATTTCAGTTAGAAGCATGAAAAACATATTACTGTTCAACTTTTAAACAACTTCATTCAAGTTTGCTCTCATGGAACCCGCAGTGTGTAATAGCGGGCGCTTCCATGTAAATATGCGCAGTATACTTTAAAATTGTTAATGATATGTCCAGGTTCAGTGTTTTAACAGGTGTGTGTGTGTGTGTGTGTGTGTGAAAGCTTTTGACAGGTCTCGCACTCTTTTTCAGTGGGCGTGTATATCGAGCAGATGTGTGAAACGTGTTTAGCTCCCGTCGTTACACAACTCCACACACACATGCAAAGCTTCCATCGAGACATGCACTGGTCTTCCTCTTTATTTTCTCTTCCATGGATGATGAGATGAGGCTGGAGAGCCGGTCTATTAGACCTCATTATGACATCTAAACAGTTGTTGTGTAACCACTTCTCACTGTCATGTCCACCAGCCAACCATGACAATGATGCACATCTGGAACGCATTTGTTTGTGTGTGTGTTGTGAGTGTGGCTGTATTTTTGTGGGTCTGTGGACATTTGTGTGGCCGATTGCGTGTCTCTACAGTACGTGTGGCGCCTTTCATGTGAGCAATATAATATGCTGTGATTGACATTTGCAGTTTGCTCTCTGACCTGTGTGCAGGTAGCCTGTGGTTAAATTCCTCAAGATTAACAAGCATCTTCTCAGAAGCCTCATCTGAGCACTTCTCTTTGTTGCAGCGAAAGGTCGTTAACAGGCACATGGATGTGGAGAGAGCAGACACATGACAGACACAAAGACTCTGAAGAGGGACAGGGGCTTGGACATGTAGAGTGCTGCACGCTAGAGAGCTGTAACCTTCCTGTTAACTCGTGTAAACAGCAAGTTAACAACAGTATCCAAGAGACAGAAAGCAGTGTGGGCGAGCAATCTGGGGATGGAAGGCAGGAAGTTGGAGGAAATGTGTTTTTGTTCTGTTGTGTATACATCTGGCAACTTGTTGTTTAACAGAGTTGAGTTAACTTTAAAAAAAAAAAAAAAAATCTGTTGATTCTCAGCAGAGGTAACTTACATAACTGCAACACATTATGACTCCACATGCACAACACAGAGCCAAACAGTTAGAGTCATCATATCCAATATCAAAGTAAAAATAATAGTCAGCGGATTATTTATTTTGTCATTAACAGATGTTTCTTTTTTTTTCTCCCCCTTCTCCAATTTAATTTTTCTCCTCACGTGTCCTCATCTGCTCTATGGTCACGTGATGTCCCAGAGAGCCTATCGGACAACGCGTCTGCCTTCAGTAGCCGAGCCAAACAGCTGCACAGGAGGATGTGGTGGAGAGACATGAAGGTGTGTCTGTCTATTTTATTTGGGTGTGTGTGAGACACCTTAACCATATCTTGTTCAGCATAATGAGGAAAGTGTTTAACGTGTATCATTTCTTCCACAGATGAAGATGATTATTGCCTTGGTAGTGGTTGCTCTCCTGCTGATTATTATCAGTGAGTATTAGTCCAAACACAACAGCACGTTACTTTTACCTAATGTGTATTTAATACTCTTTCCCCTCCCTCTCTCTCTCTCTCTCTCTCTCAGTTCCAGTGATTCTGCGATATCGCTAGTGTCCGACGAGGAGGGTGTGGAAGAACTGTCCTCCTCTTCTTCTTCTTCTTCTTCTTCTTCTTACTCTCTCTCCCTACTCTGCACACAGTTCTCCACTCCAGCTAGGGGGCGCCAGCCACCCTCCCACACCCTCCTCCATGTCAGCCTTTGTGCCCCCAAGGATCTAGCCTCAGCTCGGCCCTTAGTACAGATCTTATCACTGGCATTTTCACAAACATCTGCTCTGAGATCAGTACTAAGGCTCTGTTTTGATCCCTGGTTTGAAAATAAACTGCAGAAAGGGAACACGAGAGAAAAAACTGGGGAAATATTTTAATGCCATTAGGGCTGTTTGGTAGAAAACGCTCGGCCCTCTCGTCAATGTGAAGGAGTGCTCCATTCCATGATACATATCACGTGTAGGGCCCTGACTTTGCCTTGACAACAGGGAAATTCCAGGTCCTGCATTTTATTTACATCATATAGATAGATACTGTAAAGGCAGGGAATCCATGCCAACTGTCTCTGTTAGCTCAGCTGATCTGAATGTGCTGCAGCAGCCTTATACTCTATAAAGGGGCTGTAACATCCAGCAGATGAACCTCAGATGTCTACCGATGATTCCCTGTGAGCTCTTTTGCTCCGAAACACAGAGGATGAGAATGTTTAAGAGGGAACATTTTGTGAACACGAGCACATTTTCTCTGCCCAGCACAAGGCAAGAGAACATCTGAGGTTCACCTGCAAACCTGTAGTCAAAGGTGGGTCCCTTTCATCTTCAGAGAGGCTTTTTTTTTTTTTTTTTTATCAGAAAACTGTTCATTTATCAGGTATGTAGTCTCATCAGCACAGATGATCACAGAAAAGGGACTAGAAATGAACATCTGTTCTGACAACATCCTGCTTTCTAACATTATTCTACTTCATAATTCACCGCCGTCAATGTCCGTCTGACTCTTGATAGCTTGTTATATTGTACAGCAGGACCATGTCAAACCAAAACATCCAGGTTATGAATGTTTCCTCTCCAGTGTGCACTCTAAACCTCTCACCTTCCCCTTTGGGTGTGCTGAGCTCTGGGACAGTTTGGTCACGGCTGTCCTACTTTCCTGCCAGTGACATTAAACTGTCTCTCACTCTGCAGATGGTTCTGTTTGGTTTAATGCCGCTTGTCTTTTTTTTTTTTTTTAACCACTATTTTGAAGTTCTTATTTCTGACGGTCGCTCAATGTGATGCTTTGTATGAATGCTGATATCCACAATCACCACTGAAATTGTAAAACAGGCAGCGTTTATCTCTCTGTGCTGTTACATTATGCTTAAAAAGGGGGTAATTAAAGTGATGCAAGTCAAAAGTTGAGCTGTGAAACAAACATAGTTGTCATTGTGTCAGGAATAACTGTATAATACGTTGTCATTTTATTTTTTTTAATGTAATTTATTTTAGCTGTAAATATTGATTCTGTAATGATGTATAATACTCTGGCATTGCATTGGAAGACTGATATACGGATCCTTTTTTTGCTCTGAAATAAAGTGATTTTAAAGGGCAGCTCTCTGGTTTGATCTGGTTTGAACTGGTCGACAGTCCTCCTGGGAGGAGGGAGTCCGAAAAGGGAAGTAAAGATGGATAAACAGAAGGGAAAGGTGAAAAGCTGCTGGAAAAGAAAGATGCCTGCAGATGTTGAGGGGAAAATCAAATGGTAATGATATCCCTCCACTCTTGTCCACTTTGGATATCCTGGTGCTCTCAGAGCCAGAGAAGTCCTGCGCTGTCTTTTATCTCCTCTCATTACCCAACCATTTTATTGGCTCTGTGATTTCACTGGCAGTTGTGGAGTCCCAAGATGGCACTAAAGTTGGAGGGACTTGAGCCTGTGAAGCGTTATTGTTCTGACAGACCTTCAGTTCTCATCCTCACAGGATAGTGGACACAAACACAACTTGACAGCTCTGCCCTCTCCTCAGCCAACACTGCCCAAAACCTTTCTGAGGGAGTAGAAAATAAATTGTCCCACAGGGGTTTTTTATTTCATTGATTAATGGCGGATTGCCTTTCTGGTGCACAAGGCGGGGTTGATGGCTTTATTTTAAGCTTTGGGGATGAAGAGGAGAGCAGTCATACACTCTACACTTCTTTAAATGATGTTAGCTGTGGTGAAAGGCCTGCATTGACAGTGAAATCAAAGGTAGTAAAGTTCTGGTTGGGTAAGTGGCTGTAAAATGTTACAGCTCCTCAAGTTTTGCAGACACAAGTCATTTGCATTAACTGCAAACTAGAGGTTTGCCTCTGGTCAAGACATTGTCCACCCACATGCAAGGTAGAAAAAAAAATTCCATGTCACACTATACTGTAGGTTATATGTGTGCATGAGAGCATATTTTCATTCTCTCTGCCTGTACAGACACACCCACATTGGCCGTACAGGATGTTTTGGTCCTCTGTTAGGGGCTCATATTAGATGACTTCAGATTCCAGGCATAGCAGCAATTACATGAGTCATATAAATGCGAATTTAATAAGAAGACTGGACAATATGCCAACCAGCATTAGTCAGTCACACACACACTGTCCAGCTGAAATTCTGCCTCTCATCAGGGAGAGATGGATGTGTCAGTAGACAGAGGAAGTAGAGAATAAATCCCCAGAAAAAAGAGATTCATCTACATTTGATACTTGGGATTATTTAGAATTCAAGCAAACAAAAAATGTGTTATGTTTGAGAACACTTTATCCCTTCTTGGTAGTTTACCTTTTTCTCTCACTTCTAGTTTCCCAGGAGCTCCTGCTCTTCTTTATCCTCCCCTTGTCTGTTTACATATGGTTTTACTCACATCTTCTCCTCATTTGATGCTTTCTTTCACATGTCTCACCATTCACCGTCTGTCTTCTCTTCAGTTTCTCATTGTTAAGATATTTCCTGTAAGAGGATTTTCCCAGCCTCTGAATATTGCAATCATTGCTTTCAGACACATTCAATTCATTTCAATTCAGTGGGCTTTATTGGCATGACAACAATGTTGCCAAAGCATCAAAATAAAATTTCTCCAAATATTTAGACAGTATGAATAACAATAATATGAACTTTAACACAACATGAAGATTGATATATGTTAATTATATACATATACAGTATATCTTATGTATATATATATATATATACATATATATATATATATGTGTGTGTGTGTGTGTGTGTGTGTGTTTGTGTTACTGTACCTTACATTTATCCATCTGTCCAGCCTATCGCAGGCTTGCCTCATCGATCAAGATAACTGTAGTGGGTACCACCAGCTGTCTGTAAACAAGTGCTGACAGAAGTGGAAGATGATGGGATCAACCTGCAAGTAGAAGTGTGTGTTTTCAAGTGTATGTGCACTTCCCCTTTGCACCATTTGCCCTCTGGCCTCCCTGAGGTGAAGGATCTGGGTCATGTGATGTTTTTGGGGGATAGGGGTTGCCTGGCAGGTCAGCAGAGATGGATGAATAGTGAGGAGACAGGAGGTAAAGAGATGGAGGAGAGGAGCCAGGAGAGAAAGAAAGAGGCAGGATATGAAAGGAAACTGAGAGCTGTAAAATGAACATTTTTGGGATTTGAAGTGTGTGTGTGTGTGTGTGTGTGTGTTTGCACACCTGCCTCATTGCGTGCATCTCTGAGCAAGTGTCTCACTTTCAAATCTTTCATCCTGCCCCTCTGAAAATAAACAAGAGATCATCCTCCATATCGCATGACTGTAGAAAAGAGCCCGGCGGGCAGCGGTTCAGCGTGCCTGTGATATTGTGTGAAAGCAAAGAGACGAGAGGCAGACTGCAACAAATCCACCCAGGCAGCGAGCGACAGGGAGTGAGCAGAGGGACGGATGGCTCCTGGCAGCTCACTCATGTTGTGTTAAATACAGATTTGTGGAGAGGAGTGTGCAGCATGGGTACACACAAGCACATACTGTTCACAACAAACAGCTGAGGGGGACACAGTCTGGGTTGGGGTCAGCGTCAGGTATCTGGTCATCGATTGACTTGTAACCTCGACCCTTATCGCCTGCTTGCGTCACCTTCTGGCCCCCTACCAATACGAAAGGGGACACCGGCTCCTCAGGAGGTAATTGTATCCAACGAGGCCCAGCTTTCCCTGCCATGCTGGGGCCAAATACCCCTTGAACACATGGGACTGCATCTGGCATATCAGGGGATGTTTTTACAGATTCAATTTATTAAGACACTGAATGCAAGAAATAGACAGTGTGGTCATGTTGGACCCTTTAACTAAAAAAAGCTTTTGCAGAAAATCAGACACACACAAACCTTTGAGGATATTGGATTTTTGTCCCCAAAAGAAGCAGCATCCCATTACTTTCTTTTCACTTCTCCCCTCCCTCCTTCTTTGCCTCTGACCTCCCCTCCCTCCTCTAAAATCCTCTCTCTTTCTCCCCTCCCTTTCACCTCTCCTCTCTTCCCCTCTTTCCCTCCTTCCTTCCCTTCCAGATTGTATAAATATCTGTGAGCTGTAGGGGAGAACTCAGTGCAACAGACCTGTCCACAGACGAGAAGAAGAACAAGAGAGGGGAGGAGGGAAGCAACACTGATATCAACAAGAAAAGAAGAGATACCTGGAAGGAGATTGCACTAGAAATTTGGGATTTAAAGAAGAATTCCACCTCAGAGCTAAGAAATAGAGGAAGACGTGACAGAAGAGAGAAAGTCATTCTTCAGAAAGAGATTTTAGAGTCACAACTATGTTTCTCCTCCTCTCATTGTGCTTGTGTGGTCTTCTGCTGCGAGGTGACGCACAGGACCGAGCTGTTATGTGGAAGGGGAACGACCGAAGTGGGCGATGCCAGTACACCTTCTCCGTAGCCAGCCCCGCTGAGGCCAGCTGCCCGCAGACCGGGGGCCCAGAGATGGAGGGCCTGAAGACCAGACTCAACCTGTTGGAGGTGCTGGTGTCCAGGCTCACTGGAGGAGAAACGGCAGGTCCCCAGGCTGCTGGAGCCAAAGCTCAGGCTGAGCTTCAGGAGGCACTGAACCGGGCCGTGGGAGAGAGGAACCTGCTGCAGGGGGAGAAAGAACGTCTAGAGAAAGAGCTGGAAGGGCTTCAGCGCAGGATGGAGGATATGCAGAAGGAGACAGAGAAGCTGAGGAACAAACCCTGTCCTCCACAGACCCCCATGGTGCCACCCAGTTCCCCTCTGCAGGATAGTGGCCTGATAAGACCTGCTGGTGGTAAGAGATACACTCAAAACTACCACACACATTCAGAGCCATTATAAAAATATGCAAAGCTTGATGTCACTTATAAATAGAAAACAGCTTTTATCACTGAATATTCTATTGCTATAAATGTCCCACTTTTATACAATGGTGCCCATATGTTTTTATTTTAAATAAAAATATTCTTTGTCCATCATCTAATTAGGATGCCCAACTTAATGACCTCATTACCTGCAGACAGGTTGTCTTTCTGTTGAAATACAGTATGTATTTAATGACTCTAGCTGACAGATAATGGGTTAATTGGAGCAGAGGAGTGATGACATATTCATGTCAACTCTGGGAGAGCCACGCAAAATTCCAGTGCAATGCTCCGTGTGTCTGTGTGGTCGGGATTCCCATGTGTGTCCACAAATCCCCTTAAAGGGGGAATAATGTGTGTACATGGTCTTATGATGTATGTGTGCATATGTTTGTGTGTGTGTGTGTGTGTGTGTGTGTGTGTGTGTGTGTGCGTGCGTGTGTGGGTGTGTGTGTGTGGTTTTGTTGCCCCATCAGTCTGCAGAGACACATGGCTCAGGTTTCTACTTCCCACTTCCTGCCTGCATTTAGGGGTGATGGTGGCAGTCCAGAGAGGGTCGGATGAGTATTTATGAGCAGATCCTTCTTTCTTTATGACCGGTGTTTCCCTCCTCTTGGCAAGCAGGGTGTGAATAGCCTGGCTGGGGAGAAGGGGGGGGGGACTGAAATGTGATACACGCTCTGGAAGTGGCGGTTCCGTGCCCAGGTCTTATCTCAGGGCTTTTGATGACGCCAGACACAGAGAGCCTGGGTGGGTCAGGGCTGGTGGGGATGAGGGGCACAGAGGGCTCGGGGCCAGGAAGGCTCTCTACTTCCAGGGGTTAGAGGGTTCCACAGAGCTTGAGAGTTATCCTGGAGCCATTAAGGTTAAGCTCTGGTATTCTGTGTGTTTGCAGTAGCCAAACGTCAATCTAATTAGCCTCCGAGCTCGTCTATTCTATTCACTCACCATCTCATGTTAGTCACTGTCCCCCCTTTTTCTTTTTTCAGTGAGGCCATTGCTCTGTTTGCCCTCTTGGCTCTCAGAGTCTATTGCCGCTCGTGAAGCTGAGATTCCCAACAGCAATAAATCCTTCCTTACCAACTCCCTTTACTCCCTCTACATCAGGGTAGCTTATATACTCAGGATCATCTCCTGCATACTCCAGGTTATCTGCTTAGCTCCTCATGTTCGCACCTGCCGGCTGAAATATAGAGAGAGGGCCCCTCGGGGTGAGAGGCAGATGTAGAATAGATCACAGTGAGAGGAACATATGCAGGACCAAAGGAGAGAGGAGATCTGCTTTGGATCTCCTAAACCATTTGGGCAATTTCATACAGTATGTAAGAAATTAGGATGCAACATTTATTTATGTTTTAAAACCCAAACAGTGTTTATGACCTTAAATAGCACTTGCCTTTCAAATTTCATTAACTGATATCCTTTAACATATTGTTATTTAATGACTTTAAAAATAGACCTTCACATAGAATTGGCACTAGTAGTGACAACACAAGCCAGCGAGCCTGTGCGCTAAAAATGGCAACATTCTTTTTAAAGGGAGACCTGACCTGTGCTGAAAGCAGAACGAAGACAAATTTCAAAGGTGTAGACAAACAACATCCAACACATAAAGGACAAAATCTTTTAAAATCACCATGAAAATGAACATTTGCTTCAACTGGATGTGGCTTAACGGGCCACATTTATATAAATCTTGTCAGTCAGATTCACTGTGTCTGTCAGATTTATACTTTTCTTTCAGGTTTCCTAAATATGCAGCCAGCAGGAAATGCAGTCATAAATAACGTTCAATGAACTCCTAAGATGTCTCAATCACTCTGACAACATGACTGGTTTGCAGCCAATTTTGAGACAAACGTAAATGATCGTTTTTGTCCGCATGCAAGTATAAATAAGTATGTGACATAAATGGGGCATAAATTATGAACAGAGAGGGGAAATAAATGTGTATTCCATGTGCAAAATGTTTCATGACAACACCAAAAGAACAATGCAGAGTTGAACCCTGTTGAGGAGCAGATCTAAATAAGGTCTAACATCTCTGCTGAACTCTGCTAGCAGGGGTTGAGTAGAGTCTCCTCTGGGACATTAGGCCCCTGAGGTTCACACTATTCTACTCTTTGGCATCCTAAACAAAGAGGCAGGATATGAGGGCACATATGGTACACACACTGAGGAATAGACAGTAGGAGAATGTGGCTGTTTACTTGCAGTAATGATGATGAATGGCTGTGTCCTGTGGGAACCGCCTCATGACTGAAAGTAAATCATTAAACCACCTCCCTCCCCCAAACATTACTGACCTTTTGTTTTACTTTCAACTATGCTCAACCCCTTACCTTTAGCTATCATGAGTATTTTTCTGCTTCAAACACCCTTGTTGTGACTGTTGTTCGTCATCGTGCCCCATTACCAACTTCACGCTTCTCTTCATCAACACAGAGAGTCAACATCCGCTTCCAGATGTTAACGTTTAATGTTCTCGGGATCATTAGGACTCATTTTGTGCCTCAAGTCGCCGGACACTGCACGTGTAAAGGCACAGCAGGCATGTGCTCACATAAAAGTAGTTACTGATGGACACACAAACACACATTTTATGAAATTCATTTGCCTTTTGTGTATGTCATCATATTTGTATTATCCACGCCTTGGAGGAGTATACAGTTTACAGACTTTGTTTGACATGTTGACCTTTTCGAGAAATGGTTTAAAGGAAGGAGGAAGGAGCCAAATGGGAGAAACAAGAGGAGGATTGAAGAAAGGAGAAGAGAAGAGGAGGTTGATATCTGACAGTGATACAGGGGAATTGGGGCCAAATGGCTGGTTTGAAGTTTTGAAGACATAAAGTTGACAGGACTGGGGTGGGATGAGGTGTCGAGTGTGTCGTGTGTGTGTTATGGTCGGCCAATCTACCGACTGTCTGTCTCCAGAGCAGCTGGGAATCCATTCAGGGGTGTTTGTTTCCTGCTGTCACATTCCCTGCTGTCAGTAGTGCCATAGCCATGTTTGGGGACACAAACACAAACTATTGTGCGCTATGTGCAAAGTGTGCTGCAGAAGTTGCTTAACTGTGTATGCCTGTATGTGTGTGTGTGTGTGTGTTTAGGTTCCAGTGCGCTGTCTCACCTCATTAACAGACCCAACAAGCAAGGAGACAGCAGCAGCTTGAGAGGTGAGTTTTCTGTAAGATCACCTCAACCTTGATGTTTTTTATTCAACTGAATCAATTTTCACATTTCTCTCTCTCTCTCTCTCTCTGTCTGTCTGTCAGACTCAGTGTGGCAGTTTGGACCTCCAGGCTTTCAGGAGATGAAGGCCGAGGTGACGGAGGTACCTGCTCCTGACATCATTGAGGATTTCAAAGGTCTTTGTCTCCAGCTTTGAATATGTCTCTTAACTCTCCTTTATTTCAAAGACTTTACCAGTGTTTTTTTTAGCGCCTTCACTACAAACACTGTAGTGATTAAGGCCTCCACTGCTCTACATTAATTTCTGTATGGTATAAAACATCTATTAGCAGACTTGTTTAATCCATAACGATGCATATCAAGTCTGTATTAAACTTCTAAAATCAGTTTGTACTTTAATGGCCATAACATCCAATGACAATCTAACCTCAACAAAAAGTCAAAGCAAAGCCTTTTGGAAATATGATGCAAAATGAAAATGACCTATACCTATATTGTTCTAATATTTTTATTCTATTTATTAGCTTTATTTGGTATTTTCCAAATGTTTTATTTAGTTTTTTTTCTTGACCAAAAACCATAGTAAGAATTTATGTATATCAGTAAATTTACTTCTTACTTAAAAATGAGTTGGAAATAGGAAAAAAAAGTTTTTATTTTGTGTATACACAAAAGATAGGATCATATTTGTGCACATGAATGTTTAATGAAAGAAACAAAAAAAATCCTGTTGCCAGTGAGAAAAAAACACACAACAGTATAACGACCATTCAAAAATAGTCATTGAAAATGTAAAAAACACAAGAGGAGCTAAAACCTGAACCTGGCATAGTCCTTTAAAATCCAGTCCTCACCCCTTCTCCCTCCTCTCCCTCGGTCCATCTGACCTGGCAAACATGACACTCGCCCCCCCTGCTGACAGCCTCAAAGCAAATACTGCTATTAATACTGCAGCATTTGGGGCGAGAATACCAGAGTCGTGCCAGCGTGAAGGTATGAGGGCCCGCCCCTGAGTTTCATGTTTGTCTCGTAAAGGGAAAGCACCTCTAACGAGGATGTCACTCACACTGTTAACACTGATGGATTTCCCACAACCACATTATGGCTCCTTCTACAGAATGACTCTCAGCAGGTTTTATTGTTTTGGGAGATCATGGAAATACAACGTGCGCTCAACATGTGAAGTCATTTAATCCGGTGAGGCTGCGCCACAGAGAAGCAACATGGTAATGGGTGTATTTATAAGGCATATTCCTATCTAACCCTAAATCTGGTGCTACATCCTGGACCTGAGAACGAGGGTGTATTTTAAGAAGTGGTAAATATACAGGCTGTCTTATCGTTTTTCCAGTAAGAGAAGCAGCAGAAGAGAGATCCTGCTTAGGATGAGTTGTCAACTGTTGCTCTGATGGTGGTGACTCAGACAACAGAGATGTCGGGCAGCACCTCTAGACCTGCTGTCTGCCTCCATGATGACAAATGATCACCTCGGATTACCTTCATCTGACTGTGTGGTTTGTCTCCTAAAGCTGGAAACACACAGTTTAAAGAGAGATTATAACACTGATTTGACCAGGATGACTGCTTTTCAAGATTATGGAAAGTCTGCATGTTATTTTTACCCATCGGGTTTACCTCAACCCAACCAGAGCCCTAACTGCAACCATCTCTGCAATGTCTAACTATAACTGAAGTCCTGACATAAATGGAGGGCAGGGCTACACAAAGAAGTATTCAAAGGGGGAAACTGACTTGCCTGGGCAAAATGGGGCAACTCGCCAACAACAGTCAACATATGCTATCAGGTTCTCGATAATGACCAAATGTCTCACAGATCTCTTACCCTCGTTTCCTCTCTCTCATGCTCTCAGGTTGTGGGGTGCTGGTTTCAGTGGCTGAGCCAGTCACTCACAAGAAGGCCGACAGCATAGCGGGTAAATATGGTGTCTGGATGCAAGACCCTGAAGCTGTCCCCCCTTATGGATCCAACATGGTCTGGCGCATTGACACTGTTGGCTCCAACATCAGGCAGCTGTTCGGGTATGAGGACATGGATCAACTCTCTAAGGGCTTTCCATCCAAGGTAGGAGTCAGATGGTTGATGTTAGTAAAAGAAAATGAAGTCTTTGTTAGGTTATTCCTTGTTATTTTCTAATGTTTTTCCCTGACAGGTGCTGCTGTTGCCAGAGCCGGTGGAGAGTACTGGTGCCACTCTGTACAGAGGCTCTCTGTACTACCAGAGACGTCTCAGCCGCACCCTCATTCGCTTTGACCTTGCCTCTGAGAGCGTTGCAGCCCGTCGTGACTTACCCCACGCCAACTTCCATGGCCAGGCCCCCTACTCCTGGGGAGGCTACACGGACATCGACCTGTCTGTGGATGAGCAGGGTCTGTGGGCCATCTACTCCACCAACAAGGTCAAAGGAGCCATCATGATCTCGCAGCTGAACCCACACAGTCTGGAAGTGAAGAAGAGCTGGGAGACAAACATCAGGAAGAACTCTGTGGCCAACTCCTTCATCATCTGCGGTAAGCTGTACACCGTGGCCAGCTACACGGCCCCCAACACCACCATCAACTACATGTATGACACTGAAAGCAGCCAGGGAAAAGCCGTAGCCATCCCCTTCAGGAACAAGTACCGCTACAACAGCATGATCGACTACAACCCAACTCAGAGGAAGCTGTTTGCTTGGGACAACTTCCACTTAGTGTCCTATAACGTCCGGCTGGGTCGCCAGCAGGCCAAGTGAGGCCATCTTGGGTGAAAAGTGACATTTGCTCACCTGTTCCTGCTTCAGAGACTCAGAGCTTTAGACCATAATATGTGTGATAGCAGCAATTAGGAACCCGACACCACCAGAATCCATGTAGAAGAGCCGAACTACCAAACTACAGAGTGAGATGAAGAAGTTTGAGGAACACCCTGTCATCCTTTTTTTCTTCAGCAGGAGGGCTTTTGCTGTGGCACAGTCAACGTGTTTTTAGAGGAATTATTTTTGTACCGCCTTTCAGTCAGATGTATGATTTTGTTGTTTTCTTGTTAAGCTATATACTGTATATATATATATATATATCTATATGTATTTGATGTTTCAAAGATAAAGCAATTGCTGTTGCTCAGTTTCATTCGCCAAGTGAGAAAATTACTCTATATTACTCACAACTCAAACTCCTGTGGTATTACGCTCCCTACAGTGTTTCACCAGTCAACATCTTTTGTCAAATAAACTGCTCTCTCACTCAGCATGTATTGAAATATTGCATGTACTTGTACACTGTAGTCAACATTCTTAATGTTGAAATTCATCATGAAATAAACTTCTTAAATTACATGTTGTTAATGTTGTTAATGTTGTATTACACACCTCAGACACATAATGGTAACATTTTGTGATCAGTCACCCCCTGTAAAGGGTTTACAAGCTGCAACTAATGGCTTTATTAATGGTTTGAGTCCAAATTCACTGGTCACTGTCTGGTGAAAACCAACTTACCTCTAAATTTGGTGATTTTGAATGTTTCCAAGTAAATTGAGGATTGAATGATTCCGCATGGGTTGAGAAAATTCTCCTACATCTTAAGCTAAACAATTTACAGAAGTAAATGCATAATCTCAAAGCAGAACAGGCTGTTTTTATTAGCTCAAGCAAAGCTGGCTTTTTATTAGATACAGTGGATTCGGATCCCTTCACTTTGTGTTTTGTGGTCAGGTGCATCCTGTGTCTAGAACATGATTGGAGTCCACTTATGGCAAATTGAATTGATTGGACATAGTTTAGAAGTCACACACCAGTGTATATACGGGCCTACAAGTCATACTTCATGTCAACACCATGAAGGTCCAGGAACTCTCTGCAGACCTACATAATTTTATCCATTCAAAATTAAATCTACATCACAATAAAGTGTTGCACATAGTAGTCTAAACTCAACTTTACTCATGCTTTACAAGTCAGTTCAAAACTTTGATATCAAGGTTGTGAAAAATCTCTGTGGATGTTAGATAATTAATCAAGTCAAACCATTTATTATTAAAAATATGTAATATACACATCTAAGTTGTGAATAAATGGTTCTCATTGATCAATCAAGTCTACAGATGTAGATTTTAATACCTTTTTCAGAAGGTCAGAGGTTGAACAGTCCACTGGAGGGGTCTTCATGATAAATTGAAGAGCTACCTTAAAAGATGATGACTTAGAACTCATCTATAAAGCATTAATAATCAGTTTCACTACTATAACTAACTTATAAACCCGTTCTACAGGGTGCCTTATCAGGAAGTGATAACAAACAAACAAAACATTTTCCTCATTTCAGACGTGCTCATTTTCGATGGCAAGTGTTGTAGTGACATCTAGTGGTCACCTGCACTTCATGCTGACTTGGACAGAAAAATGATGGAAAAATGGCTTTAAATAAAAAACAGGCGTCACTGAAAAACATGTCAACAGTATATTATTTTTATTAGTTTCTGTAACCAAACCAAGAGAATGTAAATAAGACCGTACATATTTTAATCGATGAAACCCCTGTACAAGTACAACAACAAAAAAAAAACAAAACAAAAAAGAAAAAGAAAAAAAAAATCATTACCCTCCCTCCCTCATCCATCCTCCAAAGCAAGGACTCTTCCCCCGGCTAGGGCAGAGGTGAGGAGGACATCCTCCCCACCTCAGGGTGCATACTACTGTACATTTCTGAAGGACCCTTGTCGCCACAACCCCGAGATGAGAGCATTGTGGGTGGGACAGCCAGCGGAGGTGAGGCAGAGACAGAAAACAGCACTGATTGCTCTCATCAATAAAGACAACAAAACAATAAGTGTCCTTCTGCCCAAATACTTCAGAACTTGAGGCTTCTCATTTCATCTTTTTTGTCGCTCTCGGTCCTGTTCTTGTTCCCCCTTGTTGTGAGGGTTGACATATACACGCTTGTGTTTTCTACTGTTTCAACAATCAACTCCTCATCGTTTCTATTCCTCTAAATAGCCCTATCCTGCTATAATCTAGCTAAGGGCACTGAAATCAGTCAATAGCAGCAGGTCTGGGTGCTTTACAGTGAAGTGTGTATACGTGTGTGTTTGTGTGTGACAGCAAGGATGGGTGTGAACGCGGTGAGAGGGTGTGTGACAGTAGCCCCTAAACTGGAACCGCTTTAAGTAGTGATCATTCCCACGTAATCCTGTCCAGTCCAATCAAAACTCTGCTGCCACGGCAACAGCAATCCTAAAGGCTGTGACATCATCTCTGCGCTGCTTTAACCTTTGGCTAAATATACAGGAGAGTCTAGCTTACGAGCTTCCCCCCCCCCATTTATGTCACAAACACACACTTGACACACACACCCCAACACATCAGTAATTCTCAGGCAAGGAGATGAGAGCAGAAGGCAGGAGCAAAGGCTCACAGGCAGACTAATCATAAATCAATCATTAAACTCAATCAACTGCTGCAATTTTCACATTTCAATTCTGGTAAAACAAAAAGGAACAAAACAACAGAATTTCTGATTTCATGTCTCCATTTGGTAACCGTGGATGAAACCGTTGAGTGAGTGCGTGTGTGTGGTCATGAGGTGCAAGAGCATTTCCACGTGCACTATTCTCTGGATTAGTTATGACGGGAGATTGGGCAACAAAAAGTGTGCTTCACTAAATGACATCTTAACAAGATTGTTTTGACTACAGAAACAAAACTGATTCATTCTTTCGTTAACAAAACATGTTTCTCCTATAATATGCGTGATCCTATTTGGAGGAGGGGGAAAAAATTAAAAAAGGAGCAGAAATGAATAGCTATAAAAATGGCAAACTCAGCAGCAAATCTCATTTCATTTTTTTTTCTCTCCAGCTCTCCTCTTTATCTACCGTCACAGTAGATTTTCTATGGAACAACTTGTGCAGCCATTTTATCGGCATCTAAATATGATGGAAGAATCCAACTCAAACGCCCCCACCTACAGTGGGACAAGACGGGAAGAAAGAAGAGGAAGAGGATTATGTATACGCAGGACAGCGTCTACTCTCAGAAACCATTACCATCTGGATCTCTACCCATCCCACCCATCCTCCTCCCCCCACACTGTCCCCCAGGGCTGATATGAGGAGGTGACTGAGTGAATGGGGCTCTCTTCCTCTCTTCCATCCATTCATATTGTCATCTGTAGAGGGTGTGCAGCTCTTTACTTGCCCTCTTCTGGTTTGATGGCCTGCGGTTTTATGGGGCCAGTCCGTATGGGCTTGGCTGTGGAGATGGGGGGTTTGTCAGAATCTGGACGCTCGCTCCCTGTCTGGTGGTTCGGCGCCGAGGTGTCGAGAGGAGGCTTTCCTCCCTGATCAAGTCGAGATGCTTTGCTGACTTGCGGGGTCTTGAGTTGCTGCTGCTGCTGTTGTTGTTGTTGTTGTTGTTGCTGCTGCTGCTGCTGTTGCTGCTGTTGTTGCTGCTCTGAGAAGAACTTATGAGTGGATTGGAGCACCTCAGCCCGCTGCTTTGCCTGGTGGGGTGGAGGAAAAATTAAATCAACCAACCTATAAGTGGAAGATCATCTCATCTGTTTGGCCAGTAGCAAAATACACAGAAAGAAAGAATATGGCGTCAAACCTTTAGGTCCTGTTCAGCCTTCAGAGCCGCCTGTGTGCCTCTGGGAGCCAGGGAGGGACCAGGTGGTCCTCTGGGAGGGTGCTGGCTGTGCTGTGGGTGCTGGGGTCTGGGATGAGGCATCAGACCGCCACCCACATTGGGTGACATTGGAGGACCCATGGCAGAGCGCTGGACACCTCCAGCAAACGAGTTAGCGTGAGGAGGTCGAACCAGAGGAGAGACGATGTTGGGCTGGGACAGAATCTGAATGAAGAGGAACAATTAAGTTGAGATTCATGTTGACCAGTGTATTATATAAACAATAAAATACAGGTTTTATGATTATTGTGAATGTTTAACCTGTGGGTTGAACTGGCCAGGGAAGTGCTGCGTCATTCTCATGCCGGCAGAGCTGGGCTGGAACTGCTTCTGGTACAGCATGCTGTTCATCTTACTGGACTGGCTGCAAGGGGAGGTGGAGCTGGCCCTGCAGGGAGAGAAAGTGCATTAAAATGACAAATCACTGGTTGACAACTCTCAGTACACTGTTGATTACGATCAATTCAGCTACAAACATCTTTTACTGAAAAATCATTCAGCACAGCGATTGTTGCAATTAACTTCTCTTGGGGTAAATGTTTATTTTGGAAAGTAATAATTACTTGAATAAAAAAGTGAGTAAATACTGGAATAAACAGGCACAGAGAAATGATGCAAAGACAACGTTTACATTTCACCTTTGAGGTGTCAAACTGAATGTGAAGTGAAGGCAGCATGAATGCATACTAAGTCAATGGAAGTATATTTACTGTGGGAAATGCAAACTGATGCAAATGTGTGTCTGTGTGAGTTGAGCTAATATTTCTAAACAGTACGAGTCCAATTTGTGTTGATGTGAACAGAATGAGAATCTGGAGAAAACAAGAGAAAAGGCTGAAGTTCCAGTTAAGACGTGAAATCAGTGTGCCTGAGCCGTCATACACCCACAGTCATGCTTGTTGTTAGCAAACTACAGCAAACACAATTCTCCTCAAAGATCAAATTCACATGAATCTAGTTGCAAAGACAAATTTACAGCATGTTTATGGTGTGCTGTCAAAGCCTCGAACATCCATGATTTTCAATTAAACTAAGAAAAACAGCATGCAGCATAATCTTGTGAGGCTCTTCCATTTGGATGTATGATACTACTGCATATATGCATGTGGCTTTTAGGTGTGTGTGTGTGTGTGTGTTACCTGTAAGGGCTAGAGGTGGGTGTAGTGCTCCTGGCGCTGACAGGAGGAGTTCCAGGCTTCACATCCATCCCACTGCCAAAGAGTTTCAGATCCATGTCCATCTGCAACATGTCAAATGTCAATGTCACAGTTGTACTTTTAAAAATAAAAACCAGACAGATTATTGAGACACACACACACACACTACAGTACCTTGCTGGTAGGAGGCTGCATCATGTTGTGGTTGGGGCCCATGATCCCTCGGTACGGCTGGGAGACTGGAGGCTGTCGGTTCATGTTGGGGGGCTGCGCCTGGGGAGGAGTGGGAGGCAGTGCCAGGAGGGGCTGACCTCCACCCGAGCCAAAGTTTGGCAGTGACAGCTGGGAACCAGGCAGAGGGACTGTCACCTAGAGAGAGACAAGACACACAAATGTTACACACAGAAAGTCTGGTAATGTGACAACTCTTGAAACGCTCAACTGATGAACTGATCCACCAATTTGTCAATTGACAGAAAATTAACCAGACATAACCAGAAAGTTGATTTTTTAAAAACACATTTGCAGTTCACAGATTCTCAAATTAAAGGTTTAATGTTTTTACCAATGTAAATTGGAAGAGAGAAAAAAAAAGTAAAACATAAACTATTAATCTCTTCTCCCTAAGGACACCGGCGTCTTCGGCTGACATTGCTGTCTTCAGCGTGATGATTCTAGTATCACATGAAACTAATCTTCTTCTAATGTTACCCACAAGTCCCCCCTTTACACATACGCCCACTTTATGCTAATCCCATGCAGTTTTTTGCAAGCAGTATAAAATGTCTTATTTTCACCTATTCTAAAAACTGTATTTGAATATTTTTGCATACCCCTCAACATTTTTGGAATTGCACAGATTGTATGTGTGATGATATTAGTCTCCATAGTAACCATTTCATTGTAGTGAGACAATTTTTTGAAAATTCTCTATGATAAAAACAACCACATGAAACTTTACTACTACAAACTAGTATGATTCAGAGGATGTGTGGCTTGCCCAGGTGTACTGACAATAAGGGGGTTTTCTGAGCAACTTCCAGAACAGAAGTGCTTGTCATCCAATTGCTGAAAAATACCAATCTCACAGAAATCTCCAAATGTCAAAGGTTTTTGATAACAAATCACAGCATGAATTTTTCTATGCCGTTCCTCAAAGTCTTGGTGTCTTAATGTGATATTTTGGACCATTTTTATCAATTCTCAAGTGGCCAAAAATCGTTAAATTTTGCATCAAATCTGTGTAACAAATGGCATCAACCTAAAAACTTATGAGACATAATTGAGCATACAAATGGCCATCATATTCTTCTATCATAACGTTCTAAGCCCTTGCATACTCTAAACTTTAATTCCAGATTAGCGACTAGAAAAACTGGACACACAGTGCTGAACTGCAAAATAATCTTCAGGTTCCCAGTTTTCAGATGATGTATATCATTTCTATGCGATATATACTGTTGACTTGCTATCTCCCTCTAAGAGATCCCTTGTCCACCCCCTAAAAAAGACAAAAATGGGATTACAGTGGGAGGGGGGGCATAATGTTTGATGAGGGTATGATTTCATGTTTGGTACCTGTTGCATTGCTGAACTGGGCGATTGGGTGTTGCTGTAGTAGCTACTCTGGCCATGTTGCTGCACCTGCCCTGAGTACATGTTTGAATGCTGATTCATCCCCTGTCGAGCCTGAACAAAAGACACACATGTCAGATATCATATCCAAACAATATATACATTTATAATGCAGATGTCTGTATGCAACAGACAGCATCCTAAGGTGGTGTCAAATATTTCCTGTGAGCAGACGGGTTACCTGCAGCAGGTGTGTGTCAATGAGCTGGGAACCTCCCATGCCAGATGGCTGGTTGAGCTGGGGCTCAAACAAAATGGGAATGTGCTGGGTGGAGGAAGGCTGCTGATAGGCCAGACTGGACTGAGGCTTGCCCAGCTCAGGTGCTTGCACGCCAGGATAGCTGTGCAATGATGGTCCTGACAGCATCATGGAGGGCTGTGACAGGCTGCTCTGCATGAACGCCTGCTGAGACCTGAGGGAGGACACAGCCGAGATGTAGAATCAGTTAACAGGAATGAAAGGGCCTCAAAATAGACAAACTGGCACATTAGCAAAACTCTACTGTATGTTTCTACTGTGTTGACCACCTGCAGTGTTGTTCTTTACCTGTAAGGCTGCAGTGAAGAGTTGAACAAGTCCTGTGGCTGGGAGACTGGAGGACCAGTGCTGAGTCCTAGCTGGGCCTGGTGTGTGTGTTGGTGTTGAGGTTGACCTTGCAGTGGAGCGTAGATAGGGATGGGAATCTGCTGCACTGCTGTTGGCTACAGTGTAGACAAACACAGACAGATGGTGTTACCTTCACCATTAAAACTTTCCTGCATGCAGTGTGTTTCTGACCTCTAACAACAAAATCCTACCTGTGAGAGGCCGGGCTGGAAGCCTTGCTGCTGCGCCAAGGAGGGAGGAGCCAAGCGAGGGTGGGGTGTACTGAAGAGGTGGCTAGTGTCCATGTAGAAGGCTGGAATCTGAGCTGCAGAACCTGGACATACATGCCAACAAATTTCCCCTATCAGTATTTCATTCTCTCGTTCATGTTTTGGTACATTTGGTAATGATAATATAATTCAAAAACTCCTCAACTGAAAGCATGAAATTATAGAAGAGGATCAAAATCAGCAATAGTTGAAACATGGACTATCTGTACACAAACTTACACTTATAAACAATCAACTAAATGAAGCCCTTATATAACAGTTGGGTGCCATGTTTTTCCTCACCTGCTGCAGACTGGGAGACATACACCTGTGGGGTCTGCTGCTGGGGCAGTAGGGGAGGCACACAGCCCAGCTGAGAGAAGCTGCTGCTACTGCTACTGCTGGAGGAGGATAGACTTCCACCCTGCAGCTGCTGGGGCTTCACCTTACAGATGTTAGGAGGGTCAGAGGCCGTGGTAGTCTTGGTGCCAAGGGATGATGTTGTATAGGTACCAGAACCTGCAGGGTGGAGATAAACATGCAAGGTGATTCACATGCACAGCCCAACAATCCCAAAACAAATGTGCAGATAAGTCAGTGACTTGTAGAATATATGAGCAGTGTTGAGGTGAACAAGGTGTAAGAGATACGGTATATGTAA
Source organism: Euthynnus affinis (assembly GCA_029490765.1). Classification (NCBI taxonomy): domain Eukaryota; kingdom Metazoa; phylum Chordata; class Actinopteri; order Scombriformes; family Scombridae; genus Euthynnus; species Euthynnus affinis. The sequence continues at coordinate 11,131,107 of CM055848.1, forward strand.
CAGGGATATTACCTGTCAGTGAGGTGCTGGGGGTAACAGAAGCCACAGGGATCTGTGGCATGGAGGCTGAGGAGAAGGTGGAGTACGAGGATGCACAGGAGGTGATGGGGGAGGAAGAAGAGGTGACCGGAGAATTCTTCTCCAGACTTGGGGAGTTCTCCCACGCTTTACGAGCCGATTCCATCTGAGACAGAAAGAAAGAGGTGCTTAGACTATGTTTCACTGATATTCTAGAAAGCAGTGGTTAGAGAAGATCTAATGTCGCCTATAGTGTGCTGCCCGTCTGTGTACCTTTAGAGTTAGGTCAACAGTAGCAGGGGAAACTGTGCTTAGGCTGGAGCTCTGCTGCAGGGTTTCTCGCCGAGGAAGGGGTAACGAATGTGGTAATGCCACCTAAAAACACACCCAAAAAATTCCCAAGCAATCTTTAAATAATGTGTTGAGGATTTATTTCATCTCTAGGGCATAGACGTGTTCTATAATCTGTTTAAATGAAAAAGAAAAGGTGTACAAGGTTTTAGTCCAGTGTCATGTTACTCACATTGGCTACCAGACTCTCTTCCATTTTGTTGCCTCCTGTTGGAACACTGTCGGCCAGCGAAGAGGAGGGAGTGGTGTAGTCTGTTACGGACTCCTGAGACAGAAAGATACAAATTCAGTTGAGATACACACACACAGCATATATATTATAGTACAGAAACATTACTTTCAATACCACTTCTTTCCACTCTTGACTTAGATGATTTTATGATAAATTTGATCTGAAATTTGATCTTGATTTAATTATTCAAGATTTTGACTGATTAAACAATAAAAAAAACAAAACCACCAGTTTAATTTGACAGAGATAGATACCTTAGAGTTACTGGTGTACTCTGCTGAGGGGACTGTGATCATGCCCTCGATGTCTCCTCCCAACTCCGGTACTGTGGTGTCACTGATGGGAGGACTGGATTCTGTGGCTCTGCTGACACCTCCTCCGGATACTCCTCCCTCCATCCCCTCGCCTTCTCCTCCACGTGCGTCTTTGGCCTTGCGGTTCTTTAGAGAGCGCTCCTTACCGATGGGACCTGGCTTGTACTCCTTGGTTTCCACTGGTTCCATCTCAGGGAGCTGGGGAGATTACAGAGATTAAACATTTTTACAATGAAGTGGAGTTTTAATATGAATATAAATGAGTAGAAAACTTATTCCACAGTTCAGTTACTTACCTTCTGTGTTTTGATTGGGCCAGCGCGAGGTTGTTTCTGTCTCTGTTCTTTGGGAGCAGGTAATTTGTTGTCAGAGCCAGTTTCTAGCAATGCTGGAACTCCATCACTGTCGGTGCTGCCTGCAGATGATGGTGCTCCAAACTGAATACTGTCTATTGCCAATTCCACACTGCCCTCTGATCCAGGCTTCACACCCTAAAAACAACAAACAATATATTTATCATGGGGTTGAGTGAAAGATACAGTTGCAAAACAATAAGGCAGGCATATTTTACGTACCTCAGAGGAGACAGTGCCAGTAAAGGAGGTAAGAGGTTTGTTCCAGGCACTCACAGAAGGTGGCTGGGGAGGGCTGATTGGACCAACTGGAATACACAGATGACAATTTTCAATGATAAATTCACTCCTACATCACAGTGAGATTCAGAAGCCAAAAAAATTTTTTAAGATACTTTTCATAAGAACTGACTTATCAACTCACGCTTCTTGACGTCGGAAAGGACGGTGGAGCCTGCTACCTTGTTCTCCCACAGCTCTGTACCCAGAGTGCTGTGCGTCTGCGTAGGTGCGGGGGGTAGGCTCTTTGAGGTAAAGTCCACACTGGCAGGGGGGATGGAGGGCAGAGGAGCCACCGTTCCTTCCAGAGTTTGAGGGGATGCAGCAGGCTGGGAGGGAGCAAGGTGAGGATGCTGGGGGGCAGAAATGGGGGGCTGCTGTTGGGCCTGGGGGGTGGAGGCTACAGGAGGCTGAGACTGTGAGGCCTGTTGTTGTTGTTGTTGTTGTTGTTGTTGCTGCTGCTGCTGTTGTTGCTGCTGTTGTTGTTGTGATGACTGTTTTTTAGCAAATCTTGGTGGCAGCTTTCCCCCGCCCCCTCTGCTCTTGTCACCAGAGCCTTTTTTACCCCAGTTCTGTAGGAAATAGATCAATATTAATACTATATCAAACAGGTATGGCTCATTATCATCAAAATAACAAGTTTAAAAAAAAACAAAACAAAACAAAAAAACTATATGGCACAATCTATCCATCCTCCTACCTGGGTTGTCTGCTCTTCCTTTTTCCGCTTCTCCTCATCCTGCAGGCGTTTTTGTTGCTTTCGGGAGACCACTTCCGTGAAACCATCATCGTTGGTGCTGGACTGTGGGTCCTCAGTGGTTGTGACCTCTGGGTGATCATCAATGATCACAACACCTACAGTGACAAGACAAAAATATTTATATTCAGTTTTCAGGTGATGAGCAGCGGAAGTCAGATAATTAGACAATTCTCTGATTACAAATACACAGGTCTACTTACTGGCATAATTATTGAGATCAAACTGAGAAAGAGCATTCTCTTTGGGCTTCTTGGCAGCCTGTTTGGCCTCATCTTTGCGACGGGCAGACTGATCCTTTGCAGGTCTCTGAGCTGCTCCTCCAGCTGTTGGTGCCGTCCCCTCTGAGTTTTGCTGAGCTGAAGGGCTGCATTTAGAGAAACAAGAAAAATTGAGACCCAGCAAGACACTTACTGACACATCATTATGTTTTATTAAATGGTTTGGATGCCTATAAATAATGGATAGATGGATAACATGATATTACTTCAATTTAATTACTTCAGAAAAAAATGAATATACCACCTTCAGGTGAAAATTGTTCCAGTAATTTCATCAAGAGCACCTTAACCCACTTCTTAGCATAAAGATGATTTTTTTTCTTCTAATTAAACTTTCTACTTTATTCTTGGTTTCGCTCTTCTCTTGCCATTTTTGCTGATGTCATCTGATCAAAAAAACTACTCTCTTATTTTATTACTATAGTAAGACTGGAGCAAGAAGCCACTAGACAGTGAGTGTATTACATGAAGGGAGAAACATGTTTTCACTCAGAAATGTGAAGCAAAGGTACAGTACGAGTCTAAAAATACCATCATACACATGCTATATTTAACCAGTACACTTTGATAGCCAATTACAGCACACTTGAGCTCAGTAATCTACCCAAGTGGAGAATACTTGAAACCGTGCAGGCAATTTGGACAGATAATACTAACAGTTTACAGAATGTTAATGTAGATTATGGTTTTGTTCAGTACATCTATTAATGAGGTGGAATTCAATTCAAACAAAAGGTTTATTGTGTGTGAGTAAATCTGCACTGTTATTCTACCACACACTGTTCATTGAGTCAACTTCATTGTGCAAGTGTTAATGTAAGCAGACAAAGTAAAAGCCTCAGAACAGACAAAAGCCTGTTTGTTTCAAACTCACCCTTTGCGGCCGCCTTTGGCCCCTCCCCTCCTCTCCCCCTTGCCCCCTGCGTAGCTGCGGCCTGGTTTGGCTCCACTGTTGCCTCTACGATTCTGTCTCTCTGTAGGCCTTTGACTTGAGAAACTTCTCTTGGCTGTAGGAGGTCCTTCACGTTTTGGAGTCACCCCTCCATCAGGAGGGCTTTTACTGGGTGTTAAAGAGCCCTGAGAGGGTGCAGGTGCAGGGGCAGAAGCAGTGGCTGCTTCGTTAGCGGCTTCCAGTGCTCCTTTCCTCTCTTCTCGTTCTCTCCTTTCGTTGAAGTCACTGCTCTCAGAGGCAGTTTCCCATTCCTCGTTAGCTTGATCTGAGGAGTTCTGGTTGGACAAGTCAGGGGATTTGGTGCCGACTGCAGTGATGGTGGGGCTGCTAGTCTCAGGCAAGGGTGCTTCTATAGGAGAGGGCAAGTTAGGTGGCATAGTGGCTGCCACTTCCGCGGGCATAGTTACAGGGGTTCCTGGAGCTCTGGACAGGGTTGGGGAGAGGGAGATTTTGGCTGGGGCAGAGTTAGGGACAGCAGCAGCAGGCACTGGGGGTAGAGGGACAGGGGGACTTGGGACCTCTCCACTGGCTAACACTGCAGCCTCCCGCTCCTTGAGCCGCCGGAAGCGGGGAGGTTTATCTTGCCTGGGAGGTCGTGCTGGTCTGGATCGACGAGGCCTTTCTCTGCTACTCTGAGGAGCCCCGTCCCCGAATTTCTTGCCCTCAGACTTAGGGGGCCGTCGGTCAGCTGGAGGATTGTCATATCTTGATGTGGACTCTGTGTCCTCAGGCCTGAATGTCTCCATGGGTTTAGAGGGCCACTGAGAAGAAGAATCTCTGGCTGCTGGTCGTCTAAGAGGGGCTGAACGAGGGCCTCCACGTTCCCTTTGGCCACCTCGTCTACTGTATAATCCTCCTCTTCCTCGCCGAGAAGGCTCTCCTTTAGGAAGAAATCCTGGCTTGGGCCTGCCTTCATCATCACCTCTAGAGCCAACCTTTTCCCCCATGTGAGGAGGTCCAAAGCCTGGCTTGTGTGGGCCAGACCGGGCCTCCCCGGGGAGCTCACGTCTCAGTGGACGGCTAGGTTTCGTGCTAGGCTCACGATCAGAAGGTCCGGTATCACTAGCGGACTCCCTCCCACCTTCACTTTCAGAATCTGTGTCTGAGCCACGGCGTCGTCTGCGTTTCGGTATAACCTCAAAGTCTGAACTCTCACTGCGAGTCTCGCTTTCCTCCCTGTTACGAAAGGCAGCAGCACCACCAGCAGAAGGTAAGTCAGAGCGTGATCGAGGTTCTCGGTAAGGGTACTCTGGCCGGCTTCGACCACGACTACCCCTGCCTCGGCCACTGTATGTCCCCCTGTAGCTCCGTCCTCTGGAGTAATACTCTCCTCGACCACGTCCTTTGAAACTTGAGTCAGCAGGCCACTCTCTTTCTCTGTCCTTTTCCATTTCCTTCTCCCTCTCACGTTCCCTTTCTCTCTCTTCTCGCCGGTAGGCACGCGGAGGTAGATTGGACTCTTTCCTGGAGGGCAGTTTGGGTTCTGGATGTTTGTCGTTGCTGGGAGGTTTGTCTGCTTTCTCCTCCTGAGAGGAAGAGGTGGGAGCCCCAGAGGAAGGCTGGGACTCTCTGGCTCTCTGAAGGCCAGTCTGTGTTTCCTCAGCCTCAGGAGCTTCCCTCTTACCCTCACCCTGAGGTCTGGAGCCCTCAGACACAGCAGCAGCCGCAGAAGGAGCTTTAGAGGACTGATCTTTTTTGGTCCTTTCTCCTCTTTCCCCTCTCTCATGACGCTTTTCTCTCTCTTCTCTTTGCTCCCTCTCTTCTTTCATGTCCCTTAAGACAGGCTTTTTTATTGGCCCAGACCTGCGGACAGGTCTCTCTCCTCCTGGTCCTTCTCTACGCCCTGTGCCAGATCTCCCACCCCAGCGCAGATCAGCTTTCTGCTTGCTAGGTGCTGGCAGAGGCAGCTTCTCTTGTTTGTGGAGTCCATCAGCAGGAGGTGTAGCCCTGTTGCTGGCCACTGCAGCCTGTGAATAGAGCTCATTCTGAGACTTATCATCAGCCCTATCCACTGTGTCCTGTAGCTCTAGTGATTTTGTTCCCAGGGGTAGCCCATCAAACCTGGGCTCATCCAACTTGAGGGAGTGGCTCGAGCCTTGGGAGACACTCCTCTGAAGCATAGCTTGACCTAGAGCTTCTACCTCTTCCCCACTTGGTAGGCCTGGCTCCTCAGGATCAAAGCCCGAGCCAACGGGGACTCTATCTAAAGGCCCCGGCACATCCTCTGGGCCCTGGGAAAACGCAGACAGGGACTCTGTGGGGTCCCGAAAGAAGTTACTTTTACGAGAGTCCAATGCACTGTGGTCCTGGGGGTACATAGCTGGGAGACCCCTGTCTAGATCCAAACCAGACTCCATCCTGCAGAGAAACAATTGTTATAGTTTTATATGCAGAAAAGAAATCCACTGAATTTAATTGATCAAGTTCTTTTTGTTCTGTTGCCTTTTTTTACTTACCTCGGCTCCTTGTTATCATCTCGTCCTTTTGGAGGAGTTACAGACGGTAACGGCTCTGATTGCGGGTATGGGTCAGATCCCCATACCATCCTTGAGTCTGAGGGCAGGCCATGGTCACGAATTGGTCGCGTCAAATGGTCAAAGGAGTCAGAGCTAGAGCTGGAGTTGTCACCTGGCTCTCTGCGCACAATCTGCTTAGGGGGCATCCTCCCTGAAGAGGACAAAACAGAAAAACTTTGAACAGCTGTTATTAATACAGCCCACATCACTGAATACATTAACCACAAACATACAAATATTCCCCATTTTAATTTTCTCCCTACCAGGGTGAATGTTAGTTGGCATATCCATGGGAGGACGTCCAGACATCATGCGGGGGTCCATGTAGGACTGCATCATGAGCCAGCGGGGGTCAAACCCCATGGAGGCCAGGTGCTGGTGATGGGGGCCCATGGGTTGATACATGGAGCGGTGTTGCTGCTGCTGCTGTTGTTGTTGTTGCTGTTGTTGTTGTTGCTGCTGCTGCTGTTGCTGTTGTTGTTGCTGTTGGGTAGCTGGAACTCCACCACCACCTGATGGTGACACGGAGCCCCCACTCTGCTGTTGCTGTTGTTGCCATTGTTGCTGCTTCATCTGCTCCTTCAAGACCAATGAGAAGTAATGGAAAAAATATACATTTAAGATAAACAAAGTTAATTGGTTTTTAATGGTCTACTACATTGTAAATTGCTGTTATTATCATTATGACTGCCAGTAGATCAGCTTGTTCTGACATAATGTACCCAAAAGCCCACTTACAAACACTATTTGTCCAAACCAAAGCCTTTGCAACTATGTGATATCACCAGCCCAGGTCTCCCCAAATTGCATACTGGTATAAAAGATACCGGCCCCTACACTGTGCATGTCTGATGGAAAATCGTACATGGAAAGGAATATTCACTAAAGTTATCAGTGAGTTGTTCTTTTCAAATACTAACCATGAAAGAGTACAATTGAAAGAGTAAAATTAAACTGATCCATCTAGTCCCCTTTAGGTTCACAGTGTGGAAACTAGTCTTAGCCCACTAGCCTCCCTGCCACACCCACATAAACAGCAACATCCCAGTCACTAGTGACTTAAAAAAAAAAAACAGCTGTGGACATCCTTACCTGCTGTCTGAGGAAGCGAGGCGGCAGAGACTTCTGAAACTGTTTGGAATAGCCTGAGGTGAGTGAGGGACGTATAGCAGCTGCTGCCTCTCCCTCCAGTTGTGGTGGTGCCACAGGGACTTCCTCACCACTGGGGGCGTCCATGTGAGGCAGCGGCAGGTGGGGCTCATCCACTGCAGGAAAACAAAACCGTTAATATTGACATGTACAACTAAATGACAGTCAAGGTGTAAATCTAAGCACACATTGTGATCGGAATGCTCCGGGATCGGCCAGACCACGTCTGGAGTTGGTCTGACTCACACTGGGATTGGATCTCAGCTAGGTGTAAATGCAGTCCATACAGCTAGTAGGCGCTGAGCTGGCTTACCTCTGCTGTCCTCTATGTTGAAATAGTCTCGAATAGGCACTGTTGTCCTGTCAGCCTGGTTTTCCTCCACCAAGGGGCCCACCTCAGCCAAGGTGCTTTCTCCTTCGCTCGGAGGCTCTGGAACTTTGGCCACAGGTCTCTGGACTGGGGAGCTGGGCTGACGAGGCAAGTGAACTTCCTCCTCTCCGCTTGGTTCGACTCTCTCCCTTTCTCGCTCAATCCTCTCCCTGTCTCGATCTACCCTCTCAGGTAGAGGAGCTTGCATGATTGGGGCCTGTGATTGTGAAACTGGGATTGAAGGTACAGGACTGGCAGCAGGAGCAGGAGCTGACAAGGAAGCTTCTTCATGGGCAGCTCCTGCATCATCATTGGTGGTCAGAGCTGGGGAAGATTTGCCCTCAGTTGCCTGGCGGTGTTTTTCATTGAGACGTTTAAGTTTTTCAGCACATGCAGCGAGCCGCTGTTCTTCCATCCGCCGTTCCTCTTCTTCTCTCCTCCTCCTCGCTCGCTCTACAGCTTCAGAAACGTCTGATGGCTTCTTTCGTTTCTGTCGCCAGGCCTCAGAGTCCTCATCGGCACCAGGTGCCGCTGTAGCTGGTGGTTTGCTCCCACGTGGAGCCCCAGCAACAACAGAACGACCGCCACCCTTGAGAACAGAAAAATTAGTATGCATACAGACTGATGAACCTGGCATTACAATATCAATGCAAATTAACTTTATAGCAGTTTTACCTGGTAGTCCGGTGGAACAGCTGCTTTATTGTACTGCCCCATACTGCCAGGTGAAGGCGCTCTTGGATCTACGCTGTCGGCCCATGATGTTTTACTGCCTCCGCGATCCTCAGACCCCTCCTTCCAGCCTTCCTGACTGTCTGGTGGCCGTGATCTTATACGATCCACTTTACCCATCCATTCCCTGAAAATAATATTAATTTGGAAAGGTTAAAAAAAAAACAAAAAAAAAAAAAAAAACAAGAGTTACAGGTTCCTTACCTGCTTGCCTCAAGCTGCACTATCACTACACATACTCTCACTGGACACACAAAACAGGCTTTGATAAGACATTCCTGAGATTGAAAATATTTCTGACCCTTGGTCAGGTTGATGCATCTATCCATCTATTTCTAAATGCTTTTTACTTCACACTGCCTGTTAGGCTTGCTGCGGTAGTTGCTGTTACTGGTGTTAGTGTTTGGGCATACTGCAATTATAGTGAGGATATGAGGGCTTAGAGTGTATATATTGTATATGTTTTTTTACGTTATCTTTTATTATTTTTAGTTGTTTTTTTGTTGTTTGTTTCTCTTTTTGTTGCCATCTTGCTTATCTTGTTTTCATGTCACTATGGTGCCTCACATTTAAAAAAAAAAAATAAAGTTATTAAAAAATTAAATAAAAAAATCAGAGAGAAACCTTTGTGTGGTTCTTTTACAGTGAATTAAGAAGCTAAACAGTGAATGCAAGACAATTTAACTAATGAAAAGTTCAGATCAAAATAGTTACCAGTTTTCTCCTTTCTCTTTAGCAGCTTGGTTCTCCTCATCATCGCTGAAGTTTAGTTTCTCAGTGTAGTCCACCTCCATCTGAGCTCCTGGATTGTAGAAAGGACAGAATTGATAGAAGCTAGAACTACGGAAACATGACTTTTTCCCCAGCTAAGTGATTAGTTAAACACAGCAGTTCATTGATAATGCATAGCTACTGACCTGCCCAGCCCTCGTCAGCATCAGTGTCTAAGTTGTCCAGCTCTTTCAATTCTGTGGCGCTAATGATGGAGGGTCTATCTGGGTCCTGGAGCCAGGACTGAGGGGGCGGCTGCTGGGGTCGTGCTGAGCGAGGACCCCTGATCATCCAACAGGGAGCAACGGGAAGGAAAGTTCATTATGTGACCTGTTCTTGTGCATTAACAAGTTTCTCTTTTTAACTCTGTACGATGTAATGAGACTTGTAGGCAGTGTCGTGGGTCTGACACTTGTCAAATCTGTGCTGAACACACATAAAAGATTCATTTTTGATACTAACATGTTCTTCTGCGTGATATTACATCAGCTGCTATAGTAACTTTTATCACCTTTGAATTGAGTCATTTCTTCTTTATTACCAAGAACTGATAGCATGAGGTGTTTATACAAGTATGAAATTCAATACAAATAAAAAAACATATCAAATTTTTTTACTTTATTTTAGCATTGACTATGGATTTTCACGTTTTCAGGACTTTGCCATTCATATGGGAACTCACTTTGCTCCATCTTGTGGTACAGGGTATCTGAAGTTTGCCTGCCCTGGGCCAAAAGACATTTGAGGATAGGCGTGGAACATCTAAAAAAGAAAGACGGAAACCATCAAACAGGATAAAGAAGAAACAAACAACTAGATACAGTGAGTGTAATATCATCATGTGGTTAGTCCCAAATAAATCAAATTTCATCTTACGTAGGGTGGCATCATGCTCCTGAAAGCAGGGTCAAAGTGTGTTGGCACCCCAGCAGGAGGCTGCTGCCCCCCATTAAGTTTAGGCTGAGGAGGGGCAGAGGGGGGCAACCTCTCCCTGCCATCCCTCTTCTCCTTCTGGCCGTCAGTGGTTACGTTTCGTCCAGGCTCATCAGCTTCTTCAGGAGGTGAAGAGGTACCAGGGGCCGTACTACCCTCTTCTGGAGCCCTGTTCTCCATGTCAGAGGGGCTGGGTGCAGTGTTCAAATTCCTGCCTCCACCTTCACGCCAACTGCCAACATCTAACAGAATAAAAGGAAAATAAATATTGATAGAGAAAATAATCCAGTGTTTAGCCTATATGCTTACAACAGCAGCGCCGTTAAATGATAAAGTCCACTGCTGAAATTTCACATCGTACATAACAATCACAACGAATGCAAACCATACGCGCTTTCTCCACTTCCAGCAGCTGACTGGAGCTAGTGGTGAGCGAAAAGTCTCTCTCTCTCTCTCTCTTCTTCTCTCCTCTCTCTCCTCTCTCTCTCTCTCTCTCTCTCTCTCTCTCTCTCTCTCTCTCCTCTCTCTCTCTCTCTCTCTCTCTCTCTCTCTCTCTCTCTCTCTCTCGCTCTCTCTCTCTCTCTCTCTCTCTCTCTCTCTCTCTCTCTCTCTCTCTCTCTCTCTCTCTCTCTCTCTCTCTCTCTCTCTCTCTCTCTCTCTCTCTCTCTCTCTCTCTCTCTCTCTCTCTCTCTCTCTCTAGCAAACACATACACACAGTGGACAGCAGAGCAGAGAGGCCACAGCTGCTGTAAGTGCAACAAACACCCAGCAGTAAGGGAGATGGTACGAACAATTTATCAAACAACTGTTGAACAAGCAGAACATAAACTTAAATACGACGTCTTTGTCTTCCCTCTCATCTGCAGCTGCTATGTTCTATGGAGCTTGTTATGCCAATAGCAAACTGTTAGGAGCGAGCTCATAATGGATGTTCACTGGATGCAACAACATCTAATTTGCTAAATATTTGAACATTAGTTGGATTCTTGAAGACATTAAGCTGACACCAGCCTGTCCTCTTCTCTACCATCAGTATCTGCGGCAATGAGTCTGATCAGCAGTAGCAGAGGGAGGAGGACAGAGGAGAGGATGAATGATGCTACAGAGCTGTTAACCAGTTTAGTGTTAAAGACCTGCAGCGTGCTGCAGAGTGTTTCAACCATTAATCAGTTCAACAGGTTGTCAATAAGGATATAAGGTCTGATGCTAATTAGTCTACATATTAAAAAGATAAACTGGTTGTTACAACAAGTAACAAGTTTACAATAAATAAATATTATACATCTATATGTCAATTGAATAAAATGATCAGTTATCGTATTCTATCAGCCACAACAAACAATTATCTTTTTTGAACCTTGGTAATTTAGTCTATAATTTTCTTTGTTATCGGCCCTGTAATTCCATATTGCTGCATCTCTATAAAAAAAAAAAAAAAAAAAAAAAGTGTACATTTTGTGTTGAAGCATTTAATCTTTGACATTTGACTTTGACTATCGCAACTACAGCTATCTGGGCTGTCAAAAGCTCCTGGTAAATTATCAAGCACATGACTGTCGACCCGTATGAAATATGGGTCCTGGCAACACACCACTGCTGGAAAAAAACCCTTGAGGAAACACTGTAATCTATGGACACACGAATATTATTTATGTGTATGAGTGTGGCCATACTTTGAGGTCTGAGGCTGGGACCTGGTCCATAAGGCTCCTCGTCTTGATCATCTTTCTCGATCTCACCAGCCGCTTGCAAGCTGGGAAACTCCTGGTGAAAATGGCTGCTTACACGAGGAGCTCCTGCACAATACAAGCGCATTGTTATGAACACATAAATCACAAGATTGTATATAATACAACAGTGACTCACAGAGAAGCAATTAAAAAAAGGTCTAATCCTGAGTTGGTGTACAGCACTCCTTCCACCCCAGCCAACACATTTAGTAGAGATCAAATGCAGGCTGCGATAGCTGAGTGCTGTAAACCAATTGAATATTGTTCCTCTTATCTGCGTGGACAGAAATGGGAATTTAACAGAAAGGTGTTCATAACCAATCTGCATTGCATGAGTAGGTGTAATGCTTAGTGAGGAAGTAAAGAGCATATTTACCGTCTGGCTGTGCCTGCTTGCTGTTGGCCCAGGAACGACTGCCCCCAATAGAAAGCTCTTGTGACTGGAGCACTGCTGGTTTGTTCTGGGGTGGAGGGGTCTCCTGTTGCCTATAGCACAGAAAACAGGGCAAAGTTTTGAAATGTTTTCGATGGCAGACCGCTGCACCTTTACCTGAGACATCGCCAGGTATACTACTGTGTGCAAGATACACCTTCATTTTGGAAAAAGTTACGACAAAAAAAACATGGTGTCCGATTTCAGTGTGACTGTATAAACATGCATCAAATTATTAAATTTACCTCTCTTCCCCTCCCTCAGGTCGGGATGCCCAGCCACTACCGTCTTTGGGGACAATGTTGACGTTAGGGTCGTTTCCCTTGTTCTCTGCCTTCAGGCTGGGCAGGTTGGCCGGAGGGGGCATACGCCGGCTGACAGCAACTTTGCCCAAACTCTGGAGCCCATGTCTGGCAGCCACTGGAATGAAGACAAAAAAAAAACAGATGTAAGGGAACAGAAAAATTTAGGTATGCAAGAGGGACAAGGTAAAAACATGATTCTTAAAGCTTATGTTATGCCTTGACATATTGAAGTCACAAGCTATGCACACTTTCAATAGATATATAAAATCGATAGATATATAAATCATAGCCCACTCATTAGTAGTCATGTAGTGTTCAATTAACAGAATAATAGTGGGGGCTTACCTGCAGTTTTCTGGGTTTCCAGAGATTTGCCCTTATAGGTGTTGAAGAGGCTAAGGGTTGCATACTTTGTTTTGCCATCCTTTGCCTTGGTGCTCTGCCCTGACTTCTCGGACATTTCGCTGGAAACTCATTGAGTCTGGTCCTTTGGCCTCGCCCCCAGAACCAGCCTCCTACAGACAGGGTGAGACAAAAATGAGAACACATGAAGGTGCAGAGGTTGTTGGCTCTGCACAGTATACCCCATAACACAGATTCGTGAACAGTTGGTGTTAAGAGCTTCTTTCTCTGGAAACTCAACACCTGAGTCTGTTACTGGTTTACAAACCGGAGGCTGCTCTGAGCCTGTTTTGTGGTTTAGTGCTTTAGGAAGAGAAACCAAACTGGGAGAAACACTATGCTTGTCATGTTGCTGTGCTGCAACATGGGATGTAAGCTGTTACGTTGATGCATCATTCAGTAGCTGACAGAAATATATATATATATAGTCACTTCAAATTGATTCATGTGCAAATGATATACAGGTTTGACCAACTCTAATCACATGACACACACAAAAAATCATCAAGCAGTTATTTTTATGAGCGCTTCCCTTTTTCTTTGCATGCAAGCACATCAGGATGCACATGCAAGCAGGTGAAGCATTATACAGTCCAGCTGATGTTTCGCACCATCCCAGTGATCTACAGCTGGTAGTAACGTACCAAGAAATGAAGAGAAGACTGTAAGCTAGTAACCACTGATGTGAACAATAGAGATTTTTAATATTTGTGTTTGCATTTTGGTGTGTTATTCTTAAACCAGAACACTCCACTGGGCACCTTTAATTCAATAAAGATATTGATGAAAAAAAAAAAATATATCAGTCACATCAGGCCAATACATGAGCCTCTTCATAGGGTTAGTATTGGCACCGATACTGATCAGAGCACCCCTAAATTCCAACATTAGAAAACTTCTGACTGGAGACCTGAAAACACTTGCATGATTTTTTTAAATGTTGCAATCCTACTATATAGCCTGTGAATAGAAACTGGACAAGCCAAGATCGCAGGCACTCCAAGTTCTTCTGATGGATTTGTATCAGCTATATAAAGCCTAAACCCTTTTCTGAACCTTTGTTTTCTCTGGTAAACCACTGAGCTTTGTTAAAACACTGGAGTGTGAACTGTGTAGCACGCTGCAGACAGCTGTTTCAATTAATGATATTTCAGTGAGTGTCAGTCGGCAATACAAGGAGGATGATTGATTTTGCATCAAGATCTAGGGGGAAAAACACAATGGGGTATGCCTACCAGTAGGGCTGGGCAATATATCAATATCATATCAATTTTCGAGACTAGATATCATGTTTTTGTCATAATATGGCAAAAGTGTTGTGTTTCAAACATACTGATGATTATTTATCAAAAAAACCCTATTGTGTAAATATTTCGTGAATGCACGAATAGTCATCCCTACAATACTGTTGCAATATCAATATTGAGATATTTGGCGAAAAATATGGTGATTTTGTCCATATCAGCCAGCCCTACTTACCAGCGAAAGAATTTCAATTCTGTATGTAGTATAAAGCTGATATGAGAAAGCTGGACACACTGACCGACGGGGGGCACTCAAGGTTTAGGATACAGGAGGACGTAGAAGGAAAAGCCAGAAAGTGAATGAGCAATACCACGGACAGCGAGACAGCATGTTTGGGGCTGCAATGTCTTTCCTAAGTCACACAGAGGTCATTTATTATTAACGTAGCAGTGGTGGAGCAGTGTCTGTGAGAGTGTGAGTTAGTGTGTGTCGGGGGGGAGCTGACAGCTCTGATGAGCTCAGTCTCTATCTGCAACTTGGCCTTGGAACACTTCGGCAAAGGAACATCCACTTAAAGGAAAACGCCTTTCTTTTAAAAACAACCTGCATCTTATTTGGTAAAATACTGTCAAAAGCAGTGATGGTCCAAACAATGACAGTAAGAGGCAGGTTGCAATTTCTTTCTTTAAAAAAGGTGCAGCGCGTCGAATTTATTGGCATCTAACAGAACAGACTTGACAGAGATGGAATATTATATTCATAAATATGTTTTAATTTAAAGTCTATAATTACCTGAAAATAGGAACTGTTGTATTTTCATCACTTTAGAACAAGCTCTTTATACCTACATAGGGAGCAGGTCCTGTTCCATGGAGCCCACCATGTTTCTACAGTAGCCCAGAATGGACAAACCAAACACTGGCTCTAGGGAGGGCCTTTTGCATTTTTTGGGAGTTTTGCAGCGACCGAAGGTTTTTCTACACGCTTGGGGGTGGCAGAGTAATTCAGCTGGTTACAATCTGAAACCTCACCACTATACGCCACTAAATCCTACAAACTGGTCCTTTAAGTACGAGTGTGATGTGGGTAGTGATCTTCGCAGTATGGTGCCTTAGTAGTTGTACTCGACAAATTAATTTGTCCAGTTCAGCCTCAGACATGCAGTGAGATTGTGAGTCTTCTTCCATGAGGAAAAATACATTCTTTGATCACATATTACCTATTATTTTGTATAAATATTCACGTGTTGGTAAAAAATTAACATAAAATATCACTACTGAAAACAAAGCACTCTAAAGTCCATCAATTCAAATAAATAAATAAATAAATAAATAAATAATTCATAGTCAACTTCAGATACTATAGGTGTCCGTCAGGAAAAAACTGGCACTAATTCATCTTTTCTGTGCCTCTATTGTACCGCAGTGTCCATTAGAAGTAGGCAAGACACAATACTGCAGCTTATATGCACCTCTTCAAAATAAGTAACAATGCATTTGGGGCAGTGCAGGATATATATACACTGTCTTTGTATTTTTTTACTGTACATTTTTCTAGTACCGATAGAGGTTGTTCATCATTGAAGGCTGAGCTATGGCCAAAACCTTGATGCAATACATTTAATACAGTTGTATCTGCAGATACACTCAGCAGCTGTCTCTAAAATCCTTCCAGAAAACAATAATGCCGAGCATACACCACAACACGAGTGACAAATTCTGACGAAGTACCAGCACGAGTCTCCGCTGACCTAAGTGCTGTCACAAATTTGCCTTCTTCAGTCTTTTGAACATACGCTTGTTGTTTTGTGAACACTGTGTAGAGTGGAACAATAGAAAGACATAAAAAATATCTGAAGAGGCTGTAGTTGCAAACCTGGGTGTGAATGTAACTAGCTGAGTAGTGACTCGTACTTTGCTAGCCATAGGCTGAAACTGATACTAAGCTTCTCATCTAACCGATGGAATCTAATTGAGACGTCCCCGTCGAATCATATCCCTCCTGGTTACACATGCCAGCTCAGTTTTTGAAAAATGTGACGCAGTTGCATTTATCATCATTACAAATCATTGTCTGTGTTTGATTTTGTGAAGTGCAGCAGTGATGCTTGACAGGAGATGGGAGGTAAAACGATATGAATGTAGCAGAAACAGGGCTGGAGGATATATCTAATTAATTAGAATTTTTGTTTTTGCACAATGTAAAATGTCTTGATTGTGACAGTCGAGTTATTACAAACACGCACAAAGTTACTTTTAGTCAAAAAACAACAAAATGATAGCTGGCTAAATTAGTCATCTTGAGTCACGACGGTCCCATAAACTGAAGTGAACAGAAACTACAAGCGAACCTGCTGTGACTCATGCTGGCTAGCTGGCTCGGCTATCTTGTAGTGAATTTAATGGTCTCATCTACAAGAGGAGCAGACTGAAAATGACTCTGCATCCAGTCTGTGCTCTTGATTTGTGTGTGTTGATGAGACATCAGCTCTGGATTTCAGAGCTGAAGCACTGGGAGTCGACTGAACATTTGCAGATTTCACTCAGTTCCATCTGTCCCTCAGAGGGACGTGGGATGTATAAGGGTGTGTTTGAAAGGAAAAAAAAAAAAGGAATCAAACATGAAGAGGAGACAGTGATAAGAGGTCAACCAGCCCAAACGACAACAGTCCTGGGGAGTCCTTCCTTTTAATGCTTTATTCAAACAGTTGCAAGAAAAAAAGAATCTCATATTCCTCACCTGGCATACTACTGCATCCCTGCTACCCAGCCTTAATCAGCACAGCCTGACCTCCAGCATGACCGTGCACCCCTGTAACTACTTCTGCATCACAGTTCATTCATCAAGGGAAGCTCTTTTCTGACACCTCCCTACATACCAACACATTGGCGTTTCTGCTTAATGAGAACTACTTTATGTGTACATGCGTGAGGAATGTTCTTTACAGATTTTGGCTCGATGAAAATAAAATGGCTGGCAAAATTTCCATCTTTCAAACAACGTGGCCGGTACAAAATTTATTTATGATGTCGAGCAGTAAGAAGTAGCATAAAAGTGTCCTGCATCTGTTCTACCTTGAATAATTATTAACTTTGATAGTGGAATGATTTGCTTATTAGATGTCCCGATAGTGATCTGAATGAACAACCACATAAGAATTTGTTTCCACAAGCCAACGATCTTCAAGAGAAACTCAGATGCTTTATGACCTGGGTTGTATGTCACAGTTTCAAACCTACACATCAGCATAGCAAAGCATTCGCCACTATGCTTTGCTGCAAACAGCTTTAAAATTATTCAGTCCAACGGGGCCAAAGAAATACAAGTCCCACAGCAGCTATTTGGTGGTCTACATAAACACTTAAAAGTAGTATCTTTTGCACAACAGATCTACTTCCACATTCGACCTGCAGTTTGACCCAGATGTCTTGTAAAAGTGTGCATGCACCCTACTCTTTTGTTTACTGACCTAGCTAATGCAACTGAAGAATGATAAGTCATGTAGATGGCCTGAATGATGCACGGAAATGTTTTGCCTAAACAACAGGCTTGTATGTGGTCGACTTCACTGGACTCTATTGAAATGTTCCAGTGAAGACTCCTGGACAAGAATATCTACAATGACAGAGGTTAATTATCTGTAGGTACACTAACTAAAACAAGATTTTTTTCCCTAATTTATATGTATTCCACATAGGCTGTGAACATGTATATCAATTAAACCACCACTCCTCACAGATACAGTGCTACTGTACTACATTGCTTGACCCATAAATACAAAATGTTGTGTCATACCATTACTTGAACTGATTCGGTCACGTTCAGTATCTACCACCTTATCTTCACTTTGATCAGGGTCAGTGCAAGAGGCTTCCTCTAGTATCTATACAATTACTTACTGTTGTTGGTCCGATAAACATAAAGCATGAGGAAAGATAAGGCTTGGACACCACTTAAGAGTATTGGGTTTGTCCTAAGTCAGGTCATCAATATCATGAGATGGTCTCACTTGAGAGTTGTTGGTTATTTCATTAAGAACATAAGAAACTGGATGATGGCTGTGTTTTCCATTGACTGGTGCTTAGATTCAATGGACATATTAAACGTCTGCTACTGCAAATGCCGGTTTAAAATATACACATGGGACCACTTTGGGTGGGGACTAACTGATAAGCTGTATCAAATGCAAAGTTTGATATCACTTTTGTTAAATCAGTTTAGAACCAAGCAGGTCACAATACAAAAGTCGTTAGCATCTCTTTTTTTGTTGAGCCTTGCAATAGATATTTCCACTAGATCTCTGATCGGGCCTTAGTCACTGACTGCTCAATCAATAAGCCTTACTCCAATCAATATGTGTCTGAATAGCCTCCCTAAAACTAGCCAGATGTAGACTCATTCCAACCAAGGAATGAATGTAAAGAAATCGATACTGTGTAGCTTTTTAGCAATCTTACTCATCTTCAGATAAAAGATTATGAGCTATACACACTCTAAACGTGCCAAAGCCCTGAATGTGCACACTCACACAGAAAAAATGTGCTCCTTTAAGAGGCATATTTGTTGGATCTGCGAGATCTCATGGCTGAAAAGGAAAGCATTGTGCTCATCTATGCACACAACCCCACGAATCATGACATATGGGTTTAAAACGTAGTATATCGCCACACCTAGTTCATTTCAGTGAAAAAGAAACCAAACTTGACGACAGCCAAATTTATAGTGTCGTTTTGTTGCTGTAAATCAGTGCCAGTGAGGAGTCTGCAGGCCATCCGTCTCCATGAATCAAACTGCTGGTGGGCTGGGTGGCTCATACCGGCAGGGAATACAGGCCCCTTTTTCGTCCGGAACTCAACTAGACCGGGCACACATTACACTTAAATTTGCTCAAAACGCATGAGCGAAAATGTCACTACAGTAATTTAGCCAGCAGGACAGAGTTTGACGTCTAATGTGTAACGTGGTGCTGTTAGATCGCAGGCCGCCAGCTCGCATCGTTTAGCATAGTTTCGTTTCTCACTAGTCGCCATCACATCCACTTCCAGCCCTTCAGTGGCCAAAGCATGCTAACCAGCTAACGTTGTGTGAGCACCAACACATCAGCCGCTGTGCAAAACCTCAAAAAATTCAGCTTGCATGACACGCAAACCCACCTGCCACCGCCGGTGCCTTCTTTGTCCTTTCGCTTGTCGTACAGCTTGACTTCTGGATCCGGTTTCGGCCTGGTTTGCGGTGGACGAATATGTGTCTGGCCGGCAGATTACAAAAGCTGGCTAGCCCGCTAACGACGGTTAGCTGCTCTGCTCGTTGGCTGCCAACAAACCGCTCTCCACATGCACGGCTTCTGTTTTTGTGTCTTCTGCGCCGTTTCAAGCCGCCAGTCTGTCCTTGTCGGTTCGGCCGTTATTGTGGGAACCGGTGCGCGGGCGTCCCGTGGTTCCGTGTATCTCTCCGCACCCTTTACCTGGTGCCACACCGTTTTTCTACTTGAGTGAGGCCCCGCTCGAGCCGCGGCCTGTCGCACAATCAAAGATGGCAGATTGTAGTTGCCAGATTGATTTTTCCATATCCCCCTTTCAGAGCCCCTAACGCCTGTGCAGGTGTTCAGTCACACATTTTAACCGCCGACATCCCTCATTCACAGTAGGTGTTAGACACCTAAATTCAGCTTAATTTACAGATGACAAACATATTTATTACTTGTTGACAAGGTTGACATTAATGACATCAACTTTTCATATAGCTAGATCCACATTATCAAAATGTCAGGTGATGTATTGGATCATACATTTAACAACACAAAGCCGTAAAGATGTTTTACTTTTAATATGTACACAAACATGAACTGAAAATATCAAGACTCAACTGTTGGTGTTGTGTGAACAGTGTGATGTGATATTGCAGTACAATTTGGCAAGTCTATTCTACATTACAAGTGTTTATAGTGTATAGCCTGTCTTTTGAGTAAGGGATAGGCCTAATTCCATTTAAAATATATAAAGTGACATGTCTTTTTTTTTTTTAAATCCATTTAACATGCATCCCAGCACTCTTCACAGAAACCTTTCCCCGTACATAATCATTGCTTGTATATATTACTGAAGATTGTTGTGTTGTTATTCTGTGTAAATACACTAAGAGCCACTAAATCACAGTCAAATTATTTGTATGTGTAACCATACCTGGCCAATAAAGATGATGAAGTGTTAGGTGATGTAAATTAACATACATTTAACCACACAAAGCCAACAAGATGTTTTACTTTTAATATATACAATATAAACTGAAAATATGAAGCCTCAGCTGTGGTTGGTGCTGTGTGAAACATGTGATGTGATACTGGAGTACAATTTGTCTAGTCTATTCTATGTGGTAAGTGTTTATAGCCTATAGCCTATATCTTTTTGGGTTAGGGGTAGGCCTAAATTCACCTAAATGAGTTAATGAAGCCAGTTGTTGCTGTGTTAAAGTTAGATGTAGGCTATGCTACTATTTTTTTATTTTAGAAAGTAGAACAAGAACAAAGTTGATGATCATCCTAAAATATGAAGAACACTCCTTCAATAATCTCTTAAGTGGACTGAACAGCTCTTTTAGTGCACAGCTGCTCATGCGCAGATGTTCAACAGAACGATTGAGAAGGTTGTGCCTGCTGCTGTGAAGATTTTCAATGATATTAAGTGGCCTCTCTGATTATTTATTACAGCTGGCTGTTACGTCTTCTTATGCACTTTATTTATGCTGTGAAGCTTTTATTGCCTACACATACACATCATTTTTCCATGTATCTGTCTTTCAGACTGTTTTAACTGTTTTATCCTGACTTTGATGTCTTTGTTTTTATGTAATTTTCCAATTGTTGTATCTATCTATCTATCTATCTATCTATCTATCTATCTATCTATCTGTCTGTCTGTCTGTCTGTCTGTCAATCAGTAGTCCTAGAAAGTGTTAGATCATACAGTTTTATTAAAGAGGTGTTTAAGTGTGCACGTACATACAACAGCTGAATTAAAAAGAAAAACGTATGCTCAAATTATAGCCTATCAATATTATCTCAAATCTTTGCCATCCATATCATGGGCATCTCCAAACCTGGCAACCCAAATGTTTACGAGTCACGCGTGGACGATTCTTGTTCCGGGGTGTACCGGTGTTTCACTACCGGCGGTTGGTTTAAAGTCTGTCTCAAATAAATTCATTAAAAGAGGTTTTATTCTCCATTTTTAGATCACATTTCCGTGGGCTGTGGATATCAAGGTGCTGACGTTAACCCCCCCTTCCTGTCTCTGATATCTATCTAGTTTGATTGAATTCCACATCGATACTCTATAGCCTAGTTTAGCCTATTAAAATTCACATACCTGATTCCATAGATATAGTGACAAAATACCTCCAATCAATGACAAACCTATATTCATAAAATATATATATTATTAACAATAAAAAAAGTAATCAACGCACCTCTACATAACTTTGAATGAATATTGATTAATGATTATTTTAACACTGCCACTGTCAGTGTGTCTGCTGCTCTACAAGTTTCAGTCAATTTAATAAAAAACAACAACAACATCATAACATCATGCACAAAATGGGCACACTTCTTCCTGCACCATATTGATTGGTATGGTGTTGGTATTGGTTTGTTATTTCATGTCTTGATTCTTATTTATGGGCAATCGTACCACAAACCTAGTCTCAAATACAAACTTGGACTGCATGAGATTGAAAGAGATCCCAGATTGATGTTTGTAATCATGATCTCACAAAGGAATGAAGCTCATGAAGCTTTTTCAAACCTGACATCAGGTAGGTTTTGAAGCCACCATCAGGGGGCATCATTGACCAATGTACACCATACTGTACATTTACTGAAGTCCAGTGCCTGACAACTATTTTGAAGTGTTCTATATAGTATTTTCTTTTTAGTATTTCACCATTGTCCAGCATACTCTGAAATGAGGGAATTATATTTATTAAAGCACTATGGTACAGTTGTAGTTATTACATATTTTCCACTTAAAGATTTTTTATGTAAGATTTTGAAATCTGAAGAATCACTTTAGTTTAACTATATTCAAAATAGAAGCCCACATGGACCACCTGCAACATTAATTCTTACTAACATCTACTTGGCTGTGTACTTTTACTTTTTTTTAAATAATTTTTTTTCTTCAATTTGCTTTTACTGTTACTTAAGAAAAAATGTGAATATTTCTTTCATCACTGGAATTTGCACTGTCTATGGTCACTATGTTAATTATTATAAGGATCAACTTCCTCGTAGCAAGTCAGCAATGTATTATATATTCATAATCACAACAGATAAATATGAATTATGCAGACATTTACACTTTTATCCTGTCCAACAATGTGGACAAACACGACTTATTTAAACAATTTTTTTACAGTTACAGAAAGAAAGTATAAGATTCAGTTGGCTGAATGTTAAGATACCAGTGAATTCATCTGAGAGTGATTGAAGGTTCCAGTGCTGTGATTTCTACGAGTAGGTTTTACTTTTTATTTCACTACCTTTAGATAAAAATGTGTTAAGCCTTCAACATAACTTGTGTGTCTGTGTAATAGACATGAGTTCTTGAACACTGACTCAACAATCAGATTTTCTCTGCAGACTTCACACACTCTTCAAACAGAACTCACTCTGTTCATTTGTGCCTTGAGGATCAACTTGTTTATGGTTGGCGGGTTGTTGTGCTTTAAGATGTACAGCAGCAACAAAATACCCTGGCAGTTCATTGAAGGGAGCAGAGGAATATACAGATCCCTTAGGCTGAGTGAGTTGTTTTTTTTTTTTTTTTTTTTTACTGGACTTGACATTTTCAGATGTAGTTAAGCTCTTAAAAACAACTAATGAGCAATATTATCTTATTTTCTTCAAAGGTGCTGTTTGACACACCCATATATAAGCAGGCTCAGCAAGTCGTCAAGGTAAGACCCGCTATAATGTCAAGTCCACACTAATATAAAATACCAGGTACAATCTCATTAATTGTGGCTTGTACTTCAACATAAAGACATGTGATCTCTTGTGTGTTCTTTAGATTGCACTTGTGGCAGAAATGTTGAGACTTCAGCAGAGAAAACAGCTCCCATCTGCTGTGGGATGAGACCATGAACGATGAACCCAAAAGAAAACCAGACTCTTCAACCTCCACTGACTCCTCCAACTAAAGCTACAGTTGCTTCAGTCCCTGAGGACGAAAACATGAATAATGAACCTATCAGAGAAGAGACTCTAGTGCTTTCTCACCTCCTCTGACCTGTCCTCCTGCTGAACCTCCAGTCCAGGCCAAAATAAAGAAGGGTGGAGTCAAACTTTCTGCTGCTGCTGCTGCCTGAGGATGAGGACTGAACTCATTTCTGTCTCATTATTGTTGTCCATACTGCTAATATTTCTGTTGACAACAATAAATTCATTAATGTATTGAAGTCAGTTTAATTTATTTTGAACTAATCCAACATAAGATGAAGACGTCATCAAACAGGAAGTGTAAGTTAGAGTCACTGTATTTTGCACAACAGCTTGGTCCTTCTGAAGGTCTAAGTTGTAATTTATCTAAATGTCTAAATGAGAAATGTAAAAAGAATCTGATTTCTAAACAATCATTTTTCTTGTGGGCATACATAAACAATCACAGATAACATGAAATCAAGGAGCCTGACTGATACTGGATGTTGTGGATTAATATTGATATTTGAGAGATCCAAAAATCCAATGATGATACATTGACATATCTTAAATCATCTTTACATAAATATAGAACATTTTTTTAAAGCATTGATTAATTTTTATTTTTATTTTTTTTTTTAGATGTGGACTAGATCAGACCGTTATACAATAAACTTGTGCTCTCTGGTGGACAAACTATGTCACAGCGACACCATGTTTGACTCTGAAACATTAAGTGTCTTTGCCATTTTCATACTTTTTGGGGCGATTTATTGACCTGTCTCTACATAAATAGACAGAAAAGGTGACAAATGAGCCACCTGAGGCACATAGAAATGGCTCCATCACCATCTTCCAAGAGGAAGTAAACCCTGTTTTTGAAAGTACATGTATATTTCTAAATAAAAGACAAAGAAGATTCAAAGATTTTTGTCAGATATTATTTATTGTTACAGGTAAGAGATTACAGATAAACAAATAATGTAAGGAAATGTAAATGATTTTTTCAAATTAAAGAAATGATTCATGTGAAAAGACAAAAGATGTCACATTGATTAATATAGTGATTCTATTTATATATATCTCATGGATTTCAACCAGGAAATATATAGAATAATCTCAGATTTTACTTGATTGTCTGAATTATGATTAATTTTGTCAAACTTTTTACTTTACATCGCTCACAAGTACTACACCATAAATGTTGGTATTAATCATTTTAAAGACTGAATCCAGATCCTAGCAATCACACAATGTAATATGTTGAATAATATCATTTAATACAATGTTACATCAGTTGGCTTTTGAAGCCATCATGTGGTGACATCAGGGACTCATGTACAGTATCTTTGTATATTGTTCATTTCAGGAGAGAGGTGGTATTATACAAAACTACATTCATATGTGTAAGTGATTGATCACAGCTGAAGTGGTGGTGATTGCACATTACTATGCAGGCAGATACACCTTTATTCTGTCGATCAGTGCTGTGGGATCTTGTAGGTAAGCTGAAAGACTGTCCCTGTTAACATATGCAGCCAAACCCATGGCAGCAGCTGACAGAAATAGAGGCCACTTCAATGACCTCTTGGCTTTGGGCTCATTACAGGGCCTGGTCTGCATGGGTCGAGCCACTCTCTCCCACTGAGTGAGGATGGCCTCACGGGCCCCGGCCCATGTTTTTGGCCCTCTGAGACGATACTGATATGGGCTGCTGGGACCGAACAGCAAGTACAGTCCCAGCCTGGGATCAGTCAGCATCAGCCTCAGGATGCTGGGTCGGACCCCCACCAGCTCTGCTACCTCATCCATGTAGTCGATATAGTCAACCTGGATGGTGTGTCTTTGACTGGTGACATATCTGAAAAAGAGACTCAAGTTGAACATGTAGATAACAAGAACAAGAACAAGAACAAGAACAAGAACAAGAACAAGAACAAGAACAAGAACAAGTACTTTTCAGACCCAACATTTCTAAAAAATCTCAAAGTTGCATGCAGAACCTTTTAGTCATGGTCTCCTCCTTGCATTGGACATCTTTAAGCATCGCAGCCACTGAAGGAAGTGTGACACTGCCTGTTTAAAGGAGACATTGTAATACAGTGATTTTTCCTTCTTAAACAGTAAATATTGGAAATACTGTTGCACTTTTTACAGAACCTGCACTACCTTTAAAGACACGTGTGGCCCATCTGGCCTGCATCTCAGAGATGGGCATGATGGCTCCCAGTGGCTGTACTAGACCAATGATAGCCAGAGTGGGGCGGTCCAGCTCAGGAGGAAACACATACTTATACAGAGATGCTTTGTTGTCACACACTGAGACCACATGTGAGGCCAGGAATGGAAAGGAAAACTTGTAACCTGTGGCGAAGACCTGAAAGACAAGCGACTCATCTCAATGACACACTAATGGCCATCTGAACAGACAAAGCAGGTGAGCGTGTATACACATGTAACCTACCACCAGGTCAACATCTTCCACTACACTTCCATCCTCAAACTCCACACTGGACCCTTGAAATCTGCGGATGTTGGGTTTCACCTGAACTGTTCCAGATAGGATGCGGTTGGGCAGCTCATCGTTCACTGTGGGATGTTGGCTGAGCAACCTGAGATTTAGATTCAGATTAATGAATAACTACAATCTGTAATACTACAATCAAATAAATATTGCATTTGGATTACAACAAGCCTAAAAGCATAAACGCATAATACACAGGAAGAACATTTTGAGCTGCACTAGCTACACTATGCCATAGCTTTGATAGATATAATTGTAGAAAACAGATATGAATACAGTACCTGTGCTTTGGCTTTAGATTGTACAGACTATGGTCAAATCTTTGGTTGAGTCTTTTCTCTCCCAGACCACAGAAAAAACCAAAGGGGAGGATTTTACGTAGAAATGTCAATGCCCTGTTAAAAAACAAATCAACAGGAAAGCCACTGTCCCCAACTCTGTTCAGAATCCAGGCTCCCCTTCGAGTGCTCAGGTAAAGCTGAAAACATGAAGAGAGGACATGGTGGTTGATCAGTTATTTTTGTTTAGTATGAACAGTTTGCAAAATTGAATAAACACATTTAGTTTCTCCAGTATGTAACTTTGAAGTTGTGCGCCACTGTTACCATTGTCTTTAGACAGACAGGCAAACCTCAGAAAAAAAAGTCTGACATTTTGGTCACGACTATTATTAAGTGTCTAATATTGAAATTTACAGCTAAATATAGAAAAACCTACTGAGACTCTATCATATAGGGAGATGAAAATAAGTGAATATGGGAACACAGCCCGTCTGCAGACAGGCAGAACATGGCATGACAGTGGTAGCTTCATACAGTATGTAGATATGAGAGTGGTATCAATCTTCTCGTCTAACTCTTGGCAAGACAGCGAATATATGTTCTTCCCAAAATATTGAAGTATTCGGTTAAGAAAACTTCACTCAATCAGTATATCAAATGAATCCAGCAAATATTCTGCAGCTATGTGGTCATAAATGTTTTGTGTACAACCATGTATACAAAACAAAAATATCCAAATATGCAGATTCAAATGTAAATTTTTGAACTAGTTCATTATAATATGGTTGTTTAACATTGACAAACTGCATTATGTGGAATAGGATGCACTTATAACACATTGCATTCACTGTTAAGGACAATTCAAGTGTTTTTACACTTATTTTTTACTTTTACTTAGTTATGGACATCATCACTGGATGCAGGTTTACAACTGAGTCCAGAAGGGTAAGCATCCCTAACAGTCTGTTATTTAACAGGTGCTAAGGAGAAAGTCACTGTTTTATCTAATCTACCCATCTAAAAGTGCAATAACTCTTCATTGTAAATGTGCTGAAGATCCTACAGAGCTATGTCCTGGTTCAACATACAACATTTACTGGAGTTGTATGTGCATGCAGATTAACGCATGACTAGACTAGATGTGTCCAACTTTTTTTTTAACTTCCAGATAATTTGGTTCATTGTTGATTTGTTTTGTTCATTGTTTGACTGCAGGGCTGCTCATATCTTTCTGCACTGTGCTGGTTATCATGACTGACAAATATTATGATTTTTTTTGTTGCATTAAGCATTTTAAATGTACATACAATCCATGCACATATATCTGCTCTGTATTTTTGTAACTCTGTCATAACAACCTGCTTGGTTACTCTGCTCAGCTCCACTGCTATGTCTCCTCCTGAGTTTCCTATTCCAATCACTACAGCTGTTTTATTCCTCCACTCTTCAGGAGCCTTGTAGTCCCGACTGTGGAAGTACTTTCCCTTGAAAGTGTCAATACCTGAAAAAAAAAGACACAAACCTGTGACTGCTACACAAAGTGCTTCTTTATTTACTTATTGCTGCAAGAGGACTTTGATCTGTGTTTGAAATATTAACCTAAAATATCATTTAAGTCAAGGCTGATAACACTATTTTCTTTGGGTGGTGCCGCTCTCTGC
Organism: Euthynnus affinis; assembly: GCA_029490765.1. Classification (NCBI taxonomy): domain Eukaryota; kingdom Metazoa; phylum Chordata; class Actinopteri; order Scombriformes; family Scombridae; genus Euthynnus; species Euthynnus affinis. Next base: position 11,158,892 of record CM055848.1, read on the forward strand.
TCATACAGGATTATGTAACCACCTTCTACATAGTTGCCGTTACAGACTTATATATATACAAATAAGTGGTACCTGGGAAGTCATGGAGAGGCATGTTGGGGTGGCAGTGATGTCCAATACAGATCATCACAGCATCAAATATGTGTTTCTCCTTTTTGCCATCCTTGTTTTCTGTCTCAACGTCCCACTGGCCTGAATGAGAAAAATCTGATCTCTGCTTCAACCGCAAGACTTTGGTCTGTGTGATAAAAAGGCATCAGCAGATAACAGTTTGTTGATAACAGAACATAAGCAAACAAAGGTTTCATTAGTAGGTATGTCCTATTGAACTAGGCAACATTTGGCATTTGAGGTAAAAAGTCATGCATCTTTTCAAAGACAGAAATAAAAATAAAGGAAGTGAGTGAAGCATCCTCACATTGAAGCGTATGTGTTTGGTGAGCTGGAAGTGATCAGCATACATCCTAAAGTAGTCCATGATGAGGGAGTTGTGCATGAAGTTGGGGAAGTGTGCAGGGATGGGAAAATCACTGAAACACATCATCTCCTTGGAGGTGTTGATGATGACAGAGTGGTAGATGCTGGCTCTGTCTGGCTCAGGATTCTCCTGCAAACAGCCAGGAAGAGATCAAATATTCATTCTCACTTTTTTACACTATGAGCGAAAGAAAGTCCAACCTGTACATAGTGTGACCCACCTGAAACCTCCACAGACCACCGATGTCATTGCTGCTTTCAAAGCAGACAGGCTCCAGCCCCTCATCCAGGCAGCACTTGATACAGGCCAGACCTGAACTACCTCCTCCAACCACAGCCACACGACGAGTCATACTTCAGCTGCGTGAAGGATGACCCGGGTTAGTATGAACAAGGTCTTATCTCACAACAAGAACAACAACAACATGCATTAATACACAAAACCGCAAGTTGAACAAGTTTTCTCCTTTCATGGACTAAACCGTGTTTATTAGGACACTCAGAGCTGATGTGCAGAGGATGCATACAGTAACAGAACAGACAGAAGCCATATGGTGGATATTTCGCTAAATGTTCGATCTGCTCCACAAAAGTTCAGCATGAGTATATGTGCCTTGCTGTCACATTTTAGAAAAGGCTAACATGAGCTATCCGACCAAACGTCACTTTTGTTTGTTAGTTAGTCATTCTGTAGAGTCGCCGCTGTCACCAATCTTCAGAGCGCAGCATTGATCAGTCAACGCGGACCCTATTTATTTTACAGACCGTTACATATGCATAATATCTCTCTCTATAACATTACTATAAAGTTACAATCGACTGTAAACAAGTTTATACAGCTACATGTTCTTACCTTTTGCAGTTCGAGGAAGAAAACGACTTCTTTGTGCTGCATGTAGCTACTGCACCTCAGCAGTGGGCGGAGTGACATTGAATAAAAGACTGTGCAAATGCATAAAACAGCCTAAACTGACCCCTGATTCGCTGCAGCGTCATGGTTACTTTAGGTTAGTGGAAAAAGCAAACAGACTGCCACTCTGCTTGATAATAACACAATGATCACTAGACTCATAGTTGATATGAATGTTGATTTTTTATCTTCAGTGAATGGAAGTCAGAGAATAATAATAATAATAATAATAATCTTTATTTATATAGCACCTTTTAAAAACAAAGTTTACAAAGTGCTTTGACAGCAACAGCAGAAAAGCAAAACTAAGACATACAACAAAAAACAATCAAAAGGTCAATCAAGAAATTATAAAAGTTTTAAAATACAGATGGCAGTCATAAAAGGTTTAAAACACAGATGATTAAAAGATGATTAAAAGACAACATCACATAAAAGCCAGTCTGTAGAAATGCGTTTTAAGAAGTGATTTAAAAGAAGTTACTGAATCTGCAAGCCTTATCTCCTCAGGCAGGTCGTTCCAAAGTCGAGGGGCTCTGATCGAAAAAGCTCGGTCACCTTTAGATTTGAGCCTCGACTTTGGAACGACCAGAAGGGCCCCACCCGAGGATCTAAGGCTGCGGGCTGGCTGGTACGGGGTCAACATGTCTGTTATATAGCTTGGGGCCAGACCTAGACGTGCTTTAAAAGTGATCAGTAAAATCTTAAAATCAATTCTAAAACGAACAGGGAGCCAATGGAGTGAGGCTAAAATCGGAGTGATGTGCTGCTGTCTGTTAAAACCAGTAAGAGAACACACCCACATTAAAAAAAAAAGTTCAAAGTATAACCCACCAGTTAGCTTTCTTTATTTTGGACCATAGTTCATACATACAATTCAAAAAAGAGCACATAAAACAGGCCTAACATATTGTTAGGCTGAAAGTTACACCGTTCTATACTGTGCTATAGTATGCTACAATTTGCTTTGTGTGTGTGTGTGTGTGTGTGTGTGTGTGTGTGTGTGTGTGCTCTGTATTATTCATCACACAGCCAAATGCAACTTTCACTGCTGGGTGGACAAGGCACACTGAGAGCTGAGAACCATAATGACACCAGTATAAATCATAAACTGTGTAGACTGAGGTTTTGTCATTGTAAGGGTCAATGAGTGGCAGGATTAGTTTAAGGTTTCACGTATTTTGTCTGAAGGACTCAGTTTATAATGTTTGACTGAATAACACATAAAACGTTTACTTTCTAAAACAAAAACCCTGAGAGGTGAAAAGGCTTTAAAGACATTTAACATATACATATTGTTTCTATGCTTTTCATATGGTGACAATCACTCTGATCCAGACTAATACAATTGGAATTGAAAGAGGAGAATCTTTAAAGACTATAAAATACAGCTAAAAATAATAGAGGCAAAGTTCAGAAGTATTGCAAAACACAGACAAGACAAACCCACAAGTTAGATGCAAGCAGCACATGGCTGTGATTTCTTTTCTTTCTTCTTTTTTTTCTGAAAAAGTAAGAAACCATTCTGAGATTTATATTTGACAGCTCCTAGCCACACAGTGGAAAAATATTTATAAATCATTGGACACCAGTTGCTGTATTTCACAACATGTTTTGGCTGAAATACTTTATTGAATGCTGGATCTTTGATTGTTCCAAAATGGCGATGTCACAGAACAAAGATTCAACTTTGTAGGATTCTTTAATATACATTTTTCCCAGCCAAAATGAGAACTGATATTTACCGTACTTTTCTCCTACTTTTACTTCTAGTCAGCACATCTTTAAGGTTTAAAACAATAAGAAACATCCACTGAGCTGGGATGTGTCATCTTCAGTTGTTTACAAATATGCTTTTTGTCAGGAATGGAAAAATAGTCTCCCAGAGACCCTCCCCCCCCCTTGCTTCATCAGTTACTGAGGTCAACAGCCTTAACAGCTTTAAAAAACATCATGTTAGTAGAGTTTTTGTGTAGTGCTAATATCTGTAATAGTAAAAGATCTGCTGCAAGTCCTTTAGGTTTTAATCTTGTTCTTTGACCTTTGTTAGTAAGGACAGATTGTGCCTTTAAAACATTTACCAGAACAGTAATTCATCTAGATACAGCTGTAAGAGTTTTCCTGCTTTGACTTGTTCACGTCTCTTCATCACCTGACACCTGGGCTGCTGATTCTGTGTGTTTCTCTTTCCTCCTCAAACCTTTTTTTTCAATCTTGAATCAGTTGCATCTTCTTTACTTTCTCCTAGTTTCCTTCCAACACCATTACTTCACTTCTGTCTCCTCTCTCCTGATTGCTTCACTCACTCTGGAAATGTGAAAGTCTTTCTTTAAAAAAGTCTGAGTGAGCATGAACTTTAACTTGTATGGTGTTAATTACAGTAATTGTGGACAAACGACACACAGTAGGAATACATCAGCAGTAAAGCTACATTAACAATACTGTAATGTAAAGCAATTGTCAATTTAAAAAAAACTTACTTTGTTGTATTTTTACAGATTATTATTTAATGCCGCACATGTCACATGTTAATGTTGTATCTGATCCTCTGAACTCTGATTCATTTGTCTGCTTCATGAAAGCAGCTCCAGTTTGCGTGCTACAACAGAAAGTGCAGTAGGAAGCCAGTCTGAGCCACTATTAGCTGAAAAGTGATGAACAGTTTGTGTAAAGCTAAACATAAAATAAACCTCAACAAAAAGGCACTTTGGACATTAAGGGGCAGGTGCTCAGGCACCCTCATCCATCCCTTTTGCACATGCCAGATGGTAAGTCATTACTCAAGGGTCATTAATTTCTTACTTTCCACTGAGTCATCAACTCAGGCTTTAATGTTAAGGAGTCAAAAGGTCAGAGGTTTCCTGTTTTGCAACAGGTGATTGAGATAAAATATTTATTTCATAAATCATTTATAAAAATTGCTGTCAAAATCAACGTAAAAAATTAGAGTCCAGCACAATATCCCTCTGCTCTGTAGACCACATGAGAAGTCAACAGATTTTCAGCTGCTGTTTACTGTACAAGAAGCAGCACAGCAGGGCAGCACCTGAGAAACCCACGATGGTTCTCAGCTTTGAAGAGGGTCTGGTCTCTGGTTCTGGTACCACTCTAGTCCTGAAAGGCTGAAACACCCGCTCCCACTGAGTGAGAATGGCCTACCCGGTCCAGTCAGACGGTACTGATATGGAGTGCATGGACCCAGCAAAACCTGAAGTGCCAGTCTAGGGTCCCTCAGCAAGAGCCACAGCACATTTGGTCGAACTCCTACCCGCTCTGCCAAAGAGTCCAGATACGGGATGTAGTCCACCTGGAGGGGGTTACGCTCTGAGCAGGCAAATCTGTGAGCACAGGGAACAAAAAAAAAAACAACAATAACGATAGCAATAATGATAATAATAGCATTCACAGCAAAAGACTAGATTGTTTGTAGTCAGTTTAATATTGAGGTTGCAGATTTTCTATAATTTTGCATGTCAATTATTTGTTACCTCTGATTCATTCTTGCTGTATCTTTCTCAATTTCCTTCCTCATGGTCTCCTCTGAGGGAAGGGTCGTTAAGCCTGCATGGAGAAAAATTAGTCAATTTAAAATACACAAAGAACACCTTGAGAAGACAGATTTTTAACAGAGTTAGTCTTAAGACAGCTACTACTATCATCCCAGCTTCAAGTTTCAGTGTTCATGGTAAGACCACAAATTATAATAGATCCTGTGTATCGATAAATATGTTCACTATAAGTAAGGTATCAGTCAGCACACCTTTGAGCATAAAAGTCATAGTTTCTGTATTATATTTTACCTTTAAAAACCCTTGTAGCCCAGCGAGCCTGCATCTCAGCCAGGGTGTTGATGGCTCCAAATCCGTGGATGAAGCCCACCACTGCCAGCGTAGGCTGGGCCAGTCCAGGAGGGAACACATGCTTGTAGAGATGCAGCCTGTAACCACATTTAGCCTGCAGAGATGAGGGCAGGAAGGGGAAGCTGTAGTTGTACCCTGTGGCAAACACCACTACATCCACCTGTATGACACACAGAGAAAAGTCAGGAACATCTAATTAACTTGTTATTTTTGCATTTTCATAACCAAATAATAATAATAACAACAACAACAACAATAAATACTACTACTACTACTACTACTAATAATAATAATAATAATAAACTAAAAATAATTGAAAACACAATTTCCACATTATGTGATATTGTTGACCCACAGTCTAATGAATGCACAATACACACCTTGTCTATAATGCTCCCATCAACAAAGACCACACTGGAACCACAAAACTCCTTCACATTTGGTTTCACCTGAACACGACCTGAGATGATCCGAGCGGGCAGGTCGTCATTCACAATAGGGATCTGTGCAAAAAAACTGCCAACAGGACAGTAGAGCTCCATGAGTGACCTATATAAAGAGTGCTTCAGAGGCACAAACATACAGTAAAGACTAAATACAGTAGTACACTAGTGCAGGACAGAGTAGAGGTCAGTTAGTTCTCTGTAGTCTCAATTAGATCAGAAAATTAAAGTTGTTTTTTACATCTTGTCTTCTCCCAAATTAATAAAAACACATTAAGTAACTAAGAAGTTCCTGCAAGCATCTCATTTACTACCATTTAAAAAAAAGGTCTTTTGTATTCTTCTTGTTTAGGCATTTAAACCTGCACAATCTGTAGTTTAGTGCCACCACCAGACCAAATGTTTCACTTCTACACAAAATAATAGTGAAGAAATATTGAAGTGTAGTGCATGGCAGTGAGAATTTTAAAATATCGATACATTAAAAAAAATGAAATTGTGAAACTGTGAGCAGACTTTCAGCTGCCATTTATACACAAGAAAAAAAAAAGGACAGAACTACAGGACCCTCAGGAATAGTGTTAAATTATTGGTGTGGCAACACATGTGCATTGCAGCCAGAGGTGCTGTTAGGACTTCCAGATTTATAACAATCACTTAACAGATTCTTTGAAGACACATAAGTGTTAATACGATCTTGTTACCCGTGATTTGGTTTCAGGCCATATAGTCTGTGGTCAAATGCTTGGTTCAGCTTCTTCTCCAACATGCTGTTGATCCATGAAGGGAAGAGCTTATGTATCATTGCATGCGCTCGAGAAGTCCCAACTAGGTCAGCTGGGAGCCCCCCCGGTCCTACACGGCTGACCACCCACCCTCCACTCCTGGCACTGATGTAAACCTGCAGCAGAGGGAGGGTTCAAGATTCATGTTCTCATCTTTTATATTTTCAGCATCACAATGTTTTTAAAAATACAATTTAAAGTGTGATTTATTTGATATGAAAAAAGACAAAAGAACAGAAAATGTTTAGTTGTGCACCTTCTCAGCCACTCGACTGATATCCACAGCAATATCACCTCCAGAGTTCCCAATCCCAATCACCACCACTCTTTTCCCCTGCAGACCCTCAGCGTTGCGGTATTCCCAGCTATGGAAATACCTGCCTTCAAAGCTCTCTATACCTGAAAGGGAATAAGACATTACCTTACACATACACATTACCTTAGTTGTTCCCCAATTAAAGAGGACTGAGAATGTGATGGCTGGAGGTGAACTATTGTGTATCATGATTCCTGGTACCTGGGAAGTCTCTGAGCGGCAAGTGAGGATGGGTAAAGTGTCCGGTGCAAACTAGCACTGCATCAAAAACATGAGTCTCCCTCTGACTGTCTCTCTTCTGTGTCTCCACCTCCCATTGGCCTGTAGCAGCGAAGTCTGAGGTCTGCCTCACACTGACCACGGTAGTCTGAGAAGGATATTGATATTTGGCATGTGAAATCAAAGAAATTTAAACAGCTTCAATGTCATTGAAATCTGAGTTGTATTCACACACAATTGAAAAGCTTGAATAATAAAAGAAAAAAGTTTTGCAAACTGAGAATAACAGAAAATATATATTGTTATTATTGTATTCTTGTCCTTTTGGAATGCACTCAGTTTTCTCCTTTCCACTACATATAGAAAATATACCTGATCATATTTCAGCTTTTACAAATAAACCTGAGGGTTACTAACCTGGAAGTGAATGTGCTGCAGCAGTTTGAAGGCCTGAGCGTAAAGTCGCAGGTAAAGCAGCACCTCAGAGTGGTGCATGTTGTTGGGGAGCTCAGCTGGAGGAGGGAAGTCACTGAACGACATCATCTCCTTGGAGCTGTTGATGACCACCGACTGATAGATGTTGGCTCGTCCAGGCTCTGGCTGCTCCTAAAGTAGGGACGATACGGATAATGACAGACACATATTTTACTTTGTTGCTTTGTTACAGTATCATTATACATTATATCACCATGTCCCAAATGTAAAGTATAAGACTGTTGGTCAGCAACTTGCAAAATCCAAAGTACGATACTTTTAGTAATTCCAAAAGTGTCAAAAAAGTTCCAAAAGTTGAGATGTCTAACTTGATTTCCATACAAGGAAGTTATGCTCTTTTTTTGTGAGAAAGTCTATCATTAAATGTGTATTTTCTGACTAGTTATATGTATTTTATCAGTAGAAAACCCCATGACTGTTGCTTTAAATAAAACATTTTTTTAAACATGCTGTCTCCTGCAGTTTAAGCATGAGAAATGCATAATTCAAAACACCAAAGATAAAAAAAACATTGTTCCTCACTTTAAATCTCCACAGACCACCAATATCATGGCTGCTCTCAAAGCAGGTGGTCTCCAGACCTTCATCCAAACAGGCCTTTATGCTGGTCAGACCAGAAGGCCCTGCACCGATCACTGCCACCCTCTGAACCATGCTGGAGAGGAAGCACTGCTAACAGTGAGGGGAACAGAGATAGTGGCTGGACTGGAAGACTCTGGGTAGAACTGGAGTGGAGAAGAAAGGTGGATGAGGAAGTGTTTTTGCTGTCTTGTGTAAAGCAGTATTATGGTTAGTGTCTGATTGTCTTTCAGTTCATGACAAAGACACCTAAGGTAAAATACAGATAAGTATTTAACAAGATTGACGTTTCATTTTATTTAAAAAAAACTGGCTGTATCACATTTCCTTCAAAATCTCATCAAACCAATCATTTCTATACTCACTTCTGCAGCTGCCCTTTCGTCTATGATGACCAGGTAAAATGTGGAGTGACACTACAGCTGAACAGACCTTATTTTGAGTGATTAAATACAGGTGTAACTAATGATATGAATTGCTTCATTGCAATCACTGTTAACCTGATACCTTCATTAATTAGTTCCACCTGTGCTTTTTCTGCTATGACAGGTCAAAACTTCTGCTGTGTAAAAGGTCTATGAATCTGATTTATTTGGGAACAAAGAAGAAATGTTGTTCTCTGTGGTGCTTTGATGGTAACAGGGCTATCAAGTGTGTGGTTAGCATGATTTATTAAGAAAGCAAAAACAGCTTTTACACAACAAGATGTGTAAGAGTGCAAGGAGTGCTGAAATACATATCATATGGGTAAAAAAAGTTATTTTATATACATAAGGTAAGTGCTTATATATAGTATATACAGCCTGCTAAAATATATATTTAACAACAATGGGTGATATGTATACATATTACTGATCATTTTGTGTTTTAAACTAATATAAATATTTATCATTTATAAGCTTGTTTGGGTACCACTGTGTATATTTTACTTGCAGAACAGTCCAATTTCTGGATTCAAGTGGAAATTACAGTCACTGAACAATAAAAAACAATGGCTAGTTTGTTATTTATTAAACCTTTAAGAGGGTTAAAAAGTACCATGTTTGATGTACATATACAAAAACATTTTCTGTGTGTAAAACAAGTACTAAACATTTAACTTATTCTCAGAGGAAGCACATATTGAAATTGAATACAACATGAAAATAAACTGAGTCTTACATGTGAGAATTATTTATATACTCAAATGCAAATGATCATGTCAGAGAAGCACCCATTAGACTTCCGTGCTATAATTACAGCACTAACACAGAGACACAGTCTTCTCTCATCCACATAATAGCTGCAAGAACATTCATTCGTTCATTTATTAATTAAAAACACTTTTCTTCTTCCACATCCAACCAATATTAAACCAACACAAACACGAGCCTTACCTCTTCTTCACAAGGAAAGAGAAATAATGAACTAAAACACCCTCCACCAGTCTACATACCACTCTTTAAATCGCTTACCTACTCAGTCAGGTTTTAACAGACAGATAGACAGTGGAGGCTGATGATTGATGAACTCTGTCCTCAGAACAAATGAAGATATGGAGAAATAAACTAATCAAAACCTTTCCTGAACAGTCAATCACTGTTCACTGTTGTGAAACTCTGTCCTTATGTAAATATGATTTCTTTGTGTGACATATAACAGATATGCATTTATAGCATGTAATTTCATTTATTCTACTTAGATCTTGCAGCAGATCTTTACTGCTACAGTTTTGAAACGTAATCCTAATGCAGCAAGTTACTAATCCAATCCTGCTTTGAAAATGCTTCCACCATTTTCTTATCGAGCTTTATGAACTCCTGCCAACAGTATCTTATATTTGTATTTAATCTTTGGGTTTTCTTCACTTATTTGGTACAATGATTCATTTCCTCAAAAATAGTTCACCTTAATTGAATTCGATAACTACAGTAAATAGCTTTTAATGTCATCACCCTGATTTTAATATCCAAAAATCACAACGATAATCTTAAAATAATCTTGAAAATGTTAATCTGAAAGATAATTATTGAATTCTTTCAGACAATTGTGGCCTAGTGGAAAGGAAATATATATATGGTGAAGTGGTTCTCGTAAACCTGTGATGAGGTGAAAAGAAATCCAGAAAATGTTGAATTCTTCCTGCTTTTATGTTGACTGTTACACATTTTTACCATTTGATTTCCCAACACTTAATATTAAAGGAAAATGCCAAAAGTTAAACCTTAAAAAACAAACGGAGACAAGTCCTTTTGTTTGGGAATTTTATTTGAGATACTTTTTGCACTATTTGATCACACCAAATATCATTGCTGAATTTTTTTTTCTCAGTGCCACTGTCCTCATCTGCATCTCATCCCCAGCATCTTTAAATGGAGTATGTTTAGGCTGGTTCCAGAGGTCCTCTGCTGACTGTTGGCACTCGGCTAAAACAAGCAAACAATACAAAGGTCAGCTGGACAGACACACAGATATGGCATCTGAAGCATTAGCACAATATGAAATAACCACCACCTTCACTCCCCCTAAACTATAAAATTACAAGGAAGAGCTTAAACCAGAAAAACATGACTACTGGACCTAACTTACAAAATCAATGTAGAAACACAAGCTGTTAATTCAGGATATTGAAGTCACCCAAAGTCACAAACGAGAGATAATACAGTTTTATTACCATTGTGCCTTACCTTTCTCTTCCACTGTATAATGACTTTGCCTCCCTTGTCTCTGTGGACCTGTTCCCTACAGTATGTCCACATCCAGGGGCTGTACCTTGTCTTGCTTCTCATGCTGGAGCTTTTCTGGGCTCTTTTTTGGGGTCTTCACGTCACCCAAACTCAGTCCTGAAGGGAAAAAACACAGATAAATTTGATTTCATTAATTCTGCAGTTTCTAAAACAGCAGTACTAAACGTTTCTATTATCTGTACAGTCACTTTTACTCCTTTTGTTGACCATTCATCACATTACCAACAGAATAATGAAATATATTATACATTTACAGTAGATTTCCATTGATTACCAGTGTATCATGCTTGCTTCTCCTCCTGGGCCTGAGTTTGTTTATTTCAGGTCTCATCTATGGATGACCTCTGGGTGTGTCCCTTATCTCTTTCTCCTGGAGGGGTCCTCTGGGGTCTTCCTTTCATCTTGGGTCCTGCAGTCATCTGAAAGGAGAAAATAACAGAGAAAACAATGAGAGCAAATCTTGTGCAAAATGTCTCTCCTGCCATTTTAGATGTTTCTAAATGAATATTTTATGTTAATGGCCAGAACCTTTAGTGAGTGTAGACTAGAAACTGTGCAGTGCTCCTCCTTGAACTAGTATTCAATAGTGCCTAATATAGTGACCTACTAATGACACTCCACTTTCACACATAAGTATTTGACATTATCAAGGAACATTTTTGGGAGTTAGCTCTATCTTTACTGTATCTAATAATCATTTTTGATAAGCAAATTGGCAGGACATAAATATAAATAAATAAATAAACATTCTGTAGCAATCAAACTCACCATTTCATATTCCAGTTGTGTTGCTGGTCAATTTTTCCTCTCAGTGAGCCAAACAGGTCACATGATGTCCTGAGAAAGTGATGCTCGGACCTGTTCAACGAGCCACTCACCGATTCCACCATCAGCTACTTATGGAGGATTTATCTTACTTACCTTACTTACCATTTGGGCTGTTTTGCCTTTTTCCTCCTCTGGTAGTGAGGAGAGACACTCAAAGGTTGTAATGCCCATAGTACACAGTTACTGTATTTCTACCTTTTTCTCCACTTTGTGGACGCCTGCACTGTTGACTGCATTGTTAGTCTAGAGTGAGAGGGAGCTTCACTGTGAAGACACAACATGTAAGAGGTTCATGCTGCCCCCCCCCCAGATCAGCCCCCCTTCTGACAAGCACCCTGACCGGAGTCACAAGTGCAGCAACGTGATCCACATCAGACCTCCATCAGATCAGATCAAGTTATGTCATATCAGTTCATAAAACATTCTGATTAGATCAGATCTAACAAATCACATCAAATCAATTCAAATCAAGTCAGATCCGATCAAACTAGGTAAAATCACATCAAATAAATTCACATCAAATCAGATTAGATAATATCATCCATAGATCATCACATTAAATTAAATCAAGTCAGATCAGATCAGACAAAATCACATCATATCAATTCAAATAAAATCTGATCCAATCCAACAAATCACTTAAAGTCAATTCAAATAAATCCCAATCAGATCAAATCAGACAAAATCACAACACATAGATTCAAATAAAATCTGATCCGATCTGATCTAATAAATCACTTCAAATCAATTTTGAATGACATAAAATTCAAATTAATTGTCACGAGAGCTCTTCCCTGCAGGGTTACCTTCTGGAGGTCCAGCAGCTCTCTTACCTCTCCTGCTGCCACGCTGCCTGTTGGTCTCCTGGAACAGCCTCCTCACGCATGTCAGCTCAGGACCAGCTGTCATCAGACGAGTGCTGGTGGGGGCCTGAGGACTCGTAGAGGAGGACAAGCTGCAGGATGAGCTGGAAGAGGAGGAGAGAAAGGGAAAGAAAGGTGAACCACTTGGAGACAAATTACTGGATGAGTCAGGGGAAAACCTGGAAGAGGAAAAAGAGGAGGAAGAGGAAGGAGAACCATTTGGATGCCAGCTACTGGATGAGTCAGGGGAAAACCTGGAAGAGGAAAAAGAGGAGGAGGAGGAAGGAGAGCAACTTGGAGACCATCTACTGGATAAGTCAGGGGAAAACCTGGAGGAGGAAAGGGAGGAGGAGGAGGAAGGGGAGCAACTTGGAGACCATCTACTGGATAAGTCAGGGGAAAACCTGGAAGAAGAAGAAGAAGAAGAGGAGGGGGGGGGAGAAGGAGGGGAGCTTGGAGAGGGGCTTGAGAAAGAAATAAAGGGAGAGGAAGAGGAGGAGTTTGAAGGAGAGACAGAAGGTGTCTCAGGGGGAGACTTAGAGCCTGGGGAGGAGCTGCAGGAGGGGGATGGTACTGGTACCCTCCGCAGGATCAGTTTTGGGCTGGTGGGCCGGTTGGGGTTTGGCACGAGGACAGATGTCCAAGTGAAGCACTGATGAATCTGAAAACAGAAAGAAACCTTTAAACTTCTGCTGCAGGTCACATGCTCATCAACCGTTTGAATAATGACTTTCTGGAGTATTTTCAGTCAAATACAGTTAAGTAGCCTATCAAAGGTATCATTTTACTACAGGGGCACTTTAGTTGAAGTTGGTCTAACTGGTGAAATGTGAGAGGAAATATTAACATTGTGTTTTTCTACTACAGGACTTAAGTGTTCTTCCAGACTCTGCCGCACCTGATGATGCCACATTAATAAAGCAGCGATTATTTCATTATTGATAAGAACGATTTTAAGTGTCTCCATACGATGTTTTCGCATTAAATAAATACAATAAATCGTTAAATTGTATATTTTGAAATGTTATTTTTAGGACAATTTATTAATCCAGCTAATTGTCTCTCTACACAGTCTGGATGTTTTATCACAATTTACATTAATATCATATCTCAAATTTATATAGATCGTTATTTTGTATTACTTTAATGATGATATCATTTTTAGGAATAAGAGAACTTGTCTCTTCTGACTTCTCACATGTTTTAAACGGACAATACCAACTTCTGCCCTCTTATAAGCGATTTAAAGACCCTCAATTTAAACGCAACAGGCTGAAGAACTTTTTTATACATCAGTCTAGTTGCGCAACCAATCAATTTGTTGTTAATTGATATCTGAAACCAGAGGGTATGGTTGATATGTATGATTGTTATGACTGTATGATATGTTTTGTATGAAAAGTGTCACATTTGTATGTGTAATCCGTGTGTAAATCTTTTGAACGGGACCGTCTAAGGACACAAAATGAATTTATTCTACTTTGTATTAATCCTTGTTCAAAGATTACTTATTTGTTAGAACCTGGAGTAAGTCTTGTTCAGTCATCTGGGGTATTTACAGAGATGTAAAATGTCAAAAGTCAGGTTTTTTAAAAATGTTTTTAATGTAGACTAAATGTATGTGTGTTTGTGTTTGTGTGTGTGTTTTAACAAACTATATGACAGTTGATGACGTGACGACATGATGACGCTGTGAATTCCGTCTCGATAGAAAAATACATGTTACAACAACATGAGCTCTAAATGAATAAATCTCACATCTCTCATGCTCAAACAGCTCTGGTCCACGTTAGTCGGTCGTCAGTCGATGTCAGGGTGAAAAAAGTCGTCGATGGAAGTCGTATTTTTTAAGAAATCGTCGAGTGAAATGCTGAAAATCACACTGCGTGCTCTCTCTGCTGATACTGAGTTTGTTTGTGTTCAAATGATGATCACGTCTCATGATTCACTTGGCAACAAACATAGCAACCAGTGACTCAACTGCAGGCCGATAAAACATCAAGTAAAAAAAAAAAATCTATCTTCATTTTATTTATTTATTTTCCATTGAGGTTATTTACAGAGTTGTAATAAATCAGGTGGTCTTTAAATTGATAGTCATTCCATAAAACAAAGCGAACAGAAAGAGAGAAATGACAAAATCAAACATATTTACTTCATAGTAACATGGAGAAATCATGTAAATTTAAATGTAAAAGTGTGATTTCATAATTAAAACCAAGAACATGTTGGATTACAGCATAAACAGGATGTGTAAAATAACAACAATAGCAATAATAAACATAAAATACATTTTAAGTTATTTAAAGTTTCATAATTTGTTTATTTCATGTCACCATATTACAATAATTCTTATATTGTATAGAAGTGACTTCAGTCAGTGTCTTCCTCAGTCAGCTTCTGATAAATACTGTATTAAAGTTTTAACAACCACAAATAAATTACCCATGTATGATACACTGTGACTTGGATGTAATAACATGTTGTACAAAAAGAAGTGGGCGTCATATCACTATTTTGATACAATGGTTTGTAAGCAGTGGGTTTTTTCATTGGTGGATGGGCTTCTGGTGGTAGTTTCAGTGACACAAAGAGGCCGCAGATGATTGACACTGTCTGAGGGTTTTGTGGTCTATTGTCCCAGATTCTTCTTCAAAGTTAATCAAATCCACACTCAGGTGCTTGTCTTCTTTTGCAGTTGTTGTGTAAATGTTTGTAGTGTTTCTTGAGCGACAGACATGAAGTTGGTGAGTCAATAGATCATCTGTTTAAGCCAAATCAAAAGCACACTGAGTTTGGACAATGAAAAAAATTGTTCCTTATAAGAAAGATCGATTTCTACAGTCTTGATACAACCGACACACACAGTGACTGTCCTTCACCTCACCGTTAAATTCCTGTCAAGGTGAATTTATATTGTAGCAGAGGATGATCGTCACTGACAGGTTTATTTTACATAAACATTACACAGAAAGTTAAATTTTACAGATTTCGATACATCGATCATTGACACCTTCTGAACCATGATGGAGAGGAAGCAGGAAAACAAACTCAGACTGAGACCAGCAGAAAACAAAATCATCCAACCATTTGTGGTTGAAAATTGTATGTGATTGGTCTCTTTTTGTGTTCTTCAACTCCACTTAGAGGCAGACACCCGTCTTAGGCAGTCTCCTTGCACTTGTTTGGTTTGCACAGAAATTTAAATAAACCAAACTGAATGAGCAAACACACTGCACCAAAATGATTTGATGTGAGGGTATAGCCTCTCAATTTGGCTCTTGCCTGTGTTTGTTTCATTTAGGTTCACACTTTCAGCCCTTGCTTCACCATATTCTTATCCTTATTAAATGGTTGATTACAACACATTTGCCCTCTCCAGGTTTTTGTTATTATTACTTATAATAGGCCCAACCTCAACCTCACAGAAAATGATTTGGAGACCTACCCATTGTCCAGAACTTGCTGTGGTGAACCCTTTTTACTGAACAAATCAGACACTCCCAGATATTGATGGGAGGCTGCTGGTGTGTTTCCATTTCAAACCATCCTGGACCAAAGCTCTTTGAATTTTGCCATGTTTCAGAACAGCCAGTTCCCTGTTGGCTCCAATGGCTTGTTCAATTATCATATTATATCACTTTAATATAAAGTAGTGGTGGTTGTTCAGTCTCTTAAGAGGAATGATGTGTCCATGAATGTTTGACACAAGGTTTGCCTGGAGTCTTATCGTCCTATCTTTTACAGTGACAGAGCAATGTATGTCTTTTATTTAACAAGTGAGAAACCTAAAAAATGACTGCCTCTGTGGTGATAACTTGTTATTGTACAGTAAGGTCATGTTTTTGTTATCTGGTTCCATCTGTGACTGGCTGCTGGGAAACCTCCAACCACATGAGATGTAGTCCATTTATCAATATGACTACTCATAGCACCATGCCAAGAGAAGATTAAAAAAACTCAACTTTCTCTCTTTAAACAGAAGAGGGAGACAATGTGTTGTGTACTGACATTTTATTTCCTTTAGCTTAGATTTCTTTCTATATGTGAACTGTCTCCTTTGTCTGAATTATGTTACTGTTTATTCTTCACATTTTTCCTGCATCAGTAAGCCTCAGTTTTGCTTTTGATGTTATGTGCAGGTTCCTCTTACGTTTTCAACTAACCCACCTGTAGTGGAACTGCATGTACTTGAGTGCAAACTACTTTCATGATTTTATAACCCCACATTATTACATTATACAGCATTGTGTACATCAAAAGAAGGAGGCTCTCTGTCTGTCTACATGTCAAACACCAAAGGAAAACACCTGAAATACAATACATCACTTCTACAAGTCTCAGACCTGTGTAGTCTTTATCTTTCACTGCCTACAAAGGATTTTTGGTCCCATGGTTCAAGCTGGACCCAGATATCATGTTGTGGTTAACTAGTGAACCAGATGTCCTTGAAGAAAATCTTGCACCTGTCCAGAACCTGAGCTGCACAATGCGGCACTGGAACAATCTCATTTTTAGACAGAAGCACAGCCATTATCACAGTTCCTCCAAACGTGAGCAGCCAAGGAGAAAAGAAGACAGACGTTGTGGTATCTGGTTCTGGTACTGCTCTGGTTCTGAAAGGATGTTTCACCCGCTCCCACTGAGTGAGGATAGCCTGGCGGGCGCCAGCCCACTGTCCAGGCCCAGTGAGACGATACTGATATGGAGTGCAGGGACCACAGAGGACCTTTGCCCAGAGCACAGGATCTCTCAATAGCAGTCTCAGGAAGTTTGGTCGAACCCCTACCTGTGATTAAAAGTCTGTCATGATGGTTGTGTATGTTGTGATAGATATGGCAACATACTTTTATATACAACTGAATTGAACTAACCTTGTCAGCCATGAAATCCAGGTAAGGGATGTAATCTACGTGGAGAACAGCCTGTCGTGGGCAGGGATATCTGAGAAAACAAAGGAGAAAACAATACAAATTTTAAGTATAAAGGCTGAAATTCTGCTTTCCACAGAAAATCCCTGAATGGTTTGGCTGCACCATCTAAAGGACATCAGTGTCTAAAGCATGTGTACCTTTCCATGTTTCTTTTCCTCTCAGCTTCAATGACAGCCAGCATTTTCTCCTTAGGTGGAAGACGGTTCAAACCTTCAAGATAATGCAGAACAAACTAACAAGTCTTGCTTCTTAAGCCTGTGTGTGTGTTTGTGTGTATTAAGCTCACAAATGTTTACCTGCAAAGACCTTAACAGCCCATCGTGCCTGCATTTCTACTGTGGTCATGATTGGTCCTGTTGTCTTGAAAAGACCCATGACGGCCAGTGTGGGTTGTTGTAGAGATGGAGGAAACAGTCTCCTGAAATTTGAAAAAACTGTAAGGTGATCCTTAGAATTTATTTTATAATATTACAATATAGGTGATAGTCCTATAATTAATACAGGAATATACAACACTCTGTCCACCATGTACTTACTTGTACAATGTCAGCTCTCCATGAGGCCCCTCAGACAGAGCTGGAGGCAGGAATGGGAAGTTTCCATTATAACCTGTACAGAAGACCAAAACATCAATGTTCTCCTCCACGGTACCATCTTCAAATACAACTCCAGAGCCACTGAACCTTTTCATATTAGATTTCATGACTAACGCCCCCTGAAGGATTCGGCCAGGAAGGTCATCGTTAATCAAAAGGTTTTTCTCCAAAAGTCTGGGAAAGAGAGGAAATGATGAATAAAGTTAATAACATACATCTTGCTAAAAACATTATATCAAGTTCAGAATGACACCTTTGTATCTAAATGTCTGCACAGCTGACACCTTGCTGGATGGAAGTCATTGATGAAATTTGCAGATTTTGAGCATGACATAAATAGTTGGGAGTAAGTAACTGGAGTAACTAAAAGTAACGTAAACAGTAACGTTATGGAGGTATATTCAAGTATACAGTAATTCTGCCCTTACAAATCCATACCTGCTTGCTCTCAAATGTGTACTTGCAGACTGTGTAGCAATCTGAATTTGTTTTGTGCTCACTCAAATCTTTTGTCATCACTGTACTTCCATTTAAAATAAACTTCCATCTGTAAAATAAAGGGCATTCCCATCAGAAAACCCTAAACTTAATAGTTCTTTTGACAGCAGACTGACAAAGAGCTCATTTTAAACAGTTTTCTAGTCCCG
Organism: Euthynnus affinis; assembly: GCA_029490765.1. Taxonomy (NCBI): domain Eukaryota; kingdom Metazoa; phylum Chordata; class Actinopteri; order Scombriformes; family Scombridae; genus Euthynnus; species Euthynnus affinis. Next base: position 11,177,570 of record CM055848.1, read on the forward strand.
TTTACGGCTTGCTTGCATCATTTTAACCATGCTAGCGACACGGCTCGAGGGATGGCAATGCCGGTTGGTCTGTCATTTGGTCAGTCCACCACTTTGATCAAGACTGAGATCTCAACAACTATTGGATGGATTGTGGTAAAATTTGGTACAGATGTCCCCCTCAGAATGAACTAAAATCACATTGTTTACCCCCCTGAGTTTTCAACCAGCGCCCTCATCCAGTACTTTGGTTTATGATCAAATACCTATAAAAATTAATGACATTCTCACTAGCATAAATACTTGTGTTGTTGCTGTTGTGTACCTAGTGAATGTACCCATCAATAAACTTTAAAAAGGGTGCTGGGATCATGAGGTGGAGAGGAACAGACTCAGAGAAGTCATCCAGGGGGAAATGGGTCACCTGTGTCTTGGCTTCAGGGCGTAAAGTCTATGGTCGTATTTGTGGTTCAGCGCTCTCTCTGCTGCCCAGTTGACTAGAGTCTTGGGGAGAAGCAACCTCAGGATGTTGTTCAGCCTGGTGATATTTATCATATCCAGGGGAAGACCATTGCTGGACATCCTGCCAATCACCCAAGCCCCCTGCCGTGTGCTGAGAAATGTCTGTCAGGGAGACACAGAAAGAAGTGTAACATTCTCATGAACATACAGAAAAAAACTGACACATTATAACTGTTTCTGTATAATTAAAGTAAGTAGTAGTAATAGTAAAATAAAAATCTTGCATAAGAATGAAATGAAAAATTAATGGACTGTGTGAAAGCACATTTATCATCTGTCTCAATTAAGTCCCTTAGTTACTGCTGTTCTATGTCTGTCTCACCTTCTCTGCAGATCTACTAATCTCTACAGCAATATCTCCTCCAGAGTTGCCAATACCAACCACCACCACCCTCTTTCCTCTGCAGGCATCTGCGTCTTTATAGTCCCAGCTGTGAAAACACTTTCCAGGAAATGTCTCATGTCCTAGAGAGATGTAGATAGTGCAAAGAAAACAGATAGTTTCCTGCAAGAATGTGCCAATGTAGAGTAAATCAACCCACTAAAATCAAATTCTGTCAGACCTCAATGATAGTAATATCGTAAACGCTAGAAAAGTAATGTCTCACCTGGAAAGTCTGACAGAGGTAGGACAGGATGAGTGTAGTGGCCTGAACACACTAGAACTCCATCAAAGATGTGCCTCTCTTCCTCACCGTCCCTGTTAATGGTCACTACATCCCACTGACCAGACACAGAGAAATCTGGTCTTTGTGTAACACTCTTCACTGTAGTCTGAACACACACACACACACACACACACACACACACACACACACACACACACAAACACACATCCATTAAGAACTTTACCTTATAGCATGCTAGAGAAACATGTGAAAAGACAGTGACACTTCTGGCATGGTGAAAAAGGAATAACCTTGAAATTAATGTATTTGAGCAAGTCAAAATGTGCAGCATAGAGCCTGAAGTACTGCAGGAGCTGAGAGTTGTGCATGTAGTTTGGGAAGTCAGCGGGCATTGGAAAATCGCTGAAACACATCATCTCTTTGGAGGTGTTGACCACCAAAGAGCGGTAGATGGTGGACCGCTCTGGCTCAGGAGACTCCTGTGGAAACAACAGATATTGAGACATAGAGCTGATTAAGAAAATGGACATTTTAAACAAATATGAAACTGACAACAAGAATAATATGTGTATTCTCTTTAAAACTGCACCTTAAATCTCCACAGGCCGCCAATGTCATCAGTGCTTTCAAAGCAGACAGGTTCCAGGCCCTCATCGACACAGATTTTGATACAGACCAGACCAGAACTGCCCGCTCCAATCACAGCCACACGTTGAACCATTACTGAGCACCTGTATAGGGGGGAACAAAAAGTATCAGCAATGTGTTGTGTCTGAAAACAAGAGCTGAAAGCCATGCTAGCAGTCCTGTGAAGCTTTTCTGAAGTAGTAGTGCTAAAGTGAGCTAAATACATTAGCATGCAAACAACTAAATATGTAGTGCCTCTGAAGTTGATGGGAATGTCACTAGTTTTGCTAAAGCTAAGCTAACTTTTCTGTTTTTATAACTTGTTAAGAAGTTAAAATGAAGCACTGTCAGTTATCTCTTAAAACGCATAGGAATATTGGGGAACTAAATTAGTTAACAAGCACAGAATGTGTGTCCCTGCACGTCAAATCTGAAATATGTTTCCACAGCTCTCACCTTCTTCTTCGTCCTGTAAGCTGATCCTGACGTCCTGTCCAGCTGTGATCAGATGTTAAACAGCTTGCAAATTCACATGAGCTGAGCTGTTGCTTATCAACTAATAAGTTAAACAGTACTGCAGGGGAGGGACTTTAACCCTGTTTGGTGGAGTGGAAGAGTCTCCAAATATCCTGCAGCCGAATGCTGTGTTTGCTAAACAAGTGACAGCAGGGGAAAGTTAAAGCAGAAGAGGAAGGTTCTGTTTTCTAACTTAACTGGATAAAAAAGGCCACCTAGTGTCCAAAAGGACTTATATCATGACATGTTTCTACAGACGATTCAATTAAATGTTTATACATATAAACTTGGCTTGTCCCATCCCTTTGTTTCCTCTGTCTTTTTTCACTGACCAAGTGTTAAGATGGAAAATGAGCAGTGTTGAGTTTCTCTGTTCCATTTAGTAGAAAGTAGCAACAAATGTGATCAATGTCTGCATGGTCCAACTTAGACAAAAGAAACTTAATGATAACTGCCATTAACTCTGACTGCACAGAATGAGGACTGTGTATTTTGTCCCCCATCACTACCCTTGGAGTTGCATTAGGCCCATAAGGAGAGAGGAAATTAATGCAGTGAGCAATAAATCACTGCACAGTGTGCATACTGTATGAATATATATTGTTTCAAAACAGACTTCAAAAAATTGACCACACACTATGGTTGTTGTGTTTATAATCAGCAAGAGTTGTTTGGTGAAAGCACAGCAGAGACTAGGTGCTGGTCACAGTAAAATAATTTAAAGAGATGACACACTATGCCAGCCATAAGAAACACAGAGTGCAGTCAACACGTAGGTTATATAATAATAAAATCATTTGTATGCGTTCATCTCCTATTTAATACAATTTATATAAAACATGATTATTGAATTTGGTGAACAGCACGTTACCTGCTAAACTTAGAACATTAACAATAGTGGTCATCACTGTAGTTTAATGCAAGTATATTACTGTAAAACTGGTTACAGTGACAGTTATGGTCACCTGCAGGTAACAATGTTACCGACTGCATTAAAAGTGCATGGCACAATTATTGATTATTGTGAAAAAGTGTCCACATGGTAAGTTGCGTGTCGGTTCGTCTTGTACAACATCAGGAAGATCAGACCTGTCTACCTGTCTGAGCATGCAGCACGACTCCTGCTACAGGCTCTAGTAATATCACGCATTGATGACTGCAACTACTTACTAGCTGGCCTCCGCAAACGTACGGTCAAACTTCTGCAGATGATCCACAAGGCGGCGGCATGTCCAGACCAGCACAACAAACCAAACATATCCTTCCACTAGCTCACTGTTGCTGCTCGTATCAAATTCAAAACCCTGATACTCGCAAAACAGGAACTAAAACAGCTCCCGCCAACCTGAACTCCCTCATTCAAGGTCTTCACTCCCTACAGCTCACTCTGCTCTGCTAGTGAAATGCGCCTGGTACTACCACCACAACAAGGCCTGGAGTCACTGGCCAGACTCTTTTCTTCTGTAGTTCCAAGTTACCAAACTCTGTTTGATTCAAAGACTCCCTCTCAATCTTTAAGAAAAGACTAAAGATCCATCTCTTTTGTGAATACCTCTGCACTTGATGGACTGAAGGAAAAAAAAAATCTACTTATGTAATAAAATCTATGCATCCTATGCATGGTGGCTGGTTTCATTTCAAAATAGTGCTGATTATATATTAAGGTCTGCATGCTTTAGTCCATAGTTTTCTATTATTTGACTTGCAGGTTCCTGCTCAGCAACCCATAATCACAGCTTCTGTCATAAAACGTCTGTCCGTCTGTTAAGAAAGAGGACCAAAGGTGATCTTGCTGTGAGAGCACTCAAACTCTTCTGGATGAAATTTGCTCAGCCAAGTATCATAATGCTTTTTTGGCGTCTAGGCTTATAACCTGCTTGATATTTTTGCACTTTGCGTTGTATGGGTTTGCTTCTCTCTATTGCAACTGTGCAAATGCAACATAAATGTGTTCAATTTGTGTGTTACTTCAATCACATTTGAACTGGTAATATTAAAATAAAATAGAAAGTTAAAAAAAGACCAATCTTTTTAAATATGTTGAATGTGTTTTAATTCTAATTCATATTACAGGTCAATGATACGTCAATGTGTGTGTCTGGAAAGAGGAGAGATAATCATCTGAGCACTGACTTCTAGACAGTGACTGACATGCTTTTTCAACACAGAGAAGAGACAATTAAACATATTGTTTAGATTGTTTTATTGAGTTTGATTTGTTATGACATTGAATATTGTATAAACATTGAATAACACTTTTTTAGACTATATTGATAAAATACTATGTGTATATATGTGTATATACGTGTATATACATATATACACATACATATATATAACCTCAAACTCCCAGGCCTCTGGTAAAGGATCTGAGTTTGAAGAAGACACCCCCATGGGAGTTGGGTGAGAGGGGGATTTTTAAAAATATATGTATATGTAGTGTGTGTGTGTGTGCAGCAAATTTAAAGTACCTTTAATGTTACTTTTCAAAAATGTAGCTAATATGGCAACAAGTAGTTGAATATTATTTTTTCATCAGTAAGGTCCATTAGGACAATAATATTTTTCAGTGGTATTGATTTATTTGAGGAGTGACTTTATGTGACACTGTAACCAAACTGTAAGTGAAGCTACAGTCTACATCAAACTCCACCTGGATAAATAATTGACTGTGTGCCCAGTTTAATTTGGACATACATCACAGATGGTTGAATATGCAGGCCATGTGAAAGTGTGTAGCTGCACTTTTACCAAAGGTTGTTTAAAAAAACTATTGCCACATAGACAGGGGTGCATTTAGTGATGACAGGACCTTGGAGACTCCTTTGCACTTTCCTCACAAGTTTAATCACAAGGGGACTCACAAAGAAGAGGACATTAGGGAAGGACAAAGTGCTAATGTGGAACAGGTTGGACAATTGGCAAAAATTTTAAAACTAATTTTCACTCAGTTATGTATAAGTGAAATCTTTAGAAGGTTCATCGAAAATAACTTTCATTTAATGCATAGTCACTTGAGCAGTATGCCTAATATTCAATTATGATTTCAATAAGGCTGGAGACAAGATGACACTCAGATGAGACATTTAATGTACAGTCTATATTGTTGTATTCATGCAAGAAAAACACATTCACATTCACTGTTACTGAAAGTTAAATATGACCTATATAGGAATAGTTAGCTTAGTTATTCTTGACCTTTAACAATTCAGTAAATCTTAACAGACAACAAAGAGATTACAAAGCAAAGACAGTTTTCAACTAATTTGCAAAAGGTATTTACATCCATCGCCAACATTTAGCGCCAACTTTGGAAGTAGTGGGACTTTCATATAGTGCAGTTGAAAGTACTGTAAGGGTGTGGTGGTCAGGAAGGTTGATGTGTGGGCCCAGGTGTGCTTCCTGTCTTATAACTGAAGTATAGTATATTGTAGAAAAAAGGAAACGTCTGACAGTTATTAGCAGTAAACATTCTACAACTACCGTCAAAGTGAACAGTTTGTTTGACATGTTGATAAGGTATGTAAACCTGGATGTGTTACAAGACAAGGCTCTGCATTTAAATAGACTAACTAGATAAATACAGTGATATCTTCAGCATTAATCAGCAGCTCAGACAGAGACGTCTATAATAATCATTCCAACAATCACAAGCCAAACAGCAGTATACTGAACTAGAGGATCTAGAAACAGTGAATTTGGTATTTAGTTTGTGTGTTTGAGAAATCTCTTCGCATCATTTAACTGATGCGGCATGTTCAGACTGTTTGTGGGCGGAGGTTGGACAGGAGGGTGGGGATGGTAGTTGGGTTGCGTGCATGGATGTAGTAGACGGCAGCTCCTCCAGCCATGACAGTCAGGCTCAGCTTGAGCAGGCGGCCTGTGATGGAGGCCTCTTCTTCCTCCACCTGGAAGAGACAGGAGGGAAAAGATTACATTTGGCTAAATGGTCAGACACTCATACTTATACAGTTCAGATAATGTAGAACTATTCAGTATGTATATTTAGCATCACATGTAAAGATAATGTACAACATTCATTTCAGACCTTTCTGGTTTTTAGGGGCTGGAACATGCGATCAAACTGGGTGAAGATTGCTTTGCGGGCACCCTCCCATTTCCCTGGTCCCATCAAGCGGTACTGGTAGGCTGTGACAGGTCCCCACAGCACCTTCTTATACAGTGGGTAGTCTGTGAAGAAGAGCCAGGGGAGACTTGGCCGCACTCCAACCTCTCCAGCTATGTTGTCCATGTAGGAAACAAAGTCCACCTGCAGCGGTGTCAACTTTGACACAATGTAGCTGTAGGGAGGACATCAGAAATGAATGTAGGTTTACACTTGGCCAATAGAGTATTCTTAATTTGTATCCTCTTCATGATTGAAATAATTTAATTTGGAGAGTTTAGATTGCTGTCAGAATGTTAAAAGTAGCCAGAGGAATGAGAGAAGATATGTGAGCATTAATTTACTCTGAAAGGACCTAATAGGAAAAGGGACAATGCTGGTTGCAATAAATAATCAGGAACAGAAATATTGAGGGCTTTACCTTTTCTCAATGTCCTTGGTGTCATTATCAACAGCCTTTATCATGGCCTGATTTGAGGGCAGCTTTTTATGTCCTAAAGGACAAAAGACAGAAAGCTGAGGTAAATACTGTAGACTGACATGTGCCTGGAAAGTATCAAGACTAGTGGCAGGTGAGAATCTTTTTTGGATATGAGCTGAGCTATGCCACTATGATGTGATGACCATTCAACCTTTTTGTGTGTGAGTATTGCTAAGGAACCACAGTGACATGCTGACATGAAACAGACATGTGACCTCACCTTTGAAGACACGTGTGACCCAGCGGGCCTGCATTTCAGCCTGAGGCATAATGGCTCCAAGGGCGTGGATGAAACCCACCACAGCCAGAGTGGGATGCTCCATGTTGGGGGGAAAGACATGCTTGTACAGACCCACACGGTGCCCTGACTTGTACATAGAGTTGCTTGGCAGGTAAGGGAAATCATAGTTATAACCTGTGGCGAACACAATCGTATCCACCTGTAGCAAAGAAGAGATAAGTTAGAGATTTCAGATTTAGCTTGAAGTATAAGAAGACTCTTGAGGGTATCCTCATAGTTCTCTGACCTTTTCCACAACGCTGTTATCATCAAACACCACAGTGGAGCCACGGATCTCCTTGACATTTGGTTTGATGACGACCGACCCAGCCAGAATCTTTAAAGGCAGGTCGTCGTTGATCACTGGGATCTGACTGAAGAGCCTGTAGAGGTGAGGGGCAGAGGAGGAGGGGAAAGTGGATGACAAGAATTTGAGATACTATAATACTATAATATTCTGTATGATCCTGAAGGGATTAGTATAAACCATCATGTTTGTATTAAAAGCATGAAGAAATAGAAATGCCTTACCTGTGTTTGGGTTTGAGGGCATACATGGTATGATCATACATGGCATTGAGTTTTTTCTCGCCAATCCAGTTGAGGACTTTCATTGGCAACAACTGGAACAAGATGTGGACAAAACGTGTGTTGTACTTCATGTCCACTGGCAGGCCGTTGTCAGACACCTGACGGATGACCCAGGCACCACGACGAGTGCTCAGATACATCTGCAGAGCCCAGAGAAGAGCGTAGACAAGGAGAGAGAAAGGCACAAAAACAACATTAATAAATGATCCTAAAGATGTCTTCTGATGTCTTAAAAGTCCAACTGAAATCACATTTTAAATGTATTCTTAATAGTAGAAATAATGCAAAACTAGAGGGCACAATCATGAAATTTCAAATATAAATTTCTCCCTCTTCATTTCAGATTTTTTCTCAAACACAGACAGAACAGAACACAGGACAAATTATTTACAGAATATATATATATATGATATTCAGTTGATAAAGACAATGAGCACAAAGAATTTCCCAACCTCATCTGCAACTCTGCTGCCCTCCACAGCAATGTCACCTCCTGAGTTACCGATGCCGATGACCACCACTCTCTTCCCGTACATGTCTTCAGGCCCCTTGTAGTCCCAGCTGTGGAAGTATTTTCCCTCAAATGTCTCAATTCCTGCAACACAGAAGAATATATTGTGTTTTTCTGTTGTGATGTGTACAGATGTTGGAATCAAGCGCAAAAAGTGAAGAACATCCTGATCCTACAAAACTGTTGAAGCTTTTGTTTCAACGCTGAATGCCTCATTTTAATGAAAGCATGGTAATAACATCAAGTACAATATATGTTAGATGTGTCTTTACCTGGAAAGTCTTTGAGTGGCATGTTAGGGTAGGTGTAGTGACCAGAGCAGCAGATCACTGCATCAAAGACGTGATTGTCCACCTGTCCATCTCTGTTCTCAGTCACCACTTCCCATTGACCAGTGCGAGAGAAATCTGGTCTCTGTCTGACACTCTTCACTAAGGTCTGAAATATTAACATGCAGGAAAATAATTTGTAGATGTCTTTCAAACAGTAGCAAAAATATCTGACAAACCACATCGCCTTCCTTGTTCTTTGTAAATCTTGTTACCTGGAAGCGAATGTGTTCCAGCAGTTTGAAGTGTTCTGCATACATTCTGAAGTAGTTTAGGATCTTGGAGTGGTGCATGTAGTTGGGGTAATCAGCAGGAATGGGGAAGTCACTGTAGCACATCATCTCCTTGGAGATGTTGATGGTGAGGGAACGGTAGATACTGGCTCTTTCGGGCTCTGACACTTCCTGTAGAAACGTGATTTCAAAGGACAGATGTTAAGGAATTATAGTAAGACTGACAGCAGCTTAGTTCAATTCATCTGATGTTATAAGCAAATTTAAGCCTAAAAAGGGAAAAAAATATTGTCAGCAGTTTATCGAGAGCAAAGTCTTGCCTTGAACTTCCACAGTCCGCCCATGTCATCACTGCTCTCAAAGCAGGTTGGCTCCATGCCCTCATCCAGACAAGCCTTAATGCTGGTCAGACCAGAGGGGCCTGCCCCGATCACTGCTACTTTGCGCACCATGATGGAGCTGCAACAGGAAAAAAGGGGAAAGAAGAGGGAGGAAAAAGGTGTATATAGATATAGATGTTTTAGAGAAATATTACACTGCCATGATGTTTAGTAATACAGACGATCAATTTAATCAGAAACAAGAATGTAACTACAAGTTTGTGACTTTAAAGAACAAGAAAGATCAGACAGTTGCTTTAAAGATATTTCTGATTGCATATAGTATTGATGTGGAGAATATACAACCCTTTGATGTCTTAATGCTGAAAATGTTAATTGTAAGAAGTTGGCCAAGCAGAGAACTGAAAACAGTAAAAACAGAGTGTTCTGCTCCAATGCTGTCTCTTTCCATTCTGGCCCCTGAGGGTCACCTAAACAGATCAGCCTACAATATGAAAATTAGTTTAGTCTGGCTATGCATTCACCTGTGTTATCTAGGAAAGCCCTCTCCGTCCTTGGTAAACACGGCAATGCTGATTTATCCTTTATCATAGATGTCTGCCTTCCCCAAAACACCACAGACAAATGCATATCCAAGGACAGGCAGTGTCTCTCTCTGCAAGACTTGATGTTGCTTACTAGGCTAAGTCTTGACCAAATCTAACCCAAACTCCCCTAAAAATGGAAAATTCCATAACAAGTATAAAGCAATTAATTATCTAGCCCTTGTTTGTTTCTGAACCTTTATGTCCTTCACATATTGACTCTTAATCTGTCATAAAACATTCAGTTCTTAGAAGTAGGATGAAGAGCAAAAGCTAAAATTTTGTTTTTTTTTCCTTTTAGAAAATTTATTTATTTTGTAAATTTGTCTTCAGTCATAGTCATAGTGTTGCAGTTTAATATGTACATCATTATGTAGGCCACATAATGCATCTCACTAAAATATTACCAACTATCTGTACAGTTGCACTAAAACTACCATCTCTCTGCAGCAGAATAAACCAGAACTACAAGAATATGAGCTTTCCTCCTTACCTTGATTCTTGAGTGTTGGCTTTGAGTGCCTTTGAGTCAAGTGGGACGAGCACTATCAAAGAACAGACATTTATACTTGGTGGTCTCATGTTTTTTTTCCCATCCTGCCCAAAAAAGGCAACTATCAAGGTTAATTGTGTTGACACAAATCCAACAGGTTTAACTTTGACTAAAGTTCAATTTGTGTCAAGAGTGCTGATGAGTAACTGAGTAACAATGATTGTACACGTCATTCTATCTATCTATCTATCTACCTGTCATATATGACATGCAACAATTTGTTTTGTTCCCCATTTAATTAAAAATAATAATTACAATCAAATCATTCATGAATAACTGCTATAACACTCAAATTCATAGAAACATAACACAGTGTAATCACATGACCATACAGGCATATGTAGATACATTAAGATACATAAGAATAAGGTCTATACAGTAAAACACACAATATCATTTATAGTGTATAAGCAGGCAAAACTGAGTGCAGTGAACATTATTGGAACTGTGCAACCAAGACATTTCATAACTTTGGAGCTTGATGTGACATTTTCCCTAATACTAAGTAACTCAATAACCAAATAAAATGCATCTCCCTTGATACTGGTGTTTTTTTTTTTTTTTTTTTTTTTTTTTAATTTTCTTTAGCTTAAGATTAAGAGGTGACATGTGGAATGTGCAACATCTACTCATAATACACATAAATATATTGTGCCTGTAGTCATTGTGATAAACATGTTTTTCTGAAGTTTAGGCTTCTTCTCATTACCAACATAAAAAACAACACATAAAATAACCATAAAAATCATTTTGTTGCAAAGTTCACTATCCAGCATATTTAGATTTATCACAGAAGCATCATGGAATAAAAACCACCTCTCACTGGTCATCCTATCGCCCGCACAGGGAAGCTCATTGGTCAATTATTGCAGAATGAGGACACAGCATGTTACAGGTCAATGAAACAGTCTACAATTGGGGCACCAGTGCAGGGAACAGTCTGTTAAATTATGTTGATACAAACCCGATGCCTGGATCTGGTTTGAACAAGCCACATCAAATGACTCACAGTCAAAAATCTTTCAGAAAGTAAAGTACAATATTAGTAAAAACTACACAGACATGAGAACTAAACATTCTTTCTGTCAAAAGATTGTAATAAGTTGAAATACATTCACACAGAAATCACACAAAAATATATAAACTCCTGATTAATATACAAATCAAAGTTGACCAGTAAACAGAGATAAGAGTGCACCTGCAGATGAACAAGTTCTGGTTTCTGGCAGTTCTAATATAAATGTGTGAAGTAAGCAAGAAATGTTGTGCAACTTATTACACAACAGAAGGTGCAAATGATCTGCTCCGTCCAGTGGTCAGGTCAGGTCAGGTCTCACACTCACACACCCTCTCTCTCTCTCACACGCACACACACGTGCACGCGCACACGCACACACACATACACACACAGAGAGATGTGCCTGGAGTCACTGAGTGATCAGCAGCAGGCTGAGGGATCAGCAGCAGTAAAACATGCACAACACTTCCTTTACTTTAAATCTTTTTAGCCCCAATCCAACATAAAGTTTTGGATTATTCTCAACAGTTATATGTTATGATACTTGACTGACCATAAAACTCAGATTTAAGATGTTGCCCTTTAGCTTGAACGTTAATTTTGATTCACTTGCTAATTCACTGAAAATAAAAAGCCTGATGATGTGTAGAGTGACATGACGTGTACAGGCTATTATACTGATTTTTGGTTAGTTTAAAATAAGTGAAATGATTTTTTGACATATACCTCCCAAAAAGTCACATCCTTTTAAGATTTGGTTGTCTGACTTTGTTTTAAAATGATTTTCTGGTTATTAAAATCAATATCAGATCAGTGTTTTAACTACAGTCAAGGGCACAAAACAGTTAACAGCAATTTTTCACTTTCGTACGGGTCGACACCCTCTGTGACCTCGTTAACGTCAGACACACATCTGTGTTACCTCATCTTGACCGCTGGTGTCACTTGGAAGTTTTAACATTAGACTGGCATTCAGTCAGTGGGTCTATCAGTGGATTAATCATCAAACATGCTGCTTCTGGGAAATAGTGCATGCACCTAAAGACAGGCACACACACACACACACACACACACACACACACACACACACATATTTAGTCAGTATGTTAGTAAGGTCAACATGCGGGAGGGAATAAAGTTTTCAGTACCTTCTAATCCTGGTCATTGATCCATGAACCCTGGCACTGTACCAGGCTGTTAACATGCCCTTACTAACCCAAATAAAAACTGCATGCTACCAAGACTTTGAAGGGAATGACGTGCGTAGTTTCACATTCTGGTATTATTACGTCAAAATATCTACTAATGAATAATCTATTCTGGTCTGTGAGGCTAAAATTATTGCAGGGCTTGCAAACATGGCTGGAGCAGAATAAGGAAAGAAAAATACAATGCCAGTGTCTTGAGGAATGGTTTCACAGTGCAAAATGTTAGCAAGTTGCCACTTTTATGAACAAAACATCAGATGACGGAAACCCATCAACTAAACGGAAAGTATTTTAGAGTTCCCCCTAAACACTGATATGTTTTAATCACCCATAATGGATCAGTTGGGTACAGTCTGTGATTGCTACCGCTCACAAATCATAGCTGTTGACCTTATTATCGTCTCTTCTTATCAATATGTAACTTCACCATAAACCAAGCTAGACTGTGGTTATTTTTCTTCAATTTGGCACGTTTTCTTTAGTGAATGGATGGCTCACTACTTAACAATGAAGATGTAAAGATAGAATATGTTTCACCCCACTGCTCTGACTCAAGTCCATTCAATATGAAGCTTTCTTTCCTCGTATTACAAATGTAGAAGTATGTCAGTACTTCACTGAGACTTCAGCCTTGTTACATCATTTGTATCAATGCCTAGAGAAGAGGACTCCCACACACTGATTATTGCAATAAACTGTTAAAAATTATGACACTTCTGTTTTTAGACCCTCATCAGACGTTTTTCCTTTATAAGGAGAAACATTTTTAATAAATAAAAGTAGTCATTTGGTGTTGAAATACTACAACTTAAATGTATATACAGCACATGTCTGATATAACGACAATACCCTCCATGATAAGAAATTCTGAGTGATTTATGTTTATGTGAACGACAGGATAATGATGAGTTTAAGTATATGTAATCCATCAGAGTTGATTAGTAAATCAGTGGTAGGTGATCTGATGTGGTTAATTATTAATGAAACTGTGATACTGTCAAATAAATGAGAATGACACAGAGAAATAAACTGGCGAAATTAATGTTTATGAGTGGTGAGTCCCCTTGAAACAACGTAGTGTCTTATCCTATCATATGTCGTCGTGAGGAAGAGGGAAGTAAAAGCTGAGTGTGCTCTTTGAAACAAGAGAGGAGCTTTGAGGGCTGGAGGAGAATAGCAGTATAAACGTATAAACCGGTATAAACCAGTATAAACTGCTGGGCGAGCAAGTCAACAGGCTAATATCAAGCTCAGTTCCTCGACATTGTGCTAAAGAAATACGACAACTGAAGACAAGTGGGGAAACTGCTCCCATGAACCCTGAATCAGACATCCGAACTGTGCACAGTTGGTCAATTGCAGTTTTTACTCGATACTGTTAGTGTCAAAGTACAGTATCATAGCCGGGGAACCAGATGAGTCTGCCGAGCTCATGCTTTACTTCTGGCTGCCCTCCCGTTCAGAACGATTTCCACCTGGCCTGGAACTGTCCGTTTCACAACCATTGATCTAATACGTGGTGGGTTTGATAATGATGACTGACAATCCGCAGGTCTGGAGGTTGTCTGCCGTTTGAGTTTGACTGTTGTCAATAAAGTTGACCGAACGCAACAGACCAGATTCACAAAAATCAGATCAAACTGTCAAGCTAGGCAGTGCTGATAAAATATGAATCAAGATTCTGTTATTGCGTTGCCTATTTCCTACCTCAAGTGTTTTCACAAACATATTTTAATGTTCTGTTTAGCAGTAATTTACTCTGATTGCTTGTAGGTGTGGTCCCCATTTGAAAAGTCAAGTGTCACACATTTCATTGCTCTGGTTGGTTCTAGGCCTTTTCTACTGCATGCAGAGGAATTTTGGTTTGCCTGTTGATGTCGCCCCTTAGAAATCCTGATATGCATTTGCAAATTAGTGCGAATTAGTCTTGCGATGTCAGTCTAGTTTGCCTCTACATTCATTAAGTGTATAACCTATTATAATGGCTGTTATACTTTCCCCAATGAAAAGCGTTCACAGTAATTATTCTTTGTTTAACCTCTCCTATGTGCTGTAAAATTACAGGGGGTGTCTAATCAGATCCACAAGTGGAGAGCTCATGGACTCTACTCAATTAAATTTACTTACATGTACTCAATTGTCTTATTGTTTCCTGTGTTTGTGTTTATATGCTGCTTTGCTACAAAAAGAATCCCAATAATTATCTGAACTGAACTTAACATTCCCTTGTGTACTTGTAGTTTAAATAACATACACTGTCTAGAACAACTGTTCATACACTTCATATTGTCCATGATTCAGAGCAGTAAGGGTGAAGGTGAGGTGGTAAAGGTGAGTGAGGTGGCTTCAGGAGGCAAACTGATCGGATTTGTTCCTTATATTCTGATTAAAATCTATTGGAGGTTATTGTTCTGGAGTAATAAAACAGCAGAAGAAAACTGTGTGATAGGATGTTCTTCTCTAGTCAAAGGACAGTTTCTCTTGTAAATCTGTCTTAAAGACAAAAGCGTGTGCAGGAGCTCTTTCCATCAAGATTTAAACAGACATCATCTCCTCCTTCAGTCCTCGACGTTACACTAACTGTCCCAGCAGCCCCTGCAGGGTTTGAGGTGAGAGCCAAAGCATCTCCACCAGGTTGTACTGGCAATAGCCCATCCAGAACCCAAACATCACATCAGTCACATTGTGCCTGCCCAGCATCACTCGGCTCAGCCCCACCATGCTGGCCCACAGCAGGACAAGGACCCTAAGAGGGGCGGCCAGCACCAGGTGTGCCAGCAGGAATCGCCCGCACATGGCAGCACGGGTGGCATGGCCGGAAGGGAAGGAGTAGCGGTCCACGGAGAAGGTGGCGAACATGTCCATGCGGTTATGCGCTGGCCTACGCCGGCGCACCACAGCCTTAACAATAGCGACCAGGACCAGGTCCAACAGCAGGCCTGGAAGGATGAAGGAGGAGATGAAGAGGTAGAAGTGTTATGCTGCATGAAGAAACAGCAATGTAATCACATTAATGCAAAAGCCGTTGGCCAACAGATACGAGACACTGGAATTAAATATTTAGAGGCATAAAGAGATGATTTTTGCATCACTGTGAAGGAAATTTCGTTTCCTAAAACTTGTTTCTTTCATTGGAATAATATAAGAAATAATCAGAACAACTGATGCAGACTCATGACGACACAGAGTGTCGTTTTCTGTGTTGCTTATATACATGATTAACGTGTCTATAACAGAACATTATTGTAACTAGAATAGGCCAGAGAGGAAGACATGAACGCAACTTACTCATTTACTTAAAGCCATATATTTATGATTTGAAATCTTTTCTTTGGCCCCCTCTGGTGGTAGTTTCAAGACTGAGTCAATGCGAGCTGTCACTCACGTATTACCCATGACAAATGTTTAACTGGTCTCTTGCACAAAGTACATAAGGTGATGTGCCAGTTTCACAAAGTGAGTTCTTGAGTTATCCAGATTCACAAAGCTTAACATTGATAGACCTTTCAAACTAATTGTCAAACAAAGGTATAACTATATCAGTGCCCTGGTACACATCTTTTTCACAGCAGACGCCCAATCCCAATGTCCCCGCTAAACCTTCTTGAACCCTCATGGGCTTAGCTGACATCCCTGGTAAGTGCTTGAGTGTGGGAGGCTAATAATGGGACAGCACTTTACGACTAATCACGTTACTTTGATGACACCAAAACATGTTACGATTGTAGGTTTGGGACTTTTTAAAATTTTTAACTTTCTTCAAGGCTGATCAATATTTTATTGTCATATCAACATGACTGATTGGAATTTGTCATAGTGGACTGACTTAAACAAAAAAATAAAAAGACAAAAAGAGGAAAACCAGTCACTCATAAAGTGTTGTGGATATTTTCTGAGTGATGGTCAAGACTTCAGTGGAGGCAGGCACACACGAGCCTTTGATGTTTTAATGCTAACAATGTTTTATTGAAGTTATTTGATCAGGGAGAACCGTAAACAGTGAACATCCAAGTTATTCTCGAACGCTGTCTCTTCCCGTTCTGTCTTCTGAAAGTCTGAGTCTTAGTCTTTAACCGAAGCAGATCAGCCTACAATATATGAAAAATTAGTCTAATTGGTTCATTAGCTTCAAAACATAGAACTGTGACCTCTTAAGTCACGTTGCATTGAGCCTCAGCATATGTTTAGCTTGGTAATCTTCACCCATTAAAATTAAGAGATCTTTGTGAGACTGAAAAGTCTCTAATCCAGTGTGTTTACTCTGTGACATTAGTGGTTTGGTGCTGCTTGGTATACATGCATAATCATACATTTGATACTATTATCATACAGTGTTCCTTTCTATCAGCTCAGATAAGACACATCTATCTTTAATGAAGAAGACCAGAGGCTGTCACTTGCTGCCCAGCACCAGATATTCAGGAAAAAGGACGACTGGTAAATATTAAATGACCACTGGGAAGCTTGTCTGCTGCATAGTCGATTATACAGTTTAGTTCCTCTTAAAGAACAGCCTTTTCTTTTTCTCAGTTGAGCTGCATTCATCTCATCTGCAGTCAAAAAGATGTCAGGGGAGATAGTTTCAGAGATTGTTCGACCATCTGACACTAAGTTAACTTCCACAGTACCAACCACTGCAAACACTAAATGTAAAAAAAAAAATTAAAAAATGCCCATTTCAATTTCCTAGAGCCCAAATTCACCATCTTCAAATTTCTTATTTAATCTGGCCAACAATGAATTTAAGACATAAAAGAGAGTACATCAGCAAAACTATAACTCAGTTATAGTTATAGTTATAGTCAACTAATTGTTTCATCACAATTTAACACTATCATACATCTAGACTCAATGACTCTGATAAACCATAGAAGAAGATGCAGAAAGTCTTCTTCACAGCTTCTCTAACAACCTGAAAACATGGACTTAGAGACAGACCTGCTGTCTCATAACTTGCCACCTGTCACTGAAAGGAAAACACGCGTACTGCATGTCAGCAGTGCCAATAAACTTGTCTGCAGAGACATAAGTAAAGCTATGTGTGTGTGTGTGTGGTCTGATTTAGCCTACCGTTGGGGACACATTTCAGACTAAAGACCAGTTAAATAGGGATGGTTTGTCCAGTTTGAGACAAAAGCCATGTCCCAATTGGGAAAAAACTGACTTTAGGTCCCCAAAAATGACCTTAAACGTGTGTGTGTGTGTATGTGAATTCCCAGTAAGGAAGTGGGCGAGAACGTGAAGGAAGACAAGCAGCAGTGTTGTTTACCCGTGAAGAGGTTGAGCATGACTTCTTGTCCCGCAGCACTGTCACTCTTGTACAGACAGTAGGCGGTACCAGCCAGCCACGGGATGCCATGTCCCGATATCTCTATCAGTTTCATTAACGGGCGCACGCTGCCCCAGGACGAGTCCTCACAGGCACACACCCCCAGCCGCTTAGACAGCCACAGGTCGATGGCGAGCAGCGAGCTGAGCGCTACGCGGATGAAAGAGGGGTTGATCCGTATACCGTCCTCTTCCGGCATCCCTTGACCGCTCCCCGAGCCGGTGGAGGAGCTGGAGCCCCGGCGGCGAGTGGGGCTCTCCGAGGCTCGGAGCCGGGCGGTGGTCGGATCGGAGCCCTGCCGCTGAAGGAGGTGCGGCGGAGTCGAGGAGCGGTTCAACGGTTTTGTCAGCGACATGAACTCGTAGCGGCCGTTGGAGCTGCCAAATACCGGGCTTCCTCCGCCGCGACCGGGGTTTTTCGCTTTCGGAGAGGGCATCTAGTCTGTTAATCTACCGACGTAGACAGGTCAGTGTGCTGTTGCTGCACCGCAGTGGTGATTTTTCTGCAGTGCTGTGCGGGTTTTCGGTCCTTTAGCTCATCTGTTGTACGTTTGACAATTCACATCACGTCTAGCACCTCCAAGCTGAATCGCCATCTTTGTTGTCCTTACCGCAAAGCTACATGGGAAATTGTGTTTTTTTTATTTACCATAAATGTACATTTGACTATTTTCTTCTTACTCTCTTTGTGTATGAAAGCACAGAACCTTAAGATAAAAGTAAAAAATAGAAAAATAAACTTACTTCGTGTGAGTATATGAGATTGTGCCTTGGTAGATAAATGCTGTAATTATTTTCATATCAGGAATGATAATGCTTGAGTTTTGCATATTTTCTTATTGTCAGTAAACTCAATAAAAACATGGTAACCAACACCAGTCTAATGCTGATCTCAGATTCATTCTTTTCTACTGAAGATGTCACAAGTAGCTTAATTTTTTAGGATCAGTAGTTTTCTGAAACAGCTGTTAGCGGAGGTTTGTCAAACAGGAATAAATAGCAAAGGCCTGTTTGTTAGTGTGTTATTGTCAGCCGATTATTGATTATGTGAATAGCAACAATGGCACCTCCAGCCCACATAAAGTCCTCCAATGCATTGCAACTACATGATTTATAGCTTAATGAAAGGCAATTAAATCATCAAACAGTCTGAAGTTAAAATGACAATACCACCACCTCTAACCCTGAAAGAAAATCATATCATATCAGACATAAATATTGACATATGTGGTTTAAACAAAAAAACAAAGGCCCTGAATCTAACAGCACTCAGACAAATATGGATTTGTATGCATGTTCATAATTTTGTAAACTAGTGTATTGATTTTTTCAGTACTAAATGTATTGTATTTATATTTCCATAAATAAGTGTGCATGTATATTCACATGTTTCTGTTTTTTTTTTTTTTTGCTGAATTTTCATTTACTCCCTTATAGTTTTGTTTATAATGTTGTTCATTTAATACAATTGTTAAAAGGTTTTTTAAGAACAGAGTGTGCTCTGGTTGGTCCGTGAACTGCAGGGAAGTGAGCCCCGCCTCCTTCCGATCCCCTCATGTGCTGATCGCTAATAGTCTAGATCACAGGTTGCCTGTTTTCCAGCAGCAGTCTCGTCGTTTGTCGTGTGTGTGCTGCTGCGAAAAGCCAATCATGCCTGGACTTCTGCTGGGAGACGAGTTCCCCAACTTCGAGGCCGACACCACCATCGGCAGGATCAAGTTCCACGATTTCCTGGGCAGCTCGTAAGTGTGCCAGCTTCATGTACAAGCATTACAATGTAACTTATGTCTTTATTCTGAGTTTTTGGAAACGCTTGAGACAATGCAACGTTTGACTGCGTCACGGCAGCTGTGAGCGGAGGCCTGTTGTCAGACTGTGGAGCTTCTGAGCTCTTGATGCGAAAAGAATGAATCATTGTGCATCACAAAGACATGCCGCGTGGTTTAAAGACACCTGATCACCATCCTAGTGCTGCGACACCTGCTGGCTGGCACACATGGGATTACACAAGCATGACTATGTTGGATTAGTTAAAACTGAAGTAACATGAAGACTTGAATTTGAAGTATTCAGATTATTTGCTCAAGTAAAAGTTGCAATATCACACCATTAAACACGCTGAGTTTCATTTCCTGAATTCAAAATATTGTATATGTAGAACTATCAGCAGTAAAATGTACTTAAAGTATCAAAAATAAAAGTACTTATGCAGAATGGCCTCTGACAGTGTTATATTCTTGCATTGTTAGATCATGACAATCAACTAATTAATACAGAATGTCCCTAAATCTGTAACACAACATCACAAATTACACACTGATCATATGTGTTTTATGTAAAATCTCAGTCTGCTTTAGGTTGAAAACAACAGATCCAGTGTTTTTCAGGCCTTGTCCTGACTGGCATAAGCACACTGAGGACAAGGCCTGTATTGTGTGCGAACTGGGAACTGCGCTTCACTGCTTTCACTCCATGCTGGCACTCACACCAACGGCCAACCCTGCTAACCTCGGCTGTTTTGAAACTGCAGAGAGAAAAGAATAGTGTAATGTGCACATTACACACACCCACACAAAGCTTTGCATTTGTGAGTGTAAGTGTGCAGAGTTTCGATGTATGATGCTCCAGTAACTCTATTAAAGTGCTTTTTGTGTGATGTTCACACGGATTAAACAGGTTAAACGGGTTTTATCAATTCCTTAAACCATATCAGAGTAACTCAGCACTACCGTTAGACTGTATCATCTGAGAAGTGAAACAAATAGTCAAATCAGATGTTAACAGTTTTGATAATCTATTAATAGTTTAAGTCATTTATGAAGTAAAAACATTTTCACTGTGAGGAATTGCTGGTTTTCTCTGTTTTATAAAATTGTAAATCAAATATCTTTTTAGATTTTGGAGTGTTGACCAGACAAAACAAGACATTTGTCACTGAAAACTGACACATTTTTCACTATTGTCTACATTTTTTTTAAGCAAATTAATAACCAAGTTAATATGTAGTTCAGACTATAATTGATAGATGATTCAGTGATGATCTCCTTGTCTTGAATGATGGACACTGTGAGTGAGCAGATGTGGTGTTGCAGCAGTGTTACTGGCCATAATGTCTAAACAGTCATAAAACCTCTGTGCTTATCAATTTATGAGCCCTGCCAGTTATGGTGATTGCATAAATACTTCCTTCTTTCCTTCATGGGAATAGATGTTGCAATAGGTCCCTGTGAGGGGAAACATCTGTTGAAATCCCAGCTTTCAAAGCTCAATAAGGTCTTTCAGCAATGGTTGGTTGAGTATTATCCCAGCGTAGCAAACAACAAACATTTTACAGCCACTTTTCCACCAAGCCTACAAGTAGTTTTCATTTCATACACATGAATAGAGTTTTGGTGAAGTATCTCTTGTCCTAGAATAACTCATTTGTAGACTTTCACTTCTTGTTGTTGTCAAAAGCAACATCAGCTTCTAAACACATTTGTGCTAGAAACTGTCAGCATCTAACATTTGTTTCCACTTCTGTTCCAATAGTTCCCAATCTAATTGGAGCCTCTGGTCACCCCATGATCAGGTGATCACAATGCCTGGGAGGAGCAAACCTCTTTTTGTTGCTTCTATCATGTGATGATAAGTTACAACACATTGAAGAGTAAATTCACACAAATCATATGAGGCAGAAAACTCATGTGACACTGAGATGAATTCCAAATGTTACACGCTAAAACTCATGTCTGCCCTACCCTTCACCCACTCTTTGTCAAATACACTGAACATTCCCAATATAGCACAGCTGTGTCTTGAGCATGAGTTTTCCAGATTCTCACAGACACCTGTTGCTTCAATCTGTGGCTGGAATTTCCTCCCCAAAGACACAATGTTTAGTGTTTTTCTCATTTCTTAGCCATTTCTTCCTCCTCTTTTGTCTTAACATTCACTCCTTGTACTCTTACCCCTGTCTGTATTTTGCCTCTTTTTTAATCTTTTTGAAAGTTGTGTCCCAAACAGGAAACTTGGTTGCATTTAGGCATAAATAATAAGACACATAAGACAGAACAAATGCACATGCATATACTTGATGCACACATGCAAGTCAAGCATGTAAATGTCTTGGTAGGTCACCCTACAAGAAATGAGAGCTTTTCTAGTGTATTTAAGTTAGCGTGTGGTTGCTTAGTATCAAAGGACATAACCTGACCATAAACCATAACCATAAACTGTTCATAAAACTGAGCTTCATGTAAGGTCAGTCTTTAACAGGCAGTTGAGGGTAAACTGCTAAATGACAATGACCTTATTTGCTTCTTTACTGAGACAGTTTTGATTTTTGTATGATTAGGTCTGTGCCTTTCTTGGCAGCTTTCCATGTGTGTGAATGGGTGAACGAGAGGCTAATTGTATAGCACTGTATAGCATGGATAAAAGTCCATTTATCTTTCACTCTGAGGATTCTAAGCCAGGCCTATATATAGAAGATGTGTGTTGTGGAATTTTGGAGCTGATTTCACTGGCGGTTTTCAGGTTGAAGAGGAGAAGAATCAGAGAGAAATCTGTTTGTATTTTATCTGGAAAAGCTTTAATGAAAGAAACCTTGCAAGGGAGAACGAGTCGAGAGATACGTCCCTGTTGTCTGGACGGTGTCCCCAAACTCGTCTGACGCCTGACAGTCCAAAACCAGCCTTTCAAGCCAATCAGAAATCTATGACCTAAATTTGTATCTTGGGTTTTGTCTTGTCTCATCTGGTGACGCCTGCATCTGGCCTTCGTTCACCATGAGGCTCCTGGTTTATTAAACAATGCATGTTATCTTCTGTCTGAGAGAACAGAAGAGTACAGCTTGACATTTTGTTGTCCTGGTCAGTTATGGATTTATCCATATCAATGTGAAGGATGAACAAAGATCTAATCACTTCATTAACATACAACCATTTCTTTAATCTGTAGATGGGGTATTCTGTTCTCCCACCCAAAGGACTTCACTCCTGTCTGCACCACCGAGCTCGCCTGTGCTGCTAAGATCAGTGATGAGTTCAAGAAGCGAGGTGTGAAGATGATCGCCTTGTCAATTGACAGTGTTGAGGATCACCGCAACTGGAGCAAGGTTGAGGATGCACACACACACACACACACACACACACACACGAATGTACATGCTGCATACTTCTACCAGTGTCTCTGTGTTTAAATGTGGTGTATAAAAGGTGAAAGGACAGGTTTGTCAAACTACTGTGGGTGGAGGACACTTAATGATGGTAAGTAATTCGAAACTATGACCTTTTTAAAAGGCTTACTATCTAGTAACCTGGGCAGCTAAGTTGGAAGTCACTGCATCAAATGGTAATGATCTTCAGACTTCACCTGTGTATCTCCTGTGGAGAGGATCATTGTTTTACATATTTCCCTTGTCCCAGAGTCTATAACTCTGTAGTTAAACTTTATCCATTGATCAAGATAATTGTAAAACTTATTTGTTGCTTTTCTCTCACTCTGAGTTACATTCTAATTGCGTATGTGTGTGTGTGGTATTTGGCAGAAACTGAGGGGTCAAGTATTCACAGGTTCCTCTTAACACAGGCAAGACTCTCCCTGTGACTGGCTTTTAACTGGGTTGCTATGTTATGACAACGCCTCCTCTTTAAGGCCAGTGATTGGCCCAAGAGGGAGTGGAGTCACTGGGCAATAAGATGAACTGTTTGGTTTCGATTTTAAAGCACTTGTATCTGCCAACTATGGAACTAACTATGGAAGATTCAAAATGCTTAAAATAAAATAAATAAATAAAAAATCAAACAATGAAATTAAGTGAAATTTCTTTTTTATGTATGTATTTAACTGTGTCATGACTGCATTAAAAACATATGTTAAAAGGATAATAGGTTGATTTTTGTAATCAAATGAATTTTTTTCATTGTGATATGAATTTTCCACATTGTACTGAAATCTAATCACAACACAGAAAACAAAGTGAAAATGTGCATTTCAGTGTTGTCCAGCAGAGAGCAGCATAGACCCAGCAACACTGAATGCAAAGGGTTACTTGACAAAAAGACCTTTTGAAGTTAGTCATCAATTAAGTTACTGGTGATGGCGACCTTCACAGCACTTCCTGTATCCTCATAATAAAAGCTCCCACTTCCTCCCAATACATGATAACCTAAACTGCTACAGAAATATAAGCATACATATGTATGGATGTATATTAATACCTGGAACTTAACGCAAAGTGCTATCATTAGTTTTCCTGAAGAGGTGCAGGTGAGATTTTTATTTTTTGAGAATGCATACATAAAAAGGAAATGCATGGCATTGTTTATTGTATTTCACTTTATTTCTTTGTTTTTGTTTTTATTTAGGCATTTAAAATTTCCCATGCCTACTCCTGTACTGTATCAAAAAAAGTAGAAAACAGCTGTATGTGTATTTTTGACCCAAGTGTTTTCTCTGTCTGAGCATGTATTTGTTGGGTCTTCACATGGACTTGTTACATGCTGTTTATGGCTCATGCAGGAGTTAAACTTTAGAAGTCAACTCTCAAAAAACATCTGTGGTGCAATTATAGGCATATCTGTCAAGATGATGATTTATTAACTGAGGATGATGAAATACACCCAGTAACAGGTCTAAAAAAAATGACAATGTGTCCCTTCCTGCTCCTTAGGATGTGATGGCATTTAACAGTGCGGCTGAAAACACTCTACCCTTCCCCATCATCGCTGATGACAAGAGAGAGCTGTCTGTGAAGCTGGGCATGTTGGACCCCGATGAGATAGACAAGGATGGAATGCCCCTCACTGCTCGCTGTGTAAGACGCACATCCTCAGTGTTACACAAATAGCCTCTCTCTGTGTTTTAAATTACATCATGTATAACGAGCATGTGATTGTAATGAGACAAAAACAAAAGCTAAATGATATCATGAACCAAAGTTAACATCAACTGCAAGGGAAATTTGCCTTTTTCAGAAAAATCAGCCCTGATCAGACGTTCCTGTCACTGAAAAGCTTTGCACTTTATTCTCAAATTTAGCAGATGGCCACATTTATCTTGGAACCAATCAAATCAGAGCAGAATTATGCCTTTGTGTGAGACAAGCTGTTGATTGGCAACTTGTTAGACAGGCAATAGACACAGTGGTAGCATTTAAATGTTATCTGGTTTCTCTGCAGATTGTAGCCTGAAATGTGATGGTGTCCTCATGTCAGTCTAAAACTCTCACTCCTGATTCTGTACATGAAAATGAATGACCAACTGTTACAGAATTATTTGGGAGAGTAAAATGTTCACAAGAGTAAAACTAACATATTCTGGGTTGTATATTAAGCCGTTATCACTTTAATTTTCTTAAGGTGTTTGTGATTGGCCCAGACAAGAGGCTGAAGCTGTCCATCCTCTACCCTGCAACCACAGGAAGGAACTTTGATGAGTTGCTCCGAGTCATCGACTCTCTGCAGCTTACTGCACAGAAGAAGGTCGCCACACCTGTTGACTGGAAGGTACACAGTTTATTCATCATGTATTCATATCAGTCAGATGCCTGGATGCATGCCCTCTTTACAGGCAGATGATGTAATGACAGGTACATTAACTTATGAGTGTCCCTAACATCAACTTTAATCTAATGGAGACAATTAGATCAGTGATGTCATTCATTTGTATGATCAGAGTTCAACCTGCAACTGTTCCATGCTCCACTTCTGTTGAAATACTTAGGAAACAGTCTTCTCATCACAGTAATTGAAGGAAGCTTTAGACACTGGTGACAGTCCAAAAAAGGAAACGTATTACAATTTAAAATACGCTTCCTGTTTCTCACATGTCTTTTAGCCTGGTGACAAAGTCATGGTGATTCCCTCTCTCTCTGATGCTGAGGCAGCTGCTCTCTTCCCTAATGGTGTTACTACTAAAGAGGTACCTTCTGGGAAGAAATACCTGCGCTTCACTCAGCCCTGAAGACAGACTAGAAGCCACATCCTTCTCTAACATCCTTCTCTAGTTTACTGCTCTGTGACCCTGCAAAGTCTGGACGATAATCCATATAGAACTGACCAAAATTGTAGATGCACTTAACTAGTTTGGTGACTAGTGTTTTCACTATACACATACATTTCTAATCATGCAATGTGTCCATCAGCGAACCAGGAATGTTTATAGTGTCATTGTACAGTGCCTTGTTTACCTTCCCGTAATAAACCGACTTTTCACACATGTCGTTTCAATCTCTGAGCCTTTTCACACTCATTTCATTTAGAAACAACAGAGGAAGAGGAACTTTGGTTACAACTTCCTCTGCTGTGAGTCATTGTACCACTAGGTGTCCTTCTACAACCTGAAACAGAAATAACAGATTTACCATACTGCTGTTGCTGCAGTTACATTTAATCTCAATAGATGGCACTACATGCACAGTGATGATGGTATGTACTCCTGACAGCCATTAGGGTGAAAGCACCAACCTGCTCATTTTCAGTGATAGGGAGTGGTACCACATGTACTGAAATTACTATTTATTTACATTCCCATTAGGTAAATAGTAGGCTAGCCACATCAAATTGAAATCTACTTTCATCCTTATTGTTTAGGCCGATTTCTCAGAGTAAACAATAAAGCTACAAAACTTTCTCCTCCCTTTTACGTTGTCTTTTTAAGCTTTTTGCCAACTCAGCATTACAGGCTAATGCTCTAGCTGTCTAAATGTTTTAATGTACCACGGATTAGTCTATTAAATTGATAGTTCTGTTTGTTGTGCGCTCAGTGTCAAGGCTTTTTATGTGCCATTACTCAGATACTTAAAACATTTTCAACATCCTCTTGCTGCACAACCCAAGATATAAAGATAACTTAATGTTAACTATAAATAACTTGACGTGATGGTGTTGGCGCACTTGAAAAAGATTAATTGCTCAAACAACACAGTGTAGAACTTGCACATAATGTTAAACATGTTTTTTGAGAATAATAAAATGCATTTTATTTAATATCAGTTTAGCTGAGCCATGTGTGTGTAAGTATATAAAGCATCACAACATCTCTATATTTCACACAGAGGTGAAAGACTGAACTGATGCTCGTTTTTCAGCTGCAGTAAACTCATCTCAGCAGGTCGGCTTCAACTGTAGATGAGAAACTGAAGCCAGAAACCAGGTATAGGTTTCCTCTTTTGAGTTACTCAACCCTCAAAACTGCATGGTTGAGGATCATATTAATTACTTTAAGGTGTCTGAAGGTGGACACTGATCTCATATGCATGTACACACTTTGGCCTTGAATTCACTCCTGAGTCTGAGGAATGCTGAGGTCAAAGAGAAAAGATGGGATTCCCTTTGAGTTAAGAGGGAGGCACAGAGTTTGCACTGCCAGATAAAATATCTTTTGGCCCTCCTCCTTTTAACTCCTGTCGTTCACACAATGCGAGCTGGAATGTTACACATCTCTCTTTCCTTTTCAGTTTCTCACTCAACAGACTCACCCCATAAAGGTTAATCAAATAGTGCAATATTGTGTTTGTATCTTGTTAGTTTGCAGAGCTTTTTCCTTTGTAGAACAAGGCCCACATTCTACTGGACAAGAAAACGCTGGATGCTGGGCTCTGTGATAAAAGTACATGTATTCATCAGGTAACCCTTGCCCTCCACCTCCTCTTTCTATTCTCTCTTTCCCTTCTCTGGTGGCTGTTTTGTCCCCAGGAGTCATCCAAAATAACACCCACACAGACACACCGTACTGATCAAATGCATTTCTCAAATTCCAGACTACAATAGCCTGTGCCAGAGCATGAGAAGTGCTTTGGGTGTCAGATGCTGGCTTAATTGCCCGGTACCAACCCTTCTCCCTCCTCCCCTTGCCACCCCACCCCCTCTCCTGTTCATCTGTCACCCCTCACTTCTTGGCTATCGAGCCAACTCACCCCAACACTAGTGCATGTAATACAACACCAGCCCAGGCTAGGTCTCACAGGACAAAACACAAACACAATACCAGCTGCTGGTCTCTCTCTTTGCTTCTCTCTGTAACACGCACACACACATGCATACTGTTGATCAAAGACATAAACACTGTTCTGAAAGGAGTGGCCTCCCACCAAACTTGTCTTATCTCAGAGAAGATGGTTTCCTTTCAGACACGCCAGGCTCCAGTTTTCCTGAGACGTGATAACCATGCAAGGATACGCACCAGGCACAACTAGCTCTATACTTCGAGTTGCTACGGTAACATTCATCTTAGTGAGAGGATTGAGAGAATTAAAGGAATATTTGACATTTTGGGAGAGACTCTTCTAGAGTTAGATGAGAAGATCGATAGCAGTCATGTGTTAGGTGTAGGATAAATATGAAGCTGAAGCCAGCAGCTGGTTAGCTGAGTTCAGCATAAAGACTGAAAACTAGAAGACAGCCAACCTGGCTCTGTGCAAAACTAATAAAATCCACCCACCAGCACCTCTAAAGCTCTGTGATTATCATAACTTATTTGATTTGTTTGCTCTGTACAAAAGTGTAAAAACATCAATTTGTGGTTTGGCATGGCAACGTCATGGTGACAAGACTCCAGGAAGTCACTGCGCCCAGCCAAGAAATAGTCAGGCATATAATCCCCTGTAAAACCACAAATTGTAATTTTTACACTTTCGTTTTTGTACGGATTAAACAAACAAGATACAACATGTTATTTTGAAAGCTTTAGAGGTGCTGGTAGGCAGATTTAGTTATTTTTGTTCCAGTCTTTATGCTACGCTATTGACATTTACAGACATGGGAGCAGCATTGATCTTCTCAGCTTAACCCTCGGCATTAAAACAAATGAGCATATTTCCTAAATTTGTCAAACTATTCCTTTGAAGGTGTTGCAGGCCTTGACATGGAGAGGTAAAAGCACTAGAAGCCCATGAACACACACTCGGTATGTATGTATGATTCTATGTGTGTGTGTGTTTATTCATGAGCTCCATGTGCTCTCTATGGAAGAGGTCATTATTCCCATGCTGTGTGCCAGGCATTGACTTCATCACCTGAAGCTGCCCGTGACCTGCAGGTTAACAAGCCAGAGACCAGAGGAGCTACACAACACACACATGCACATGTTCATGCACATATGCCGAGCCATGGCTTGATGCTTTCCAGACGTGCCCTCACTCTCTCTCCCTCCTACATCGCCTGGCACTCTCACTCTCCCCACTCTCAACATCTCCCACACAATACACTTAAACACACACACACACATACTAGCACCTCCCCCTCTCTACCCAACCCCTGCTTATCAAAGTTTTTGCTTCTTCAGCTTCCCTTTCCCATGCAAAGGCAAAACACTGCACAGTGAAGTCCTTTTCTTTGTTTCTTCCTTACTCGTGGTGCTCTCTAGTCCTTTGTATGATTCACAGTGGTTTCAATCTGAAACTGCTGCAAAACCTACCGACATTTCTGTGTACCGACCTACCAAGTAACACTAAGATAGAGGCAGTGATAGACAGTAATACAGATGAACAGATTGAAGTTCAGACAGATATACGGAAACAAGCGTGTTGACCTTAGGATTTGGCTGAACTTTAAGCAGCATTAACCGCCTTGCAGTCAACACTCACCCTTGAGCTTTCCTCCTGCCTGCTAACGCATGGGTCAACAGACCTTTCAGTGGATTCACACACACATACATACACACGCCTGCACACACAGATGAAGACATAATGATGAAAGTGATGAAAGTGTATGATCCGAGTGCCTAGACAAATGCCATTGTTTTGATGGCACCTCATAAATACAGCATCCAGACAGGCTATTACTGTAGTGCAGGTTGAGGCCAGTTAGTGCTCTATAAGAACTGGGTGATGAATGAGAAGGTAAAAGTGCAATCACTCTCTGCGCTTATCTTTATCTCTCTCTATCAATATCGCTGTCTTTTTCTCCCTTTTTACTCCCCCTTATTCGCTCTATTAGAGACACATTGATCACCAGTTGCTGGCATATCACCTGAGTAATGGCTAAGGGTGTCTGGGCTTTAAAACAACCCCGGTAGAGCGCCAAGAGCTTTATCATGGTGACAAGGAAAATGGCTAGTCTTGTAATAAAGTGTGCCTCTGTATGTGTGTGATCATAACGCAGGGGACTTTGCCATTAAGAGGAGACATCAAACACAACCCAATAAGAATCACAGACCACCAGCTCTAAAGCACCGCACTACTAAACCACTTTAAGTCATTAATAATGTTTCAGCATGTGTGCAGGTGTGTTTTAGTCTCCTCAAGACACTCAGTGCTCACAAGGGATTTCTACATTTTAACCACATAACGTACAGTTTTCCCTTTAGGTAGTCTTAAAAGATAAGCTTAACATTTTGTGAAATACACATATTTACTTACTTGCAGAGACTTAGATGCGAAGACTGATACCACTCTCATAAATGCCCTTTAAATGTGAGGCTACAGCCAACAGCTGGTTAGCTTAGCTTGGCATAAAGACTGAAAACAGGAGAACAACTAGCACAGCTCTGTCCAAATGTAAAAAAAAAAAAAAGGACCTCTAAAGCTGACTAATTAATCTTATATCATGTTTGTCTGTGACTTGAGGAAGTCCCTGCACAGACCAGAAATAGTCTGGCATACCTCCCCGTAAAACCACTATGTGTCATTTTTACGCTTCTCCTTTTGAACAGATGAATCATGATTAATTAGTGAGCTGTAAATGTGCTGATTTTGTTTCCCTTCAGACGTAGCCAGGCTAGTTGTTTCCTCTTGTTTACAAAAATGCCCAAACTATTCCTTTTAGATCAGAAAATACATTATTCTTCATTGTTTGACAGTATCTCATATATATTCTGTATCAGCATTCTTCATTAAACCTATATGATCTTGTGTAGCTGGTCTGTCCTGACACAATAAAAATACAATTAACAACAACAACAAAAAAAGCACTCACCAAACTAAATATATACATAAACAGGTATATTCATGAAAAACAACAACAAAACATAAACAATGATGGAAAATTGATTATTGATGAAATATAAACCTATTACATTAATACATCAGTTACATTTACACTGAGTGAAATAGCTATGCAATTGAACGCAAATATTCTAGTTGTCTTGTGCATCATTTTACATACATCTTCCCGAAATTCAGCATTAGAAACATTAGGATCTCCACTAGAATTTATATGTTATAATGTTTTATGGGTATGAACAAAGTTTGACTGCACAGCATGAGTTTGTAAGGATCAGCCATAATATGTACATTTAAATATATAGGATACTAAAACTTATTGGTGCGAGATTCAATTTCTATCCTAATCAAGGGAAGAATATTTTCTAAGTGGAGACTTTCCCAGTACAGAGTTAAGGAACAGTGTTAATCCAGAGTAACAACAATCGTACTATTTATCTTCTACACAGAAACCTGATTTGGACGTTTCAGGAAAGGAAGTGGAACAGCCAAAAACTTTTGAGGAACAAGAAACAAAGTAAAGCATAAAGGAAAAAGATAGAGGCCCTACAATTTCAAAACGCTGTTGCTGTTTTTTATCCTCTGTGTTCTTTTCCACTGGTTTATTTTTCTTTAAGCAGAGGGCAGTCAGTGTGAGAGGGCAGAGGGAAGGTGGCTGTGAAACTCTATCGCTGGGGGAAAAGAGAGAACGAGTGCCACGTTTGTGTGTGTGTGCGTGTGTGTGTGTGTGTGTGTGTGAGAGAGAGAGAGAGAGTGTGTGCGTGGCAGTGTGATGAGGAGAGGAGAGGGGAGGAGGATAAGGAGGAGGGGGGAAAAGAATGGGTGGAGGCAGCGTAGGTGAGGGCCGAGATGAAATTGGAAGAGAGCGAATGAGGGGAGTGAGGGAGGTTGAAAAAAGAGAGGTGACACGGCGTCGCCATGGCAACTGTTTAGGGTTTGGATGATTTTCCCTAACCATAATGGGCTAGTTTGGAGCATAATGAAACCAATCTGGCTTTCCTGGCTCTCACACCCCGGGTTATGTACACACACACACACACACACACACACACACATACTCACACACATATACACACACACACAGAGTGCTGAGTGAGTAACACATGCTTTGCTTTAGTACTTGTTTATGTTCATCCAACAGTGGGAGAGCAGAGACATAGTTAACTATCAATTATAGCGATGATCATAAAATAAGAAATTGTAAATAAACACTGCCAAGCTAACACAGAGAAAGGCAGGGAAAGAAAAAAGAACTGTAATATTAATATAATAACACAGATATACTTCCTGAAAGAAACTTTCAAGTGCATTAAGTTTTCTTAAACTGCAGGCAAAATCCCACTTTAACATGACAGCTATAAGACACCAAATCTTTGCAACACGTAGTTTAATATCCTGGAAAAGCAGCTATATTTTCCTTTCTCATGTTATAATGTAGCTTATGGGCTTCACTCCACCAGGAACTAGTGAGTTTTCTGGGTTACTGCTTTCAATAAGTACGCTTATAAAACTTTGTGTGTTAATGGAGCTTTAAGCCAGCATATGTTACACATGAAGATTAATAAGTCTCTATGTGTGTGTTAAAAAAAAAAGAAAAAAGTTGGGACCTGTGTGTGTATCAGAGTGTGTGTAATAGTGTGTGTATGTTAATGTCTCCTCTGTCTGAATATAATGAGCTCCCCTGGGCCTCCCTCACCTTCCATGCCTCCATCGCCCCCTCCCTTCTCCCCCTTTTCCCTAAACTTGGCCCTATTAACCCCTCGCTTCCCCCAGCATGTTTATTTAACGGGATGGTGGAGAAAGGTGAGTCGACTGCCTGTATGCATGTTTATTTATACGTAAGTTGGTTGAAAGATTTGAGGAGGAGGAAATGGGGTGGCGAGAATGAGTTAGTGCGACTTTGATTTTCAACGACGGGCCGCATTTGTCTGCTGGGAACAAAAGGACAGGAGACTACAGCTCAGTCCGGTCAGTGGTTTCACACCTTAGATTGACATAACTGCCATGATGCTGCGGTCAGCTCCATCCCTAAGAGGCTGAGCAGAACAGCGTAGTCTCACCGAACATAAACCTGCCGAAGGTGGCTGCTTGTCACCTGCAACCTGCCCCAGACCTTTATGGGGTCATGGGTCAGGAGCTGCCCTTTACTGATGTCTGTATGGGTGTAGGTGTAGCCCACCTGAGGGTCCAGGCAAACACGAGCTTTGCCATAACAGAACTAATGTCAGCAAACACACTTTGTAAACTAACATACACGTATGTGTGGGCTCTCAGAGAGCTCATAAGTCTCACTGCTGGCCAGCATTTCACTTCACTTTTAGCGGATTTTTGATTAAAGTTACACAGATAGAAATGGGATAAGATGCACAACATGTTTCTGACATGAGAACAGCAAGGTAACCTCCTCTTTATTGATCAATTTTGAAAAGAGATTTTAAAGAGGACATGTGCTTTTTGTGATTTTCTGTTATTTATATACTGTTATGATGTCGGTATTTATACTAAACATGGTCAACGTTCCAAAACTTGAGATTAACTTGTGTAAAAATGCTCCCTGCAAGTCAAAAGCCCAAGTTTCAGCCTTCTCTGAATGCTTTGTTTGCTGAAGTTGTCTCGTTGCATGTGCCCATAAACAGCTGTTTTTATTTGAGATCAGATTTTGGCTTGAACATGCCTGGTTGTATTTGAGAAGTAGCCATTTTGAGTAAAGAACAAGAAAACGTAATTAGATCTTACTACTATAGCTGGCTGAAGTCTGCTGAAGTGCAGCTTCCAAGAGCTGGCCAACTGCATAAAGGGTCAGTATGAGTTAAATAAGGAAGGCAAAGATATTCCAGTAAAGCATCAGATTAAAAAAATAGACCTCGTGTGCAAAATATGTCCCCTTTAAGATACACTATTCACTTTTCTGTCTTAAAATATAAAGACTCACAAGAGAAAAGCTCATGAATAATGTCTTTCTCCATCCACTTTGTTCCATCTGAGCTTATCTGTAACATTTTAGAGCAGCCTGAAAGTCAAATATTTGCTGTTTGTTTTTAGATTATGGTCAAACCCACCTGATCCAGCGGCAGTGTGCACAGGAATGGTGCTACAATGTGACTTGTCTGGGCAACCCTGAATATTTATAGCTCTCTCAAAGACCTCAGTCACATTAATTCTTATAACGGTACAGTATTTGTATTAAGGTGTTTGGGACAGTAGCTATGCGGTCACAAGCAGGGATAAAATGATTAGACTCGAAACTCAGTCCAAGACATTCTTTGGCTCTCTGTGTTACTCCTGATTTACTACACCGAAATAGGATATCACAAATCCTGCTAAATGCCACAGATATCCCACAGGGTTACACTTTATTTTTTAAAGAAATGTTACAGATTAAAGAGATTGCATCTATAATTCTTGTGTTTTCTGCTCCTGCAATCTAATTTAGTCACTAAATAGACTGCAGTTGTACACACAGTATAAGTGAAGTAGGTTATATCAGGTAGGGCACTGAAGGTCTGTGACAGGGTTTTGGTGGGGATTTTTTTATTCAGTCTAACTTGGGCCCAGTTTGGATAGAGTTGGGGGGGCTCAGGCCTCAGAATAGGAGTGTGACCTCAGCAGGGATTTCCCCTCTGTTATCGCCTCCACCCAATACTTTATCCCCCCCTCCCTGTTGTTTGTTAGTGGGTGCCATTTAGGCCTCTTATAATGGGATTAGAGGCATGCTTTGACCTCGGTGCACCTGATCGCAGTCCAGTCGTCTCAGTGATGACATCACAACCTTGTTGCTAGGGGATTGTGACGCAAAAACGTGTAAACAGGACAGAAAATCTCAAAGATTCTCCCCCTCTCTCTCTCTGTTGGAAAAACAAGGCTGCCAGTGGATAACTACGGTGCCCCCCTGAGGTTAGCCGAGAAAAAAAGAATCTGTAAATCTGTAGTCTCGGTTTAGAAACCTCTTCACACGGTTTATAAACTGTGCTCTTGGACTCATAATCTGTGCCCTCGAATTACGAATCCATGCCCACAGAATTGTAAACTGTGCCCTCAGATTTTAAATCCATTCACTCAAACAATTTAGATGTTTCCCAGCTGTCATTGTGTAACTTTGTATTTATTGTGCTTTTCCAAGCTTTCAGTTTGAGGCTAACGGGGAAGCAGCTAACATTAGTTTCCCTGGCTAACTTCTTAGCCAAACTTTGTATCACGACAATGTGAGAGACTTCCATTTATGGTGCCACTGCTTATCCAGTTATGAAGCGTGAAACAGGGTGAAGATACTAATTATTTAAAAAAAAAAATTCTCAGTTTACCCTAGGAGGGTGAGAAAGGGCTGTTCCTCCTGAACACTGGTGTTAGTCCTCTGCAGTGGCTGCCATGATAAATACTGATACAGATTGTTTTGATAGTGAATGAGAGGAAAGAGAAATGAAAAGAGAAAGATACAGAAGGGGAAAGAGAAAGATAACAAACAAAAAAGAAAGTCAGGTTGAGTCATCCAGCCTGTCAAATACATCCACCTTTTATGTATTTTATAGACAGACAGACAGACAACAAAGCTAAGACAGGGCGACGCCAGTAGGAAATAGAGGTGGATGGAGGTGAAAGGCAGACAGAAAAATCTCAGGTCTTTTCAAGTGTTGCCCAGTGTTGGTTAAGTCTCAGAGCTGCTGCCAGGGTGCAGTTCTCAGTGCCACTCCAGCACAGTGAGCCTTTGTAACTCTGGTTCTCAGAGGAGCTCAGGGCTGCTCCAGCTGGCCCGCACCCAGCCAGGTTTTCTCATGTTGGGGCACTGACAATCAGGCAACATAGGGACGTAGTGGATGCTGGGGGATTTTGAGCATGTTTTTTTTCCTTTCCAAAATAGCAACTAAAATCTACTTGATACCATTTACAGAATACACTGGGCAAAAGCTACAGATCACTGCTCCAGCATTTTAACTGTAAACATAGCTCTTTTTTAAATAGAGGTCTTTGTTTTATTGCATTCACGGTGGTTACTGCTCTGCTGGGAGCCTTAAACACAGCAGAAACAAAACTCCTACTATACCATTGAATAGTATTATATACCAATACTAGCACATTGTATTGAAAGGCTCATGTTTGGCAGCTCAAAGTGCTTAACATTTTAATCACAAGTACCCTCATTACTGTAACTTTAATAGCTTTTTTTTTTACGAACTTCTGCTTTTCTCACATTCTGACATCTGTTATTCTACTTATACAAATGCAGATTTTTAATGAACTATTGCATAGCTTTCAGTCATTAGGATAATCTATTTACAATAAATATTTTTATATTAACAATGGATCCCATAACTGCTTCTATGTGAAAGGAGTCACACATTGTGAAGAACCCACAGAGACTCATGACTCGACTCTACTGTTCCCATCAGCTCTATGGGCCTTTATAGCGTTTTGCTGCTCATTGTTCTGGACCATAGTCGTATTTACACTCTCATCAGCATCACTTTCAGCCACAGCAGCTGCTTTCAGCTAAAGAAGACAGATAAAGGATTGGAATGGATTGGTAAACTGTGTGCATAGATTATTAAACCAAGTGCACAGATTAACAAACATATGCATGCAATGGTGTGTATTGTTTCTGACTTTGTGTTTACACATAAACAACAAAACTAGATTTTTGTGTTTGTTGTTTGTATGAGAGAGAGGGAGAACAAGAAGGAGAAAAGTGTTGCAGAAAGGGAGATGTTCTCAGCCTGTTGCTCTCTCTGTTGCTCTTTTTGTTTCTGTTGTCAGATAACGGATCGAGTATGAAATTTGATGATGGTGCAGAAATACCAAACTGCTAATAAAATCATATTACTATAATTATTATTATAATAATATATAATATTACATATTATTATTATCATCAGACAAAATGATCAAAAATATAGGTCAATGACAGCATGAATAATCACTAGAGGTGGCTTGTCCATAGAGGCAGAGGATATTGCTACTTTGCTATTTTTGAGAGGTAAGAGGGAGCTCAAAATATAAATGAGAGTAATTGGCTGAAGTAAACCATTACCAAACGGGATCATTTATAAAATATTTTTTCTCTCTTCCTTATTGAAACTCTGATTAAAATGCCTCAACAGCGACACCTGCAGGGCAGATGAGGAGAAAGGAGAGCAGAGGAGGATGGGCTCCTGCTGTCCTCCTTAGGGCGGGATCTCAGCCAAAACATGTAAAATGATGCTCCAAGAAAGGACATCCTACCTAACCAATCAACAACCAGAATACAATATCGACATTGCATTGGTCCAATAACATTTTCCAAATTTCATCTTCAATTCTCTACCACTGTATGTATGAAATGATTCATACAGTAGTAGGACACACGGTGGGACTACAGTGGCGTGCGGCGGCCCAACGTGCTGCTGCTCTGAAGTGAACTCCTTTCATCAACAATAGAAAGTTAACAATATAATTTAAATGAAACAACTGGGAGAGTTAGCTTGTTTATTATCATTGCTAATGACATCAGACTGGTTAACCAGCTGCGACAAGTTCTGTTGACAAACAAACAAGATGAGCAACAGCCACAGATGCAGTGGGACGTTATGACATGGATACTTCATCTCCACGAGAGACGTCAGATTTCTAATTTCTTCTCTGATGGTTAAGTGTATTTCTGTGTGGCTGTTGTGTGAATTTATAATAAGAATGCAGCAAAGAGATCATATAATGCGCTGTGGGTAGTTTGCTTGTTGAAGAGTCACAGTGAGCTGTGTGGACTCACATGGAAAGAGTCTGATTCATTTGGAATTGATCCAGTTTTTGACTGAGTGGTTGTTCAGTCACCTGTTGATATTGTGTGATTTGTGAATAAGTGTGTAGGAGGTCTGGCTGCTTGCTTGTGAGAATTTCTTCACTGTTTGTTTTTAAGATGAGCTGTGTATGAGTAATAAGCTTAGTAGTTAAATGGTTAATTTAAGCTAAGTAACTAGAATCAGGACTTTTTAGTAATAAATATAACTAAAATTACAACAGTGTTAACATGTCAGCTTTGTAGATCATATGTTGTATGTTGTGCACATAGATAAGAGTGTGTAAGTCATATATTTGATACATGCGTTAATACTTTCTGATGTGAACCTACACTTTTAGATCTGTGAATGTTTTTAGTGTTCAGTCTTTCCAGCACTGATCTGGACCTGAAACATATTATAAGCTTTGTGGTACTTTTTATATTTCTGTGTGCTAAGAAAATACACAAGTAACACATCATGTGATATGTTGTCTGTATTTGATGAGAGCATAAATCTGTTGTCACAATAGAACAATACTATAAATTTGAAGTTCTCTTTGTTTAACTTTGTTTGTAAAATGACACATCTGCACCACTCCAGGGCTGAAATGAGCTCTTCTTTGTTTATAAACAATATATGCTAAATGTCTTATAGGAACAGCCTTTTCACCACTCTGTGTTTGTTGAAAGCAAATTGTTTTCTATATTTTATATTGAGTGAATGGCATATATGGTATGATGTGGTTTGTTGTGGATTCCATGTTCTGTTTGAATATGGGTTACTACAATTCAACAGTTTTATGATATAAATTATGTTGGTGTATGTGGTGTTTTAAAATCTTGTTCCATGTGCCCCTTTTTAACTTTGAGGACCTGCCCCTCTAAAGGTCTCTGCATGGCCCTGCAATCGAACATAAGTAGCCAACTGGTGAAAAATAACATGACGCTGTGAGTCGGTTTTCCTCCTGTCCTCCCCAATTTTTTAGGTCACCAGCTGCCACTGGTAATCACAGAGAGTTAGAAAAAGTTGTCATGTTCAAGCACAGCCGAGTATGTACACGAGCTTCAAATGTGCCACAAACTGACGTTCCTTTTCTGAAATGTTTCCAGTGGGCACTGAAACTATGACAGAGCTATGACTGAGCCGGAGCGAAGCCAGAATGTGACGCAGCTGCGTCCTGTGCACATTGGCTATAAAGTCCACCGTGAGACTGAATTGTTTTCTGTCTATATGTGTGTCCCTGGCTTAAATCCTCTGCATTTTACATGTGTAGCACAGGGTTTTAAAAGCAACATAAACTTCTTTGTAAGATATCGGGCCATCATGAGCATCTAGAAGAGCTTTAATACTCTTTGGCAGAGACTATGAAACTCTCTGTAATGTAGGGATGAACACCATTTTTCCAAAAGATATTCCCACATTACGTGCTGATGATGGTGGTGGAGTATATTGTCTTGCACGTCATTCACATCATTTTCATACTCAGTGATTCAGTGATGCCCTCGTGTCCCGTATTGGAGCTTCTTCACTCATTTATTCAGGTTTTTCCTATATTTTGTCTCACATTCGTCGCTCATGTCTTAAAGTTTTCTGACATGACCTCGGCTTCCACATCAATAGCAACATTCATCATTCAGTAATATGCAGTCTTTGTCTGCTTTGTCAGGGTTAAGAGGCGAACATAAATCACAGCTTTAAAGCAGGGAGGCAACAGGAGGTTTAACTACAAACTTGCACCTCCTCCTCCTCTCCTTCTTCCACTCCTTCTGCACAGATGAACAGATAAGAGCAGACAATACACTTCTTTGAACGCAGACGGGGAGGAGAGGAGTTTGACCGATGAGCACGCTTACAGGCACACACACACACACACATACACACACACGCACATACACATTAGCAGGCTTGTTGAGTGTGCTTTGTGACAGGCCCATCTCCATGAGTGTGTTATCATCCCTCTTTATGAGTCTCTGACAGGAAGCAAGCCTGTACTCTAAATTACACGTCTCCGTGTCCCCAATCCTGTCTGCCGAACAAAATAGTCGTTTCTTAACCGTCCCTCTGCGAAACAAAGCCCTTTTACATTTTATGGTCAAAGGAACAAGTTATTGCAGGTACACATGCACACGCGCACACACGTACACTGAAGCTTGTCCTCAGCGATGAGATGTTTGTGATGGAAGAGTGTGTATAAAACAAGCAGACAGCTGAAAGGGCACTTTGCCACTTGGCTCGCGGCCATTTTCCATTTAACGTCCCCTCCTTTCTCCTCCATTTCACCCTGCGTGCATCAACTTGGCGCTATTTCCACCTTGCTTCTCTCTTTCTTTGGACTACGCACTTAGATTTCACAACGCATCAATCTATCTCACAGCAGTGTGTTTGTGCATAGAGGTACCCTTATGTTAGTGTGTGGCCAGATTTTCTTGGGCTCGGAAAGCGTCTGTTTTGGTGATCAGATCATCATCAGAGGAGAGGAGGAATGAGGACAGATGTGGAGGGAGAGAGAGCAGTGGGAAAGATTACCAGGACAGCTGCGGGCGGAGCAGCTACTCTTACAATAGTTTGGCAGGAGTTCAAATTTCAGCTTTGTACCACCCTTCTTTTCAGCTCTTCTCCTTCCTCTTAGTGGTGCTTTTCTCTGCCTGTTTATATCTGCATAAACGCAGTCAAATCGAACATTCTGAACTATCTATTTTCCTCCAGTTGAATCTGTGCCTCTCTTTCTCATCACCTTCCTACATAACCCACTTTTTGCCATTTGCCAAAACCACAACACGCTCGAAGCGGCCCTGCAGTCGGTTTCTGAAGGTCAGGTTTGATGTGACAGCAAGTGGGAGGGGGGAGAGTGGGAAGAGAAGGGAAACTGTTTAAGCTGGCCATGATCCACAAGTCCTCCATAACACAGTGTCACGATGAAAGAGAGAGAGCAGGCGAGTTGTTGTGAGGCACCGTGGTGAGTCGAGACTCCATTATCATGATGTAAACATGAACACAGGACCCACAGATGTGGTTATCTGACACAGAGATAAAAACAATCACTTTTCTGCATCACCTCTGCAGTCAACCATGTGCGTCAGTGTATGTGAAGCATCACTTTGAATGCGAACAGTCATTGTCTTTCAAGCCAACCAATTGGTGGATGCAGCTTTCATGATCACTTTTGATGTCGAGAAAAGATCAAAGACTCGAGTTTATCTGAGATTGTTCTCTTTCTCATCTTGCATTTCAAGTTCCTGTCATTTCATACGTGATTTACTTTTTTTTCCCCACAGTTTGTACATTTGAAAAGTTTTAGGTTTTTCATGTAGTTCACTGTGAAAATAGAAACTTTTTGAGCTTGAGTCACTGCTTTTGTACTTTTACTTGTTCCACTTTTATTGTTATAAGTTTTCCTTTTGTTATATTTTTTTCCTGCACTGGACTTTCTTATATTTTTGCTGAGACGGTTTACCAATCTGTCAGAAATTTAAAAAAAAAATACTTGAAAATACTTTTTGAAAGCAGCATCACAGCCTGCCTTCTCTGTGCCTCGCCATTATGCGTGTGGAGCATCTGTCCGTCCACAAAATCTCACAAAGGACAAGAAACCTCCATTTAGCCACAGACACACACACACACACACACACACACACACACACACACACACACACACACACACACACACACACACACACACCAATTCCCCCAGTGGAAACCTGATCCCCTTCATATTTCCAGTTCAAACGCTGAGAGAAATGCCTGAGAAATGCAATTTGGTGGAGAGGCTTGGCAACTCAAACAACAACGGCAGCAAAACCTAATGAACTTTGTGGGAAAAGATGAAAAGAAATTAGCTGCATGGCAGATATAATGTATGTGTGTGAGACTGAATGAAGTCAGGTTCCCAGAGTGTGGTTTTACGAAAGAAAAAAAAGTGCACACAACGATCTCAAAGTACTGAAAATGTGTGTGTGTGTGCACTTAGAAATAGATATGTTTATCTTAAAAATGCAGCAATCAGTGTTGTTAGTATCAAGCATAATCATTTGTTAAGCGTTTATCATTGATTATAATAGTAGTAATGGGGTACATGTGATGGAGAACCACTGGAAACATTCTCCCTGTTTGTTGGTGAAGTGTGATTCGTTCCCTCCCAGCAGAGACTGTGACCACTGCACAGGTCTTTAATGCACAATTATTGCAGTGTAATACTATTATCCATCAGGTTAGAGAAAGACATGACTGAAATCAGCAGTGTTTGTTTTCATTTCAAATGGACACATTTCACCATAAACCTTTAACAGTCCAAAAGGGCCTGGAGGGATGAATGATGGATAGAGCAGGGGACAAAGAAATGTAGTAAAGAAAAGAAAAGACAAAAGGGGAAGGACAGAGGAGCAGCCCCAACTATATATCCTACCTAATCTCTTTTCAAGGCGTAGGATCTCGGTGATTTTTAATATTCCAAATGTAGAATAAAGTTCAGGACATTATTCATGTTTATTCCTCTCCATCAGCTGAATGGCTGTGCACTGGCAGGTAGGCAGGCACTCTTTCATTGGAGCAGCACAAGCTTGCCAAGCTATAAAAGCAGCTATAAAAATCACCTCCAGAACCAGCTCAGATGCCGGCCATATGGCCGCGAGTTTAACAAGGACAAACTGCACCTCCTCACAGCTGCCTGCTCTCTTGGGTTCAATCCTTCCCTGTTTCTACTTTCCTTCTTTAATTCCCTTCCCATGTATCTGAGTTCTTTGTCCCCTTTTCAATTGGGTCCACGGTTTCGGCTCATCCAGTCACCGTTGTTCTTCATCTGTTGGTTAATTCATTTTGTTGCATTGTCTCTGCTGCAGGGCTCCGAGTGTAGAGTGTTCTTTCTACAGTCAAATTTAAAAAATAGTTTTATATGCTTGAAGTTAATGGCAAATCTTGAGCTAATGATGATGATGATTTGACCTATTTATCGACTTCCTCCTTTACTCTCGGTCAGATATGAGGAATACTTTTATCCGCAGTTTCAGTGACAGCAGCTGCACATTTAACTTAAATTGGTTTTGTTTTAGTTAATTGAAAACATACAGTACCAGTCAGCAGTTTGGACACACCTTCCCTTTCACTTGAATGAGAAAGTGTGTCCAAACTTTTGACTGGTACTGTATAATTGAATTCAAGAAATTCAAGTTGAAAAAAAACAACATCATGCTACTTTTTCTTCCACTGACTAGTCATTTTGTCCACAATGAGAATTTCAGCCTACAAGTCAGCTCGTGCTGGCTGCTCTCCATCCCCCTGGGTCGCTTTTCTTTTCAGCCAGGCTTCAGGTCCGCCGCCCTGTCATTAGCTCTGAGCTTTAATTAACAGACACACCTGTCACCACGCTGCTAACAGACACAGCAGGTCATATTG
Organism: Euthynnus affinis; assembly: GCA_029490765.1. Taxonomy (NCBI): domain Eukaryota; kingdom Metazoa; phylum Chordata; class Actinopteri; order Scombriformes; family Scombridae; genus Euthynnus; species Euthynnus affinis. The sequence goes on from CM055848.1 coordinate 11,220,485, forward strand.
AGGACGCTGGGGAATTCCAGCTAAAACTGTATTGCACATCAGATTGCGGCGCCCGCATGTCGTTGTTGATCGTCTCCAGCGAAGAGAGAGAACGCTGCCGAGAATTTTGTTTCCCACAGGTCTTGAGGTAGTGCTCCTCTCACCTTGCATGCACTTGCTTGTTTCTGTTTGTACATGAAGCGCAGAGACCTGGGCTGTGTTTGCCCAGTCACATGACTGTGTCACATGACTGACAGCCAATCTCACCTGGCCAGCGCCTCCTCACATCTCTGAAAATGACAGCAAATTTCCAAACAGGCCTTATTTAGATAAATTGACCACATATTGGGAATCTAAAGGGTTACTTTCCTGCTGAAACTTAATAAGCCACATATCATCAGCTTGAAGCATGGATCAAAATCTCTGTCATTGCGCATTCTGAAGAGACACATCTGGGCATTTTCTTGCAAACACAAACACTAAATACAATGCAGTTAGAATGCACTACATACTCAATTTGACATCATGCTTAGTATGAATAGTACGTTAGTATGTGACACAGAAGTGAACACAGCCCTAGATGAGTGAGTGGGTGGGTGGATGAGTGGGTGGGTGGAGAGCATTGCTAATGGGGACATCTGTGGGACTGGGACTGGGTGTGCAGAAAGCGAGGGGGCAGCAGGTTTGATGATTGTCTGCCATGCTAACAAGCAGAGTTAAAAGCCCAGAGTGACATCCCTATTAGAGGCTAATGGAGGCTGAGACAGCTGAGACCCTGACACACACACACACAGACGCACACACACACACACACACACACACACACACACACACACACACACACACACACACACACACACACAATAAAAGGCCACCACGCCCAAGAGCAACCGAGAGACTCCCCCCTGAGCTCCACTGCCTGTCTTTACCTTCATCCCTCCTGTCCTCCCTCCCTGTAGTTAAAGATCTTTATGGGTGAGGGAGTGGCACAGGGATGGGGCGATTGGATGGGCTCTCATGCAATCAGCGATCCCTGGAGGTAACAAAAGGTCAAGGACTCTCATTTTTCATCTCAGCCAATTACCCTCCCATTCCAACTCGGCTTTCCTCTGTCTCTCCATTTCGCCCTCTTACCCTGCCGCGCTCCATCCAGCCCTCTAATCTCATCCATTCTGCCTCACATGAACACATTTGCACACACATGTCGCTCCTCACACACATGCATACAGACACACACAGACTGTCCTTCATATGAAAAGCTCAAAATAGGATGACAAACTGCAATTGTTTCATATAATAAGAAAAAAAAAAGAAAATTCCTCGCCAATTAACATTCCTCTTCCTCCAGATATCCTTGCATCATTCTTGTGTGTTCTGGGCTTTACCAGACGGTGCTAGATCCCTGCTGTATTCAGTCTCGGGAGGATGTCTGATTATCTGAGACTATGGTCTGGTTGTGTATTTGGGTGATCCATGGCTACAGTCCAGATCAAGTCCTGAGGGGAGAAGCTTGGGCAAGGCCTGACCTTTTAGCGCTCTCTGGTATGTTAAATATGCAGCAGGAAACAAGCTGAGCATCTATCTGTCTACATAAAAAGGGGGACTGTTTGCCTGCAGGCCAGGATATGAAGGGACACTGTAGAGGATAGAGAGCTGGATGGCTGATGTTGCTGTGAAATGTGTGGGTGTGCTGGGAGGCACTTGGGGAAGGAGGGGTGGTAAGCATGGGTGATGTTGGCGATTACTTCTAAGAGGGACCACAATTAACCCTTAGCTTCTCTGTGACCCCCTCATTCCCATACTTAACCCCTCCCTGAGGTCAGAGGGCAACAGGCTCTAAGTGGCCCGTGGGTCTCTAACAGGGCATTTTGCAAATGAATCTGTGACAGTGAGAAGAAAATGGAAACTTACAGAGGAAGATGAACATCGCAGAATTGGTAAAGATTGGCTCATTTTGTGTCATTGTTAGCATTCATAGTTGTTGAATGAATGTGACATTTCATTTACCTGTTATACTGTATGCTGTGCAGTCAGTTGCATGAATTTGTTGTGGAAGGAAAGTGACACATTTCTTCTTTTTGTAATCTAAAACTGCTTTTTCTACTAATGAGGTTATAAATTTTGATCCATCAATTATAAAATTAAATACTATAATATATTACTGCTTTAATGCATTTCTATACAGTGGGTTAACTTGTTCACCTGATAGGAACGATTTCAAGGTCACAGTTTCAAAACATGTTAAACTTGTTATAATACACTAGAAAAGGCTGCATTTTCTGAGGAAAATTCTACCTCAACAAGTGCACTCATATGCTGAATTCAGTTAAAGAAGCAGTGAAAAGGTGTGAAGTATCACTTGGTAAGAGGTGAAAAATGAAAAAGGTAAAAATGAGCTGAATTGTCAGAACTCTGTTCATGTGAGAGCAGTTGAATTACCAGTTAAAGTATAGCGCTGAAAGAAGAAATGTCAGATGAAATCAGGTGAAAGTAAAAGTGTAAGTGTGCTTCACTGAAGCTGAGAATGTTGGGAAATGTCATTGGGAAATTTTGCACAACACACTTCACTACACCTCTGATAAACAGCAATTTACTGTAGCTTCGGTTACAGCACGTACCGGAAGAAATATATATAGCAGGAATAATGTAGAAGAAAATATTTGATTTCAGTCTTAATTATTTTTAAGGGAAATTGTTAAAGGGTTTCATGAAAATGGTTTTTATACAAGCTGTATAGCATGAAATGAAAGATGAAGGCATTTGCAGCCTTTTGTGGCATTAATGACGTTCAGTTGAAATGTTTTCTCATCGCTGGAAGTCCTATACTATATGTAGAGAGGTGCAGAAAGATTTCACATGAAGTACATAATGAATAAGAGTGAGTCAAAAAGTGAGAGTGTGAGAGTGACCTTTTCCTTCTCCCCACAATAACTTATGTTTCCACCAAACAACACAGAATGTCAGCCAAGATCAGGGATTTACTGTGACTCATTAACTGTGCTTGCACCATGTTTATGACCACACGTAACCCTCTTCCTTCACTGTGATTCCAGGGTGATGAGTGTACCTGTGGGCCCAAGGAGGGAATCACAGTTTGGGTATGCCCTCCATGGACACCCCCTGTGCAGAATGCTGGAGCCAGGCTGCCTGGAGTGGCTCCCCAGAGAGGCAAAAGGGGGGGAACGGAGGGACTTTGTTAGGAGAGATGATGTGTCAAGCAGATATGCGGTGTTCAACTGCAGGTTTTGATCCAGTGTAGCCACATCTGCACAATGCATTTCGCTCAATTAGTCACACAACATTGTTTATTTTACATGACGAACATAGGGCTTTATTTTAAACACACGCAACGGCACACACACACACACACATATACACACACATACACAAACATGCTCAACACTGTTACCACTTTAAATGCACAGCAAAGAATAGAAATTCTTTACAGTTTGTAGGGACTTAAATATGGTCCACGCATGCATTGTCTGAACATAAATGCTTTGACAGTTAAACTCAAAGTGAACAATAGTCAAAGAGTCTGAAGAAAGAGAAGTTTCTGCAGTGTTTGAAAGACCCTGTCACCACTTATTCTGAAATGAAAAGAAAGACAGAAAAAGGGGAAAAGACAACAAAAACACAGCTGGTAGAGTGAGATGAGAGGAAAAAGTCTCAGGTTTGAGTTGTGAAAACACACTCTCGGTCTACTTTGAATACGCGAATCCCCTCCAATGAGGGGAACTACGGTCAGCCATTGCTTCAGTGCTTTTACACTAAATCTTGCTCCATGTAATCTTTTCAGTTACATTATTTCAAACCAGAGTGGGAGTAGAAGTGTCGATGTCTAGTTGTACTTTTACATTCGTTTTGTTGTTCTGCATTCTACATACAGAATAATTAACATCACAACATCACCTGACTCAGAAGCAACCACACAGACAACTACTACACTGGTATGTTTTACAGTCATATACTACTGATATCTTTAGGAGGGGGAAAACAAGGTTTTCACCCAATGTCTCAAAGAGTTTCAAATCGGCATCCTTCTGTTTCTCCTGTTTTAAGCTCCACTTCTAGTTCCTTCCAATGCAGAACAAAAATATCTCTCTTTTTCATTGACTTCCTCTGCCAGTTGAAACTGTGGAGTTGAGTCAGTTTTAGCATGTTTGGTTTCCTGGCTTGTTATTCCACAGTTTTGATCCTTGCTGTCGCTGAAGGGCTGCTGACAGAGACAAATACACTGCTGTCCACAGAGCTGACACAGTCATGTCAGAGGAAGACGTTAAAATCGCACACACTAGGTACTTGTAGAAATGACTGCTGCTTTATAGGCCTGCAGAGTGAAAATGAAAAATATGGCTTGGCTCTCAGTTCAGGCCTATTAGTCACCACATGACAAGAGTGCTAATATATTTAAATAAGCCTAGAAGTCAGAACAAGAATTAAATTCTTACTTTTGATTCCGACCTTGTCACATATTTGAAGTCCAAGAGCCCCTGTGATGAAGAGGTTATTTTGTATAATTAACGACGGATATAAAAAATAAAAGGCTTGGTAGAAGACAGGAGTGGTTTCTCTTTTCCTCTGGTGTGATTACAGAGAAGATGCCCAGCTTGGCAGGATCAACGAGTCCACAGCAGATTATTGTTTGAATTACATGAACATAAGAACAGTCTTTATCTCTGCAGGTCTGTCATTTGCCTGACATGCAATTCTGCTGGTGGGTCATTATGTTGTACACAATCACATGCATGTATGTTTGCACATGCGCACAGGCAGATGTATACATGTGCAGGGTGCAACTGCACAGGCACACACAGTAGCCTGTCTGGCCTTCTGTCTACATACAAATCAGTCTCATCACATTAATTCTTGACGTATCAACTTAAAGTTAAACTAAAGTTTGAGTTCTTAGTTTTAGGAAATATAAACAATGATAATACTGTGGGGTTTTTTTGTGTTTTTTTTTTAAACCAAGGATAAAACCTTTAGAAACATATTTTTGGAACCGTGTAGGCCTCTTGTTGGACATTTCCTGTGGCAGCGGTTGACTGACATCTGACAACTAGTGTTGCCAGAAGTATGACTGTCAACTGTGCTACTGACTGGAGCATGTAGCCTATGAATGATGGCAAAAGACACATCAAATACATTTTTCCCAAAGATGGTTTCTGTCATTTTAGGGCATTCTTATCACGCTGATGTTTGCTAATTTTCCTGATAAGACATAATGTATTTGACGATGTAAAAAGGTGATGTCATGATTGACAGCTGTGACAGCTGCTCTCAAACCTCCTTTAGTCAGCGGGACAGCTGAGGGGATGTATCTTAAGGGCCGTCATCCTGTGGCCTGATCTACTGCGCAGACTCCATGGATGTATAAAGAGAAATGGATACAGTGTCATTCCTACGTTGTGTGATGTTGTAATTACACAGTTTAGTCATTATGTCAAATTGGCTTTACAGCCCGACGCTGTTCCTGGGGGTTGGCAGACTTTGACTCTAAATGACATCACACAAGCGAGATGGCAGGTCCCGGAAAGGAGATACTTAGGCTTCACTTTTGCATAGTGGCAGGAAGTGGAGACACTTCTTCAGCGCTCCGCGCGCTACTCTGTGATTCAAAACATGACACACAAGGTACATGTTGAGTCACGGAGTAATGCAGGGAGTGCCCAACACATAGGTGGGCAAAGCAACATTGTGACCGTTGGAACTCTATATTGACATAGTCTATTTATAAACTGATCAATGCTTGCCCACACAGTCTGTGCACCAGTCAAATTACCAGTACTAACAGTGTCAGTTGGCACCAAAAATTCACGCCCAGTTGAGAACACTAATGTCGGGGCGCTATCAAAGCAGAAAACCAAATACAAATTTCAAGTTTTTGGTAATCACAATTTTGACTACATAAGCATACATCAAAACAATCATCAAAGATATATGTATGGAATTATGGATTTCTTAGCAAAAATACATTTTAAATTCAGTTGGACTTCAAATATGTAAAGGACTTTAAACAGAGTGATTGCACCTACAGCATTCAGCCAGTCAGTCTGCCACACACTGAAACATGCACCACCACCATCATTTTCTTTTTGTAAGATTAAACTTTGCTCCACTCTCTCTCTCCAGCTGTCTCTCTTTCATCCCACTCTCAGAGCGGCGTGGCCGAGGTCCAGTTTCACGGGCTTAAATTGAATCAGGAAAATCAACTTTGTCTTCATCCTCATCTTTAATGAGAGAGGTGGAGGGATTTCCAAGGTGCTGCTCTGCCCTGTTTTCTTTAGAAAGGTCTCGCTGTTCTGGGAAGGAAGCCTAGAGAAGTGGATTAGCTAAAACCCAAAGGAAGGAAGAAACAGATATGTTGGACCAGATCACACTACGCACACACACTCACTTAGTGTAGAAACAAACCAAAACGCGTGGACAGAGAGGTGTTATAGGAGCTCTATAGAGGTTATTCCCTTCCAGCTCAGAATCAAACAGGACCAGAGAGAAAGGGAAAGCAGGGAAATCTAAAACACATTTTCACCCTCCACCCTGACATATGGAACTTGTACTGGGAGTGTTTTCTTTTCATCTGGCTGTGATGGGGCTGAGGGGTTTCTACAGTGTCCCCTCTGCCCTCTCCTCCCAGGAGGGCTGTGCTGACCTAATTAACAACCAGGACACCCGCTTGCTGAAAACAACAGCACCTTTACAGCTTCATGCTGAGGCCCCATGTCCTCCGCTAGCTACAGTACAGCACCATATACACCACCTCGCTAAGTGGCCTGCATCCTAGTGTGCTAGCCTGGATCCCTGACTGAACTCAGTCATTCATAGGAAGTTGTGACTTCCAGTAAGGTTGTCTTTTATCTTATCTGAAACACTACCACTGAACTGGGGTAAGCAGTGCATCTGAATTGGCATAACTGGCTTTGTGCGATGCCAGAAAGGGATTATATTTATATTACTGCTCCCATCAATTCTGCTGGATGGAAACTGGCAATGATTATAAAATTGCCGCCCAACACCCTGCAATTACACCATTGCTGCACATGATCAGTGGTGGCTATCACTTGAAACAACATGTTTGATGGGTGGATAGACATAATGTATCTTTAAGAGGTAATCTGAATTTACATGCAGTTAGAACAGAGTGAGTCAGAAGCAGTGACATTAAGAGTGTGTTAGAGAAATTAAGTGAAGCAGCTTCAAGCTTCAAAAAGAGGATGTGTGGGTGTGATAGAGACCACCATCCTCCGATCCGCCACTGCGTGCCGTGTACCTGCAACCTCAACTGTGTTGTCAACTGCCATTGCTCGCTCTCACACACACTTTCAAGTGAGGGCTTTCCTTTCTCCTGCAGTTTCAGAATAACCCCACAGCTGAGAAGGTGACGAGCAGCAATCCACCCGCACATTGTGTGGGGTCTGTGTAAACGCTCTGCTGTGCATCTGTGACGCTCTGTTGGGCTTCATCTCAATGACAGGATCCCCTCTCCCACACAGCTCACCTTTTTGAGAGAGAAGTTAATGCTGCATATAATGACATTCAAATAAAACCTGCAGTCTCATAAAAGGTTAGAAGGGTTCTGATATTTCCGTTTTAGGTTGAGCACTCAGCTATTGAAGAATAGTGGATTTAGCAAATAAAAAAAGGCCTCTGATTTAATGTTTCTATTTGCTGTAAAAGGAGATATATTTACATCAAATGACTGATAATTTAAAGGATAATTCTACTTTATTGCAAGTTTAATTGCTAACATCTGGGAACGCAACAAAAAAGAGGGGTGGGATATATTGCTATGAAATTTGGTACGCACATTCATGTTCCTCTTAGGATGGACTTTACTGATCCCTTAACTTCCCATATAGCACCAAAATATTGTCAGATTTTTTATATGTGCAATTCTTTTTTTTTATGTGCATGCAAAACGTGGCATATGACATTCCCATTGGCTGTACTTTATGTTACATGGTAATTAGCAAATAATAGCATGCTAATACACTAAATTACGATGATGAATATGATATGCATCATATTTGCTAAACATCAGCATGTTAACATGTGAGCATTTTGCTCAAAGCAAGTTCAGCTTCATAGAAACGCTAACATCGCCTGCAGACTCTTGTTGAACAAACCACCAAGTCTGACAAACTTATTCAGAAGAGAAAAGGAATGGAAATTGTTATATTATTACCCACGCTGTCTGTTGTAAACATATATCAAATTTTACAGGACAGCTTGTCTTCATTTAACAACCAGTATGCTGCTAGTTATAGTATCACAATGCTATACTTACGAAATGACTTTGAATATCTCATAATTGTGAAAACAATAAACTGTGATTCACTTAGTTTCACTTCTGCATAAATGAGAGAGTGCACATTGTGTCCCTGTGTGAGACATCATGGGGGTCTCCTTCTCATGGATTCTCATCAGGTAGACCATAAAGATCAGCTCACCACAGTGTGTCTAAACCATAGAACTTAACTGACTCATGTGCAGTGACAAGCTCAACACTGTGTAGGCAGGAGAAACCGCAGGGGGAGGCGGGAGGTGACAGCGATGCAGAGGGTGGGTAAACTAACTGTGAACTAGCTGGGAATCCCTGTCAGCCTGATCAGAAGAGGTGTGGTGAGTTAAAAGGGATACAGATGAGTGCACAAGGTGAGCTTCAGCAGATGTTAAAAGCACGGCAGAGATTCAGAGCTCGGCAGCTGTTGCAGAGGTGGGCAGAAAGTGCAAACCCTAAAGGTCAAAGGTTTCTCCACGTTTACACTTTCTCAATAGTAAATTACAGCAGAAATTCCAGGTGAGAAAAAGGGTTAGTGGAATTTTTTTTTAAAAACAATTCCTGTAATTTCAGGTAAACCAGTAACCATACCCAGAGGATTTAATATAACAAGTATGAGTGTGTGTGTGGATTCATGCCTGATATTTAAAGATGCATGAGGGAAATTATCTGACCAGCTAAACATTGTGTACATCAACATGTTTCTTCAGGATCAATGCAATCTTAAAGAAGATGAAAGAAAGCACCATGTAAACAAAGCCACTGAGGGTGGGGTTGACAGTTTAAATAGGAGGAGTCATACTGAAAATAGAAAATAGAAATGTGTTTAACTTCCAGTAAAAGTCAACTCAACTAACGGTGGTTGGTGAGCTTGATGGCTCTGTGGTAAATGACCAGCAATTTTTGACAGTTTGTTTGTCTTCTGGGAAAATCATGCTCTTCCTTTACTTAATGTGTGGGCACTAACTTATGACATTTACTTGAGTAGATCAGAAGTAAGTAAGCTAATTTGGAAATCATATAATTGTTTATACTAACTATGGTTTCAATTGGATGCTGCAATTAGAATATGTTCATTATCTTACTATTGGACATATGGCAGATCATATATGTACGGTATGTATTTTTTATTTACAGTATATGTATGAATCATACAATTTATTTAAATATACAAGTTGTGCAGAGTTGGGTGGTGGACATGTTACATGTCTGGCTGTATGAGTGGTGACAGGCGGGTTAGTGGTGTTGTATGTCTCCATGTTATGACCTCGGGTACCTCTGAACCTCTAAAATGAGGTGAAATGAGTTAAAAGCAGTGTGGGGTGAACCTCATATGCCAGAGGTGAGAGGTCTTATTGGAACAGCAGTGTGGGTGCTAATGTGTTTTGGTTGGGAGAAACAAAGACAGGAGACTGGGTAGTTATCGGAAACCTACCTTCTGAAAACAGAGCTCTGTGCTGTCATGTGAAACCTGTAGTGCTGATTTAAGTTAGTCACAATCACATGAAGAAATTCAAAACACAGATGGCAAGAAAGACAAAGAATGTGGAGAAATGGCGTGAGTCAAAGTGCCTGTTAAAATTTCCATAATTACAAATGTACTGCAGTTAGAGGAACAAGTTTACACACACTCCCTCCAGTCAATATTTGGTGTGTTGTTGCACAGAATGTGCATTTCAGAGAAAACTCCTTCCTGATAAAGCTTGCACAGACGTCTGGGTTTTGGTGTTCCTATGGAAAATCCTGAAGTCCGTACCACAGGCCTTCTTTCTTTCTGGCCTCAGAGCTCCTCCCAGCTGCACTCCACCTGACGGGTTTTCCTCCTTCTCAGCGACCAGACGAACCACGCCAAGAGCCAGACTGGAGCACAAACACAGGCAGGAGAGTAAAGGTTGGCAGGTGTATAGAGACAGCAGGGTGGAGGTGGTGAATTGTACTTGAGGGTGGGAGGGGGTGAGACAGGTATGGAGAGAGAGGAGAAGAGAAGTGCTGGAGAAATGAAGCTGCTTGCTGTTGTGGGTATGAGGCAAAAGACAGAGAGAGAGGGAGAGGGAAACCCAGACACAAACATAAACATTGGCTAGAACTTCAATGATTTCTCTCTCTGGCTCTCTGCCTCACCCCTCGCCTCTATCCCCCCCTCACTAGCCAAGCATAAACAAATATAACATGGAAAGCATCAGACAGGCCCCATACATCTCATAGAAACGCCAGTCTCAAGTGAACAAGCAAAGGAAAAATGGTCATGGTGAGTTTTGTCGTCTCCATTCTATAAAACAACCAATTGGATTAGACTGTCGCTGCCTCTTCTCCAACATCCAGCCATGTTCAAATCAGATCAGCTGTAAACTCAAGTGGCCATTCAGAAATGTCAGCCTGTCAGACGTCTGTCTGTCTGTCTGCCGGCCTGCCTGTCTCTCTGTCTGTCAGTCTGTCTGTCTAATGTCATAATCCTGAAATAGCAAAGAGAAAACAGCAAGACATTCTCACATTTCACCCCCATAAAAGAGAGAGACACATAAACACAACTTACAACTTATGTTGACCAGAGAGAGATAAATATGAAGGGGGAGTGTGACTGATACAAGTCAGACACAGAAAACTGACAATAATCATGTTCTGTCCCACACACACACTTTAAAACTAATGTTAATACACAACACAAACACACTGGGTGCTTGGCTCTCTCCATCCAAGACACAATGTCACAGATTACTGCGGCTCCTTGGTCTGGCTGGTAATGACTTCATTCCTGGGTCTGCTCCCAGAGATCCTAGCTGCTGGCACACAACCAGCCCTACATCTGCAAAGAGCCCTATACACACACACACACACACACACACACACACACACACACACACACACACTCACACACACACACACTCACAAACACGCACACACGCACATACAGCGTGCATACACACCACAATGTCAAGTCCCAGTCTCTCTCTCTCGCTCTCTCGCTCTCTCTCTCTCTCTCTCTCTCTCTGTCTGTCTCTCTGTCTCTTTCCCATTGTCTCTCTCAAGTGAAGATGCACTGCTGTTTGCAGTCACAGAAACCAATGGTCCACTCACCTGCTGAAACCTGAAAGTAAAAAAAAACAACTGAAAAAAAATATGTGACTTTGCCTTCATTTGTATCTAAATGCATAGGAGACAACAATATACTTCAACAAAGGAAAAGTGTGGAACCATGTGAATGCAGAAGTTTAAGTTTCTAGTCTGCAAATCCAAAGAATAGTTTAGCATTTTGGGGAAACACACTTTTCTTCATTTTCTTGCAGAGAGTTAGATGAGAAAATCGGCCAAGACATAGTCTGGCACATAATCCTCCATAAACATGATGGTTTTTGTACGGATTAAACAAATGACATATAATGTGTCGGTTAATGAGCTTTTTTGTCACATTTCGATGGAGCCAGGCTAACCTCCCCCAGTTTCCAGTCTTTATGCTAAGCTAAGCTAACTGGCTGCTGGTTGTAGCAACATATTTAATGTACAAATATCAGGGTGGTATTGATCTTCTCATCTTATTCACAAGAAAATGAATGAATGCGTTTCCCAAAATGTAAAAAATATTCCTTTAAGCCATGAAGCCTGTAAAGTAATAAAACAGCCTTGTCTTCATCATCATCAAGCATTTACTCCTGCATTCAAGTAGCATCTCATTTCTCCTTTGTTGACATATTGCTGGCCTTTTGAGAACACGTCTTCTTCACTAGGACAGGACAGAATGTGTGTGTGTGTGTAGATGGAGCACGCTAATGTAACAAGAGAAAGACAGATCAACTGTATGTGCTTCTCTATGGGGCTGTTAGATTTGGCCTGTGATGCCAAAGTGCTCGAAGAATCACACCACTCCGCTTATCTGTTGCCAAGCCAGCCCAGGGGGTTTAAATGTGGACAGCTCCCAGGAATCAGCGGCCTCTGCCAGATTCTACTGCTGCCTTAGAGGCCAAACATGCTTATGATAGTGATCAGCAATGCTGTATTCATGCAACAAAACCAATGTTAGGTTGAAAGCTGGCTGGACATGAAAGTTGGTTAAAACAGGAGTGCTGTGGAATAGAAATGAGAGTCTAATGCTAACAGGGTTTGTAATCCTCTCCTGTTGATCTTCAATCATACATACAGTATGTCTCCTGCCTCCTTTAGGAAGTCTTTTCCACCCAATAATTTAGTCTGCATGTGTTTTTCATCTACAAAAAAGAGCAGTGAACCACTGAGTTGCACGTTTCACACACACAGTGGAAGTGTATCAGACGCTCTGCATGAAGCCTGATTCGCACAATACCAGTCAGACAGACATAACAAACATTTAGTGTGTGTGTGTGTGTCTGAGTGTGTCTTTTAGTTTGTCTAAAACTGTCGCTGCTGAGCGTGCGTCTTTGTGTAAGTCTATGTGAGCGCGTATACATGCATGCCAGTGCGTGCGTGTTTATTGCTGGTGTGAGCGGACCATACCACTGGGGTCAACCTGGGCCAGCTGCTTGGAGCTGATGGAGTGAGCCACACACATGCTGAACTGTGACCTTAAAAGAGAGGAGAGGAGAGGAGAGGAGAGGAGAGGAGAAGAGAGGAGAGGAGAGGAGAGGAGGGAGTGAGGGAAGGAAGGAAGGAAGAGGAAAAGGAGCAGCACACTGGCTTTCCTCTTGTAAAGGTCAATTTGATCTTAAACGGCTGCAAATCCTGATACACATTAACCCTGAAAACTTAAGGCTTAGCATAACTAGTTAGCTGGGAGAAGACACTGATTACCACAGTTTACAGTATTTTACAGTGATTTTGAGCCAATATGTAATAAAAATAATAAATGAATATATGGTATTTTCAAAATCCGATTGTATTATTGATTTTTAAGTTACTTATTTTTAAAATAATCTAAATAATTAAAACATCCATTAAACCAAACCCAGTTTTGATTCTATTTCTGATCTATGCTTTTCTAGCGAAAGCCATTTAATTTATTTGCATTCTATAATTACCTCTTTATGTAGTTGTATTCATTGTTGATGCCGGAGTCCACCATTCCCACACTGCATTCAAGGATGCACTAGGGATTTACAGGAAATGATGCATGCATGTAATCCCGACTTAATTTTTTACATGATTGATATCAGCCTCACTGCTTACTGTTCACTCTCCTACAGCCATATCAGAGCTGCAAGTTACCTGTGGTATCAAAGCGCACTTGCTGTTACCACCGGTAACCACACCAAATCAGTCAAGATTAAAATCTTAACTTTAATATGTAATGCTGCAAACCTAATACCAAAAATGACAAAGAATGATACAGATTTATTATTCTTCGTCAGCTGTTCCTGTTCCACATTAGTACAAACTTGAGACCGCCGTCCTTCATGCACACAGAAGGTAATTGGGCTTGAATCTTTTGACTGTCTATACAGAGCGTATAGACTGTAAGTATATACAGTCTATTTTTACATCAAGAGGACTGCGGTGTTCCAGCTCCTAAAGCCCTTAAAGGCCTCACACAGAGAAAGACACCATCTCCCTCCACACACACACACACAATCTAGCACACACACATACACACACACGCAGACACACACTGTCTCACCACCCACTGCCTGGTGTTTGTTTAATATGGCATTTCAGTATGAGAACAGTATATCCTGCTCCCGTCTTTATAAGGGCACAGCTAATGCAATACTGAGACACCCCCCATTTGCAATTACTCTCCACACTACACACACACACACACACATGCACACACACACACACACACACACACATTTGTTAGTCCCGTGCCAATGGCTGCAGCCTCTTGGCACAGCCCAAACTAACGCTACCCTAACTGAGAAATAGCATCTGCTTCATCTCTCTTTTCACCCAACCGCCCGACTCCTCTGAACTCACTAACACCCTCCATCTCTTGTCCAAAAATGTTCATATGCTGACACAGACACACACATGCACGTGCACTCAACTGTTAAACACACACACACACACACACACCCACACCCACACACTCACAGAGACGTTAGTGAGGCTGGCACCAGTGCTGGAATCTTGTCTGTCTGTCTGTGATGCTAAGAAGCGCACAGAGAAGCGCTGAAAGAAAAGATTTAGACTTTTGTGTTCTTGGCATAAGTAGGCCAACTCTTCAAAAGACAAATCCCTGCTTAACGTTGGCCTGGAGTTGTCACTTTGGAGCTAATAAATAGTGAGATACAAAACTAGGGGAAGAAAGCACTGCTGCTGACTATTTTATATCATCTGCTTGAATCCCTTGTACGGCCAGTTTCTCTCCACAGAGAGCCACGGATCAATTTTCAAATAATCCCAAGCTGTTTCTAAATTCAACCCATAAACAAATTGTGTCAAACACTGATATATATGACTGATATTCTTAACAGACATTAATATGTGATTGTTGGCAGCACCTGTGTACTATATTTGGTTGACTCAGTAATTTAAAAGCAGAGAGACAGACTTACTTTTAGAAACACACAGTTAATCATTGTAAAAATAAGTTGGAGTTGGATAAGTTGGATTTCTCTTCTGTGTGTTCCCTGGGTCTTGTAAATTAAAAATTTATATATTTTTTTACATGCATCTACTGTAGTTTTAAAATATTTCAAAACAATATTTTTACTGGTAAAATATTTTTCTATTTTTTTATATCTTGCAATTAACTGCAAAAGCATTAATTAATCACTAATCTTATATTTTTAAATTCAGTTTACAGGCATCTTTATTAATATTGGCTGTTTTGCAGGCAGTTTGGTCTTAACATTGTAAGATCTTTGGAAGTTAAATTTCTGCACTGTCCAGACCAAAACTGCTACCTGTACATTTAAACAAGAGGCCAACAATAATTTGCCATCTTGACATGCAAAAACAGTAGCAGTCTGTGTAGTAACAGCAAATAGGAATCAGAAAGCAGGCTTTCATGTGCTCATGATAGAAAAAAGGAAGTAAACAAGGCTGCAATTTACATCTGGCGCTAGAACCATGGCAAGCAAGAATGCTGAAAATTTGATAAATGTTTTAAAAACAGTCATTTGTCCTCTAGTTTTACAGTTGATTGTGGTGGTTATTTTATTAAATGCAATATTAAATGCAGATATGCCAACAGTCATTCTGACTCTTGTCCAGTAGCTTCACACAGCTAAATAAAAACAACCTGATGACAAAATATTACTTTCATATGAAAGTGGAGTAGAGCTGGAACATTTTTTAGTGTTTTCATGTGCAAAGGCTGCTGCCTTTTGCCGTTCTTCGGCTGCATCTTACTGTATGTAGAGTGCGCAGTTGGCACACACAGTGAAAGAAAAACCAGAAAACACAGCACATTCAGACAGAGACACACATGAGCAGAGGGGACATTTAAAGCTGAATAAAGTAACAGCAGCTTTGAGGAAGGGAGAGTGAATGAGAGAGAGACTCTGACACTGAGAGCCAGACAGAAAGCAAATGTTCAGTGAACCATACAAAAAAAGAGAAGAATGTCCCGATTTTGCATATGGAAGTGAAAAACTGTTCATCTTCAACAGTGAGGAACAGGAAAATAGTCTATTTCGAATTGAAGGCCGGATGTTCCTTCTTTTTACAGAGTTTACTGTAACTTTAACAGGAGTTAAAGATAGATGAGGGTAACCCCCCCTCTAATAGAGAGAGAAACTGTGTGGAGCGGGGAGATAACGCTGCTGGTTCTTTGTTTTCAACATAAGACCCCAGTCATGCCTGAAAGACCTGTGGTCATTTACAGACTCATCTGAAAACACCTGGTTAAAAAAAAACACCTGGTGCTGGAGGAGTTGAAACACTGAAACATAACCACTTCTAACAGAAATTTTTGTGCCCACCAGGGAAACTGCATACAGATTTTTTGAGAGCGACAAAATTCAACTGAGCTTTACTGGTGTAACAATTACCACTCATTGTGGATCCGCAGCATCAAAAACCGTGCAAAATGCCAAAACTGAAAGGGCATCCCAACAGCTTAGTGATTATCATGCCGTGCTTAGTTTCTCTGACAAATCATAAACAATCCAAGCTTAGCGCTCACTAGTCTAATGCAAAGGCATGCTATGCTACGCTAACATCCCACAAAAGGCGGCAAGGCGCTTACAGTTCTCTGAGGGCTTGCAGGGGGACAAACGCCCTCACAATGGAACACGTCATAAACCTAAGCAGTGTTAAGCCGCATGGCATTTCTAGGATATTTCAAGTCAAATTTAATGCAAATTCCTGCCGGCAAGATGTTTGTTAAAGCTATTTTTACTAGCACTGAAGGACTGATCTTTGTTTACGTCACACTGTATAATCCCTCTGCTTTAAGGGGCTTTCTTGTGGCCAAACTTCTCTTGCCAAAATTGTTGTCTTTAAAATCTCCCATTTATGCAGAGCGTATTGGAAAAACTGCTGTAGATCCTCTTGATTCTCTGACACTTAAGCCACATCAATCCAAAAATTATTTATTTTACAAGGTAGCTTGCTTTTTATGTAACCCAACACAGTGTAACTCCCTTTGGCGCAATCTGTTTCATTTCTAAACAATGTGAAATATACAGCCACAATATTATACGATCCAGAAAGAGGCCTTAGAGAAAGTCAGTGTGCTCACAGTGCAAACCTGGGATATTTGAGTTCTGTAGCACACAGCACAAAATCAGATCACAGTTTAAAACATCCCTGCATGGCTACATAGAACAGTACAACATGTCAATGTTCTGCAAATAATCTGACACACAGTAAATCTATAGTGGATTACTTGTTCTGCAATTACAATACCTGATAATCCAAACAGCTATGTTTGGCTCAGTTCAGTTAAGCCTTTCTGACCAGATTGTGGGTCAAACAAAAATACTGGAGATTTTGGTGGAGTGCGGCCATACGTCATGATAAGGATCATGTTCATGGTGCGTTGATTTACTCCTAAAACCTCTATTTGGTTATAATAATCCATCTATGTGATGTATTCAGGCTGCTAAACCATTCAGTTCTGTGTTTTTTGGGCTAAATGGGGTAATTTGTTTTGTTTTAATAAAGCAAGTGTTTTTCTTGGGTCAGACTGTCAAGGAGCAAATTGCTTTCTAATCACATCACACGTGGAAAGTCCAGATGATGGCAGACAGAGCATGGCGCTGCATCACTGCTGACCCGGTGCGCAGTATGAGCCCCCGCTCTGACACTCACACAGCTTCATATGCAAGTATTAACACAGCTCTGTTTTCATTGCAAAGCAAAACATGTCACTTCATTTGGCCCAGTTTAGTCCTTAATCACAGCGACGGGCAGGAGAGAGAGAGAGAGAGAGAGCACTCTGTGATGGCAAGCTGCATGAAATTAACAGCAAGGCAAAGAGTGGACTCGATATTCATGTTTTTCAGTTTAGAATCATAGATCAACTGGTTTACATCCAACATACACACAGATAGAAGCAGACATTATTTATCAGGTATTATAACCACTTCAGAGTAAATTTCCGCACAATTGTACCACACAGTAGGGTAGGAGGTTGCCAAAATAAAGATGGAGAATAACATAAAAAAGGGAACACTTTGTGCCCATTCTGTTGAACAATGCTCCACAAATGTGCGTTCACATAGCAGCACAAACAGTAAAAGCAGTCTTCAGGAAAGAGGCGGGCAGCAGAAGGGGGCCTGTGTGGCCATTCAAACAAGCAGTGTGTGGCTGTGGGCCTAGAACAGCCAGCAGTACATTTCCATAACAGGAAAGGTCAGTGTTGTGGCTCCAGGGGCTTTAGAGACGCTAACAAAATCCATTCTGGGATCTCTGCTGCTTCGCTGCTCTACCTGTTGACTGGGCTCCATGTACTGCTAGAGCCTAATGTTACAAAGTGTATTATATATCATCGCTTTCAGATAGATATATAATGTAGCACAAATTTTTCTTTAAGGGATTTGTTTTGTTGCTATAGCTATCCTCAAAATAAAGTAAAATAAAGCAAGTAATGTTCTCAAGATAACTCATGGCAAATCATCATCATCATCATCATCATCATCATCATTATTTAACTGCAAGCAGCAACTTTTTACATAAAGATGAATGAAATAAAATTTCAATTTCCATTTTTTATTGAAATAGAGTAACAAAAACACAAATTCCTAATTTTACCCTTTAAAACTCACTCAAAATGCCACCAAGAACACTTTGAGACAAAATATAACTGAGCCATTTTTATATTCAGCACTTTTAAGATCCTTGTCCTGATATAAACATCAAGGTCCCAAATTGGAACAGACAAAAAGAAAAAAACGGAAAACAAAACAAAGAATGATATCATTAATGTCATCTCATTATCGCTTTGTAGCACATTTCAGAACTGCACAGATGCATAAGTCTTGAAGAAAAAAGGAAAAAGGGGGAGGGTGTTAAGTTGTTTATTGAAGAAAGTAAGAGAACATTTAGACTAGAAAGGCAGATTTAATGAGTTTTTAGAAAATGCCATAAATGGTCACCATTTAGAAAATTAAATTCAGTTTTAACAATACTGATGAAATATCAGGGACACGTTTGTAAAAATCAATCGTAAAACAACAGAGAAATACAGAATAAAACTTAAATTTTGTTTAACTACTGTATTCAAAGTAATGATCTTGAAGATTTTCATTAAATAAATGTCTGTTAAGTCACTATCTATTGCCAAATGAGGTAACACAATGGTGATTGAGCCTATGACCCACTGATGAAAGCCCTTGTATTTGCAGTATTATGAACTGGTTATTGGTGGCGACGTTCCCATGAAAAATCACAAGCAGTGCACAGTTGGATGCAGTGGTTGGTCCATCAGAGAGGGTAGGCAGAGCTAACGACTGACTGACGTCACACAGGTGACACTGTTTGGATCTCTGGGAAGTGAGGCCCAAAAACACACCTACAATTACCATTTATCGCCATAGGTGACATAGGAGACATTGAGATTGTTACTTTAAGTGCAATTTTAAGTACTTCTTCTTTACAACTTCATACTTTTACTCTGACAATAATCATTTCTAATTACTTTGTAGATTTAAATTTTACATACAAAGACTCTGAAAGGGGATGACCATACTTAAACCACATAAAATAGCTTTATTTATGAGCATTTTAGCAAACTGCCATTCTTCTTTGTCCACAGGCTGCTACAATAATGGATCTCCATTCTTTATTTTAGAAAGTCCAGCAGAAAAAGCCCTCAATTTTGCGGCGAGGTTTTGTGTAATGAAACAGAGAGAAACATACAGCATGTATGTGCAGTGTGTGTGGTTGTGGTTGGCTGTGCACTCTGACGTACAGTGTTTGAAGTTCCATACAAAACAACAGTAGAGGAAGTTGAAACAGCTTCTGGTCTTTCTCTTGGACCAGGCCCCGGGGCCTCAGGGGGCCCATAGGAGTGAAACACTCCTTAGCACAGCCTCATATACCTCAACACCTGCAGCACACAAAGGCCCTCTGTGAGTAAAGCAGTCACTCAAAAGTCAGAAAAACTCACGTAGGACAAGGAAACAAGGAATTGGATAACAGAGTGTCTATGGAAATGAGAAAAAACACAGATTTGATTTTTCATTAAGTTACAAAAGATGACAGTCAAATCATATAATTATATAATATGAGTATGTGATATCTTCACTTGAATGTACTGCACATATTTTGACAATTGATAATTTTTATGTCAGTGTTAACACATGTTTTTTTGTTTTGATTAAGATAATAAATTGAAATTCTAGCTCTTACTTTTTTAATCATAAGAGCTTGAAGATAATTCGACAACTGCTATACAAATACTGACTGTGTATTTAATGATTATTATTGTTAGAGCTTTACTACTGAGATAAATAAAATCTATACATCTCACTTAAATCGTATTCCCCTCTCACCCCCTTTACCTAACCCACAGTATTTTCCCATGGGGTTACAGCACTCTTTGGACTGAGATCGAATAATATTGACATTGGAGCGGCTGAAAGACACAACATAGCTAATAGATATAATTATCTGACATAATTATCTCCAATAATAACAACAGATAATACCCCTCTGTCTGAGCACATGTTTGTTGTTGCGTCTGAAAGGATCCTCCCTGGAAAGATGGGCAGTGCCACTTCTCCACCCGCCAAACTCAGCTGGGCCTCACCTTCTGTGGGTGTGGGAGAGTAAGATCGCAGCCTGTCAAAACCAGGTAAGGTTGAGGTTTGAGGCTGCCCGCTGCGTGGGTGAATATCCCCTTTGGCATGAGCATCTGTCTCTGCTCGACTTGGCTCTTTGCAGACTGTGGAGCGTTCACCTTGTCAGCAAACCCAAGAAACTCTAAACACAACAGCAGCGGGTAAAAGTACACACAATCCACTGCACAGTAAGATTTTAATAACATTTAGTTGAACTCATTAATTTAAGAAATCGTTATGACAGCGCTGGAGTCCAGAGAGTGATTTCTCTGTCTGGTCCAGCAGACCCAAGTCCATTTACCTAATTAAAAAAACAAAGCAGCGGTCTCTGTGGCTCTCGTGTTTACTGCTGTATGATGGAGGGCATAAAACACATGCAACAGTAGAAATGCAAATAGAAGGCAGGGTGACTTAGAGAAGCTGGAGGAAAAGAGGCAGAGGACAAAGAAAGTAGAAATGAAGCAATTACTGCAGAGACCGCTTTAACTGAAGGCATGAGAGGAAATTAGATTGAACTTCATTCATTTACTTCATTTATTTTTGAGAAATACACTTTTTGGCTTTTTTCTCGACAGTTAGACGAGAAGATTGATACCACTCTTATATCCGTGCAAATATGAAGCTGGAGTCAGCAACTGGTTAGCTTAGCTTAGCATAAAGACCGCTAGCATGGCTCTGTCCAAGGGTAACAAAATCAACCTACTGGCCCCAGACAAAAAAATAGTCCCCTCGTAAAGTAATTTTTGCACGTTTTTGTACAAACTGAACAAAAGATATGTAATGTGTTAAGTTAGCTTTAGAGGTCCTGGTTTGTTACTTTTGGACAGAGTCCAAAGGATCCATTTTTTATGCTAAGCTAAGCTAACCGGCTACTGGCTCTATAGCCTCATATTCACCCAACAGATATCAGAGTGCTATTTTCCCCTTCTCAACAAGAAAGTAAATTAAGATATCTCCCAAAATGTCAAACTATTCCTTTAATGTGTTTAAATTGAGCTTTTTACTAGTGTAAATGGATACGATTGCACGTGGCTACAGCTTTTTGGTCTTATTTATGTGTTAAAGTGCCATTCCCTGAATTTGTTTATTGGATTTATAAGATACTAATAAGTAAATATTTCATAACTTGTTATTATATGAAGCCGTAACAAAACAGCCATGGTCTGGCATGGTTAGAAAGAAGAAGAAAGTGACCAACAGGGAAGAGAAGAAGGAGAAAAGTATGCAGTGAGAGTAGAAGATAAGGGAGGAAAATAAGACGGAACTGCACGATGAAGTGGAGGGAGGGAGGACAAGGGAGATGATGCAGCAGTATGTACAGCAGCAGATAAAACTGCAGGGGAGATGATCTGAGTGTGTCTTTGTTCCAGTAAGAAGCCCACAGCATCGCTGGGTGACTCACCTGCTGTAAGACTGCATCACCCACAGTATGAGATCATCAGGTTAATCTCCCCCACAAGAGAACTGACAGCACAGTGAAAACATCTGTTACACACAAATACACACAGGAAAAACACAGTTTTAACCTGTTTATCCACTCGGGCAGTATGAACATATTACATATAATATCAACCACACTATGACCTGCCTGAAGCGCAAAGTAAAAGATCACTAACTGATAATGATGGCTAACACCACCCTCATCTAATCAATTCTAATATGTTGTCACCCATCATCATATAGATAGATCAGTGGAAAGAACAGACAGAAAACCTTTATATTATTTGTTGCATCCTTGAGAGCATTGCTGCTTCTCTGCCAGACTTTCCACTATTTTTACACAAGGCTGTCAATATCATGGACATAAAACACAGGCTGTCGATGCACACACATACACTCACACCCATAAATCCTGCTATACACCTCCTGATGTGCTCACTTGTCCTTGAGTCTTGGAGGGAATGCTGAAGAGTCATTTGGTCCTGAAGAATAACTCAACAGAGAGAGAGACTGAGAGACACAATCACAATCATTTTTAGATTGTCAGTCAGATTCTTTGCTTTGAAGCACTCCGTCATGTTGCCCACAGCAGGATCCTACTCAGGTCATAACAGTAAAATGAACAAGGGTTAGAAGTCGGAGAGGATCTAATAGGATTTTTAACTGTCTACCACAAACTGCATTTAAAGCAATAAACTGAATAATTCATTTATCTAATCTTGGCTACTGCTGATCTGTAAGAGTTAGAGCGCAGTGCAGAATGCACAGAGTACTTAAGCTGTGGCCCAAACGACACTTTAGTGCTGTGGGACAAGTGTTGGGTTACATAGGAGAGGAGATGCTCACTTCAAATATGTTAGAGGGAGACATAGAAAAAGCATAAGTATAAAACTAAAATACACTGGAGTTTAATAGGATGTCTCTCTGACTGATGGTGGACACAGCAGAGCTCTTTTGTTTTTCATGCTCAGTACTGTTGGCCCATGCTTGTTCATAGCAGGCCAGTGGTTTCAGAGGTCTGCTTCTGTGAAGCTATTCTTCATTATTGACGCTCTGAAACAAGAGTGGGTGCCCTGAAACCAACACTGATTACATGGATTTCAGTAAGCTTCAAAGAATATTGAGCTCACCTACACTTACCTAGAATTGGGGGATATTTTCCCCTCATTCTCATTTTGGAGATGAGAACAACAACAGTTACAGAGTTTCCTTTTAAAAACAACAGAAGTCAGCTTTACAGTGCATGACCTGCCCGGTCCTGTTCTGGAGCTACTGGCCTGCAAACCTCGACCCACAAACCCAGAGCGCAACCCACCCGGAACTAAAGCAAACACCAGACTCCCACCGGGGACGTATAAACTAACATGCGGGACGTCCTCCAGGGAACACAAAGCAACGTGTGCGCATGGAAAGTATTTAACATCTTTTCATGCCGCGTGCATTTTTCATCCCCTTCTACAAAGCCTGAAGGCACTGCGCTCAGAGAAGGGCCATAAAGTCCATCAACGAACTGTGCAGTTATGGTTACAATCTGTTTACTTAGTCACACTCCCAGAATGCAAAGGGCTTTGAATGCAGCTTGAGCAGCCTCGGCATGAACTGTGTTGACTGGGTATGATCAGGACTCAGGACAGAGTGTGTAACTTCCCATGAAGCCGGAGTACTGTTCAGTTCTACACAACTTCAAACCGCTATTAGTCATTTCTTACTCACTATTGCACTTCTAATGAAAATCAAGACTGAGTTTTAAAGGAGCACTACACCAATTTTACACGTCAGTTTACTCACTATGAGGAGTTTCATTATAAAGAAAATATAATGAAAGTATAATGTCTTAAGCTCTCTAGGAGCTTACTGAAGAAAAAATAGCCCTGATGATGTCATATGGGTTATCTTGGATTGGTCTTGAGACTTTAAATATTTCACAAAAAAAGCCTTGATTAAAAATGAAATATAAAAATTTAATTAATTCATGGACTGTGGCAACAGAAGTTATGACATTTGAGGAAACTCCTTGAGGCTGAAAGCTTCAGAAAAGGTAGTAAATTAACCTTGAATAATTTGATTTGATTCTTATTTCAGTGCAGATTTTTGACCTCTTAATCTCTGATCTTGCAATAATATTCTTTAATCTTGAACCTTTCCTTTACACTTTTGTGTCTTGTGCTTTTAAATCACAGGTTCTTAATCACTAACAGTCTCATGATTTCTTCAATAATGATACTGTAATCTACCTATGAATCTGGGGGTTTCTGAGTTTTTTGGGTTTTTTTTTTATTAAAATGTGAGACTGAGAAAAAGCCAGACTTGTCTCAAAACTTATGGAGTAAAAAAAAAAACCTTAAACAACTACATGAAACTGGACTGATTGAACCCTCTTGATCAAACACCCACAAGCAGCCAATGAATGGTTAGTCACTCACCACAGTGGCTTCAGCCTACAGACCAATATACTGTATAACAACAAGGAAGAACTAAATATGAATTGATATTCAGCTTAGAGCTCATTTAATTATTTTATAAAATAATTAGAAAATTGAAAGTTCTTCTAAGAAAGAAACTGATCAAATCCCCGACTGACTTCCTGAACTGTAAATGCACTGAACTGTAAATGACGCTCTGGCTGTTTTGGTGTGTGATATTGTGCGTTTGTGTGTGACTGAGTGGGCGTGAGACAGCTGGGCCAAAAGTCCAGCAGCAGCAGAAGGAGAATTACCCTGGTTTACACTGTGATCAGTCACACTAACTCAACACTTTCACATTTAAAGACACAGCTTTGCTTCACCAAAATCCTCATTTCATCCCTACTGCCAACGCTTAAACACTTACAGACATCTGAAGGGCATCATGCATCATGAGACTTTTTTTCTAATGTCATGGTTGATTCTGTGTGTTTTGAATATTTTTATCACATTTTTTTTGCATAAAATCAAATCTTTTGAGTATAAAAAAAAAAACACACACACCTAAACCATCATGAGATGTATTAATTTAGCAACTATGTCACTGCTGCCGCGTAATCAGTGTGAACGACAAGGACAGGAGGTATGGTTTCACACATACACACACAAGACGTAATTTCTGGGAATCGCTCTCTGGCAGCAGGGTGCATTTCCAGTTAGTCAGGTGACCATTTCTGCTCAGGGATATCCAATGGATGGTCACATGATGCGCTCACTCTCTTACTCCCCGCCTCTCTCCTCCCTTTCTCTTTCACTTCTGACAGTGCTCCCCCTTTCCACACAGACAACCTGCTGATTTAACGCTGCTGTACACCCTGCAAGCATCTCCATTGAATTTCCCCTCAGCTCCTCATGTCTAATGGGGTTAAATCCCCCTGTTCTTCCTCTTCATTCCTCTATCTCCTCCTCCTCCTCCTCTACAGGGACTTAATCCACTGTCTGTCCCTGCCGGCTCTTTGAATTATTTAGTGGAGCGCCGCTGCTCACCACAAAGAGCCATCTCTGAGACATTGAGCCCGAAAGAGGGCAGATAGACAGACAGGGTGAATGCAGAGTGGGAGGGAGGGGTGGGAGGGTGATAGAGTGATGGCAGCAGATGTCTGGCTGGGAGCTTCCCAGGAAACCCCACACTCATCTTCCTCGTGCTCCTCTTCCTCCGTGCTGGCAGCCCTAATCGCATAACCCGGGTATATAACTAGCTGTCACGGCAGGTCAACTGGAAATAGAAAGCATTCTTGAAGGCAAGCTTGACCTGATACAGAAACCAGCAGGGGAATCTAACAGTGGCTACATGCTGCAGAGGGGATCATGTGTCCTCAGCAGCCATCATGACATGGCAAATTTGCCCATAGCCTCGTGCTTAACTGAACGTCAGTCTGAAGTGACACTAATGAGCCACTCATTTTGTTTCACACGTTGTTACTTGTTACTTTTCACATACAATACGATGTTTTGCTAAAGGTCAAGCCAGTCGTTTCTAACCTTCTTGTCTTGTGACATCTTAGAAAAAAGCAGCATATACAGTTGGGGTCCCTTGTCACATTTCAGATTTCCCCTCTAAAGTTTCCACATGGTTTACAGTTATGAAAAACAATTTGAGGCCCAAATATATTTAACATTTCATAAGATAACAAAGATCAGAGAGAGGACCTTTGTTTTTTCTTCTTCCCTGCCCCAATAATCATCTCACCACCACTTAATTTGTGACCCTTTGGGGGCACCCAAACCTCAGTTTGGGGACCATGGTGTTGACTAAAATACCTAACCGCATATAAAGCAGTTAAAAGTAGCTCCACCTTGACCAGCTACAACACTAAAATGCTGTTTACACACTGATGTATCCAATAGTCTAAAAATGTGATATCAGATTTTCTGTATCAAGATGACTTTTACTTTTGATACTTTCAGTGCATTCATTGCAAGATATGTTTACTTAAGTAAGGTTTTGAATGCAGGAATGTTGTATTGAAACTTCAGTATCTGAGTACTGTTACCACCACTGTGTATGACAGACCTGTCAAAGTGTTTGAGCAAAGGAGAGCACCTAATATATGCTAGCACCACTGAATGTAATGTCATAATACCTGCTGACCTTTTGTTCTGCAAATCCACAAAGCAACGCAGTTTAGCTTACATCACATGATTAATTGTTGCAGCCATTATCATCTCTTCCATCTTTTCTTAGTTACATTCTGGGCTCTGATGATATCAGTTCTTTTGTTTGCACTTCTCAGTATCATCAGAACACAGCAGTTTCACTGTTGCTGGCGTAACACCACATCATGAAAAGCTCTTTATTGCTCCAGCAACTTGGTAAGTGTGCTGATCGAAACCACTGAATCATCTTCTGATGAGGATGCTTCAGCTTGTTTCAGAGACACGAAATAACTAACCACAATTTGCAGAATGGCGCAAAACTGCCTGATGATATTCAGTAGAGTTTTCGATTGAATTCAATAAATATTAGTGAATATCATTCAATCACATAAAGGCAAAATCTAGATGAATTACAAAATATTAGCCACGGTTTTAAAGATTTTAGTTCAAACTCTACTGGACCCAGTGAAGAGCTGTGTAATTCTCAGGATTTGATGGACTGAGAGCAGCAACATTCTCAGAGAAAAACAGCAGGTGCCATCTGGATACAACTGAGGTCCATGTCAATAATTATCATGCTGATTTTTTCAGGATATTAGGCAGCTGGGGTACCATCTTAAAATGTTTTTGGAGACATTATACCTTTTGACGATTTAAATGTCAGTTTTGTAGGTTTTCTGGTTTCAGCAGAGAGGTCAAATGTACAACTATAGCTTTGAAAGAACATATATAATCATATACATCGAGAGTGTGCACCTCACTTGGGTGTCACTTTGTGTGGTATTCTGTGTTTGAGGGAAACCCCTAATAGTGAGTGCCACGCAAATGTTGAGGGGAAAGGGTGAAAGAAAGCCCCTCCTCATCTCTGTGGTGCTTCGCTGAACACTGAGGGGAACCAAAGCACATCAGCTCTGCTGTGGGAGGTGACGCAATGTCAGGAACCAGAGGCTGAGGAACTCCTGACCTTTCCTCTCATCTGCACTTTCTGTCACTCACAGACATCTGGGCATCACCCACAAAATGTGGGAGGGCTGGCAGAATGTAAACTAATGAAATATACAGTGTGAAAATATGCTTTCAGTAAACATAGAGCGCATTACCATATTGATTCATGTGTCAATGTAAATGTGTTTTTGTGTGAAGGAGAGAGAGAGAGAAAGGAGAAATAAGAGAAAGAAATGAGAGATGGTGAAGTTGAAAAGTTGAAATGAAGATTGTGTGTCATATACATCAGAGGTATAGCAATGTGAAGCAGAGAGCGCCCCTTCTTCTTTTTTAAATGACAACATGTGGTAAAGCCATATAGTGCTGCAGTGTGATATAAGTGGATGAGGTGATGTTCTTTGGCAGATAGTGTGTATGGTAATACCCCAGTCTAAGACTATTTCTGTACTGTCTGTAAGCCTGCGTGTGAATTCATGTGTGTATTTGAGTGCCTTAATGTGCATGTAGGTTTCTCAGTGTGTGTGTGTGTATGTGTGTGTGTGATGTAGACCATGCAGAGTCAGTCAGTCTGCCGTGGGGCTGTGGGGGATTCCTGTTTAGGCCTTTGGTTAATGTCTGGGGGCTGACTGCAGGGAGCGGGTGAGGTTGCTGAGGGGTTGGTTTGAGGAGGGTGGGAGGGGGAACTATCAGCTGCCCTCGATGATGTGTCCAATTTCTGTTGTTTATAGTTCATGTCTCCACGCTCCGCTTCCCAGCACTGCACTCTCCTTCAGCCTCCCTTGTTAATGAAAACACATAAAACACACCTTGACAACAGCTCCACCAACTACGTGTCAGCTTAACACTGACTGCTTTGATATTGTTTCCATGCATTGCCCATGTTTTGTCTGTTGTGTCTTGTCTTGTAAGAAGAAATTACACCACATCGGTGTGTGTAATTGCCTCAACAACAAAAGGGAATTAGTTTATTTAGTTCTGTATTGTTTCAAAATACACTGTTTATATAGTCTCCTGATGTAAAATGCCCACCATGTGGATTTAAAAAGATGAGCATAATGGCCAGTTTATGTGTTAGTTCAAACACAAAAAGGTTCACTTAACTTTTTCTGAAGCTTTCAGCCATATCCCACAACATTCTTCAGCAGGTGTCACTGAGTGATATAAATCATGTAAACTTTGTCACTTAGCCGCAGATCTTTCAACTATTCTAACCTTGTCTGGATGACGCACAAGTGTGAAGCTGTGAAAACAGCCGTAAGAGTTCATGGCATCAGTCTTGTACAGTTTGAGTCTTGCATCATCCTCCTGTATCCTTGGGTGCTAAAAAAAAAACAAGGGATACAAAATTAACCAATTGGGCACATCAGCCCTGACATCATCCAAATTTACACGGAAACATCGATCATCACAACATTTTGATCAGGCCAGAAGTTAACCACAACTACCAAGATGCATTTCAGCAAGGAAACAGTCAATCAATAAAGCAAGGCAGAAGCTTAAGATTGTGATGTTGAGAAAACTGATTTTACAATCTGCAGAATGAATCAATTTACTTTTAATTTCTGGGTCACTTTTGAGTGAATTCAATGTGTTTTGAATGAATTATGGTCTGATTTGCACCCATGGTTTGTTCTCCATAGCAATGGCGGCTCATGGGGATTGTAGCACTCTTAACTGTCAGCCATGCCAACATCACAGATTTTAAGAGAATCCTGTGCTTCTATATTTAGTCACATTGAGGAGATCATTTGAAGAATTATGTGAAATGGGAACACAGAATGGACAAAAACAGGAACCAGCAGGCTCTCCTACTTCACAACTATACTTATGGGTTCTGTATTCTTCAAAGTGCTAACCAGATTGTCAAACAATGTCTGAAACTCCCTCCCCACCTGTCCATCATCTGAATGTCCAAAATTTTTTGTATTGAGGATTTTAACTTTTTAAAAACAAACACCAGTTATGATGTGTTCATGTGCTTTGCTTTTTTTTTGTCACCCTGCGCTTCCTTTTCACTGCTGTATAACCCGTTCCCTTTTGGAAACAAATTAAGTGTTGATTGAACTACTTCCATTATAGTTTGTGTGTGCAAACGAGTGCATTCAAGAAGAAACTGACCTAAAGTGTGCACTGTTGTTCCCAGCTGATTGATCATCATGTCTCTTTTTGGTCTCAAAAAACTGATCTCACATTTGGTACAAGTTTGCCAGACAGACTCTTTTACATCTGAGTCTTCCACCAATAACTACTACTACGAACCTCAGGGGAGTTATGAGTTATGAGTCCAGAAGCGCATCAATAATAGACCATTTAGAGTGACTGGATTTCTTCTCATGTGCTCATCTGAGCTCCTATCACACCCATCACAACTTCTGCTATTCTTCAGCCACATCATTTACTCTGTACTTTGTTCCTGTGCGCAAGCATGTGTTTCTTATCTTAATCTGTTTATCTGTGCCAACGCTTTGACCTCCACAATTACATTATGACCCTCCGTACATCGATCTCTCCTTTCCTCTGTCTGAATGCTGAAATCTCAGATGCACATGTTATGCGTCTGTAGTCCTCATGATCTCGAGGGACCGCTGTGAGGTCAGAGGTGAGGCGGCTACTTCTGCTCTTCACAACCTGACACTCCAGAAACATGACAGCTGAGATGAGGATGTGTGTTTGCTTATGGGTGTGTGTGTGTGTTTTCACATGTGCAATTTGACACTTAATAAACCACAATATGTTCTGTGGAGGAATTGTTTATTTGAAATGGAGGCTGACTGGTTTGTGAAAATGCTTGTGAATCGTGTGTTTTTTTTTGTGTGGGTTTGTGTGCGAGTGTGATACTGTGAGCAGAAAAAGCAGATAAACTTACTGACACATAAGTGACAATTTGACAGAAAGCAGGGTGTCTTTTCTCTGTGGAGATGGCAACTACTTTACATCCCTATTCACGTGATGTGTGGTGTGTTTCTGTCAGTCTGTCAGTTTGATTCACACATACACAGGCTGAGATGGAGAAGTCAGGCGCACACACTCACACACACACACACACACACACACACACACACACACACACACACACACACACACACACACACACACATACAAGCTGTGCTGTCAATCAGTGTTCAGTAAGAGGCAGGAAACAGACAGCCTATTCTGTCCCTTGGCACAAGTCCCTAAACTGTAGCCTGGCTTCTGCAGAGAGAGCACTGTGTGTCACACGCTACAGATACAGGCTACCCTCACACACAAATAACCTCTCTCTCACTCTCTCTTTCTTCATGTGTGTCTCTCTTTCTCTCTTTCTCTTTCTGACACAAACCCAGCGTTCACATCTGCATGCAAGGACATACAGTATGCACGACGCCCATTCAAACACGTTGCACAGAAATGAGCTGGAAAACAAAGTCTGTGTGACACGGATCGGGTTAGCCATCCTGCCTCCTGACAGGCAGCCTGCTCGAAGAATCCACCCCTCCTCCCTCCATCAGACCTGTTCACCCCATCAGAATCAGACAGCTTCCTCAAGGGTTTACATATGTGTGTATTTGAGTGTGCACATTTGAGATGAGGTGGCTAACCTGGCTCAGTCTAAAGGTAAAAAGCTACCTCCACTTCTAAATATCTTAGAATATATCGTAAAAACAAAAACTTGTGGTTTTAAGGGGGTTATGTGTCAAACTATTTCTTGGATGGGGTATGGTGCTGGTAGACAGATTTTTTTTTACCTTCAGACAAAGCCAGGCTAGTTTATTACCCCTGGTTCCAGTCTTTGGAACTAAATGATGTAGCCAAAACCATGAAAAACAGCCCAAGACTAAGAGCACACAAAAATATGTGAACAGGCAATGTGTCCACATACTTTTGGTCATGCAGTGTATCTTCAGACTTTCCTCCTTCCCTCTGCCCTTCCCTCTCTCTCTCACTCACTCTTTTCTCTTTTCCTTACTATGCTCCAGTTCCTTGATTCACACTGTCCATGAAATTTGCATCAGTTGAGGTCATTCTAGTTGTATTTCTGGAGCAGTGGCGCTCTGGCAGTGAGCAGAGTGGCTCCTTCAGACATTACATCACATACAAAAACACACATTTACACATACAAACCTACAAACAGACACAAATGCATGTGTGGACACACAGCCAAACTGGAAAACATAGTACAAGTGGATGAAAGCTGACAAGTGAATGCTTAGGGATGCAGAATTATGTGCATACACATAGTGATGAGGAACAGTTTTAAGTCTTATCCCTCCCTTGGCGATGTTTAATTTTTTTTTTTTTTGGTAGGACCAACACCCCAACTCTCCATTTCTGTGGAAAACCGAAGTTGGGCTGACCAGCAGGGCGAGGCCAGGGATTAGAAAAGAATTGGAAAAGGACTGCACATGGAAGCTTCAGGAAAAACCCATAACAGGTGGTTTAAGCTTTATTCTTTTACAGTTGAGTTTCCTGACATTTTATTTTAGGAAAAAACCCTGTAACTAAATTAATGAGTATGTTACTTAATAGCAAAATCACACGAATATATTCAAACTGTGACAGACAAAAACAAGCATCTCACTCAACGGATTGAATTGCATCCAGTACTAAAAAACTCCTGTTGGGTTTTCCTCTTATCTAACACTCACCTTTTCCTCCACAATTCTGTCTCATACAGGGAAACTACAGTGGCGAGGCTGGCACTGACCCTCGAGCCAAGCTTCCAACTCACACTGAAGCCATAATGAGGCTTTTCCTTCCAGAGGCTTCTCTAAAGTCACTCCCCAAACGACCGCAGGAAATGGAATTTTCTGAAAGGATCAAAACAAGTCGAGAGTTGTAAACGGTTTGAGTTTCCGACAAAGACAATGTGCCAGATTCCAACGCCTTAAGGGACACAACCATATCACAATGAATCCTCTGTCTGTATAATACATGTGCACAGGAACACACCCACTTGTTCACACACATGCACATAGATATCTATATGTATATATACTCTTAAGGACCCACACAAACATGCACATGGGAACACACAACAGACACAGTGTTTATTAATAGCTGAGAGATCCTGGGAAAGTGTGCAGTATACCAGTGGTTTTCCAGTGGAATCTTTTTCATACCTGTGTGTCAGGGCTTAGTGTGGTGCATGCCTCTGCATATCCTGCACTCCTGGTGTGTGAGTATGTGTGAGTTCTCTGGGCCTAAAGGCAGCCTTACATATAACAGTACTCTGCTTTTGTTTGGGGGCAAGGTTCAGGAGGGTAATGGAGAAATGCACAGTTTCTGCTTATGTGAATGTGTGTGTGTGTGTGTGTGTGGGCGCGTGTGTGTGTATCTGGGGTCAGGCAGCCCATTAGCAAGACATCCCCTGATCTAATTGCCTCTTTCCAGCAGCCAATTTGACAGCTCTGTAATCTACAGTTACTCACAGCACTCACCATGGTGGGTCTGTTTGTGTATGGGCGTAGATGAGTGTGAGAGTGTATGTGTATGTCTGTGGCAAGCTACAGATTAACTACCACACTTCCACTCAAACATACCTGTAATTTCTTTCTGGTCATAAATATGTGCAGAAGCTGACTTGGAAGTGGACAGAGATAATTCTGTGAACCATATGAGCCCATATGTTCTCTTGTCCTATTGCCTTTAAACAAGTATTTGAGCAGCGATACGATGTGAGTACGTGACAAACGCAGGATTCAGAAATATTCAGAAAGTCTTCCAGATTCTGACCTCTATAAGTCATTGGCAATGCATTGCACAGCCTTTGAGCAAATATGGAAAATGTGATGATGTCCAGCTGTACAACCTAAAGCTGTCACCAAGTGAGGCTGAAAAGCTTCGGTTCAAGCTACTAAGTACACAGGTTTTCATCGTGTAAGATGGTTTATGTATTTAATCTCCAAAATGGCACATATTTGGAAAGATCTTTGAATGAATGTTAATATTCGCCTATAAAGTGCTGTGCATTTGACATACACGATGAGTGTAATTCAAATACTTTGGTCACAACCTATAAACATGTATCCAGTTTTAAGGGTGCAAAGCTTATGAGTGATCGCAGTGCTAAAAAACATCCTTGTAAGTGCTCTAAAAGTTTTCAGCCCCCTCACACAATCTCGCTCTCTCTCTCTCTCTCACAGAGTGCAGCGAGGGAAAAGAAACAGAAAGAGAACTCAGCTTTAAAGAGAATGCTTTCATCTTTCCCACAAGCAGGCCAAGAGTCGTCTTATCTCTGAGGCTTGGCCCGGCTATCTAGAGTAAACCACAGTGTCTGCAGAAAGAGCTAAAATTGATGGTGCAGTCCAATTTCTCTCTGTTAAACATTAGTCCCAGGAAACCCCCTTGGCTTTAAGTATAACTGTGTGTGTGTGCGTGCCTGTGTGTGAGTGTATGAGTGCTTACAACCATCAGGAGATTTCCAAGAAGATAGCACCTGTTCTGCTGAACAGGGAAATAAACATTCCTGCAGACTTTCTGGCTGAGAGGGGTGAGGACGCACCAATCTCAGAGGAGTAATTCACGTATTTAACAGCCATAAAAGTAACACAGCTAAAGTCAAAGAGGCCAAAATACCAAAGAGACAGAGAGAGAAGGGGGAGAGGGGGAGAGACAAAAGACAGAATACATTGGATGGACAAGCTGTCAGACATTGACAGACAGCCAACAACCTTCTCTCTGTCTTTCCCTCTCTCTCTCTCTCTCTCTCTCACACACACACACACACACACACACACATACACACACACACGCACACACACTCCCGCTGCTCTCCCATTCTCTGTCAGGAAGACAGCAGACCTTTGGCTATGATAAGCACCCTGGAAAACAGTTCAATCAGTAAGAGATTTCCTCTGTTGAACACAACACACACACACACACACACCTGCATGTACCAGCAAGCCTGAACTTCGCAACTCTCCATGCACACTCAAACACGCTCAAACACACACACACATACATGAGCGCGTGCACAGTCCCGAATTCGCTTGCATTCATCCTAAACTGAAAAATAATCAGCAACAGATTGCCAAAACCAACAATTTGCATCTTTTTACTTGATTTGTGAATAAACTGGAGCTGAACATAAAACACGAGGGCAAGCAATGTGACACAACAAAGTTTATAAAAGCCTACAAGTTCAAACTATCCATTTTCCCAGGACTCTCTCAAAACATTGTTTTCCAGTCTTGACAGTTAGTAGTGTGTGTGTGTGTGTGTGTGTGTGTGTGTGTGTGTGTGTGTGTGTGTGTGTGTGTGTGTGTGTGTGTGTGTGTGTGTATGTATGTGTGTGTGTGTGAAACAAACCGCCTGTTTCAGCTGGAGACTGCAGCTCTCCGAGTCTGTTTTATTTTGGCTGTATCCTAGCAACAGAGCTGTTTCTGCTTACTTCTCTCTCCACCCTCTGGCCCAAAATGCTCTAGGCTGCTTTTCCACGTGTGTGTATGTGTGTGTGTGTGTGCGTGTGTGTGTATGTGTGTGCGTGTGTGTGTGTGTGTATGTGTGTGTCACACATCTGCTTTGCATTGCGGAGGATCTCAGCGCTGACTGCTCTCTAAGCCCCTGATTCTGTTACAGCAAGCCAGCAAGACGGGGAGGCAGCGTTTTGGAGGAGGTTGTGGTGGAGTGGGTGTGAGGGGTGAAGATGGAGAAAGAGAAAGCAAAGAGAAGGAAAGAGATAGAGGGGAAAATAAGAATAAGATAGCAATGACAGCGCTACAATAAAGTCAGAACATCTGGGGCACATGCAGAAAGAATGTGACTGCTTTTTTTAAAAAAGTGAAAAGGGGAGCTGAGAGGTTGAAATATTATGGAGCTATAAAAGTTTTCCAGTGCTTCATATGAGCAGCAGAGGCTCCGTACTTTGCCTCCTGCAGCGGCAGAAATGGCGTTGGGTTGGGTGAGCTGTCGGGCGGGGCTGGCTCATGCTGCTCTGCTGAACTGGACTAAGATTCGGTACACTAGGTGAGGCACAGAGAGGATGGGCAGGGCCGGGCTGGGATGGAGAAAAGAGGCGAACATCAGAGAGGGAAAGCACTGAAGCGAAGAGAAGGGTCACTGGGTTTGTTTGGCTGCCGTGTCTGTGCGACTCCATCACCTTTGAATCTTTTACTCCCCTCAGTCTACCCTTTATCCTCCACTCGTTCCTCTATATCATCTCACTCCTGTGGGCATTTCCTCATCTTCGTAGCCCTCTCACACCTACAGTATGCCAATTAATAACCGGGCTTCACTTTGTGATTATTTATTGCATGCAGCAGAGGGAGAGTCGAGGCAGTGGAGAAGAGGTGAGAGAAAGAGTGAGCTTACATGAGAAATGGCTGCAGTCAGTTCCCCATTGCAG
This sequence comes from Euthynnus affinis, assembly GCA_029490765.1. Taxonomy (NCBI): domain Eukaryota; kingdom Metazoa; phylum Chordata; class Actinopteri; order Scombriformes; family Scombridae; genus Euthynnus; species Euthynnus affinis. Next base: position 11,256,152 of record CM055848.1, read on the forward strand.
TGAAACATTTGGCAAGGGCACTGAACAATCAAAGCTTTGGGCTTGTGTACGGGTGTGTAAGGGTGTGTGTGTGTGTGTGTGTGTGTATGAGACTGAGAGAGGGAGCAGTGAGTGAGTCTGGCATTAACCCAGGATATCAACTATAGGGTGCTTGAACTTTGGAGAGCCGAATTGCTGCCAAGAGAGCATTGTGTGCTCATAAAAAATATTATACAACAGCTGTGGTGTGTGTTTGCATGTGTGGTTTTTTGTGCATTTGTGTGCTCATATGTCTGTGTGTGTGTGTGTGTCTCCATATGTGTTTCAGCTAAACTGTGGAAACTGTGTCTACTTGAGAGTATTTTCAATCAAACTAAAGTGGAGAAGGGGGCGCCAAGAGAGCACTTTAGCTTTCAGATGAAGAGTGATGAGAATAGACCCATAATTACTAGTGAATCCTTTCAGTTCGCAACCTTCAGCCGAAAACACTGACTGTACGAGCGTGTGCATGTGTGTCTCATTCATCTACCAAACTCTGAGTCACAGCTGAAAACCTACGTGTACGCTCTACAAATGCCATGTCACGTGTCAGCCTTCACGTATACAGCGACACATACATGACTAAATACCTTGAAGGCTGATCGGTTTTTGCGACAAGAGAGGCAAGGACATACTTTCCCTTTAAACTCCTTCTATTCATTATGTGTGACATGCAGTACACACACATATTATCAATTTTCCTTTTTATCTGTGCCCCACTTCTCTCACTTACATGTGTTGACACGTCAAATTGTGCAGCTAATGGAGGAAAAGTTTGACTTTTGATAACAATTTTACAAAAACTGATTTATCTTTTTCATATCTTTGTACTTTCTGACTACAAAATCTGATTGATCTACAAAAGCACTCAGCAACTACCTGCTGTGCAGTATATTGCAAAGTTTTCTCATCAGGCTTCAAGTTGTATGCTTGTGTCCGAACCACCGGTGGTTCGGGCTGATCAGTCAGTGAATCCAGTTGCCTCGCAAGGTAAGACAGTGATGGACGATGATAGACAGATGGTTCAACCAATCACCTGCCAAGTATTTTTTTTTGTGAAAGTGCCTGCCCCTTTCCAAACAGTTTCCATGGACGACTTCTCAGACTGTTCTGTGTAACAAACCATCTGGCGCGTCAGGTCAAAAGTTTTCGAAGACACTAAGTAAGTCATGCACAAGATGTCTCGAATATTTCCATTTGAGGGACCACTGCAGCCAATGCAAAGATTATATAAGAGTTTGAGCAAGCTGATATGGAATATACATGTACATATATGTACATGTATATTCCATCAGCATGTACACACACACACATATATATATATATATATATATATATATATATATATATATATATATATATATATATATATATATATATATATATATATATATATATATATATATATATATGTATATATATATATACTATGTCTATGGTGTCTATATGTACACCATATTGTCAGACAGTGTGGAATAACCTTTTTTTTATAACCTCAAAGCAGAAACTAACAGTATGCATATATACATTTTCTTCAGAAAATATAGTCTTGTAATTCCTTTTTGAACTCCTCATCTCCTGTCCCACTTCTCCTTTCCAACTGACTCCTCTTCCAACCCTGCTAGTTTATGTGGCCACAGCCGGGTCATCAAAAACATTACTGGAGCGCCTGTCTACATTCCCCTGACTTAACTTCTCCAGCAGCTAAACTGACTGAATGTGCGTGTGTCTTTCCAACTGTTACTGTCTGTCTGTTTAAGGCTTTAACTGTAACTTATTTTAATGGCACATATGATATGAAGATATTTTTAAATATTGTATCTGGCAATGAGCTGTTTTTTTGTTTTCTTTTTACAGGCTCATGTGCGCAGACACAGACACATGGATCCTGTTAATTTCCAGGTGGGTTGTGTGTTCAGAAGGTCTAGTTCAAGACAAAAATCTGGTCCTTGTCCCTTCTTGACCTCTACACACACACATACATACATACACACACACATACACACACTGTAGGCAAAAGGCCTGTGGGCAGTAATATCAGAGACAGTTGGTGTTTTTGCAGCACTTAGCGGCCCAGTATTCCCTTACCACAACAACATCCAATCACCTGCCAGCACCTGACCTTTGACCTCTGCTACAGAGACAGGGATAGAGTGCATACCAGTGTGGGTTAGGGTGGTCCGCAAGCCATGAAGCTGAAAGGCCCTATTTGCCTCCAGGCAGGGAGACCTCAACAAAGCCTGTAACCTCGCAGCAAACACACGTGATTAGAGAGAGAGGGAGGGAGAGGGAGGGAGAGGGAGGGACAGGGAGATCGAGGGAGGCTGTTAGCTGTTCATCGATACACTACATTAGGCGAGTACATGGATGACTATCTTTTCATTACATATGTGGACAGATGAACCTCCCTGAGGGATCACCCCTCCCTTCAATCCACCATCTCTGCATCTTAACCCTCCCCCACCCCCCCCACCCCATCACCCGTCCTCCTCCCCTGATCTGAAACACACCCAACGTCCTCCATCCATCTTCTCTCTCGTCTTGCTTTCATCCAGCTTCATCAGCTCGAGCCAGATTTTTGATAAATCATATCTTGAAGTAATTCTTGGCATTTCATCCTGTTTGCGCACTAAATGATGAGCTCTACCAAATCTGGACAAATTGAGAATTTAAGCTGTATAGTTTCCAGTTTTGTGAGTGATTTTCTGGAACTCACTGGTGACTTAAAGCAAATAAATGTAACCTGATCTTGCTCTTTCATAATTTGTCTTCTTATCTTTCTCTTATCTATCCATCAACAACTCTTCTTCCTCCTCCTCTAAACCTTTTTCCTCCTCCTTTCTCTCTAATCTCCAGATTGTATCACTCTATCTATCTCTATCCACCCCAGCCATTTAAAACAATACGCTAAATGGAAGAAAGCCAATTTATGGGATGGACTTGTACTGTAAGCAATTACCATGAAATCAGCCTTTTTATTTTATTAGTGATATACCCAAGGGCACAAACACACATACACTCTATGAGTGGTAAAGAAGCGCATCGGTTGGTGGGCACATTAATTCATTAGCCGCTAAACAGCACTGGATAATAGTGATGTGTTGATGGGAAAACGTACTGTGCATGTGTGTATGTCTGATGGGAATCAAGTTCATAGACCAGAGGGAAAACGATGATTGAATTCTGGCCCATACTCATGACTCAGTACTTTATGGGGAGCATTGCTCTTTCTCAGAACCACTAAGTGGAGTGGATAAGTGTGTCTCAGTGTGTCTCAGAGTGTGCGTGTGTGTGTGTGTGTGTGTGTGTGTGTGTGTGTGTGTCTTCCTTCATCTTTGTGCATGCAGTCCTGTTTACTAGCACTGATGCTCTATCAACCATTTCACCGCTACTGGGTACATTTCTTCCAACAAGCATTTAGGCAAACCCTTCGCTATTTCCTGTCATATACAGGCAAATGTAAGGATGCTGCCAGCTCTGTTGTAAATGTGTGAGGAGGAAAGTCATCACTTACTGTTTCCAGTCACTCAGCAGAAAAATGCTCAACCAGAACTCCACTATAAACTTTAGACAAACGAGCCAATTACAAAAAGGAAAACATTCCCATTGTCTGTGACTTATGAATTGTTTTTATTGTTGGTCTGTCTACAGACTAAATGTGCTGTTACTGGTCTGTCTGGGTCTCAGTTTTCCAAGTAAATGGAACAAATAAAGAGCCATTGAAAGAACAAATATGAAACTAAAGCACATGCTACAACAGCAGCTGGCAAGACTGCAAGCCTTATTCTCTCATCTCTTGTTGTCTTCATCTCTGTTGAAGTATCAGCATCTCTCCTGCTCCTTTGTCAGCATAAAGATGACCCAGTGTATGTACCCACTATGTCATATTTCTGCATACACTGTGAATGTTTATACAGGAAGTACAGAGATGAGGGAACAAGATTAGGCATGCAATGGTGAGAGTTAAAGTTGGATTAGAGGTGAGAGAATCAATGGAAGGTCGTTATCTGTTAAGAGGTGCAATAATAGTGTGCAAGCGTGCACGTCTGTGTGCATGTGCCGGGGGCAGAGGACGGGTCGAGAGAGGTTTGACTGTCACCCCAAACTGTAGCAGCAGCTGTCTGTCTGATGGCCTCACTCCCTGGCTCCATGTTCCTAGCCCGGCATGTCAGAGGGCTAACAGGGGCTAACTGGGTATAAGTAAAGGATTAAGCACCTGGACATCACACAGAGCAGTCGGTCCGCCTCGACATGAGATGGATGTCATCACCTGGATAAGTGATACAGTGTAGGGGGTGATCGATGGAGGGGGAGGAGAGCTGAGAGCAAGAGGAGGAGAAATTGCAGGGAGTGAAAGAGGTAAGATATGGTAGCGAGGCCGATGCCCAAGCCAAGACGAGCTGAGTTGTATCCGTGTCCAAAAAGTCTCTGGAGGGAATAAAATTTGATCTGCTGTAGTCTATCAATCAGCTAAAACAGCACCAGTAGGACATGTTGCACCAGAGACAAGTTAAAGAGATGAGGGAGGAGAGGAGGAAAGGGAGAGAGGGAATCCCCCTAATTGGCAGCAGGGTGCCATGTCGCAAGCTGAAGGTTACACCTCAGTGCCAGGTCTGGGCCTGCGGTCAAGTTCATCAGCCTGAGGTTCAGCATTGTCAATCACTGGAGTATACAGCTGCTGTGGCTCTGTCAGCTTCTTCTCCACTGACCAGTCTGTCTGCCCCCTGTTTGTTTTTGTGTAACATGTGATCAACACATTTCACAGTGTCTATGCACCAAAAACATACAAAACTAACTACCAGTTATGCTTTTTTACATTTACATTTATTTAGTTACATGGTGAAAATGAGTTACAATCCTTCTAATGTTGCTGGACAAGCCTAAGAGTCTACAGCCATGCTAGCAGCTCTGTGAAGCTGAACTTGGCTTTCTACCATGCTCACAGTGACAATGCTAGCATGCTAATGTCTAGCAGGATGATGTTTACCATGTTCACCTTCTTACTTTAGCATGTTAGCATGCTAATATTTGCTAATTAGCACAAAGCACAAAGTACAGCTGATGCTGATGGGAATGTGATTCATATTTAGTTATAAAGTATAAATGATGGATCATGGTGAGGATGATGGAACTAGTTGAAAGGTTAAGAGATCACCAAACTTACAGTTTTGAGAGGGAAATGAGTGTGTGTGCCAAATTTCATGGCAATCCATCCGATAGTTGATGAGATATTTCATTAAAAAAACACAAATGTCAACCTCAAGGTGGTGCCAAAGAAGAAAAGTGAAAGAATCAAGTCAAGTCAATAAAATCCATCATCTGAGGACCACAAATGTCTACAAACCTTCAGATGTTGCAATATCTCACTGGATAAGTGAAAAGTTTTACCTGAGGGTGGTGTTCGATGAAAAGTTAACAAATCACCATTCCTCCTTCTGGGGACCATGAATGTGTGTACAAAGCTTCATAGCAATCTATCCAATATTTCTTGAGATAGTTCAGTCTGGGCCAAAGTGGTGTACTAAAAGTAGTGTATCTATATAGTTTGTTAGCGAACTAAAAATAAAATTTCAATAGGCAGTAACAAAAATAACACAATTAATCAATGTTGAATATATAGTATACAGTTGGGGTAATAAAAGCATATGCTGTTTGGAGATTTAACAGATGTTAATGTGTATATATAGTACAAACACATACACACACACACACACACACATGTAGTATAAATGTTTGTATGAAGGTGTGTAAGCATGCATGGGCATTTGTCTACATGTCTATGTGCTGGTATGTACTCTTGTCTCTCTGCCTGTTCTATCAAACAGCCAAGCCAGAACAAGCCAGGTGAACTGCAGAAAGAATTATTTATGGTCTTGTTATTGGTATCTCACAGCTGAGTTACTCAATATTAATAGCTGATGTTTCCCTTCGTGGCTCTGTGTGAGAAAGCAGCAGGGACAGAATTATGATGTCTCAGTCAAATGTAAAATACAAATCAATAAAAATAATTTGTGTGGATGACACAGATATGGAACAACAGAGAGGTCAGATGGATAAGAATGTAGCCTGCAGATCGTCTGATTTTCAAAAGAGAAAAATGTAGCTGACTGGGTGATTTCTTGAGTGAGCGTAAAAGCAGATCTGAACACTTCCTCTTTGGATTGGAGTGACAGAATGCTGTGTTTGTTGTTAAGTTTGTTTTTAGCAGAGATGTACTCAAACCAATACAGAAACTATGAAGTGCGTGCATGCCTCAGTCTATTTGTGTGTGTGTGTGTGTGTGTCTCTTGTGTGCACTCGTGCATTGTGCATGTGTTTGTCTAATAAACAGACAAGAACAAGGACAACTGTCGCTCTTGGCAACAAGCATGTGAACGTGTAGGTGGCGTTGGATTTCTGTCTTTCATTTTCTGCTTTTCTCTCCCGGCCTCAATCTGTTCCCCTCTCTCACCCTCTGCATAATGTCAGCTCTTCTCTTCTTCTTCTTCCTCTTCTCTCTTGCCTGTTCTCTCGTGCCGTGTGGCAGCAGAGGAGAGGAGACGCCTCTGTAAATGTTTACTGTATGAGAGTTTGTTAAAGATGTGACTGTGGAGGGATAAACATAAAACATCTGGACACAGACCCAACATCTGCTGCCTTGAGGGAGGTGGATGGAGAGAGCAAGGCCATGGGAGAAGCGCTGAGGGGAGAGAGGAGAGGAGCAAAGGAAAACAAAGTGGAAAGAAGAGAAAAGTGATGGATGTAAGAAAAGGAGGAGACTGGAGCCTGCTAATATCAATTGATGCTAATCCCCTGACAGTGAGACAGAAATTCTTTTAACACTTTAAATCCTGAAATAGCTGAACAAATTTTCTGTCTTTTCTCCTCTTCCTCACCCCATCTTTGTCTTTCTTTCTATCGCAGACAAACAGCAGAAGAGACTGAGAGTCCAGCATCCAGTGCAAGGGTGGGCCATGTAGAGGAGGGAAAACAAAGCCAACAAGGAGCAGATGTTCAAACACACACACACACACACACACACACACACACACACACACACACGTGGACACACACACACACACGTGGACACACACTGACACAAACATGCACATTTGGAGTACATAGTTTCTGTCCTGGAATTGAGACCACACCACTGCTTCACAAACACACACATCGATGTAAAAAAGAGAAGTTAGGGAAGAGCATCAGAGTCAGATAAGCATCCTCCCAGCAAGAAAGGAAATAGCAGCTTTGCAGAACCTTAACTTTTCTTCTAGTAGCTTTTACGCTTTTTGTGGCCTTCCTGAAATCCCAGGACATGTGTGCACGTGTGTGTGTGTGTGTTACAGTTTGATCCATAATCATCAAGAGGAAACAGCTGCATGGACCTGTGTGGGTTGGAAGGGGCGGGGTTCGCAGATAACCTCTGACTTCTCAGACAGGAAGCTTGGAGAGAACCTCAGGAAGTTGCTCTCAGGACTGATGTACAAAACAGAGGTTGCATGTATGGCAGCGTGAAAAATAAACACAGCTTTCAGGTGCACAAGCACAATGACTCCAGTGTATGCATCAACACCTTTTCCCTCATTTCTTACCAAATGGCACGGTGCATGTGAAAAAAGTGCATTTGACAAGTCTGTGCATATAACAAAACAGCCACATAATAATGTGGTGTGTTATAATGTGTGCTAATGTAACACCTGAGCAGCTTTTGCAACACCTTGACAAACAAAGTCATCAATCAATCAGTCGTCAGGCCATCAAACTATTTGCTCTGTACGTTCCCAAACTCTTGAGCAGTTCTCTATAAAAACCCCACCTCGGGCTAGAGGAGGAGAAACTGGCACTGTGCCTCTCTTTCAGTGCTTCTGCACAGAAAGGAAGCAGCCTGAGTAGTTTCATTGTAAGTCCTTCCTGCTGCTCTTGAAAGGCAGAACCCATGCTCCACTGAGGCCTGTCCTTGTGTCAGGGATTTGTTTACATCAATCAACAACAGCACATGTTCAACATGGCACAATCACAGCTGAACAATATGACAGAACAGCATGCAAAACTGACATACGGCTGTGAAATGCCACTGTGATGGTCTATTGTCCAAACAGGTTAGCCTCCAGGCTAGCAGTGCATTCCTCACGTGTTTTTATGTTCTTCATGTGCAATATCTAAATGTCACTGTCAACATATACTCCATAAACTTGATGATGATTGAAAGATGATGATTGAAAGATGGTTGATTCTTTCTGCTACTGGTACGAGAGTGTAAGTTGCTACAGAATATAGCACACTCAGCAACAGAAACAGCGGGCCTGTGAGACGGCTTTTCGTGAGACAAAGCTCTTTCGTTCTGTGAATCTCATGTTCTGGTTGAAAGAGAGACGATGTCTACGCTGGTTTCACTTCTCTGCTGCTCAAAACCACACACACACACACACACACACACACACACACACATACACACACACAGACACACACACTCAAATACGTCCCCTGTCACAACCACGTCTACACACAAATGCACACATACGCTTGAGGGCGGACGCACGTCAAAAGCAAACAGTGGAATCCCACTCCCCTATAACGTCACGCGCCCACTGCTACCCGACATGGCACTCAGACAGATAAAGACAGCGGGGCGTTTGTGATGAGCTGAATGAAAGTGTGTGAGTGTCTGAGTGCTCCTACATCGACTGACAATGACGTCTGTCCATTCTCTCCACCTCCATCTGTGTCTCCATCTCTCCGTCCCACACTCTAGACAGAAAGAGCACAATGGGCACGACGTGAGGACAAGACAAGCTGAGGGAAAACTGAAATTTACGACAAATATGTACAGAAATGGGAAGGGCAATAATAAAAAAAAAAAGAGTCATTCAACTCCAATATAATCGCTCCCAGACCCAGGGGAATCAGACACAGCTGTGTTATCATTGGTGTCTGTGCACGGCCTGTCAAAGACTCACACAAAGACACATGCTTTGACACACATATGCACAATGGGTAATTATTGCCAGTTAGCTCACTCATTTATCGCTATTACACTAAAATGACTTCCTCCACTGCCTGTTTGAATGCACGTCAGTCTGGGAATTCCATTTAGATATGTGGGTTTGACAGGCGAGAAATAATTTAGCAATTAAAGCAAATTTATCCATCAGGTGCATTTCACTTACCACTATTGGCTCTAATTTGTTCACAAATAGATCACATGTATCGCCTACACCTGCAACCTCTGACATTCTATCGCTCATTATCTGCCCACAGCTAGACAGACAGATGTGGTATATAGTGTGAGGATTTCTAAAATGTATAAGTGTGTAACAAGTTCATGACTTTTTCGGGGACTATTTCTCATTCTGATTTTATTTTGATTTACTGGTTTAGCAGCACATGGAAACATGAAGTGAAAATGAGATGACCAATGTCCTCTTAGGAGAGCAGGATGCCACTTAAACAAGATAAATAGTCTTCAGCTGTTCTAAATGTTCTGTGAGGTTGTACAATAGGCGTAGATGAGCTATGAGTTAAATGCTAACTTCAGTATGCTAACATGAATGATCACATTTACCATGTTTACCACTTTAGTTTAGCATGTACAGAAACAGTATTGGACAAATTCGAGATTTGATCTGATGCTGGCTCTAGATGAAAAGTCAGGGGATCACCAAAGTGATCTTTTAACCTGAGAGGAACATGAAGGTGTGTACCAAATGTTCTGTCAATCCCTCCATTATTGAAACATGTCACTCAAACAAATGTCAGCCTCACATGAAAAGTCAGAGGATCATCAAATTCTGTAGGATTCATCCTCTGGGGATCTTGAATGTCAGGCCATTTCAGGGAAATCCATCCAATATTTGCGATATTTTGGTCTGGATCAAAACCAACAGACAAACATCCCCATCCCTAGAGTAACACCACAAGCCTGACAAGTTAATTTTATTTAAAAAAAAAAAAGATAAGATTCTCCACTCAAACAGCTTCAAAATTTCTAGTCAACTTAAATTCATGGGATATTATGTTGTCTCTGCGATTACCTTTGCGTGCAGAAACCAGGGAGACAACGGGGTTGTGCAGAACCACTGAGGCATCAGTTACCTAAGATTTACATTGTTGTTGACCTGGATTCAAAGAGAGAGAAACAAAAAGAGAGAAACAGAGACCTCTGGACATTCATTATTAACACAGCCTGCTAAAATGCATGATGACACCTGTAGGAAAGACAGAAGTAGAAGGAGAACTGAAGAACACAAAGAGACAGTGGGAGGAGACGCAAGATAGTGGATCAGCCTGATTGCAGGTTGCAAGATGACCTCAGGTAACCTGGGATTGTGGAGGTTGCAGAATGGTTCCCTGGATAACTTTCAAATATCTGCCAACCACAAATATCTATCACGCATGAGTGGAAACAGAGCCTTTATTATCTTCTAACATAATACAACTGACAAGTTTCTATTAATAGTGTTAGAGTTAGTAGTAGTATTGTTGTGTGTTATGGTTTCATTAGTGCTAGTCGTATCACAGGAGTTTGCTCATTATGCACTTCAAATAAATCTCCCTGGTTGTGATTTAACATATGACCCGTCATTCACTTGACTTTCATTGAATCATGAATGTTTGTACTTGAAAATATTTATCATTTCGAAGTGATGGTCCGATTACCTCACTTCTGAACAGTAGACAACATGGCTTCCAAAGGCAATAATAGTTGTAGTTCATGGAGAAAAGGATTGGTTTGAAGCCATGTGGGATGTGTCCATATTTGAATGCATATCACCAGAGTTGCTACAGCTGCTTGTAATCTCCTTGACACAGGTAAGAGATCAAAGTGTTGCTCAAGGATACTTTATTTCGAGATGTAGCAGGTACTGAACGTGTGACCTTCCAGGGTGGCCTGTCTCATCACCATCTCACCCTTCACCAGTGGGGAGACATAGCACGGTCTTGGGAAGTGTCTTGAGAATCCCACAAACCCAACTGGGAACGAGGGAAGTGCACATCAACTTTGCAGAGAGGTTATTCATCAGGCCTGCATGCCTAATTCAAGCATACAAATTTATCTGGGCCTTCTGGCCAGACCACCTGACCTTCGACGCCATAGTAATGGTCTGCCTGACAGAGCCAAAACACACAGACTGAGCAGTCCCATGGGCCGGTCTGTGTTTTCTCAAACATGCACACACACATATGTGCACAGGGTTATACAAACACACACATACAAGCACACTAAAGCATGTGCACACACACACAGTCTATGATAAGAGCCGGAGCCCTTAACCCTCCGAGATAGAGGCAGGACTTTAAGTGCAGACAGGATTCCAACTGCTCACTCAATCACTCCAGTGTGTTTGCATGTGAAACGCAGACAACATGTGCGTTTATGTGCAAGTGCCCGAGTCAGTTTCGACTGAGACTTTTTTCTATTCCTCTCTGACAAACCAGTCTGACTGCACACATATCCGCACACAAACATACACAAATAGAGAGACACGCACACACATGCAAGTGTGGTAAAGTAGAGAGGTGATTTGGGAAAGATTTCTCACGGCCAGAGTGCCCTGAGCTACACTGAGTAAATACAGTTTAATGATTGGTTGAGAGGGCGGAAGTGCATTCCACAGAGTTAGCCACTGATAGCTGCCACTGGAAACTCAAATGATGTACACACACACAAATACACACACACACACACATATAACATGCTGCAAGATCACTATCTTTTATGAGAACTTTGTAAGAAATTAGCAGTTGGACATTATGCCTTCCCACTGAACACATACCGGTCCAGCTGTGCACAAATGTTACTGTGACACACTCAGGCCACCAAAACACCTGCGTACAAACCGTAAAACACAGAGGACACATTCACAATACAAGGATCTGTAACATCAGACAAAAACAGTGGTAACAATTCAGACACTGTACACCAGCATTGATCTCATAAATTCTGCACCCTAAGCAGTTACATGATGCTGAAAAGCTCAGTTTACAACAACAGTCTCCACTGTCTCCCTTGCTAAGTTCAGACCATGCTTTTTGTCCACACAATGATAAATGGAGCAAGAGCAGAAACGATGGCCTACTTAATTTAAGAATATAAATCCTGCTGCATATTTAGGGCAGGACATATCTACCTACACACTCTTGTCACATTGCAGTATAAGCTCATAAGATGAATCATACAAGATGGACCAGATGAGCTGGTTGCCTCGCAGAACTCTGCTGCTCCTGGTTTTCATCAGTATGCAGATGTGTTGCAGGACTGGCACTTTACAAATGCTGCACTGCTTCTTGCATGCAAGTGATAGCACCTATAACTCTCAGACTGATGTGAGCTTGTGTGTGTGTGCATGCTTGCACGTAAATCTTTAGGCCGGCACATTCCTGGGCACCGCTTTATATCACTTGTCAGAAGTTTCAGATTTCACATTTAAAATATTGATCGTCTTCCAGCAGAGCAGCAATAACTTGGCCAAGTAATAACTTAATCTGATATTTAATGGAGGATTCAGATTCACAGAGCACCAACAGGAAGGAAAACCTGAAATAAAATCAAAGGGGAAGTTCTTATCTGTCAACTTAGTCTTATGGCTCTGAAACTGACTGCATCCTGCTAACTTGTATTTATTACAATGCACACAAGGGTGGAACCAAAAGCAGTGCCTTTATATAGTAATGCAATGCAGCGGAATAGCAGTGCAAACAGTTCTACCGTCTTGAACGTCATAATGTTCAGTTTTTATTAAGGGATTAGTTCACAATTTTTCCCATATGAATGTAGAAACAGTTTTTTCTTGTTGTAATCTTTCACCCTGTTCACTCCCCTTTAAGTTGGTATCCTCCAAAGTTACTGTCGTTGAAGTATAATTATATATACAGTATGGCTGCAGTAGAGCACTGTGCATGTCAATAATACATTTAGTCAGCAATAATGACAAAGCTGGTACTATCTCTAATCTGCATTAGTGCCCAGTTATAGTGTGTGTTTCTGCTGTTAGACAGCGGCAGTTGTCCCAACCACTGTTTTCAACTTCATTTTACCAGGAAACAAAGAGTCCATTTATCTAGAGGGAGGCAGAAAAGAGGAGGGGAGAGACAGTGAAGGGGTGAAAGAGAGATGGAGAGAGAGAGAGAGAGAGAAAGAGAGGAAGGGCTGAACGATGGATGGAGCAGGGAGGAAGGAGGAGAGAAAGAAGACTGAGAGAAGAACTTTCCAAAACAGCAGATCCTGGAATGTTGGTGGAAGGTGCCACATAGCTCCAAATATTTGTTGCTCGGTCGGCATGGCAACAGGACAACCAACACATTTATTAGCAAATCCCGACAATGATACCAGAGAGTCCGGGAGAGAGAAACACCCAGAGAAAAAAGAATGAGGATTAAGTAAGTGGGTTTAACCAAAAAAAAAGCAAGGAAAAAAAAAACATGGTAGCTGGTGAGTTTCATTGTTGACTTTATATTGTGAACACATGCATGCACACACTGACAGCTGCAGGTAGACGCACCAGTAACTGGGGTAATACTAAGAAGCAGAACAAACTGCTGTCACTCAGCTATGTACTTGCTGCTTCCTCCCTTCAGCCTCGCCCTACATAGCCCCAAACAAACACGCACACACACACACAGATATTCTCAGAGAGAGAGAATTAGAGGGAATTCAGTGCTCGGTTTCTCTTAACCGCAGTAAATGAATAGGTTGCTTTGGCTTTTCTTTCCAGGTATGTACTTCTCTCTCTCTCTCTCTCTCTCTCTCTCTCACACACACACACACACACACACACACACACACAGAAGGTGTCCCATTGGTACCTGTAGAGGTTTCTGATGACAACATGCAGCACACAGAAAAGTCTCAACTGGGAAAAATAATGGATCACACAAAGTCCTGTACACTGAGTCTGATCATTTCCAGGAATGGGACACATCACGGCCTCTTTCCAAAGCAAAAAAACAAAACAAAAAAAAAACAGAAAACCAAAAAACCTGACAAAATGAGTACATTTGATTTAACAATAAGTTAGTTTAACTGTCACTGGATTTCAGTTGCTGTGGTTATTTGGATACAGGCCATATAGGCTCCCATGAACACAGATTTGACCTGATCTGAACTCTGTTTGTTGAGGTGTGCTGAAATTCAAATTGAATGCACATCTGCCAACTAATCAGAAAAAAGTATTCTCCATGGTGTTAGTACAGTATAAAGTGATATAAAATCCCTCTGCATCTAACAGCTAAACAGCCATCCATATCTGAGCACTCTCCCCTACAACCATAACACCACTCAATATTGATCTGTGATCAGGTTTCATAGCTGTCTCAGAGGAGGGTGGTTAGGATGATCTCTGTGTGTTGATGTGTTGGCTTGCATAGAGATAGCAAGAGAGCAAGAAAGAGAAGAGAGAGAGAGAGAGTCAAGAGATTTTTTTTTTTTTTTTACAGTTGCATGTCTCCTGTTTCATAGCACTGCTTTCTGCAAGATCAGGTTCACTTATACTTATCATATATCCGATAAAGTCTTAATATAATTTAAGTAAAATATTCACTGGGCCTCTCCCTTTGTCTCTCTTGCGAGCCTGTATTTCTATTCTCTCCTCCTCAGTTAATGAAAAAGAACAAACTTCCATTCTTCCTTCTTTCAGTCTCTCAACCAAATAGTCAAAAAACAATCGCTCAGTCTTGTCACTCTCTTCCTCCTCCTCCTCCTCCTCCTCCTTGTCCTCCTCCTCCTCCCTCCTTCTTCTTCTTCTCCCTTTACTTTTTTATTGCCTCTGAAAAGCCAGGCTAGAATAACCAGCAAGTCCAAACACACGCTGACAACCTCCCAGTCACACTTGCGCACACAACCACAGCACACACACGTACAAACAACATAAAAACACACATGTAGCCCCATACGTACTAAAACAAAAACACACACACACACACCTCATGCGGTTGGTAAGGTTCCCCAGCTTGCAGAGGTAAATGGAGTGGAACAGGTTAGCATTGCTGCCATATAGTGTCCCACCTGTACAAACACAGCACTTGATCGTGGCTAAACAGACACATACACATGGACACACACACACAGGCACACACAAATAGTGCTCCATCTGGACCGAGGCACTGGTGGGTTTTAATAGCTATCGATCATTCTCCCTGGTGACACACTCACACACTCACCTCCCTGTTACAAGCTGAACAGAGCCAGCTGAGGACTCATACAGGTCGCTGAGTCTACATACACACACACACACACACACACACTCACACACACACACCCCTCTATGCAGTGTAAAAAAAGCCATTTACTTTGCCTGTCTGTGTGTGTGAGTGCTTCTGTGTGCTCCTGAGTGTTCATGTGTGTGTTTGTGTGTGTGTGTGTGTGTGTGTGTGTGTGTGTGTGTGTGCGTGCGTGCATGCGTGAGTCCTGCTGTGGCTCACTCGCTCACTCTGCCTTTCTTTTTAGATGAGGTTATTTCATTTACATAATGAGGCCCAGACTCACTCTCATAGATTAAATTACTCTGAGACAACAAATAAAAATGCTTGCAGACAAACACCCCCACGAACATACAAATCCATGTCTATGTAACTTAAACTTCAACCATTAGCTGGAAGAAGTTGTTCTCTTGTCTTACCCATGATTATTTTTTTAAAGCCTAAAGGTAAAGTCAAAGAACCTGCAGTGTGCCCACCCTTACCCAATGATGTCATTGTACACTTGCCCGAGTGAGTTACGGTACGATGAAAGGGTCAAAATGAGGGAGAGCCAATCGATATTCCATATGATTCTGACCAATAAATCTAGGATGTGATTAGTCCGGGTAGTTAGCAACGATTAATTGTCAAAGCTAATAAAGTCTTTTGTGGCTGAGGGTGCCAGTGAGGCTGCAGGGAATCATGGTTAGTTTTATGGGCAAATTAATTAAAACAGCGCCTGAAAAACCCCTGTCACACATCAAACACTCATTCTACACTCGCTGAAGGGCAGAACAATGAGACATCAGTCAGGGGGATCTTCTGTTTGAGTGTGTGTCAGTGCTTGTGTAGCTCTGTGTGCACATGTGTAATAATCAAACACAATGATTCCTGTCTTCATACCATGTTGTAAATCCGGAAGGCAAAGCGGGACATTCGTCACTTAGCTGCGTCTTTTCTTTTTCATTATAAAAATGGCTGCCACAACCATTTTTTATAATGACCCACTTATTAATGTGTAAGTGGACATTTGTGAGGATGGGCATGTGTGTGCGCACGCTATTTATAATTCAGGGAAAATTAATTTTTAAAAAAACGAGGCAATGGGGAGAATGAAATATGTGTTGAGGACAGGGGCGAGGAGGAAAGGAACAAAAGGGAGAAACAAATTTGACAGAAAAAATCATATTGAAAGATTGTTATCGAGAGCTGCATCATTGTCTATCTGGAGCCTAAATGTATTTGTCTGTTTGGTTAAGTATGCATTCATACTATAGCAAACTGCCTTGAGTGGAAGAAGCTGAATGCTGAAAAACTTTTAGCTATCTATTGTTCATTACAGCTAAGTATCAACTATTTATCCACAACTTTTTGCTGTTTAACCATTTTTATTCATTACTTTTAGCCATCAATTTTAATCATTTAACCATTAGTTATTTGCTATTGATTTCAACTATTTAAGTTCTTTTTTTAAAAAAAAAACTGTTTCAGTTTCTCTGCTTGTTTTCTAACTAGTCAGGCACTCTTATACCAACATGTGATGTAATAACTGACTGAATATGTGAATATATGAATAAAAAAAAATCATAATTTGTGTTTTGTCAAATTAGTTGAGCTACACCATAATCATTCTATGTACCTCCTAGCAGCTGCAGAGGTATCTCTTACAAGTACCCCTGCTTGAGAAATCTTCTTCTAAATATTTGTGCAATGACACTCCTTTATGTCCTCACATACTGACAGATTCATGCACACATTCATGCACATACGGTAAAAGAAGCCCAGACATGTACACACATACACGTTCACTCGTGCAAGCTTGCTTACAGGCCAGTCCAACACACAATCTGTGCAGTCCAGAGCTTTTTTCTCTTCAAATAACAGCTGAAACAACAATTGTTCTCACAGGGTAAGACCATTGTGACTGTGAACTGTCTCAAAAGCTTCAACAGTCTGTCTCCCTGTCTCTCACTCACCCTGCAAACCTCAAGGGATCTTCAGTTTGACGTAAAAACCTTTTTTTTTCATTGGCTTTACATTTGTACTTGTCCTTTGTACTGCACAGTGCCTTGGCCAGTGGTTTAACTTTTAACAATACCAACACAAACATAGAGAGCACTCTGAGATTTTACTGAAAAGAACTGCTGAAACAATACAACCAGGCCACAGCCTGTTTCCATCACAGGGGAAATCCTGCTGCCTGGATGGCCACTGATAGGAGTAAGATGAGAGGGAGAGGGATGAGAGAGAGAGAGAGTGAGAGGGAGAGAGCAAGGAGGAGAAAGATAAGAGAAAAGCAAAATGTGGGGAGGGGGGATACAAATGGAAGACATTTTGGGATTCAGTCCAGGAGGGAAAATAATGCGGAGGTAATTTCAGGATGGAGGGAATGAAAGGAGAGAGGGACAGGTTAATGATAAGAAAAAAAGTTCAGCGAGAGGCAGGGGTTGATGGGAGGAAAGACTGAAGACTAGAAAACTCACAGGACCAAATCAGTGCAGGTCAGGATGCAGCTGAGCAGGAACACAGTGCTTGTAAAACATGGTGAGTTTGTGTGAGAGTGTTGATGCTTAATCTTGGAAATAAAACAAAGAGATACAGAGAAAGGAAAGTGAAAAAAATAGTAACCACCCATTGTGTAGTTAAAAAAATGTAATAAAAAAAAACAGTGTTGTAAATGTGAATTTAAAATATGGGCGTGTGAAGTCAAAACAGTTGCACATGAGACAGCTTTAGGTTATGAATATTTTTCTTCTAACTTTTTGAGGTCTGTTCACCTTTACATGGTGTCAGATGTTTTTACAAGCGAACATCCTGGAAGTCTTAGCGTGGACAGCTGCACACTATCAACATAGTCAGACACTTATATTCGTTCCTCAGTCAACATCTGCTAATCAGCTCCATGCAGTCTCAGTAGGATTTTAGTTGATGAATAGCTTCTACCAAATGATGTAAGTAGGAAACAGATGCATGTCTTAAATGCAGCTTGAGCCATATTATCATTAAAATGCTGAGAGAGAGTGCTGTATATATTAATGCTAAATTATTCTGCTATTCAGATTTCTTTTGCCACCGGCAATGGAGGAAATATTCTTTATTCTTTATAGATCCTTTATTTAAATAAAAGAAGCAATATGGCAGCAGTGTGAAAATGCTTCATTATAAGCAGGATACAAATAGTACATAAGTACAATTATGTTTTTTTCTAAGTAACTAAAGTATCAAAAGTAAAAGTATTCAATGCAAAAAAAAATGGCTGGTATACTATTATATATTTTATTGTTAGGTTATTATTAGAAATGAATGTGTGAGGGGCTAATTTAACGACTTCACATACTTTTGGATAGTTTAATCTTTAAAAATTCATTATATTCTCTATGCTTATATATTTTTATGCATAATCTTCATTTGTAAAAAGTAACTGTTTAAAAGCTGTGTATTAAATGTAGTGCAGTAAGAATATTTCCATCTGAACTGTAGAGAAGTAGGAAAAAAAAAATAACGTAAGTAACACAAAATGGAAATACTCAAGTGAAAGCACCTCAAAATTTGTAATTAAATACATTTAAACAATTTCCTCAACCAACCAGAAATAATTCAGTAAGAGGAAAGTCACTATTTCCACTAATCAGAAGTGTTTAGTCCCAGTATAACTGGTGACAATAAACCAGCTAAGGTCTGTTAAATATGGTCTGCTGCCTGATTTAGAGCCTTTAAATCATTTATTCCTGACAATGAACACACAAATTCTCACGTTGTTAATTTGGCTTTAACTACATGTACCTCTCTAGCCTCTAGCTGTATCTATCCAACAATATATGAGGACAATGCTGAGTAAGTACAGTATGCGATTACAAGTGACCAAATGTCCAGGCCCTGAACCAATGCAGCAGCAGGATATCTTTACTCTATGTTGAATAGTGGCTTAAACAGTAGGGTTCCTCGTTGCTAATTCTCCCATACATTCTTACAAAGAAAATGACTTTGGCAAGCTACCATGCTGTGTGGTTACCCTCTTTATAACTTTACGCATGGCGACCAGGGAAGAAAAGCAGACCCAATTCATCCAGTGCTCCAGCCATATTGAAACATTTAAGGGTTCTGCATTAAACACTATTTGAAAGTATATAAAACAGAATCTACCAAGGTCTGTCTTTTGCCATGGGACATGGCACTGGAAAGAGCTTTAATTTAAATGAGATAATAACTTTAAATGACATCATATGTTTTACCTTAACTTAGTTTGTGTATTTGGTACAATGGATGAAGTCATACATGAGGATCCCTGCTGTCAGGTGGTGGGCACCAGACCACCTACCTATGATTCTTTCATGTGCTTTAATTCAGAAGAAAAGCAGTCATGAATAGATGAATGAGCCAGAGTGGATAAATATTTCACAATGTGCCAGTGGATAAGCATCGAAACAACTTGTCCTTATTCTGCTTCCTTTTCCTTCCACCCCTTGAGTGATAGTTATAAAACTACAACAAAATGAATGAAACCAACTGAAACTGAAAGAATAAGAAAAATTGCATAAGTTTGCCCAACTGTTCAACTGCTAAAACAGAGAAATGGGAGGAGTATGTACCATATAGACTCTTCTTAACCTTTCCCTCACATTGACCATATAACAAAGCAATCTTTTCTCAAGCATTTAAATTAAAAAAAAAGAAGCTGCACAAGATCAGTTAAGTCAACCGATTAGATCAGATTCTATTCGACTTTATTGATTGCCACAGTTTGACATATACAACAGTACATAAAGACAATATCAGCAGCCATAAAAAGTCAGACTATGGTGGTGTTTTATGATCCAGTTCATCCTCCTTAGGTGCCTTTCTGAGCCAGCCAGCGCCAGGGGACTGATTTACTTGTCACACAGGGGGGACATATTTAGACGTGGTGTGCTGGAGATAGTGAGCAGTAAAGCTGGCAGGGCAGAAGATGACCCAGACAGTGGGAGTGTGGAGAACTAGAGGGGAACACGTAAGACACACCAGTTAACCTCCTGCCATTAAACCAGCAGTGATTTCTGATCAAGGGCCAAGGGACAATGGACTGCACTACACTAATTACACACCCTGACATGGATAATAGGAAATGTACTTGTTCTTTATGAGGGGTAACATACGTCTGGAGAGCTTTTTTTTTTCTTCTTCTTCTTTTTTTTTTTTTTAAAAACAATTTGTAGTTGCAGAAGAAATAAAAAGTTTGAAGTATAGCTTTTCAGATGTGTGGTATAATCTATCTCCATTACTTTAATACTCAAATGCTTTGACGTTAAGGGAAGGAAAGACAGGTTGTTACTGAAGTACTTGACTCAATAAGATGGACTTGGCTCCACACTTCAGGTAAAAAACCGAGCTTTAATGCATTTCCTGGTAAATATGTCTGTGTTTTTATTAACCTGCCCGAGTGTCAAATTCTAACTTCTTCAGCATAAACAGTATAGTGAAAGCCAAGTGGGGAGTGTTTTGTGTATGTGGTGCTATTAAGGACAATTTATATGAGACCACCAACCAGAGACCACCGTGACATCCCAGACCGTGAAGCAAAAATGACAGTCTGAACACTTTCCACTGTGAGTGCACACACACATGGAAAAAATCTTATTTGTTTTCATGTAACTGTTTTCATTCACTTTTTCCATGTTTTTTTTTTTGAGCTCACGACTTTCTCCAGTTCTAACCCACAGAAATTAGAGCTCAGATTTAGCCGCTGTAGAGAACAGAATAGACGTTTGTGGGGCTCATTATTCACATTCATCATATCATATCATATATCATAACATAGCTCTATTTTTTTTTTTTACACACTTAAAGGACGTTTATTTCATACATTTTTAAGCTCCTACTACTCCACCTCACATGTATGGGGAGGATGCATCTCTGGTGTGACTGTAGCTGACCAAAAGAGGACACGCTATTGATCCATGTTCCATTCTGGAATAATAATTGATCAAAAATAACAGCAGTAGTAATAATAATAATAATAACATGGGTATTTTGAGTATTTGGATAGAGGTGAATAAACTTGATTGGAAAAATAAAAAAAGAATTAAATACATTTTCATTTACTTTTACTGATATAAAGCCTGATCACTTTTGTATATCCTACATGTGGCGGTGAGAAGAGAAGGGAAGAGAAGCAAAGAAGAGAGGAGAGGAGAGGAGAGGAGAGGAGAGGAGAGGAGAGGAGAGGAGAGGAGAGGAGAGAAGTTGATGGTGTCATTTTCATTGTATACAACAGAGTAATAGAATATAATTCATTCTATCATACTATGACCATTTTGAATCCAGATAAACTATAAATTAACTATAGGGAATGGTATAATATCATTTAGTATTTTACTGTAGGCCCACAACAAAATGTAAATGTTAAACATCTTGAATGGAAGAATAGCATATAATTTTCTCATTAAAATTTGCTGTTGTTGTGATATATTTTTAAAGGTCAATCATTTTTAAAACATAGAATAGAACAGACCTTTCAACAATTCTTTAGATTACCTCTTTGGGTAAATTTAAAGAATCCTTTGTAGACAAAAAGTGTTGTTAGATAGTAAAAGAGTGATAAATAAAGGTATAATAACACATAAATTAAACGCAGGCTGCTTTATAATAGAATAATAGGTGAGAAAGCGGTGCTGTCCTCCTCACTGGCTATCCCGCCACTGGAGCGGGCAACCAGATATTCAAAAACAATACGTCATCCCACAATGCACCGCGCTTACGCTCTCCTTACAGCATTACCTCATCCCACAATCCACCGCGAGATTAAGAATCTTCTGGGTGGTCGTCTAGGCAACGCGCCTTATCTGAGGCCTTTGGTTCTGCCCCTCGCCACGCCCTCCAGCCAATGGGAGAGCCCCGTCATGACATCATGGCTATTTTTAGAGAGGCAGCGGCAGCAGATAAGGTTGCCTCCATGCTGTACAACTCAGAGTATATACACATCCACAGAAGCAGAGGAGGCACCGCAGTTACTGCTGCTGCCTAGAAGAGAAGAGTTAGACTCAATACAAGTCTGGATACTGTGATTAAAGCTTTCTGAACTGTTACATCTGAACGACCATCGCTGGCTGAAAGAAGTAAGTCCTGATTCCTGTGTCAAGAAAAGTGCGCACTCAAAGTTTGGAAGTTTTTTACGCACAGAGCGGACGTTTGGAAACCAGTGTTTTCTCCTTCAGCTGATAACCAGGAGGAAGACAAGGGACGAAAAGTTGTTTTATAGAAGACTTTGTAGCTATTGTTTTTGTTTTGTCTTCTATGTATACCAAGATGGAAACTACTTTCTATGACGACTCACTCAACGCTTTCTCCCAGCACGACAACGCCGGCTACGGATACAGCAACCCCAAAGCGCTGAAACACAACATGACACTGAACCTGTCCGACCCGACGGGCACTCTGAAACCTCACCTCCGGCCCAAAGCCAGCGACATCCTCACCTCTCCCGATGTGGGCTTACTGAAGCTGGCCTCTCCGGAGCTGGAGCGGCTCATCATCCAGTCCAGCAACGGGCTCATCACCACCACGCCGACCCCGACCCAGTTCTTGTGCCCCAAGAATGTCACAGACGAACAAGAGGGCTTCGCGGAGGGCTTCGTCCGAGCCCTGGCCGAGCTCCACCACCAGCACATGCCCGGCACAACTAACGTCAGTGTCACCTCAGCTGCCCAGACCGGTGTCAACACTGCCCTGCCGCCTGTTTCCTCCGTTGCCGGTGCCACCGTGTACAACAACAACGCAACCATGCGCTCTGACTCGCCGGTTTATGAGGACTTGAACACTTTCAACCCGGCCATCAGCACCGTCTCGGCACCGAGTTACACCACCTCAGCCCCGACTATGTCTTTCCCTGCTGCCCCGCCACAGCTCCCCATCTACGGGCAGCCCTCCTCCGCCCAACTCCCCCGGCTCACGGCGCTCAAAGAGGAGCCGCAGACCGTGCCCGAGATGCCGGGGGAGACCCCTCCTCTCTCCCCAATTGACATGGAGAGCCAGGAGCGCATCAAGGCCGAGAGAAAGCGGATGAGGAACCGCATCGCTGCCTCCAAATGCCGGAAGAGGAAGCTGGAGAGGATCTCGAGGCTGGAGGACAAAGTCAAGACCCTCAAGTCCCAGAACTCCGAGCTCGCGTCCACCGCCAACATGTTGCGCGAGCAGGTGGCCCAGCTGAAGCAGAAGGTGATGAACCACGTCAACAGCGGGTGCCAGCTCATGTTAACGCAGCAGCTCCAGACCTTCTGAGGTGTCAGAGGCGGCGGAGAGAGAAAAGACTGTAGTTGAACGAGACGGACGCTTCCTGTGATAGTGAGTGGCTGTATCTCCCAAAATCGTGACGGGATTTGGGATGATGTGGCGCGACACTGGCAGGACCCGGGGCCGCACAAAAGTTCCTGAGTGCCACGGGCTCCCCGGTGGCGCGTCCCAGAGAGGGGCTCGGGACAGTGACAGTAGCCATGAACCAGAGGGGGCATGGCAACAAGCAGGATACCTTTCTGTTTCTGTTTCGTGCTGTTTTTTACAGAACTGGACAGGACTGAAGTTTTCTTGATTTACATCCAGCTCTGCATGGACCTTGTCGTGACCATCAAAGGAGAAATTCAGTATTAGAGGATTTATGAACTTGCAATAGAGACTTTTCTTGCTGTAGCCATAATGGCCTCAAACTTGGGCGTGTTGGCCAACTCTAAACGGCTGAAAAGTTGTAACAAAAGCTGCCTGACTTCTGAGTTACAGTACAACCTACTTTTTCTTATTGTAAGAAATTAAGTTAGAAAAGCTTCAAGATTTACTTGTTTTTTTCTAAAGTTGTGTAATGAGGTTTCACTCATTGTTATATGTATATAAGATCAACTTGGAGTACTTATGTTTACCATTTGTAATAAGAATACTGTATAATTTTTTTATGTTTGTTTTCTGAGCACTTCAGAAACTAATCAATATTTAAGAAAATAAACCAGATAAAATGAAGCAACATTGTCTTTGTGTTCTTGGAAGTGTGTGACAGAAAAAAAGTGGGTGTGCCATGTAAGGAGCTCAAACAATAAAACATGTTGCAACATGTTGCAAGAGCTGCTAGTTCCCAGTACCTCAAGGTAAATTCCATTAGTGCTAGTATTGATCCAGGCTAAGTGATTGTGTTTCAGCTGACAGACCCAGCTTGCTTACTGACACAGGCCAATTCTGTAAATTGGGGTGTAGAGCTTGAGATCTACACACACATACACACACACACACACACACACACACACACACACACATACACGCAGGCCAGTTATTAGACAAAACCTCTCTTTGTTCTCAGGTGTTGACACTATAACATTGTAAAACGTGGTAACTACAACACTGAAAGATTTAAGGTATGTCATCGAAGGCAGTGGTTCTCAAAGTGGGTTCAGAGGTCCTTGAGGGGGTCCCCAGCAAAAAGGGTAATAATATATTTTCACTATAATTTCATCCATAAGTAACACAATAACAGAATGTATGACTATTTTGGTCACTGGTTTCATACACTTTCTCTAATAAAACATCTAATAAAATCAAAAATCTTATCACATGGTCTGCGGTCTACTTTGTGTCAGTTTAGGGGTCCTTGATGTAAAAAAGTTTGAGAACCACTGATGAGGTGTTATTGATCTGACATATAACAAAAGGAAAATCACAAAGTCCTTCATGCTATTGCATCATTTAGTTATTCAATGTTACTTCCTGGCCTGTTGTAAATAAAGAAATCCCCAACATGTGAAACAACACTGTTGAAATAAAACCCACAAGACCTTGCAATATATTACAAATGAATAAACATAGACTATAATAAATAACGCATTACTGGGGATTAACCAAACAATGAGGGAGATTGTGTTCTGGATATATCACTTTATCATATAGTTATACCAACAAGTCATATGATATAGTGCACCTTCAATGAGTATGCTGTAGCCCCTTCTCAGAAAAGTACAAACAACAGTCAAACAGAAGCAAATCACCACACAATCAAAACAGAAGATTTGAATCTGTTATCTCTAAAAATCACTGACAGGTCTTTAAATACAGTGACTGACAGAAGACAACAACTATAGCTGATACTGATACTGTTTTCTAATCTCGATAAATGTGTGAAACACAGTCCAGTATTTTCAGTTATGACTAGTTTAGTAAATAAATGCAGTTGATTGATTGATTGATTGATTGATTGATTGATTGTTTTTTGACACATCTTCAATTACGTAAATATACCTCAAATTTATGAAGTAAAAATATTGGGGCTGCACAGACCTGAAAGTAAGGAAACTTCATGTAAATATTAACTACAGTCGGTGAATGTGGTGGGACAGGTCACATACAGTGGGTGATGCTTATAATGAAACACTAGATGGCGACATAGACTAAAACCTGACGGATGAACTGTTGTTGCTTTTCTCAAAGTCTCTCGCTGTAGTTCACATTGGCTCATCAGATGTTACTTTGTGTATGAATCCAAACAGATCTGTCACGATTTCAAGCAGAGAAAGAGGAAAAAATGATGTTGACTATGAAGGCTTGTTGATACAAAATGACTTTGACTTTGATACAAAATCAATCTTAAAAGTGAAGCAAAATTTTCATCTACTACATAGGCCCATTAGGTCTTCTTTTCTTTCCTTTTTGTCTTTTCTTTTTTTAATATATTATTATAGCCTAAATCCACATGGAAGATCTTTATTCTATACTATGCTATTTAACTGTACAGAGTCTGTACAGACTGTATATATATAATTATTTATATTTATTTGTTATATATATATAACAAATAATTATAATATTATTAAGAACAAAATTATAAACAAATGGAGAAAGTTGACGATGGTCTGAGGGAAGGTTTATTCTGATTGATTTATCATAGAATAGACACATAAATAGCCGATGTTCATTATAAATCTGCTTTAAGTTGCTCTGATTTCTCAAACTTGGGGCAATATGACATCATTCCGGAAGGAGGTGTCCTTCCCTACCATATTAGGAGAGGGAACGCTCGGAAGATCTACGTCACGTCGGAGGAGGCGTGTATTACGGGAAGTGGAGCGACTCTGTAATCCGCACCATACGGTCCTGAGAAGTTATCCAAAGAAGATTGGACTCGCTTCCCAAGGGCAAATCAATGAAAAGATTAAGCAGAGACTAAACGTATCTCACAGGACATCAAAAAGTTAAAGAAAAAAAAACCGCAGTGAAAACCATGAATCTAAACCTGCAGTAACTCTGTTTACTATGATATTCAGTTGGGAGTAATACCAGATTGCTACTAAATATGCGCTAGAACGTGACTTTTCATACATTTATTGAAGTACTGTAGTAAATCAACTGGTACTTGTATTTTACTTGAGTACTTCAATTTTATACTTTTATTTCATTACACTTCAGAGGGAAATATTGTAGGCTACTTTATATTCTGCTACATCTATTTGACAGATCTATTAACTACTTGGCAGATTAATATTTTACATTAAAAATATATAAACATCTTAATATGATGCAGTTTCATGGATTCACTTTATTATAGATTAAAATGATCTCTACTACCCAGCTACAACATTAAAATGTTGCTTACATACTAATGCATGTAAGAGGCCATT
The DNA here is from genome assembly GCA_029490765.1 of Euthynnus affinis. Lineage (NCBI taxonomy): Eukaryota > Metazoa > Chordata > Actinopteri > Scombriformes > Scombridae > Euthynnus > Euthynnus affinis. Next base: position 11,282,947 of record CM055848.1, read on the forward strand.
CTGCTGCATAATGAGTACTTTTGATATTTTAAGTACATTTTGCTGATAATATTTGCTTTTAATTAAATAAGTACTTTTGATTACGTAAGAAGAATGGGTATCTGTATAGTGTGGTATTGCTCTTACAGTAAAGAATGAGAATTCTTCTTCCACTGACTTCACCTGTTATTTGACACAAAAGAAACTGTTTAGCTTCTGTTTGTGGGTTAAGATTCCACAAGATCATTAAAATTGGGCTACCCGTCACCTTTGACATAAAGGCAAGATGTGAATCAGAGATTAAGCAGAATGGGGTTACCCAGGGAGTGCACCATTTTTGCACCCACACAGGCTCACTCACGCAGAAACATATGTGCACCCTCTCTCCCTCATTCTCGTACTCTGTCACACACACACACATACAGCTGAAGTATGAGCTGAATTTCAAAATCTGTTATTGTGGTTATTGTGGATGGAAAATAAGATTCGAATTATGATCTAAACTACAGGATAATAACAATATATAGCTGTTGCCATGCTTTACCTAAACAAAGTAACAATGCTAGTTTGTCACATAATCTCACAAAACACAGGTTAAACTGGCCAGATTTGTATGATGAATAGCGTCTGTCTGTATTTTGTTGCTAGGGCAACGTATTTCCCTTAGCAATAAGGTGTGAAATATACACATACACACACAGCCAGAACCACAAGATATCACATGTGAAAGTGTGTAAAGGTCTGAGATTTCATTTAAAATGATAAATTTACTCAAGGATTTTGATTCTCAAGCAGCATCAAACTATATGAATCCCTATGCTGTAGATGTGATCCGGGCAAAGAGAAGAGATCTGGTTTATGGGATCTCACATACTGAGGATCTACTGGAGCTACTCGTCACAGAGGGGGTCATGACAGCTGCAAAAAGATCAACTATTTTAACCATCAGGACGCGCAAAGATCAGAACTCTAGGGTCCTGGACATCTTGGAGGCCAGGGGTGAGAGGGCATGTCGGAAATTTTTCCATCCCTGTCTCATGCTGGCAGAACCTGACCTTTATCGGCGAATCAAGACTTACGTGGGGAGTGTGAACGAACGGATTAGAGACACAAGCAGACAGTTGATTGGATATTTGCTGGAGAGGGAACAGGAGGGAATGGATAATGTTGCTAATCGAAGTGTCACTCAGAGGACTCATAGTGTATTTGCCACCTCAGAGACAAAGAGATCTAGTACTGAAAAGGAAGACAGAAGCTCTGTGCCAGTTGTAAAATCAGAAGACCATGAACCAGAACAAAGCAAATCAGAAAGTCTCATCCACATGATTGTTTCAGCTGGGAAGGTGGCTCTGGTGGATGATCTATTAAATGACACTAATATCAACACTGTCAATTCCTCCAATGAGACACTACTACATGTAGCTGCTGAGCATGGGCATCTATCAATTATTGAGCTCCTACTACATAGAGGGGCCAGACTGGACCTGAAGGATAATAAAGGCCACACAGCTCTTCACAGAGCAGCCAGCAGGGGTCACACTGAGATAGTTAAAGCCCTCGTAAAGGCTGGGACCACCATCTACACTTTGGATCTACAGTGCAAAACTCCCATTCACCTGGCAGCGGAAAATGAGCACCTGAATTCTGTAAAAGTCCTGGTGACAGAGGAGGCAGAGAAGTGTGAAAGCCTCACACAGGACATGTTTCTCCACATGGCAGCCATGGAAGACAACTGGACGCTGGCTGAGATGCTTCTGCAGAGCGGGGCTGCTGTCAATGCCAGAAACAACAATAAAAAAACAGCTCTGTTTTATGCAGTTGCCCGGAGCAATGAGAAAACAGTGACTGTTCTTCTAAATGCAGGGGCTAAAGTGGACTATGATGTTATAAATGAAGCCATTAAGTTAAATCAAGAATCAATTCTGCATCTGCTGCTTGGTGAGTCTTTTCAGGTTATGATATTAAATGTAGATACACCATCTGATCACCTTGTTTGAGAGAACACAAACTTGTGAACATTCAAGCTCATTATGTTTTGTTCAAAAAACAGCTAATACAAGAGAAGCTGTGAGTGGAGAAGTGCTGGGTCCTGCTCTCTTCTCAGCTGTCAGACAGAACCATGATGGAGTGGTGACTGCTTTGATAGACAGCGGAGCAAATGTGAACATGTCTGACGAACAAGGATACACCCCTCTCTTATTGTCGGCTGAGCTGGGGCACACGGAAGTCTTCAGGTAACATCCTCCAGCAAGGACTGCATGTTGCTAAAACACACTGGCCTCTTTGATGCCTTCACATTCAAAGAATCTTAGAGCTATGATTTTATCAGTGACTAACATTTTTTTAAAGAGTTAAATACACAAACAGTAATTCCCCGACGGAAAATGTTTCTCCTTTTCTCTTTCATTTTTCTCCATCTAAAGTAATCTCCCTCCCACTCAGAACACTGTTAGACAAAACATGAAACTGGCACATATTTATATTTACCCCCATCCTGAGATAAACAGTACTGTATTGAGTAGTGGACTCAATAAGTTCAGTGGATTACAACTTCTCTGTAAGTCAGTCAATTAAAGCAATTCTTCAAGAAAAAAAGCTAAATATACCCTAGTTCCAATCCCTGTCTCAGTCTCATGACAGAAGAATTTAAAGTCAAAATGTGTAATACATGTGATTATGATATTGCTCAAAATAGTGTAGTGGCATAAATGGCAATCAGTTCCAATGAAAAGTCATGCAGTCCTTTTTGCTTCCAGTCCTTTATTTTCAGTGTTCCTGAGTCAAATCTGTAGGTGCAGGCATGAATTGCTGCCTGCCACAGTCTTTGTTACACAGAGAACTTGTGTCAGAATTTGTATTTTACATGTAGCCCTCAATGTTTCTATACAGAGACAGGAGTGAATGGTGACTTTCTCTCTTTTCTTTCAGAGTGCTAGTAGCAAAACAGGCCAAACTGGATGCTACTTTGTCCGATCTCTCCTCAGCCTTGCACCTGGCTGTCCACAGTGGCAGTGTGCCTATAGTGCAAACACTGTTGGAAAAGAAATTAGACCCCAACAGAGCTGGACCTAAAGCGCAGACTCCTCTTCATCTGGCGGCCCAGTACAACAGGTCAGACTTAGTTGGTCTGTTGTTAAGAGCTGGAGCACAGGTACTTGTCGAAGCAATTGGTGATTGGTGTCCATTTTGCAGATATTTACAGTATGTTTGTCGGTACTGAGAGTTGTGTGCCATTTTTAGGTAAATGCACTAGCTCAGGATGGGGTGACCCCTCTGCATTTAGCCAGTAGGCAAGGTCATGCAGAGACAGTAATCCAGCTTCTACAAGGCAAGGCAGATCCAGGAGTCAAAGACAGGCTAGGGAGAACAGCTCTGCACTGGGCAGCCTCTTCCCAAGGAGAGAGTTGGGTAGTCGACCTGCTGCTGTCAGCCAAAGCCAATCCAAACAACACTGATAATGAGAAAAAAAACGCCCTCCACCTGGCTGCTACGGAGGGAAAAGTAGAGGCTGTGACTTCATTGTTGTTGCACAAGGCAAAAGGTGATGCTAAAGACATGGATGGTTCCACACCTCTGCATTGTGCAGCAGCTGGAGGGCATGCCGGTGTGGTTTCAGCTCTTCTACAATCATTCAACAACAAGGGGATAGAGAAGAGCAATGCATGGAGGAAAACACCACTTCATGCAGCAGCTGAGAAGGGCCACAATAGTGTGGTTGCACTGCTCCTAGAAGCTGGTGCAAAGATCAACGCTACAGATCACAGTAAGGACACTCCTCTGCACTGCGCTGCACGAGGTGGACATCAAGAGGTAGTGAAGAGGCTTGTGGGCTGGGTGCAAGCTGGGTTCATGGGGCAGAAAAAGGTGAATCTGCAGGCTACCAACAACTTGGGGAAGACAGCACTGCAGGTGGCAGAGAGTGGAGATACACAGGAACATGAGAACATTGCAACTTTACTCAAAAGAAAGATGTTTCTCATCAAATAGATGAAAAGATGTTAATAATATTGATATTAAATTTTTACCTATCTATATGTTTAGCAAGTCTAATCAGTGATGGAAACCATATGAACCTCACAACATATGCTGTGAAAGGTGTTTTTCCTACATAAATTATCTGACAGACATAAAAATTTAATATGGAAACAAAACCGCAAATACTGTAGTTTTTGTTTAGTAATACTAGAGATTGCACAGTTTGGTTCTTAAGGGCTTTTATTTGTAGGTTACGTACAATAGTAATGTAACAAGTATGAAGTCATGAAGCCCCCTCCCAATGTCCAAAACTATCCATGCCAATAAAATGCTCTTGAACACCAAACCAAATGCAATCCCAGTTCTGAAACAGACCTCCATTAAAGGGTTGAATGAAAAGAAGAGAATTTTCTCTTTGTGTCAGGATTACATTCAGATATGTCAAAAATGTCAAAAACATAATTTTGCCATAAATATTGCTGCAAAAGAAAGAATGATGGCCATCCAAAAAAAGATAATTTACTATTTGGTACATAAATATTTTGCCATGCTAGCAGCATGGTTCTATGGATGTTGGATGGACTGTTATAACATTTGTGGTTCCCAGAGGATGAATCCCACTGACTTTGGTTATCCCATGGCTCTTCCTATAACACCACTAGCAGGTAAAAATTTAGCATCTACTAGATAGATTGGCAAAACAAAATGTACAGACATTCATGGTCCTCAGAGGATGATTCCCACTGAATGTGGAGATTCCCTGACTTTTACTCTGGTGCCACCATGCAGTTCACATTTGTGGTTTTGAGTAAGATATCAACAACTATTGGAAGGATTACCATGATTTCTGGTGCAGACATCCATGCTGTCCTCAGAACAAACTGTGTAACATGACTTTTCGTTTACCACCATCATCTGGTCTAAAATTCAATTTGTCCAGTACTTTAATTTATAACCAAATACCTGCAAAACTAATAACATACCCATTCGCGTGAGCTGTTCTTTAGTGCTACCTGCTCAACCTGCTGTGTTTTCAAAATTTTTATTGTAATTTTGTTGAAAAGTTTTGATGTGGTAGCTGTGTGGTCCATGCTCAGTTCTTTAAGTTGGAAAAATGCTGTCATAGACGTATTATACTGTATTTCACATACACTTTATCCTGGGCTGGATTAGCAGTTGCCCGCTTTGCCTGAACATCTGTATAATGTGCTTCATCAATCAAGTTGTAGTGCAGCCACCTCGTATAAAGGGCAGATGATGTTTGGCACTGGAAACTTTTAAATGGATGTTAATGACGCAGGTCAGCAGGTAGGAGTATGTGCAAAAATAGTGATGTTTTTTGACAAAAATATTACTGAAACAGACAAAAACGAACCCCAGGAAACCCGTCGTTTTCTCTACTCCACCACAACTGACAAGTGACTGTTCTGTTACCTTCTCAGCCTCACCTAACCAGAACGTACCATCTACTCAGGTAACCGCACGATGAGCTAGACTGATACCAAGCCTTCATAACATACAACAACTAAATTGATGGAGGATTTCTATGTTAATGCCGACAATCACAATTTCCTATGGTCACACACACCCACAGCCATCAGTGAGCCAAATTATCCAAAATACCATTGACAACAAAACAGATTTTTCCTTTCTACCTCAGCTTGAGAGTGCCTAGTGACTCACTGCTTAGCGCAGCCAACGAGACTGTTGTCACTGTCGCTGATTAAGCAGACAATCTGCCCTACAATCAAAACACTGAAAAAAAGATCACAGCAGGACTGAAGCCCTTCAACAAAATATAACATTGTGAAACACAAACTACTCAACGGAAACCTGTATTCCATTATTTGTGTCACATGACTGATAAATGAACCAGGGCCCGATAAAAAGGGAGAGAAGCAATCTTTTCACACAAGTCAATCAAATTTTTTTAACTATTTACACAGACGGTGAGATATCCACAGCTATTTTTTTGTCCCCAGTGGTTTACCCTGACCTGACCTACAAACAATCTGCTGAGATGCAAGTTGTGTTGTTTGATTAGGATCTGTTAAAGCTGTTAACCATAAACCAGATCTCTGTTAATCTGTTAGTCATGCACATCTTCCTTTGTGATGAGGTGTTTCTTCCTGTTTGCTGTATAAAAAAAGTGCAAAATAGCAAGTAACTGCAAGCAAACCAAAACCACCGTAGACCTAAAAAGGTCGTGGTGGGTATTTGATTAGCTACATCTGAAGTTCCTTGTAATTATTTCAAATCCCCCCCGCATAATTTTTCCATTTTATTCTAGAAGCGACAGTTTTGCAACAGGTAATGCTATGTTGTAATAGGGAATTCACAAATTTGCACTTGAACCTTGCTCAAGGTATAATGACATCAAGTAAAACAATTTTTGAGGCTATGAAACAATGTAATGATCTATACATGAGGAAATATTGCACAGAAACATTAGTGCTTAAGAGAAATTCAAAACCTAAGTACAGACTATGCTTTTGGTTTTTTTTACATTTAGGGAGACATTATTTCATTTGTTTTTTCACTGTGCTCATTCCAATTTATTTTGGCTAGATATGCAGAACTTTATAAACAGGTAAATGGGTCGGCCTACTAATGTGCAGATTGATGTGCTTGATGTGATGTTGTATTTTGTGTTCAGTGGGATGAATAGCAATATATTATTCAGCCGCTGATCATTCTTGGTAAATTCCATATCTACAATTCTAAATGGTTTGGCTCCAAATCTGCTTTCAGCGGTGTGTTGTTGAACTCAAACAGTATGGTACCTTAATCGAAGATGTGAATAATAAAAAGAGCAATAAAGACTTTCAATAATTTAAAGGAAGCACATTTTATCTTAACTCTAAAATGACTCACAATTAATGCACTTTGGTTTGTACAAGGCTGTATTTTTAATCAATTAATTTTTATTATTACTCTTTTTGTATGACAATTGTTTGTATGAGAAATTGTTGTAAATAAAGTTTTTTTGTGGGAAAAAACAACATGACGACTGTGTCACGTGACTTTGTTTTGTCTGTGCCCAGGTGCCGCAGATTCTCAGGACTCGTTTGTAATGGCAAGAAATGAAGAGAAACAACAAGGGAGGTTGAACAGACTGTGGCTGCAGAAAGAGAGAGAGGGTAAAGCAGCTTGTAGTTACAACATAAACTGCCATTTAATTCATATTTCGCTGATATAACTCCTTGTTGCACGGCCAGCTAGCTTGATATTGCTGGCTAATAGGTGCTAAACTAACTTCCTGTCGTTGAAATAAAAAATAAAAACGGCACGACAAAATTCCTGTCAGTGGGAGTAAATGTTCTCATAATGTCTTCATATTTGACTTGTGAGAAGTAATATTAAAAGCTTGTGTTACTTTTTCTCTTCTCGATTAGCACACAACATGGTACTGAGCGTTTCCTTTCAATACTGTCTTTACAGAGGGGCGACTCAAAGATGTACGTGAGCGGAGACCTAAGCTGGTAATGAAAAAGTTATAAATTATCAACACATCAACACTATTCACTTTGACTTGAACTCGATGTTTCAGCTAACCCCTTTCTTCCACAGTCTACTCTTAATTCAGCTTCCACTGTGAAAAAGTGGATTCCCAGCATCAAAAATGAAATAGAGTATTATTTGCAGGTCAGTGAATTTTTATTGATGTGTAAAATTGATTATCAGTGGTCAATGATGATTGCATTTTCTGCTGAAAAATGAATGGTGCCTGTTCTTGTCCTTCTTTCCCCCTCTCAGCAGTCCCAACTCTCTCATTACCCAGAGAGGAAGATAGCAGAGTTCCAGCTGCACATTGAGGCTTTAGAAAAAGAATACAAAAGCTTCATCACCAAACTACGAGTTCTTGACCCCTCCTGTAAACACAAGCCGTGGACTCCTCGAGTGTATTGTAAAAGGAGAGCAGAGACACAAGACTCTCCAAGCATCGGTCAGTGTGTTATACGCTATGACTGATCTCTTTCATACTGTTGAAGCTGTTGAGAAATAGTACAATGCTCAAGAAAAGATCATGCAAGATTTTTAGCCATAATACAGGTGTAACTGATCCTCGATTTATTGTTTGGTCTATAAAATGTCTGAAAATAGCTTTCCCAGAGTCCAAGGTTATGTCTTTAAATGTCTTATTTTGTCTGAAAAACAGTCCAGATGTTGACGTAGAAATGCGTATAGAAATGGGGATATTTTATTTAAAAATGACTTAAATTATGTGTTTTTACTCTCATTTACAGTTAAAATCCCTCGGCCTTGTGAGTCACACGATAGCAGCAGTCAACTGAGTGGAGATGAGAGTGACTTAGCCAGCGATTGGAGAGGATGTCACAAAACCTCAGCCACTGACAAATACAGATCTAGTTTGAAGACCAAGTTTCAAACCCCTGTTCCCACCAACCCAATTGCAGAGACCTCAAATGCAATCTCTGCAAACCAGGACCAGCCCCTCTACTTTGACCGTACACGGTTGGCGGTGGCTGCTGCTGCATTCAGAGGACTGCCAGATCATCGAGATGCCTCTCAAACACAGAGTCTGGCCAGGGTGCTGCAGTCTGGCCTGCCAAACCTCAATAATCACTCTTTAGGACAAACATTTTCAACCCAGAGAAGAGTCACTGTAGGACCTGCAGGGAGCAATGAGGGGGCAACAGTGAGCTCAAACAGAAAAGAAGTTGTCCAAGAACATGAGTCAGACTGTGAAGCAGCAGAGAGGATACCTGGGAAATCATCCAGTACTGAGACCACAGGGGAGAAAACATGTCATGTGCTGGGGCTAGACTGTTACTCTTCTTCTGATGAGGAGTTGGACACACAGTAGTTTTTGATCATGAAATAAAATGTCCCACAGTTTTCTACAATTCACATTACAATGAATTTTTATTTGATGGAACCTCTTGATGTTCTCTGTTCATTCAAAGACTTCCTTAGTGGTGCTGGGTCATATGGATAAAATTGATATCATCTTATAGTATTTTACTTAAACCAAATCCACCCATTTATAAAATGCCTACATTTTCTTAAGATTTATTTAAGAAAGAATTATTTAAGAATGATTTTATTTTAGAATTAAATATAGAAAAGATACATTTTAATATTGAATGAAAGCCCTTGTCACAAGATGCCCTGTAACGGAAAGCATATGTTCGCAGAAAGATATTAGTAATGTTAAATGTTCTAGGTTAAGAATTTCATTGTCATTTTCGGGCACTACTTCATGTGTGTAATCAGTCATCATGACCACAGCTACTTCCATTATACAATAGAGAGCAGGAAGAGTGTGCGAGAAACACAGTACTGAAAAACTGATTCAGTGATTCATTTTAGTCTCCCTGTTCTGGTTATTTTAACTGGAGCAGCAACACTATGCACGGCCTGGTTAGACCCCAAACCCCACCCTCCCACTTAACCCGCTCTGTGCTGCCGCTGCTGTTGCGAGAGCCTCTTTCAACATGACACTTCTGGGAAACAGACACATCAGCTTGTACCATGCAGAAACACTGTGCAGTTTATGGTTAAGTTTGACGTAATTACCCTTTTAGTTGCAGCGCTGTATGCGATGCAAGGTGGGTTTCCCTTTGCCTCTGCAGGGGCCTGGAGAAACGAAACAAAACTTCTTTTAACGGTGGACAGGGCTGGGTCTTTAGAGCTTCCTTTGCAGTTACTATAATTGAGACACAAAAATGACTTTTTGCACAGTATAAAATACTGGCTTGGCTTCACAACCTAATGAGGTTTTTGTATAACTGAAATTTCACCCCTCTGCGGCAAGGTTATTTCTTACACGTTCCTATGTATGAGGTTGGAAATTTGCCCTTCTTCAAAAGCCCACTAAAGTAGGCTAATTAGTATTTATAAACGGATTTTCTTGATCAACCAGCAGAGAAGTGCTAATGTCTTATGGAAACATGCAACCTCAGTGTAGGAGCAGCGTAATCACTGAATGAACCCCAAAGTGACAAAAAGACCACAACGGTATTAACTGAGAGGGTAGGAAAGCGGTGTTCAGCTTTCCTGTAAGCTCAGCTCTGAGGTATTATCTGGGGTTAATTCTCACCTCTGAAGTATCGCTCCCTGTCACAAACCCGCCTTTCTGTCTCTTGTTACCAGGTTCTGACAAGCAGCAAACAAAAAAAGCCAATGCAGAAATATATGTCCTTTTCATGTGGCAGCACTGTCTACCCACCAAGAATATGCTGTGTACTACTGAAACTGCTGTATCACTGTTTACTAACACACTTTGTCTCATAAAGTGATATGCAGGAATAATGCATTTTAGTTATAATACAATAACACAATCTTGAAGAGGTTGAAGCCCTAAACCAAATATTAAGATCCAGTACATGGTTAAGAGTTGAAGAAGTGACATCCTGAGAGACCTGTATGGCATGTCCAAAAAGAAAGAACCCTGTTCAGTTCTGTTAAAAAGAAAGTTAACATGCCTGCTAGACCAGACACATTTCATATAAAGTGCTAGTCAGGTAACTTTGTTTGCGGTAACTCTCTTTCCTTTCGTGGAACTTGTGAAAAGGTCTTGGTGGTTAGTGAGGTGAGGGTCAGCTGAAACCTCTAGCTTCCTTTCTCTTACATTTTGCTACTGTTTTACACTTTTGGAAGAAGTACTCAGATCCTTCACAAAAGTACAAATGCAGCAATGTAAAACTACTCCATTACCAGTAAAAGTCCTGCATAACGTCTAGTCCCTCTGACTGATATATTATTATATGTTGTCATTAGGTTATTAATACTGAAGTTAGAGCAGCATGTTACTGTTGTAGCTGCTGGAGGTGGAGCTAGTTTAAACAACTTTGTATACAGTTAGCTAGTTCAGTACAGTGGTTCCCAACCTACAGGTCGGGGCCCCTCTAAAGGGTTGACAGATAAATCTGAGGGGCTGTGAGATGATTAATGGGACAGGAAAGAAGAAAAAACAAACTGTTTTCAGTTTTTGGACTTTTGCTTTAATGTTTTATTTTTGGTGAACTATTGGGTCATTTGAACATTTATTGAAGAAAAAAAATGTGAGAAGTTCAGAGGGATGAGTTAAGAACTCATAGACCTCTGTGACCCCGATTACACAGTGCTTTTTGTAAGACGTTAAAAGCCAAAAAGTTTGGAAACTACTGGTTTCATCTTTAACAATGTGTTGTATTTTAAAAGCTTGTTATATTATCAATTGTGTCAAATCTCCAAAAGTATAATATTTCCCTCAGAAATGTAGTGGAGTGGAGGTATGAAGTAGCTTAGAATGCAAATACTCAAGTGGAGTACAAGTTCCTCAAAATTATACTTAAGAACCGTATTGAGTAAATGTAGGTAGTTACTTTCTATCACTCTGTGGTGGTCAGCTAAAACCTCTAGCTTCCTTTCCCACACTTTGCTACCATTTTATTGAAAAGAAAGTGGAACTAGTAATCACTTACAAGAAACAAAATTTCTTGAAGTTCTGTTGTTGTAAATAAATAGTTTAGCAAGTAGTTACAGATAAATACTTTGCAGCAATGCAGACCACAGGAAAGTAATGTTGTAGATGAATTGATATAGTGGTGGGTGAGTGATGAAAAGTGCACTTGTCTGCTACGTGGGAGGGATTGTGGGAGGTGAATATGTTTGACAGCTGATGCTTGGTTTTTTAAGACAGAGGTGCTCAGACAAAAGTACACACCTCCTGCATGCAGAGGCAATAGATGCACACACAGTTTCTCTCACGGTAGGACCTGCAACATAATGGGTGACCAGAGCTATCCATTCCCGCAGGTGTTTCTTGTGGATGGAGGTGGACATCATCAGAACCCTGGCCAGCTTCCAAATCTTGTACCCTGCTGGTCCTTCCCACCAGCCCAGGACAGAGTGAGGAGCCGTGGGAAGAGTCGGGGATGTATGGGAGTCAGTTATGGTCTGGCCATGGTTGTGCTGTTCCTGTTCCTGCTTGTGTTTGCAGCCCTGGGGTTCGAAGCCTACCAGATTTACAAAATTCAGACAGAAATGAAAGAGATGAAAAAGGTAAGAAGCCACTGGGTTGGGATGGATGTTGAGGTGTACATGGAGAATGCAAGAAAGGACACATAAGAGAAATGTTTGAAATTCAGTGAGCTCTTACTGACTTAAGTAGATCATTTTGACTGTAGCAGTGTTTGAAAATGAATTGTTTCGAGGTGGAAAAACAGGAGGGATGTGAAATGTAGATTAATACAAAATAATTTGGCTATAATATTGCCTCTTTTGCCATTTTTAATGGAAGCATAGCTGCAAACATTTTAAAAAGGTGTGACCACTTTCCCCATTACACAGAGAGGAGGTGATAGGTGTAAGGTGGGAGCATGGAAAAAGTAAGCTGGAAAGTTGCTACACAGCCACAGACTTAAATATCTTAATTTATTCTTTGTTATATTTAAAGAGTTAAAATACCTCAACTCTGTTCTGACATTTAAAAATGCAAACCACTCACTTAATCGTTCCATATGTGGTCACTGGTCCAGAGAAACAGGATATCCTTTCTCTGAGTCTCTGCTCTGAGCTAGGTTTGAAATAGAAACACAGGCGTTTGTGTGATGTGGTATTGAAGTTTCTCTGTGTCTTTTATCTCACATAAGGTTGAAGATATGCCAGAGATTAATACACCTGCAAAGCAAATTGGTAAGTCTCCATGATTGAACACCAACACCATGGAAGAGTTATTCTCAAAACAGGGAAAACTCCTCCCAAATAAAGGAGAAGAGGAGGTGATGTGACTTTAATCTGATGGTTGTTTCAGGTCTCTATAAACATGGGTCGAATGGAGAAAACACAGACGAGAGAGCTGCAGCACATGTGATAGGTAACATTTTTAATAAAAGTGAAACTATACTCTGATTCTCTAATCTACATCAGATTGAAAGAAGTAACATAATCTCTCCTCTCTTGCAGGGCGGATTGAAAAAGATAGATCCCATAAAACCTTGCGATGGGAGCCGAGGGTTGGTCGGGCGTTCATAGCCGGAGGAGTGACATACCGGATTGAAGATGGAGCCCTGCAGGTCAATGAGAGCGGACTCTACCACATTTACTCACGAGTGGAGTTGACCTTTAAGCAGTGTTTACTTACATCCGGGTTTGTTCACACTGTGTTCATGAGGAGAGTAGGACACCCCTCACCTCTGACCCTGATGGAGGCCCACAGAGCAGGTTTCTGCACCCAGCATCTGGGGCACCCAAGGACCACAGAGAGTTACCTTGGGTCCGCCCTGCAGCTGCAGAAATACGACAGAGTTTTAGTAAATGTATCGCATCCCAATTATCTCAGTACTGCACATTACGCCAACTTCTTTGGTCTCTACAAGATCTAAAGAGGACAGGATGATGGGCTTTTTCATGTTGCTCGATCTCTTAAGTAATTTTATCCCAGTGAAAGAATGTAAACTGCTCAGAGTGTCTCAGGCAGGGGTGACTCTTACTCATCGCTTTACTCAAATGATTCCTACGCTGAATGTGATACCTATGAAATACAATAACTGCACTGAACTGTGTCATATTTTGTAATGTTAAAACCGAGAGAAAATGTGTTGCACTTTCTGTTTATTGGCAGCTTTAAAATGGGTGAAATGATATGAAACAAATATTGTGCCTTTCGATGTAAAAAAGAGTCAGTTAACACTAAGGTGCTGATTTAGTTGTAGCATTTAAAAATATATATATTTATTTGAGTGTGAATCTGACACCGTTGATGTCTAGGTTTATGCTTATGAAACAGAAAGTATTTGAATGGAGGGTGTTTTGAAGCTAATAAAGATGTAATTTAACTTAATTTCCACTTGCTGAAACAGCTAAGTGCTTTGTTAATGATTGAAATCTTTCTCATTGAAATGTTTCAGAGTGTGTCATGTCTGTGCAATCATATAATAAACACCCACATGAGTTTTGTTCATGCCCACAGGAAAGTATGTAGATAAAGACAGACACCAACTCAAATTTGGTTTTGCTCCAGGCTCATTTTGATTCCTCATTATGATGAAGTTGATTTCCATAGATTCCACTGTGGTTAAACAGAAGCAGGTTCTGAAAGCTGCCAGTTAAAATCTCCAACTAGGCTTACGTGGATAAAAGTTCCTGGTTAAGTTAAAGCTTCAAAAAATGATTTAGAAACCATAGTGGAAGCGCATTTGCATTGCTTGCATTGTACGTCTTTTTTTTTTTTCCAATTTAACACCCTCATCTTGCTGCTCTTTTTTTGTACACCACAAACACAGATGTAAGTCGATGCGAAGAGGCTGGGCATAGACGAGGGGACAAAACAGTAGCATGTTTGACGTGCATTTCCTTCCTGTGTGATCATGAGGGTCTTGCATGTTTGCGAGCTGATTTTTGTTAAAGGTTGCACGGCATTCAAAAAGAGTTTCTTTCTTAACTCATTTATGTTCAATTTTGTTTCTTTGTGAGCCTCACTGATTCCTTTACACAAACATGAAAGAAACAATTTAAACAGAATTTGAATGTACAAACCTTAGTGTTTTAGTCATTTGGGGCTAAACCACATACTTCTCACGGAGTCTCAGTGGTTACTGATCAATGAAAACAAAAATGAAGTCGTAACAGTTTTGATTTGGCTGAATATGCATGACACGTTAGTGTGTGTACTGTTTCCATATGAGCATGTTATCACAACAAGTTGATTCATGAGAATATAACTGAGTTGAGCTACTGAATCATCTCCATTCATTTTTGTGTAACTGAGCAAAAGTGGACCTTTAGTACAGAACATGACATGTCAGGAAGCAAATGAGCAAAAGATGAAATGCAACATTTCACTAAAGAAATCAATTGATAATTCGTTATGTTAAGCATATCCACTGGGTGTGATCTGTATTCTGAAACCTACTCAGAGATGCAGGTTTCCTTGGTTATCTAGATATCTTTTTTTTCAGTGAGACCATAGATTTGTCTGCATTCTGCAATCAACATACGTGTGGTTGCATCTTGTTCTATCACTCTATACTCATCCCAATACTGGCAGTTCAAGGTGAACTTTTAACTGTTAAACGCTCCAATGTAAACCACTGTAGACTGAGAAGGGGGCTGTAAAGATTTACATGTTTCCGTCTCATACATGACAAACTGTGCTGTCGAGCTTGTTGGAATCAGACGAGCCTGCGCAATCGTCAAAATGAGCCTTTTTTATGATAAAGAATGTTAGATTGTGGTCATTAATACTGAAGTGCTTGGAATATTTGAGCTCTTGGAACAAGGAGGAGTTTTACAAAGTTTCGTGTGAGTCAAACTCATTAGTTATAACCATTGCTGGTGCTTGTTGTCCTGTCTTTCCCTTCAACTTTAAACACCATTGTATTTGCTTCATTCACTAGATCTGAATATCAGTAAATACTTCATGAGGCACCCTGTAGATGGGTCTGACCTCTTTAATGTGAAATGTAGTCTGAAGCTCTTTCTGGTTTCATGGATGGTCTTGAGCTGGAGAGTGAAGTCTTCATTTATTGTTCTCATTTAATGGTTACATGTCATAACTGTATTGTAATGTGTGAACCATTGGACTGATTTTTTAAATAGAAACTAGATTCAAGAGATTTATTGTCACACATAAAGCAACGCAGCAGATGGCAACACTGAAAGCAGTGAAATTTGGTGCTGTCAAGCTCTAGCTCCAATTAGAGTATATAATAACATAAGCAAAAAGAGGAAGATAAGAGTGAGATGAACTAAATATATATCTACATCAGTGTGTGTGTGTGTGTGTGTGTGATTGGTTGGGGGTGAGTAAGTGTAAGTTTAGGAGAGGAAGAGAGAGATACTGTGTGTGTGTGTGTGTGTGTGTGTGTGTGTGTGTGTGTGTGTGTGTGTGTGTGTGTGTGTGTGTGTGTGTGTGTGTGTGTGTGTGTGTGTGTAGGGGTGTGTGGGTGGGGGGGTCTGTGTGTTTAATCTATGTTTATAATGTCACAGAGTTCAATGGTATGATGGCTGGCCCTCTGATAAATTACTTCACTTGACTTGGGCTGATCATCATATTTAAAGATCAGCATGGCAAGCTGTGTTCCCCACTGAAGTTTCAAACCACACACTTAGACAAAGCTATGAGAGAGGTTAGAGAAGCAGCTGTGTTGTAGCTCACTGCCTGCACAAAACATGAGCAGAGGCTTTCTACACCACCAAATTATAATATTTGCAAAGCACATCACGTACAGCGTCTGAAGTTTAAAAGTTTACTCACCACAGTCATGCCAGAGCTCACACTGCATCTGTATAAAAACAGATGATTAAAGTTTACTGATGTTAGAAATGCTCATTTTTATTGTAAGCATAGACATGTATTTGAAACACTGATTTAAGCTTATCTTGGAATAATTGTTTATTGTATTTAAAGTAGTTGCAAAATAGATTCCAGATATGCTATAAAACCAAATGGACACCGTGTCCACATACTTTTGTGCACTTTTGGTCTGTGGCTGTTTTCCTGAGTTCCAGTTAAGGGAATGATATTTTAGACTGTAGCATGCTTCCAACTTTGTGGCAGCAGTTTGGGGAAGGTCTTTTCTGCTTCACCATGACAATGCCGGTTGGCACAAAGCCACAAAGACATAGTTTTCCCAGTTTTGGTGTAAAAGAACTTGACTGGTCTGCACAGAGCCCTGACCTCAATGCCAACCAAAACCTTTTGGATGAACTGGAATGTAGACTGCAAGCCACAGCCCAACATCAGTGCCCAACCTCACTAATGCTCTTGTGGCTGAATGGGAGAATACTCCTGCAGCCAGGTTCCATAATCTTGTGAAAAAACTTCCCAGAGAAGCGGAGGCTTTGATAGTAGCATATTAATGCTCGTGGTTTTGGAATAAGATGTTCTGCAGTCACGTATGGGTGTAATGATCATGTGTTCTGCAGATGTTTCCAGACATTGTATAACCCATGTTCTGAAATAGTGACAAGGAATTAATAGGAGACCTGAAACTAAATGCTGAGTACCATCTTCACCTTGTCTCTAGTTCCATCTACCTGACATTCAATGAACTGCATCTAATACAACAGAATGATGACAACAAGAAAATTTGTCCTTATTTCATGGATCATTCCTACACAGATATAAGTAAGTTTACTGTCACAGAAATCAAACACCACACTCCTCATTGTCTATCACAAATTTTGTACAGGTTCACTTAAGACTTTCATAATCTCTAACTCTGACCAATTTATGTTTACTGTTCACAACTCTAAATGATTCATCTGAGATTGCTGGTGGTTAAACTAGAGATGACACAGGCCTGTTATATCTCAGTGGCGTTTCCTAATTAAATCTTTGTTGCAAAAAAATCTCATAAACTTTAGCACAACACATGCCATTCAAGCAGGGATGTTTACTACAAAGGCAAATAAGTTGTCGTTTAGTGAGAGGATCAGACTGAAGGAACTTACATCATCCCAACAAGTAAGAACCACTTTTGTCATTTTGACCGTTGGCCCCTTGGAAATTCAAATCCAGCCCTGACACACTTGTGTGTACAAACACTAATGCTAAAATGGACACACTTTGGATGTAACTAAATCCTCCTAATAACCAATCAGGTCAGATCAATTTTAAAGTGCCTTTATTAATCTCTGTAGTATGAACTTTAGAGGACTGTTTTTCTGTGCAGGAAGCATAAGAAAAGTGAGAGGGTTGGATTTCAGTTGCGAAATGTTGTTTTCTATCTTGTTGTTTAAGAAAGGAGACACCACAGACGCAGACACATGCCCTGCAACACACCGCATTAGTTCCCAAATACTGAAGTCCAGCTGTGTCACAGTCTTACTTATACTTTATAATTATTTTGTATTTTTCATTCACAACTAGTAAGACAGAAAATTAGCTGTCAATTCAATCATCATACTCTAACTACTCTTAATCAGAAGAGAAATCATTTCACAAATTTCAAACCACCATGCAACTTTGGCGCCACTAACTGGTAGTATCAAAAAAGACACAGTGCCACACTGATGCACCTTAAAACTCTTCTCAGGTTGAAGGTGGCCAGCACTACACTGAAATAATATGAGGTCACTGAACTCCATATATACCAACAATGCAACAAGGCTAACTAAGACTGGGATATGTATATAATTAGAAAAATACATACTTTTTTTTTTTCTTTTTTTTTAAATTGAGTGCATGTATTTGTGTCAATTCAAAGAAACGCAATGCAGTTTATCTTTTCACCACTAGAGGGCGTCAAAGTATTTCATGCTAACGGCACTCCCTTCTCAATTAATTTAGTGGACACATAAAGTATATGACATTACACAGTGAAAATATCCATCACATTTATATGTTTGTCTTGGACTTTTTCACAGCTCCTGAGGGATGCTCAGACTCTTAATTTGCACGTTGACTGCCAAGGTAACATTGGTTTTACAAACTTAAGTCCAAGTTATTAAGTTTAAGAGCTTAAAATACTGGTGTGGTATATTTTACTGTTTAAGTGGGAGATTCAAAAGTGCTGTTTACTATCCTGTAGAAAGCTGTCAGTCATTATTCAGTTGTGTGCTAACTAACAGTTTCTGCTGTCTGAAAACGATGAACATCATCATGAAAGACTCACCTGCTGAATTTTGTGAACAGCAACCACACAGCTGTTTGTCTTTAAGAAGATGAGAGTTGTGTTTTGTATCCCCCATGAATACACATGAAGAGTTAGATTTTGTAAGGTGGATAACTTTAATAATAATTGGTAACAGCTTCAACATAAAATGCCCCCAAAATATTGGAAAACATTCACTTGCAACAGCTGACAAAATCTGCATATTAAATAACTGTTGGTCCTATGGAATAACATCATGAAAATGATGTGAAAGTAAATACAATGTTGCATTTATTAGTTTTAAGGTTCAATTGTGGCTTTGAAAATGTCATTTTAATTACTAGTATCGCAGAGCTACCAGTAATGAACGTGATCCCATCCCTAAAGTAACTGAGATATGGGGGGAGGGGGGTATCAATCAGTCCATGTACATGAGCACAGTCCTGCAAGCATGTCTAATCAGCCAATATAATGTATGTGAAATCTCCTGTGTAGGCGTGCAGAGCCTTTAAGTATACATGGCCATCATGTAAGTGAAAGTAGTCAGAGTCACATGATTTTCAGTAGGATGTGAAAGGGTGTAGGATGAGGGTGAGCAGGGTTTGTACAAGCTGACAAGTGATTCAGCAACCTGGAGGTGGTGAGGAGAAAGGTACTAGATAGACACTGACGAAGCTATAAGGACTTACATATCCAAACTTTATTTTGGTTATCTTCATAAACCTTGTTCAAAAATCACAAAACAAGAAGTTAATTTTCTAAAAATGTCAAATATAATTTCAAACATTATACCCAGCAGACTGAAGTATCCTGAATTATGCATCAGTTACATCATGAAGGATGTCATGAACAGTGACATCATTGGTTTTATATTATCTTGAGCGACAGCACAAAAACTAGCATTCACACTGAACCATGTCAATAGATTTAACATGTTGAAAGCTATATGTATGTCTGTATGTAGCTACATGTCAACTTATTTCATTCTCTAGTTCAATTATTTTAATGTTTTTGCTCACCTTATTTCTGAGGTGGCTGAAACCATATATAAATATATATACACATACATATATATTTATGTATTAAGATTGTATATATTATTATAATATAATAATATTTATATATAATTGTGAAAACATGAAAATGTGAAAATACAGGCAAATTAAATCAGAAACTAACATGAATAATATTACTTTGACTGGTTTCTGCATGATACAATATTTAGGAATGTATTTCTTAAACTCATTGATAAAAGCAAAGCTCAAAAAATCATACATCATGATAAATCTGAAATATGAACGAAACATTTTAAGTAATAACTATCTGTGGAGGTCAAAATGCCAAAATTATGTAGCATGTATAGATGTGAATGAAATAGATGTCTGATTGTTTTAAATCAATCATTTTTTAAATCAGACATTTTCCCTCCTAATTCTGATTTTCTTATCGATTGCTCCTCTTTTAAAACCATGTATAAACCAAGTATTTTATTACTCTGCTATTATTGCATTTTTTTTTATCATTATAGATGTCATTAATATTTAGAGTATTTCTGAAATATGTAGAAGTACAGACATCAAAGCAACTTTTTGTGATGTATTGCGGGATGCATTTATATCTGATCATCTGTCACTCCACAGTGGCATCAAGTGTGGGCGAGTGTCATGTGTGTCGGCATATTTTTGGGTGTGGGACAAAATCACCTGCTTATTTAGTGCTTGACATCATAAGTGTGGGTGTTTACACAGAAATGAGCTGTACAGAACTTTTCATTAGTATAAGTATGAGTATTGTTATTATACTATTATCATACTCTTTAACATAATATTACACTATATTGCAAGTAATAAACAAGCAGAAGTCTGAAGTATATGGTCTATATGGAGAACACTGAAGAGTGACAGCTTAGACATTTCTCTACTTGTAGACAGTGAAGAGGCAAACAGAAAATTCAACATTTGTGATTATGGTGCAGATCAGTACAATGTCCCTCAAAGTTATCCCATTTTCATATGTGTTTTTACTAGTGTGGCTAACTATTGAAATGAGCTAAAGTTAATTTGCTACAGCTGATAAAATCAGCTGGTGACAATGTTGATGCTAACTGCTTTCAGTTTCTACTTTGGCTGCTTTGTAGACACAGTGGGTGGACAGAAGTGAGAAGCCCTCTTAAGTAATATATAAAGCAGCCATGGATATAATGCAAGAGCTGGATACCAGATTAAAAAATGGGGCCTATTCAGTCCTATAAGAACTGCTCAGCTAGTGTATATGCCAAAAAAAGTTTCTAGTTTCCGGGTTCGCCTACTGAATATGCGCAGTGGTGTTTCCCCAACTGGCCCCACCCCCAAGTTCCCGCTCAGCCCATAGACTTTACATTGTGATGACGTCACAGAGTTTTAAACCGCTTTTCTCAGCTTGAGGAAAGTTTTACAAATAAACCACCATGGATCAAAAATTCATAATAGAAAGAGTCATAATTGACATAGTTTGCAGTTTGAGGTGACCTGTTAACAATTTTACAGACGTTTCTTTTACAATGGTGGTCCATGGGTAAAATACCCTTTGGGCCGCAGGGGGATTTTTCATTGCAATACTGCAACTGGCCACTGGGAAAATTGGTTGCAAGGCTGAGTGGCAGAGCCTTATCCAGCTCTTATAATACATACATGAAAACAGCATAAACTAAGGATAAGTGATAAGGAGTGCAAAGTTTTGCCTGTCATGCTCTGGATACACACCCTGCTAACTAAAACAAACACTAGCTTTTTGGTGACCTGCCTTACTCTGCCTCTTATTGGCTTACCCTGATATTCTTACCCTAACCTTAACCGATCTCACTCCTCATGCCTAAACCTAACTAACCCAACCAACAAAGACAACAGGTACTAGCCAATCAGAGGCAAAAAGGCAGGTCATGATTTTGCAATCCTAGGAGAAAAAAATGATGACTGGCGCATACTTGGGCTATTGTTAGCTACTTTAGTTATCTATGACTTAAGCTAAATTGTGCTAACAGGCAATCAAATAACATCTTGTGAGGGTCTTGTTAGTGTAATTCCACAAACACATTAGAACTGGAAAAAGGCAGTGGGCATCAAACTCTATGTATTAAAATCTTATTAACAAAGCAATAATTTCCAAAATGACCACCAGAACACTACTAGGGGGCCAAATTTAGCAATTGAGACCATAATGACTTAAAAAAATTAGAGAATTAGTGGACAATTTGGGAGATTATCTGTGTTTCCATGGTCCTATGTTCCTCAGTTCAATATTGCGTTAACACAGAGGCAAGCCTGGAGCCTATCCCTTAAATTTGATACTTAAATCATGATGTCTTGTTTTTTGTATCAGTTAGAGGGCATGTGAAGTGTGAGAGTTAAATTCAAAAGCATGTATACTAGGCTAGTTTTCACTTAAGGAAGCATTACGTTATGACTTTTGATAATTCCATGACTCCAACCATTTCATAAGTCCTCTCAAGTGTAGGCTATTATATTGGGAGCCATACAGCAGTGGTGGAGAACAGAAAACCACTTTGATGAGTTCCCACAATAGCCCATGTCATATTAAGCAAATACAGAACAGGGGAACATTTTGTTTACGGTTCCCATTAAGTTCTATATATAGCTGGGGAACATATATGACCGTGGGAACACTGGAGCCTGGGGAACAAAGGACTCTTTGTCGTGTTCTCATTATGTGCCATATAAATCTGGGGATTTTTAGACTATCTTTGGAGAGTTGATTCATGAATGTGAATCAATTGGAGCCACCTCAAGGTACTTCCACACTGGCTTCATCCTCAAGCTGTGGTAGTTGCTGCTTCATGGGTAACATAATGAAAATCATGGTGTACACGTAATAGTTTTAAGGTTCGGTTGTGGCTTTGACTTTCTCCTCTGTTTAATTAACAGTGTCATCCTGGCATATAGATGGTTATGGTTTAATAGCACAGCAGGTTTAATAGCATAGCATTAATAATTGACATTACAGAGCTATTGATAATTATCAATAAATCAACAATACCCCCATCCCTAAAATGTACAGGAGAGGGAGAGGGTCAGTCTGTGTACATGTCCACAGTCCTGAAATCTGTGCCATTTGTGTGTGACACAAAAGACAGAGTAACACACCAAGCATAATGCTGCATTTATTTTGTTTTCATAAAATGGGAAATTCTAAGAAAGTAGGAAAAATAATGACATTTGGTTTTAAAGTACCTGAAAACAGCAATACTATCTGTACCACTAAGGAGACTTAAGGAAAAGCTTGTTGAGAAAAACAGAACGGGAGATGCAGTGGTATCTTGGCTGAAAAGGATCCTCACAGCATAATGAGACAGTAAGACTCATCAAACGACGCAATGCAATGAAGCATTAAATTATAGCATTATTTGACACTGCTTTTGTTTATCTAAAATGAACATTTCAATTTTTATTAACTTATTAAGTATTATGAGTCATTTTTATCCATTGAATAATACATAAGACATAACTCTGGCCGAGTGTGTGAGACTTTGAAACCAGAAACACTACAATTTGAGCTGTTGCTAATGCTTGGCCTGTGACTAATAAAAGTGATGAGAGCCTGTCTGCAAGGTGAGGTTTAAACTCAGTAAAGTGGCTCTTAATGTGAAGAGATCTCCAAAATTTTACATGTGCAGAAAATTTGTAAAGCTGATGAGAAAAGTCTCAATATTATGTAGAGTTTAAAGAGAAAACTGGATGTGTACCTGGAGAAGATGCAAATAATCTGTTTTGCAGATGATTTGATTTTTTTACTGTTATATGTAATACTGTTTTATTATCTATCTATTTCTCTTTTTTCTCTCATGTCTTTTGCTGTGCAGTTACCAATATTCCACACAGGGGTCACTGAACCACTTTTCTTTAATCTAATGCAATCTGATTCCCTCAAACTGCTTCATTTATTATCAAGATAACACTCATAGGCTGAGTTGAACTGCTTATCTGAAACTGAGACCACAACTTTCTCCCAAATAAAAAGGTAAAGAGCAGAATCCAACTGTTGTTGGGACTGCACCTTTTCTCTGACAGTGTATCAAAAACGACACTAAGGGGGTCCACCAGTATTTATTATTTTAGTCATCAGAAGGGTTCCTGGAATGGTACAGTATGCATTAAACCTCTATAAATTGCTCATATAAGCCTATAACATGTCTATGAAGTTTAATACAGCTGGAGAAGTTCACAGATACTGGCAGAGAGCTGCGGGGGGAGATTCCCCGTGTCATTTTGAAGCTCTGTGAGCCTGTTTAGGGAAGGCGACGATAAACACAGGCAGCCGTAGACAAACATCTTTGACAAAAGCCCACTCATGATGCGAGATAAAGCCTATCACCCAGTGTGGAGGTGGGACAAGTAAGCCGCGGCCTAGCTAAGCATGGGGACTCCCCTGTCCATATATTGGGAAATCTATCTCTCTCTTTGTCTCTGATTCTCTCTTTCTCTCTGTGTCTGTCTGTTTCTCTATCTGTCTGTGTTTCTTCCTCCCATCTCCTTTTCTTTCTTTTTTTTTCTCTCTCAATTTCGATCTCTGCCTGCCGTAGCATCCTCTCAGCAGTTTCATCTCACCCCAGCCACACACTACACACACACACACACACGCACACACACACACACTCACACTCACACTCACTCACACACGCACACACTATACACACACAAACACACACACATACTACACACACACACACTACACACACGCACATACACTCACTCACACACACGCGCCAGTTTTTGATTTTCCATAGAAGGTGTGAGATGTTTATCTAGGTCTCTCTCTCTCTCTCTCTCTCTCTCTCTCTCTCTCTCTCTCTCTCTCTCTCTCTCTCTCTCTCTCTCTTTCTCTCTCTCTCGCTCTCCTTCAGTGTCCCTCTGACACTGTCCTTTCTGATGCATAAACGGGTTCATAATGAGTCAGCCTACATCAGAAACCTGTTCCACACTGCTCTCCACTCCCCACAGCCATCACACTTGCTGTTTTGGGAGCACAATACCAAAAAGTGTGGGTGTATTGTCCAAGAAATGTGCCCATCTTCTCCCTGTGTGAATGAAATGGAAAGTATGAATTTACCAGAAATGTAGGTTGCAGATCAATAGATTATATAAACATTTCTGTAAATAACTAAGCAGTTTTTATTATTTCTTTTTTGTTCATCACAAGTTCATTGCAAAGCGTGATTACTGCAAATTTCCAATGTGATGTCACATAATAGACATGAAGGGTTTTTTTTTATTTTATTTTATTAATAAAATTGTTGCAGTACATGCAACATTTAGACATCAAAAGACCATAACCATACCATGTTGAATCTGTGGTGCAATTACCATAAACAACCAGCCCATGCCACGCATGCTGTATATCAAATCATGTAAAGGTCACATTCTGCAAAATGTGCTGTGTTGCTTTTTTTCTGCAAAACAGGAAAGGGGACGCTGCTTTTTAAGTGCAAATGGAGTTTCTGGTGAAGCAACTGTAGAAATGTAGAAATTCTTTGAAACATGTTCATTCTTTTCATCAATAGGAAAAGAAGTGGTGCCTAAAGTGGGGTGATGAACAAGAAGCAAGACTGAGTTTATGTCTTTATGAGAAGTTTGAGATTATCAGTAGTATGAGACAGCAGTTTTTAAATGTTTAAGGTTATTTGACCAGTGAGATGTAAATCACAACATGTAGGAAACGCACAGATGTAAGTTAAATTAATGACTACTAAATTCCACCTAGCTGCTTCAGTTTCAGGGTCCTGGCGTTGAACATGCTGGATCACCATCGCACTGTCAGGTCTTACTGGGACATTTGAATGGAACAGCCATGTTAATGTTATTAGTAGCACCTGTTCTTTTCATACTATGGCCACATTTCTCCTTGAAACAGGCCCATTGACCTATATAATAGTTTTGACAATAAGGGAAAGAATCTTGTGACTCCATTTAAACTGCAAAAGTCAGTAGCATCGCACTGTCACTCAAATCACCACCCAACGTTTTGCAGGGTTTAGCTACTGTTTGCTCATTGTTTTGGTTAAGTTAAAGGCCATTAAAATGTATGTTGTTAATCAGCATCTTACTATGAACAATGGGGTCCTACCTGAAAAGACTATTTTCTGCCAAAGTTTTGGTTATTTAAAATAGGAGATTTCTGCATTTGTGTTTCTGTCGTTGTTTTTTTCTCTGGTTTGTTGACAAGGCTCAGTAGGAAAAAAGTGTCACATATTCATGTGTAGCAATCATAATTTTTATCTTTTACAAATCAGATAAAAACATAAAATCTAACCTATTAAGCCACATATCAAAAAACATATTTCATTTATCACAAGGCCCTGCAACATAATGAATGAGCAATAAATATATAAACAGGTCATAATGGCAATACTAAATTCTAATTCTCACATACAAAGTAATAACGTAATAAGTAATAACATAGTAGAACAAAGTAAAATATTAGCTGAAAGCACAACCTTATCTTGACAAACATCTTTTGACCCTCCCTTCAAAAGGCAACAACAGCATGACCGTGCCAAAACAGAGGAACTGTTGACTCAATGACCATAGAGCAAACACAACATTCATTTTGTGGTTCTCTGTGCAGAATGATGTACGTGCAGACTTCACCACTAGAAAGTTGTTTTCACATTCATCTGCTGAAAGTGAAAAATTTCTCTCAGATCACCTTAAATCTCAGTTCAAAGCGTGCAGCTGCAAACATGGTATGTGACATTACAACTAGTTTGGTGGCCAGTCGCGGTCCAATATTCACAAACACAAGCGTGATGTGGAAACTTTAGGCCTCCAGCAAACACACACTGAGAAATAGGAGACATGTTGTGTCCATCAGTTAAACTCAATGAAATCAAATAAATTTGCATATTCATAGATTCTGCAATATTAAGAGGGATAAGGAGTAGATGCCATTTTATGGACTATAATGTGGTAATTCAGTTCAATTTCAGTCTATTCACAAATCAGTTCAAATACAAATTAATCATATAAGACATAATGGAGATGTGTGAAATGGGACACCCTGATAAGCTATGTGAAGCTTGAGAATAGGAGCCCATTTTAAATGTAGTGCATATATTATACAGTAACATTTACAACCTACAAAATACCTAAGACTAACCCAAGACCCTAAAAAATACTACTAAATGGTCCCAACATTTTTCATTTGGCATGGAAATAACAGTACAATGACAGTAAGCTTTTTGAAAACAGACACAGACACTTTTATAATGTTATCAAGCTCATTCCACACATGTGGACCTCTACTAACCATACTAAAGCTCCTACATTTAAATTTACATGTCTTACCCTTGTTGAGCATATATGCAACATTATACATTATACAAGCACTGTGAAAGATATTACATTCAGTAGGCTTCAGAAGACTGTAGCTGTGGAGAAGCGGGTCAGTCAATAGTGTCAAAAATTCCAATGCCACAGTCACCTTTACAAATAGCACCACTGATTTTATCACCATACACATGGTGCTCTTTATTCTAAAGCCATACTGTGATGGGACAAGAATATTTGACCAATCTAAGTAATCACTAAGTCTACTATACAATCCTCTCCAATACTTTGGAGAGAGTAGCCAATATAGATATAGGTTGGTAGTCGTGCCTATCATTTTTATCACTAAGATTTAAAGATTGGTACATTTCTTGCTATCTTTGTCATTTTAGGCAGAATCCCACAAAGTAGAGAGACTGATAAACAAGTGGCGCCACTATTTTATCAACAATAGCTTTAAGCATTTTGCCAGAGATTACTGTAGCAAAATGCTGTATGGGAGCTTTTCATATTCATAATGATTTTAGAGACTTCATTTCTGTCAGTTGGTGTCAAAAAGAATGACTTAAAATAACTGCCTTGAAGATATTGACTGAAAGTAGCACCCTCAGGTTGACTAATTTTGTGAGAGAGATTTTCACCTATGGAGATGAAATGATTGTTGAAAGTGTTAGCAAGATCGGAACAGTGAAAATCATTTCATTTCTGGCATTGAGTTTGATTTTAGTGTCAGGAAGCACAGTGGTTTTGTGACCCTGACTGAGGACTTCGTTGAGCACCTTCCAGGATTGCTTTTGATCACTCTGAGAGGCTTTAACAAGCTCAGTGTGGTGACTTTGCTTTTATATTACATGTATGGGCTTTTACATTACTTTTACTTTTCATTTTAAGATACCCCTAGGAAGCCATAATTTCTGATCTACAGCACCAAGTGTAATCATCTTTTCAGGTATGGTGTGATGAGTGGAGTCAGTTATTTCATCAATTAGAACATTATATGTTTGTACGTATATGTGTCCGGATCTTTACAGTTACAGACTGAGTCCCACATTTTTGCCCGCAGGTTTTTGCATTGTTGTTGCAAGGTTTTTTCATTTAGGACTTTAACTTTTGTTTTAGGACATGAATCATCAATCTTTTTAGCGAGACCAATGAGGAGTGCAATATGAAAATGGTCTGTAATGTCAGAAAGTATTACACCTGAGTCAAACATATATTGCATATTTGTGAATGTATGTGAATATTTGTAATAATGTTATCAATAAATGACTTGCTGGATGTCATTTCTCTAGTAAATGTATTTATGGTGAGAAAAAAACGTGAAGAATATAGAGTGTTAATAAAATCATTTTTAGCATTATCCTCTTTAGAAATGTCAATGTTGAAATCCCGAACAATCTTAATTATTTTCATTTATGCCATATAAAAGTTCATCTAGTTTAATCTTGAAAGTGAGAGAGTCAGAGTCTTGGAGTCAATAAATCACTCCAACAATGAGGATTTTATCCTTATTTACATTTATCTCAATGAATATAGAATCTTTAATACTGAGGTCATCACAAATATTTACAAGTGTTCTGATTCTACATATAGACACAATCCATGGTCTGCCAAGTCTATTTCTGTTGTATAATTTAACTATCAAGGTTGAGAATATCCATAAATGATTTATCAGTAAGCCAGGTTTCACTGTAGCCAATTACTTCAAAACTACGGCGTATACTGGCCAAAAGGGAAACAAGATCATCATAACGCTTATTCAGACTTCTAGTGTTAAGATGTAGCATCAAATAGTTATTTTTGTTATTTACATATATTTCAAAGCCAACAAGCAGTAAATATAAAGAGATATAATCAAGTAATTTTGGAAAGGCACAATTTACAAGCATCAGACAGTTTACTGATAATATGTCCTTGGTTTGAGTTTGTAAGCATTTTCATTTGGTTTTCTTATTGTTGGGCTTCAATCCAAGGTGATGGCTCCTGTCAATTTCAGAGGACTGCATCTATGCTGAGATTATTTTTGAAAATGTCACTAATAACCTTACTTGTGTTTTCATGATCATTTTCTTACAGTAAAAAAAAGAAGACATTTCCACCTAGAGTACTGCTCTGTTTGTCTAAGTTGTTCTTCAGATCATCATACTTCTTTTGTTGTTCATCAAATTTTTCGATCATGTTTCTGAATTAATACTATAAGGACTCCTTTACCGATTTCATGATGGAGTCAGTGACAGGGTTTACTTTAGCCGGTATATGCTAGCTTTTTGCTGGTATCACATGTAGTTGTTCGGCAGATGAAAATATCAACAGCCAAAATGTCCGGTGGTAAATATGCCAATTGCCAAATACTCAAATAAATGTATTAATAGTATATTAAATAGCCTAATATTGGCCTAATATTGTGTGACCTATGAGATATGTTGCCAAGACAACTTAAATATAAATTTTGCCTCCACTGTTAAGTCATTAGAAGATTCAGAGTTTGCATGAGATTCAAAAGCCATTGTAAACTTCAGCAACCCCCCTCCCCCATCTTAATGTTGTAGCCTATCTGCTCACTTCACAAAGTTTGTGAAGTGTTCAATCTGCTGACTACATTTAATAAAATACATTTTTTGGATCGAAGTGTGTGTGTTTCTGTGTTTGATTGCTGTTTAAATGCATATATATATATATGGCTATTTAAAACATATGTCTGGTAGTTGTTCTATATGGCCGGGATTCTACAGTATTAACGGCCACATTGTCTGTCAAACAAAAGTCTTGTGTAAACCAATATCTTGTTGATTTTGCAGATGAAATCAGTGTCCTGAAATAGAATATCAGTCTTGATTATTGTGTCTTTGATATCAGCTCTGGACACAATTAGTCTTTGTTCAGATTCCTCCAATGTATCTATCATAACTTTACTTGATTACATGTGGTATGTTGAATTGATAGTTGGTCGACGTGTAAGGTTGTGGTGGAAATCACAGTTTTAACTGCTAAAACTGATCTTATCATTACCAACAGCAGCCAAATGAGACAACTTTCAGGATACTAAAGTTACAAATGGATGTAAACATGAGTGAAGGATCACAATAAAAATCACATTATTTGTTGGTCAATCAGAGCTCAGTTTCAGTTGCTGCTTATGGTCAGTGCCATCTCGTCAAAAAAGAAAGCAATTATCCTCTTTGAGGAAAAACCATATAAGACACAAATTATTATTAAAGTCAGAATATTATAAATAGTCTTTAAATGTGTGTGGAGGGGATCTTTAAGATCTTTATGATATATATATATAAATATCTGTGGATCTGTGGACAGTACACTGACGCTCACACACTGAATTTCTCTTCTCTTAATGCCTTTAAAGAACATTTTGCAATATCTACTGCACATGTAATTATATGAGGATATTTATGTGCATCAGTGTTGGCACCAGTTGTCACCACATACAATATCTTTTGAAGTCAGTTTCTCTGACCCATATAATTCATCTGACAGGAAGCAAACTTTCCTTCCCAAACGTCCCACGCTGTTGTCGTTTGTATCTTTGACAGTAAATCAAACTTAATCACAAAATGGATTAACTAAATAGACCTGTTTAGTAAAATGTACAGTTGCTCTATTTACGACAAAGTGCCTCTTCTCACTCCTCTGAGTTTGACATAAAAAATAACTTAGGATATAAATCTGATCCAAACTGAGGTACTTTTTGACTGCCTTCAGAAAGTTTTTGTTGACTTAATCTCCTATATTTTAAAGAAACTGAACTGAACTGAACTTTTTTACAGACAGAGGTGAGAGGTGGGAATGAATAAGCCCCTGCAGATCTGAGCCTGTGGGACACCCCCCGTCCATATCTTATCTGATTCTCTCTCTTGAAAACATCTTTCATGTCATTATAAACAGTGTGAATGTCCCACACTCCCTGAACATGAGATACTAAATAATCAGACCTGTAAGAATCCTCTCAGGTCAACTGCATGGATGTGTGCCATGTGCATACACTTCTAAAATATACAGCATATCATAACACTCACTACATCACTAAACAAGAACATCTACCCAAGCAAGTAAAGATTTAGCAGTACTGCTGATAATGAACAAACAATGAAGGCCTCTGCCTGTCTGGAAACATTAACATTACTAAGAACTCAGAATTTTGTTGCAAATAAGTCTTTTTTCACATTATTGATATATTGAGGTATAATGTCAAAATTATTATTAAGTGCGTTTGATATCTTCCAGCACTCGGATGAGTATAAACTCTCCCAGTTTAATTATCAGAATAAAAGAAAGGCCAAAGATTGTGTACATTTAAAATTTCTGAGAGAAGTCAAGTATAACTATCCAATCAGCAAGTTTAAAATGGTGCAGTTATAGCCAAGTCTAGGCAATCATTCTCTTCCTATAGGGCAATGTTTCATTCCATTATTTACTGAAAGCTTGAAATTCTGTCATCTCCAGGAGGCTAAACATTTGAAAATGATACAATTATAGCCAAGTCACATGTTTACAGTTTACATTGATGTAGGACATTCTATTGATTTCCGAAGTTGTAGTCCACAAAAGATCTGACTAATCAGGTATGCTAGCCAAATATGCCAGTTGAACCTGCCCATCTTAGTGTACTGTTTTTGTTCCAAAATCTAATAAGAGGTAAACACTGGAATAGTCTTTTTGGTAGTGTGAATTAGCTAACTCACAATGTAACCTAAATTATCATCTTTACACTTACACTATCAGTCTCGGGCAATGGTGGAAAGTAACTAAGTACATTTACTCAAGTATTGTACTTAAGTACAATTTTGAGGAACTTGATACTACTTTTTACTTCAATAAATAATACTTTCTACTCCATTGATTTATTTGACAGCTTTAGTTACTTTTCAGATGAAGATTTGACATAAAATAACATAATAATAAGCTTATAAATCACACTGCATTATTAAAGATTAAACCTGCGGGGTTTGGCTTGTGGCCCTTAATAAAGGATCAGTGTGTATTTGTGTCTCTTTGTCATGTTGCTTGCAGTTCCACTAAAGAGACATTTCTCCTCACATAACTTATATTAAGTATTTGAGGCCAAAAGTAAAAAAACGCTGAGATTAAAGAAAAGAAAACAATAACTAATCCAAATTGATGTAGCAGAACTTTGTTTTTTCGTCTTTCCTAATCTATCATCTCATCACTCCTCACATTTATTTGTCCCACACAGGGTAGTTCAAACTAGCTCCACCTCAAGCGGCTACAATCAACTCATCAGTATTAATAATGTACTATGGTTAATATATGTAAAAACCAATACTTTTACTTTAATACATTTAAGTACATTTTGCTTGAGTAGGATTTTAAATGCAGGACTTTTACTTGTAATGGAGTATTTTTACACTCAATGTTGTAAATTGCTGTAAAAATACAGCCAAATTCTAACAGTAAGGTACTGTTCTGCCTAAATATGCTAAAATACTGCAAATTTTAATGTTTATTTTTTGCTAACATATAACTGATATAATCGTAGCAAACACCTGGCAGGCACAAGAGAGCTTTTCATTTGAATGCTATTGTTAGTCTGGCCTGGTCCATACTTACAGTTTGTTTATCCCACTTGCATTTCATAATTAATAATAGCGTACTAAAGCACATAACAATTGAAGTTTATTCAAATATGTAGCCAAGTTGATTAAGATTTGTTAGCTACTGAGCCCCAATAGACAGAATGGTTATATCGGTTATCTTACAACCCAAGTGTGTTTCTGAGCTGTAGTTTGCTGCATTTTTTTGCCAAGCTGTACTAAAACCTGGGACATAATAGGTGATTTCCAAGTAATATTGTTCACTCATACAAGTGTTACATGTTGTTTTCAGGTACTTCATTGTGATTAACCCTGAGAAGGGAACAGAGGAGGGAATGTAACTAATACCTAAGAAGACAACTCTTCTGAAGAACTTTGCGTCACTTCATAAACGTAAGTGAGCTGTCCTTCTTGTTAAAATGTTTTATTCATCCATTCATATTCTTTCTTTCAGTCTGTGCTCAATTCTCATTCTTGGTTCTTTCTCACTCCTGGAACTGAGCCTGGAAGCCTGGATGGCGACCTTCTGCCAATTATAACAGAGGACATTTGAAGGCATTGCAAATTATGTATCCTACAATCTGTTTATTTGTGCTTTTATATTTTTTAACAGTAATTTGCAAAGCAGTTGCTGTTTAGACTCAAGACTAAGTTTTGCTGGCATCTCAGGACATTGTAGTTAACAGGTTTACAAGGTTTCTCACTTGCTGACTCGGTCCAAACCCAAGGGAATTCAGTTTTGTGACAAGTTCTCTCTCTTTGCCTTAGGACCTATAACTAAAAATTCTGTTTTATTCTGGTTGAGTTGTGAAATGTTTTGTGACGTCCAGGCACTAATATCTAAGATCAATACAAACAGAAACAGTAACAGAACATCAATTGGTCCTGTGTCATCAGAATACATAACAACATTGAAGCTGCAAGCAGCGATAAACGGGCCTTTGCACCCTTGTGCACCTCAGGGTGTGACACAATCAAAGGGCTGATTTAACTAGGCGTTACACCTAAGCAACAGTTACTTAGGTGTAACTAAGCGTTTTGAAGAGCGGGTCTCACAGATTTTACTGATTTGGGTGTGTGTCTGGGCTTTTTCCACTGACACTCCAAAATAGTGAGGGCCTGTATTTTTGGTTAGTCCGGAGAGCACCAGATTGTGCCATCTTAAGTAGCTGTGGTGGCATGCCAAGACAAATATGCCTGATCACATAAAAACCAAGCAGCAACCATCCAGGGCTGAAAAATGAAGCTAATGAGGAAGTGCCAAAAACTGCAGTTCCTTGAATGGAAACAGTGAGTCAATCCAAAAGTGAGTCAATCCCCATAGACCCCCTTTTTAAAATTCCCAACTTTACAGCAGAAATAAACATGTTTACAGCCTGGTACAAAAAATGGTTTTGATCTCTATAGCTAATTTCCCTCTCATGACAACTGTAGGGGGGTGAATTTTTTTTTATAACTCACCCATTTCAATTTTATTAAACCGTAAAGTTATGCATTGGCTGCTTTCAGTGACAGGTCTGCCAGCCACTAGGTGGCTTGTTTCAGCCATTTGGCACACCTCTTTGCCCATTTTTGATTGGCTGGGAGTTAGGCAGAGACACCCACTGCCAAGATGGCAATGGCCATCACTTTGAGCTTCAAAACCACTCTTCAGAAATCAACAGGTAACGTCACGGTAACTACGTCCATATTTTTAGACAGTCTATGATAAAAACTCAAACAGGAAACTTAAAAGCCCCTCTGAGTGGCTGATATATATATAAAAAGCCATATCAAGCACTCAGCACAGTAATAGAGTAAAAAGGTGTATACAAGCAATGAAAATACTAATGATGAAAAAACACTTGTTATTGTGTAGTTTAGTTTTGTATGGACATGTATCAATTGTTTTATTGTAGTTCTTCATATTTTTGTTTTGTCACTGACATGATAGTGCTTGTTGTCATGCTGGCTCAGAGCTCAGAGTTACAGGAGCAGCCCCTGGCATAGGCCACATAAACAGTCACCTAGTGCACCAAATGAGGGGGTGGGAGCACCAAATGAGTGGAACTTCAAGTTTTTTTCCCCACAAGGTATGCTTGTATACAGCCTTTGGAAATATGCACTTGTTCTCCCTTTTTTAATGGTCTGACTTGCATGGGTTTTCATAGGGATGGAACAAACGTGGATTCCTGCAAACAATGTGTGGGTGATGTGAAGGAGCCACAGGACAGAAAAGGATTGCCCTATGATTACTTTGTTTAAAAATATGTGAACATGAATCATGGTTGTATTTCCACCAGACATGTCACTTTCAACACTTTTCACTTTTCACATTCTCACTTTAGTTCATAATGTTCCCATTAAATCTCCCATATTTCCTGCTAATAAACCACCACTCACCTCTGTGGGTGGTAAAAACAAGATCCTCTATGCTGAAGCTAGCAGGCATACTGGAGATGCTTTGAGACAAATGAATGAGATTTCAGATTTCAGAGGATCATATATGGCATTACCTGACATGTGCGGCATCAAATAATTATCTGTTAGACAAAATACAGCAAAGTAGCTGGCAGTAGAGTGGAAGTTTTTTAAATTGATGTCAGAGTTGTTTTAATTTTCCAGGTATCCCCACTAACAAAAGTCAAAGCACAAGCTTGAAACCTGCTATAATAGAAATTACAGATATTTTAATGCAGGCAACTATCATTACACAACAACTAATTAACTGATGTTTTCTTAAACTGTGCAAAACCATAAGGTGTGTAGGTGGACTTTAGCGTTGGTCATGGTGGGGAAAATGATGTTAACCAGCATGCTACGTCTCTTAAACATAAGTGTGACCAAGAAACCACAAAGAGCACATCAACCGTCTATTTGATTACAGCAAGGCAGACAGGAAAGGCCCCTGGTGATTAGATCTCTGAAGCTGAGAGAGGAAATTCTTTTCATAATGTGAAAATTATGGTCAGGTGGGGTCCCGACAAACCTCCCTTATTTTCAAGGCTCAATATTGATAGATATGATCTCCACCACAACAGATACCAAAGGTGTTTATCTGTAACCAGCATGAGACTCTACATCAAGGATCCTATATGTTATTTGTAGTATTACTATGTTCTATGAAGAATCTCATCATAGAATTGTTATAGATGTGTCATTACCTGTTCAGTTTTTCTGTGATCTGACACTGAATTGTGTATTCCTGGGTGAACTGAATGGGCGATTTGTTTACCTGCCCTTAGCATCAAGCAGTTACACAGGAAGTCAGCTAACCTGTGTGGTGTGAGCTCTGCTGTCACGAAGGGGATGTTTATGTGTCACAGCGGAAAGACAGACCAGCAGTATTGGTAGACATCTTGTGTTCCAGCTTCACCTCCCCCAGTAGATCAAAAGTCGAGGAAATGGATGATAGTGGAGAGACTGTAGGCGAGAGCCACTTCTACACGCATAAACAAATACAGACACAGTGGGGGGATGTGTGAAGCTGATCAAATGGGCAGCCTAATGGACTGTGTTAGGGATGGAAAAATAAATGGTTTGTGACGTACAGCAGTACACCACAGAGTTTCCCAAATGCACAAGAAGGGAAAAATCAACTCCTTACTCCTACTTGTCTTCATTCTCAATTTGGACTGTGCTTTGATTGATCTCCCTCTCAAGAACTGGTTGTTAATGTGTGTATGCAAAAAAAATAAGTTAAATGTCATATGAGATATAATCTTAATCACTCTACACTTTGCACTCTGGGTCTACCCAAGTAAAACAGTGAAGTCAAGATCATCAGGTTTTAAGGAGATTTTACTGACTTTAGCACAGTTAAATTGGAGTTCCTTGTTATAGATGCTAAAGCCATCACGTACAACTTTTCACAAGTGTGGTCAAGCCTTGTGAATCGCCAATCTGCAATGATGAATTGACTAGACTGATGCAAAGGTAATCTGAATCAAGCCATAACAGGTAAAAAAAAAAAAAAAAAGATTAAAAGTAATCTTCAGAAAAGACTCTGAAGAAGAGGTAAGAGCATTAATCAGCAAGTCCAGAAGAGGAAATATCATCTTGAGATATTTTTTTTAAACCAAAACTACTATCTAGACATCAACTGTTAACTGCCACTGTTAGTACTGTATGGTTTTAACAAGAAAAATGCTGGTAATTTTTATTGCTGCTGGAAGTGTTTCATAAAGACAGATTACCAAATAAACCAGGTTTACTTCAGTAAATCAGGCTCATATTCAGAAAATTAAATGGATAGGCTCGCAATTTTTAAAGTCTGTCTTAAAGGAACAGTCAGGTGCCCATATAAACACTGACAGAGGTTTTGCCTGTTACAATAATTCATCCTGCCAATACGGGCCATTAAAATATCCCTTCTAAGAACCACTTACTATGTCAGTGATGGCAGACAAAATCCATGGTCCTTATTTTGTGCACAAATGTATTTAAAGTTAATCTGAAGATAACATGAGGCTTCAGCTGTCTGAGTTAGTCAAATAAAGGAGGAATGATTACAGTGATCAAAACCTATTTCAATGTTAATTTGGACACGAGAATATTGTTTATCCTTTAAGTTTCATAAAGCAGGTAAGCTAAGTAATTCTGACTTAAGGTATCATATAGTCAATTTGAAGTGCATGTCAAAGTTATCACATGTTGACAAGGGATTTATCATTTTACTTTATTTGTATGCAAGTATGTGATTGTTATGGAAATTTCCATAAGTAAAGGATGACGTATTCTGTCCTCTCAGACGGAACACAGCTGCATGTCTTGTTATGAAAGACAAGAGCCTGACTGCCTAACCAAGGCAAGGAGCCGGCCCTGCCAGACAATACAAGACAAAGAGACCTGAGACACAAGGTAACATGGCAAGAGGTCACAGATTTATGTTTTGAAACCAGTGAACCTGAGACTAATGAGACCACCACCTCTGCTTGGGCTAAAGACTAGACTCAAACTTGTCAGAGTCAGAATAGGAGGAGACGGCATCTGGGTCACCCGAACTAAGACGCTTTCTCTGTGTTCTCTTTGATTAAGTACCATTAAAATATTCCCAGCCTTTTCAAAGAACCTCTTGTCCATCTGTTCCTCTCCTTCAACCAAAACTACCAACACTAGCCCAGAAAATCTACAACAGTGATAAGTTAAAAGAATGATACACTAATGGTCTGTACAAGACAGTACATTTAAAATGCTATGATAAGGTTAAAAAGATTGTACGAGCATGAGCAACAATTTATGTTTAAGATGGTTAAAAAAAGAAAAAAGTAGGAATTCATTATGTTAAAAGGAGTTAAATGTTAAAAGGTCTTTAATTCATTTATTGTCTATTTCATTCTGTATTGTTAGAGCTGTATTAGTATTATCAGTGGTCTACAAAGTGCTTTTAATCTGCTAGCTTGAGATTGACTGCTTTTGTCTCCACTCATGTATCCAGGGGAACTCAGTGTTTTCCTCAATCGAGTAAACACTCTCACTGAGGAAACATTACCCTATCAGTCTCATGATTATTTCTTCTCATTTCAGGGGCGTAACATTTGGAGGCACTGCTAGGATTGCTCCTTGGATGTCTGGTGTCCACAACCTGGCGGCCAAATCCTGAGGCAGCTAAATCCCCCACTGGCAGTGAGGAAGGTGTTGCTGTTCGAGGAGAGCTAGAAGCTGGTGGTTAAGTACACATCACCTGAGGTCAGTCAGAGATCTTCAGAGGGACATTAAAGACCATCCAGTTTGGTGTCAACTCCTGCACAGTTAATGTTTCTCCTGCCCTGTCAACATGATGACAACCTTGAAAGAGCTACAGGAAGAAGTTGTGGGAGAACTACATACCATGACTAGAGGAAATTTGCTTTGAGTTTGATTTTTTCTTAACATAGCAGGTGAACAAAGAGAAAATGTTGAAGGAAAGTCCCTCATATCACTATTGACTCATGTAATGTAATACCTTGAAAGAGAAGAAGTGGAAGAATTAGAAAATGATAGCATGTCAGAATTGTTGCTACTGACAGAAAAAATGGCAGGATAATGGAGTAGCACAAACTGAGGAGAATGTGGAAAGGGCAGGGACAGACAACTGCAGTAACATAAAGAAGTGGTTAATGCTGCTGGGTATGAACTTCAGTGCTAGTCCCAATCTACCATTAGCCCACCAGTCAGTATGCAGCCCCCAGTCATTGCTCAGCTGCGCTCCCACTTCCAAGAAAAAAGCGCCACAGAGCTCTACAAACCACTAGCTTCTGAAACACAGAACAGCAAAGAAACTGCTCAAATTTTCCTCATACGAGTTTTAGAATTTAGACAGAAAGTACTGTTTGCTTCCCAAGAGTCAGAATCAGGGCTTAAGTATGTCCAGCTTTAGTCCAGCAAATGTGTTTACACACATTACTTACTGGTTTCCAGAATGAAAGTATGAGGATAGACATACAGCCTCTCCTATTAGATACTGAGACCTCAGATGAGCTTATGCTAGAGAGGTAAAATGTTGCCTGTGCTAATGAGACTGAAAGGAGAAATAAAAGGAAGTTCAGTAACCCACAGTCAGCCATAAGTGTAAGTGAAGTGCAGTCAGAACATAGGCCACCTGCTAAGTGCTCTGGGAAGAAAAGGAAACAGAACTGTTCCTCAGAACTTTTATCAGAGATACAAGAGCCAAGAGACAGGTGTAGCTTCCCTGAAAGGTCTAGGTGCAGAGATAGCCCAGATTAAAGAAACTTTACAGTCGACAAGGTTTCAGCCATAGCCCTATGCCCTACCTGCAGTTAGGGGAGATAGGGACCCTCAGCCATCTGTTTCCCTACAGCAGTATTACAGCCATCAAGCCAGCCTCAACACCTGCTCCAATGCGGCCACAGTATGGCCCGAATCAGTACACCAACCACTCTGCCTCCACGGAGATGTTTTGTTTGCCAGCAGATAGGAACGAATGAACGCTGCATGCACTGCTACCGATGTGGAAGTGGAAAACATTTTCATTGACTGCTGCAAATGGAACTGAAATGCCGTACTTGGGATAGATGGAGACGGTTTTCCAGCTGAAACTAACCAAGCAGAAGAACTGATCATTCCAGTGCTTGTAATGAAATGCTGGCGCCTGTCTCATCCCATCATAGGTTTCAATGTTATTGAGCACATCCTGACAAAGACTGAAAAGACTTAACGGTATCACACAGTGAGGAAAGCTTTCCCAAGAAAAGAAACAAAGTGAGAGCTTTCATACAGGCTGTTAGCGCAGAGCAAGAAGATGAGTATGCAGTAAAAACAAAGATGAGGTTGCAGTTTCGAAACACAGCAGTATTCAAATTAACTGTCATATAGCCCTTCAAAGGGGACATGACCATGCTGTTTCAGCCAGACCTGAACCCTAAATGGCCAGATGGTCTTGAGTCTTATGATACACTAGTCAGGAAAGGTCTATTCCCAGTCATCAGAATTGATGTCCATTGCATCTATCAGCCCCACACCAAAAGAACAGTTACAAGAAGCACAAGAGTCTGATCCAGTTACGTGTACTGTGTTTGAGTGCAAACTGTCCAAAGACAAAATGCTTGTTCAGGGAATGGGACAAACTGACAATAGATGATGATGGCATTCTGTACAGAACTACCACTGCCTGTAAGTAACTGGTCTTGCCAGAAAGATACAAAGGAAAGGTGTTAGAAGTGTTGCACAATAATATGGGTCGCCAAGGCACTGATCACACAGACTCTCTAGTGTGTGACCGCTTCTTCTGGTCTAAAACAGAAAAAACCCTGCCATGACACAAGAGCTCCCTTGACAAACATTGTGAAAACACAGCCAATTGAGTTGGTTGATTTCCTCCATCTTGACCGATGCAAAGGCGGATATGAGTACATCCTTGTTATTGTTGATCATTTCACGCCACCACATTAAAGTCAGGGAAAACTGCTACCAACCTAATCTTCAATGACTTTGCCCTGAAGTTTGGCTTCCCCTCTGCAATCCACCATGACCAAGGTGGGGCATTCGAGAATCAGTTGTTCAGTCAGTTACAGAAACTCAACGTAGTGGCTGGGTCCAGGACAACACCCTATCACCCGATGGGGAATGGTCAAGTGGAACATATAAACAGGACATTGTTACAAATGCTTAAGACTCTGACTGAGGCATAGAAATCAAGCTGGAAGGAGTCTTTGAACAAACTGATATATACATGTTGCAAAGTGACAGGTTACTCGCCGTACTATCTTCTGTACGGGAGATCACCCAGGCTTCTAGTTTATATGCTCTTTGGACTGCACACAGGGTCAGGTTCCAATGACCAGCGAGATTATGTGAGAAAATGGAAACAAAGTATGGAGTAAGCATACACCATTGCTAACCAAAATGCTCAAAAGGCTGCTGAAAGGAGTAAAAGGTACTATGACAGGAAAGTAAGGAGTTCAGTACTACAACCCAGTGAGCCTGTCTTGATCAAAAACTTGACACCCAATGGAGGGCCAGGTAAACTCAGGAATTACTATTAGGAGGACAAAGTTCACACAGTAGTGAGACAAATGGGGTCCAACCTGCCAATTTATGAAGTGAGACCAAAAAGGGCTAATGGATGCTCCAGAGTTCTGCACAGAAACTTGCTAATGTCCTGTGATCACTTACCTTTCGAGACATCACCAGACTTAACTGAAAATGGAAAAGAGACACAGAAAAAGAAACACCAGCCTGCATCTCAAACTCAGGAATCTCATGAGGACAGTGGAGATGAGTATGAACTCCATTATGAGCCACTCCAAGCCCCAACAATGCCAGCAGAAAGAAACGAAACCTTAGGTGGACCGGGGATGGTGCTTGAACACAAGCATCCACCAGTGGAAGAGAGAAAAGAAACGCCAGCTCGTGTTGCACCACAAGCACAGCCTCCTGGGGAAGATCAGCCGGAAGAGTCTAGCAGACCTGCTGAAAATCTGCCTGGTGAGGAAAAAGACTTACCTGTTAGAAATTTGCCTGATGAACACTCACCACATGCCTCTCCCTTGTCAAGTGCTGCTGCTGAACCTGAGGAGCCGTCACAGCGGCCACAAAGAGAGAGACACCCGGCAATACATATGGCTTATGATCAGCTTGGCATCCCTTTTTGCTACAGTATCCAGCGAGCAACACAGATGTTACCTGTCTACCATGCATCAGGACTGGTCCCATGGACTCCAGCAAACATGAGTCTACAGGCTTGACTAAGTTTGACTAACACCATGGACAATACATAGACTGTTGTCATGGACTATTTATGGACTGTTGCTATAAACTTTTGTCATGGACAATTTGCAGACTGTATATACAGATCAGTGCCATGAAAAACTAATGGACTGTTGAAAAACGGCTTATAGACTGTTTATGCATTGGCCAGTCACCAAACATGGACTGTGGCCCTGTGAGTATGGACTGCTGAGTCATCAGACTGTGACCCTTGTTTGTGTACCAACTCACAGAAGGAGAGAAAATTGTTTAATTCATTGGGTTAATGCCAGGACCACATTTACTTTGTAGAGGATATATATGTGTGTGATAAGTTCAAAGAATGATACACTAATGGCCTGTACAAGCTTAAAAAGACTGTACATTTAAAATGCTATGATAAGGTTAAAAAGGTCATATGGGCATGAGAAACAATTTATAAGATGTGTTTAAAATGGTTAAAACAAGAAAAAAGTAGAAATTAATTACATCAAAAGGAGTTAATTTATTTATTGTTTTATTCTGTTTTGTTAGAGTTGAGGAAACATTACCCTATCACTCTTGTGATTATTTCTCCCCGTTTCAGGTATGTTGTTGGTATTTTGACACTATTAAGGTGGTCGTAATAATTTTCTAAAATGTTTTGAGTGTCAAGTTAATGTAACATTTCAAGTGAGTTAAAGTAAAGTTCGTCGAGTATGGTAAAGTGTACGTGTAAGCTAGCTTCCGCTTGTTAACAGTGTTGAGTTCGAACCATAACTATGCCAATTGCTTCTGCCATTTAGTGAATTCAATTGTACACATATGTAAATGTATGTTATACAGTTTTTGTATATTGTATATTTAGTAACTTTTATAAATTTTGTGAGAGTTTACTGAATTAAAGCAGCACATTATTTAACAGTAACAGTAGAGAAAACAGGAATTATGTCTCTAAGAAATACTGTATATTTTTGTAACTTTAAATAAGATATGTATGCTACTGTAACCAACCTGTTATGCACAATATGTTTATTTGTAAATTGTGTATATGTTCAATTACTCATTCAAGTAAATGCTCTCACTGAGGAAACATTCTCCTATCACTCTTGTCATTATTTCTTCCTGTTTCAGGGGCATAGCAGGTACATATATTAATAATTACTTTTACATATTATAATATGTACAATATATATGTATACTATATTATGTACATATTATTATGAACAAATGCACAGACAGATTCAGCAGATGGGTTAATCTCTACGTATATTAAAGTATGAGCTCACTGCTCACATAGCAGCTCTGCCTGGTCAGTGCTGCCTTTATGAAACACTCCCACCAGTGCTTTATAATGTTTTCCACTGTCACTTATATTTAGTAGGTTTATCTCATAAGATTATCATCTGTATCTTTGGCATGACTGACACTTAAAGCTTACTGTTCCAAGTTTGGCAAGTTTACAAAGTGACTAAATTGTAATCAAAGACATCCACAGTCAAGTAAAATGCATTTTAGAACATTTCTGCTTGACAGACCAAACACATTGACCCTGAAATTCAAGTGCTTGTGTGCTGGATGGAAAAATACTGTATCTATCATATATATCATATACTGTATTACATATCTATCATATATATTCCAGGTTCCCGTCACTTCCAGTCGGAAGTGACTGTTTCAAGT
Organism: Euthynnus affinis; assembly: GCA_029490765.1. Taxonomy (NCBI): domain Eukaryota; kingdom Metazoa; phylum Chordata; class Actinopteri; order Scombriformes; family Scombridae; genus Euthynnus; species Euthynnus affinis. Next base: position 11,326,159 of record CM055848.1, read on the forward strand.
GTGAATCATCTCATATCTTGTTCTGCAGTGGAGACAATTTTATTAGACCGGAGGTGATCACATTTTCAACTTCACCACAAAATAACAGAGGTGTGTGTGTGTGTAGGAAGAGAGGGGAGGGCCGGTTGACGTGAGTGACGTAGTGAGGTTTGATATTCCATATGATTACTTAACACCCTCTGCTACTTTAATAAAACAAAACTGTTGATGGAAAAAAAAAACTTCCTACATGTTTGACCAATAAATATTATATATAGTTCAAGACTTAAAATGAAAAAAATCTAAATGACGCAAAGCTAGAAAAAGCCCCGTCAGTAAGGAAGGAAAGGAAGAGGAATGCCTTGCAGGAGATAAGACCTAATAGTGATAATAAGTGAGTTTTTAGTGCAAACATTTTGGTTTTGAACACAGAGGAGTAAAAAAAAACTGTAAAGCTGTTGTCTTGTTATTATTATAGTGAAAAAGCTGTTACGTATTGGTGCAAATGAAGGAAACTTGAACTTGAATAAAAATAACTGTCGAGGTGTGGCAATAGTCTGTTTGAGAAAGGCCCAGATGATATCTGTCACTACAGCTACACAGAGTTGTTATCTCTAAGCCATCAGTTTCGTTAATACTTTTGATCTTTTCCATCTGACATTGAGCAGCTGCTATTTACAATATGTGTGTTTTAGTGCATCAGTCATACTTTTATACTGCTGCTCCTGTTTACCATGTGCCATTATATCAACATACCATATGTCATTACTCTTTATATAACTAATTGATACCACATGATTACAGCCTTATTCTTACATGCTGCTCTGTGCTAGGGAAGAATTTGATGGGAAGAACTTCAAAGGCAATTCTTGCTTTGCACTTTTCATTTATTGCTTATTTTTTCATAACATTTTCAACATAACATTGTGAAAAGGAGAAGGGGAACAACAGGTTATGGAGAGTCCCTTGGGAGCACTTTGTGTGTGTGAGTAGCTTAGCTTTATCTCTAGGAAAATACCCCCAACTCCAGGAGTTATGTCGAAATTAGGGAATAATGTAGCATTCCCCTCGCTGAAATCTGCTGACAGACATAACAGCGGAGCAGAGGAGAGAGACTCAGATAGTGATGTAACTGACTTGCATGCTGGTTCATGCATGCTGGTTCTTCCCACAATGATTTGTTTTCTCCACATAAACAAATATTTTTAAAATATTTGTATGAAACAAATACTTGTAAAAAAAAACAAAAAAAACCCAAAAGCAAACAAAACAAAACAAAACAAAACAAAAAACACTATGTACTCTTAGTACTCTTACACATGCATGTGCATATCTATTCAGGGTTTCTTTACCATTTTGAATTTAAAATAATGACAATAAAAAATAATTTTATTTGTATATTCTGATAGTATGCATACTTTACTGTTGTGATAATTGTTAGTAGTTGCTGGTGTGGCCTTGTGTCAAGGATTTAATTGCTTAATTTGACCCAGTTTTGCTCTGATCATCTTTGCAAGAGAGACATACATGATGAGGAATAGAGAGAGAAGCATCTAGACCGTTTCAGATTCACAAGCCATATCACTAAACTTTGACCTGATTAAGCTCAATAAATCCTGTCTAATTCAGATTAAATGTATGACTGGACACACACAAACACATACTGTATATAAACTCACCTCATTACGTAAATTTCTGTGGAGGAGGGGGATTCGATTCCTTCACCACTTCACACTCTGGCTGGTGGTGACTTGGTGGGTGACGTACTGCGAGTTGAGGGGTGCTTGGTTTTGGCTCATCTGTTTTCAACATGGCAGCCTGGTCACAAACTTTCTCATATTACAGATAAACAGTACACTATGTATAAAAAATATGTTTCTGAAAACATAAAAATAGGCAAAAAATAGGCAATATAGTAACATAATCTTCATTCATATTTGATCAGCAGTTTTACTCCTCCTTGGTTCTAGCATACAGCTTGACAACATTTGACAACGACGTTAGTCCTGCCTGTGGCGTTGATTAAATTAATCACTTTTTTCAACCAAAAAACCATTGTTTCATGTCCTGGTGGAGTGGGCAGATTCAGAAGGTCTGGACTCAGGAAAGACCCCTTTCCCTTCTTGATACTTTTCACATATTTACAAACAATTGAATCAACTACATGCATGCATATATGTAGTGTTTATACCAAATTTGATATTACTCAATAGATTTTCACACTGTCTGTGCTTTAATCTGCAAAATCTGAAATTGTAGCATATTTCAGTCCTCTTCTCTGACACTATTTATATGAAGTTTGCCAGAGAGAGAGCACTATTTTCTTCAGGTTGTTCAGGCCTAGTGTGGGACCTGCTGAGTTCTGATTCACTCTCTGTGGCTGCTTCTGAAACTGAGGGCAATGCAGCTGAATTTACTGCTTCCTGAAGTTAACCATTGTCGTGTTGTGTTAACGCATTCTTTCTTTCCTCTGTAAACTGCTGCAAATTATTGCATTAACTTAGCTGCTCTTTGAGCTCACCTTCTATTACATCCCCTGTAATATGAAATGGTGTGACAGATCTGCTGCTGATCAACTTTATGGGGCTATTTGTGCAATTCTGCTTTTTACAGCTGGTTAGCAACCTGTAGCTCGGGTTACCAAGCTAGGGTTAGCTAGCTAAATTGCCTTACTATCTCACTTTACATATCAATATTAAACCCCTGCAAAACTGTGCTGGCAAGTTACATTTATTCAACTTCCTTTTGAAAGAATCTGGTTAAAGCTGCTCTAATCATTAAATTTTTCTATCAATGAATCAAATGACTGTGTGTAACGTGAAAGGTGTCGCTCATAGCAATAAACTCAGGGAATTATCAGCCAATTCTGTTGATCTCTTCAGCTCTATGCCTTTTAGCATCTTTTAGCTTGTTTTGGTTTTACAGCCTACAACTTTTTTTGGTTCAGTTTCACTGCCCTCATTAGCTACATTTTCAGCCACAGCAGACAAACCAAATTGCTTTTTTTCTTGCTTCTGTCTTTTTTGGTCACTTAACGTTTTATCCCAGACTTCTTGTGGGCCCTCCAATGTTACTCTCAATACACAATATATTTATGCAACAGACACAGCAGTCAAATTGTTTTGATGTGGCTCTCAGCTTCATCTTATATCTGATCTACACCCTTATCTCTACGGAGCTTTTTCCCTATCTTTATTCAAGAGCATACTTTATTGATTTTACGTTCAAATTTTGTAATTTGTCCCTCAAAACCATTCCCTCGCACTCAAATATCCTCTGCTTGTGCTCAGATTTGCTCCGCTTGTGCTAAAACTGTGTGCTCGCGCTTGGCTACAATGTTGCTCGCGTTCAAACTTCAACTCTTCTCCTCGCACTCAAGCTGCTTCTGTGTGCTCGCGAAATTTCTGCTCTCAGATTTCTCCACTGCGCGCGTTTTTTTGTGTAGCAACAACCATGGCAACCACCCTGTCAAAATAATCCAATCAGTAGAAAGCCCGGTTTTGTGTTGACCAATTAAATGAACCCTGCCTCCTTATGGACGTGCACGCTTTAGTTTTAGAGTGTCCCGTATGACGTTTTCTCCTCCAGCACACCGACAGGGGGTTCTGTGCCAAGGGGCTGCTATTATACTGTATACGCTATTATGGTAATAAATACGGACACATGTGTGTAAATTAACAGTCATTTTATTCAAAAAGTTGTAAAGAAAGCAAGGGAAGTGTTAAGCATATTTGTTAAATATGAGTGCAAAGCCATGTAAAATAGCCTACGCAGTGATGTCATATGAGAACATGCGCCTGTGCACGTGAATGTTATTGTGAGCATGCGCAGAATAAAGGTCAATCTGAGAAGTTTCCAGGCAACCGAGACAATGGATGTCTGTTACTTTTTCTCCCATGAATACTAGCCATAGGTGATGCTAGCTAACCACTTTGGTGACTGGCTGACACGAGAGACTGCTGCAGAAATGTCCAATACTGCTACAGGAAGTACATTTAATAAGACCAGGAGGGCGGGAGTAGATGAACACTGTTACAGAGTGTCCGCCCATACGGGACACTCTAAAACTAAAGCGAGCGCTTCCGCAAGGAGGCAGGGTTAATTTCATTGGTTTGGCCTGGTGGGGGGGGAGTAGCAGGCAGCTACACATTTCTCCGTTTTCTATTCATCTCTTTGTACATGTCTATATACATCCATCTATGATTTATCTGTTTAGCGTGGTCAGGCTAGGCTAGAAGCATTTAGTAACTGACACACTGTAGTCTATATTGTACATTTACTCCCGCCCTCCTGGGTTTATTAAATGTACCTTCCCTTGCTTTCTTTACGACTTTTTTGAATAAAGTGAGTTAATGTACATACATGCGCCCAAGCCTTCTACTGTTTAGTTCTTTGATAACTAACATCTCATCAGTAATTCTTCTCCAGTTCACTTGTCATCACAGCTGGGTTTCCTGCCCGTCACCTGACCTTACCTTTATCTGCCTACCCAGGTGCTTCCTATTGACTCATTAGCCTCAGTATAAACAGTAGCTACTGGCACACTCACAGTCAACGGCAAATGATAATAATGATTAATGGTATTTTTTAATTCCATTAGCCTTTGCTATCCTGAGTACTATACCTGTTACAATGAAAAAATTATATGAGTTAGAGAAAATAATATGTGAGAAATGAGTATGAGACAAAAGCTGTTATTATGTGAAGACAATCTGTATTTCTGACACTATATAGAGCACTGGAAAAGAGATTTCAATACATCATACATCATTTTTAATATCAGGTGCAACATGTGCTTACAGCCTGAGCAGTATCATATATTAAAAGTCCAGTGTTTAGTAAATTAAACTTAAAGTTAATTTAGCAACATCTAGCAGAACAGACTTAGCAGAAATGGAGTATAATATTCATGTTTTAATTAATGTATAATCACCTGAAAATAAGAATTGTTATGTTTTCGTTACCTGAGAATGAGCCCTTTAAATCTACATAGGGGGCAGGTCTTATTCCATGTTGCACTGCCATGGTACTACATTAGCCCACAATGGGCAAACCCATCGCTGGCTCTAGAGAGTTTTCAGTTTGGTGCCACCGTAGGTTTTCCTATATGCTTGGAAGGGGGAGGGGAGGTGTATTTATTTGGTTGCAATCTTCAACCTCACCACTAGATGCCACTAAGACTTATACACTGGTCCTTTAAGCAACTTTGAGTATCACTATGGGTGAAAAGTGCAGTACCAATTAAATTTATTATTTATTATTATTAAGTATGTGTAGTGATTAAACTTTACCTGCTACTGGCTGCTAGTGGGCATAACGGTTTAAATCTGTACTCAGAAATGAGATTCGGTCTTTTCCAAAACTTAATATATAAAGCGTTTATTTTCTCACCAATGTCCATTTTCTGTATTGTTTGTCACTTCCAATAAGCTTTCAATATAAAGTTAAAACAAATACAGCTAAACAATATATCTGAGCACAGTCAAAAACTGTTTGCTCCTTTCCATCAGCAACACCTGTGATTACTGGGATAAAGTTGAATAACCTGTAGCCAGCCTGGCCTTTATCATACACCCCCTAGTGTTTGGGAGGAACATTACAACAAATCAAATACAAGGCTTGCAGTATATAAACGGCCACAATGTGTGTGGGTGGCATAATGTTCAAGTTCAACAGTGTGGCAGGTAATGTCATGTACTGGATGTTTTTTCTCCTGTCTAATGGTACTGTAGGCACCATTTGGGTGGACCAGTACCAGTACTGTGCGTTCCTGTTCATGACTGGAACAAGCTTCTTCTGCCCATCAGCTGATGTGCGTGGAATTCATTCAAAGGCATTGACATGAGAGCTTCTTTTACATTTGCACAGGTTTTGAAAATACATTTTTCATAAGGATGGGTATCATTAGGATTATTTTATTTATTTACTACTACTCTTATTATTCACAACAGGAATGTCACTATATAAACACAATATAGTCTTAGCAACAAATCTAAAATCTCAATAAATGAAATAATGTGTCAGATTTTAATAATTATTTAATAAACCTGGCTAATCAGGCCCGTGGATGGGTGACTGTGAGTAAAGGAGTAGAAAATATTGTTTTTCCTCAAATGTATGCTTGTTGAACAGTTGTTTTATTGACAAATCATGTTTTTTGAATGAATGAAGCATACATTTATTTACCACACTGAAGAAGTTTGGCAGGAAAAAACAAAATGCATTGCTGCTGATCATTTTGCTCATACGTTCCATATTGACAGTTTTTGCAACTTGCCAAATATGTTGATAAATACTTTCTCATTATGTTGACAGAATGCATAATAACATAATGCGGGCAGCATTATGTGTCCTCCAAAACATATTTACTTTTTCGATTTAGACTATAAATGTAATTTCCTGGGGCTTACTGGTAAAGACATTTCTTTTTAACATTGCTGGCGGTCAAAAACTCCATGTTTCCTTAAAGTCATGGTAGTAAGTTGTTTAATTATAGAGAAGTTTCTTAAAATTTTATGGTAAGAATTTCTTTGGCCATTGTAGAACATTTTCGGTTTTAATACTGTTCTTCTCTTATGGCTGGCTGGGTCTCTGTTTAGCAGAATATCAATTCACATCTGCTGAGAGAACCTAATGTAGGCCATCATTGCCTTCAGAACTGAACTGAACTGAAATATTTCAATATTTGAAGATTCTGGGTCACAGTTTTTACTGCACTCAAATGTAAAAATGTTTCAAATTTGACCAGAACAGTACATAAATGTTAAAAGGATTAAACCCAGATTAAACATGCAGTTACACATCTGACACTTTTCATAGCCATACCTAACACACCAAACGGTCATAACAATCATACATATCACATCATATCCTCTGGATTCACATTGTGGTTTTTGCCCATAAGAGGTCAGAAGTTGGTACTCTCCGATTAAAACGTGAAGAGTCAGAAGAGATATTGACGTCTGAGCATGCTCTTGCTGTGAGCTACTTGAAAGGTGTGTGTCAAAGGTTGGCCCATAATCTTTGCACAAATTCAGATTAGCTTTATAGTTATAGTTTCACCGATAGGCTGCTGAGCCAGGCTGTTCTGCAGTACTGTATGACACTCTGAATAACTGATTTAAAAAGAGAAAAAAATCTGAGTTTACGAAGATGCAATCAGCACAGTACAGTGTAAATAACACGGGACAGCTAATGCAGCATTGAGGAATGTTATCAACCCATTTATTAAACCAAATAAATAATTTGCAACCCATCTGTCAAATGTCTTGCATACTTGTTTGTGTTTGTTTATTTGTTAAGCAAAGAATGATTACCTAAGCCCAGCAGAATTTCCAGTGTAGAGCTGAAAATTTTGTGACATTTCATAGCAATGTACATTGAGTCACACTGTTTGACAAATGACCTCCTAAACATGCATGTGAAGCACTTTATTAGTCATTTCTTTGTTTAAAAGTCTCAGGGTCATTTATATCCCCAGTCGTTTAAAAAAAAATAAAGCACTCATGGGGTTAATTAAAAGTCCCTTGTAGGTTATTGGTATTTGTGTTTGGTTTTGTCTGGATGAAGTAATGCTACTAGAATGTGTATGAGTGGATGATCGGGGCAGGAGAACAAAAAAGGTGTCACTTCAGACATTGCATCATGATGTTGACACACAGCCTTGCAGCTCTAACACATCGCCTGCATGTAAACTTTCACTTCCTCTTTAAACCAACGCAAGTTACAGCACACAAAAGCAGTCTTGAGGAAGTCTACTAAGTACGTGGGTGGGTGTGTAACAATGGAGTGTCATGCCGAAACAGGTAACTGTTGGTATTGGATTGCAGGTTAGCTTTTTAAATTTATTATTATCTGTAGCCTCCAAATTTCTATCTGTCTTATATTAAAACTACCAGAAATGTAACAGAAATTAGTGACTTTCTTTGTAGACATTAGAACATAATAATATATAAGATTAATAAAAAAAATAAAAATAAAAACAGTTTTTTCTAGTTCTACCAAACACATGTTAGACTGGTGATGACAAAGGCATAACTTTTCATCCCCTTTCCAAAGAAAGACATTAAACTTAACTGCTGATGTTGGTCTTTAATTTTTATGAACTGCCACTTGCTCATTCAGTAAGAAATTTTTCAAATGTGTATACATGGAACATGCCTGTGTCCACAGATGCCAAAATGTACTATAAATCATGTAGGCAGGCTGTCCCAATAACTACACATCCATTGCAATTTTTTGCAGTATATAAGGGCCTTACAGTCAATTCACGTTCTCTGCCAGAATCTGACGGTTGGTCAAACAGTAACATATAAATATATTTTTATGGTTAAGGAAATAAAAAAAAAAAATCAGTAATGACAGTTTAAATGTACACATAGAAAAAATAGCTGAATAACATAAGTTAGTTGAAACAAAAACAAAAACAAAAAAAAAAAAAAAAAACAACAGCTGCAAGGAGAAGACAAAAGATGTTTCAACAGAGTAAAAGAGGCATTTGCAGTTTAGTTACAAGGTAAAATAATTTCCTCTGTCTTTTTAGTATTGACAATAACATAAATTTTGTCACACACACATTCAATTTGCCAATCAGCATTACACTGGTACAGTCAGAGGTGGAATCTTCAGGGTATTTTTAGAAGAAACTGGTTGAGCACACTGGTGATGCAATCAATACAATGTAAATAACAAAGGTGAGTTAATGCAGCCTTGAGGTGCTGCAACACTGGTTGGCTAAATACTAATACAATTGTAAATTGTAAATTGGTGGTTCAAAAATAAATGTAACCTCAGCTGTAAACTAGTTTGTGAATAAACTGAATTATATTTCACACTGAATGGAGCATTCAGATTTTTTTAAAGAGGCAGCAAAATTATTTTACATTTGTATTTGCATTCAAATAAAAGTAGAAAGAGGCTTTGAAAATCCTGTTTTTGTTTTTATTACACTTTTAATTTTATAAAATTAAAGTGTTACAATAAGTGTTCATGAATAAACTACCTTATGAAGGAGGTCCCAACACCAGGTTTTGAAAGAAGTCTCCAAGCTCATAGACAACTGTTTACCTCTTCCTATTTATACACCCATAATACAGACACAGCACAGCATGTAATGTATAGGAAGAACTTCAATGGCAATTCTTGCTTTGCATTTTTCATTTATTGCCTATTTTTACAACATAACATTATGGAAAGGAGAAGGGGAACAACAGGTTATGGAGAGTCCCTTGGGAGCACTTTGTATGTCAGTAGCTCAGCATTAGCTCTTGGAAAAATACCCCCAACTCCAGGAGTGATGTCCAAATTAGGAAATGTACGTCATGTAGCAGGTGGCTGTGACTCCCCTCATTGAGACCTGCTGATACGGGTAACAGAGGAGGAACAGCAGACGCGAGTCACAGGAGAGAGACTGAGATAGTGATGTAACCGACCTGCATGCTGGTATTTCACATGGGATTTTATTTAATCTCGAAAACAAATCACATTTTAAAAATATTTTTGTGAAAAAAATACTTGTAAAAACAAAACAAAAAAGAAAAAAACTATTTATGCTTTTCTCAATAATGTATTTGGGCACACCTCTAGTGTTTTTTTTTAATATTGTCCCCCAGCAATGAGGGTGTGACCCTTTAACCTTAAAACACCCAATAAAAGACTACAAAATTCCAGATATGTACACAAAGTAACATAGATTTCAATAATCAATCATGCAAATCATTACAAACTGAACAACCAGTTTTATTTACAACCCAGTTACAGGACTTTACAATCTGTACACCATACCACCCCTTCTATCTTTAGACCAGTGATTATACTGAACACTGACTAATACCAATATGACACTCCAATATTACAATGAGAATCACTGGCTACAGTACATTATAAAGTCACATCACAACAGAATTAAATAGAATTTTTCATCCTATAATTTCTGCAGTGTTCATTTGACCTTTTACAGGATTTTTACAGTTTTAAATCCCACTGCATCTGTAAATGTTACAAGCTTTAATTTAATAAACAGTCAGTTGGAAATGAAAATGAAACATGTGGTTCCTGCCTGGTTGGTCAGAAGTAAAAGTAGTCAATTAGAGAGATGAAAATGACTAATTACTCAAGAAATTTTTTCTTGTGAAAGTGAGATTAACACTATTTGTATGGTATGTGCTATTGCAGGATGATGGCTGGAAAGAAAGTAAAGCCTGTTATGACTTACTGTTAAAGTTATGAGACATATCGGGTCTTTGTAGCAATTTCTTGTCAAAATATGTTTCGAATTAAATGAACAGTGTCACCTGATGGGCCTGATAAGACCTTAATCTAGAGTAATTACAACTATTTTTACTACTGTGGAGCAGTTTCTCTGTCAACATTCATCCACAATGAGATGACTAAACATCAGTCAAGTAAAAAAAAACAACTGGTGTGACTGCATCTTTGGCTTCCTGCTCCGCTCCAGAGGAATTTTTCATCCGTCTTTGTGAGGCATGAAAGCAATCATAGTCACTCTCTCCAAAGTAAATGCAACAAGCCATGAAACCACAGTCGTGAAACTATCCTCTGATAATGTGGATTCACAGAAATTGCATGATATCTAGACAACAGCTCAATACAGTAATGTGCCATATGTAAACTGACAGCAGTTTGTATTGCTTACATGCAGACAGTCTGATTTCAGCCTGGTCAGAGTTCATAGACATGGAAAGAGCTGTCTGTGAAAGTAGACTTGAAGAAAAGGCTCATTCTACTGTTATTGGTGAGTAGGACCCTGACAAAAAAGAAGATCTCTGTCTCGTTTTTCTCACTCTGGTTCTTCTTTTGGATGGTTCTATTTGAGTTTTCCCACGTACACTTGAGGATAATCTCTTCACTGGTGTGGTCTGAGATCTTCACCCATCCGTAGATTAAATATACTCCAGCTTTATCTGCAGTGAAGATGTCATATCTCCCCTTTTCATCACTCTCTAGGGAGGTAACAGAAAGCTTTTCCATCAGCACACTAAGAGATTAAATAGGAATGTTGGCAGATGCTCAAATAAAAGTGATGCTTACCTGTTAGTGTGCGGGTTATGTTGACTTTTGCCGTGTCCCTTGCTGGTCCTGCATCCTATAGACAGAAAGATTTATTAAATAAAGACAAGCGTGTATAAATAGAAGAAAAACATCAGTCAAAATAGATGGCTTAGGAGACTTTCTTTCACTGTTTTGAGGAGTTTCTCACCTGGTTACATGATGAAGAGAACATGAAAACATGGAGTAAAAAGCCTGCCACCATAGCTACAATGACCAATCCCATCACTATTGCCAAAGCAACGACGCACTTGAAACAGCCACTGCGGTTGGTAGTTGAACCTCTGGGTCGATGGACCATGTCCAAACTGTCCATCTCCACATTGACCTCCACCAGTGTCTCCTCCTGTGCTGCTTGATGTTGCTCCATGATACAGACTGCAATCCTTGTAAAGGAGATTGGCTCTTTGAGCCTTAAATAGCCCATGTATTACCACACTAACAGAGAAAGTGGGAATCCCAAGCATGGTTAACTCCACCCCCATATAATAAAAAGCAAACAGAAAGGACTGAGGGAATCCCTCCACTCCCACACAAAACTGGTTTAATAATTACACAGACTTTGATCTTCTGCCATCTCTGCCAGAGCTTAGTATGATCTGAAAAAAACATCTGATTTATATCTATCTTTGGTTGAATTTGAATTAAAAATAAGACATGCTCATGATTGCAGGTCTTGTTTAATGAATGTGACCTTCCTTCCAACTCTTCAACAGTGACATACAGTAGCTAAACCAGGTGAAGGTGGGCTTAAAGTCAGGTAAATTTGATGAAGGGTTTGTAAAAGTTGCATTAAAACTCTGAACCTGCAACAGGTGTTTTTGGTATGATGATGGACTGAAGCTTATAGTCAGTCAATTTCCAAGGATTGAATTTGTTCTACACCCTTTCTTCTCATACACACTCACACAGCTTGAGGGGTTCCAGGAAAGGACCATGGGAGCTGGATTTGATCACTTATTATTACTCCACGCACTCTGTCACTTGTACGCATACGCATGCACATACCAGGCTGGACTGAAACACATTTGTAGTTTTGGAAGAAGACTTTTTTTTCTCTTCCAAGAAATATTCTTGATTCTGTTTAAACAAACAAACAAAAAGAAAGATCAAGCCACCGAGCAGAGCATGAATGAACGCCTGAAACTACTACACTGTCATCTCAGGGGTCTGTTCTGATTTTTATCCTTCCCACTCAAATGCACTATGAGAAAGTAGAAATCGTAGGTAAAGGTGCATTAGAGTATTTAGTATCATCAACACGGCGGCAGAGTAAAGATGCACAGTGTCTTACTGGAGAAGAAACATGTCATTTTCACATGTCCAAGTTTATCTTTCTTTCATCATTCATCTGTTTCACTCGACTGCAGGGCTGGCAAAAACACTGAAAGCATGACTGAAATACCGATGCCTTTTAAACAGCCGCTCTCTCTCTCGGTCTCTGTGTTTCAGTCTACCTGTTAACCTTGACCTATTTAGCAGGAAATTTCTCCATGAGAGAAACTGAGAACCAGCGTGCTGTTACATCACTGTTATTGTCCCACCCACACTATGAGAGCCAAGGAACAACCCTTGCATCAGCACTGTTGTTCTATATCCGTCTTGGCTGCCTTCCTATCTGCTGGCAGGTCTGATGACTTGATCATTTCAGACTTGAGTAAATACACACACACACACAGCTCATCTGTCTGACTGTTAAGACAGTCCAGCATTTCTTATCTCATTTGTGTGTGTGTGTGTGTGTGTGTGTGTGTGTCTGCGCATGCATACATATCTCCAGTTTCATTGTCTTCAGAGTGAGAACTTGGTCTTTAGCTAGTTTCACACTCTAATGATATATTTCCATGGAAATTGTTGGTCATCGCTGACAAGAAGGAGCAGGAGCAGGAGCAGGAGCAGAAAATTCATGACCTGGGGAATATATTTTGTTTCAAAATTGTCATTTGAGCATGGAAATAATGCAGGGCTTGGCATGCAAGTGTGTACAACAGTTACAACATTGCTTAAGGAAACTTGATCCAGGTCCAACTGTTTTTTTTAAAAACATAAGGGCATAGATCGGAAAACAAGGCAAGCATGGCTCACACCTCTTTGGTTTTATTTGTGCCCCTACTGGTCATGAATTCACACAGGTGTAAACTTCTTTTGTCACCAAATCCACTATTGTTTCATGAGGTGTGCACTCTTAATCCAAAAATCTAACTGTCTAACCACACAGATCTGCCTTATTTCTCTTTACATGTAACTGAATATTGAGAATGGTTTCCAACAATGCTTGTGAACCACAACAACTCATTTCTGGAACAGGCAACCATGTCATTTCCTTTGAATATATTTCTGTGGAAGAGGTTTCAGTTCTGTGTTACTATAAGGAGAGGCTGAAGCTGCACAAAATAACACCCAAGATCACAACAGTTGGTTCTGTCTAATATCTCTACACACATTAACCCAATTACCTCCTCTACCTCCTGCATTAGCTGGAACTTATTCTTCTGCAAGTACGTTTTACAGCTATGATTAGGCAAGTCATGCAGTATTTCTAAGAAATCACTCAATGACAAGATATATCCAAATTTTTTGCTGTAAAAGGTCTACATCATACCTGTCAATACTGTGCTTTGAAAATAAAGGAGATTTCCTGGGACTCCACCTGACCATAATTTTTACATTAGCCTATGAAAAGGGTTTCCTCTCTTACCACCTGCCCTGCGGTAATCAAGCAGTTGAGGTGTGTGGCTTTGTGGTCATGCTTATGTTTAAGACCTAGCATTCTGGTTAAAATAGTTTTTCACCCTACATGCCTTGCAAAATGCAACAGTTGTTTCCTTACATGGCTTTTTGTCAGGAATGGGAAAACAGTCTTCCAGGTATTTACCTATTTCATTAGGTACAGTCACTGAGGTCAATAACCTTTTAACAGCTTAAGACAACATCATGTTGATTGTTGTGTAATGATAGTTGTTTGCATTAAAAGATCTGTAAATCCTTTTATAGCAGGTTTCAATCTTGTGCTTTGACTTTTCATAGTGGGGATGTCCTTTAGTTTACATTTGAATTTGCATTTGGACATTTTGCAAACAGATTTTGCCTTTAAAAATATTTACCAGAATAGTAGCCTAATTCATCTAGATAAAAGCCTAAGTTCCTTGCCAGTTTTCCCATTTTGAATTTGTTCATGTCTCTCCATATTTTTTTCTTTTCCGATCTCAAGTAAACAGCTCTAAGTACGTTCACACCTGGTATTAACGTGTGTCTCCACATGCATCCTGAGTGACTAGCCTACTTGTGATTGGATCTCACTTCCCCGTTCTATATGCAAATAAATACGTACATCATTACCATTTGCAAATTCCACATTCGTTCGTTTTTATCCGGCGAGATGAGCGGTGTTCAACTTGTTCGATGACAAGATGAAGAGATATACAGTGCATTGTGTACCTCTTCACGAAAATCAAAAGACCGTCTTATTGATTTTTTCTAGCGCTGCGTCTGAACACACACACACACACACACACACACATATATATAGTCATATCTGCGATCTCCCCGGAGTTGCGTCTCCCCATTGAGAGATGTTGTGCGCATTTACGCACAAGGCACAGCAGCATAACCTCACTGATTATTTAAATCTCCGACTGTTTGGAATAAAGCAGCTGTCCTGATAAATCCTGAGCTCCATTAAGTCGAGCAGCGCAGCAAAATGAAAACTGTAGTTATTAACTAGCCAGGACAAAAGAAAATATTCAAGAACGTTTACCTTCTGAAATATTTTTATACAATTAAAAAAACAAGTTATTTTCTGATTTTGTTTTAATTTCAATTCCAATTGTCGATTTGGAGAGGAAAAGGGGTTAGGAGAACGGGGAAAACAATGCATTTCTTTATCCTGTTATCAAGCAAGTTGAACACAGCTTTGGACCAGGAGGCAGCAATGCCATTCCCCTGCCTAGACTGCCTGGATCGTACCCTTTAATTTACAAAGACCCAACAATAACCCCATGAGCAAACACTTGGCCACAGCGTACTTACAGCAGTCCATTTGTGATTGATGTGTGATGGATGTTTAACACCATTACATCACTTCTGTTTCCTCTCTCACTCACTCTCTGGAAATGTGAAAACTCTTCATTTTAAAAGCCTGTGAGTGAGCATGAAGCAGAACTTTAACTTGCATGATGTTAATTAAAGTAATTGTGGACAGACGACACACAGTGGGAATGCATCAGCAGTCAAGCTATACAAACTATCAAGCTCCATTAACATTACTGTATATAAAGCAGCAGCACCAGATAAACTGAATGGGTAAAGCAACACTGATGTCAATTTAAAAAACATTTTCTCCACTGAAGAGTTTTTGCTACTTACTTACTTGTATTTTTATAGATTATTATTTGATGCCACACATGTCAGTTAATGTCAGATTATCCTCTAAACTCTGATTCATTCATCTGTCCCATAAAACATGAAACACAATTAAACACCCACATAGTACAGGTGGGCAACAAAACAGACCCCAACATTAAGGCTGAATTCACATTAAACCAGGTGTTGTGACTCATTTGAATAGGGGTAGTGTGTTCAGGCTGTGGGAGGCCTGTGATGAGAAAGTTGAACCAGAAAAAGAAGAAAAAGAGAGAGCAGCGGTGGTTGAGAGAGTGACGCTATAGAGTGAATAAAGAGAGCAAGCAGTGGTGGTGAGGACGCCAGTGAATGAGAGAAATAAAACTTTATTTTCTGACTGTTTCACAGTGATTACAAATAAAAACGCCAACAACCCTGCACACCTCCACACAACCCTGGGGAGGTGCATAGCAATGCCTGATTGGGTCTGAATATGGCCTAACAGCTGCATTAGTGTCTCATACAAGGACTAAATGTTCAAATGGAAAACAAAGCAAGTGCTCCTAGAAGTTACAGCAAACAGTGCAGTAGGAAGCCATGGACGTGGATGAGCCATGGATGTATAACAAGAACTGGATACAGTGTCAGAGGTGGTGCCCCATTCATTTCTGTGGAAGTTGCTCAGTGGCACACGAAGCCAAGTCAGCTAACTTAGGGTTTAGACCTCCACTAACTTGAATTGGATAAACTAATCCAATCATATGACTCTTCTAGACTTTCCAAATGTTATCAGATGTGAATGGATTAAATCTAATAGTTAAATGAGTCATTTCGCAGGGGTTGTGACACTCAAAACCTGGAAGTTGTAATTACACAGTATTTTCTTCAAAGTCCAGTGCACTTCCTTGGGGCTTGGTCTGAGCCAATATCTGTTAAATGATGAAAGTTTATGTAAAAGCTGTTTCAGAATTAGAGAGGAGGGTAAACAGCATTTAGTCTCTATTACAGCACTGTGTATAAATGTAAAAATTAAGAAAGGGAAATATGGGATATTTGCAGGGAAAATTACAAAATAGGAGTATGGCAGGAGAGGGGGTGAAAATATGGGAGAAACCTGGGAAAAACAGAAGAGTTGACAGGTCTGATCTACATCTAAATATTTCTTGGGCCTGATTTTCTCTGGAAAGTTCTCTCTATTTCAACCAACAGGTCAACATGATTTCACATGCCATGCACAGGAGTCTTTCATAATTACTAAGATCTTGCCTCATCTGCTGCTAACTGGTTTCAACTAGGCAGTTTCACCATGATTTGTTAGGTAAACGTTATTAGAAAGTAATCAATGAGCTATAGTACAGTAGTTCTGCTTTAAAAATTATTTTTGCGCCAATGTTCATGTCTAATTTCGACATATCATTCATCCTGCAATTTACAGGTTTACACAAAACAGACAGCAAAAGCTTTATTAAAAAATGTACAGACTGGATCAACTGATGAAATATTATTTTCAAAATAACTTTCACACACAGCCAAGTATAGTTAATAGCAAACACCCATGATTAAAATATGAAAACAGAGTTGAGTGGCTGCTGTGAATCTTTAGTTTCTATATAACACTACACTGTAACCCTCATTCATTTTACAGGCTACCTAGAGTGAAAGCTGTTACACTTGAAGCTGCTGGTAACCTGAGACCATGATTGGTTTATCACTCAAACCCACAGGGATTTACCCTGAACCCTTATTATAGGTCCCATTTGACTGCACAGTCAACAAGTATCAACACCTAAATAACAGACTCTGCCAGAAGCCTCCTCCTCATGTTCTTTGGGTTATAAAAACAGATATCAGCGCATAGTTCTGCATATTTACACTGTTCTGTTTCCCATAAACATCAACTTTTATTGCTTTAAGTCTTAGAGAGTTTTCCACTCTGAACTGTCTCCATCTTACATTATAGTGAGAACTTTAAAGTCTCCCTCCACTCAAAAATGTTTTTCTTGCTGTTTTCTTCGCTTGGATATTTGAGCTTCACAGAACGATGCATGTGCAGAGTTTCACACTGGAACCCAGTTTTCACATTCATCTGCTGGAGCAGGAAAATGTTTCTGTTTATAACATGTACCTGCAAGTGTGAATTGTAACATTACAAGTAGTTTGGAAGCCAGTCACAGTCCAGTATATAACTTACACAAGTATGATATAGAAACTTAAAACCCCAGTGCACATACACTAAGAATGGATTTATAGTGTCGAGTGAATAATTGGATTTTCAAACTCATCACACTGAGTCTGAACAGTTAATCAGATGGCCTTCATGTAGGCACTGCACATGCTGCATGCTACTTGTGATATTTGGTGGCTGAACATCAGATAACAAACAAAAGCAGTTATACATCTGTAAAACAAAAGTCAAAAATCCTGTTTTCCAACGTCGTCCACCACTGGTATACCTCACTGAACAGTTAACTCAGGCACTGTGCAGTAACCCTGTAACACTAAAATGCCAATTGCACCCACTAATTA
Source organism: Euthynnus affinis (assembly GCA_029490765.1). NCBI lineage: Eukaryota > Metazoa > Chordata > Actinopteri > Scombriformes > Scombridae > Euthynnus > Euthynnus affinis. The sequence goes on from CM055848.1 coordinate 11,344,072, forward strand.
TACATATTTATTTTAGTTTAAAATACAAAATGTGCAATACTTTTCAATTATTATAGTATACTTGAACAGGTTGTATATAACCACCTATTATGTGTATATAAAGTAACATGCCAGTTTTCTTCACTTCTTTGCACTATTTGTATCCTGTTTACAGATCATGGAAACTGTTTCACCCATATATCTGTATATAGACATTCCTTGTGTATCTGTCTGGAAATGTTGTGTTGTGTAAGTACATTGAGAGCCACTAAACTGGAGACAAAATCCTTGTATGCGTAAACATACATGGCCAATAACGATGATTCTGCTTCTGATTATCAAGTGACAAAAAAAGGAAAAAGAAATAAGTCAAGCGAATAAATTTCCCTTTGCTCATACTACACCTGTCCAAAAAAGCCCCAAATATCAAATGTCTCTGTTGAAACTGTGAGATGTGTAAGCAAACATCCTGTTTCTCTGTTGCTAATGAATTTTGCTCACTATGTTTGGCCTCATCATGTCATCATGTTTTTTTTCCCATATTACAATATATTACATCATCTTATATACAGTCAAGTGAATCATTTTGTGAACAAATGAATATTCCCAACAAATCATACTGTAATTCATGAGGCAGTTAGTTTGGAAGGTAAACTATCTTTCAGACCAACTTGTGTGTTGTAAATCGTGTCCAAGTCGTTTCCATAATTATTCCATATAACACACGGCACATTAAACTGCAATATTACTTTTGTGAACGTTGGAAAGAAACCCAACTAGGAAAGTGTTTAGGTTTTATATGCTGTCCTTTGCACATCCTGTGGTTGCAGGGTTCAGCGCAGTATCACCATAAAGGTTCAGAGTTCAGTACCTGCAAGAAGACAATAAATTAAGTCCCATAAAAGTGGTTCTTTTGCTTGGTCAGAGGCTACTATAAAGCACATTATCCCTGAACAGATAGGAATTCACCAAATGTAAACACTTTACAATGAGAGATCTATCAAATGTCACAGCTGATCATCTGGCTCGAAACAGGTCCATAAGAGGGACAGAAACTCAACTCTTGTCATTAAGTTTGGAAATTAATGTTTCTGTATGTGCTGGCGTAAACTACAAATCCTAATATATGATATTGATTTTATTTTTTAATTTTATTTTTTTTATTACTAAACACTGCTTGCTGTTGAACTGTGGTCAATATTTAGCAGTAACATCTGAAGCTTTGTTGCAATGTTAAAAATCCAACAACCATCTTCTCTAAGGGATTCATCCTCTCTGGTTTTGCTGTGGGTGTTTTCCTGTCATACAACCTGTTCATCCTGTGATACTTATGAGTTTTATACTATAAACACCACGTTTAACGTCTGATCTGAAAGTAGTGTTTCCTGCGGAAGGTTTTTACAAACCTACATTCAATTTCCACACCTTGATCTTCTCTCCTAATTAACTGTTTCCTAAACCCCTCTCTCAAACATGATCATCCAATCATAGAACCAATGACAACTTCGATACAGATCCAAGCCGATGTTCAAGTTTAGGGTACAATAGTTTCATCCATGACAATGTGAACAATGCAGAGAAGAGGAGAGACAGTAAACCAGGTGAAGCACTTGAGTTGACAACTACACTTGTTATATGACTATAAGTGCAATAAAAGTTTTGGTAATAGTACTAATTTAATCCGCAAAAGATGCATAGACGACAAGGGGTGGGAGCTGTTCAATCATGATGTTATGTTATGTTATGGTAAAGGCTCAGTGGTTAATGATTGTCAGCCGATGGCAATGGATGATGGCATCACCCATCAGCCCAACCCTAATGGAGAAACTGTGTGATTGAGACAGAGCGAAACCCTGCCTATATGAGTACTGCGACAGCCTGCATCACACACACATACATATGTATATATACAGTGTTTCCCCTTGAATTTTTTTAGGCCCGGTTGTACACATTGAAAAAACCCTAAAGAGACAAGGCACTTCCATCACATCAACAGTTTCCCAGGCAAAGATAGATGTTGGCTCATGTTTGAGAATAGTGCAACACAGAGGCTCTCAAATGCAAATGATTATTGATTTCTGAATGAATGGATATTTGGTGTTATTTTTGTCATTAAAGAAAAGATTCTTTTGGCCCGGTGGGGCCTCTCATTGGCCTGGTGACCCACCTGGCCTGTACAATTATAGGGGAAACACTGATATATATCCACATCCATCCCTGTGCCTGTCTGCTCTTGGTGCTTAATCAAGCTATAGCACATTGTATTATTTTACAGTCGGAAATACATGCCTGTTGGCTTGTGACAGCATCGGCATTCACAGTTGCTTGCAAAATGATAATCCAAATTTTTCATCAGTAAACAATCCTCTCCTGCCTTTTTGAGAAAGCGGTAGTCTTTGGGTGTACTACAACCCTCTTTCACACATCCTTTCTGAGCCACACACCACACCTTATGTCGACCTGAAATAGATGAAGACAAAACATGTTGCAGAAATGAGTAAAAGTTTTATCATGAAATAGCTTTTCTTGTCTTTTTATTTTGGGTGACAAATGCAGGTACACTTCAAAACAGTGTTTACTGTTGAAAAATATTAGTTTTTGGGATGTAACATACTCTAGGGTGTACTAATCACTTACTATTGGTTAATGCCTCAGCACTCTGACAGTATGGAAACGTGACAGCTGAAATGGTCCTTAATTGGAGTTAGCTTATTCCAAAAATTGAGAAGTTTTACCTGTCAATTTTGTAGAATATCACCAAAATGCCTTTCCAACTACTGCATGTGAAAAGAAAAAAAAGGTGTGTCAAGAAAGCAAAAAGTTGCATCGGAGCAGCAGTTTAATTTCACTGTAAAAAGCTTGCATTGTTGGGAGATCAACAAAAAATAAAGGCATATTCTAGAATTCCATAAACATTTTGTGTTTAAACTACCACTATTTGGAAACTTTGAAATTCAATCTTTCACTTTGTTTAGCAGCTCTACAAAAATGATTGAACCTGCTCTATCCTACATGGCTACAACCCCATACCTGGTGAGTGATATAACCATGAACCCTCTCCAGCATTTCCCCCACATGTGAACTCTTGGGGAGTGAAAGGCTTCACAAACATACACAAACATTTTTAATCAGTGCTACTGATGACAAGGTGCGTCTCCACATATATTTTCTGATTATACAGTTTAAATAGTAACTCTACTTGTACTCTGGGACCTACCTCTGTGTGTAGAATAGCTTTGACTGCTTCCCATACACCTGTCCAGTTGGTCATGTCCACAGTCCACAGTGTAGATTAATCAAGAATTCTTCAGCATATCGGTGCTGGGAGGAGATTTGTGATCCATACTGTCTTTAGATGTAAAACAGATTATTACAGAACATTAATTTTTTCAGCTTGAGGGGTTACCTACCTGTCTTGTGCTGGGCTTGCCTTTGTAGATGTCATTATTGTCTGAGGATTGTGGTGGGTCAAATTGTGGTGGCGCTGTTGCCTCGATGGGAGCTGGACCCTCATAGGGGAAACCAAGACCTACAAACACCTGAGAGGGGAGCAAAGTGGACATTGTTTTGTATCAGAATTTGGTATTTATCATGTAATGACTGTGGACTCCAAAATTCCCAGTTCTCTCCTTCTCTGGTTTCATAGCTTTATTCTGAGATCAGCTCTTATCTGACCTTGGCTATGCAGAAAAAATGTTCTACATATTCCTGAGTCAGCAAGCTGTGGTTTCTGATAAAGCTGGGCAAATTAGAGACGTGTCCTGCAGGCTGGTAGACTGTGGCATGGATCGCCAGCTTGTCACTGATCACAGAGATAGGTAAGAGAAAGATCTAAAGAAGGACAACCTGTTTGACAATCTTGTGAAATGATAGTGAAGCAAATGGTAATGTTTTTTCACTTCATAATCAAACCAACGCCATGATCATTATATGCCATGTGTAGTCATGTTTACCATAGACAACTGCTATCTTGTCTTTCCTGTCAATGTCTCTAGCTTCTTCTTCCTCACCTCCACCCTTGCTATCTCCTCACTTACAAAGCCCATGAAGGAGTTATCAGGAGTGGGAGCTTGAAACAACAGAACGCAAATCAGTATTAACCATGTTAAAAAAAATTTTTTTTTTAAAGTAACATTATAAATTATGAATGAATTATGAATTACTCTCTCTCTGCACTGTCTCATCTCTGCTCTATTCAAATCTCCAACCATGAAATTTCCATTTTTACAAGGAAACTCTGAAATGAAGAGTACAGACAAGGACAAGAAGTAGTCACTGCTGGAACTTCAGTATCAGAATCTGTTTATTAGCCAACTATGCAACATACAAACAGCGTGTCTTGGTGTTGCTCCCACAAATGCAATGTAGAAGCTGGTATAAAATGTATGCACAAACACACACACATACACACAGACTTATGGAACATGGTCAAGTACTGCACATAGAAAGATTTTAAAAAATGTAACACGATTCACCTTACATTAATATAGCCTTGTTTCCCAGAAATTTTACAAGGATTATATGCTCAGCTGATTTTGTATATTTAAAATCTTACAAGGGCCTAGGTGGTAAATATTATGGCCACAGAAGTAGAGAGCAAACACATTTTATTTCCCTTTCTAAGGTGACTTTGCTTTGTGGTATCACACTAAAGCAAGTTACATAATGGCTTTAACCCCAAAGACCATGAAACACACTTGCCGTAGAATTTCTAAAACTTTGAAAACATAAAGGAAAAGTTTTCTATTTTTAATAGAATGGGAGAATTCATGTTATATATCAATATATGATAGCATATGATTCATATTATTGTCATACTCATCAAACATTATCATCCTGGAAGTGACCTCTCTTTTCATGAGTAACTTGGGCGAGGTAAGTAACCTGATAAAGGAAAGTAAAGCCCATTAGTCAGTTTCAGGTCCTGGGATAAGGTATCTACAACCAAGATAGTCTCTATTTAGACAAGGCACACCTCTTCCTCTGTTCTCTGTAATATACAAACAACATATCAGACCTACAGCTGACACATATGTGTACATTCTCGAGGACAGGACATAGTAGCCTGACACAAGAATACAGCTCCTCTACTGTTGGTTGTAGAGTGAAAACTGACAATTTAATAGGCTGATTAATATGAAAAGGTGGCCTCTTAGGAAGAAATAAGGGGTTGGGCCTCACTTTGCAGATGCAATAGCAAGTCTTTTTGTTCCCACTGAATCTTGGGGGTTGGTGCCTGAACTGGATTACTGTATCCATTGGAAAGAGTTATCCAAACCAAAGGTTGGAAATCATGTGTCTCTGTGACTGAGATGTTGCAGGGAGAAACGACCGAGGCCCCGGTCCCTCAATGACCTGCCTGAGGAAAATAAAATGGTCGAGTTAGTGTCCTTCTTCTAACTTGGTGTACAAAACAAATGAAGATTAGTCTATTATCATAATTACTGTTTATGTGCATGTTGATGTTGATTCTTTTCAGAATGCACACAACAATGACTTTGCTGTGTTTCTGTATGTTACAGACTATTACCATCCATCGTATTTACATTTCTCTTGCCTGCATGTTTCCACGTGTATCATGCAAAAGAGGAATCCCAACTCGCTGAGCTTTGAACTCACTATGAAATCATTTACCTGAGTAAGAGTTTATGATGTTGCATCATCATGGCTGTAAGTGTGTGTCAGTTTAAACCTGGTTAATAACACAGATGAAGCATATGCAGTTATATTTCACTACTTTAAAAGGGACTTATTATGCTAATTTCCAGCTTTATATTTTTATTCTGGGACACCATTAGAGTAGCTTTGCATGATTCACAGTTCAAAAATCTCCCTATTTATCTTATGCTGGCCCTTTATGTAGCCCCTCAGTTCAGCCTCTGTCTCTAACAGGCAGTCTTAGCTTAGCTGTATTTAAGGCCCCCCTCTAAAAGAGCCACTTTGTTCTGATTGGCCAGCTTTCCAGAAGCTTGTGGAAGTGCAGCCATATCAGAGTTGTGTTAAGTTACATCTCCTGCTTTACTGCTTCAAATGAAAAGCTTTTCAATGACTAAATAATGGAAGACTTTTATTGTAAAGAATTTACAGAAAATGAAATTTGTTCCTCACAGAATTAACTGAGCTTAGTTAGCAGTGCAAAAAAACAGTCGAAACAACATATGGAAAAAAAAAATTCGCAGTTTTTCATTTCCCCTCCCTAAAATTTCCCATAGGAAATGAATAGTGTTTGCTTCTGTCACGTTCAGAGTGGTTTTAAAATTGTTTGAGGACATCATAAATATGATTTGTATCGAGATAGACCGTCTCTGTTGAAAAGTAAGGTTCTTTTTGTTTTTTTTTGTTTACGTTAACCATAAATAGCTGCACTATATAGCTGACCAAAAAAAACACATTTAAGATGGCGGATTACGGGAGGTGCTGCTATAGCGCAGCTAGCTGCTTAGTCTGTTTGTGTGACTGGGTGAGTTTCAGCAATTGAAGAAGTTATCAGGTCCCTTCCTGAAGCAAAGTACCTCACAGTTACGCCAAAAAAAGACTGTGTGAGGAAGTGGTACTTTTATTCAAGCAGCAAGTTTTTTTGACTGTAAAATAAAAGCTGAGAAATATTTATTTCAATCAGGACAGACTATAAAGAATGAAATAAGCAGTTGTGAGGCAGACAAACATTTATTGTGTACAAATAAATTTTTGGCGCTTAGGCCCCAGGGAGTAGCTCGGCTTAGAAGACAGATCGAAGGAAGTGAAGCTTCTATCAGAAGAGGACTTCCCCGGGCCCAGACACTGGTGGTGGTAGGAATGACTCTCCCTGACGTGGAGCTTCTGGCTGAAGATGAAGATGGCCTGGATCTTAAGGAGGTGAAGGGGAGGTGGTGGGTTGAGATTCGTGTGCTGATGACAGCTGGATGACGTAGAGAGAGAGAGCGCTTTTAAAAATGACAACAAAAAGCTGATTGGAGGGAGAAAAAGGGTGTCGGATTTGGATTGGATGAGAGGAGTGATGAGGGGTGGATCGAGAGGGAAGCGGGAGAGATGAATAGACTCAGTGAGCATGCTCAAAGAGATAGTCTTCCTGACTGAACTTTCGCTAAGCTTCATTTCCACAATGATGTGTGTGTGTGTGTGTGTGTGTGTGTGTGTGTGTGTGTGTGTGTGTGTGACCTAATGCTTAAACAACACTCTGAAAACTGTAACTGAATGATGTCTTTGTTATTGTAGGAAGGATGACAACAGATCCAGGAAGAAGACCTCCAGAAGACCACAGCTGAAGACAGCAACCCAGCAGAAGACAAGGAACACTTATAAATGTATCCATGTGGATAAATTTAATTTGAGTTAACTCATGCTACCATAATGTTGTATGTCTTACTGATGTCTTTGTTTTTGTGTATTTTCAGAGAACATGTAAGACGATAATTGCCCTGCAGCCAAATATCCCCTCTGTCTGTCTCTGTCTGTCCTGTAAGAGACATCCCACTTCTGTTGCTCCTCCCAAAGTTTCTTCTATATTTTCCATGTAATAGTACAGGTGTGCTCCTGCTGATGTAGAAAACCCATAAATTATATTTATTATGTACATGTTGTGACTCCACATCATGACTTAAAAGTCCATGTAATATATAGTATTATTAGAATTATATGTATGTGTAACAGGGTCAACTGTGCAGCATATGTGTAATTACACAAAATTTGTATAAAGTTAAATCCTGACGTACTACTCCTCCAAGGTCAACAGGTGGAACATTTAAGGCTCAGTTCATTGTACCCCTATGTTCACTTTTGTGGGTGCACCCCCTATAAATGTTGTCCAATGCCTTTACCTTCCCCCCTTTGTTATCATACTTCACGGGAGAGGTAAGCAGCGTTGTGCACTTCCTTTTTTTTTAAGTTTGTTTATCAAATTGGACTTATGGTATACTATAGTAACACAATTCTGTAATTTAATTTAAGTAGGAGCCTGAATTGGCATCATTGACCGTAGGATATTTTCTTTTCATTCACTTTTGTTAGGTACATTTTTTGTGTTTTTGGTATGTTTGTTGCAACATGGCTGCCCCTTTGTTGTCATACTTCATGGGAGAGGAGCCTGAATTAGCATCATTGACCGGAGGATATTTTCTTTTCATTCACTTTTGTTAGTTGCCGGAATAAATGGTTGCCTCTGACGAAACCCATGTCTTCATTACAACACAACGCAGAGTCAACTGGTTATATATGTTTATATATTTTCATTGAGTATACATGATACAGAAATACACAAAGTGTAATGACCAGCACTAATAATTAACGGCCATACCGCTGCCTGAAATCATAACAGAACTATCAATGACACAAATACCATCGGTTCCTCCCAGATGAGTCTTCCCCATCAGCCACTGGGACTCCCTCACACATGACCGACCAGCACAGCCGTGTCACTTTCAAAATTTCTGCTGCAGAAATTTTCTAGTTTTACTTTGCTGTGCTGTGTAATGGAGTCATGGCTCTGCATGACTACCCCCAAAACAATGGAAAACACCATAATGTTCGAGGAGTGGAGCAGTGAACTTTCATGCCCTGTGTGTGGCGCAGATGACCGTATAAAGAACTCTGTCACAAGCCGACATTGGCCCAAGCTGAAAGTAGAAAAAATGAGCGTCGTTCGGAGCTTTTTGCTCACAAGGATTACTTCTATGTAGAAAAAGCATAATAGGTCCCCTTTAAAGAACCGGATAAAATAATAGAAACACCTTGTGCTACAATAGGTCTGCAGATACTTTTGGTGGTGTGGTGTTGATTTAATGTGATGGTCATTTTAGGCCAAAGTTTTGAGTGTTGAGCAAATTTTTGAGACTTTTTGAGACTTTCCCTTGTTTCATTATATCATTTAATATACATAAGTGAGCCGTGTTAAGTAGCATGCAACATGTTGTAAGAACTAAGTAGGCTTAATACAATTTGTGTCACTGTATTTCTAACTCTTCATTTAAGTGTGGTTTATATTTGTAACAAAGTCTTAATTTAGAGTGAAACAGATAAATATTTTGCTTAATGGAAACTATCACAAGTCAACCATTACAGGAAAAAAACAACACAATCGTACCTCACTATCTGAATTTACTACTGTTTTGATTGATTGCAAGCACTGTCAGCGGAGTTTATGAGAAGTTTATGCTTGATTTCTAAATTTACACCTTCAGGCATTTTGCGCAATCTTTGATCACAGATGCTATTTTAAAAGTGAACACATGTGCACGTCTGTTGACGGATACGTGGGTGATAAATGTAGTTGTTTTGTGACGCAAGTACAATTCACACTTTCACACGCTCTCCAAAAATAAACCTGTGGGGATGATGTGGGTGATTTTTACTGTTCAAGCTTGAACTTGCTCCTGTGTTAATTCCTTGTTCCTGGTATCAAAACATCAGTGAGAATGTTTTCCTAAGCAGGAATTTTCCAAACATCTTGGAAAGTGTCTTGTGGTTTCCCATAGAAATCTTTTGTTCTATTATTAGAAATGACAAGAATCACCAGCTGTGGATTCAGATCTTAAAACAGAGAGGATTTTTAACTTTTATTTTAAAAAATACACCAAAGCAAATGGCTAGAGTCCGGTTCTGCTCAAGGTTTCTTCCCATTAAAGGGGAGTTCTTTCTTGCCGATGTCACCAAGCGCTTGCTCATGGGAGAATGTTGTAAATGAAAGAGTACGGTGAAGACCCTGCTCTATGTGAAGAGTGCCCTGAGGTAACTTCTGTCGTGACACCATATGAATAAAATTGACTTAGCTTGATCTGGAAGTCTGAAAGTGCAGCCTTAAGTTCTTAAGCCTCCCAGCTCTCATAGCACACAAACTGAGTGATCATTCATTGCAGCAGTGCCATGTCAGGTCACTGTGTGACGCAAGAGGTCTCCTTCTTCAAACCACTTTCACTTTTAGTGAATGGTGAATGGTTTACGTGCCAGGTAATGATGATGAAACTGCTGACTCTCAAGCAGCCAGACAGACGGTGATAGAGAGAGAAAGAGAGAGAGAGAGAGAGAGAGAGAGAGAGAGAGAGAGAGAGACGTCGGTGAAAACAAAGAAGCGCATTGCAAAAGGGAAACTCGTTTTATTAAAGTTTCATTCCAACATGTGGTCAGTGCCAAAGCTTACAGTAGATAGCTATACTCCTGGATTAATTATACATCATCAGTGTATATCACATTCATAGATTGCTCATTATGCAACCATTAAACCATCACTGATATTTTTCCTGCTTTTAGATGCACTATTGCTGTGGTATGAATTAAATATTTTATCAACAATGACAGTGGATGTGACATTGTTTAATTGCTTGGACCAGATGATAAAGCCTGCCTGCATATATTATGGCTTAAGAAGTGTAAAGAACAATGTGCTTTACACAATACTTTAAACAGTATTTTCCCACTATCATTACACCATTGCTCTTCATTTAAAACATCATAGCTTCACTAATACAGTAAGTATAAAAAAACTCACACACAGGGCCGTAGCTACCACACTGAGACCACATCCTCAGCCTTTTTTTTCTTTTTTTTTTTTTTTAAAGTAATTTAGGGGATTTTTAGACTTAGTGTGTATTAAACTTTGATTACCTTTATGCCAATAAGTAAATGAAATAATGGTATCACCTGAGTTTATTCTAGGCAGTGTAGAGATGGCTTTGAAACAGCATTATAGAATTTTGGACATCAATGTGTGAAAATAAAAATGACATAAAATATAATTCAACAAAACTGAAATTAAATTAAATTAAATTAAATATTTTAAAAATCCAAAGAAGTTAAATGTAAAACATATTCTTTTTTGGTGTAATGTGGGTACAGTATAGTATTTCTAAAATCCTGGCTACGGCCCTGCTCATAGGGATTGGTCAATACTTTGCCCCTCCTTATAAAAACACACCTTATCAAGAAAACATATAATGACACACACACACACACACACACACACACACACACACACACACACACACACAGATCACAAACACGTGACATATTACCACAAGTAATGTGAGCACTGTGAGTGCAGATACAATCAAAAGAGTGAAAACCTTCACTGAACTGAAACCTCCTTCCTTCGCCAGAGAAGTCTGGTCTTTACACTGAGCTGCCAGTGTGTCAGTGTGCTTGCAGCATCAAACCTGACTGCTCACATGTGTTTAAGTCTCTTGGAGCACCAGCTCTAACTTGATAAAGACAAATAAGATCATGTCTGGTAACATGTTAGTCATAGAAAGAAATTTTTGTTGTAAACTCCAAAATGGTGATCCATGTGAGTTAAACACTGTTTGAGTAGCTGCCCTACACGTAAGATAGAGATTTACTGTACTGCGGAACTTTACAAGAAAATAAATGCACCAATAACAAATACATTCATTATACATTCATGGTACTATTATAGTGAAGTAAACTACAGAAAATTACAGTATATTAGCTAAATTATATATATTAAAACAAGGCACTTGAGGCAGATTCTTTAAAACCCGTAACAATCAGCAGCCTGAACACAGGCCAGGAGGGTTTTCTTACTTTTTTGGGATGGTAAACACTGTTTGAAAGCACTAAGTCTCACAAATCTGTGTGTAAATCAATAACACTGCAATGGCAGTTGCTCATTTGTGGTAAGAGAAAAAAAAGGCAAGATAAGTTTTATGTGCGTCTTTAAGTGTGGTTCAATACCATGAAGACTAATTCTGACTTTCTGATAGTGAACTCTAAAGAAGAGACAAGGATTCTGACTAATTGAAAGTAAAGCTGAAACTTTTAGTCAATTAATGAAAAATTAATATTTTCAACTATTTTTTGATAATTCATTGTTTAAATCATTTTGTAAGCAAAACTGCCAAAAAATTGATGCGTCCAGCTTATTAAATGTGATAATTTTCTGTTTCTCCTTGTCTTACATTAAAGTTAACTGAATATCTTTGGTTTCTGGATACTTGGTCTGACAAAAAAAGCTTTTGTGAAGACATCACCTTGGTCTCTAGGAGAAGACTCTTCTTTCTGTCATTTTAAAGACCAATCAAGATTAATCTATAATGAAAATAACCATTACTTGCAGCCCTAATCAAAACGGTTCAAGCACAGAACCATAGGTCCCTTGGCTGAGGTAATAAACAGAACAGAAAAGAGCTTGTCAACACAAGCCGTGCCGTCAGTGTGAGTCCTGCTTAGTGTCTGTCCTCACAGTGGCACATGACTGCAGGTGCTGAGCTCCCTTCCTCATTCCAGTCAGCTTAATGTCTTCCTGCTTTTTCTTAGAGTGTGAGAGAGCGTTACAAAGCTCTCATCAGTATTCACACTGTCTTCCCAGCATATAGTTCAGGCCCACAGTCACGTTCTTAATCTTGAACTCACTTGTGGAATTCAAGTGCAGAGCAGCCTTCTCCTTATCTCTAAGGTAGACTATGGCCTGGAGCCCCCTGCAGACCTGATCTGTAACACTCATGGAGAAACTGTGGAGAGGATTTTTCTGCCCCTTCACCTGCAGCTGCAGGGTCCCGTTGGCCTCCATGTCGCCTTTGCTCTGGTAACACACATCCATATATAAAATGTAGGGTCCACGGCACTTGAAATAGATGTGATTCTCATCGTCCAGATCAATGCTTTTGTTGCTGGAAATGTGCTTAAACGCCAGCATGTTATTGCCTGTGATGTCTGGAGGGTGAAAGGGGGAGTGAGACACAGAGGGGAAAGTGGCAGAAAGTGAGAAAAAGGCTGAAACACACTTGTTTGTCTTGTTGTGAAACTTGCAAAGCTGTATCTTATTTTCAATATGAGTGATGAATAACAAGATAAAGATCAGAGGAGAGAGCTCTTTTTTCAGTTACTCACCTGCAATGGCACCAAAATGTATGTGTATATCCTTTTCAGAAAGTTGATCCTGTTAAAAAAAAAGAACAACAATAAGATATCTTTAGAGGACTGGTAGGTTTGTTTATTGACTTTTCCACTTTCCTGTTGTCTGCCCTCACTACCATTATGACTATGACATGTTGCTTAAGTGTTTGTTCAAAGGTCACGCAGCTCTGCTCTGTGATCCCTTTATGTTTGACTCTGGGAAGTGCAAGTGCTTGATACAGTGGTAAAGTAACAGTATGGTGTGAAAACAGTCTCACAGTGACATGATTAAAAACTGTAGTGAGAGTAGCATCGCTGTGATGAACACCACAGCTTAAATGTAGTACAAATGTTAGTCATTAAAATTAACATTATACAGTAAGTGTGCAGATATGTCGATGCAGATTCTAGTCATCCAGGTCATATCTGGAGAACCTCTGCATACCAATCCTGTTCCTTCTCACTTTTAAATAGTGTGATTTCTGTAGTTCTGTTTGCTCCTGTTCAAACTGTTGATAGTGTTAAATATGACTATTTAAAACGGAAAACCGCAAGTAAAAATAGCTCTTTCGAAGACAGTTAGTTACATATGATGACTTGGAAAAGACTGGTGGGGCATACTATCAATAACGGTTTGAATATTAACTACTGCTCTGTCAGTCCCCCTCCAATTGAATCTTTTTATTTTTATTTTTATTTTTAAATCAAAAGAAGGTGTTTAAAAAAAAAAAAAGACAGACACAAAGCAGGATGCTCTTTGCTGCTGTAGTGTCAGTTCTTTTATTCTATTCTATTCTTTTTATTTGGCAGATGCTTTTTATCCAAAGTGACATACACATGAGAGTTATAGCATTGTTACAGTCTTTAGTTAAAGTTTATAGTTTGTGTCTGCCGCCTCCTGGTTCCTGTGAGTGCATGCATGCCCCAGACATTTCCTCACTCACAGTATGAATGAAATGAAGCTGCATTGAGGGGAAAGTTTCCATATTATAAAAAAAGAGAAAAAAACAAATGGAAAAAAAGCTTATCAGAGGGCAAATGATGTGTCTGAGCATCCACTTAGGCTAGATTATTATTACATGCCCTGAAATTCTGATTTAGGTAATGGTTTTATGACAAATTAGGTTTCATTTTATGTTTCAATTCACATGTAAATGCATGAGCAGAAAAATAGGTCTGGATGTACTAGCTAAGTGATTGTGATGTTTTTTTTTTTTGTTTTTTTTTTAGATAAAAGTTTTTTTTTAATTTTATGTAAAAAATTTGTGTAGGTACTTAAAAGTCTACACTGATCCACAGCAGGGATGCATTTGAGTGTAGTTGAACACCTTTGAAAGGGTTACACACACCTTTATGAATTCTCACTAGGCCTATACTTGGCAGCAAGTTATTAAACTGATAGAAGAAGAAATAAAACTCTGGCCATCGGCTTCTCTCTGTATACCCCTCCACTCCCAGCTCACTCACCTGAACGTCCAAGTAAACGTAAAGGGTGATCAGAAGGGACGCAATCACCAGCACGTTCTGCACTGCCACGACCACCGCAAGTTTTCCCGCGCGCCTGTCCTGGTGGACCACGCGGCCTCCCTCAGCATCCATCCTCCTCCGGTCCATCAGTGCTCTGAGCGCCTTGCAGGAGCTCAGCGACGCTTTTAACGCGAGTGGTAAGGTGAAAGGAGGGGAGTGACTGGAAAGAAACTGCTCATGATCTGCAGTATTTTGTCTGTGCGTTTGTGTGGGTGGGGGGGGTTATAGCGCGCTCGTGCAGACACACACACACACAGACACACGCGCGCGCTATATATGCGCGGGCACGCGCGCGCACACAGAGCGTGTGAGAAGCAGGAGTGAAACCAGCGCACCGGGCGTTGATTGGCTGCTCACTGCTGCTCGGAGACTCACTGCGCTGTTGGAACACAAAAGACAAAGTTCAGCCCTCAATCACTGTCATGTTACAATAATAACATGAGGAGGTGTAGGGAGAGATGTGAACCCGCTGATGAAGTTGAGCCACAACTTGCTTCTAGGAAACCAAAATGGTCATGTGACCATTCATTTTATTTTTTAAAAACGATCTCTCATTGAAGTCACCGCAGCGTGTGTCCGGGTGGGGTCACTTTACAGCGACTTTTAGCTTTCTTTATGTCCAGTTGGAACAACTGTCTACCATTAAACATTAATTATTAGATATTTATTATACAAAGCACAGGACAGGGGAGTTTAAAAAAAGAGAGAACCATCTTGTGTGGCGGTAAATCAAAAAGTACATAAATAAAAGGGAAGGCAGAAGAGGAGTTAGTGATTTGGGGGCTCGGGGCAAACTCACAGGGCCTCCTTCATGCCTTATTTTCTCTAATTGAGGAAGTTGGTATTGGCGCCAGTAGAAGTAGCCTACTTCAAACGTTTAACTGTTAATGCCACACTAAATATAATCTGTTAAATGTAGTTCTGCATTCAAAGATTTAAATAAAAGTGCAGAAGCATTATTAGCACAATGCGCTTACATTTACTTAACATTTGGTCATTTTGGAGCTCATTTTAACTGCTTTACATACTGCTGAATAGTTGAATCTAAAATCTTAATCTGTATAGTAACAAGTAACAAGCTGTTAGATAAATGTAGTAGAATGGCAAGTACAGTGTTTCCCTCTGAAATAGAAAGAACTGAAATGAACCCAGTATGGAGTTACAGTCACATAAAATGGATATATCAAAGTACATGTACCTCATAACTGTAAGTATAATACTTGAGTAATTGTACTCGGATACTTGTAATGAAGGAGGTTGATGATTTCTATAACTGCAATCATAACCTGTTTTTGTCTCTGCTTCTCTGACATGAACTGCTCTGAAAAGTATCTCGATTCATTTAGTAGGTAGGCTACTTGAATAATATTCTTCTTATGCTACTTTATATTGTTACTTACTACAGAAATTTGATATAAAATAAATAAAGCGATAAATATGATGCATGAACTACCCAGCATTTGGCCAATATAAGGCAGTTACAATTAAGATTCAAATGTTTCTAAAAATATATATCTGTATTAATAATGACATAGTAACATGTAACATTATATAATTCAAGTAAAACTTTAAAAGCAGGATTTTAACTTGCAATGATATATTTCTATACTGCAGTATCATTACTTTAAGGATGTGACAACTTCTTCCATCAGCATGTTGCTGCACTCTTTTTTCTCTCTCTCTCTCTCTTTCCTGAAAGCAGTTTTCTTTTCTTATAAGGGTACCAGTTGGGGTTTGGTGGAAAGGGGTTGAAAAGGGTTGGTGGTCTTGTCATCTAGTGAGTAAGGCAATGCGAGAGGAAAATGTTAACTGTGGTTCTGTTGTTTCAGAGGCAGCAACAGAAAGGCAGACCACTGTCAGTTTTACAGTAATTGCTTTACTTTTCTGATTTGTTTTGGGGCTTTTTGTAAGTCATTTCAGGGTGTAATGAGTTAGATTAGTAACATAATTTTAATACTATAATAGTAGCATCATGTTTCATATCTAATAATAATTATGCTACAGATTTATTGATTTTGATGACTGATTTTATGATGTTTGGCCTACCTTAGCTACTGTAATGGTCTGGTAAAAGTCTGGCCCTGGGTGCAGGGCGCGATTAACCACCTTGTTCTACCCTCTTAGTTTGTTTATAAGTTAGTTGGTTACATAAATTGACCTAAAAGGAATAGTTCCACATTTTAGAAAATATTCTCTTTCTTGTTGAGATGAAAAGACTAATATCACTCTCAGCCAGTTAGCGTCGCTTAGCACAAAGACTGGAACACACTGACTCTGTCCTGTCACTAGCTATCACGTTATTATCTGGCCGAGAAACAGCCCCCCACATAACCTGGTTATACCACAACTTGCTGTTATTTGTATAGATTAAACAAACAAGATATAATGTGTTCATTTGTGAGCTTTAGAGATACTTAATGCTAAGCTAAGCTAACTGGCTGTTAGTGGTAGCATATTTACATTACAGGCATGAGAGTGGGATCATCATCATCGCGTCCATTTGTTGGCAAGAAAGCGAAGCATATTCTCCAAAAAGTTTAACTATTCCTTTAATAGGCACCATGTAAGCATAATAACTGAAATATTTATTTTTTTCACCTTTCTATTGCAGTTCATATTAATTAACCAATAAAATTACCACAAACTAATAACCATGCAGTGAATCTGGGACTTCCAGTGGCCCTAAAGGGTCTGGGGTCAGATGCCAACCTCGCACAATTGGTGATCTAGCCCTGCATCAGTGCATGCGTTTTATTTGTGTGCTTCAAGGTGCCTGAAGACATTTGTGCATTTTGCTCCATCATAGCTTTTTATCACGAGTTAAACTGAGTCAAAGGAAGACTATTTTTTTGGCAAGTCATCTTTTCAAAACGGTTTTATTTTCTAACAAAATCTGATGATTTCAGGAAGGCCAAACCATTGTGAAATTTCCCCAGTAGATTTCTTATCTGGAGACATTAGTCTCATTACCTCACTTTAAAAGAGCTTGTGTCTGACTGTGGTATTTGTATTGGGTCAACACTCATTGTGTCACACATTATGGCTTTATCTCTATCTCCTACACGCAGACACACACAGATATTCCTATAACAGTTGCGTTGGGACTTCTGAAGTGTGTCATATACAGTAGTGAGTTTGCAGTGACTTTGTGATTCTTAGCTGCACTTTGTCCTTACAAGAAGATATTCACAACATACATAAACTATCCTAGAGGGACATCTAGTGTCTGCGCTACGTAGTCAAAGGTTAACAGTATTTTAGGGGATTTTTATCCACAATATTTTAAATGCTTTCCAACTTCAGAGGTGCACAAAGGAAAGGTTACACAACAAGAACAAAATATTACTCAGAGATGAAAAGAAATGGGGAGAAAAAGTCAATGAGAAGTGATAAAAGTTGAATATTGTTAGGAATAGTGGCAGCTTCAGGGAAAGAACATGGCCAAAAAGCGGCAATACAAGATGGATGACATCAGGAGACTCAGTGTTGTCCCTGTGGGGAAACACATTCAATACTTCTTGTGACATGACCTGACAAGCCCTAACATGATCAAAAAAAAAAAACAAAAAAAAAAAACTGTGGTTTTCATCAGAGTTTCAATGTTTTGGTGCGTGTCCCAAGTAAAACACCTGCTTAGTCTAAACGAAACAGGTGTCCTACATCATCTGGTTGCTTGCACACATAAACACAGAGAGGCTGGATGTGACAGCAAGACGAGCAGGCAGCTGAGAGTGAACATCTGCATGTGGGAAAGGGGGGACCTGCCACATGGTTTCACAATTACGTTTCCCCTCTGTGGGTGTAGCAAAACAACAAAACTCACTGAGCAGGCTATGAGGACTGAGAATTTACACTTGATAGCGGTGATACCTCTACTGCCAGAGTTAACAAGGAAAATGAGGTAAATGTCAAGTGATAAGGAAGCTCCTGTGGTGAGAGATGATCTATAACTGAAGTACATGTTCACATGGGGAAATCCATAGAAGAAGTACTGTAACAACACTCAGAATATATTGGTTTACAGGGCACAAATATTCAAATATAAGATCAAATATTGATTCAAGGAGTTTCACAAGGATGAATTGTTCCTTTTGGGCATGGTGAGTATTGAAATTTCAGTTGACAGACAAACACTGAGGGCAAATTGATGAGGAAAGTTTGAGTTTGTGGAAGAAAAGTATCAAGTTAATCATCAACAACCCACACACATCCTTTCACAAACCCCTGTACCTTGAGTGACTACATGATGTGCAAGAGGTGGCAAAAATCATTCTCTCAGTTCTAATTCAGACATTTTATGCTTGTGTGCAACTTCTGACTGTAACTGACTGCACAGTTACAGTCAGCTGCTCTTTAAGCATCAGAGGATTTTAAGACTGCTCAGTGTTACAGACCTACTCACACAGAAGTTGACAGGTGTTCAAAACCACAAGTCACAACTTCACCTCAAACATTAAAGCCTGTGAGAGGAAAACAAAACAAAACAAAACAAAACAAAATATTATGCTTTGTTGTCAAGTGTAGTGTAAACTGCACCAGCTCCTCACCTGTATCCGTTTCACACACTGCAACACACACAGTTAGTTCAAGATAATCTCAGGTAATGGCAACAAGTAAAAAAAAAAAAAAAAAAAAAAAAAAAAAAGTCAAACAGGCACAGTTGATTGTAGCTTGAGTCCCAAATTTGAGCTAATTTTTAGGGCACAAGAAGTGATTCAAACTCAAATGAAAACAAAGATCAGAGTTATTATCAATTAATGTTAACGATAACCAGTGTGTTACTGATATGACCAGTAAAGCTTTAAAGATTCAATCTGATTAAACTGCATATTAGAACAACTAAAACTAAGACCAAAGTGAAAGTCCCTGCCAACACAGTCACTGCACCGCATCAAACCAAATGGCTTTTTAAAGTAGCATCAGCAGCACCAACACATATTTCTAGACAGACTCAGCTTTTAAGTGGTGAACAAGCGGAGAAAAGATGACTGAGAGAGAACCACATTTAAATAGATCATAGTTTTAATGCCGAAAATGAACCCACACACCCGAACGTCTTCTGCCCCCTCTGTTCAAGTCTGTGAAGTCAGTAGCTTTCTTATTTACGGCACAGTATGGCACCCTTCCTTACACACACACACAAATACACACCCATATGCACCCGCGCACACACACACACACGCACGCAGGCACACACAGTTTATTTAATATTATTATCCACAAATTTATATTCTTTCATCTCATAAGTCTATGTTACTACTTAGTTAAATATGTACACACTGGTGGGAATGGTTGGGTTAATTTCTCTTTTTCTCCCAATTAAAGTCAAATTTTAATTTAAGGAGAAAAAAAAAGTGTTCAGTTCTAAATGAATTTAACAGGAAA
This sequence comes from Euthynnus affinis, assembly GCA_029490765.1. Taxonomy (NCBI): domain Eukaryota; kingdom Metazoa; phylum Chordata; class Actinopteri; order Scombriformes; family Scombridae; genus Euthynnus; species Euthynnus affinis. The sequence goes on from CM055848.1 coordinate 11,363,806, forward strand.
CAGATTCATCTCAGATGAACCGACATTTCACGCAGCTTTTCAGTTTCTTGGACTGTAAACTCCAAACAGCCTGAAATACAGCTGTACTGCTTCCTCCTGCTCTTTTCAGAGTCTGCAAGTCGCTGAGCAACATCCTTCCTACTTTGTTGCCCCCTAAGGAGAAGTTGGGACAGGGATGGAGGATTTGGCACAAGACAGGAGTGTTGTCACAGCATGTAGTAAATGGAGGAGTTCTTAGTACAGCGGACACCATCCTATAGTGCACAACAGTCCTGAGAGAAAGTTTATGTAGTTGAAGGTGACACTGTTCCAACACTTTGAATCCAGCGATTCCCTCTAGAGAGAACCACTCTAGTCTTGTCACACAGCACTGAGTGACAAGGAAAGGACAAGGGAGGAAGACAGTCTTTGTTCCACCCTGTTGATCCATTTAGTCACTTTGTGTTTCGTCTTAAAGACCAGAGTTGATTCTTCCATGTCCCTCTGATCCTCTCTCCAGGCTCAAGGAAGTAAAGTTCTGGCTTCTTTCTTATCTCCTCTTCCTCATTTCTAGGGATGGGGAAGGTTCATTCGGTCCTCTATTAGAGTGTTGTCGGGGCCCTGCGCCTCCATGCACTGTTTGACAGTTGCTATGACGCCAGACAGACGCCTGTCCAGGGCTGCGAGGTGTGGCTCGGCCAGGATGGGGTGAATAGGGTCGAATGCCAGAGCCTGCCGCATAGCTGAACTCAGAGCTCCACTTCTCAGCAGGTTTAGCCTGTTCCACGTGGACACACGAACCCTGACAGAAAGGAAGAAAGCAAGAGAGATTATTAAATGTTTTTATTCATGTTATTCAAATATTATAATAATAATCAACAATTAAGCCTCAAAATTGAATCACCAAGATTTGAGATTCTGAGTACTCACATGCAGCACTGATAGAGTGGTGCGAGGATACTTCGTTCATCCAGAGCTGCATTTCCAAAGCTGCACACAGAAAACAAAGCAAAAAAAAAAAAAAACAAGAAATAAAATCAGAATTAAAAAGTCTGTCTGCACTGCAGTTTAGAGAGGCCATCAAAACACATTAGTCCCACTCTATCTGAAGGCACTATAGTGAACACACACACTCCAAAACACTTTAAAATGCACCATGTACAGGACTTACTCCACTCAGAGAAGTCAAGTGAACCATCAGACATTTGTATTGAGGTGTTGTTCAGTTAAAAATGAAGAGGACAAATAATCCAATAAAAGCATCAAATATTAAAAACAAACCAGTCAGCAAGCTTTAAAACTGCTGAAAACAGACGACAGACCTACATCAGGTGGAGGATCATATAAGCACTTTATTGGGTTTTATTATATACCATAAAAATGAGGGTTGTGTGATATTACATGACCTGAACTCTGTGGCCTTACTGGTTTTTGTACTACAATAATAAAGAAAGACACAGATAATGACCCTGTACTTAACGGCTTCTGTTGTCTCATTCCATCTACGGTATGTTTTATTTAAGGAGGGACATCAGCAAACATCATGTTGAGTCTGAAACGTCGCCCTGGTCAAATGTTCAATTTACTGTTATTACTTCTTTACGGCCATGCACCCATTATGTTGTACAAGTACGCTATGTTACAGGTGATGGAACAAACTGCTGACATTTCCTCTTGAACTATTTTCCAACAGTAGTCATGCTACTGTGTAGGTTTCACATGTAGCTTTGTGTTGTTTTGTATCATATTTATGTAACCTCATTTCAAAATCTTCTTCCGGTGCAACCGCAACCCCCACCTGGAAATTGTATAATAGACTGGACACTTGTGCTTAAAAACATTGTTTAAAACTGGGAGGTGGAAAAGTGATGACATTATTTCCTCTACGTGGGATTGTTTCTTGGTGTTATTGTGTTATTTGTTGATATTCTGAGAAACTGACAGGAGGGATTCTTCTCAGGAGTAAGAAGGAGGGTACATTTTTGGAAGCAGTGTTCGAGAATCTGCTGCTACTTGAAAGCCAGTCTCCTCTCAGTCAAAGATCCCTGATTTTTGCCAAAATATTAAAGAAATATCAAGGAATAAACTGCTCCAACAAATAATGTGAAGCCATGACTGTTAACTAGCTATTTTTCCTCATTCATTATATATAAGAGATATTATCAGTGGATCAACTGTAAAAACAGCCATTATGTCCAGAGAGAAGTAGCTTGATTTCTGCACTGAACCTCATTCTGCCAACTCTGATTAATTCTTGAAAAATGTTCACATGCTAGACGGAAAAGTTTCCACTGTTGGCTTTGATCATCAAAAACGAAACAACTTCAGAGAAGGATTAACGGCTCAGTGTCCTCACTTCATGGATGGGGCTGTTCAACATGAGTCAACTATAAAGTACTTTCAGTGGCGATAATTGAGTTCTTGAAAAAGATGAGTTTGCCGGAAAGTGCCAAAACAAACAGAAATTGAAAATAAATATCAGACAATTCTTCCAAAATCATCAGGCTGTTTTGTCTCTCTGCCAAAAACATGTTGATAGAATTTAGAATTAAGTGCAGAAAATTCCAGTAAGTCAGTTTGTGATATATTTTTCATGTAAGTGTTGCAGACAGGAATCAGCTTTCTGCACCAGTGTGGTTTAACGAGTCGCTACTTGGTGTCCCATGTGAAAATGTCATGTGTCATTCATGGAATACTCCTACTTCATTTCACAAAATTCAATGAATTTCAGATTTCATGGGAAAACCTAATCTAGTCATTCAAAACCTGTCAAAAAATTGTTGTTTTTGCTGTTCATTTATTGTTTTAGCTTATGTTGTAACACTGATTATAAAATCTGCTCAATATTAATGATTCAAGATGTTCTTTTCTCTTGAAAAAAACAAAACAAAAAACGACAGAAAAAGTTATGACAGCAAAACAGGAACTTTGAAGCATGTCTCTCTACTCACCTCTTAGCATTGTCTAGCAGGATGAGCATGCTGGCACCACCATCATCCTGGAAACTCTCATAGTGATGACGATCAGCATTTCCAATAAGATAATCAAATATGGCCGTATCTATGACATCAAGCAGCCTCGGTCCTGCGTCATATGGAGGCATTTTCTTTACCGCCTCACAGTAACTCTCATCATACTCCCACCTAAAAGAAAATGAAATTTCACTTTCACTTAATACTCCGTTAACCACACGACTGCCATTCACAGAAACTCTTGCAGATGTTTTCCTCTTCATTAAATAAGAAGGTGACCAGAATGATTAATTCTAGATTTATATCCTGTATAGTTTTGTAATCTCATACAATTTTATATTTCCACATGTTGAAAATCTGACAACATTAGAAGCTCTTGGTAGGCTGAGTCTTTAATGCTGAGCTGTGCAGGTTTTTCCTGTTACACAGCTGCTCTGTGCACATGTTTGGCTTTCACTCAGCAGGTGCACTGTCCTCAGTCACAAGTAGCTGTATCAGATTTTTAAATAAATCTCATACTGATGACCCAAATTCACTCCTCAGAAATTCTGTAAAGTCAGCTTTTGCTTAATATTTCATGACTACAGAGTGAATATGAATTGTCATTATTAAAGCTGGAGTGCAAGACTTTTATCTCCTCCTGCTGGCAGTGAGAGTAATTACAAAAACACTGTCATGCTTACATCATAGGCTCCGCCGTAACCTACTCTGTTGCAACTGTTGCAGCTGTAAAATGATAACTTGTTTTGAACATTACAGAAACCCTCAGAAATGACTTGTTTTGCTATAAGAATTTGACCCATTCAGTCCAAGAGCTGCACGATTAAATTATTTATCCCTATTCAAGTTAGCAGAGAACGAAGTGGATGTCAGCTGCTCGGCCAGCAGAAGTCTGCATTAATGCATTCATCTGGCCAGCATGGGAATGTCCAACCTAACACCACATTAAAACTCAGGTGTACTGTGAAATACAGAGAGATTTATCTGACTGTAATAGGCTTTATCAGCATTGTGTGAGCTTGTTTGGCAAAGGCGTAAATTGATGTACAGGAGAGGAGAGTTAATGAAGAAGTCTACTTGACCTCAGCATCACATGCAAATACATACAAAGTCATGTATACACACTGTAAGGTGACACTCTGCTAATGTTAGCATTCCTAAGACATAATACAATCCATGACAATTATAAAAATCTTGCTCCGCTAGCTCAATTTACTGGCAAATTAATATTTGTCAGCAATAATAATTACTTGTTAGCATACTTTAGCCACCACATGGCAAGACATATGTAGGGCTGGGTATCAAACTTCAATACTTTTATGGCCTTGATAAGATCAAATATCGAAAAATGTCTTGTCTTTCAGTACCAAATTTTGACATCTAATGAGTAAATCTCATCAGCGTCAGCGAGCCAATAAGCATGCAGCATGCTTGTACCAAGATTTAAATAATGCTGGTGATTGGCTGACTAACATTACACATTGTAGAAGTACGCAGGAAAAACTCTATGTTATGCCCAGAGACAGGGCATGTATGTGTTTGTGTTATATTTTGAGAGGCTTGATAACAGTGCATATCACATAGGTAATTGGCAACCATTCAAGTTGTGGTAAAAATGTTTTTTTTATTTACTGCTTTGAGTTGAAAAATGCAGAGGTCCTGAAGCTACGTTGTTGCTGTTGTTTAAACGTATGAAGCTGAAACAGACAACTTAATGTACTGTAAACCACACTGTGGTAAACAGGTTTATGTTTTTGAGGTTATGAAACTGCTTTGAGTGTGTAAAAATGCCAAGGAGCTGAAGCACAAAACTAAAGATTTGTACCATAATTTGTAATGTCCCAAATGTAATTTTGTTTTTGTTAAAATAGATTTTAGGGGTCCTAATATTTCTCATGAGGTTTCCGGGAAAGAACCTGTGATTTGGTACTAATTATATGAAGGAATGTGCTTAAAAGAAATGCTTCATTTAACCCAATTAAAATGATAAGATATCTTATCTTCAATACACCACCCTCACACATATACCTTCCTCAGCCTGCCTCCCACCAGCAACCACATGAAGTGTTTCTCAAAATGGGCAGAGTAGGTGGGGAGTCATACCTCTCTGATATCAGGAAAGTGCAGTTCGTTATCTTTACATCATCTGACCTAAAATACCACAAACGTGGAAAGGTTTTTGCTGCTCTGCATCAGCACTTTCCATTTACTTCAGATGAACATGAAACACCATAAGTCAAGATCCCCCCCCCACTTGCTAATAAACCAATGGATTCACACTCCACACCCACCTGGCTAATTTCCCCTCTCTGTATGTGCGTCCCCAGGGGTGCCTGTGCTTCTGCAACGGCCAGACGTCTGGCAGCCACAGGGTTAACGATCCCTCCATCATTTCTCCCTCTGCACACGCTGGCTCGCTCTCCCGGCAGTAATAACACTTTCCATAGAAGCATGTATTATTACCTGGAGGAAGGAAAATGGCACCAATGAAAATAAATCAACTTGACAAAACACCTTAGCGATGATGATGAGATATGAAAGAGAGGCTAACATGGCTTTGTAAGGAGGTACAGTATAAAGCTGCATACTACATTCTTTGAGAGAAAAAAAAAGAATAAGTAACAGGATTTGAAATGAGTGAAGAAGAAAGGTGAACAGAAAGAGAGCATTAATAAGGACACACACAATTCATTTGTTAGTTTTTTTTGTTTTGTTTTGTTTTAAAACAACAACTTACAACAAAAGCTTTACTTTTTACTGTTCACGCGCTGAATGCTGTGTCACAGCTGGACAAACTGACACAAACACAAGGTGAGATTAAGAGCAGTATAGATTTCATCTCTGCTTGTTTCAGGGTCTGCACTCATTGCTGTCTCTACCAAAAGTTATGTTTTGCTGATTGTTTTATTCTGTTGTTTAAAGTGTTAATTATGATCACTTTCAACGGTATATGTGTAACATCTGCTGCTTTCTTAAATTACGATCAGATTAATCTGCTCACACTATTTCAGAACCACCTTTATGAAACATCCCTTTGGTTCCTTATGAGCTGTTATAAAATGACACCTAAAGTAAAGAGTAATACATCAACCAACCCTGCAATAAACACCACGTTCTGTGAACTTTGTTCAGACTCTCACAGGTGTTTAGTCCTGGTCATTTATGAGGCTGCAGTTAACAAATATCTCAAGAAGGCTCCATTAGTCAGTCAAAAAACTGATAGATAGAAAGATACCCTGTGCATGGCAGTGCCTCTCTCCTGGGTGCCAGCTCATGCAGGGCAAATTACAGCAAGGCAAAGATGTATTCCAGTGCACGCTAGGATACTATGATTGACACTGTTTAATTAACGGGTTACATTAAAAAACAAAAGGAGCTGAATATTTTTTTGATTTACTCCATTAGTCAGTGTTAGTGAGTGTGAACATTGTTCTTGTTTGCTAACAGAGTTTTCATAGGGACTACTTCTTCAGTAGAAAGTAGTTCCAGTGAACTGTTGACACCTTGGCCTGTTGATAATCCTGAATGACAGGGATCGTTAATGGAAACCATGTTTCTGATGAATTATTAAATGTCACCTTTCAATGATGTGAGAGTCTCATTGTCAGGCATTTAAAAACCTGGACCAATAAAAGACCAACTCTAGAGGTAGAGTAGTGGGTACAACTCTTTTCAGTCTTTCTTTATTAAAGACTCCTACTGAGAACTTAACGACACATTTGTGTCTTTGCAACTGTTATGGTGGGTGTTATTCATGATGTAATGCACAAGTGCCAAATGAATACCATGACAGAAATGAATCAAGTTTAATACCTATTGGCAGTTAGTCACAGCTTTAAGATCATACAACATATGAGCGACCAGCTGGTAAATTAGTCACAAACACACACAAAAAATTCTGCAATGTTGAGGAGAAACCACATCAAGCCCATAACAGAAAAACGTAGGCGACAAGGACAAGTGGGGGTCAGGTGTTGACCTTTACCAACAGTGAGAACACCCAAAGCTGACATATCATGACAACACTATTTATAGATCAAAGACTGAGGTGAAACAAAGCTGGCACGCATTTTTTTTAAAGTCATCAATGTTTTACATCTATTTTCAGCACGCAACAAGAGAGGCATATGACCTGCGTCAGAGGCCTCCAGCTACAATCAAACCTGTGAAACACTAACTTTGCGATGGTTCGAGATACTTTACACACTCATCTATTGAGTAAACAGTGATCTTGTTTGACAAGTCACACCTGCACAGTTGACAAAACTAAAGCCCTCAAATTCATTACTTCAGGAAAATAATGTATTTCTTGTGGAGCCGATATGAATTAATTGCTGATATACGAGGGGGAACCCTGAAAAGTTCCCTGAAGCCAAAGATGGCACAGGAGTAGGGTGCAGTTGAATTTGCCGCTAGGTAATGTCTAAAATTGGGATTGAAAGGGAGAAGATTCACCACCATCACAATCACAGGAGGCTCTGGACACGGTGGACAAAAGATGACTGCAGGAATGGGAGAAATGCTGAGACAGGTGTGCCGCATCTCAAGGAGAGTCCCATCCTTTTTCTTTTTTTTTTTAAACTCAAATATCAATTGGTAAAAAGCATAATAGCAGTATAAAGCAGTCCTGCTTATTGATTGACAACACTACCCATATATGGCCTGAAAAGTTAGATTGGGATGCTTTCATTCATTTATTCATGCTCTATCTATGACAGACAGAAAAACCATGCAAGGAGAGTATTAAAATCTATCAATGATTTTAATACTCTTCTTGTATGATCCTTTTCTAGCGAAGAGCTCTGACAAACCTGTTTGTCAAAAGCCTAACCTTGACTTGACATGATTATACTGTATCAGCTGTCACACCCTCACCAAACAAGACTTGACAGAGCATATCCTGGTCTGATGTGCTGCTTGGGAATACCGTAAAAAAAGATAGGAGCGGATGAGTGAGATGGAGAGTAAGAGTGATTGACAGTAAGAACTTATTTTGGACTGGGAAATCAAAGTGGACATATGAGTCAAAAGAGAGGGAAATCATTTGTACAATTACAGGACACTCAAACTGTGACATCGGAAAACACTCACTTCTTAATGACGGCTGTTTGAGAAGTGTGAGAGAAGGACAGAGGGGAGAGCTACTCACCCTGCATGAGGAAGGTGCTCAGCAGCTGGTCCGTGGCCACAGGTTTGATCTCTGTGCGCAGGTTGACGTATCTCCCCACTACTAGAGGTGCTCTCCTGAACCCCAGGATCCTGCAGAGAGGATGGAGTGACAGCACATGTTACTACAACACCCTCACGGCACTGCTGCAGGGACAGTTTAGGGCTGCTACGAGAATTGATGTCAGACAATCAAATAGCAACGCTCACAGACCTGTCCAGGTGAAAAGCAGCCACCTCTGCGTTGTGTCTGTCATAGCCTGCATATGGCTCCCCCTCAACCACATAGTCTCTGTTATATCTGTGTGATAGTGTAAAGGACAGAAATTAGAAATCATGTATAAAACGTGTGTGTAAATAACAAATTCTAGCATACAGCTCATTTTTAACACATCTGACCTCTTGGGTTTGAAGACAACTTTTTGACCCCCGTCCAGTACCAGCAGGGCTTTGAGCTGCGTGCCCTTGTAGCCCACATCTGCTCGTTCAATCCTCGCAGAGCTGAGGGCAGTGAGCACAGCAGCCAGCTCTGGGGTCTCCTCAGGGTACACCTCTCTCGGGCCCACCCATTGGCTTGCTATCTCCCATGGAGACTGGAGGGTGTGAGTGAGGCGAGCTCCCCGCGATAGAGAAAGGCCGGCTTCCATCTGTTAGGGGTGGGTCATAACAACACTGTGTGTAATGATATGACATAAACTGTCAAGTATGACTTTATACTAGCTACAGCCAGTAGGACTCTTATCTTCACAATGACAGCACTGTTGGTTTTATACTAATATTTAAACAAAGCTGAAAACGAAACAGTTCACTTGCTGCACCCTGACCTTGCGAAACGCTCTGAGGTCCCGTCTGCTGGCTGCAGACCCTTCACCTCCATCCAGCAGGAAGATCTTCGCCAGGCCCAGGAGGAGGAGCACGGCACACAGCACCACCATGCGCTGTTTGAGTTTCATCTCCACACCGACCGATCCTGACCCCCTCGCCTGACGCTGTGTGTGTGTCCCCCGCAGCGAATCCCCCTCACCCCTGATGCATGGTCCCTGCAACTCCCAGTCACCAGTCGTCCGCCTCGTCACACAAACTCTTCTGAAGGACGTGAGCTTGGCTGCCTTCCCCCCCCCCAGAGTTACGATCTGAGCAAAACAGCAATCACCTGAAGGGAAGACAAACTGAAATAAGAGAGGGCTGGGAGGCAAGAGGAGGGGCAGAGAAAGGAGAGAACTAGGAGAGGGCAGAGAGAGAGAGAGAGAGAGAGAGAGAGAGGGCAGAGAGAGAGAGAAAGAGAAAGAGAGAGAGAGAGAGAGATGAAAAATGTACTGTCAATAACGTGCAGAGAGAAAACTGATTGATTTGCTGCCCCTCTTGCTTGTTTCCCCTCAGGGCAGACGATGACCCAGTACTGCAGCACAGCTGAAGCCTGCATGTGTAACTACATCAGGATGACACAGGCTGGTCTGTGCAAACCGTGTGTGTACATTCAAAACTACCCAACAACACATAACTTGTACAGTGTGCAAGCTTACTTTGGCTGAAGGAACATTTTATTCAAGCCTTCAGCTGCACGTTTACAGCATGCAAACTTCCCTGTTTCAGGTAATAATATCCTTCTCTCTCTAAACTGGATTTAGGTAAATGAAGGTGTCTGTCTTTGTAGCATTACTGCCTGTCTCCAGTGAGGGGATGATGGACATGTAGAGTCCTGCTGTGGTGCAGAGGGGGGGGGGGTCAGATGAGGTGGTGGACCCAGCCCCCCCCTTAACAATCTAACCTTGCAAAGGAGAAAATGTCCTAAAAAACAGATATTACCGATAGTCACTATGCACTTATCTGCCTACTGAAGTTAAACACTCGCAAAAAATGAGCTGAAACATGGGGCTCGTCAACAATTTTATGTCTGTCTCTGCATGTTATGAGCCCCTAACGTTAATCACGCCAGTTAAATTAACACAACTGCCACGTTTAACTGACAGTTGGCGGTTAACTGACTCTGCTGCCGTTAATTTAACATTACGGCAGCGCCGCCAAGCCCGACGTAACATGTTTAAAAAAAAAACTGTGACATTACGAACAAACTAGCCATTATGAAGCTAAAACGTTGAGCTCTGGCCACGCAGGCAATCACCTCGTCAACACAATCGGTCTTTCATGATGTTGCTGCCTTTTTTTCCCCAACACCAATGAGAAAACGGCTGTCCAGCAATGACCGCATAAAAAATGCCTGAAATCTAAACGGTGGCTTTGCATAGACGCTTTCTACCATGATAATACCGGCGTTGTTTGCCTTAATCAAAATCGTTGCATCAATACGCTCCTGTCTAACTAACAGAGGTATTAGCTGCTTAGCAAAGCGTCGTTACACCTTGCTGGATAGGTTAGCTACAGCAGCCAGCTAGCTACTGTACGTCGTCTGTTGTGTTTAACTTACTGGCTGAAGACCAGGCTGACTTACCTTATTCCCATATGCTGTTCACCGCGGATAAAGTGGCTTTCAAGTGTCGGTAAAGTCGTACAATATTTAAGTTAAATACAATAATTCACCCTGCTGCTAAAAGCCCCAATGGTTTGTCATTTTCTCAATCTCAATCCCCTCGGCAGCTCCCTTTCCTCCGCCCTTTTCCTTCGACTCCTTCTCTGGCCTGCCGAGTCCACTTCCGAAACACTTCCCCCTCCTGTAGGTGCTCCGGGGCGCCGACAGGTGGCAGCATCGGACTGTGACCATTAAACGTACTACAATGTTAAAGGACCGGTGTGTAAGATTCAGGGGGCTCTATTGGCAAAAATGGAATATAATATTCATGTTTTAATTAGTGTATAATCACCTGAAAAGAGGAATAATTGTGTTTAACTTACCTTAGAAGAGCCCTTTATATCTACATCATGGATGTATTGTAAGAGCTGGATACTGGACTGAAAGAACTGCTCAGCTGGTGCATACCTTACCATGGATGTATTATCATTATCATCATTGTTTAAGAGCTGGATTGGGCGCAGTCGTGCAGCCAATTTTTTCCAGTGGCCTCTCGTGGTATTGCAGCGACTTTACATTGTCATGATGTCACAAATTTTTAAATAATTTTTCTCAGTTTCAGGGAAGCTTTACAAATATAAAACCTCCATGGATGAAAAAAAACATAATAGAAAGAGTCATAATTGACCTTATTTGCAGTTCCAAGTGTCCTTTCAACAGTTTTACAGACATCTCTTTTACAATGGTGGTTTATAGGAAAAATGCTCTTTGGGGGATTTTGCAATATCACGAGTGACCACTGGGAAAAATTGGCTGCAAGGCTGAGCGGTGGAGCCTTAGCCAGCTCTTATTTATAATACATCCATTATCTACACGGGGAACGGGTCCTCTTGCACGGGTGCATGTTTCTACAGCAGCCCAGAATTTTCTACAAGTTTTGTGGTCACCGTGGGTTCTCCTATATGCTGGGAAGGGGTATTCAGTTAGTTGCAATCTGCAGTTTCACCACTAGATGTCACTAAATGCTACATACTGGTCCTTTAAACTGGAACACTAAAGTAGAGGAACCAAGGCCCCTAAAAGTTGAGATACCCGTACCCAAGGTAGAATGAAGCATAACCATGTTTTTTTTTTGTTTTTTTTTTAAATATACATATAACTTTAAAATGTGTAGTTCTTGAAATGGATGGCTGTATAAAAATATTTTACTGCACAATTAGTTCATCTGGTTGATGTTTGGATCCTCCAGAAAACCAAAAATAGTGAAAATTTTCTAGTAGTACCCAACCTTTTGGACTTGTGACCCCTTTCACTGAATGCAAGGGGTTTACACAATATTGTTAAAGATCCCCTCCAGAAATGTTTTAAGACATATAAAAATACTCTGCTTCGAATAATAACTCATCTGCAGGGTTTTTTTCCAGAAAAAAATTCAATTAACTAGTTAGAAATTCTTAAAAATTACATCTACTCCTTCTTTCTCATTAAAAATTCAGAATTTATGAATATGTAAATATTTTTCATTTAAATAGTTTAAAGATCCCCTCCAGACATGTTTTAAGATGTATGTAAAATACTCTACTTTGAATAATAATTTATGTGATAGTTTTTTCCACAAAAAAGTTGAATTATCCTGTTAAAACTCCTTCTCCTTCATTAAAAAAAAAAATTAAAAAAATAATCCAGTATCTATGAATATGCAAGTGTCGGCGGCTGTGGCTCAGACGTAGAGCAGGTTATCCACTAATCAGAAGATCGGCGGATCGATTCCCGCCTCCTCCAGTCTGCATGTCAAAGTGTCCTTGGGCAAGATACTGAACACCAAATTGCTCCTGAAAGCTGTCCCATCGGTGTGAGTGTGTGTGTGAATGATTAGAAACGGTGTGTGTGTGAGATGCGTGAATGCTGGCATGTAGTGTAAAAGTGCTTTGAGTGGTCGGAAGATTAAAAGGACGCTATATAAATGCAGCCCATTTATTTCATCTCAGAAGTTTAACTGCTGGACACAAGATGTCTCCTACTTCACTGTAAAGTTCATTCCCAGTGTTCGTGCACTGGAGGCGTCAAGTTTCCACATCACACTTGTATAAGCTGAATATTGAACCAAGACTGGCGTCAAAGCTAGTTGTGATATCACAATGATGCTCGTAGGCCCAACATTTAACTTCGATTTTCAATGAGCTCAGAGAAATTTTCCATTTTCAGCAGATGAATGTGAAAACAGTCTTCTAGTGTCAAACTCTGTACACACATCATTCTGCACAGTGAAGCTCAAACATCCAACTGAAGGAACAAGAAAAACACATTTTTGAGAGTAGGGGGACTTTAAATGAAAAGCTTTATTTCCTTTTTGCAAAACAGTTTAGGGCAGATTTTTGTTTGTTGTCCAAGAGTCTCACTCTATTATTGAGGATGCCAATGTTTTGAGGTCTCAGTGGGGTAATTATATGTGGCTCTCACACAGCTCTGAACACTCAGCTAGTGTTGTTACCTTAAAAGACAGATTCAGTGGATACGTTCTGCATACAGATGTGATCCAGGTGGGCATTTTGTCTGTCAAGTGATTAGATACAATGACGCTGCTTTTATTTGTGCTGATGCTTATGGATACAACAGCAAACTGGAAAATGATCATCTTTTGTCTTCTGTAGATAATAAATTTACAAGCTGGTTAGATAAATACACAAATGCGACTTTATTTTTAGGAGTGAATTTTCATCATCTTAGATGGAATAAATGACAAATGGTGGAGAATGAAGTTCCCCACTGATAAAATGTTGACATAGAGCAATAAAACAGATTCTAGTCAATCTAGGTTACATTTTTGGTTAATATCTGCTGGGTTCAATACACACTGAGTGGATGTTGAAAAAATACCAATTCTTCCTTTTCAGCCATTAAGAGATCAATGTATGTGATGGGGGGCAAATTCCACAGTCCTCCTTACATGCAAATCTAGTCAATATCTTTCAAAGTTAGTCTTTTTAGTGTCTGTTTTTTTCTTTTTTTTACTAATCTTCCACTGCAGCTGAACAGGAAAACACTGTCTGTGAAGACGCAGAGGGATTTCTTTTAACTTAAGAACTCTTCAGGATGAACAAGAGGAATGATCACAGTGAACAAAACCTGCTTCAATGTTCATTTGGCCACCTGGCTGTTATTTTAAGAAAGACTTGAAAAACTGTGAATCTGTCCTTTAAATTAGACAAACTGTTATGGAAAATATACTCAGACAAAAGAGACAAAGCTGTTGGGTTTTTATATTGAATACAATAGCAAAGAGCTATGACGGAAAAATATGAGCAGTAATTTTTTCCTTCTCTGACTTCCCTCACCGCCAATAGAACCACAGTTGCTCATTTTGTTGGTAATCCAACATCTGCACTGTGATGGATGTGATTGTAACTAAAGACTAATGAAGTAATGCTTCATTAAGAAAAATTATCAACCGAAAAAATAACCCAACACATGTACCGTAATTGGAGTAAATTTAAATTGTTCCTTAGCCGATTTAAAAATCTAGATTTTTGGATAATATTTTGGAAATATTGTTGTAAAGAAGCCAAACTAATGAGGAAATTGAACTCAATGAAACTCTCAAGCAGATCCTTTCAGTCAACTTTCAACAGCAGCTCTTAAAAGGCATCATTACTGCTCTGCGAAAATTCAAATAGGCGCTACGGCGGCTTGAAAAACACTGGAACTGATCATCAGTATTAAAAACGGTCAAAAATTTGTAGTAGATTTGCACATCCAATAAACATCAAACATGTGCTGGACCAAAGAAACAATGTCAAAAAAGAAAGATGAGGTCCGCACACTGCACTGTGTAAATGCAGTTCAACACACACACACACACACACACCTTCAACAGAGCAATGAGCATGAAACGGATGTGTGGAGTAAAAAAGGGCAGAGTGTTTATTGGTTCTCAGTCTTCACACCAGGCAGCGCATCACTCAGCAGTGAGGTCACAGCGCTCGCCACGGTCATGACATGGGCAGACAGAGACAGACACACACACACAGCCAGGTAAAGGGTGAAGGTTAAAAGGTCATTTATACATCACCCTCGCCACCTTCAATGATTTGAACTAAGGGTTGTTGATGTCCTTGGTAAATAGTGAATGATGCCTGTCCTCCAGCGCGCAGGAGGCAGGGTTCACACTGGTTCCACTTCCTCTGGTGGAAACATTCATTTCAACATTTTTCATGACTGTAAAAAAAGACCGGCAGATTCACTCAAAACATTTAATACAGGGCGAATTGTGCATTTGTAGACAGTATGGTCAATTTAAAGGAATCAACATGAACAAATTTTCAAGCATGACATCAAGTTTCACCATAATGACCAAAAATGATCCCAAATGAGAAGATATTTGAATTTTCCACTCTCATTCCAAAACAGTATCCTCCGACAATCACAGAGTCACCATGTTAGTTGTGATTGGCCTTAAAACCCCAAAAATGATTAAAGAAGACCACAAAACATCCTAAGGTGAAACATGTGTTTCCATTATCTTGACCATAGACTGTACAGAAATGATAATTAAAACAAGAAAACCATGTAAACTCAGGTTACAGCGAGGGAAACCTCACAAAAAGCGCTTGACATAATTTGGGTATTTATTGAGAGAAAGACTGATAAACTGAAATTAATTCAAATCAACCTGTCTAGTCTGGTTCGGTACAAAACATGGAACTCAGAAATACACATCAATTACATAGCGTTTTCTATCTTTCAAAGTTAACATCAAATAAAGTAAATAGAAAGAGGGGAAATGATGTTGACTCTTAAGAGTTTCTGAGACAGCATCAATTCTTTAACTGCATTAACTTTAAATGGTGCTAATTCTCTCTTTGATATACCACATTGCAACTGACAGCAGGTTAACATTGTCTGATTACTCCAGTGAAGAGACACCAACCAGCATCTGTAGATACACACAGGTAAACAGTCTTTCAACCCAACTCTGTCCCCACCCATTTCATTCACAGCCCTTTTCATCTGCTGCCAACCACCGGTATACAAACACCAGTAATGATCAGCCTCTTTTAGTGCTTCAGCTCTGGGATTTCTGTCATTTCATACAATCTCTGCTTCATCTCGCAGAAAAAAAAAAACTCTTTCAATTTTGCATTTTCACCAGCCCTTAGTGGACAGAGTGCAATATCCACCTCCTATCTCCTCCTCTCTTTTACACTTTAGCATCCAATACATCACAAGCCAGCGTGGAGTCATAGCATGAGCTGGCAGTCAGCCACATAGACGATTAGGTAGCCGGTTACCTCACTGCTCAGCAGCGACGGCAGCCTCGAGGGATTGCCCATCTGGCTTGAATTACAATGTTTAAAAAAATAGAGAAGTATGCACAGAGCACACGCATACTTGAGTAACTGCCGCATTATGCCTGTCTTTGGCTTCCTCATTCATTCTTCCACAGGTTAATCCACTACCATCTCTCCATTAGGGAAAGGTAATATACAAAGAGCTGAACATCTCTTAATGGGCACTAAATTGACTACATTTGTAATGTTTGACCTAAATTGACTGACAAAGTTTAATTTCTGCACATTATGTGGAGGACAGTTTTAACGCATCAGTGGATGGATGCCTTCAGCAGGACAGCATAGTGCACAGTCCGTCTCTTTGACTAGATATTAGCCTGGAAGTAGGGGCTTGACTATATCAGGGTGGAGGTTCAGGCCTGTGACCAACTGTGTCTGTGAAGCACATTAGTGAGGATCCACCGCTGAGAGTATATGGATATGTTCCCCTCTCCATCACCCTTTATCGACAGCCTGGAACTACTGTAACTCTGAACTTAATATACCCCACATATGTTTCCTAAAGTAGATACAGTACATGTGGAGGAGTGAAGGGATTGTGACGTAGGGCGAAAAAGATTATGTAAACATACAATGTAAACAGCTGTTTTAAAAAGGGAGGAAGAGAATTTCATGAATATTATGGACGAAAAGCGCCCCATCATTGTCATCACCACAGTCCTGATCATGTTAGTTCATTTGCTCCCAACAAAAACAAACAGCAACCGTCTAACTCATGGCACGCTGAAACATCTGCGATGCACACTGGAAACTGTAAATCCCACTGAACCATGTCAGTACCTGCATCTGGTTCAGCCTGCGCTTCATTGTGACAGTAACATCACTTGGCACTAATTATAACCAAGGTGCTTATGCTATTCCAAATCAGATAC
The DNA here is from genome assembly GCA_029490765.1 of Euthynnus affinis. Classification (NCBI taxonomy): domain Eukaryota; kingdom Metazoa; phylum Chordata; class Actinopteri; order Scombriformes; family Scombridae; genus Euthynnus; species Euthynnus affinis. The sequence continues at coordinate 11,380,610 of CM055848.1, forward strand.
AGTTAGGATAGGGCCTAAAATTGGGATGTGCTGGATCCTGGTTAATAGAATAAGGGGTCAAATAAAATCCACATGTACATAAAATATTCAAAATAACTGGAGGAAAAACAAAAATGTAACATTCAAATGTAACAGACAAAACTACAGTGACGTGCAATCATCTACTACATGGTAATACTGTGAACTGCACCATCCCTCCCAAAAAAAACCAACAAAAAAACAACTAACAACACAAAACAATATCAACAAATAAGATTTAAAATAGACTCTGTATGGCTCCAGGTAGCTTTGAATGTCTGCTCCAGACCAGAGGCTCTGACCATGTTAAGCAACAAGAAGAAGAGGAGATAAAATCTTGTATTCTTGTTGCTCTCCCTTCTCTCTCTGACTCTTTCACAGTTTCAAGTCTGTAGTGTTTAGTATGTGTGTGAGTCTGGTGAACCAAGCATCGGTTTTCTTAGCTGATGGCAGCCAAAGGAGAGCAACCAGCACTGGAGAAATACAGGTTTGTAAAAGAAGTAATGATATACTCTTTGTCTACCCAACCGTGAACATGTCTTAGCTTAGATTCTGGGATTATCGTACCTATGTGGAACACAGACAATATTCCTGTAATTTAAGCAAATACCTCCCCCTCCCCACCCCACCCCCTCCTCGCCCTATGCAGTTATACAAACACGCACACATACATACAGAACACTTAGCGAGTATATAGAGAAAAAAAAGGGGAGGGGGGGGGGTCTAAGTTCTGTAATAAAAACTGGACACATTCAGGAAGTGTGGGAATTGCTTCTGCTGGAATCGATTGCGAATCAGAGCCCTTATGTTTACGACAATGCAATCAAACAGGCCTGTGTGTGTGAGAGTGTGAGTGCGTGTTTCATGTTAATCATCCCGTGACTCCAAGCCGACTCATGTGAATGAAGAGATCATAGATATCTGTGTTGAAAGTGTGAACCGTATAAGTACAAAAAAGTGTGTTTCAAACCCTCCAAAGTCCAATGGGTTAGTCCAATGTGAGTGTGCGTGTTGTGATTGAAAGACTTTGTGGGTCCAGCTGATTAAAAAAAAAGCCGGAAATCTTGCATTCGAGCATGGCGGGGGCACAAATAAAAATAGTTAACCCCTTAAAAAAAAAAACCCAGAGAGGATTATTTATGTCCATCCAGGGACAGTCCGTGTGAGAGAGGAGAGGAGAAGTCAAATGGCTCCACTGAAGTGCTGAAACACTCGCAGTAAAAACAAAAACACAGACAGCAAATGGGAGACAAGAGCAGTGGTGCAGGTCCTTGTTCAGTAGTCAACACATCCATCCATCCAAAACACACACACACACACACGCACACACAGGGTACTCTAGTTAAGGCAGTGGTGGCAGGTGAGGCTGCAGTGAGGCCAGGGCTAGAATCGGAGAATCGGCGGTCAGGGCTCATGGCAGTGAAAGCTCCCACTACTGAGTCAATACTCCTCCTCCTCCTCATCCTCCTCATCTGTTTCCTCATCCCTCTCTCCTTGTCTTGATCATCTCATGCGTCTTTCTCAGCATCGGTCACTCGAATGACATCAGATTGGCTGGCACCTGAGGGAAAGAGGAACATGAGTAAAATGCGAGTATTATTCAGTATTTGGTGTGCGCGTGCGTGCGTGTGCGTGTGTGATGACACCGTACCTGTTGTCTATTGCTCTGACAGGCAGCACTAAGATGTTTGAACCAGAGTAAAGCGTTCATTCTGTTCCCAGCTTGGTACTTGTAGGTGTTACCTAGGCAACGGAGACAAACAGTGTGAGACGCCAAGGCTCTCGTTTTCCATCTGCATTCTCGACACTCTGGAAAGATGGCTGAAGCTTCACTTGACTTTGGCCAGCCCAGTAAAATAAAAACAAAGTTACGGTGGAAAGGTTCAAGACAGAGACAGCGGGTTTGTGTGCGTGTGCATGTGTGTGCATTAACAAGAAAAATGCCAGATATGACCAGCATGCAGACCACATGCTTAAACCGACAGCAAGACTACTGCTCAGTCAGATGGACACAATGTGAATTTGTGTGTGTGTTTGTATGTGTGTTTTGACATGTGCAGGTGATGCCAACATTCAACCCAAGCTTCACTGACACAGTTCACCTTTTCATTGGTTCTGTTTTCAGAGACATGACTGCTTGCTTGTGTGTGTCAGTTCCTCTTTGCATTTCCTTGGCAACGGCAGAGTATGAGTGTGTGTGTGTGTCTCTCTCTCTGTCTCTCAACATTAAGGCTGAGCGGTTAATTAAATTTGATTTTCAATTACAATTTTGGCTTCCAACGTTTATGAAAACAAGATAATTGCGATAAATCGATTATTGTGCTGCATTCCTTTTCGCAATCATGATCTTGTTTTGTCTTGTGTTATAAATCCAGTACATTGTGCATCTTAGCAGCCGGACAGCACAAGGAGAGACAAGACAGGCAGAGTGGAACTCTTCCTCACAGCACGAATGTTTCTGCATTTAACAAACCATTCAATTCAGGCACATTTTCAGTGGAAACTTACTTATTTAGACATCTACAGGCTACTTTGTTTTAGCTGCAGTCAGACTTTGGATGCTATTATTTTAGATATGAAAACGCTTCACTCTGCGTAATGATCTCTCCTTTCATCCAGCCGCTCGGCGCTGTGCTTTTCTGTCGTCAGTCTTTTTATTGTGCACATGCTTACTTGTAAAAAAGCTTATGAGAAACCTGGTTACGTGTATACATGGCGGAGAAATCAGTGTTCTCAAGGGAATAAAATCCACCTGAAGAAATCAGGTTTCTCTCATCACATACTCCAATTACAGAAACCAGGTTTCTTGTTCACATGACAGATATCAGCTTTCTGGAGAAAATCAACTGTAACCTGGTTACAAGTACATGTAAACATGCTACAGGATAATACAAGTCAATGATTTCTGTCAAACCTCTTGCTTCTCAAAGTACCATGATGATGAATGATCATTTTAGCATTGATCACTCTCCACACAACATGCATCTTAACAATCAGTACAATATTTTTAATCTCAATTGTTTTGGTCTAATTTATTTTTATATATTGAATATAGTATATATTGAGTAGTTTTAGGTAGGTTGTGGAAGTGCACTATAAGATAGTTGAACTTATTTATTGAGATAAAATAAATAATAAAAATATATTAATTATTTTATTTATTTATCTTTTTTTTTTTTACATTTATTTTGAAATTTGTTTTTCAGTTGAATTATATTTAACAGTCAAGACAAGTTTTTTTTTAAAGTGCAATAAATGCATGATGTTTCCAAAGTCAGTAAGTAATCATGTTAAATAATCATGATTATTTTTTGTCATAATCGAGCAGCCCTACTCACCGTGCTCGGAGTCAGTCAGCAAGAAGACATCAGGATGCTCCGGATCGTCGGCCATCATGGCCATCAGACCCACCACACACACGCTCTTACTGGACGTTGACTTGAACTGTGAAGAGGACAAATGGAAACGGCATTAACTTTATTTTTCTGAGGACTGTTGTGTCTAGGAGGAGAAAGAGAAATGTTAATGCTGGCTTTGTGTGTGTGTGTGTGTGTGTGTGTGTTTGTGTATATGTGTGTAAGCTCTCAAGTCTTGCCTGTGAGTCTACATGTGGACTCCACAAGGTTCTCATTAGCCTGTGAGTGACACACAGGTCTGCAGTGATGTCATTGTTCTCATTATTCAGTGAGTGCTACCATCTGTTTGTCCCCCCGCTTCACCAGACCCTGTCCAGCTCCACCACACACACACACACACACGATCACCGCATCTCACGTCCACTCATTCACTGTTTTTATTCCAGTTCTCATTGTCCCTCCTGTCTTCTTTCTCCATCTCTCCACCTCCCTCACCACGCTCTCCTCTGAGCTTCTGTACAGTTTCAGTAAACGTTCCTGTCAAATGGATACAGTCCAAGTAGTCACACACACACACACACACACACACACACACACACACACACACACACACACACACACACACACACAAACACACACATCCATCCTGCTCCGCTTGTTGTTAATTTATGCCAAAACTAGATTAAAAATGGAGATTGATCTCATCTGCATTCTTCTCATCATTTCCTTTCTCCTGTGTACACCAAGTAAAAAACACATGAAGAACCACCAAGCAGAAGTGTTTTGCCTTGAGCTCATTTTGTAAATAAACTTTATGAGAGTGACTAAGTAATGGCTATCAGATGTCAATGCTAATTTCTTTATAAAACTGAGGTTGATTAGGGATAATTTGGTCCATTTGCGCCCTGACTTCTAACAAATGTGCAGATCAGATGTCTCAGTGCAGTTATCTTCTCTACACCTGAGCTTCTATGGTATTGTCCTAACCTGCCTAAACAAACAAAAATAGTACAACTATTAAACAGCGGGGGGATGACGGACCACTGTGTGTGTGTGTCTGTATGACTTACATGTTTCCTCTCAGTGGCCTTCAGGGACTTGGCAGGGTAGTAGTAAAGCTGAGTTCCACAGAGAGCCACCCAGTATTTGGTCCAAGATGCCACCTGGAGGCACAAAGATGAAATCCAGTCACAAACTCCACTTCAGCTTGATAGAGGGACTAGAACATAGTAGTCGGGAGCTATTAGGTCATTTTAAAGAGTAAATCCAGGGATGATTTTTGTGGTTTTATTTATGTCTGGATCTGTGCTTACTTCAAAACCCTCAACTGGGACAGATAAAGAGGCAAGATTAGAAATGCAGAGACAGAGAGATGAATGACAGGGAGGGAGACTAAAAGTCTTTACTGTGCTTGTTTGGATATCTGAACAGCATGTTTATCGCCTGGACACAAAAGTCACTACTGAGCACTTTTAACACTAATACAAGGAAGTAAAGTAATTAGGATTAGGGTGGATGAAAAGCATGTTCAAGAAAAAAGGGACATCAAGTAAGTAAAGCTGCTAATTAATACTCCTGGTGTGGAGGGTATTATCTGTCCACACAATCTGGCCATGAGACTACATGGCCAGAATGTGAGAGCTTGTTACATCATCAAAAAAGCTTGTAAATCACAGACACTACCTATGACAATTTTAAGTTATTTCAACTACATAAAGAGCTCCAGATTTGTTTCCATCCAAAATAGAATAGAATAATCTCCGAGCCAATATAAAATGGCTTAAGAGGCACCGAGAAAACAAAGTGAAAAAGAAATGCATGCATGGTCACGGAGGAAGAAAATTAAAACGAGTATAAGGAACGGAAACAGACAGAAATAGAGATGTTCTGAAGGTTAAGGAGTCTCTGAGGCGCTATCTGTGCTGCGCACGAAGCATTTATTGCCCATCTGCTCTAGAACTCCTGTACAGAGTACATGTAGGTGTATGTGTGTGTGAACAGCGATGCACGTGTTTAGTTATGCATGTGAGAGTGTGTGTGTGTGTGTGTGTGTATTCTCACTGTTGGTTTCTTGCCCTCCTTGAGTACAGTCTTCCGTCTCAACACCCCCTGGACTGTGACTGCCCCGGGATACAAGTGAACTGCAAGCTCTTCTGACTCGGCTGAGCTACAACAGGACAAAAACAAACATTACGAGCTATATAAACAAACACGTGCACAAGAAAACATGCATGTTCTCATGCACACGCACATACCAGATGAAATTAGAGATGAGCTAGTAGTAAAGGCAGACGCAATCTGCAAAGCAACCTTAAACGCTGCTTGATGAATTAGTAAGCATTTTAAAACTACTCCTATTTCTGTCTTGTTTTCACAGAAGTGAATTTCACGGATCTAAATCTTTGCACTGCTATCTGAAGAGAGGAGAGCAGAGACGGGCAAGGTGGTGTGCAGATTGTGTCTGTCTGGAGGATCAGAGCAGGAAGCCCAGTGCAGGAGCCCAGTGAAGCCTGGTGGAAAGAGAGAGACCGAGAGAGAAAAGAGACCCATCCCTAACCGCAAGGGACGCTTGATATGCAACGGCCATGAGAATTGGCTTTAATAATCCCGAAGAGTCTGTTCCTCTCGACTTTAGGAATGAGGATGTAACAGTTTGTTTCCAGCAACACATGGAGTTCAGTGCGACTGTGGAAACTCATTTTTAACTCCAAGCTGCAAAATATCTTGGAAACCTACCACAAGAAGAATTCTAAGTTGACTAGAAGCTCAATGTGTGTGTGTGTGTGTATGTGTGCGTGCCTGTGTGCGCACCCGCAAGTCAGACATGCAAGAAATTCAAGAAAGCAAAAGGCAGATTACAGACTGATAGTATGCAATAAAAGATAGAGAATCACAACCCCATATCACAATAGATCCTTTCCTCTACACCTGATTTGTGATTTCAACACACACACACACATACACACACACGTTTCCCATCACAAGATTATCCTAGCATTACACACACTCTAAGCACCGGCATACAGCGGCCCCTGGCAGGGACTGAGAGGCATGAAGTGAGGATAAGAAAGGGTTTGATTCAGGTCAGGTTTGCTCCGGTCGGGATTTGTATACCTGCTGGGCCTCAGGACTCCTCTGTAGGGGATGCGGGCCACACGGGTCACTGGGCCCAGAGAGTGATAGAACCGAGTCCTGTTCAGAATAGGATAAGATATGACAGGATAGGGGGCACGGAACACTGTTAAGGCTGTGCTGGTGGGTTTTTGTTGCTGTTTTATTTTCCCTCTTCAGTTTGCATGAGTTAGGGCTGGATGGAGGAGTGGTCATCTGGTTAGAAGAGTTATTGATGGATTATTTTAAGCGTTCAAAGAAATGGTTATTCGGAAAGGAGGTTAAGATGATTTTTAAGCCAGTTTTTTTATTTCAGAACTGGTGAGTGTGGCACCAGACACTTGTTGGCACGGTGGAACTGGTGGTTAGGGGATTTAAATGTTAAGCACTTAATACATTCCAGTCTGCCAGAGAGAAGCGTCTTTGTATCTGTGCTAAAGGCTGAGAACAGTAGTGGAGGGATGAGGCGTGATGGCCTTGGCTGCAAGGCTAAAAGAGAGGCGTGCTTGTGTGTGTGTGTGTGTGAGTTTTAATGGCGCATCATTTTGCATAGCTGTGTCTTGAGGTTGGAGCTTTGAAAATTGTACAATCACATCAGAGATGGGGATAATTTTTGATTCTGCATATGGATATGATGAAAAAGCACCGCTGTCTTGGATGTTTTAGCCTTACCTCTCAAAAGCTGGCCATGACACTTCTTCACTGAGCTCAGAGCCCTCGCTGCTCCCTGTGTATAGATGCAAATCATTGTAAAAAAATGAACGTGTCACTGAAAATACAAACTGTGCAATGTGTTACATAGTATACATGTGTTTGTCTTACCAAGTGAAATACCACTGGACAAAGTTGAGCTCTCTGCATGTCCCCTGGTGGGACTGTGGCTCTCCATCACACTATCGTCCAACAGATGGCGAGAACCAGCATTGGGAAACGTAGCGCTTTTAAACTCTACTGTATTCATCTTGTGGATAAAACTATGTAAACACAGCAGAGAGATAAAGAAAGACAAACACAGACGTGTCAGTATATTTATATAAACCATTTGCTGTGTAAATTCTGTCTTCTTCAACAACTATAAAATGGTGGATCCATGTAAACTGACAGGTGGAAATACTGTTTTTCTACTTAATACAATACAAAAGCAAAAACTGACTTGTATCCCAGGCTGTGGCACTTCCTGTGTCCGTAGGGCAGCAGGTTTCTGGGGGAGGGAGGTGTGGCCGGGACTTTGGCTCCTTCAGCTGCTACCGTACATTTACGGCCGCAGAGAGGAGATGCTGACGCTTCCTGGCCTGTGGGTAAGAGTGGGATGGAAAGAAAAAAAAAAAATTATAGACCATGAAGAGTGGAAAGAGAGAGAGGTAAAAAGATGATTTCCACAGGTTTGATTCAACATTTAACTCCCACTTGTGATGTGTACAGAAACTCACCGACAAGATCCTCTTTGGAGGCATTTGCTCGTGGTGTGCTGGTGCCTGGCTCAATCTTCTGTGACAACCTAAATAAAGAAAATAGCTATTTCCATCAGCTTGAATTCATCCACTGTGAATTTCTCATTATGAAAATTATTGTGGGGATGGAATTTTTTTTTTTTTTTTTTTGGGTGACACAGATGAGCGATGTGCCCAAAAACAAGCAGTAAAATTAGAAACAAGGATAACAGGATGGCAGGAAATTGCAGCTGCGACTGAATCAGTTGTTATGAGGCACGGACGTGTGGAGTTACTGTATGCATCTTATTTTTATATTTCTCACTTATAGTTGTCGTCCTCCACGAACTTCTGCAGCTCCTCGATATACCTGACTGAGTTGAGATACTTCTGTACATGAGGCAACACTGGTATATCTGAAAGAGGAGAGATAATGACAGACATTAGAGTAAATATGCACACGTGGGTTTGAACACCTGTTACCAAAACTGGCAACCTATGAAGGCAATGAAGCATGCCTGTGAGTGAATATTGAAATTCTGGAAATTACAGAAACATATTTGTACTTATTTATGAAAGTAATTTCTCAGGTGCAGGTGTGATTCTTCCCAAATTAGAAGCTTAAAATATGTTTGAAATATTTGACGGACGCTGGATATTCGTGGAGGCAAAACTATCTGAACTGAGTATATTTTATTCAACTTGTTCAGATGTCACAGAAACACAAAGACGCACAGAAGTATTAGTGTCTCCATGGCAACAGAGAATGAAGTGGCAAAGGCTGTTTCCTTCCAGCTTTTATACCGACTTCCTCCTCCTGTTTGTTCCTCTACATGACGGACATAACGCATCACATCAGTGTACAGAGGGAGGTACAGTTTAGAAGCTGCTGATAAGAGGTTTGTCGGATGAACTATCTTTACAGATAGTTCAGCTGGGTGATATCTGCCAACACTTTCTTTCCAGCCGCGTTGGAGGAATCTGCTTCAGTTGCTCCACAGGCGGAGGTCAGTGCTCACAGAAAAGGACAAATTCTAACAAACTTCCAGCCACCATACAGCCTGGTATCTCGTCGGTGTGTGTGTGTGTGTGTGTGTGTGTGTGTGTGTGTGTGTGTGTGTGTGTGTGTGTGTGTGTGTCTAAACTCACCGTAGGTACAGGATCTCTGCAAGTCCGATATGATTCTGAGAATGTTATTCATCAGGTTTGATCTCTGTTCATTCTCCAGTATGCTGCCCGTGGAGGGGTAGGCTGAGTCTATATATGTCAGGTCAGACAGGTACATCCCTAAAACAAAAGAGCAGACAGAACAAGATGCAAAATGTTACAATTAGAGAAACACACAGCCGTCTTCCCCTCATGCTCTCATCCTTCAGCGAGTCACGGTCCCCAGTGAGAGCCAAATGAGGACAGAGTCCATCTGTCAGAGGTGTTATTTCAAACACCAGTGGGGAACACAAGGATTTTCTGACCCAACACGGAGAGCTCAGCTCATTAGAAAGCAAATATGTAGTTACAAACAAGGCTGGACATCGTAACAGGGCCAGATTCCCTTGGGTGTATGATGCAAGTACCATGCAGCTGTGGGTTTCGTGGTGTGAACACCAGCTGGTAATTGCACACTGCTTATTTGATATTTCACCGGCCAAAACAGACTGCACAAAAAAAAACTCCCATTTGCATTTATTTTGCTCAAGTTTCAAACTGTTTTTCAAACTGCCACTCTCCTCACTGATCTAAAAGATAGCCTTGAGTAAACGACTCATCTTCACTTCAGCCTCTCCAACTCAAGCCTGTCTCTACAACTCTCCCCCAGCTCTTTTTGGCAGACTTGGAGCAGAGCTGAGATTCTTAGTCTCTCATTACATAAATATTAACATTAAGAGACAAACCCAGGAGCAGCTTCCCACCATTCTGAAAAGAGATTATCAAGCTTTAGAAATGAACTGATGGTACGTCTTTCCTTCCTCTTCTCTCTCTTGCTCAATGTTTCTCTCACATGCCAGCATTGAAATTGAGTGCAGATGTAAGAAAAGTTATCACACAGTAGACTACATGATATCCACACCCCTGCATTTCTTGGAAATCTGGGTTATACTCGCAGATGTGTCCACACACTTATAACGTCGTGCATTCAGAGTCTAAACACAGATGCACAAATAGGCAACAACAACAGAGCTGTAAGACCAGATCCAGTAGATAAAAAAGGCTAACCTTGTCTTCAGGATAACATACACACAAACACAACACCATCTGATTAGAATCAGAAAGAGGGGGAGAGGCAGAGTGGAGAAGAAGCAGTTTACAAGCTTTTGGAGACACAGCTGTAAGGAGGAAAGTGAGAGATGGGGAGAAGAGGAGGAAGAGAGGGATCCTGAAGGCTTAACCGCTATAGCTGCTCTTCTGAGAGCATGTCAGGGATAACAGCAGTTAGTCATGCACAAATCCAGACTGCCTGGAACACCCACAGACAGATGTGTGTTTTAAAGGACCTGTGGTTAGGGCATGAAGACACTTTGTGTGTGTTTACATGTGGCAAACCTTGTATCAGGATCAAATTAAAAACCTAAGGTTAAGAAGGAAGAAATGTGGTCACAAGGTATGGGAATGGGAAAACCACAGACTGCACCTCTTTGCTACCAGTTATCTAAAAGGAACCATAAAATTTTTCAGGACAAAAAAAAAACCCTTATCTGTCCATTTTTCACATACCTAGACGCATTAAAGTTAATGACTTGACTGATAAGGTGCAAGCAGAGTAATGAAGAAGACAAGGCAAGCTCAGACTACACCTGGAGCAAGGACTGCTGCAATAATGCCACAAATCTGTTTTATCTGCCTTGCTGCTCGCTCTTCTGCTCTCACATACCCAGCTGAAGCTCTACAGGAAGTTACTGTTCAGAAACACCAGCAGCATTACAATCAGCTCTTTCCGTTGCTGAGGGGAAAGCAAGAAATCAAGGGATTGGGAGTTGTTACGGTTGTTACTCGTCAAAGTAATCAGGTGAAAAGGGGTCAGAGTATCTACAGACTCAGCAAAAACAATTCAAACAGGTCACATTTCCTCCCACTTATTTTGCTTCTTCTTTATAAAGCACCATGAAACCGTTGTTGAGGATGGGAAACTTAATGAGGCAGCTCTGTTATTCTCTTTTTCTGTCTTTTTTTCCAGAGTGACATCAGAGGTAGGCAGGGCCACTCCAAAAAAAATAGGAGAGAGAGGAGGAAAAAAAAAAAAAAAAAAAAGTCAACCTCCAACTCCAAATCCCACACCCTCATCCCCCTTCTCCTCCCCTCTCTTCCTCCTTCCCTCCCTCTTCTGGTCTCCCCCATCCTTTGTGAAAAACTCAAGGCATCAGTCGCTAGAGCTCAGTCTGTTGAAGTGGCCGGCTTTTGAACCATGCTCCAGTCTGAGCCCCAGGACAGCTGAGTCCACAGAGAGGAGCACATCTTTGGGAAGTAGGCCTTGATTAAAGGCCTTATATTGTGATTTCCAGCTGCAGGACAGAGGGAGTAAGTGGAGGAGAGCGGCCCTGAGTGGAGGCAGAAGACTGGGACAAAAGGAGAGACAGAGAGATGAGTCCTGAGCACTGCAGCTCGGTGAAGACACAATACAATACACACGTGAAACTATAACTGCAGGACACACACCCCCACTACTGGTAACAAAAAGGTAAATGTTGCCTGAGTTCATTCTGAGTTTGTTTTTGAAGTGTGTGCGTGTGTGTGTGTGTGTGTGTGTGTGTGTAGATGTATGTATGAGTATGTGTGTCTGAGCAGCTGTGAGAGCTCTGGCTGAGAGGTTGGAGAGGTTAGGACGTTTCGTGACTGGAAGCTCCGTCTGCAGACAGAAACATTTAGCAACGCTTCTTTGGCTTTCCTCTGGAGTCTGAGGACTGGGATATACTGAGACAAATAAATGAGATGAACTATGCTATGCAAAGGGTGTGCAGGACGACATATGTGTCACTACAATATATTGAATTTAAAGAGTGGGCTGCTAGATAAATTTTGGTATTTGTAATTGGCAGGTCAAATTATGGTCAGATTATATAAGAAACTCAGTTAAACTTCATTTGAAATGTGCACAACCTGCATGGAACCTGAAAGTTAGAAGGGAGAAAAGAAAAAGAAAGAAAAGTAGAACAACATCAGTGCCGTCCAGAGCATTCCTGCAAAACACTTGAGGGAGGCTGATCTGATGGAGAGATCTGAGATCTGGAGCCAGCCCTGTTTATTTTTCCTTGGCTTTTAGTTACTTAATACAGCACCACCTGAGCCTGGCTCCTAAATGGGGTGCCAGAATGGAGCTGATTTAACCTGGTGGAATAAGGGTTAAATCGATAATATTAAACCTAATGAGGTTGTGACATGTCTTTCAGCACATGCTGATCCATGTTACATAGGGTAGTCATTAGATCATTCATCAAGATATACTAACACAACACAGTGTAGTCTCTGAAAACCCTTTAAAGTTACAGGACTGCCTCATTGAGAATATGAGTCTCCTTTACAAGGTCGTGTTAGGTTGGTAATCCAACTCTAACCACATCCTCTATCAAATACAACCCATGGATATGAGACACTTCAGTCACAACCTTGTCATGATAGCCAAAGCTTTGAACACTAATAACATCAATGTGGTGCACTTCCATATCACCAACTCACAATTATCTTCAAATGTTTTCACTTACATCCTAGTCTGTTGGTGAGATCTGTGGAAAATATTCTGTTCACTAAAAAGCCACATCTGTGAATGTTGTAAACGGCCATGAGAGAGAGGACAGTGTGCACACACACACATACACACATACACACACTTCAAACGGCCTGAGATTGAAGTAAAAGGCAAAATGAGGGAATGGCAAAAGACTAAGAAAACATTTCATGAGCTTGCTGCACAGACTAATAAATCAAAATATCAATACCCCCAATAACTCAGTCTGGAACAGAGGAAAGAAAGCTAAAAAGATAAAGAGGAGGAGGGAGCAGCAGTCTGAGAAATATCCAGAACATTCTGTGCAGGGGCGGCAGAGCTTGGCCCTCAGGTTCACCTGAAACCTGGGTGAATAGGGACAGGCCTGGGAGAAAGCTTTAAATGGGTCATTACTAACAATTCATACGTAAACTAACCATCCTCTTAAAACTCACTCTGGATAATAAATCACAACAGAAAATCTGTTTGATGTCTTTACCATTTAAAAATTTTAAGACTCCCTGGACAAGCCAATAAATAGCGATCAGCTAGTGCCTGGTAGGTTGTCAGAGCCAGTTAACTGCTGCCCTCCCCCAGCCGTCCTGTCACACACAGTGTTGTAACCCAGCAGGAGATTGATAGCTCACTCAGCCAGCACCAGCCAACTGCGGTTTTGGGCGATGGGCATGCGGCCAATGTATCTTACTATTTAACCTGAGGCTGTGTGTCGACCCTTTGCAGACACAGATGTCTAACGGACAGCTCAGCTGATCTTATCAGTAAAACTGAACCGCATATAGAAGCAGACACATAGATAAGACACACACACACACACACACACACAGACACACTGCACACAGACCTGGGCTTGTCCAACGACACCGCTCCTGCACAGCTGGCAACATGCGGTTAATCCAACCACAGCTACAACTGAAAATCCCGCACACATATCTCTTAAAAGTTAAACATACATTATGAACTGCAGGGCTGTGTGTAGCACTTGTGTCTAGCTTGAAGAGCAGCAAAAAAAAATACGAACGGGGGGGGGGGGGCAAAGCTGTAGCAAAACTGGAGGAAAAGTCTTGTTTATAGCTGCACTGTGAAGCTCATTTAGAATCCCTCTAATGAGAGCTTGGACACAGTTGAACGGACAGGTCAGCATAGGGAGGTAGAGGTCAGCCAAGAGGTCAGAACAAACAGACAAGAGAAGCAGAGACATGTAACGAAGTAGAGAAGTGCGTAATGCTGTGCGTGTGTGTGTGAATTTTACGTGTTCTTCCTTGTTGATTCAACTAATAGAAAGCATGTGTATGAGCTTAAGATGAGGTGTGACTCAGAGAAGAAATTAAACCAAGAAAGAGTATTGGAGGCTACAATTAATCCCTTAAATCAGAACCTATCAGCCAGAGTCTATAAATGCTGTAAAAAAAAAAAAAAAAAAAAAAAATTAACTCTCCCTCCTCCTGGCTCTCCGCTCTCCCCTGACCCTCCTCCAGCTCTTCTCTAATGAAACTGTGTGAAACCTAAGCAGCAGCATATGTTCGTCCAAAGTGTCACTTTACCGGTTTAATTCAATCAAGAGAGGAAACCCACCTGAACAGGCAATGTTACAGCCAATCCGTTTAGTAAAGCCTGAGTAATAAAATTGGGATTTTGTTATGCAAGATTTAATTCATGACTGTGTGTGTATGCGTCACTGTGTGTAAAAGGAGGCAAAGAGGAGGTTGGTGTTTGTGGTGAAGGGCAGGGTTGTGGTTGTGTTCTGTGATGAGGGGGAGGTAATGGGGATGAGTGCCATGGAGTGATGGAGGAGGGTGTTGGAGGGTGAAGAGTCCTTATCTTGACAAAGTATGACAGATAGAGAGAGAAGGCCTTATATGAACTCTGTCCTGCTGGATTCCCTGAGCACAAAAACTGCATGTTTGTGTGTGTGGTGTGCAAAAAAAAAAAAAAAAAAAAAAAAAAAAAAAAAAAAAAGGAAGAGGGGGAAACTATTTTTCCACAAAGACCAATTGATTTCAGGGGTTTGTGGAGTGGACGGGTGGGGGGTGAAGTTGAGGAAGGGTGAGGCTGCACCCTAATCCCACATATAGACCTCTGACCCCAACATCAGCCCACATGTTTAGAGTTTCACTACAGAAGAAGGAAAACAGATGGGGGGCTGTGGGGCCTCAGGGGCTTTGGGGGCTCCCTCCTCAGTAATATGCATCATGAAGGTAGACAGCTTGGTAGCTAGAAAGCAGGAGGCGGGAACCACTTCAGGGTTTTTTTTTTTGTTTTTTTGTTTTTTTTTCTAGTTAGGCTAGTTGTTTCCGAACCAAAACCAAATGCCTTCCCTAAATCGAGCCACTTCATCTAACACAACTTGTTCGTTTTTCCACCTCACCATTCATTTTCAAAATCCTGAGGGGAAGCTCCAATTCCAATTACTGGCTCCATTCATAAATGCAGATAAAACCCTTGTCTTACTCTTTGTATCTGCTTTGATTTCCCTTTTAATACTTCCAAGATGCAGTGTTTAATGAGGAGATATAAAACAGCACCATTAATACTGCAACATAAAGCATTTCATATTCCACTGTGGTAGCAGTGCTTAATCTTAATTGGGTTTCTTCAGTTTTCTTGATGAGGCTTTTATGAGTTTTTCCTTGTTTTGTTAAGGCTGGGTTTTTATAGTCTACATTTTTGTACTGCTGTTTTTGTTTGCTTTGTTTCATAATGTCAGCACTTTTAAAACCCATCATGCTGCGCTCATCTCTGTAACCCTCGATAACCTCACATACTTGACATTTATTTCCTCTGATTTCATTCAATCCTTTATTTTAAACTGGTTAGATGGTTTCTCAAATGTCAGTTCTTCATTTTCCTACTCGTGGCTCTGTAAGCAATTGTTTCAGCGAGCACACAAGAATGACTCTTGGAGGAACAGAGTGCATGAGTGGTCATGTATACTCAGCTCTGTTGACAAAAACAGTCCCTGATGACATCATGTATAGATGAAAGGCTCTGGCTGCGTACCAACAGTAGAACTGGCTGAGCTCCATGTTGTCATGTTAAGTAGTGTTGCTGTTCATTGTTGCTGGTCCCACTCCCCCTCTTCTTCACTCATCCCATTATGTCTTTGCTTTGCTCTCTCCTCTGATCTGTCTTCTGACCGGTGATGGATGTGCCGTGTGTTTCAGGGCATTTTAGACTTGTGGAAAAGTTTGAGAACCAGATGTAGGGTTTCCCACATAATTCACATATAATTGTGGTGGTAGCTGAATGGACGGGGGGGATCCTTTTTTCCCCAACTCTCAGCCCAAATTCATCCCAAATTTAATTTACCATTACATCCTCTCACCCCAAGACAACGGGAGGTCCGCTTGAATCCTGCATTTGAAGAGTTTGGTTTCCAAGACCGTGTTAAGAACATAGATAGACCAACAAATTTGTGTAGAGGTGTTCATGATGCTAACCACGCGTGATCTCCAGATTTATTTGGCCAGCCATTTTCTCCGCCGGGAAAAGCCAAAAACAAATACGCCGCTGTTCTTCTTCTTCTTTGGTTTTAATAGCAGAATACAAACTAATATTAAGAGTACGTGCTGCCACCTACTGTACCGGAGTGTACACCATCATGCTTTTCACAGACAGAGAGAGAGACAGAGAGAGAGAGAGAGCAGGGTGCACAGCTCCAAAAATAGCGGTGAGCAATGTTGATATTGTGGCAGGCCGGCACAAATAAATTAATGTATGGGAAATGCTGAGATGGAGCAGTGGAAGGATGTGGATTTTGAGGCTGGAAAATACATTGGCCATGAAAATATAAATACATTTTGTCCAAGTTTTTCCTCCCCTGCTTGTTGAACTGTAATCCATCAGGCTATAGGCTGACACATCAGCATTGGTAAATCACTGCACAGACAAGAGCTTTGAAACACACACAGCATATATCAAAAGATACTTCTGGACGTAAAACAGTCTCAATCATAGTTTGATATCCTCTTGGGAGGCCAGTATCCCTCTTACCTAATGCATGCATCCAACAGTCCACTGTACTCTACCAAATGGATTATCTAATCACCAGAGATTCGTCCCTCTTATACTCGTCTAGTTTAAGAGCTCTGCATCAGGAAAGACAGAAATGAACACTACTGTCATCTCAGACTCTGTTATATATGCTGCTAGATGTAAGAGGTCTACACATCATTCTGATGAATATGTTTACATAAAAGTATTTGTGCAACATATCTTTAAGTCAACCTGTTGCTACTGGATCGCCAGTTTCATGCAACTTCAGTCCACTGGCACACTTTTCCTGGCTTCTTCTCTTGTTGATAAACTTGGAATTGCTGTACAGTATTAGTGGTACTTTGATGAATTTGCCAATAATTATTATACCTAAATTTATAATGCTAAATTAATGCAGTTATTGCTGTATAATATA
This sequence comes from Euthynnus affinis, assembly GCA_029490765.1. Lineage (NCBI taxonomy): Eukaryota > Metazoa > Chordata > Actinopteri > Scombriformes > Scombridae > Euthynnus > Euthynnus affinis. The sequence goes on from CM055848.1 coordinate 11,397,650, forward strand.
AATGATATGCTGGCACACTCAGCATCTATTACTCATTATTGCTCCATGTTATAAATCCCAGTTTATTAAAAGGAAAATATGAATGAATAACAGGTGCATCTGCCAATAATTTGCCGTAACCTACACAGCATGAAAAAGACAGACTTGCTCAGTATTTACTTTACTTGTACAGAAAACTTTAGTCTATTTTGCTCACATTGATATTTGTTCTGTACTTTTACTGTTTTATTTGTGATTATTTGGTATTATTTTATCCATTACAGAAAATACATACATATATGTTACAAGTAAAATACTAACATTAATGGGATTCATTCAAAAGAGCACACACATCACCTGTGTCTCTAACAAGACATCTGCAGCTAGTCAGCTTTTCATGGAAGCAGTTCCTCCTGCGTATTTATTAATCAGTTTGACGTGTTGTTTGTCTTGGCTCAGAGTGTTCCATCAAGGTTTTTGTCAACACATACAGTGTAACCCGAGGCCACAAGTGTGACATATGGTTGTCTTTCTAAGGTAACAATAAACATTTATTATGTTGTTAACGAAAGAGGCAAAAACAAATTTTTCCTGTCTGGGAGTAACGTAAGCAGTCATCTAGCTTAAACAGAAAACCAAGGCAGACGAAAGCCAGTCTCCCAGCCTCATACTTCAGAGAATGAATGTGTGGTAAACTATCATTGTTAGAGCAAACCAAACCCGATCTAAAATAGTAACTCAGCTGTGGGTTTTATCAGAGCAAACAACAACACTGAAGTGCACAGCTGAGCTCATTGTCACAAGGAGCAAAGCCAGGGGAATAGTTGATACCACGTTGCACTTTGTGTGCAAATATGGGTACATGTGAGGAGGAAAACAACGTGTGTGCATAGGACAGTCCAGAAAGCTGTCATCATGGCACTAAACTCTTTAATTATTATTAGATGAGTTAAACGAAGCCTCTGGCCTCACAAAATCACCTCCTGTTCAAGACAAAGAGCTGCATTCAGGGAGAAGCAGCAGAGCTGTTCATCTCAAACAGAAGAGCCTTACCCTCTAATGAAAACGTTAACAGAATGAACCAAATACTTAAACTAAATACAGAGTGTGGCTTAAGTTGCAGACATATATGGGACATTTAAAAGATTGTTTTTTGAAGATAACACAGTTTATTTAATGGGCTTAAAACGTAAGATGATTGTGTCTTGTTTAGTGCTCAAAATTGTCCCGTTGTCCCAGTTACAATAAGAAATAGCACCTAGGACACAAAGATAAGGTGTCTGGGACAATTCTGGGACAGTAGAGAAACTCTTAATCACAAATGAAATGATCACTTTTATGCATCATAGAATATATATTGTATCATTTCAATTGTTAAGTGTTCAAATGTAAAAAATGTGAGGTGGCACCAGATATATAAAAGAATTAATCACAGTTAAATGGTATAGCCAATCAGAATACATGTTCAGATGTACAGAAGTGTGGCTTGTTCCTAAAGGAAGTAAAGTGTTAACCGCAACTTCACTCTCTGCCTCAGTATTAGAGATTATGACGTAAAATAGTGTCAATACATTTTGGAAGAAGATATCTGATGTCATCTGAGGGGAGGAGAAGGATGCATCTCCATAAGGCCAGAGGGGTGGGTGGGTGTGTGTGTGTGTGTGTGTGTGTGTGTGTGTGTGTGTGAAGAGCAGAATTAGCCAGTAGCTAAACAAGCTAGCGGTGTCGCCAAAGCAAGGGAAATAAATTATTGGCCAAACATAAAACAAATGAGAGTGAACCCAGCTGAAGATAAGTTGGAGAATAACACAGGAAACAGGTGTGTTAGGCTTTGGATAAGTCAGACAAAAATAAATTCACAGAAAAGTAAGTGAAAGGCAGATAAGATGAACCAGTCAGCACAAGCAGCAGCAGCAGCTCCAGTTACCAGTGTTCAAGTGACCCCACCAGGCAGGTTTGATTTTAATAATATAAGTGAATGGCCAAAGTGGATAAGATGTTTTGAGCTCTTCAGAATAGCATCAAGCCTGAATAAACAGACAAAAGAATATCAAGTGACTACACTGATCTACACTCCAGGAGACGAAGCTGAGGACATATTGAATGTCTTGCCCTTAAATGATGATCAGAAAAAAAAAAAATCTAATGAAGATGTGAAACAGGCTTTTGAGAAACACTGTGTGAACAAAAGGAACATTATTTTTGAGCGTGCAAGGTTCAACAGGCACAATCAAGCGCCAGGAGAAAGTGCTGAAGCATTTATTACTGCTGTCCATAGCCTAGCTGAGAATGTGCATTTGGAGATTTAAGAGGAGAACTGATCAGAGACAGGATTTTTGTTGGCTTAAGAGATACAAAACTGTCTGAGTCATTGCAGTTAGATCCTGAACTCACATTAGTGAAAACTATAGCCAGAGTGCATCACAGTGAGGAAATAAAGAAGCAGCAGCCAATACTACGTGGCAGCTTACATGAGAGGCAGCGAGAGGAACTTAGATGCAATAAGTGCAAGGCAACTGACGCAGAGAAGCACAAAAGGACAAAAATACAGCTCCGAGTCAAGCCAGAATATAAAAACAGAGCCAAGAGTTGTGGAAGATGAGGAAATGCAACAAAGCACCAGAGGAATGACTGTCCTGCCAAAGATGCAGAATGGTGCAAATGCAAACAAAAAGGACATTTTGTCAGGAAATGTCGATCCGCTGTTGGCATCTATGATATCACAGACTATTCTGCAGACTATGGAAGAGAAGTCACCTTTTTTGGAGAAGTAGTTATTAAGATTGACAGTGTTGAACATAATCTAAATAAGTGTTTACTATGACATATGTTCAAAGTGTGGACATTTCCATTGCGGTATACCAATCAGAAACAAGTTTGCATTTGCACTGATGGATTTATCGATCAAAAGGTTCGAAATTAAGAAGAGTGACTCAACCAATGACTAAAAGAATGATGAAAACTGATTGTGGCCAGACACCTAGGGTGATTTCATTTTTTTATTTGAATATAAGTCAGGAAACAATAGCAGAACTTCCATGGTGGACCAGAGTGAATCAATGAAGTGATGCAAGTTACTGAAACAAAAGTTATTAAACTAGATTTATTATGTAGAATAAAAAAAAAAAAAAACAGAGGAAAAAAAGAGGAAAAAGAAGAAAAACCGGTGCGGGACACTGAGGAAAAAAGTTAATTTCAATCCCTGGTCTTGTTTAACGTGCGTCTGGTAAAAAGAGCAAAGGAAGTAAATGTCCTAAAGACTGTTCCAACAACAGCCATGACAATAAATTAAACAATAGTGGAGAAAGACAGACAAAGAGACAACCAGTGGGGAGTGAGGACAATTAAAAAGCATTTGTCATATGTCTCCAGACTATTAATAACTACAAGCGGAGTGAGAACTCAGCAGGACACGTAGGAAGACTTATGAAGCTCAGACTGTTGCCAAAATATAATGCTGGCGGACTCCGGCGCTTGATGTAACTCCTTTAACCCGCACAGTGTTTCACTGGCTTGACAAGGATGTTGTGAAACATACAAGCTGTTTGTCAGGAGGGATGAGCCAATATAAAATTTAATGAATGCTATTGTTATTAAGAGAAATTGGTTTAAATTCCTCTTATTTGCTGTACTGGTAACAGTCTATGACTTTCATATGTATCTGGAAACTGTTGCCTAAAGCCAGGATCAGACTACAGTAATTTTAAAATCCTAACCCATCTTGAAATTGGGTTGCATCATGCACATAAGGACAAACTTCAAAAGATGTTCTTCTCTCTAATCTCAAACATGCACCCACTACAAAATTTGAAAATAATGGCACATCACACACAGAATATTATTAAGATTATTGTGCCAGAGGGAGCAATGCACCACCTTACATGATCTCATGGGGAAACAGATGTAAACAAAATGCTTTCAAGTGAGAAAAAACAAAAGCAGAAAGCTAAATGAATCTTGATGAAAAAATGATTATGGAGACGCAGTCAACAGGGGTTATCTGTTCTTCAACGAGAACTGGAGGTGAGATTTTAACTGTCAGTTTTAATATCTGTCAACAGTAGTATGATAATTAACGTTAGCCTCAAGGGCTTGAATGTTTAATGCAACACCATTAGCTCTCTCTCACTACTTTCAGCGGTCACCCTCTGAAAGTAGTGACGTAATGATCCAGATTTTAGCTCCTAAATATCAAACATTTCTAAAATTATTGGAGGCGGCTCCGATGAGTCTGTGGCAGTTCTGGAGGTTTCAGATTGGATCCTTAAAACCCTTCACATTGCCAGATAATCTGGGCCAAACATCAGTACCGACCAAGGTCTCAGTCCAGATTTCTCTTCCAATTGTGGGGAGGGGTGAATCTGGGATAATTTGGCCCAAAACTCTTTTAGTCTGAGCTCGGCTTAAATAATTTAGCTATAACCAAATAGACTTGAAGAGAAAAAAAGGGGCAACAACACAGAACAGAGAAAGCAAACAAGGCAAAAAAGCATTCAAAAAAAGAAAGGAAAGAAAAGTGAGGAGGGGTTTTACACATAAAAGAGAGTAATTAATGGAATGAAAGCCAGAAAAAAGTGCAAATCTGTCAAGAGAAAAATGGGAACAGGAGTATTTCATCCACAAGAGGCTCTGCCTCAAGTTATGTTCATGATGGCTGGCCAAGAAGGGAAAAAGGGCCATGACCCACTTTCCTTCACTTTAGTCTCTTCTATCTTTAATTCACTACTGTCTGTGCTATCCTTTTAAATCTTTGGGCTTTGTTTCATCCTTACAGCCTGTCACTCCTCATCTCCTTTTCTTGTTCAGTCTCTGTAATATCTGTACACACAGGCCGGTGCTCTTCTATTTCCTGACTGATGCTTCGACTGTCCTTCATATTCAACACAAAGTAACATTTCTGACAATGCATTTCCAGCTAAATAATACCCAGTTAGCAACATGTGAAGGAACATTGCCCATTCATGCCTAAGTACACCTCAGACATACAGTACTTATACATGTGAGCCAAAAATGTCCAGTGATGGAAATACAACAATGCACACAAAATAACGTGCTGTGGTGCACATTTGTATTCACTTGTCACAATAAAAGGTACTCATAAATGTAGGAATTACACACTTCTTCAATTGTAAACTAAAACCATATCCATCAGATAGTAAACAACTCATCTCAGTCAGGCCCTGAGTGACAATTTACTGATGTCACTTTTATTATTTGTTTCTTCTTTTGTTGTCGAATTTAATATGTGCCAGCTATGAGCTGTTGCTGGCATAATGGTCTCCTTCATCACTGCTGATCTAATATACACAGTGTAGTCAAGTAGGTCTGCTGCATTTCTCAAAGCCACACAGTAATGAAATGATCAAGTACAGTGCCGTATACAGGAGTCTGAATTGTTTTCATTACAAATATCACTCAACTTGCAGAATCAAATCGAAATTTCAAATCAAAAGAAAAACACAACATGTAGGGATACAGACTTTTACCCAGCCACATGTGAAGGCACATTCACATGCAAAGTAAAGTTTTACTCCCAAAGGTGAGCACTTTATGTTTTCCGCTCAATTACCTTCCCGGTCCCCAAGCCCTTTAGCAGTGTTTCGTTTCGGTTTGTCGGGGTAGAAAAAAGGAGCCGCTCTGCGTGCTCTAAGGAAACACTGTAAAGCTTGTACCTTCACGACACACTAGTGACCTCTCCACGTCCACTGGAATGTCTTTGATATGCTGTGGTTCCATGAAAGAGACTAGGCCCCTCGTACTAAGAACCACCACCCAAGAGGAAATCAGACTCCAGAAGTCAGGAAAGAGAGGGTGGGGGAGGAGAGAGAGAGAGAGAGGAAAGAGAATGAGAAGAAAAAGAGATGGATGACAAGAAAGAGATGGAAAACGAGAGGAGTGATAGCTGATGAATGAGCTGTGATGTTGCCTGTCCTGTTTATGCTCCCTAAACTGTAGATTATGCTGAATGTGGAGCACACATCAACAGAAGAAAGCCTTTCATAGTTTGGAAGAGAAGATGCACTCGAGAACTGATACTGCTGATGCTGCTGCTAAAGTCATTAGCGGCTCTCACTGAGGTTAGCAAGGATACAGTACCTGGTTACGCTGTCAGACACATCGGCTGCTGGAAAAACACACAACCATGAAAATGAATAACGTCTCTGGATAGTCATGCACACACAGTATTCAATCATACAGATGGACGCAAGCTTACACATACCAACTAGAGTGCGCACACGGCAACAGATCTCCAGTACTAGCTGTAATTCTGTCCCATCTCCAAATTGTTCCAAGTGACAGAATTGCCAGAATTCTTGAAGAACCACAATGGCGTCACATGGGAGACATACAGAGCCTGAGTTTCAGGGTGGAGGTAGGATTTAACGATGTGGCACTGAGTAGAGACTGACTGTGAAGAGTGATGGAGTAGTTTGGGAGGAACTAGACAGTCTTGGCCTTGCGCAGGACCAAGCCAGAGCGTTAAATGGAGCAGTGTGTCGCCTGTGTTTGAGTGTTTTTCTGCTTGCGCACTGATGAGACACAGAACTAGAATCAATAGGGATCAGAAAGAGACGTGAGAACGCTAGGAGTCTCCCTTCAAATTAAACAGACTGAAGGCAACTCTGCACATATTGTTTTCTTGCCTTCATCTCACACCCCCGTAGTGACCGTATGCGTGTTTCAAATCTTTGAAGTGAAACATAAATACCATCTCTTACAAAACATCCCTGTTGGATGTATGGAGCCGTGGGCGCTCCGCGGTGAGCATATTTCACCTGTCTCACAGGAAGCTGCAGTGGAATTAGGGGTCAATGTGTTTTATTGAGCGGGGCACAGTGCAAGACAGCAATACTGTTGTACGGGACAATAAGATCTGATCTCTGGGCAGGAAGGGAGGTCTTGAACCCTCTTAGAGGCCCTTTTGACCAAATACTTAAGACCTGAGGAGCCCTGGGACTTAAACTCAGGAGCTAAATCAGAAGCCAAATGTTTCTCTGACTTCCAAAGATGTGTGAAGATCAGGCAAATAAAATGAAAAGTACTGACTTACAAGTAAATAGACAAACTATTAGCTGACTAAGATCTTTGTTGAAAAGAAGTACAATGAGGTGAAACACCCACTTCAAAAGTAGTGAAAAGAGTGTATTTAGTTTTGGTATGTAGAATAATAAACAAACAAACAAACAAACAAACAACATAATCCTGCTCATTTTAGACTAGACCAGAAATGGGCTACATGGCCAGTTTAAAAGTTGACATTAAAAAAAGACCAGGCTGTACCAACTAGGGGGTAGAGATGGTTTGGGGGGCAGGAACTACAGTATGGCCCAGAAACCAAAACTGGAGCTATGTTCCTGTTACCAACATACAGAAAAGTTCTTCGATTCTAAAAAAGGTGTTCCTGGAAAAGTTCCTGCAGTCGAAAAAGACAGTAAGTTTCATAATATACAAGACAAGTGACGGGAGTTACTAAAGATGACGGACATGTACCAAATTTAAAGTACAGCCACATATCAGATCTCTTAATATGGTAGGGAAGCAACACGACCTGAGAAAAATAGGGCATCTGTCAGTAGGGAAACTAAGTGAGACAGAAAGCAGACCTCGTCCTGTTGGCTGGACAGCAAATGTGTTCTTTCATCTTTCCACACAAACAACACTATGTGGAACTATGACCTGACAACTGTGCTACCGCGCACTGACTGAACTCTAAACAATTGTTAATTGTCTGATATCTGAAAAGTGTCAAATAACTTTTCATGAAAAGCTTATGGTAGTAATTTTCTCTGGTCTGGAAAAACATACAACAACACTCCTGCTGTTTGAATTCTTTTTGTTACCCTCTCTAAACAAAAAGGGGCTGTTTTCAACTGCTGACTTTTAAGGTTGTGTATTCTTGCAGGGAGGCCTGGAGGGACTTGGAGGGAGCACTAGAAGCTGTCCATCAATCCATCTAACCGGCCAGCAGCAATGCATTGGCTGATGTGGAGCCTGTGCGCCCTGCTCTGCCTCTCCCTCTGGGAGGAAAGTTACTGCAGGAGCTCCAGGGAAGCCCGGAGGACCAAAGAGCCATCTCTTCACAGAAGTAAAAGAGCTCCTCCGGATCCTGATGCCAAAAAGTGTTCCTACACCTTCCTGGTGCCTCAGCAGAGAATCACAGGTTCAAAAGATAACATATTTTTGCAATAAACCTTAAGTTATTCATTATATCCGTCTTAATTTATCATAGATTTAATTCCTTGCTTTTCCCAAAGTCAAAACAGCTTTTTGGTAATCTCTTCATATCTGTTATTCAGGTCCAATCTGTGCCAGCACCACAGGCCCTGAGCCAGACAAGGACAGAGTGACCCGTATGGACATTGCAGATGTGCGGGAAGTGCTCAGCAAACAGCGACGTGAGATTGAGACGCTGCAGCTGGTGGTGGACGTGGATGGTAACTTGGTTAATGAGATGAAGCTGCTGCGGAAAGAGAGCAGAAACATGAACTCCAGAGTGACCCAACTCTATATGCAGCTGTTGCATGAGATCATCAGGAAGAGAGACAACTCTCTGGAGCTGGCCCAGCTGGAGAATCGCGTCCTCAATGTGACCTCTGAGATGATGCGACTGGCTTCAAGGTACAAGGAGCTGGAGGGCCGTTTTGCTACGATGGCCGGTGTGGTCAACAACCAGTCCGTTCTCATCTCCGCACTGGAGGAACAGTGTCTGAGGACCATAGGACGCAGTGAGCTTCCTGCAGTTCCCCCGCTTGTTCAGGTGGTACCTCAGAATATACCAGTTAACAGTCGTTTCACCAATGAGATACAGAGGGACAATAACAACCGGGCCTTTCCCCGGGGATCACGCATGGACTCCCCCACTGCAAGCCCGTTTGGGATCTACCCTCCACCACCACAGGGAACACTCACCTCAGACGGTATGTACAATTATGAAAAGACGCAGAGGATGATCAAGAAATAAGTGATTGAACGCTGTAAAATAATCAAGAATAATCAAGAATCCAATGAGTTTTTAGGAGATGAAATGCTATACAAAAGCAAAAAGTCAGTTTAAAGTCAGTGCAATGACTTAGGTTATTGTAAGTTATTTCAGCAAATGTCCTAATTAATTGTACAAACAGTTTCTTAAGTATAACTGCAATTCAAAATGTAATTTCTCACAATAGTTGGTATTGCTGAGGCACAGCTGGCTCATACTTGGCATGCAAGAGAGGCAGTGAAATCATACATTCCTATGATTCCCATTTCGCCTCTTGTATTGGCTGTACTGCACAGAGCATATGCACTAAATTAATAGGACGTGGATTAGGCCTTTTTCAAACGCATTAGAGACTTCAAAGGATGGGAATGTATATCTACTGCAAAGCTGGTTTACATCCGGCCTATGCAAGTGCATGCATGTACAAGAAAAAAAAAAAAAGGAGGGGGGGGGGGCAGAGAGCAAAGAGAGCACACATCTGATGGAATATGCTGACAAGTCCCAGGACTCCAGACAAAACCAACAAATCAGATAAGATTATCTAACATCAATAAGGCCACTGTACAGTACTAGTGATTGAGTAAGTGTGACATCTGAGGAAGTTGAGCTTCAATATGAAACCAATATGCATGATTCAAATGCTACTTGGAAATGGCTCCTAAAAAATTAGTAAGAGCTGTTGTATTTTGACTGGCAATTAGATTGTGGCGGGGAATGTTGACAGGGGTTATGCAAACAGATGGCGAACTGGATGAAATAATTCATAATATCCCATAGACAAAAAGGGAATGAAAGGAGGTATATTTAAATACTGACAGGGGAGTCACTTAGTAGGGTGACAGAAGAATGTTAAGGTGAAAAATACTTTCTCATTAAATCGGATACTGAAATCTCTGTTTAAATTAGACACTTAAAAACCACAGTTAAAGATATGATTGCTAAAAAAATAAATATATTTCAAAATAGGTCCATAATGTACTGTAATGTTTTAACATTACGGTTACTGCCATTACAGCTACTATGCCTGATGTGAAATGTGAATTTAATCCAAAGTAGTTCAAAAAGGTATTTTGTCAAGTGTTTGTAAATGTTCAAAAGTCTGCCACACCTTCAACCCACCTTCAGTACTAATAATGATGCCTATTTCAAGCTCAAGCAGAGAAGCAAGGGGGTCGTATTTAAAAAGCCCCCGTGGTGAGAAAAAAAACCCCCTAAGGAAACAAGAGACATGGAGGAAAGAGAGATGTGAAAGTGGTTGGGGGAGGTAAAATGGCAAGGATTTCGCTTGTAGAGAAGAAAAAGGACTGAGTGTTCTCATGGCTATTTCTAGCTTTGTATAAGAATTCTCCACCTACCTTTCTAAGCCCTTATTGAACTGTAATTTCAGTGTTGCAATAGTTAATCATAGCTCATTAGAACCGAGAGCTCAGATGCAATAACTCTTCAATTCCAAATGTCTCATCCATACTGTAGATTAAATGTTCAGCATTAAGCTGCTGCTTAGACAAACTCACAGAATCTATTTGTCTGTGGATAAAGCAAATCTGCCAATCTGGACTGTCCCAGTTTATCTATACAACCAAAAAAAACAATAGAAAGACAGAAGGCAGGAATGAATCATGTTTGCCATGTTGGCCAAACAACTTCCCATTTTGTAATTTAGTTTTTGGGAAATGAAAAACACACTCCAGAATATTTCTACCTCTTGTCTTCATAAAACATTTACTTCAGCAGGTCCCTTTCATTTTCTGTTTCAAGATGAATGAATTGGCTTTTACAATATTTAGTGCCTATCTAGGTAAGACTTCAAAACCATAGACCACTAATAGGCTTTCTTCCATGTAGGTTCACTACTACCATAAATACACATTGCCTGACCGCAGTTTGGTCTAGTTGAGCTCTTTTTAAACCACTATGGCTTGATGACTCAATTTATTTAAAACCTCAAAATCTTAGAGCTTTGTTTAGACAAACTGACAAGAAACTGACAGAAAATGAGAGAAAATGTGAATAAGCTGGAAAACCCCCTCGCTGAGAGGTCTGAAGAAGACATATCATTACTAGAAAAATACAAGCTTGTGTAAGGGAGTTTTAGGTATCTGTTCTAGGGCTTTACACTGGATCCCTATGTGCTCCCACACTCAGCTGAGAAAACCATCTTCCATAGGCCTTTAGGCCCTGGAGGCCCCCACACAATGCCTGTGTTCATGCTGGTTTAATACATATTCACATAGGGGAAAACAGAGGAAATGTGCTGGGTTTACGTTCAGCTGCTTCAGCTTTGGGTGCAATGTTTCCACGTGGCTTCATTTTTGAAGGCAAAATCTATGTGAATATTCATACAACAATCAAACTGCATGCATACATGTTTGTGTAACTTCAGACTGCAGGATGTTTGGATGGTCTGAGCAAAACGACATGTTTTCCAAACAAAGTGGCCACAATGATGCATCCACTCAAACTGTGGGGTCATGGCAGACGTTCTTTCCTTACATTCTCTCCCCTTTTTCTTTAGTTTGCCGTCTACAGACCACAGAATTATGATGATGACTTTTGCATATGCAATAAAAAAAAAGAACACATCTTGTTCAGCTTAAGGTGCAGCGTGGTATATTCAGGAGGCTCAAACTGTCAGGCAAAAAAAGTGCTATTCAGGCAATTATAGTAGGAGCCAAAAGTCAATTACAAAAGATACAAATATAGAATCCAAAATTTCTTTGTGTTTTATGATAAATTTTTTATGATAGATTTTCTTACATGGGAGTAAAAATCATTTCAGCATTTTATAAACCCAGGGGATATTACTTCAGCCTTTTATTGTAGTCAGATAAAGTGATAAGCATTAACCATTACACCCAAAATACTTGGGATGTTTGAGAACATTGTTACACAAATCTACATTACTGTGTTTTGTGGATCGTGATGATATTGCAATAGGAATCTCCAGATATCAGATATTTTAAATCTGACACACTTCCTTTTCCCCCCCCACAACCTCAGGTCCCTTTAAGGACTGTTACCAGGTGCGACAGGCAGGTCACACCACCAGTGGGATGTACCTGCTTAAGACGGAAGGCAGCGACCGGCTGATCCAAGCCTGGTGTGAACATGGCCTTGACAATGGAGGATGGACTGTGTTGCAAAGGAGGAGAGATGGCTCTGTGAACTTCTTTCGGAATTGGGAGAACTACAAGGTAAGTTCATTCACTGAAAAAAGAAAGATGGCTTTAAGAGGGTAAAGGCAGGGTTTAATAAACTAAATGAAAAATAGCAATTAGTTATGAGAAAGAACTTCTCTATTCACAGCTTTTCCTTTCCTCTTTCCTATGTGACCCACTCTCAGCAGTTCATTTTGGGGTCGTCAAGTGAGCATTAGCTCCATCAATGTAAACAGCTTAGTGATGGATTTCCTTGCACCAAAATCACAGCCAGAAACTGTAGCCAGGGACCTACATACAAATATACACAATCAGAGAGCACTGGTGGGCTGACAAGGAAATGCAGCTCTACTCTCAACCCCACTGGAAATGATCCCTTCATCCTTTTCCTCCCATGTGTCAGCCTTCGCGACTGAAATGTGATCCAGCAGCAGACAGACGAAGGAAAACAATTTTTATAACACCCAGAGCAAAGAGTGACACTGATACATAGCGTGACAGAAATGTCTGGTCTCTGTGTTTTCTTTGTTAAAACCGTGCAGAGCCAAGAGTTCTCCCTTCTGTCAAAATTAGATCTAGAAATCAATACGTATACGCTGTTTGGATCAAGGACAGAAATGTGTCTCTGCGGCTCTGGATTTGCTATATTCAACTCTCCATCCAACCAGAGCCAAATCACCGCTGACCCTGCCATTCAACTAATTTGTCTCAAGTGAGAAACCACAGATCACAACCTTAACACATTATCGTCTCAATGGGAAACAGATTTTTGCTCTATTTCGCTTGATTGCAGACATCGTCTTTAAACTCTGCACTGTACTGAAAGATCTTATTAGCCTCACTCTGTATTACTGTTTGTGTTTTTTGGACATGACTTTACTACGCTGACCACAGACTAAAAGGAGATCTATTCTTTCACCCGTTGCCTAACCCAGTGTGTGTTGACTATCGAGACTCAAATTAATGCTGCACTTTGTTGGTCTGCACCACATTGCAATAACATTTTAACATAGACCACAACTGAAAATGAATAACAGAGCATTCTGCGGCCTGTGGTGCTTTTCCCCCTACAGAGAGGCTTTGGAAACATAGATGGTGAACACTGGCTTGGGCTCGACAATATCTACAACCTGGGGAAACAGGGTGACTATAAGCTGATGATAGAGCTGGAGGACTGGACAGGGAAGAAGGTGTACGCCGAGTACAGCAGCTTCCACCTGGAGTCAGAGAGTGAGGGTTATCGGCTGAGGCTGGGTACCTACCAGGGCAACGCTGGGGACTCCTTCACCAGTCACAACGGCAAACAGTTCACCACACTTGATCGTGACAAGGATGCTTTTGCTGGTAAATGCAATTGGATTTTTGATTATTACAGAGTTACAGTTATGGCGTAACAGAGAGCAAGCTACTTCTTTATCTGTTCATTTCGCTGATCTTGTTTTCTATCGTTGTTTTCCTCTGTCCACTAGGTAACTGCGCCCATTTCCATAAGGGTGGCTGGTGGTACAATGCTTGTGGCCAGACCAACCTGAATGGTGTATGGTACAGCGGGGGAGTTTATCGCAGCAAATTTCAGGATGGAATCTTCTGGGCAGACTATGGAGGAGGTTTCTACTCTCTCAAGTCAGTCCGTCTCATGATCCGACCAATTGACTGAAACCTTGGACTGTGGTGCGGACCTTTGACCTCCTTCCTTATCTTTATGTACCCATAAATAAATACTGTAAAGGCACAACGAGAGATCCCCGCCATCATTCAGCTGTGCCTTGTAAAAGCTGGAGGAGGAAGAGACGATGGCATGTGTTTATGGCCAGACAATAATGACTCCAGCAGTCTGCGCAGTGGCTAGCTCCCAAGTTGACTTTTAACGTTGAGATGAAGACTGATACCATTGCCCTCCTCCACCTCCACCTTTCAGTCTGGACAGTAATGGTCCATCAAGCTCTCTGGGACCATTCAGTATTACTCTCAAGTGTCTATTTTACTCACTCTTGTTCTCAGTATGTAATAAAGGGAAATGGTCATTTACTAAAGACATGAGATTTCTTCTGAGCAGCTAATGGTGACGTATTGAAGCCCCCTTCCCTCCCCCTCCCAAGGGCTATTGGATGTACTGGGATGTTTCACTTTACTAGCATGAAAAATTATGCAATTACAGTTTCGAGTGTTGCCAATTAGAATACCTGCCAGTCAAATGGTTAGAAGACAGGCCTTACAAAACCTGCTGTCTTGTGCTACTTTTTTCTAGGTTTTGTCTGAACTTCTGGGGTTTCTCTTCAACCCCCCCCAACAGAAAATGAACTTGTGCAACAATGTGCTTGTCCAATATGCATATGGCTGAGCTGGCTTTGGTATGTAAATATCTTTGGCTTTATTTGTGAAAGTTAATTTAAGAGGTATGAATCTACTCAGGCCAAATGTTCACAATGTTGTCACTCTGCCATTCTTTGTTATTTATCGGTGTATTTATAGTAAGTATAGTCACGGCCATTTTCTATATAGCCCTGTAATGGTACAGTTGTAATAAATTTTATCCCATATAGAGACACATTAAAAAAAAAAACACATGAACACACACACACACACACACACACACACAAATAACCAGCACAAACAATTCCAGTGTGGATGTGTAGTTGATTGGAGGAATGAGAACCTGTGACATGCAGTGTCAGTTTTCATCCAAATCAAATTAAATTCCTTTGTAAACACAGAACTGTCCTTCTCTCTTAGCTCAGCTTCTTGCTCGGATGAATAGCAAAATGAGTGTTTAAAATGCAAATGCCTTCTTTGACAAAACTATTTCCAGTGTGAATGTAAAACTTGAAATATTACTGTAAGAGAAATACCAGCTGAGGTTTTACCTCTATAAAAAGGATGATACAATCATCTGAAATGAACCACTTCAGATTTCTCTGATCTGAGGTAGTTGCAATCCAAGCTGTCAAGGCGCTGAAGTAGGTCAAGGCGATTTATTAATTACAGAAAGTGGGCAGCATAAAAATGAACTGTGACCATAGAGAGAGAATGCGTTTAAAATCCCATTACCCTTGCTCTGAAAGGAAAAGGGCTAAAACAAAGGAGAAGCTTAGAAGAAATATGTAAAGGGAAAAACACTGTTTCAGTAGAAGCAGATAGGACCATATTAATGTAAGAGCAGAAATAGATAACAGGGAGGACATTTAAATGATGCTGCTATAGAAGAATGTAGACTAAAGTGAGAACTGAACAGACAGTAAGGGTGATAAAAGGCAAAAGACAGACGGCGAAGAGGAGGGGAAAATTCCTTCCACATAAAAACTGTTGGGCTTTTCTTTCCCTAAAATACATACGTCCATCTTGAAATTATGGCTCCCCTCTGGACCTTTCCCTCTGAGGAGCTGTAAGTCAGAACAGATAGAAGCCATCTGACGCAAACACTGCGAGGAGCAGAAGCTAACGGACACATAAAGTCAACACGTTTTAAGCTCACACAGACGAACACACACACACACAGTGAGCCAACGAAACTGACTCACTGTGACAGGCTTAGTGTCAGAGACCTAAAATACTTTATATCCATGCAGTCCAAGGGTCTAAAGCCAGATCTGTACTAGGTCAGAGGAACCAGTAGGGAGTTAGTTGGCTTGCTTTTCTGATCTGACACATATGACACCTTACCCCTGGTGCTTTCCATTACACTAGATATTCCATACAGTGCAGCTTGTGTCCCACTGCTAGCCAAACAACAGCAGAAAGACTATGCTGGAGCAGAAGGGAGTTAAGGGCCCTTGTGCCTGTTTCTGGCCCTCCGAAGAGTCTTTCTCCACTGACAGAGACCAAATAGCAAATGCACACTACATTAACGTCCGATTAATGTGTATAATAAAATTACCCTGGAACTATCATAAATATTAATGAACTCTTGCTCAATAGCACATCATTCAGAGTAAGTGTAAACCACCTGTCTACAGATGATGCATCTCAGCTGTGTTTTTCATTCATCCTACTTGAAAAACAGATTATCCCGCTCTTCAAAACCACACAACGGAGACCCTTTAAACCAGCGTTTTCCTCTCATAAATGTGTAACTATATGAATAAACACTGTCAAAACACTTAAGCATGAACAGTAGCCCATGGCTGTGTAGACACACTCTTGCTACGTGGCCAGTGGAGGTGAAAGGATAATGAGCTAGGGAAAACATTTTAAAGTGTGTGCGTTTTGTCACAGTGCTGCCATATATTTCTGTGGACTCTTTGTCCTTGCATGATTGGCTTGTGAACAGGAACGAGATCATCTGAGCATTTAACAGGCCGGCCCTGTGGTGAGTGCAGACAGGAGGGGGGGGGGGGGCTGTGTCTGCCAAGCCTAATGGCAGGTCAGAGTTCACGGAGTCGCTCGCCTGCTCGCTTGCATACACACATGCACTTTAACACAAATGTATCACTGTGGAGAAACCCAAGCTCAGCACACACAGGGTTCTTTCTCCAGCCTTGTTATCAACAATCATAAGCATCACACCCACAAAGATGCAAATGGAGCAAAGACAAAGAAACACGATAGAAAAAAAGTCACAAAAGTCCATAAATACACGCAACCCTCCTGTGGCGTATTTAGCGCAAAGAAAAACACACATGGTCATTTTAGCCCTCTGCTGTGAGTTGGGACTTTAATTTAAGCCAAGACTCAAATTTAACAGGTATTCTGTTTAACGACCAGAAAGGTAAACATGTGGATGAACACACCAGGCAAAAACCCAACCTGAGTTTACCCATTACATACACACACAAACACCTCCAACACCTACGTTAAGGAGTCATACTCTGGAACAAGCACTGTGGTTTTTATTGTTCCACTTATTCATTCCCACTTCCTCTTAGAGGTATCGGGTGGATTTATGACGGAGGGGAATGTCCGAGAACAAGAGAGTGGCGATTTCCCTCCAGTGTGCCAACTTGGCTTGGTCCAGCCATGAGGACAGCCAGCTGGTCACACATCCACACACGCATCATTGACAGGACCACTGTCCCACTCAATCTCTCTCACACACACACACACACACACACACACAGACTTATAACACAAAAAGGCTCCACACGAAGAACAACCAACTAGTCACACATCACTTAAACGCTGACTGAACGGAAAGTGTCTCCTTCTCTCTCTCTCTCTCTCTCTCTCACACACCGTCCCCACACACACCATGAGGACATACAGTAAAACTACAAATAAATGTGTGTCGTTTCACAGTTTTAGCTATATATTTGTCTTGCGGTCTGTCATTACTTCCAGACTTCCATGACGGAACAAGACACGGGGAAAAGGGCTGCTTAGACGTTTCTTTAATTATTAACAGATTCCTGGGTACTTGGTGTTTGTTTGTATGTAGTGTGTCTAACTTTGAGTCTCAGAGGAGTAGCTATGATACGGGCCTGATGGTAAAAAAAAAACGTGGCAGTAAAGAACATCAAAGTCATCATCGAGTCAAAACAAGAACAAACAGTACAGCAATAAAACTGCACACACGAGCATGTGTCCTTTCCTTGCACAACTCATAAGGGATTCCTGTGTGATGTCATACTGCAGAGGCAAAAAAAAAGAGAGGGGGTATAAATATTTAAGGAAAGGGACGGAGACATTTATTATGATTTTTTACTGATTTATGTGTTTGTCCCAGCTGAAAAGAATCTAGATGTTTTACAGCAGACCCACAAACTGGTGTCCAAAAGTCACTCTCTCCGACTCTGAGAAGCAAAAGGAAAATGAAAATTCTGACAGGGAACAAAGTAAAAGAGGCATCGACTATTGTGAAAACATGGAGCTTGCTGACAGGCTTACTGAGCGAGGAACAACGGACGATAAAATGTGACGGACTGACTTATTGAGACACTGAATAATCCATGACTTAATAATGTGACTTTAAAAAAAAAAAAAAAACACCCAGACCCAGACATTTGTCCTTAGGCTGTAAAACATCAGCCCATAAAGATAAGAAGCTGATACTGAGGCATCTTAGAGCATCCTCCAGAGATAAAACATTGTGGTGGTCTCTGTGTGTGTGTGTGTGTGTGGGTGTATTTTTGTGTCTGTTACCTAGGTATGGTATACAAGAGACCATGCTCTGGCTGCTTATGAAGTCTCTCAGACGTTTGTAGTTATCTTCTTTGGACATCAGGAAGTCGAGCCGATCAAACGTCGCCTTGTCCTTCCGACTCAGTAACTATAAATATGTGAGGTAAAGAAGGAAAGAAAAAATAGTGAGCGAAGAGAAAAAGACAAAGAATTTACTTTTATTCAGCTACACTATAAAGTGAAGCCTGAAGTGCCATAGCAACAGTCATAAATGAGGAGTGTGCAGGATTTGCAGGAGGTAGATAATACAGTGTTCTGTGTAAGTGCTGGTTGCTGGTTGTAATTGGCTGTCTTGCAACAAACTGTCATCCAGCTTCAGTTTTGTTTCGTTTTTTTTTTCCAATTTTGAACCTTCTCTCTTCAACTTCTACAATTTTCACCTTTCATCAAAACCAGAAAAAAAAACCCACAAATTTAAAACCTTTAATTTGCTGTAGTCAATCCTTCTACTATTCAGTGCTGCTGAGATAATTGTTTTTTTTATGTCATATACCAGGCAACATTCTGCTATGATTAGCAGTGAATGAAACACAGCTATCTTTAACAGAATAAAAATCATTAGCAAGAACAAATTACATGTCCATGTCAAAACAGTTTATGACTGCGAGTAAGTCTCCAAGGCCCTCTAGCTAGTTTATTATCTCTAACTTACTTACGGAGAACACTGCCAGTGCCAGAGCACAAAAGTATGCGGCTTTCCAGTTAGAAACAGACTGTTTGGATGCTTGTGTGTTTCTGTCTGTCTGTTTTTGAGAACTACAGATATTAAGTCTGCTACTGTAAGACGGCTGCCCTGCAGAACAGTTCACTTGTGGGCCAATGCAATGCAGCAGACATGAAGCATCAGACCTCAGTCCAGCTGACCCGGTGACATAACAAGGGCTGTGAAGATGGCACAAAGTCCTTTTAATATCGGCTGAGATCAGAAGTGCGCGTGTGTGTGTGTGCTGTTCTGTCTTCTGAAAGGCAGGTGTGCTATGTCCTGGCCAGCAACCGCATTCGCTGACTGGCTTAAAGAATCTCCTGTGGTTTTGTGGACCCAAATATAAGAAATTTCCATTACATCAGAGCATCATTATGTCATTATGTAAGCTCAACATCTTCACTCAGAAACTGAAACAGATTGGCTGTCCCTCTCACATGTTCGTAAAATGGACACCGATACGTAATTTCCTGCATAAAAAAGGTCTACAATTGAATAATGTGTTCAAAATGTCCCCACCATCTGTACGGAGGTGGTGGGGATTTCATTAGTGGATGTACTGGTAAAGCTAAGAAATAATAAGAGTAGGACTAAAAGCTATGAAATTGGGTGACTTTAAGGTTTTCTGAAATAGTCTGCTTAATTATTTTGATTTTCCTGCCCTTTGCCATTCATCTTGTCATGTCACTTGTGTGTTAGTTTTTATTAGCCTCTGTTTGTGTGTCCAATGTTTTTGGCACAGATCTTGGCTTGCCTTCAAAGTAGAGTAAAATTACTCACCGCCCATGTTTTGGTGAGTCTGAAGATGGGAGCGCTTTGTAATGCTGACACCACAGCCATGACCGCATGGAGGTTGTTCATGTCACACAGTTTCTATGATAAGGAAAAGTACACAGAGCTCTAAGTTGAATGCAAACATCTGTGAGGATAAAACATTGATGTCATGTTGAATATGGCTGTTAGTACCTTGGCGGTGCGGATGTAAAGACTCAGAACCTCAGCTCTGATCTTCAATGTCTGTGCATGGAGGATCTCTCGAACCACCCAGAAACTCGTCTATATTTATTTAAAAAAAAAAAAAAAAAAAAAACACGCACACATACACACACACAAAAAAAATGGAGATTACAGCATGAAGCAATACTCATCAAAAACAGAACCGGCGCTGCAGTGCCAGGCTGATACTGCAAAACTGGTGACACAGAAAACTCGCATGTGCTACATTCTTCAAAGTGCAATGAGGATTTCAGGTATGTTGCAAGAAAGACAGGGAATTCTGCCTCGTTAAACTTCCAGATTGGTGTCCAGAGCCAAGGCCTGCAGACAGTCAAGACTACTCTGGGCTGAATTGAGAATCTAGTGGAGCAAGGAGAGCACAGGGCAGGCTGCTAACGGGAACACTCCATCAGAGTCGATTAGAAAATTAGGTCTTGAGGAAAACAAGACGTTCTGAGGAAAATCCAACTGATTCCAACTGATTATACAACAGATACACATCATAACTCCTAATATGTCAACCTAGAAAAGTAGTGTGTGCATACGTGTGTGTTCAGAGTACTTGGCCAGACCAAGAATGATGTCGGAAATCTGTCTCTTTAGGGAGAATGCTGGCAAGTCCTGATTACACGTACACACTCACTCACACACACACGCACACATGCATGCGCATGCACACACACACACACACACACACACACACACACACAAGTCAGTGAATCAATCAGTGTTTAGGCTCTTGGGAGCGAGGGAATGGAAACAGGAAAAAAGGAGAAGAGTGAGGGAAGAGAAGAGGTAATGGGAGGGGAAGTTAGTTTCTACGCCACAGGGCTCGGAGGGCTTTCAAAGCCCACAGCTGTCTGCACATTGTGTTCTTGATAAGACTGTCTCAGGCAGACTGACCATCTCCACTTTTTCTTCTGACTTAAGACATGTCACTCACTTTCTAAAATTGTTCATTCTTCTCTGCTGTTCCTCTCCTGTCTTTAGTCTGTTTGATAGACTGACTTTGCCTGTGTATTGCCTCAGCATTCCACCGCTAGAGCCGCAGACCACTAGGTGTGCTCTTCGTATGTGTCGATAAATTAAGTGTGTCTGCTTCTCCGTGCTTTTCTACAATATTCTAACCTACATCTGGCTTTGCCTACTTTTTCCTGGAAACAGCCCCAAGACTTGTTTTTGTTTCAGGGGAAGAGGTGAAAAGCTGAGGAGTGAGGAGATAAATTCATCCAGCTAACTCATCTTCTCTTACTCACGATACACACAACGAACAGCATTCAATCTATGCAGGTAATGTATCTCCCAAAAAAAAAAAAAAAAAAAACAGAACCATATGAGTTCAATTTTCATGATTTCACCCATGAAGAAGATGAGGGAATGATGAGATGAGCAAAAGAAAAAGAAAAAAAGGGCACATAGATGCTGACTTCCATTGGCTCTACTTTAATGTGCAGATTTCGCTGTGAGACAGTGACCTCATGTGAAGAAGCAACTCCCACCCTCAAGTTAAGAAAACACTCAAATGTTGTCAGATTGACCTTCCACCTTCATTATACAGTAGACCAGAGTTTCCAAAGACTGTAAAATGCAATTCCAATCTGGGATCAAAACATGCTGCAGTTTCATATTTAGTTTCCTCTGTGGTATAACTTTATATATGAGGTCCATGTCTTTCAAAAAAATCACTATACTGATGGGAATCATAACAGAGCATTCGTCCCCGTCTGACTTGGCCTCCAGAATAGTACTGAGATGAGATCACTCAAGTTTGACGGCAGCGCTCCACATAGGTGTGTACACAAGTGCGTATGTGCGTCTGAACGGGGGTTGTGCAGACACAGTCCCGTCTTTTACAGATCTCACATTATGTCCTGAAGCAAAGATCATGTCATCAGGACTGCGTTTATGAGCGTATTAAGGCCTCCAGATGGGAGTGCAAGCGTTTCAATCAATAAATCAATCAAATCATTTATTAATGACCATATGGACCAAGGTCGGTGGAACTTGCTTTTCGGTGCAGCGTGAAGAGTGAAAGCTCAATTCAACAGTGTCAATAACATCAAACACAGACAGATATCAGCATCACGTTAGACACAAGATGAGCACAGACAACAGATGAGCACAGACAACAGATGACCGTGAGACTATTTACAGGTTTGCAGGTACTGGGACCCATAGCGCCTTCTACAGGGCATCAGCTGAGGTGCAAAGCAGGGTGAGAGGGATCAGAGATGATCTTTTTTTATTTGTTTTTTTTTTTTTTGATTTTGTGTTTGTGATATTGTGATTCTGTTGATGGGAGGGAGGTGCAGCTAATCTTAAAATGATTTATTGACTATGCGCTGCAGTTTTTTTGTGCGTGCGTGTGACTGTCCGTGCTGCCATACTAAATTGTTATGGATGAGGCGAGCAAGCTCATAATGACGGTTATGTAAAAGTGAAGGAGGAGGTTTTGCTCGACTTTGAATTATTTGAGCTGTCTTAGGAAAAACAGTATTTCCTGGGTTTTTTTGGTAATGTGGTCTATATTGATGTTCCATTTGAGTGTGTTGCTCATGTGTGTGCCAAAGAAATTTGAATGAGTCAGTGATAATTATGGGTTTTCCAGAGACGTGTATGGGGTTTTTTTGGGCAGGGTGCTGTGCCTGAAGTCTATAATGAGTTCTTGTGTTTTACATGTGTAGAGCTGGACGTTGTTATCAAGGCACAAAGCTCAGGCTACCTGCTCACGGTATCGGCCTTTGATGTTGCCGGTTATGAGTCCAATTATGGTTGCGGTGTCTGTATATTTAAGAATGGAGTCTGAGCTGTGGTAGGATGTGAAGGGGTTTGTGTAGAGGGAGAAGAGCCCAGGTGAGAGGATGAAGGGGGGGGGGGTATTTTGAGGGTCAGAGTTCGAGATGAAAGGCTATTCATCTTAACCATCTGTTGCCATCTCCACAGGAAGGTCCTGGAAAGAACAAGCAACAATGCAGGTGTCATATTCATGTCCAGCAGTTTATTGAGGAGATCGATCAATTGTATTGAAGGCTGAGATGAAGTCAACTATTAGGATACTCTAAGTGTTGTAGTGTATGGTGGAGGGCTTGTTTAACCACATCCTCAACAAACCGGTTGGCTCTGTAAGCAAACTGGTAAGTATCCATCAGAGGGGTGGTGTAGGATTTCAAATAGGAGCTTCATGACCACAGATGTCAGAGCAATTGGTCAGAAGTCATTGAGGCAGGAGATGTGGGCACAAGGATTATGATTGAGTCCTTGAAACACTGTGGTACTGTATACTGGCGGGGGGAGGGGGGCGGTTTAAAATGATAGTAAACATTGGGACTGGTTGAGCTGCACAGTGTTTGAGTACAGCTGGATTGATCCTGTCCGGGCCTGCAGCTTTCCTCTTGTTTGTGTTCTTGAACGCAGCCCTCACCATCTCCTCCTGAATGTAGAATGGAGGGGGTGGAGGGGGCACTGAGGTTCAATAATCATAAATTAGCAGAACCAGGCAGATCCAGTCACAAGCTGATAGCTATGAATCAACCTATTTAGTGGCCTGAAGGGGACCTGGATAGAGCTGAAAATTTGGCCAATGATGTGGCTACAGCTGACTAACTGTGTGATCTAATCCATGAGATGCTAACATCTGTTTAATGGTTGAGAGATTTAAGACTGGGCGATACGGCCAAAAAAAAAATCAAATCTAGATTTTTTTCGAGCTTGGGGTTGATTCACGATTTTGAAGTTGATTTTTGTTTGCCTGTTAAACGCAGCCTTGAAACATCATATTTTTTTTAACAGAGAGTTGAACAAGAATAATAAAAGGCCCTGCACCACCCGCATGGCTATTATCATTACGCACAAAATAGAAGTTATCCCAAACAGCTATTGACTGTCAGTGCCAGCTGCTTCAACTAAGTAGATCATGGGCATCCAGTTTAATAATCAGTTTCAGCGCAGACAGAGCCGACAGGTCTGCTCACTAATTGATCCGCTGCGGTTTGTGTTTCTAGACAAAACACCAGCCTGATATATGCAGACAGCTGCTGATAGTCAACTCCCAGCACTTGGTCTCTCGTAACCAGAGATGATACCTCGTCAACGAGCACAAACTGAGAGCACAGATCAATGTGCAGTTATTTTTAGTCTGTCCCCCTTGTGGATGCGACCATTAAATGCATTACAGGATAGCCAAAGACAGCTAGCCAAGTGGAGTCATGGTAGTCTTGTAAACTGCAGCAGGTGTGCATGTACTGTAACTAATCACGTCACGGTTTACAGGACTGACATCTCAAAACGGCTGATGTAGCTGTTTACATTTCTTTTTTGACTGAAAATAACCTTTGTGTATATTGTAACAATTCAATTTTACGATTTAGACATTTCACACGTTCGCCAAAAACAAAAGAAATTATCGAGATATCGGTCGGCCCTTAGAGAGTTTACAGAACTAACAGCCGTGTGTTCAGAACGATCCAGAAGCCACTGGACCATCAATGATCAGTAAGATGGTGATTGTGCTCCTCTTCGCATTTACAATTGTACTCTAAACATTTAATTGATGTTTGACAGACTGCTTCCATCCACCCCAGCCAATATTTATTTTCCACAATTTATGGAATAACAAGTTTATAATTTGTCATTTCTGTCTGGCTTTTTTAGTTGCAATTACATCAGCGTAAAGTCTTGTTTAGGTCTTTGTGGCGAGAATACAGCCATCATCACAAATTCCTTATTGTTGCCTAGTGTTTGATTGTAAGACTACAGAACAAAAAACATTAACTGTGTCACTACTTTAAACAAGTTGCTGGCTTGTCTCAGCTCAAAACCGCAAAAAGACAGATTACTGTGCATCAATCAGCTGTCTCTGAATTATTCTCTCCTTGCTACCTGTTAAACAGACTGGCCAGTTCTCTTCTGCTCCACTGGCTCTCACGACATGGAGGAAGAGGAATATGGCTGCAGTTCATGCTAAGGAGCTTTCTGGGACTCTCTGCCCTCCCAATCCAAGTCCCAATCCAAGTCCCATTATCCAAAAAGCTCATTTTCCTTGGCTCCCAGCTGCTGAATGTGAGCAGCTAACATCTTGAATCACCGTTTGGGATCGCTATACATGGAGAAGTTTCCACAGCAACACATTCTTGTTAGATCATCACATTTTATACTGGAGGGCAGTAAAGTGGGTCTTAAAGGAGCCTGGTAAAAAAAACACTGGAAGGGGATTAAAAGGCATGGCTTCCCTTTACATCATTACCCACCACTTCCTGTTGATGATTTCACAGGGCACTGAGGGAGCATGCCATACACACTCCTGCATACATTTGGAAATGTTCAGACACGTGCTACATCAGCATGCAAAAGCACATGAAATGACTTAATGAATTACAGAGCCAAGGACCAGCTAAGGAAAAAATGCTGTTCATCTGGGGACTATTAATGAAGTATATGACAGGCAGGGAGGAGCCGTGGAGATTATTAGGAGCTGCTGTGACAACCAGTAGTTCAACGTCAGTCATGTCTAGAAGAGCTACAGTGAAGATTTGGTGGACATAATGGAAATAAGTACTGTAACCTCTTAAGGCTGCTCAATTACTGCAAAAATCATAATCACAATTATTTTGGTCAAAACCGAGTTCACCATTATTTAATACGATTACTCACCGACTTTGGAAACGTCATGCATGTGCCCGCGTTTCTAATCAGCGTTTTACAAGTGAGCATGTGCACAATAACAGACTGCAGACAGTAAAAGCACAGCGCCAAGCGGCTGGATGAAAAGAGAGATCATTACACAGAGCGAAGTGTCCTCGTATCTAAAATAATAGCATCCAAAGTCTGACTGAAACGAAAACAAAGTAGCCTGTAGATGTCTAAATAAGTTAGTTTCCACCGCTGAACATTTGCCTGTGTGTTCAATTCAGACACATTCGAGCTGTGAGGAAGTGCTCCGCTCTGTCTGCCTCCCACTGTGCTGTCCGGCTACTGAGACACATGATGCTCTGGATTTATAACACAAGACAAAACGAGAGCAAAACGGAATGCAGCACAATAATTGATTTATCTCGATTATCTTGTTTTCATAACCTTTGGAAGCCGAGTCGTAATTGAAAATAAAATTCGATTAATCACCTAACCCTTCATACCTAGATGGCTCATAAATTCTTTAACACTGAAAGAGGCACTGTTTTCTCTGTCCTTGCTCTCTTTTCGAGGTGTACTTGATGCGGTACTGGATGAGACATAAGTGCAGACTAAACGTATCTCACCTGGTTGAACCTGCGAGTGAAGGCCACAACATTTGGAGCAGAGCTGTGCTTCTCCTTCTTGTTCCAGCCACAGCTTGACAGCTCCTGAAAACACAGAATCAGAGAATTTGACATTATGCACAGAGCTAGAGTACTGTTTGTATACCCCAGCATCTTACTGTATGAACTCAACAGTCTATTCAGACAGTCCCTCAAGGATTTTGCAGTTTTTTGTGATTGTTGCAATCAAAATTTCTTCATTTTGCAGCGGCTTTTCATTGTGCAATTTCACATGAATGTGCAATGTAATGATGCGTCACATTGATTACTTTGATTAGGCACAGGGAAGTGTGACGCTTGGTAACCTAATTCTCATGATAAGACCACATTTCCTATAAAGTCTGTCACTTCCTGTTTTTTTCAACTGACATGGGCTTTGTTTTAATGATGAGAGCAGAGGTTGAAAAGCTTTGCCAACTGTAAATGAGGAGCTATGTCTGTTGATAAAGCAAGTTTTGTTTGGCTTACTTTGTGCTGTAATGCCTTCAGCAGAACTCCTGTGAATCTGACCCAGTTGCAAACAATATCAATACAAAACAGAGGAAATAAATGGACTCGTGTCAATTGTCTTTCATTTTCATTGCAAGGTATGAAGCTGGATACTCATCACTGATTGAAACTATTCCAATGATCAAATGATCACCAAGATATAGATGGATTTGTGTAGTTTTTTGTAGCCACAACAAAGCTTCAAAACTTTAAACCGGCAATAAGTGATTTTTTGGCCACCTGGGGGCAGCAGAAACAAGTGAACACAATACCGACATATTATCGCCTTTTAAGTTGATAAAGTGGGGTCAATTTGGTGGATCATTTGGGGTCGTCTTTCTGTCCTATTTTCTAGCTTTTTTTGTGGTCTCCTCCAACTCCTGAGAGAAATATCTGCCTCTTTATCTGCTAAATGCTCGATTATGTTCACCAGCTAGTCGCTAACTGTGTCTGTTTGCTGTTTGGTGCTGAGCAGATCGTGTACAGCAAGTTTTTACAGCTTCAGCACGAAATCATGATGAAAAGAAATTCATATCAGTTGATCTACCAATAGGCGTTTCTCCCAGGGGACATTTTGAGATGCCAAAGCAAGAAAAGCACCGGTGTAACTAATAACATTACTCATAGCTCAGATCCAGTTAGCGATACTCTGGAACACCCACACTGAAATGTAATACAGCAAAGTCAAAATCTCCACTGTGAGGAAGGTCTACTATGCATGAAGACACACCTGCACTCCAAAAGCACAGGGGCGATGTGGTGCAAAGGTGGTCATGGTAGCGGCTATAATTAAATATAAAAAGGTTGCAATGCCACAGGGAAAGATAAGAAGATAAGGACCACAAGCAAAAGTAAAAACTGCAGATTTAAAGAAGAAACGACTTTGCAAATGCAAAGGAAATGCATTTATTGACATTTGTTAGAGCAGTATTTATAATCTATAAAATGTCAAATATGATCATGAATGATTTACATTGATACAAACGGAGAAAAGCAGGAAATCCTCACATTCAATAGGTTAATCAGTAAATGAGTAAATGTTTGATTTCTTTGCTTGATAAATTACTTAAAAATAATTATTGAAAAAGAAAAAATTGATTATTTTTCCGAAGAACTTTTAATCAATGGATCCCCTCTTACAAAGAAGCAGCAGCTGTGAAAGCAGCAGCACTGATAGTAATTTCAGTACATTTTTTTAGAGGAAGGGCGGTGATTTTGGATCTTTAACACAGAGAATTCCAACAACACACAAACAGCAATTTCTTTTGAGTACCAGGCTGCACTCAGTTTGGCCTCAGCTGCTGTCCTCAGTGATGAGGTAAAGACGGAGACCACACAGACACTGCATGGGGAACCCAGACCCTCCTTTTAGCCCCAACAGGCTGTCCGGAGGCCAGGGACACTGACGTAACAGTAGGAAAAATGTTGTGCAAGCTCTCCTCCTAATCCCTGCCAGCCCAGCCGACTTGGACTACCATATGAACAGCTGAATCAGACTGCAGCTCCCCCACACAATACCCCCCGTGAGACTGACTGTCTGGAAGCAACAACCTCTACCAACTGCTCCCAACTCCCTGACCTGGGCCGCATCAGGACAGCTCCTTGCACAGAGAAGTTATGCTCATTCAAGGGTGAGTTTCTGTGTGTGTGTGTGTGTGTGCGCGCATGCAAGTGTGTGCAAACTTCTTGGAGGCAGCCAGCGGGGGTAAAGAAGCAACGTATAAAATACAGATGTTAAAAGCAGACATTCATGCGTGGGTGAGTTGATGCCTAAGGGTCTATGTTGCCTGAGTCTGAATGAGGATACAAGGAGAGGAAAAAGGAGGACAGCAGAGGGAAGATGAAGACTATAAAAAGACAACAACGTGGAAGATCCCGGAGCATCCTCTCACAAGGTTTACTAGCCTGTGTGGAGCCTCCTTTGACTTTCAGCCAGTTGTCCCCATCATAGGACAGGCAGGATGTGGCTGAATCAGAGAGTAGGAGACTCTAGTCTGCCTCGCTCATCGTTTATTTAACATCTTGCCCTTTTAAATAAGCACTTTCCTTCTCCCTGACAACATGTCAATCATTCTCCTCTCTAGCTTCCACACTACTGCTGATGATTCCCAAACAGAGACGTTCCATAGTTAGTGGGAGGTGGGTGTGTTTGTGTGTTTCGCAGCTCGGACCACCACCTGACCACCCAGGTAGGCAGTGCACCCGAGAAGAGATGCACAGGCGGTCCTATGTCTCCCTCGCTCACCAACACCGCAACATTTCAACAACTTCCACTGCATCCTTCAACCCTGGACCACCTTGGGCTGTCATCTCAGGTGAAAGAATCTAATCTAACCATCCATCCAACGAAGCTTTAAGTGCAGACTTGAAGTCATTGAAGCACTATTGTTCTTTAGTTGTGTAATAACTGAGGCCGGTTGTCTCATGTCTATTTAAGCAGCAGGGAACTGATCCACAGTCTCTCCAGGAACTATCAGATTTTTATTTCCTTTATTATTCTTGTGCCTTTATATTCTCACTTCACACTGAGGTATTACAAACAGCAGGCAGCATTTTAAAATCTGACAGCCGAGTCTTCGGAGAAAGGCTTTGACAAGGCAGATCTGGTAGGGAGAGCACTTTTAAATGCTGCAGTAAAAGAGTGCAGTAAAAAGCCTCCTCCGCCAAACCACAGACAGCCGGTCATTTTCATACACTGGTCTGGTTGAGCAGCATTTTCATTAAAGAATCTCATGGGGTTGCTAGAAGCTGGCTTCTGACTTCTGTTGGGTACATATAGTTAAAATGAGGGCTGTCAAGAAAAAAAAACTGACGTCAAGTCTACTTGAACATTTAATTGACCTACAAGCTGTAATCATCAACTAATAACCATTGAAGGGGTAAAACGGCACCCCACCCAAATTCTTACCTCAAACTTAAAGAGGACCTATTATGCTCATTTCCAGCTCTAATTTTTTTTTGGACTCCACTAGAGTAGCTTTGCATGATTCACAGTTCAAAAAACTCTTTATTTATTTGTCTTATGCTGACCATTTATGCAGCTCCTCAGTATAGCCTTTGTCTCTTTAAAGCTCCCCTCCTGATGAGCCCACTTTGTTCTGATATCTGAAAATAAGGAAAAGCATAATAGGTTCCCTTTAAGGACACCAAAGTTCACCTAAACCATATGTTTGTTTATGTGGCTTTGGATGACTTTGGCTGCAAAACAATTAGGCCCAGCTTTGTTGTTTTCTACATCTCATTTACTAACCCTAACCCAAGTGTAGGTTCTGCTCTACTTTACAAAGACATTATGAGGAGTATTAAATAAACAGGGGTACAGGCTGAATAAGATAACCAGCTGCAGCTCAGCCACAAATTGTGATGACCTCATGTGAGATACCACAGTCATTCCTTTTGTTTTTGTCTACATTGTAAACGGAAAAGTAAAGTGTTGGGGTCCCTGGTAACATTAAAAAGAAGCCAAGACAGGAAGGGCCGATAAAGATGACAAACAGGCTGGAAAAAGGAGGAAGATGAGGAGGAGGAGGAGGACGTGAGACCAAACAAGAAAGTTTGTTGCAAGACAGAGGACATTGTGAAGATAGATTTACTGAAGATGACAGGAAGGAGAGCAATGAAATGGAAAATCTGCACAGTTGGGTCTGTTGTTGATCTGTGCTTCAGCTTGAGTGAGACAGAGGAACCCTAAACTGATTGCTGACTGACTGCCAGGTTATGCCAAATTTATAGTGCCACTGGTCTACAGAAAAAAGTTAACTATGACGAAAAACGAGGGCCATAAAATACATTGTTTTCTCAGCCAGAAAGTTCTTAACTATAGACTCTGGCAGGGACCTGCAGTACGAACAAGCCAGCAGCAACAACGGAAAGAATTACTTTTCCAGGACTTTTAGTACATGTGATTCTTATACAGGCCATCTGTCATGACTAGTAAAACACACTAAGCATGTTGTTATATGAAAATTTCATAGTGCACTTTGCTAAAGATGGTTCAGTCTATGATATTGTCTTGCAGAACATGCGCATTTCGAGGTCTATATTTTGAATATGGGGCTGTGCTGCAATACTTTTGCATGATTTACAGTACGGAATCAAAGTAGTAGGATTTGACCTCCCCCCCCTTCTTTACTAGAAATGGAAGCTTCTCATATACTTCCGTACATAGTCGAGCACAAATCCGATCAGATATATGCGAGTGGACAGCACAAACAACCCATGGAACAACCTTACCAACAGCCTCAGCAGCAGAGAAGACTGAACGGATGGCCGTTTGAGGGCATTCGCAAACAATCTCATGCCATCACAAGGATGAAGAAGAGGTAATATTTCAAACGCAGACACAGTCAGGGTGATTTTGCAACTCTGACCATGTTTAACATAGATACCGGACATCATAACAGTATATAAATGACAGAAAAATCATAAAAAACTTAAAACTTCCCCTTTAATAATTATTATGTTAAAGAAAACATTTAAAGTTGATTAAAACACACTTTAATTACAAAAAAAAAAACTTCAGACATGTCTTCAGCTTCCACATCTTTTAGACAGAGTCTGAGAGTATTCCATTGGCACCCTTTAGAATCTTCGAACCAAATCCTCTTCGACAAAAGGAAAACATGTCATTGTGGTTTTTCTGTCTCTGCTGCCAAAACGTTATTTTCTCCACCTTTCACCACGATAAAAGTGTTTTACCATCATGCTGACAGATTGTAGTGTAGGAAGTGTTCTCTCCTGTGTTTGTTATGTAACAATTATTGTCCTAACATCTTAACACTACAAACACAACCCTACAAGACCACAGGGCCCTGCATACAAAATCTCTTATGTCTCAGTTATGTCTATATGAAAAGGCACTAAATGACTAAGTGCTTTTTCTCTCACAATCAATGCTGGAAAACATTAAGCCTGCAGAAGAGACAGGCCTGAGTGTGTGAAACATTACCTGCCTCCAAATACAAGTCATCATCGTCTCCATGACACACATGAGACTTTCAATCTGTTCAGAGGATTTCTACAGTGGAAGCGCAGACGTGAGGAACTGACATACTTTTCAGCGGTACGTAAAATGCAATCTGATAGCTATTCCCTGAGAGCTGCAGCACAACTTGCCAGCCAAATCCACTAAATAACTCACTTGGCTGTTGTCAAACCCCCCCTTCATCTATATCCTTCAAACTCTCTTTTCCTCCTTACCTCTACTTCACAAACTTTGATAAACATCCAGCTGTAGATCATCGGCGGTATGTCTGATTATGAAATTAAAATGGCCTACTGGGACAGGACAGCAGAAAGAGACAAAGAAAGGAAAAGTCTTCCACTGTTCCCATTACACACAACTTTATTCTTTCCATTCTTCTTGTCAGCTGGTCTAGCCATACAATAGTGAGAGGCCAGTGATCCAGTCGAAGTCAGGCTTGATGAACAGGAGAAGCCCACGCTCACAACATATTAGTAATCACTGCCTCGTAAATTTAGACGAGAGAAAAAAAAAGATCTCTCGCATCTTTTTCTCTCTCTCTCTCCCTCTCTATGATGCCTCTTGTCATTTTAATGGCATTTCACTTTGCAAACCAACAGCCAAGGAACACATCAAGGATTCATCTGGGGGTTGTAGATTAAACTTTGCTCTGCTCTGCATTATAGATTATTTTACCATCAAAAAAAAAAAAAAAAAAAAACTTCTGGTGTTCCAATCAATCACCTGTTCTGCAAACCGAGATACAAGATTTGATAAACCGCTGAGGATCTTCTGCTCCAGAGCTCTCTATCAATACCCCCGCAGTCATTTGTTTTACAGTTCACAGACATAAACTGTGAGTGTTATGGTGTTGTAGCGGTTTGACAGAGTGCAAGTCTGACAAAGATAATATTTTTTTTAGTTATATACCAGTCAACTCTACAAAGGGCTCGTGTCTTGCAGTACATGGTCCCTGAACAATCACTGACAACCAGGTATTTCAAAAAGGCGCCAGCAGACAACAAGAAACATAAAAACACACAAGAATTGGAAGTGCATTACAGTGTATTTCACAGTCAGTGCTCAATACAAAACTCACAGTTCCAATTATTATGAATAAGTCCTTATCTTAAAAAAAAAAAAACTCCACTTCGGGATCCCAGAGAGCTAACAAAAATACTCCGTTTGATTCTGAATACCACAGTTCGCCAATGAAAATAAACCCATGTGACCCAAGTGTCAGTAGACGAGGGTCCGTTACGTGTGGGAAGTAAATTACAAAATCCTCATGCACAGTGATGTCTTATGAGCTGTCACTGAAATATCATCAAAAGCAGATGTGTTTAGATTCTGTGTTTGTCTGCTGTGTCAGTGGCATTGCTCGGCTCTGAGTTTTCAAACCTGGCTCTCTTCTTGTAACCTTTCCAATTAAAAAGGGTTATTTTGAAATACCGGCTGCTCCAGTCGAGCCTAGGGTTTAGAAGAAAAGAATATCGAAAAAAAAAACTGTGCTTCCTGCTCAAAGGGATTGGCCAGATTTTATACCATCTCCTCACACTGGGCAAAATTAAGTGTCTCCATCTACAGTTCTCATGTAATCTTTCATTGCGATTGTGACAGAAAGTTATCTTTTCTTCTCCATCCAGAACGATTTGGCTAGACTGCTTTCCATACATCTGCTCCATGTCAGCATTGGAACACTTTAAGTTAATGAGATCCTCTGTTCTACTGCAATCTCATGCCAGAATGTTTGTTTCATATACACATGTAAAAAAAATGTTGTAAACGCTAGCACACATAATAGCATTTGGACATTAAGTCTCTCTTTATGGCTCTCACTTTAACACACTCGCATACGTTATTATATTAAAATCGTTATGGTGTGTTTATGGAGGGTTACAGTATCTGCTGTAAGGGCATTCATAAAGCATGCAATAAAAACATTTTTAAAATCAGTGCAACCACAGAAAAGGAACACTTGGAACTAATCTGGTGGAAAATTTGACCCATCTATTGTTTGTTATTATGCAGAGTCAAAATATGTCAATTTGAAACATTCTGAAGAACATCTGGACATGTCAGAGATCGGTAATGCGTGAAAATCTCCTGGAGACATGATATCCAACCAAAAAGTCGACACCCACACGTCTATTTTAACAAATGAGAATTACAACTTATCACATCATGGAAACTAACACACGCTTTGCCTTCTTTCCACTCTCTCCATCATCTGAAAGAAAATCATACTGTGAATATCAAAATATGAATATTAATATAACTGCTGCTCATTTATCAATGAGAAACCCACATTATCAATATGTTTATATCAGTGCCGTTTTATGGCATTTGAAGGGTTTTGAAAAAGGCAAAAAAAATGGGCTTTATGTCAGTAAAAACATTATTGCAACTCAAGGATTCAACCAAGTTATTTAATATTTTCCTATTCAGGTAGTGAACAGAGTGAAACAGCAGGTGTGCACCAACACACACACACACACCTGCTTTTCCCATCATGTGTCTAAGAGGAGGGCAAGGAGACTGACAGCAGTGGAAACTCTAGTTGAGTTCAGTTCAGTCATAGCTGTGTAGCTTTTTTTTTCAGCAAATGCTTCGAGACAAAAGCACAGTGAGAGCAGGAAAAGCTTCTCTAGCCCGCTCTGTCCCTGCCAGGATGCTGCTGGGCCACTCTGCATACTGTACACTCTGCTCACACTCTCCCTCCAGACTGCAGCCATCATCTCCTTGTCAGCCCGCCCCCTCATTCAAGCCGGCGTGGCCAGAAGACACCTTTCTAAATCCCCCCTCTGGGTTATCCCCCATCCCCCCCAATCCCACTTCATATCCCTTCACAAATCACACTATCTTGAAGCAACAAGTCAAAACCACATCTCCAACCACCTGAACTCTTAAATCTTCACCCTGAACCAATACTTTTAACTTGCAGCATTAAACTTAATGCAAGGACACATTTTCATTAGGCTTATAAAGTTAAGCCAGACTGAACACGGGAGCAAGCTTGCATTTATAAATCCTTCAATAGCCTCTGCTTGAACCTGGCCCAGTGGAGTTAAGACGATGGGGCTGGAGTCCAGACAGCGTCAATGATTTCCCTCTCAGTGAAGAAAAAGCAACAGCGCAAAGACAAGCGCGTTGAATAAAGCTATTCACAGACTTTAATCTTTTCCATTACTCAGACAACATTTTACTACAATTGTTTGTGTCATTGTTATTAAAATTAAATCAAAATGTGGTTCAAGGAATAATGAGGCCAAGCCTTGCCAGAGGAGTGTGTGTGTGTGTGTGTGTGTTTGTGTGTGTGTGTGTGTGTGTGTGTGTGTGTGTGTGTGTGTGTGTGTGTGTGTGTGTGTGTGTGTGCGCTAGAAGCTGAAACTGAGACAAGCAAGTGTTGCACATATGCAATAGCAGGAGACAGCCTGTACCGCACAGCACTGTGCTGTGGTCTATATGCTGCTTTTATAAGCCCACAGTGGCCAAGCCTAAACACAGGTTATCCATGACTGGTGTCAAGAAGGACCTAACAGTCTAAAAGAGAAAAGGTTCTCAAAGAGGCAACAGACCGCATTACTGAGTGAGATGCAGGTATCATTTTTCTACATATGCAGCTCTGCGTGGGAGCTCTGATCACAGCTGCTCATAGCACAGCATGATACAGGGATATTATCCGCAGAAAGGCAGCAAATGGAGAGTGTAAATACATTTTAAATATTACAATATTAAATATACATGTGCATCTAATTATGTATATTTTCTGTTTGATTATGTGTGTTCTTTTTGCATCATTTCAGATGTGGGGGTCCATGTTTCTGACTTTGTTACATACAATTTTTGATAAGTCGCTCCTAAACTCACGGAAATAAAAAAATTAATGAAAAAAAAAAAAAACACAATATGTTTGAAAGTAGCTCACCTCTGGCTGGATGGCTTTGAACACAGGAGCATCCATGAGTGTAATCTGGCCCTGGAGGAGACAAATACAACACCTGTTAGTTAAATGCTATGTTCAAATCATGCCACACTGGCAAAATATCATTTTTCATCATGCATATGCAATACATATATTGCATAGGTGACAAATATTAGTCTTTTTACATTTTACCTTTACTGATAGCACATTTAGATGCTTTGATATAGTAAGAGGAGATGTCAAATGAAAATGCTTGAAGGCAGAGAAGGTAGAGAGTGCCCTCTTGTGGCTAAAATCGGGCAGGCCAATGAATAAAGAAAGCATTAAAATCAGATTATAGGCATCAAGAGGAAAAACAACTTTCATTTGAAAAATCGTGGAAAAATCCTGAGTAGTATTTTTGCTCACAACAAGGTAACATTAATTTAACCATAATGTGACTCCCATTTATTCAGAGGTGCCATGGAAAGTTGTGTGCAGAGCCAGCCAGGGGAAATCTATCATTGCCTGCTTGGCACCACCAAACATCAATTATTACTGATCCAAACTCTGACCCCATTTCCTCTTCTACCATCCCATCTCCTCCTGTCTCAAGTCAGCACATCGCATTTGTGCTTACTGAACATTTCATTTTTAAACACGCATGCATACAGGTTAACCAGACGAGAAACACACTAAGAACTTCACTTACTGCATATTCTTCAGGAGTGACCTTCAGCACATCAAACACAACGGCATCAAAGCTCTTCTTCAGCTCTGAAGAACCTTTATCACTGAGAGACTCTGAGCTGCTGCTCCTCTGGAAGAAGACAAACATGCACACACAGTTGCTGGAAGAATTAATGACTGTGCTGTAAAGAACAAGGTTATCAGCTGGATGTGAGTGGTGGAGAAAAAGCTACAACAGTTAGTCGACTGACAGAAAATGAATCATTAGTATTTTGATAAATCATTTTTTAAGAAAAGAAAATATCTGCTTCCAGATTCTCAAATGTGAATATTTTCTGGTTTATTCAGTCTTCTATGATACTGAACTAAATATCTTTGGGTTATGGAGCTGGTTGGTTATGATCAGGACAAAAACATACTTATGTTCTCAAACCTTAAATATGGGTATGCAATGTTTGAGAGGGTTTAACAATCACAGTGTTGGTAGCATTCACAGAAAAGCTGAAAAAAAGTGTTGCCTCAATATTTCAGTCAGGAAAAAAAAAAATCATATACTAAAGCTCTCTCAGTTGAGACAGAGCGCCATGCACAGGATGAATTTTGAAACGAGTGGGGAGAGGTCTGACGAGTGGGCGTGGCCTCACCTCAGAGGCTGTTGCAGCGGTGGTGGTGATGCTTGATTGGCCATTAGGGAGGTCCATCATTCCCACACCATCTAGCTCTAGCGCAGGAGACCATTCATCATCCTCAGCTGCAGCAAAGCCCGCCTGGCCCTCTGGAAGACACACACACACACACACACACACACACACACACACAAACACACACACACACACACACACACACACACACACATACACACACACACACAGACACACAGACAAAATGTGAATAACTTTCATCTTGACCATTATCACCTGCATATAGAGCAGATTGATCCCTCATCTTGTAGCAGCAGCACCACCTGCTGGCTGAATTAAACTGTTGTTAGTATTCTCAGATTCACTCTATTACAGACTATTGACTTGACAACTGAATTCACCCCAAGAAAATGAGTTGAGTTGATTGAACTTGAGATGACGATAAAAGTGTTGACAGGTTGGGCTACTGTCCCAGCAGGCCATGCGGACGTACACTTTCACAGCCTGTCATTTACTACACAGGAGAGAGGAGGGAACAGAAGGAGCTTAGGCTGAGTATCAGGAGGAGATCTTCTGTGAAAGGGGTTTGGAGAAAGCAGCTGTCAGTAAAAGCCACAACACTAAACAGCTTACACCCGACACAAGAGTACGACCTGCTGCCACTCTGTGTCTTTTTCTTTTGTCAAATGTTTAGCAGAGCAGTAAATGTACATCCGGAAATTCACCAGCCGAACCAAGTTTACTCATATGTTAGTCTTCTTTTCAAAACTGACAGGCATTTTGTTAAGTGGATTAATTAATGCTGAGAATCTAACTTATACCATGCCATTCATGCTACATTCAGTAGCATACAATTGATTAAAGCAAATAGATAAATGTGAATAAGAACTACACGCTCTTGAAATTGCCTTTCAAATGTCAAAACACAAAAGGCATTGAAAGCTTTAAATAGTAAATGATTGCCATTTTTCCTGATAAATTACATAAATTATTGAATCAAATCTCAACATTGTCACTAATTATTATAACAAAATGTTTTGGCATGAACATCAATTACTGAATGTGGCATTTTTGTTGTGCTCATCGGAACTTCTGACATTTTTCCTCACATCTCACAAAGTGTTAAATAATAGTAGCTGGTAAAAAAAGATATCCATGTCTGTAAATATCCTACTCTACATAGTTACATCTATGTGAATACATCATTTAAGCATTTGATGATGTTCTGCAACATTTACATAAGGCTGGAGAGTCAGTCTCCTTCTTTCACAGATAGATTGAAATTGTTTGTATGATTCTTTATTTGGATATTTTGATGTTCCTGCATATTCCTCTCTGACCAGGACTGAAAACACATCAGAGAGTGTTCTTTGCCAAAAGCACACAGAGACACTAATGAAAAGTAAGGAGCTGCTCAGAATAGCGAAGGCCGGCAAAAGCATCTCTGTGTAATTGACAATGCAGGCCTCTTAGAGAGAGAGAGAGAGAGAGAGAGAGAGAGAGAGAGAGAGAGAGAGAGAGAGAGAGAGAGAGAGAGAGAGAGAGAGAGAGAGAGAGAGAGAGAGAGAGAGAGAGAGAGAGAGAGAGAGAGAGAGAGTGTGTCAGTCTGTCTGTCTTTTTGGCTGGCTCAAGGCTCGAGCTGAAATGGCCTGTGCTTTAAGAACCATTAGCTTCCTTCCACAGCTGCACTCTGCTGAGCCAAAAACAAACACCACTACATCATGTCAACTTCCCTCACGTTGTTTGACAGCGGTGCATAATTACACTAGAAGCAATATCCAGTCTGTCTGTTTATAGAGTCATACATCTGTAATTACCTTCCTGCTCCCATACCTGTGTATGTCTTTATATCCTTTTCTCCCTGGACAATGATGTAAAATATGACTTGGGGTTACAGTTGTCACACACGCACAAGCATGCAGGGTCAGGGTTTTTACAGTTAGTGTAGTATTCTATCTACATTGCTATTCATCTAAAAAAAAAAAAAAAAGCAATATGTTCCTGAAACTTCGATAAGTCAGCCTGTAATCATGCACCAAGGTAATCCTAGTATCAAGCAGGCACACAGACATTCCTGTGCTGCAATCACAATTCACCAAAAACAAACTGTCCATGCACAGACAAGGTCATACTTACCAGTCGTGTGTCAGATGCGCATAGTGCTGGAGGTGAGGTTAGCCTGCTGCTGTCTGTGTGAAAGTGAAAAGAACAAGAGAAAGAGAGAGAAAAAAAAGGGAGAGACAGAGATAAAGACAGTGTGAAAACCCACACATCCACCAGTAACATACACAGCCAAAAATCAAACAGCTCATCTGATCAGTGCAACAAATCATCACTTAATACAATGATAAGATGTGTAGTCACTGTTCTTATGGATACAGCCTGGTCATTATGAGTCATAGCTGTAAAAAAAAAAAAAAAAACTTAAACACTCAATATTTGTGTTTTTGGGATTCCAATACACCCCAGACTGTTTGCAGCCAGCTTCATGCATTAAGTATAAACTCCATTTGCTCTGTGGAGCTCCGACTACTTATGCCTCACATCAGCCAGTAGGTGTCTCACTACTCTAAGAGATAAAAGCCTGTGTGTGTTGGGACTGTGTGGGACTCTGCTATGGACGAATGCTGCATGCTCATGCTGGCAGACAGTAGTTGGCCTTTAGCCATCAGGTAGGGGCTAAGATCTTCTCATCCGCTCCAGGTTGTTATCATGGTGGATAGGGGTACAAAGCTCAAGAGCAGAACAAACAGTGGATTAAGATTTCCACTCACCAAAGTAAACTTTAAACCTTTGCTGACATACGCCTCAACATTCTTCCAAAGATCACATCGGACCAAGAAAACACTGTCCTGGAGCTTCACCTCAGTTAAGTTTTAACAGCCCAGAGGAACAACATAGTTTTTTGAACTAGAAATAGAGAAATAACGGCTCTTTGTACACAAAAGGTAACAGTGCAAACAGTAGATACCTGTCTTTTCCACATGCCATGTTCACTATAGTTGTGTCACTGTCACACACACACACAGCAGAGCGTTGATCTGCTTATAGCATAAAGTAGCATAAACATCCACTGGCATAAGTCTGTTTCTGCTTGTCTGATGTTAGTCATTTGACATTCCCACCGTCCTGGACCCAGCTTACATTAGACCTTACAGCTCCTCAAGACGCCCACACCTCCAGCTATAAAACTTCCAAAACACAAGAAAGCAACAACACCCCCTCCTTCTGACTCACTGCCCTCTCTATCCAAACCTAAGTAACCAGTGACCCTGATGTAAGAGTCCCCCCCCCCCCTCCTCCTCCTCCTCCTCCTCCTCCTCCTCTTCCTCCTCCTCCTCTTCCTCCTCCTCCTCCTCTGCTCTTGGCAACATCCGTGCACCTCTGACAGTGAGCTGAGATGAAACGTGTTGTGTTTGGTGACATAATTGTTATATGGTTGAGTCCTCATGTTTCACTCACTGAGGTCCAGGTCTGGGGAATATTTATACGCCCGGCCTAAGGAGTATAATGTGAATAGTGATTAGGAAACGCTGGGAACGTCAGGGTGAAAATGTTTCGGTATGGCGAGGATAAGACTTGAAGACAATTTGAAAGGAATTAGAGGAGGAAGCAGAGGATAATAAAGGAAGACTGACAGAAAGTGGATTGACTCATGTTGGAGCTTGTAGAGAGAGGATGTGTCGCTGTTAAGCTAAATGTGACTCATTACACTGTGTAGCAGGTGCTGTTGAATCAGGCCTCTCTGATTCGGCTGTCTCTCCCTCCCCTCTACTCCTGCTTCCAGACTGCTATTTGACATTCACATGCTGCAGCTCCAACACAAGAGGCACTGGCTGCCTAACGGGCCTTGTTACTGAGGGGCACAATGCGAATTAGCAAGTGTTTGTGTGTCGTCATGCACATGCAGGCGTATTTGTGCATGTGACAACACATTCCACATCCTGTACTGACCCTTTACATTCCTATCCCTAGTGGCTCTGAAAACAGGTCTGAACCACCTCCACTCTGCACACGTCTGTCCTCCCTATGCTGCTCATCTCCCGTCCCTTTCCTCTTCACCTCGACCTTATTACAGAGCAGAAATATCTGGTCTGATTAGTTAACAGGATATTTTCCAGAAGACAAATAATTGAATTAAGAAAAAAAAAAGTATATACATTGCATAAAAGAAAGTAGGGCTGCAACTAATAATTATTTTCATCATCAATTAATCTATTTTATTTTCTCAATTAATCTATTATCATTCCATGTCAGAAAATGCTAAGTGCAGTTTACCAAAGCCAAAGTGCAACCATAAATGTCTCCTTTTGTCCTGACAAACAGTCCAAAACACAAAGATATTCACTTTACTGTCACAAAAGACAAAAGAAACCAGAAGATATTTCACATTTAAGAAACTGGAACAAGAGAATTTTGGGAGGTTTTTCTCTTTTAAAAAAAATGACTCAAAATGATAAATTGATTTTTAAATAGCTAATTGAATAATCAACCAATCATTGCAGCTCTATGAGAAAGTGTTTGTGGCCATGAAGGGAACAGGAGTCCACACACCAAACACCATGCAGCTAAATACAATCTCAGTGAATAAATTGATTCCAAGAAGCACAGCAAGTATTTAATAAATCACATCCTCCTGGATTATTAATCCCATCCAAATGAATAAAGGTTATAATCTGATTCTACGGGTGATGATAGACGGGTAAAAGTGCTTTTAAAACTTTACCAAAACTTTGACAAATTAGTGACATCAGTACAATAATCTGTATAATATGGCACAGCTTTTTAATGCAACTTGAATAATTCAATTTTCATCATGTATTATTGGACAAAACTGTGGCAGTGCATCACAGATGGTTCTATGTAGGGTAACGCTGTAAGAACCTGGCATTCAAAGACACAGCACACCAGACTGCTCAAGCCTTAATCCCATTTACTTTTGTATGTGTATACATGTTTACTCACAACTACATCTCTGTCCCAACACCAGACGCAAAGTACCACACACACACAAACATAAAGGATTAGTGTGTGTGTGTGTGTGGGACCAAACTTTATGTGCCCCTTTACAGAAATGTACCTAAAGTGTGTAACTAAGAAAAAGTCACATGCTGTGAGCCTGAATAAAGGATCAGACATGTGAGATTTGTGTAACTGTCAGCGTTACAGAGTGTTGTGCGACAGAGACGGTTGTGACAGCTCTGCCAGTCCCTGCCTGCAGCACTGCAGGCCTGTCTTTGACACCTAACAGCCCTGCAAGCGTCGCTTCTCAATCTGCTCCCACTGTGAGTGAGAGCACCAGAAATGTCCTTCTGCGTCACGCTCACAACGATACTCAGACCTCATAATTGTGAAGAAACAGTATAAGATTAAAGTCCTTGCCTTTTCACTGCTCAATCTTTTTTTTTTTTTTTTGAAAAGAGAATATAAAAGAATACATTTTTTCCTTTGCTCCACTTTTGGATACCTGCTCTCTGCTACCGTCTGTATAATGCATGCACTGTACGAGCATACTATCTTTGCCTGGCAGCGGCAGGACCTGATATATTTGAAAAGCATGTCGCAGATGCACCAAAGTCAGGGAGCCAAAGTGGGTCAGTGTGTTGAGCTGAGCAGTGAGGGATGTGACAGCCTATTAAGCTTGTACCCTCTTCTTTTTCTCTTTAGTACACACAAACTGTCTGCAACCTAATTACACTGTACACGCTAAGCAAGAGCATCCCCACTGTTAGGAGCGGCAGGCCTACAAAGTCAAAGTCAAAGCTATTTATGTTTAAGGCAATTATCTTAACATATATAAAAAATAATGTTACAGGATTAGGTTTTAAAATATGAAATGTGGGCCTACTGCAACTATCCTTATTCCTCTTTCAATTCTGTTTACAGGAGCTGGAGGAATAATCATACTTCTACTTACTTACTTCTTTACTACTTTTTTATATCTTTTAATCACCGCAGAGTGTTTCAGTTATGCTATGCCATTGAAGACTGGATCGAGGTTCTCACTTTTGCTGTGCTATAGTCAAGCCTGCAGGGGAGAACACTATTGATCTGGAACTAAGAGGGGCCGGGCTGATCACACACACTCTCTAAT
Source organism: Euthynnus affinis (assembly GCA_029490765.1). Lineage (NCBI taxonomy): Eukaryota > Metazoa > Chordata > Actinopteri > Scombriformes > Scombridae > Euthynnus > Euthynnus affinis. The sequence continues at coordinate 11,440,654 of CM055848.1, forward strand.
AACCTGCACATATACACAGTAAACACAGCATGTGGCTGCATGTCACAGCAGTTCGATATACACTGCTTTCACTCAGCAGGTTGGCTATACAAGCAGAGGTTGGTGGGACTGACAGCGTAAGGACAATGGTGTGTGTGTGTGTGTGTGTGTGTGTGTTAAGAGAACATGACTATCAGCCCACCATCACTTAACATGCCGCTGATGTTCAGCCTGTTCTGGGGGTCAATAATATCCCTTTCAGACAGCATACGCATGTATACATGGACCAGCTCAATTGTATTCATATAGTCATATCGTCACCCTGCTTCTCACTGTTAGCAGTTCCATACACTTCACTGATTAACCTGATTATATTGAATTAACATACATCAAATAATATAGATCAAAGTTTCAACTCTCACTCATAATCTGTACGCTCCCGCTCTCTCCTTCTCTCACTCTCTGACAAGTCGGTTAAATGGCGTACGAACGTCAGTATCATTGAATTCATTTCTGTTCCTGGTAGCAACAGCAGTTCACCAAAAGTAGGCAGGAGAGCTGCAATGATTAGTTGATTTAGTCGCCAACAATAGACTCAATCAGCAACTATTTCCGTTATTGCTTAATTGTTTGGTTTTTTTTAAGAAAAAAAAATGTCCGAAGTCTCTGATTCCAGCTTCTCAAATGTGGATATTTTCTGCTTTATTTGATATTTTACATAGTAAACTGAATATCTTTAGGTTGTGGACGATTGGTCGGGACAAAAAAAAAGTAATTCGAAGACGTCTCCTTGGGTTTTGTGAAACAGTGATTGAGATTTTTCACCACTTTCTGACATTTTATGGACCAAACAAGTTATCATTAAATCAAGAATACAATCGTCAGATTAATCAAAAATGAAAATAGTCACAGTCCCAGTGGGCAGCGTTCAACTCTGGTCAGGAAGAGAGTCGACTAACACGTGTTGACCAATACAGATAATCCCTGATGCAGGTTTGACCTGTGACACTGAGTCAGTCTGAATGGGGTTTAAGCAGACAGAGGCAGGTCTATTGTAGTTTGGAACAATAGAAGTTGGGAAGAGAACCTGTTTACGTGAGTATAACTGGAGAAAGGGCAGACAAATTTTTTTTTTTTTAAAAAGACCAAATTTATAAAATTAGGGCTGGGTATCAGTACTCGATACCTTTAAATGAATCAATTAAAATAACCCAGTACCAAGTACTATTGAAACTTCTCCAGTCAAACAATACCTGCATTCAATCCAGAGCTAGAAAAAAATGACTGTTACCATGGTTTTGCTCACAGTCAATCACTGCAGCAGCTATAACCCATACAGTCTACTGTGGTGAAGTCGAGCGCAGTGTATTTCACAGAGTTGACAGTCCAGCGTGCTGAGATGCCACCAAAACACTTGAAGGTATCGAATTAAGTACTCTATTGGTATCTGTATCTATCACTTTAAGGGTACTAGTACTAGTACTGGTATTGGCATTTTTTCAAACGATACCCAGCACTACATAAAATCCACATGCTCCATTTGCTGAAATTTTGAATAACTGTTTTTTTGCCCAGGGCTCTCCAATTGTCGTCCCTGAACAGGGTGTTTCTTAAATCTGATTCTCACACACTAAACAGGTTTATAATTTTGAGGAATCACATGGTTTGCAGAGACAGTTTACACCATATGGTCGTATCCCTGTTGCTTAGAGAATATGGCTCCAGCTTCTGGCTTAAATCACACACACACACACACAAACAAACGGAAGTGAGAAGATACCTCTGCGTCATAGATATACTCGTCCTTCCAGCAGAGAAGCCTACATATCTGATTAATCACGGCAGCATGATGCCAACGAAGAAAATAGTTTCATGCTGCCGTATCACTTCACAGTAAGAGCATTTTTTTTTTAGAAAATCGATAAGTAATGAACCCATTGACACCACAGACTTATTCCACCATGACACTGAACCAACTGTGCTGTACCCTCTAACATACTGAGCCATCAGTTCATGAATATTTAGGCCTGTCTGACTGGAAAGAAGCAAGATCTAGAGTGGAAAAAGAGCACCCGCTGATATCAAAGGCAAGGGTGCAGACAATGTAGAAAACTGTCTAATAGTGCAAATTTAAATAACATCTCGTCGATCATTTTGGTGGATAGTTGGTGCCCTTCACCACTACACCCTTGATATCTAAAATGAGAAATGTCAACCTGCTTTTATTGACTATAAAACCAAGATTTTCTCCATCCATTCTTTGTTCATCACCAGTGCTTGAATTAGAATTTTAAAAAAACATGGCAGAAACCCTGCAGCTGCACGGTATGTGGCTTTTACCATAGATGGTATATGCTCATATGACTACCATACATCCCACATGAGATCTATTTCTGTATGAAATATGTAAATTCATGAGGAGCATATGTGCAAGTAATTATTTTTGAAGTTATGAAGATTTCCTTCACAGCTTGAACTTGAATGTAGAATATATGATAATAAGATACAAGACTTGTATGCAGATGTCAAGTATAGACAGATAGTTTGGTGAGCGTGTTTCAACATAACCGACAGAAAAACATGACATTTATTGACTGAAAGATTTACAATGAAAAAAGACAGCCAAATGAAATATCACCTTGAAATACAGTTTGTAACCTTGAGGGGAAACTGGCTTCAGTGTTACTACCAATAACGCCACATAATTAGCACTACAGTTAAATACTGAAGTTAGAAAAAAGGGAAGTTGCAGCAGCAGCTAATTTCAAAGGATCTTTAATCATTTTCTTTTCTGAATCATCTGAATATTAATATTTTAGTGCTGTACGTGTTTTGGCTTAGTTTAGTTGTTAGTCATAGAGTTGTGTGTCCTGGGATTCACCGGGAGATCAGGGTTGGGCAATCATCTGTATTTCATATTGTTCTTTTGTCATTACCAGAGATCACTGACAGGCGATCTGATCGCCTTTGGCAGCAGATGGGCAACAACCTCTCTGTTATCACTCATTTTAAATGTCACTATAGCCGATCTCACAGCACCGCTGCTGTCACTGACTTGCATTTTTGTTCATTTTGTCAAACTTTATGGTTATCAAAAAATAATGATTTGATATGCAGCAGAGCAATGGTAATCTGCTGATTAAGGTTGTATTTATGAGCTGTGATCAAATTTCACACTACTTCCAACACCTGACAACAGAAACAGATAAATATGTAAATGAGATTGATATACTGTATAACACACTCAGATTTATTGTGTAGCTCTAAATTGGGTAAGCTGCCAGGTCTGACACGAAGCAAGAGAACAGCATGAAATTCAATGTCTGTCATCTATTTGTCTTTTGTCTTCAGACGATCTGAAGGATGTTAAAGTATAACATCAAATTAAGGAAAGGATAATCAATGAGTTGGTGATTATGTGCTTCACGTTGGTGGTTCTTCGCCTTCACGTCATACCTTAAAACCCGAAAAAATTTTGATGAAAGTTTTGCACTCAAAATCCAAAAGTTATGAGGCAAGAGCTTACCGTTGTCATGACAATTTGCCACACTGTACTCACCACCTGCCTGAACAGAAGCATAAAATTCACATAAGGTGTCAATAAGCATAACCACAGAGTATGTCTTAACTGTTCTTTTGTTTTTGGTAGAGAAAGTCTCTCAGTATATTAATTGCCTATTTTGTTGCGTTTTTGTTTTTGTATTAATCTCATCCTTCTCTTCCTCATTCATTCCTCATCATTTTCAGCTCTTCAGGTGTCAGTTTTTCATTTGGTTTCTTTCTTTTCTTTTTCCTCTGCTGCGTCCCATTCTTCAAAACTTCATAACAAGTAAGCATTGACAGCCATGCTCTTTAATGTTGCTATGGTTACCAGTTGGGTAGTGGATGAATTTAGAAGAGCGATTACACTTGAGCAGAATTACATGTGTAATACACGCTTTTAATGCACACCTGCCGGCCAATCAGAAAAGAGAATTCACCCAGACATTGGTATAAATGCAAACAACCACACACAAACACACACACCTAAACTTCGTTTAGAGAGATCTGTCTACCCTGTTTGTGAAATTCCACTAGTTCTAAATCAGTGTCGTAGCAGCAGCTCGCACCGTGGGGTGTGATTATGCTTTTTTTAGATGTACTTGCCTCCCTCTCTCTTTCTCCCCTTCTCCCTCGATCCCTACAGCTCTCTGGGTTGATAATTAGAGCTCAAGCTTTGCAGACAGGCTGTTCAGGCCTGTTCCTGCCTCTGTCTTTTCTCCTGGCACATCCTCCAGTGATACATAAACACTTGGTATACAACTCTCACAGAACTAGATGACACCTACAATCTGCACTTTCCTGTTGCCCAGGCCAAGCCTAAAGCTAGAAGCAGCATTCAAAATGAAAAAATACAAAAAAAAAAAAAAAAAAAAAAATCCTACCAAAAAAAAAAAAAATATATATATATATATAATGGTGCTATTGGTCTTGATAACCGTATCTAGTTATCCATCAAATGAATCCAAGAGAGGCTGCAGTGCCAAGCTTGTGAGTAGTGGCATGTGGCATAGACCCAGAGCAGCAGCCTGTCACGTGTGGGTAAAGCACTAGCCTACAGTTTGTGTGTGTGTGTTGGCTTCAGCCTGATTTGTAGCCCAAATGGGAGCGGGCAGGCAGCCCAGCCCAAGTTCAACTCTGCTGCTGAAGACTAAGAGACCTGTGCATGGTGACAGATGAGCGGGGGAAAGAGGGAAAGGAGTTGGAGGGGGGGAGAGAGGAAGCAGAGGAAGTGTGGAGCTGGCAGCAGCACTGATGTCTGTGGTCATTCCCTGCACGGACTATTAACAAGGAAAGGGCAGACTAACAATACAAAGCAACAGAGCAGTCAGTCAGAGCAGTAATGTTTAGAGGAAACTGATATGATCTCTATGTCTTCCTCTATGAGCCTCCGAGGACTGGCAAAAGTCAAACCCATGGCACTAAACCTCCTCATGGAGACCAAGCAAACACTATTTACTACTACAAGTGACACTGCATGCCATATATGTAGGAGAAACTACCATGATATATTGTCTTGTCAGGGACAGGATGCTGTGATAGTGTGTGCAGGCGTGTAAACGAGAGATAAATATGAGTAAACCTGGCACAGTTAGACAACCATTAGATGCCCTTTTCTTGATGGCATCCAACATCAAGTCAAGCGAGTATAATAATAATAATAAAAAAATAACATCCGAGGCTGGGTAATATGACAGTGCATACCCTTAGATGACAGGCTTGACTACCCATGGAGACTTTTTTTTTTTAATACTTTCTACCATGATAGCTATTCTGTTAGTATCTCTGGGTCTATTACACCATTACGACGTGATGGACCACCTTAATTTGTTGTATATTTAAGTAAGTGGATTATCCGTAAACACACAACTATTTTGTTCAAGTGAGTTTCAGTCTCAAGGTCATTTGTTATACAGTAGCATATTGTGCTACTTCAATTTTGAAACATATAGTGAAAGAATTGCCACTACGATGTTACTTTTACTTTGTCTATAATCGAATCACACACTGCTAGTGCTTTTCTCAAGAGGACTGCTGACTCAGTCTCACAAGGAACAATTTTCCACAGGCAGGAAAAATAAGCTTCCTCAACCCTCAGGGTGAAACACTGGATTTACTGTCCATGTTTTGACCTGATGGCTGAGGATTTTAAAAACATCAGAGACACAAAGATGTGCACTTTTAGAGCATGGAAGCCATTTCAACAACTGGTAGTAAATATAATGTATATTATTATACATATTAATCAATTAGTTTCTATTTTGTTTCTTGGGGTAATACTGAACACCCAGAATATGAAACTTGTTTTACAGAATTAATGTTTTTTTCCCACCATTTAAAAAAATAAAATATTATGGACTTGGTCTTAGAAGACATCTGTAAAACGTCAGGTGTGATTGAACTAACTTGAAAGTTGGATAGAAATACATTTTAGGAAGAAATCTGGCGTCATTGTCACTGTCTTTGTTCACTAATTTGAGTTTCTTCCATTACAATACACTTTGAACAAACACAAGTCATCTAAATTTCTTCAGAGCTGGCAAGTGAAGTCCCAGTGGTGAATGTGTCAGTATAATGGTTACACAACTATCACTCACATCATAAAAGCATCAGTCTGAAAGATCTGAGGGTGAATTTATTGCATTTCTTGTAGAAACCGTCTAACTAACTCCAGTTAGCTTTCTATAAGAACAGGAACCATAATACAGAATTAATTGTGCAACTCTTGCATTTCTCAGAGTGTTTGCTATACACACTGCATTGAGTCAGCACTGTAAATATATTATCTCTGCTTTTGGTCACAGCAGATAAGTGCAGGGTTTTTCCTGCCTATCTCAATCTAAAACGGCATGTCTATATGTGCTGTTGTTTTTACAAAAAGCCAAGAAAGTTGAGTTAAAAACAGCAACACAATTGCAAAAGCATCAAGGAAGTGTTGAAACCACAGAGAACAAGTAATGTTATAGCAGGCTAATAAAGCAAGATACTTCCTGCAGTAGATTTTTACAGTAAAAGCCTTTCATTGAATAGGATTATGTCTGGCTTTTATTGTGGTAGCCACCAGTTGCTTTGTCTAAATTTACATTTTCATCATTAACTTCCCTAAGATTCACATCCCTAGTATTAGTCTTCCAAAACTACCAAGTTGGAGAAACCATGCTGATGCTCAGTGTTTAGGTTTTTTAAAGCATGTGTTCACTCAACTCACTTCCCTCCAATTATGAGGGCTTATGAGTCACACTTTAAAAAGAACATTATTTATTCAGTTCCTCATTGTTTACAAGACACATAATATGTGTGTGTCCTTTGTTTCTATGAGAACATCATAGTCAACACACCTTCCCTCTCTTTAAATTAAAGTCACTACATATCAATAGGACATCAGCAACCAGATGGTGTTTGAGCAAAACAGTCTTATCTCCATCTCTGTCTGCCACTCAAAATATGGTTCTCTCACCTTCACATTGATGATACCACAAAGAGGGACACACACAGCATGTCCTGGGGGGTTAGTTCCGGGTGGGCCCCGAGGGCTTTTGAACAAGACAAACAGACTTAAGAGATATGGCATGCTGCAACCTGACAAACCGTACAATTATATGAGAGCAAAACACACAAACACCCACACTTCTGGAACAACAATACCTTCTTTCTAGAAATGACAAACTCTCAACGTACAACCACAGGAAACTCACTTACGGCAGAGACTAGTCAACAAACCCCTAACTGTAAAAGCCTGCTCCTATCAACCAAAGCACATGTAACCTTTTTTTCCCCCCAACAAACACACTTCATTTGATCCCAGCTGCTCGTGTTGTAACCATCTTGTGATAGGCTCGCTCGCTTGTTAGTCCTGCCAAGGTCAACCCTGCAGCCAAACACAGACTGAGATACAATATATTAAGAGGCAGTTTTATGGCAGAAGAATGAGATTAGAGAAAGTCAGGGAGCAGCTCAATGGAAAAACAGAGCAAGTGTTTCTCAGCCTGCTATACTGTATATCTCACTGTGATTTTAAAGTATAAATCCTCAAGTCATCCATCGCTCATATATAACAGTGAAATCTACAGGGCATCTCCTGTCTCTGTAACAATGAGTTCATCTCCCTCCAGCAAGTTATTCTGTCCTCTTTTAGGTTGGCCTACTCAGCTGAAATACTGAAATAGCAGCGCACCAGCCAATGCTGAAATACTCTACAGCGTCTTTAAAAGCAACCGTGGGCTACCTACTGTTAGTCTAATATCCTGTCTGTGAATATGAGGTTTGTACAGAAAAGTTTTTATTAAGACAAATATGGACTGGGCTATGAATATAACTCAATATTGCAGATTCTGTTGAATTTAACCTTTGATCATTTAGTTTAGTTTTGATCCATGTCACTTTGAACCTGCTTAACTGAGCAAGACTAAGATAACAGGCCTCCCATACAGCTTAACACACTCTCACACACACAGTGCTGCATGCATGACTTCCCCTAACATGGCATTGCTCTGCCTCCAGGGTCTGATAAAATGGCCAATTACAACTTTAAAAAAAAAAAACACACAAAGGGAGCGCTACCCAGGCGGAAAAGCAAAAAAGGGACAAAAGAGTAGGAAAGGGACAAGAGGAAGAACGAGTGTGTGATCAAAGCATGTCTGCTCAAAAAACACTTGTTGTTCAGCACAGGAGCCAAAGCAACATTCATACTGACACCCAAAGCTGGTCAAAGGGAAAAGAAACACACACAAACACACACACACACACACACACACTTGTTTGCTCATGCGAGAGAGTTCACTAGGTCAGAGGTCACCTGGGAGAATAAAACATGACACCCACACACTGAGGTCAAGGGAAAAAAAACAAGAAGAGATATGGGGAAGGGAAAAAGAAAGCAAAAATTGTGAAATCCTCTAAGAAAATGAAACTGGACCGATGTAACGTCACAGCTCAAAGCGAAGGGAAAACAAAAGCAACAGGCGATGAAAAGAGACAGAGATTTTGCCTAATCTGGACATAGCAGCCTCTCTCTTACTAATATGGCGGGTACTTACTATTACCATCTGATAGCAGCTATGAAAGATTGATTCTTTCATCCTTCTCTCACAAGGCAGAACAATGTTACACTGTGTGCTTCTTCCAGTTAGGGTGTGTGTGTGTGTGTGTGTGTGTGTGTGTTCGAGAGAGAGAGAGAGAGAGAGAGAGAGAGAGAGAGAGAGAGAGAGAGAGAGGGAGAAAGAGCCTGCATCAAATGGAAGAAGAGCAACAGCTGAGACTTGGGAAACAGCTGTATCTCTTCAATGCCTGCACTGCTCCCCTCCCCCGTCTCTCCCTCTCTCCCTCTCTCCCTCTCTCCCTGAATGAGCCCCTCACACCCCTCTCTGATCCTCCTCTCCCACAGAGCAGCATGGCCAGGGGCTATGCTGTCTGTGTGCACAAAGACACACAAATTACAGTACGTGCACGAGTTACACAGACGCCATCGGTACGAGCCTCTGTTCTACTCTTAGAAGACAAGTACAGACAGGATGCATGTGCTACCAAACATTCATCTATTGACTAAAAATAGGAAAGACGTTGCCCTCCCTCTTCCCAAACCCTTCAAGTCGTCCTGCTTCACCAGGCCCTTACTATGAGACAAAAAGGAAATTGTCTTCAGATTATCCTTTGAAAAACAAAGCAGAATCATATTTAGGCCTGTCCTTCAAGTATTTCTGGGTACACTGTCAGTTTTCAGTCTTTCACTGTTGCAAAATCTGTAGTGTGTACTACACATTACATTACACATACAATACTACACCCTACCAGTCAACTAAAAATATCAGTCTTAGTCGACCAAGTTTTCACTAGTTGGTTGGTCGCAGGAAAAAAAAAAAAATCAATTCAGGAGCTGCATCTGCAAAATTAGGTTAAAACCTTGCGTCTGGACAGTGTATGAAATCCTAGAGGGCTTTTAATTGAAACGACGGACACAGGAAGTGGTGAAACATGTTTACACGGCTGGTCTCGGCAGTTATTAGATAGTTATTAGATAGTTAGTTAATATGTCAAGCAGGAAATCCAAAGTACGGAATCATTTCGAGAAGTTAAAGGACGACCCCAAGAAGTTAACATGCAAACTCTGCAGGTAAACATTCTCCTATCATTTGTTGACCTCAAACATGTGTTATCATCTGAAACATGTAAGGAACGTGAGTCTGACGTTAGCCACTTAGCACGGCCACTCTAACATTGGATAGCCTAGATAAATAGAATATATTTTCATTAAACGTGCAATGACTAGTCAACTAATGGCTTGAACTAACAACTATTAGTCGACTAAGAAAATCTTTAGTCGGGGGCCGCTTACACACATTTTTCTTAACTTGTTATCTTCTAAGTGAGTATCCTTATACTTGTACACACATGAGAGAGCTTATGAGAGTAAAGTTGAATTAAAATATTGCAGAAAAAGAAAATAATGCTGTTAATAAATGTCCAGTTTGACAATTTGACAGTTGGTGACATACAGTGTGTAACTGAAGGCATGCGAGTGTGTGAGTCTGTCTGCAAGTCAAGACCCGACCTGTGGGAACTTAACAAAGGCAACAGGAAACAGGTTGTCTCGGTCGCACAGATCTGAACGGATGACACAAGAGAAAAACACATTTGCTTAAGATGTGAATCATCACCATTCATTCAACAAAGGAGGTAAAAGAAGAGACAAGAACAGAACAGGTGGGGAGGATAAGGTCTTATATTCATACACTTTGTACTTAAGGCCAAAAAGCCCACAGAGTGCCGGTCTGATGCTGGGAAGAGATTTAAAAAGAACATTTGTGGGAGAATGAGAGCAAAGGCAAGAAAGAGAGGTGGAATCATGTTCTCTGTATGTGATCTATTGTCTTTGGCAGGGTTCAGGACCAAGTTCACAAGTTTCCATGATATAGCCAAGGCTCAGCTCTCAGTTTAGCTCTCGAGCCAAGACACTCAGGATTCAGACAGATAGATGAGGCTGTGTGCTGAAACCATGAAGCCTCGTCTCCGGCACCTGATACAGACCGGCGAATCAGAACAATATGCAGGGGAAGTGGAAGGGTGCGGCATTTGTCTGTTTATGTACAATTCAGACAGAATTGGGAGTATGGTTTTTATGCAAGTACAGTTTTCACTGTCTGGTCCTCATTCTGGATCTTCACAACAAAACTATCGTCTCACAAAATCTTGGCACGTCGCTGCCTCACTCTGGAGTCTGTTAATCCACATTTGGACTTCAAGTGAAATGTCCTCTAGTGAGAATATTTCAGATATGCAGAGCAGAAAAGCCACACGACACAGTAGGCAAAGGACCAGCCTCAAGGTGTCAGGTGGAACGTTGACCCTCACAGCTGACATTCTGCATGCCTTAAAGGCTACAACCCTGTCCGTGAATTCACCTTTGACCCCTAACCTTATAACCCCAAACACCTATGACCCGACACACCAAGTCGAGCTAACACCTATCGAGTGAGCTAATTTTAATAGATTTAAAAAAAAAAAAAAAAAAAAAAAAAAAAAACATGTGCACATACAAAGATGCACACAGATGAAAAGACATGTCAGTTAACTATCCAGGCAGCAGACAATCTTACCACACAAGTAAGGCGGTGGTGCCATCGGTGGTGGCGCAACCTCAACTCTACAACCTTGTCTGACACCACACGGGAAAGAAAGATTATCTCCGACACATTACGGTATATGGGTTGTCTTTGAATTACTTTCAAACAAATGACCTGTTAGCTTGAATTTGCTCAAATGCGATTTTTGAAAATGTGACAGCCCTAATACACAGACATCTTTCCACTTTCATTGGATCTGTTTGAAGTCAGAGGGTGTGTGCGGTGGACAAAGTTTCTGACAAAAGGTAGAAGCTTGTGTGGTTGGTGATGTTGAGTTATCCGACAGGTCTGCTGTCATTTGGCAGATAGTGATTTTTTTTTTTTTTTTTTTTTTTTATTTACAGTAGCAGCATTCTGCTTTTATAAATCCCTCTTCTTTCTCTAGTTACAACCGGTAAAGCCTAGGAACAATTTTGCTGATGAAGGACAACACACATTTTAGAGTAATATTTCAACACTAGCTGCAAACTACATAAACACCATACACACACATGCACAGTCACATGAGCTTGACCAAGAATCATGCAGGGAAGCCCCGGGGGTTCCTCAAATGTTTGACTAGTCAGCCAAACACATTGTCGACACAGGGTGTGTACCAACTGTAGCAGCAGAAGCTCAACACACAGTCACTGTAGTTAAGCACGTAAAACTAAAGAAAATAGACTTGGAGTGTATAAATGCTCTTTGGGTTGTAATTATGCCTCCTGTGTAGACAAGCTATAATGCTGAATTCAAACCTGACATAAACTCTACTCCAGAACATGTTAGGAGCATATCAGTTACATAAAAAAAAAAAATGGCTCACACAAATGGGCACACTAGGGCCCTTTTTTCACAGCCTGTTCAAGGCGCGAATGCTGCTCCTTTATTCCGCCTCGCTGTTCTGAATTTTTAAAAAAAAAAAAAAAAAGGTATAGACACAGAGAGGAGGGGGGCAGAGTTGCTCCGCCACTAAGTCAGCCACAGAGCCGAAACGACATCTTTGTAAAAGGGACAGCCAGCACGGCGGGACAGGGAGCTGACAGGAAGCTGATGCTGTTGTGTTACATGTCTCTGAATCCAGAAGGCCAGCATGCTATTTAAAAAGTACACACAGGCCGGCATTATGTCGGCTCTGTTTGATTCAGTGTAGAAAAGCAAAGGCAGCTTAATGACGGATCTTCTTTATGGCTGTAATGCAGGATCTCTGTATAAAAAGAGCCTATTATGTTCATTAGATTGTTAAATCAATAGTCTGGTTAGACATCCACCGCCCATCTCTAGAAATGTTGTGACATGTAAGTATCCCTGCAATACAAGTGTCCAGTGTTTCAACAAATCCTGTTTCCAGCTGCATGTTCAGGTTAAAAAGGACCAATGAAATCAACATCAACAGGCTGACGAGGTAACAGACTTTTCTTCTTTTTTTTTTTTACAGCAGCTAAAGTCAATTTGCAGCATGGGTGGCAGTCACAGTGAAGGAGCAATTATGACTGATAAGGTTAAAGGAGAGCTGCCACTTAGTTCATAGCTCAGTCATGGCTCAGCATAGCTCCATACTACCATGAATAGTTTACAAGTAGGGCTTGGGATCAAATTAGCACCAAGACTCCAAGACTGTCAAGTACCAAATGCCTAAAATGTTTAATCAGGGTCTCAGCTTTGTTTGCTTATTCATTGTGTTCAAATTTAAACCATAATTATTATTAATTTGTATATCATATTAGCCAAGGAGAGTTTAAAGTTAGTATCATTTAGTATTGGTAATGGTGCCAGTAATCTCACAAGACATCCAGGCTGAAGCTGAAACTGTTAGCTGATTATTCAACTAGTTCATCAAAAGAAAATTAATCCGCAAGAACTTTAACAGTCTATTTATCGTTTCAGTCAAAAATGCCCCAAAATTCTCTGATTCCAGCTCCTCAAATGTGAATATTTGCTGGTTTTCAAAGTCTTACATGATAATAAACTGAATGTCCTTTGTTTTTTGACCATTGGCCAGAAAAATGAAGACACCTGAAGATATTTATCTGAGCTTTGGGAAATTGTTATAATCAACAGATTCGCACATATTGAAAATAACCTACAGTTGCAGCCCTAAACCAGACATGTTTATAGAGAATGAGTCCAGGGAAGACACAGGAAGCGGGGGACTTGTGAGTTGGTGAATGTAGCATATGTCAAAGCGTCATTGGAGATTTTCCCAAATAATTAGACAGAATGAAGACAAGTCAGGACTAAAATAGCATAAGATTACATAATACAAAGAAAATCAACATGAAAAACAAACAGAGAAGTAAAACAACTCAGAAAGTAAAAGGTTGACAAAAAACGGGTAAGAAAGATAAATTTGCGCAATCCCACTTGCTGTATTGTCACTCCCACCAGTGGTTAAATTCCGGTGAAAATATTCTCAACACTCCAGGCCTTTTGCCACCGCTCGGCTTATTCTGGCGTGTGTTAAGTAGGATGTGTGTGTGCGTGTAACAGATAGAGATTCAGTCACGAGTGACCCTCTGTGTACAGTCTACACCTCAACATTGTCTACTTCTCCTAAATGAGACCTGTGATTACAAAACAGCAGGAAGCACATGATACACACACTAACAACAATAAGAAGAGGTAGTTTTACACTACTTCCTCAAACACTGCTCAGTGTACAAAAAAGGAAACATTGCTCAATCTAAGCGGTGAAATGTGGTGCCTGCCTCTGAGATTTCTGTAGTGAAAGCTGAGCCGTGCGTTATCCTCTCCTTTTATCTCCTTCTCACACATACGCAAACAGTCATGCACACTGTCAGCTAGTCGGGTGCTAGCCAAGCAAAGCATCTACAACACCCACTTCAATCAATTGCCAGCAATATCACAAACACCTCATATGAGAATCTTTAACTAACACACAATCATACGCAATATTATTATCAGTGTTCCAAAACAACTTGTCAAGAGCTTTTATATTACACCAGACAGGAACAGAAAAAGATGGAAGGCTCAGTGGGGTCGACAATAAAAAGGCTTTATATTTATACTTGTAGCGGCGGAGCCAAGACTGGGAAGGCATCAGAGGAAGAGTGTGACGACATGTGACTTCGCAGTTCCATCTGTGCTGAATGGATGTGCCAGACACACGCATAAAGTTACCCTGGCAACTGGGCAACAGCATTGGTTGGAGGTCACACGGAAAGAAAAAAAAAAGCTTGATGCAGACCAAAAACGCTCCAAGAATATGTATAGCATCTAGAAGAAGGCTACAAGATGACTGCTTGTTCACTCAGAAGAAAAATGAAAGTCAACTAGTGAGCTGCACTAAACTATAGTGGCTCGATATACTGTTACACACAGACACATGCTGCATCTAGGAACATTTTACATAAACTGTGCGGTGAACATGATGTAATACAGACCAGATAAAACATGAGGAAGACCAGGGGTTGCACTTGATGACGCAAAACCCCTACAGTGTTTTATCCCTTTCTCTTGTATACACATGGCTCTGATTCGGAGAGGGGAGTTTCATTTCACACACACACAGATGTAATCTCTAACTAATCACATTTGCAGGCCTTGGACAGAGCAGTTACACCACAGTGCTGAACAGATGGGCTTACGTACACTAGGCATCTCTGGGATTAGACAAGCCCAGAAGGTGGAGGTGGTATGTACAGTTACCGGGGGGTCAGTTTTTAAAACCTATCTGGTGCTCAAAAGAAGTTGAGGGAAGTCTTATCCAAGCAGCCAGGAGGTATGGTATACGGAGATAGTAGAATTACGCTCGGGTCATGTTGTGAATGATTTTCAACATGATCAACTGTTTGAATGGGCAGCTGTTGAAAAAGAGAAATCATGTAGCCAAAGATAATCAGGTGCGATACGCAACTTGATTTAAATAAAAATAAAGAAAGCCCTCTAACCATGTGACCTTCAGCATATCCTCCAGGCGCTCACACTGTTTCTGTTGGCAAGCAACAGATATGCAACGTGACTTTTTTTCTGTTTACAGTCAGGAAGAGAGACAAAGAACAGGATAAACCCCAAAATACACAATGATAATTCAATGCTGCATTTGTAAATATGTAGTATGGATGGGTTTTGTGTTGCTTCAGGCTGACAGCGTAAATCTCCACGCCGAACAGAATACTGAATCAACTATATTTTATTGGATTAAGGTCTAAGCTCTCTAGTACGAGGGCTACTTTGTAAACCTTTTAGATGTACCCTGCACATCCACTGACCACCATCCTGAAGGCTCAACTTTCACACAATTCACAGCTTTCTCCTCAGTTTGGCTTGAATCGAATGAAATAAAAACCGAGGGGAATTCGAAACAGATTTCATCTCAGACATATAGAGGTGCTGAAGATCTCTAGCATGTGGAAAGAATTCATCTCCCCCTTTGGACTGAACTTTACCTGCAGTATTATCTAACCACTCAATCAGACAATGCTTTCACAACTGCTATGACCGCCATCGTCAACACTATCTCACGAACAAACACATTCTGCATCTATTTCACTATTTAAAGAAGGCAGCTGCGGCTAAATGAGATTGCTTCAGTCTTTTTTCTGCACAACGCGACACCACAGTACTGTAAAAGCACGCCAGTCATGAGTCTGAACCACTGACCTCTGGGTCATATGTTAAGTGTTGAGAACAGCAGCGCCACACAGCAACACTAAATATCGATATGGAACATTCCTCAGAGTCTTTTAAAATGGGGTGAGAGCAGCGGGCCAACGTCACACACAAGACACTGACAAAGAGTGTGTTAGATAGGAGGTTTGAGCAGAGGGAGGCTTTGTTTATGAAAAAGGCGGACTAATAGTGGAAAACGCCTAATACTAATTCTGCTTGACAGCTAATAGAGCTGGCCCACTCAAGTGTGTGCGTGGATATTCTTGACCCCACAAATTAAGGAAACAAGATGCAATCAACCACACAGGGAGAAATAAACTGTGCGTGTCATTGGAGGAATTCAGTTGAGCTCTTCAGGTTTTAATAATGCAGATATTCTGACAGAACATGTTACACCCCCTCCTCATTTTGTAAACCTAAGTGTCTGGCATTGAGTTACAATAAACAAATATGTAACTGAAGGCCATCCCTCTTCATCCTAATAGTATCGATCCACAATGAGATTATATTAATGGAGGAAGACAGTTATAAAAGGCACATGGAGAATAGCTTAGTGAACGCCTTATTTGAGAAACCCCCCACCATCTGAACTTGTTCATGCTCTAAAAAGTTACCCTCATTTAAAATCATTTCAGGGAATCAGGGTCGCCTCTACTAAACTGAAAATACCTTCACGACTAGCCTCCTGCGCCTGTTTCTACTACCAAAAGATGCTACAGCTAAGACAAGACAGGCTATGGCTGTGTACAGTATTGTTCGTGGGTGAACCCACGCCACACCCAAAGCACTCCCCGGAGAGCAGCTGTGCGGGGGGTTCACCGCCAACGAGCTATCCGGAGCAGAACGCCTGCAGTGTGTAGGCTGCAGCTAAATAAACTGAGCTGGGCTAACAGCACAAATGGGTCGACATTAAGTCTCGTCTCCCTAAACAGCAGCGGCTAAAGTAAACAAAGTAAGGCTGCACGGGAGGAATCACAAATTGCCAACTCACTGACTCTACCCCACTCGTTTCTCTCTCTCCCTCTTTCTCTCTCTCAGGTTTCCATTATTAGCATGTTGCAATTCTCGCTAGCGATTCGTTAGCTTGGTGAGGGAGCGCATGATTTATGACCAGCAATATATCAAACTTCCCCGGTGGCGCTTCTTGGTGTGTGTGGTGGGCCGACCGTATATTCACGTGGGTGGCGGAGAATAATGAAATAATGGCTAAAATAAACCCACTAAACCCAGCTGCAGATGCACTGCATTGCAAAAAAAACAGCACCAGTCCTGCACAACATTTCTCTCATATCTCATTGTCCTCTCCTCTTGATGGATGCCGATTTACTTTGATAAGGGAGCATCCTGCACATAAAAACAAACACACCCAAAACCAACCGTGGGGGCTTAACGTTACGTTAGCTAGCTAACCTAACCCCAACTCGACGGTTGGGGAGTGATTTACTAAATGATGTCGCAGACGATAACAAAGTTTGCCTCACAGTGCTCTGTAACTCACCGAAGTGCGCCGTTTTTCCTCTTTCTTCTTCTGATATTCCAGTGGGCTCATCAGAAGACAGTAGACTACAGTTTTCAGGCTAACGCTCAGCACACAACGACGCGCCTCGCAACAGCTGTGCTCTGTTTTGAATGAGGATAGGAGATGCGCGGAGGACGGGCGGAGCTTGCAGCGTCCGCCCATCATCCAGACCAGCATCCAGACGGACTTAGTTTGGTTATATACACACAGCCTTGGACAACGTTCAGATTATATGTAGGTTATGTACAATGTCGTTTAACATATTGATAGATGAGGATGCTATTGTTGTACCAGAATGGACTGGATAAAGAGCGCCGTGCGATTTGAAAAGAGCGCAAAGTTCATGTCCTTTATTCTGACTCCCCCTTGTGGTCCAACCACCGCTGTGCCCTAACGCAGTGGCTCTCAAAGTGGGGGTCCCCGACAAAAAGTGGAATAATTTATTCTCATTTGGGTGAGTTCAGGGGTCCTTGACATGGAAAAGTTTGAGAACCATTGTGCACTAATATGAGCTCCAGGACAGTATATATTCGTACTGTTGTGAACAATTCAAATATATTTATCAAAAAATTTGCATATTCACCACTTTTAATTAAATTATGCCATTTTTCACTGCAGACATTTTGACTTATCATCAGGAAACACAGAGGTGTGAATAACATTAATGGTTGCTAAGAAGCTTGAGAAGTTGCCTTCATTCATTTTATTATTGACACTTGTGCTTTTCTTACTTTGTCATGTCAAAATGTCTTCAGACTGCAGAAACAGTTCAAGTTGTGTTATTGTGTTATTTCCAGCTGTGGTATTTGACTGTCAGTCTCCTTTTTTATGTTTTTATGAACTCACAGTGAGTTCGACCCATTAAACCTGTAAGTTCATCAACTTTTATGAGACAAATCATTCGCTTTCAAACACATACTTGATAACCACCTGCTGTACATGAAATTTAAATAATTTTTTATTGCTTTTACATTTTCTTGTATACATTTGACTGACTACAGTAATTGAAATAAGTTAAACGGGCTCTCTGCATTTTACTGTATCCACACTAAATGAGGCAAAGAGACCCATTTACACATTCCTTTATAAACTCATAACAGATCATCTACAACCCTTGAACCACCTGAACAGACCTGAAGACACACATATGCTTGTTCACAACAACCTGACTGAGCATCACATGTGGAGACAAAACAAGCACCAAGTTAATTTATTGAAAGTGTTTCACTCCCCAAATTTGAGCTGCCTTTCCTTCTCTAAACCATGCAGCTCCCTCGCTCGATTCTTCAGCTCCTCTGCTTTCTTGTCATCCTTCTCTGTACCATCCCCAAGTTTGTACATGCGACTTGCGTTGGCGCAGCCCCACACATGTCCCAGCTCACAAGCCCTGTTGGCATACTTCAAGGCTTGAGTCATATCAGGTGGCAGCCCTTTGGTGTTACCCTCAATGAAAAGAGCACTGAGGTTAAAGCAGGAAGGAGCAAAGCCACCAGCGCAGGCCTTCTCATAGTACTGCCGAGCTGCCGTAAGGTCACGTTCTCCTCCCATAGCTCGTCCATCATGAGCTAACAGGCCAACGTTATGACAGGCATCTATGGACTTCTTTCCTCCAGCATTACAGGAGCGGATGAAGCAGGAGTAGGCTTTTTGCAGACACTCAGTCACTCCACCTGGTGCAAAGATTTAGGAGGTTGATAGAGATCTTAGTGCACTCTAGAGAAGTAATCTCAGTATTCACATCCCTCCCCTGAATGATAATAAATTGCATAGATCATTTTTAATTAAATATTAAAGTCTGTAAAATATAAGCAATAAAGAAAATGTCAATCACAAGCTACCAGAAGTCAAACTGTTGTCATGCTTACATAGTAAAACAAGAAAATCCTCAAAGTCAACAGCATCAAATAGCAATTTTTTAAAAGTATTTTTATCTGATCACAATATAACTTTGATTAACTTCTTTAAAATCAATTAACCAACTAATCATTTCGACCACATTTCTATGTTGTAGGTGGTCCAGTAGTACCAAAGCTCCAAACTTTATTATGGTACCATATGTTTTGCTTATAAAACCTTACATTACATTGTAACCAGTAACTACAGTACAAATATAAAAGTCATGATCTAAAATAACATTAAGGACTTTGCTTGACTACTTATAGTAATGTGTCAACCAATAAGCCACATTGCTGGTGTACCTTTGCCTGTGATATGGTAAGCTCCCAGTTTATAGCAGCTCTCTCCAAAACCATTTGTCTCACAGTTATGTTTGAGCACTTGTGCCGTGGATTCATAGTTTTTCTTCACCCCTTCCAAGTAATCGGCTAGCCTTTGACACCCTAAGAAAGACATATGACAGAAGAAAAGACATGTTAAATAGCAATGCAAACATATCGAACACAATTCACTCATCCTCATCTCAAGCTGGGGGCTTTCATAACAATTGAGCAGGTCTTTTACCTTCAGGATCCTTCTCTTTGTAGCACTGGAAGCTGTACTCCACTCCCAAATTGTCCAGAAACTGCTTCACCTCATTTTCATCTTCAAAGTTTATGAGTCCAGCCATGCTTCAACTTGCGCTTCTGCCTTTTAAATGTACAGCAAATACATGTGCTGAAGGCTTAGCGCTGACCACCTCCACTGTTGCTTATGACCTTGCAGTGGGATGAATGAGCGACGTTACAAAAGCGTTTCATAAATCAAAAAAATCGCTAGAAATGCCTGCCCTTAACTTCGTGTTGTCGTTAAAACGCGCTATAATTACAGATGTAAGTGTTTTCCTTTGATAACACAGAAAAGGGACTTGATCCTGACTTGGACATGCGTCTCTCCAGTAGATAAACTCTTCCGGGTTCCATAACCCTCCCTCCTAACGGGCTTCCGTAGTCCAGCCTCCTCGGTAATGTACTTCCAGTGCTGTGACCTTTACTGTATGTCTAGTCAAAAATAGACCTAGCTGCGCGCTGTGGAAACTACATTCTCCACCCAGGTGCTGTATTCGGTCGCTGCATTGATTTGTTGACACGTTTTAAACATGAATTCCTGCACAGCAGACAGCTGTCAACATTTTTTCTCGGAGAGCGATTTTCCGCAACGGAGGAAACAACAAGTGAGCTAGCTGGCTAGCTCGTCGTCCTGTGCTCCTGTTTGCTGTCCAGTAGATTTGTATAATAACAGACAGGTGAACACTGCAAACTGAAACGACTGAAAACGGAGCCGCTCGACGGCTAGCACGCAAAGACACCTGCGTTTTGTTTTTTTCGTGGCAAAGAAGAAGACACCAGTCTCGGTTGCATAAGCTACAACTAGACTTTTTTAAACCATGGCCTGCAGTCTCCTAAACACGGTGAGTTTCACTTTCGTCTCCAGGTAACTTGTGTGAGATATGTGTCTGTGCTCTGTAGTCAGCAGTATAGTATTTATTGTTAGCTTTACACACACACACAGTTACATCGTGAACACAACAACACTCTAGTTTTAGCCAGAAATGAGAGTTGAGGTGCTAGCGAGGTGAGTAAAAATTACATTAGCGTTTGCCATTGAAGAATGAATTCCTGTGTTTGGAATATAACAACACAATTATCTTTTGCATACCATGTTCCTGTTTCAATCAATAAGAGAGAAGCCAAGTAAGATGACTATATTTAGCAGGCTCCACACACCTGAGGCACAGTTTCCCAGCACAGGGAAGTTTGAAACACACACATACACCGATTACATTTCTAGGTATGTTGTTATTCCTGTAGATAATTTATGTCTATGTACTGTTGACTACAACAGATAAAGATTAAGGAAAACATTTCATTGTTTTGTAACAGCTACGTTTAAAATGTCAATATTGAACCGATGTGCTCTACAATACACAAAGTAAGAAAAAGTATGAGTAAAATATACAACGAAGAAAAGTTTGTGTGAGGTTTCTGTGCTCAGTCACTACAACCTGTGGTCAAATAATAAACATTAACTTTAGCTGCTACATCAACAAACATCTAACAAACATCTTGCTTTTGTCTTCAGGATGAAGCATCTCCAGCGTCTCTGACAGACCTGTGCTTGACTTATGTGAGCCAGAACCTGGAGTGTTTCTGTGTGAAGCGTCCTGATGGCTCTCTGTGCTTCAGAGAGGCTGTACTCTTCCCACAGGAGCTAGCTGACCAGCTGCTGGCCAAGATGGCCACTGAAGGTAACTTTCAGAAACACTCCTGAATGACGAAAGTTTGTGATTTCTGACTCTACACAACCACAGGACTGAAAATCCAACTCACAGTCTGTGAGGTTTTTTTTTTTTTTTTACAAATTTAAAAGTTCCTGTTAAATCTTTGATTAAAATGAAACTTCTCAAGTTGCATAAAATCTTAATTTTATGAATGAACAACAAACACCCTCTTCCATCACCTTCTAAAATAAGAAAAACATGTAAAATCTTTGAGCCACTTAAACTGATGTTATGTCATCATACAAACCGAAACCCAGCCCCCTAGATAAGCAGAGGTAGACTTCTACACTTCTGTTCAGTCCTGCTGAAATCCCAAAGTTGCACCCTAACATGAGTCCGGTCCACTACAGGTCTGTTGAACGACAGTACAGTGGGTGTGTTTCGGAACTGTGAATACCTGCGGCTGAGGCGAGCGTGCATCCGTACTGCTCGTATATCTGCAGAGGCCTTCCAGAGAGCGCTCTGTCCTCACAGACTACTGGAGCTGGATGCTGCCAGGGTCAATGCAGACCTCACTATTCCTGATATTCTGCAGGGACTGGCCACCAATAAATATTGTCAGGTAAGGGTATGTCAAACCTTAAGCCTAAATGATCTGAAAATGATGTGGTTGCATTCATGTGTTGTTTTTTCCTCACACATCTTGCAGGAGTCCCTCCAGCGACTTGTCCTAACAGGTCTCACCATGTCCTCTCTGGAGGAACCAATCCGGCACCGCTTCAGCTCCCTCCATGGTCTGCGCTCCCTCTCTTTAGCCAACGTAGACTTCTATGACTCTGGGCTAGTAGACGTGTGTTCCCTGCCTCGGCTGGAGAGCCTTGATCTCTCCAACACCTCAGTTACCAACCTGAGTCCGCTGCTGGGCTTGAAGGAAAGGCTGCGCTCACTAACGCTGCACCAGCTGAAAAGGCTGGAGATGAGCACCGCTCAGCTGCTGGGAGTCATTGGCCAGTTGGATGTATTACAGGTTAGTGGAAGAGTAGAGCTGAGTATGGCACTTGTATTAAACCTGTTTGTATTTAGTTATTGAGAAAAACACTTTCTTTGTGATTTCACGAGCCACGCTTTTGTGTGTGTGTGTGTGTGTGTGTGTGTGTGTGTGTGTGTGTGTGTGTGTGTGTGTGTGTGTGTGTGTAACCATGCCTGTGCAGCACCTGGATATCAGTGATGATAAACAGTTTACCTCTGATGTGGCTCGTCAACTGCTCGGACAGCCAGGGATCCTGCCCACTCTCGTTTCCCTGGATGTGTCTGGGAGAAAACAGGTGTGTGTGTGTATGTTTTTGACTATTTCAGTTAACTTGCAAATAAAACATACATGTTGTAGAGTACTTTTTTTTTTTTTTTTTAATCTGTAAATGTTGCAGGTGACAGATGCTGCTGTTAAGGCATTTGTTGACGAGAGACCAGGGATGACCTTTGTGGGACTTCTGGCCACAGATGCTGGTTTTTCTGACTTCCTTTCTGGAGAAGGAAACTTAAAAGTAGGAATAGATGCATACATTAACACTGATAAATGTGCATACTAATTCAGCTGTGCTAAACTGTTGTTTTGTTTTTGTTTTGTTTTGTTTGAACAGGTAACAGGAGAAGCCAACGAGACCCAGATCTGTGAGGCGCTGCGCCGCTACAGCGAGAGAGAAGGTTTCGTGAGAGAAGCTCTGTTTCATCTGTTCAGCCTCACACATGTCATGGAGAAACCACGGCCCGACATCCTTAAGGTCAATATTTCTACTGTAACTTTATAACTTCATTTTTTGCATCATGCATTACCACATACTTATTTGATGTATCAGCCAAATAGAGCTGTTTTAAAGTATTATGTCAGAACCCTACAGAAACTCCACCACAAGTTCCTCATCTGTTTAGTGTAACATCATTTAACTTCCTTCTTCTCTTGGGGTTTTCTAGTTGGTGGTTTTGGGTATGAAGAATCATCCTGCCACTCTGAATGTCCAGCTGGCAGCCAGCGCCTGTGTCTTCAACCTGACAAAGCAGGACCTGGCAGCAGGGATGCCAGTCCGGTTGTTAAGTACAGTCACTCAGCTTCTTCTGGAGGCCATGAGGACTTTCCCCAACCACCAACAGGTAGTTTTATGCCCGCACTGCTGTCTCGGTGGTACGCATGACATATCAATCACAGTAAACAAGAACAGTTTGTCAAAACAACAATGACTATATTTAGCAGGCTCCATATACCTGATGCAGTTTCCCAGCACAGGAGGGAAGTTTGAAAGACGCAGTTACACAGATGCTTATAGAAAACTATCTTGATGAGCTCAGCACAGTTGATTTCTTCACTTGGTAATTTTTTATTACATGTTTATGAATGTTATTCCTGTAGGTAATTCATGTTTATGTACTGTTGAGTACAACAGATGGACATGAAGGAAAACTTTTGTTTTCTAACAGCTATGCTTAAAATGTGCTCTACAATACACAAAGTACAAATAAGTAGGAGTAAATAAAATGGGAAAACTGCTAAAGTGAAAAACTGTACTGTATTCCCAGAGCTGTGCAGAGGGACAGTCTTGTAAAAAAGCATCATGTTAAAAAATATTAAGTAATAAAGTTACACTTCAGACTTTTTACCGAGAAGTATGTCAGCCACCTGTGTAAATATTCATTTGCACTCAGAACCTGCTTGTTTGCATAAATACACTTCAGACCTAACATACATGAGCCAACAAATTCAAAAACAGTTCCCAGCAGCAGTTGTTTACAAACAAGACAGAAATAATAATTCAAGGGGGAGCTGGGGTTGTGTGGGGCTAGAGGGTCAGCAGGAGGTGTGACAGGTGCACATGCTGGAACACTAGTAGGACTTTCCATTTCTCTATTAGTTGGGTAACACCCACATGGCATCACTGAACTGTGACAACCTGAAAATCCTGTTGTGTTAGGGAACACTCCACAACAACAAAAAAGGACAGCCTCTTCTTTTTTTGTTTTCTTTACCATGGAGATCAAGCATTCATACAAGAAAATATAAAACAGTGCAATGCAGGTTCATTGGGTGTTTTGTTAATCAGTAAAACAAATGTCAATCAGTGTAGCCTTCACTAGTTAGAACTGGGAAGGTGTATTATGCATTAGTTATTGCAGAAAGTAACATGTAAAGTCAAAAGGCTTATGCATAATTATGATACTGGATGTTGAACTGATGAGCAGAGAAGGTTTACAATAGTCAGATGTTGTGGTTTTGCACTGATGCCTGTTCTGGTTTCTCTGTTTTCAGCTACAGAAGAACTGTCTGCTGTCTCTGTGCAGTGATCGCATTTTGCAGGAAGTCCCTTTTAACAGGTGAGAAATACACATTTAGTTAAAACATAAAACCATATCTGTCAAAAGAACTGTATGATTACAGTAGAAATGTTTTGCTTTCAAGGTTCGAAGCTGCCAAACTAGTGATGCAGTGGCTCTGCAACCATGAAGACCAGAACATGCAGAGGATGGCTGTGGCTATCATTTCCATACTGGCTGCTAAGGTATATATGCTGCATAGTTGTGTTAATATCACACATGAAGTTGTTCATCTCTGTACACGTGTCAGGTTAAACTCTTAGATGTTTGTCTTTCCCAGTTGTCCACAGAGCAGACGGCTCAGCTGGGAGCAGAGTTGTTCATTGTCAAGGTAACTAGTCTCATCTCTACTGTATTCTCTCTCTGTCTTTTAATAATTTACCAAAAAAGGCAAATGTTCAATGCAAATATGCTCTTTCCCACCTGCAGCAACTGCTCCACATTGTCCGTCAGAAGGCTACTCAGGGCATGGTGGACGCCACCCTCAAATTTACACTCAGCGCTCTCTGGAATCTTACCGATGAATCGCCAACAACGTGCCGCCATTTCATCGAGAACCAGGGACTGGACCTGTTCATCAAAGTTCTAGAGGTACACTGACATGTCAGCATGTTCATGTAAATAAACGATAAGCATACATACAAAACCGCTTGGAGCTGATTACTCTACTAGTTAATCATCACACTTAATCACATGTTGCTCTGTTAAAGTATGTATGCCTGTTAGGCTGGCTGACTCACTGTTGTTTTGTATCTATACCACCCCCTCCTCCCCCACCCCTCTCTGCAGTCCTTTCCCAATGAGTCCTCTATTCAGCAGAAGGTTCTAGGTCTGTTGGTGAGTTTGCTGCTCTATTTATACCTTTGTAGAAAGACTGAATATTGAATAAATTAACAATATAAAGACATCATTATTCCCTTTTCATCCTTTTGTTGTGTAGAACAACATAGCGGAGGTTGGGGAGCTGCACGGAGAGCTGATGGTGCAGGGCTTCCTGGACCACATCAGCACTCTGCTACACAGCTCAGAGGTGGAAGTGAGCTACTTCGCCGCAGGCATCCTCGCTCATCTGACGTCGCGAGGAGAGGAGGCCTGGATGCTCAGCCCTGATCTTCGATCCTCACTGCTGGAACAACTGGTAGGAATAAGTGTCATGTACATAAGTATACAGGGTTTTTTTTTTCTTTTTGAAAAGTTGGATTGAGTCTCATGCATTTGTGTTTGTCTCTCCAGCATGCTGTTATTATGAAGTGGCCAGCACCAGAGTGTGAGATGGTGGCGTACAGGTGAGATGCAGTTTCTTTTATAGCATTTATTAAGAAAGGAATCAATTACATAAAAGGAAGTAAGTTCTTAGAGTTTTATAACTCAAACCAAATCTGTGTCTGAATGTTGGTACATTTTACATTATGCCCAAAGTGCATCTGAACTTTTTCATGGTTTTAAGAGACATTTAGCTTTATATGGAGATTAGACTAGATTTATTCATCATTATCCAAAACCTTTATTTAGTATTACTGACAAAAGGAAAGTAAACAAAAAATAACCAAAGTAAACACTTGTTTGAGTGATAGAATGATGATTTGAGGGCTCTCATGTGGATCCGTTTTAAGAGGACACCTTTAAAAACAAGTCTGTAATATCTGCATACTAACTTTGTATTTCATTTGTTTATGTTTGTGTAAGTTGTTCTAATAATGCTATAGACACAGTCAAATCATCAAAACCTTAGCATAAACTTCTGACATACATAGTAAATATCTTCTTATTGTCTTTCATCCTGTAGGTCATTTAACCCCTTCTTTCCCCTACTGGAGTGCTTTCACACCCCTGGTGTCCAGCTGTGGGCTGCCTGGGCCATGCAACACGTCTGCAGCAAGAACGGTGAGACACAAACACGTACATGCACATACACATCCAAATGTGACTCTGGTAATATACACTTCACACTTCCTTTTGCTGACATCAGTTTAGGCAGTTACTTT
Source organism: Euthynnus affinis (assembly GCA_029490765.1). NCBI lineage: Eukaryota > Metazoa > Chordata > Actinopteri > Scombriformes > Scombridae > Euthynnus > Euthynnus affinis. The sequence goes on from CM055848.1 coordinate 11,467,426, forward strand.
CTCACAGAGAAGGTAAATAGGTTTAATATCATGTGAACCTGTTTGTCTGCAGCCGCTCGCTACTGCAGCATGTTGTTGGAGGAAGGCGGCCTCCAGCAGCTTGAGCACGTTCATACACACCCACAGACACACAGAGATGTCAAACTATTGGCTGAGAGCATTCTGGAAAGCCTACAGCGCCACAGAGCCCGCACCGGCCAGCCTGCACTTACACACACAAGTCGCCGCCCGCCACCACAATAACCTCACAAAGGTAAAGACACACACACACACACACACACACCAGTAGTCATTTAACATCTCAGTCTCACACTGGCTGGAGATTTTTCCATTCTTCTACATTTTCTCTTTCAGAAAATGATGCTCCCTGACCAAGAGGAGGACATAAGCCGAGTCCCACCACAAAGGGGATTTTGTATTTGTGTGTATGCATATCGCACACACACTTACATAACACTTTATCAAGTATCCCCAGAAAAAAATACATAAAAGGACGGAGACTTTGCAGTTCTTTGCACACACACTAACCTTATTTATTTTCTTTGTATTTGTTTCAAAACAAAAATATTTCTGTGTGCTAATCTTGTGATTAAAAAAAAAAAAAATTCAACTGTTGAGTCATTTAAGCTCAAATCTCAACATCTCTTGTTGGAATCATGATGATTTTCATACCAAAAACACGTCAGCGCACACATGCAGATCTCAGTTTAAGATCAAACCCCCCCTTCGCCCAAAAGCTAAGCTGAGGGTCGACACCCTCCGGCCCCTGTATGTTACTGAGAGTTCTGGTTGTCTAAATTGGTTGATTAGCTCATTAAATATACGCATGATGCTGCTGTGAGCTCAAGCATGCTGGAGTTTGTCTGAATGCTTGTACTGTTCATTTTAGGAATGCCTGCCTATTTTTTTTTTTATTTTTTTTTTTTTTTTTGTTTATAGCAGTGTTCTATTCACTGAAACCCATGCCTCTGGGTCTGCAATAGTACTGATGCTCTCCTCTTCATTTAGTCTTTTATCAGCTAATGCTTTTGATTTGATGTGACAGGACACTTGCCTAGGGTGTGTTCAGTGGGTTCAAATGTTCAAAAATTACAAAATAAAACCTAACTTATAGAGAAGTAATATATCTTTGAGAAGATCCAGTGCTTTTTCTTTTCTAAATCAGCCGTATCAGTTGCAAAATTATACCGAATTAATACTGAGGCCATTCAATAATGTCTGGTGAGTACAAAAGTCCTTTCTGGACACAAATGGCAATAATGATGTGGTCAGTATAGTTATGATGGATGTACATGTGTATTGAGTCACAGCTGTTTTTTCTCTTCGAGGAAACTGTGTATATATTATTGGTATGTTCACTGTGCTTCCTGATGCGTCAGAGTGTCTTAAAGACAGAGGCAGCACTTCTGTTGAGCATGTGTGTATGTACGTCTGTACAAGTAGCTGCAGCTTAAAGAGTGTATGTAATTTGTACATAATAGAAGATGGGAAAGAAATAGTAATGGTTTGTTTAGGACCGGTTGAACTGGTTGCATGGAAATTATTGTATGTTCCATTGTTTGTTAATTAGATTTTTTTTTTTTTTTAAAGAGGGGTAAACAAAGGAGGAACGCTATTTACCCAGGAGAGAGAGTAGATGGTGTTATCAGAAGTATTCAAGGGTATTTCTCTGTATTCTGGCTGTGTGACTTTAATATCCACCAGGATGTCATTTACCAGATATACGTCTGCTGTCCAGAGAAGCCAGCTGACCTTGATGCCCGTATTCTCCTTTTTCATCTGATGTCTTGATTCTCATAAAGGCCCCCGTCATCGCTCTCTATGCAATCCAAGTCGGTGTTGCTGTTAAAGCCCTGATACAGTGATGACAAATTTTGAGGAAAAGTGTGTTTTTGCTTCAGCGGGTATACCAGTGGTAAAACTTCTTCTATGAATAGAAATAAAAATAAAATATTGGGCTACAAAGGGCAATGGTACACTAAAATAAGCACACACATCACCTCATCTGCTCAGTGAGTTATGGCCTTACTGTGTTCTTTAAACCAGGTGTTGTTTTATAAGCTTGCTTCTAATGCATAGGTCCTGAGCAGATGAAAAAGAACCTGTTTTTTTTTTCCTTTCCCGTTGATCCTGTTTACCTTGGATTGTTTAGTTGAGCCGCTGAACATCGCCTGGGATGAAGGCCAGTTTTTGGCAAAAATGTAATTAAGATGGAAGATGCAAAAGTGTGGATACTGTATGTCTGCTAAGACTGTGCCATGTTGCTGCTGAGAGTCATGTTTTCAAGTTTGGAAATAAAGAATGTACATTCCCATAAACTGGAGATGACAACTGTGTCGTCTTTTTTTATTCAGTCACCTCCAAAGATGAGCTTCATATCACCCTTGAAGTATGAAACGTGTGTACGTGAGTAAAAGAACGAAACTGCCATTAGGAAAAACCTTTATTGTCATATTACCTTGTACTTTGGATCAAATGAAAATCAGGTTTTGTCTGTCTCATCCTGAATGTTATAAGTGCAAACAGTCACCACTGGGTGCTCACACTGACCTTAACTAACATATTGACGCAGGCTGAGATGCACACAGACAATCAATGGCAGTTAATTGTCAAACAGTCAGACATGAGGTTAGGGAGAGTGCTTTGTCTCTGTGTCTCTCACTTATGAGTCACTGAAATTCAATGACTCAGAAGTGTTTATTCTCCAGTGTAATGTGGAGGTCTCTTCTCTATAAAGGCAGCCATACCCTCTTGTCTGTCGCGTGTGGGGATGACCTGAGAAGAGAGAGCAAACATTACAGCAGGACAACATTGATCTGACCACGGATAACCTCTGACAGTTTTACAAATGTCAGATTAGAGCTGAATGTGACTTAAGTTATATGCGTTTCACTCATTTTTATGAATAATAAAGCATGCAGTAAAGCTCCTGAAAACATGGCTTCAAATCAAATATTTTTCCACAACTTTAGATATTCATGACTTAATAAGAAACTATCAAAGTTGAAAAAAAATTATTATTATTATTATTTACTGAGAGTTTAACATTCAAACACCAAAACCTGTTCTAACTAAGCAGAAAATTGTGTTCATGTAGGACCTGATTGCTCATAATAAAAATCTGATTGAGAAAATAGATTTTCAGGGCCTTTTAAAAGAAAAAGTCTTGACTTTGCATTACTGCCCTCAGCATGCACAAAGTTTTAATGAACGAATATCAATATATATGTACTAGAACTCTTACCCGAGCATAACACATCCTTTCTATTGCCATTGCTGAGCTGATATCGACCTGGAAGAGACAGATATCAGTCACAATTACAAACAATTACGGAATGTAATATATATGTATATATTTTTTTATTTTATTTTATTTTATTTTTTAATGTAATCTATGAATCACAATGTACCTCAACGCCTCTGTTCATTGCTTCTTTTGCCATCCGCACAGCAATAGGAGCCTGGGCAACAGAAATGAGACACAATTTGACGTTAATGGGTTTAATAAGATCTAATGTCTCTGTCAAATTTGGTTATCCCCTGTTAAACAGGGTGTTTTTTGGGAAAGGTGGACATTTTGGAGATACATAATTTTCATAGCAGTGATATGTATGTGTACAGTACATGTTGTTATAGCCCTCCTTCTCTTATAATCCTAGCAGTTTTTCCAAGGAGTCACTTAAATACTACAACAAACATCTAAAGGCTTCCACAGCTTATTATCTCCTCCATCCTACCTCCTTTTCTTTCTTGCAAACTCCTGTCAATTATTCAATCCACACCAACACCAGCACGTGTTTGTGAGTGTGTGTGTGTCGTGCTATTTGTGGTCCATTTCTCCACTTGACTGCCACTCGGGCCCTGCTGCCGACTGTGGGCATCTGAACTGGAGTGAAAGAAATATGGAACGACAGAGGCCTGGAGAGAGGGAGAGATAGAGAGGGGAAGGTGGTGAAGAAAGCAGCAGGATGGGAAAAAAAGAGGAGGACGAGGAGGAGAAGACACGGGTTCTTGAGAGGGAGGGGGGGGGGGGCATAGAGGAGGAGGTAAGAGAGCAGGTTCCTTGCCTGGAGGAGGAAGGATGCATCACTATCTGAGCTGTAGCAGAGTGAAAAAGTGTGTGTATTCTAACCTGAGGCAGTATCTCTCTGGCCAGGCTGAGTGCCTCTCTGTAGGCAGCATCTCCTGTCTGGTTCTGTTCCACAGCTCTGTTTACGAGCCCCATCTCCAGAGCTGTCTGCCCTCCCACACGCCGACCTGATAAACCAACAAAGAGAGAGAGTGAGAGAGTGACACACAAGGCCCTCGCTGAACGACAAGCAACCTGTGTGTCAGTGTTTCTGTCAAACCACCTGTGAAGATGAGCTCTTTGGCCAGAGTCATGCCGACCATCCGTGGCAGCCGCTGACTGCCCCCTGCAGGACAAAGCACTTCAAGGTCAAGCTCTTGCAGCTGCTTTGTCTTAGACACTGCTTTACTTAGAAGCTCTGTACTGTGAAAGGTCATTTGGGAGTGCGAGTGTGACCTCTGGTCGTCTTACCCGCCCCTGGGAGCAGCCCCCGTGTCGTCTCAATCAGACCCATCTGTGCTGAATACGCTGAAACACACACACACACACACACACACACACACACACACACACACATACACACAAAAAGGACAGTTGAAGGTCTGTACTGCTGGGTGCCATTAAGCTGAGGAGGGCATAAAGTCTGACTGATGCCTCTGTCAGAGCAGCAGACGCAAACACCTGCTCACCTAGCTCATCAGCGCTCAACCAATCACCGAGCTGCCGGGACTGATTTAACCAATCACATGTAGATTCAGCTACACGAGCAGCTGGGCAGATGTGTCTGGCCTCAGCAGCTATCATCAGTCCCTGAGCTCATCAATTGATCGTTATTGCAGGGTGAAAAGCCCATATCTCCAAGCCTCTTAGCAGCTAAAAAGAGCAGCCTCGCTTTTAGCTTGGCCTCTGTTGGTATTTCTGTGGTTTTTAAATAGTTTCATACAGCACTGGAGGTCCATATTAACTCATAGCTAGATGAAAAAAAAGGAAGGACATATTACAAAAAAGAAGGATGTAGCAATTCAAAAAAATCCTAGTTGATGAAACTTGAAACATTACAGTGGTGTCACAATTTAACTCAGCTTTTTTGTTTAGTGTAAGACACTAAAAAAATGATTTACAACATTAAAATGTCCATCAGACAAAGGCATCAGATACTGTAAATAAACTGTAAAAAAAAAAATCAAAGGAACAAAAATATGACCTCTACAACTTTTAAACTTCTACAACATGTCAAATGGGCTCCTCTCCTGTTTACACATATCAATTATCCTCTAATCTACACTGATGGGACAGGGGAGTTGTCAGTCTCAAGAAATGGCCCCAAGTGGATTTTACTATCCTCCTCTCTCCTGTTTGGAGTCAACCGCTGATCTAATATGACTGGATTAGTGACAGCTGTGAAGAGAGCATGACATCTCTTTTCCAACCCCATTAACATCACCTCAAGGAAAATGAAAGAAGAATGTTAAATGTATTAAAGCTTGATGCAGACTCGCACAGTTCAAGAGTTGAAGGTTCAGAGTTCACTCACCAGCAGAGCGAAGGTCACAGGCCAAGGCCAGCTCCAGGCCACCACCCAGAGCTGCGCCATCCACTGCAGCGATGGTCGGCATGGGCAACAACGCTGATGGGAGAGTACAACAAACTTACTCAGGGTAAAAAAGGTGAGTTTATTCATCCATCTATCTATCTGTCTATCTTTGTATCTATCTGACCTGGTTTTGGTGAATAAATGCTCCCTCGTCACAGTTTTTGTTTTTTCTCACCTATCTGAGTCATGAGGGATCGCAGGTTGTGAACGAACAGATCAGACTCAGAGTTGTTCATCAGAGCTCTCTCTTTCAGGTCAGCACCTGGACGTACATCCAAACACACATTGTCACCCATCATTTAGACGGTGTTTGATCACAGATGTTGACAGCAGGCAGGTTTCAAATGTTCCAGAGAACACTCACCTGCACAGAAAACCCCTGGCACCAAACTCCTGAAGACAACCACACGGACTGCTGAGTCATTGGACAGAGTGGACACCAGCTCCCTCATCTGCACACGCAGGACACTGTGTCTTAGTTTGTGTGTGTGTGTGGTGTGAATGTGTGTGCAAACATGGCGATGTAGACATCTGCTCACCTGTGACACAAACACATGGCCCAGAGAGTTTCTTGCTGCTGGTCGGCACATCAGCACCTCTGCTATACCTAAAGAAGTGACACAAAGAGAGAGAGAGAAAGAGCAGGCAGCAACTAACTATTAATTCTCACAGTTTTTATCAATTTACTGTTTCATTTTACTGTTCATTTGTCAAAACTGTTGATCAGCTATTGATTTCAGAGCTTTAGGCTGTGATCTTAATATGCTCTATTACGACTTTCTACAGTCAAGTCAGTATGGAAGTTGGTTCCTGTTGAGAAAATAAATGGCTAAATAAATAAATAAACAAATAGAATATTACATAATTCCAACTGTAATTATAACTTAATAGTGATGTAATAATTACAACAATTAGTCTATTAATTATTATAATTATTATTAGTCAATCAACTAAAATTAATGGAAAACAAGTTTGATTATTGACAAAAAAAAGCCAAAAATGTCTTTCTTTTCTTTTCAAATGTGAGAATTGGCTGATTTCCTTGTCTTATATTGTAATTGATTAAATATCTTTGGTTTTTGGACTGTTGGTTGGACAAAACAGGCAATTTGGTGACAATGCTCTGGTTTCTGGGAAATAGCAATGGCCATTTTTTCACAATTTTATGATGTTTTACAGACAAAATGTTTAATCCAAAAAAATAATCAATCCCAAAAAAATAGTCACTTGATAAGTCATAATGATGAGGTAGTCATTTATTTTTGACTTCTATTTTTTCATATACTTATTCATTTATTTTATTGGCAGGAATGGGCTTCCATAAAGTCAGAGCATTCATTTCGGAGACATGTTCCTCCCTGCTTTTCAGCCCAGAAAAATTATTCATACGCAAACATTCATGGAAAAGTTGTTAAAAATCACAACTGATTTAAAGTTGGTTCCCTCAATACAAAACCCATTTTAATCCAGAAATACTGAGTCCGTGAAAGTGAACGTGAACAATGCTGATCGCATGATTCCCTACCATTGTCTTCCCCATCTAACCGCCTCAGATCCACCTCTACAGCAGCTGCCGCCTCTGTGTGCTGCTTACGGCTGTGTGTGTGGCTGTGACCCGTCAGAGAGCGACCGCCACCGGCCAGAAGTCGCGTTCTGTCCCGGGGGGTCAGATGTGGTGTTTGTGCGTGCGTATCCGGCAGAATTACACCCAGCCACCTCCACGATGAGCACCTCGGCTCTGCCAGTCTGCGAAGGAGAGCTGTCATGATTGTTTACCTTTCACTGTTGCAACCGTTAGAAGCAGGAAGCTTGTACAGAAAGTTGCAGGAAGTTTTGTGCAGGTTTCTTCCTGTTTGAGAAGGAGGGACTTGACTGCTCTGCTCCTGACTGGGGGGTGGGATTTTTGCACTACCTGATATCACTCTCTATTTCACTCAACAAGACTCATGAGAAAAGCTGTAACTGGAAGTTTATTTTACTTCCTCTGTCCACTCATCCTGTCCTCTGATCTCTCTCTCTCTCTCTCTCTCTCTCTCTCTCTCTCTCTCTCTCTCTCTCTCTCTCTCTCTCGCTCTCTCTCTCTCACACACACACACACACACACACGTACACACTGTCCTCCAGCCTGGTGTCCTGTCTCTGGAGTGTCCAGTCTTTGGCCAGACAAAGCAGGGTGTTGAGATAAGGTTTTCCGTCAGGCTGCCCATGTCTAGTCTGACCATGCATTATTGAGCAGGTCTTTACAGGTTATGCAATTACATAGTCAGGCATTGGGTCTGATGGCGCAACAGTCTGAGCAGTGTGTGTGTGTGTGTGTGTGTGTGTGTGTATCAACGCACCTATGATATAGATGGTCATACAGATATAGATATTGACCACTATTGATTTTATCATTCAGGTACAACAGATTGCATTTATATTGATCTGATTACTCCCATCCTGCCAACGGCAGCACATTTTATTGTCCATTTTATTGCTGTCGGGCTTTGTTTACTCTTCGTAATTAACATGGATGTCAGTGACTCAGGGCAGTAAATCATGTTAATTTGTAACTGAAATGTAAATGTATTATAAGGGTAGATGGGCATTTGTGCTGGAGTATGTCGGGTCAGGAGGATGGGCAGGATCAAGTGGATTAAGTTAAACTGAAACTATAGCCTATAAAATAGAGAGAAAAAAGAAAAAAAAAGGAGAAAGGAGACGTACGAGACTTAGATTTGCATTTGTCTGTTGTTGTTCTGTTGCAGTGAAGTGAAATGTCACCTGATTGATTTCTAAGGTTCTGGTCTGGAAGAGAACAGGTGGTTTAGATTTGCTGTCTGGCAGGTGTGCGCTGGTTTTCTCATGTGTACGTGCCTTGAGATGGAAAACTGATGGTAGATGACGCTCACTGTTTGAATGTGACGGTGTGTGACAGAACCTGAGCCTGACGGACTGTAACTGACACTGGATAGGATATGTCCCCGGAGAAGACACACAGGTTGGATACACATCCAAACAGGAGCTCAGTCCCCCCACAGGGAACACTAATGCCTTTTAAGAGCAACCTGCAGGCATTACATAAGAGGACAAAGGAGAAAGTTGTTTTGTCCAGCATGCTTCAGTGAGTTTTATGCACATCTCCCTCTGAGCCCTCTTTGTACCATCATTTCCTGTCGACAAACATCCTGGATATGGCACAAAGTCCTTTTTTTTCACATTTTACCTGATGTCAGCCACGCAGCATTTCCCCTCCCATCCTGCAGGGGTCAGTCTTGTATCAGCAGGAAGATTGGAGGAGCAATATGCTCTATCCTGTTGCTCCTCTGCTCCCTTTACTCTCCAGTGCAGTCACTACTTCTGTTAGCCAGGAAGAGGCCTGCAGTCCAATAAAAATGTAAGATCTCCTGTTCCCACTGTCCTTCTTTAAAACATGGTTCATTTTAGTCTTCCAGCTCCGCTTCCTTTCCTCTGTCTCCCTTTCCTCCCATCAGAGGAGGCAGGTGACGTGAGCGCATAGCTGTGTCTAGACAGTCCTACAGCGTCAGCCTCATCAAAGGCCGGGGTTGACTTTGGGCAGGGAAGCCTGGTGACAGGGCACAACGCCGGCCATGAGTCACAGGGAGCGAGTGGCGTCCTGTTACTGCATCTGTCTGTCAAGAGCGAGACGACACAGTGATCTGCTCTGGGCATGTACAGTGTGTTTGACCTTTGTGTCTGATGTTTTCTCACACAGATATACTTTAAGATAAAAACATACATGACACACTTTTTCAGCCTTCGCTTTGGATCACAATCACTTGTAGAACAAAGTCAGTCGGGCTCATATATTGAGCTACTTTATTTGTGAAACCATGGAAGAAACGACAGTTGTGCATCAGTGCCATGTTTGTTCTCTTGTAGGTGTGTATGTACAGGTGTGTATATTAGATAACATATACACAGTTTGTGTGTGTGAGTGAGTGTGAAGGGGCAGGACTAGGGGGGATTGCCATTATGTGAGCATATTAAATCCACTAAGGTTCACAGAAGCAGGGTGAACTGGATTTACACGATCTGCTGATACCACAGAAGCCCAGCAGAACATTATACTGTCAGAATGAAGACATGACACCTGCTGATCTTCATATATGAATAATCAGTGTGTAAAAGGTTCAAAAACATATTAAAGGCTAAGTCTGGTTATGTTTTACTTTCTGTCAATGATTCTTCTAAAAGTTATTGTCTCCAAATTATATACTGTAGCTTATTCATCTATGTCATTGAGCTCCAGTTGTCCAAAAACTATTTAAAACACATCACTGACCAAAACTGTTGCACTCGCTGATATGTTCCATCGTTGCCATGAAATTATTTAACTGTCTTTAAATATGAAAGTTCCATTCTTGTGACCCATTTTTAAAGATTTACATCTTCAGTAGGTAGTAAGATTTGGCCATGCACAGCACTCCAACAAGTAAACTGCATCCTGTATTTGACCAAGCTCATATCTTGTAGCAATACAGAAACATTATAGGTGATGAATAAAATGTAGATGTGTTTTTATATGTGTTAAAAAGCATGCAACCCCAGAGAACACACACAAAAACACACCCAGTATGACACCATAAAGAGCCTGAGACTTATAGCCCGAAAGATAGTGGAACAAGATGGGAGAAGAGTTACAACCAGACTGAGTCACAGAGAGAAAAAGGAAAGGAAGAGTTACTGCCTCACATAGAAGAGAAGTAGGGCCAGAGCTCAGCCAACGTTTAATATATTCTGCTCTTATAAAAAAAACTTTCACTTGTCATTATTTAGTCCAGGGATCCTCCAAAGAAAAACAGAGAGCTGTAAAGATGTATAGCAGTGATGGCCTCCCCTCGGCTTGGGATCAGACCGGCTGTCTGGCTGTTGACAGCAGACACTGCACCCCTCCTATTAAAAAATAAAGATGTTTCACCGCTCAACCTGGAGCACACACACTCTACACGTGCACACACTCACAAGCACGTTGTCACAAAATCAGCGCACGTCCAAGCAGCATGACCGTACAACACAAAAACTCCAAATATCAAATATCCATGATACACATTGCCATGCAAACTCTTGCACGCACGCACACACACACACACACACACGTGCACATGGATATACACACTTGCCTCTGGAAGCTGACACTGTTTGCAGCAGAGAGGGAGGAAAGTTACATTAATGAGTCTGATCGGCAGGCTTCACCGAGGCAGTTATCTGCAAACACGATCCACCAGGGCCATTAAGACAGCAAACCCATGACAGAGGGAGCAGACAGGCTGACACAAACTGATCAAACAGGCTCCTCCAGGCTGCTCTGTACTGTACCTTCAATAATCATACATCAGACTGAAGATAGATAACCGTGTCTGACCACAGCAGCTCTGAAATTAACAACTGAGCGGGAGGATGTCAGTGCTGTCATTTTTCACTGTCAACTTGTTATCCAATCACAGTCAGATGATATAGCTGCCATGACTTCTCAGTTGCCTTCATTATCTTCAGGGATGGCATTCTTGATCTGTGTGTGTGTGTGTGTGTGTGTGTGTGTGTGTGTGTGTGTGTCAGTCAGTCAGTGGCCAGAGGTCAGACTGAAATATTTCAACAGCTATTGGATGGATTACCATGAGATTTTGTACAGACATCAACGGTTCCCAGAGGATGAACCCTATTGATTTTGGTGATCCATTGACTTTTCATTTAGGGCCACCTGCAGGTTGACATTTTTGGTTTTTGATTTGCCAACATTTGAAACACATTCACGTAGCCCTCAGGATAAATCACAGCTTTGGTGATCCCTTTACTTTCTATATAGCACTGTCATTGGGTCAAAACTTTAATTTGTCCAGTATTTTGGTTTATGGCCAGAAACTGCAAACAGCAAACTGACATCCTCATCAGTCTTGGCTGTACTTTGCATTATATAATATTAATGTTCACTCTTGTCTAATGAAAAACAGGCAGGAACCAAATTGGTCATAACACTGTTCTTTCCCAACTTTTTTTTGCTTGTGAGCTCATAACACAAACTATGTCATGTCGACTTGTGTCCCATCACCACAGGCTGCTTGTCTATAAATTGAGAGAACTTCAATCAAAGACTGATTTTCCCTTCTCAGGTTGTTTCTTTTGAAAACTCTAAAGACGAAAAACTACACAATATTTAGTGTAAGTAAACTACATTTTCTGCAATAGAATTATATTATTTCTTATACACTAGTAATCATCTAAAAACCCCACAGATTCACCCTGTGACACATAGCTTTTAAACCACTGCTTTAAAGCTCCATCTCATAACATCTGAGAGAACAGCATTAAGGTGGTTCATTAGGTATAATGATAGTCTTACTGAAAGCCAAATGACCTCTGTGTGACCCTTGAAAAAAACTGGCTGGAAAGCATCTATACTGTGCACAAAAGTGTAGCTAAATGATCAATAATTATGCTCTCATGAATATTTTAACCTCTTCACCCTCTTGTTACAAGCAGGGTCATGATATCTATTCCTTTCTACTCATATGTTCATATTTTGGACAATCATTAGGTACATGCTGGCATTAAAATAGAGTTGGAATGGCAACTAATTTACCACTTGGCATTATATATAATATGACTTAATTTCATTTTTCATCATAAACCAAACGTCAGCTGTTTTTGTTTCATTGAATGAGACAGTAATGAGACACTGGAAACAAGAGGTGGCAATCAGCATCCTTTCAGCCTTCTTCCAAGTCCACTGTTCAGACAAAAAAAACGTGACGCACATAGATGTGGACAGTCGGCTTCACATCGCCTCCCCAAATTAAAATGTGCGCATGCCAAAAAATTAATAACTGAGCACGCACAATCCAATTTGAATGCATTATGTTATCAACAAACCGCTGGGGGACAGAATGAGGAGAAATTAGCCACTGGACCACATGAGATAAGGCCTGTTAAATCTGTGCTGCTTTCAGGCAAGATTATGATTGACTTGTGTTTTACGCACACACACACACACACACACACAGAGAGAGAGAGAGAGAGAGAGAGAGAGAGAGAGAGAGAGAGAGAGAGAGAGAGAGAGAGAAACTATCTTACTTCATTTCTTTGAATTCCTTTGGCCGGACAGACGGTCTGTACTCTGGACGTCTGGTTACCTCGAGAGGGCAACACCTGGTGACGTCACCATTGCAAATTACACCATTGCCAACGGACACACAACACACACACTACATCTGTGTGTGCAGACCTGCAGTGTGAGCGCGGACGGAGAGACGGGAGAGGGAGGGAGCGCAGAGCGAGAGCGCATCAGTACCGCGCAGCAGAGAGCGACAGTCACACAGAGCCGTCTGAGCGGAGTGGAAGGACGCACTTTCCATCGCGCTCTTGAGAAATCCCCGACTTGTCTGCTGGACAGAGGTACACATCGGACCCGCACACACTCAGACAAACACAGCCAAGGACATATGTGAGCGGCGTGCGTCTCTGCTGAGTCTACATCCAGGATTCAGGGATTTTTGCGCAGGTCATGGCATTTGTTTGGTAACTAAATGAACAATGCACTCTGCTGGCGACAACTAATTCACAAAGATGAGTCACCAAGCGGGTGGTCGCCAACACTCAGTGCTCCTCTGTGGTTTCTTCAGGAGGGACAAACTCCGGTAAGCTGCTCGTTTCACACCCGCAGAGCGATAAGCGTCTTTCGGTCACCTTCTGAAATTATGTCTTGTGGCGACGTGCGTGGCGCGCCAGAGTGCGTGTGAGTGACTGACCGATAGTCTTTCTGAGAGAGAAAGAGAGGCTGGATATAAACAGCAGCCAGGCTTTCAGGCAGCGACAGCCAGACACCCAGGGCAGCCATCTCGCCCCTCTTACAGCTCCTCAGACCCATGCAGGATGCCCGGAGAGCGCCGGGGAGTCCTGGTCCAGCTCAGCCCGAGTTCATGACGCTCTGGGCGGCCTCGTCATGCGTCTCTTGCCCGAGCCCAGCGCCCAGTCCCTCCGGCTCCTCTTCCTCTTTATCTTCGTGATGGGGGTGGCCCCTTCACCGGCTCTCACAGCCGGCTGCCCCGACAGATGCGTGTGCGACGACCAGCTGGTGGTCCAGTGCGCCGGGCAGGAGCTCACCCTGTTCCCTAATGACCTGCCCCTGGCCACCCGACAGCTCATCATCTCCAACAACCGCATCGGGGACCTTCCGGCGCTGCAGCTCAACTACCTGTCCGATTTGGTGTATCTGGATTGCAGCAACAACTCTCTCACTGAGATCTCCGAGTCCACCTTCGGGAACTTGCGGAAACTCGCCTATCTGGACTTGTCGTTCAACACCCTGCTGCAGATCGAGGACCGGACTTTCGGGCCCCTGGCGTCACTGGTGATGCTGCGACTGACGGATAACCCGAGTCTGGGGGAGATCCACCCGGATGCCTTCTCGGAGAACATTGCTCTGCAGGTGCTGGATGTGAGCCGAAACAACCTGACGGTCCTCAACATCAGCAGCCTCATCGCCCTGCCTGCTCTCCGGTCTCTGGGGCTCAGCGGAAACCCCTGGAGGTGCGACTGTGACACGGAGGACCTCTGCCTCTGGGTGCAGATAGAGGGCTTCAAGTTCCAAGGTGAGGATGGATGGAGTTTGATAGATGTTCAGAACACACCATGACCATTTGGGCTGATCTAAACAGTTAAATATGAGATGATTTTTCATTAAGGACTTGGTTTTAAGAGAAGCTCATTTCTGACAAACAAAAACACATCCCGTCTGCTTTCTTTGCCAAAATCTGGCCTGTTCAGATAGCAGCAGACAGACCTCTTGCAGGTGATCTCCTGGTTGTTTGTTTGGCTCTGCAGGCTCTGTTGCTGGTCAGTGTCCTGGCAAATAAATAAAAATGTTGCTCTGCTGAGACAATTCGCCAAAGACGCTTCAAGGTCTTATCATTTGTTATTGTCACATCAGCTCATTTAGATAATTTGATTGTGGGCACTAGGGCCATTTAGTCCCTGATGGTGGGCCACTTATTACACTGTTGTTCTCCCTTTATTTTGCATGCACATATTTATCTATCACACACACACACACACACACACACACACACACACACTGCCATGTGCTCTCCCACAGATGCACAGACACTCTCTCTTTCCTAGGCACACACACACACACACACACAGCGTCCAGAGCTAATGGTTTGACCTTAGAGTCAGAGCAATCTGAAGATTTCATTCCCCTGCTTCTCTCTGCAATAAGATCTCCTCAGACTGCCCTTCACGTCTCAATAATGTGTCAAGTTTAATCCAACGAATCAGCAGACTTGTGCTACGTTCACTTGGAAAACAAAAGCCACCTCCGCCCTCCATTCTTTAAGGCGTCAAAGGACTGAATTAGAAATCAGTAAGAGTGGGCCTGGTGACCTTCTTGACGTAGGCAAGCACAGGTGATCTTTGCTTGTAAATGTTAATGGAGCTTAGTTCTGAGAAGGTGAACTGGGTGAGGTGTTGTAACAACATTGGTCTCGCTTATAATAGCTGTCTTACCAGTCAGTGTGCATCCCATTGATCTTTCTGTATTGTCTGTCTGAGCCCTGAAGGCAGAGATAATGTTTGCGCCCTTTTGTACCTGTTTTTTTTTCTGACTAGCCCCTCACACACACACACACACACACACACACACACACACACACACACACCTGTATGAACACACAAAAGCTGTGTGCACCTTGGTGTGCTGGTGCTCCCACCGCCGTATGCTTTGGCCTTTCAGTCCAGATGGTTAATGATGGTGCTCAAAAAAGCTGGACTCCTATGCTCCCATTAAGGACAGAGTGTGTGGTGTGTGTGACTCACTCCACTTAAGTGTATGTGAGTCAAAGTGGCAGCTATAGGTGAGAGGAGACCCTAAAGCCTTGTTCAGGGCTTGTGGGAGACAGGAATGAGATTAAGGGACAAGGGGCTTGATAAGAAGACCACTTGAAGACAGCAGGTCCCCAAACTTGTTATCCACATTCACTTTCACTGAAGTACACTCAATAGATGGCACAGACACGAACACGCCAGCACATACAGACACTCACACATCCTTACTGCTCTGCTCTTTATCCCACCAAACACCAAATCCTCACATTTCTGCGGTAAAACAGAAGAAAAATATTGACAGAAGGGCTTTCGAATCGTAAGAGACACAACACAGCAACACATCCACAGCAGACTTTTTGTGCTTTCAACACGCACACAGCTGTACTGACTGTTCTAAATCATAGCTGCAGTAATATCAAATCACAGTCATGTCCCACATCGCATAACGCTTTTGGAGTTATAAACGTGACAAAACCACTGCGCTCCCTCAGAAACGCACTCTGTCTCTCAGACTGACAAACCGTGTATCGATATGGCACTTACAAACAACTACAGTAACCTGTTTAACAGAGGGAATGGGGTCAAGGGAGCGTGTGTGTGTGTGTGTGTGTGTGTGTGTGTTAGAGCATGCAGTGTGTTTCTGTGGTCATGAATGCCCTCCGATGTGACTGCAGGGCTGTGAGTCTAATGTGCAGAGATTCCAGCTGTCGTTACCTCTCAGTGTGAGTGTGAATCAGGTGCATGCAAGTGTGTGTGTGTATAAGTGTGCAACGTCTTCACACACGACTACATACTACTGCTAATGGGGCAGATTATTGGTAGAAAAGTCCTGTGTCTGTGTGATTGTTTGTTACTCAATTTCTTTTTCAGTTCCAGTTTTTATATTGTTTGTTAATGCTTGCTTGTGTTTCCCTGTGTTTAAGTAAGTCACTCAGTTTGTGTTTGTGTTAGTTTCAGACATGTGTCACTGAGAAAGGTTGACATGATTTGACTCTGGCAGCCACCAAAGTCAGAGTGTGACTTCAGGAAAGCAGCAAGGTTGGCAGGTGCATTTGAGCTGTCTGTCCACAGCAAAGAGAGGCAACAAGAGGGAGACTGATTAAAGAATGTGATATAAAGACAGAGTGGATGTGGGTTTTTTTTGTTTGTTTGTTTTTTGCAAATGCAGGGAAGATCACAGAAAAGCCAAAGATTAAACATATTGAAGATGTTCATTAGATTCTCTCTGAGCTGCTGGAGTGTCAGATGCCTCTTAGTGTGCTGGTTCTGTTTCTTCCTGCTACATGCAACATCCCCCCTAATAGAGGACAAACAAAATGATGATAACACTTTTTATTACAAGAGAAGGAATCCCAAGTTCAAAATGTCAGTAACAAATATTAAGTTATAAAAACAGACATAAAATTTAAATAAATAGGGAAGAGGCATTTAGCTACAACTAGATAGATTATTAGTTAACTTAAAGCTGCACTAATTAATATTTTTATACTAACAATGCATCAAATGACTGTGTGTAATGTGAAACACAGCACATAGTCATTTCTATCTCTATAGAGCAGGTTCCCTCAGCTCTCTATTTTAGCTTCTTTCAGCTCTTTTTTTTCGGGGAGAGAGGGAGGGTTGTTTAGGCAACTGCCCACAACTTTCTGGTTCAGTGTCACTGTTCTCATCAGTGTTGTTTCCAGCAGCAAGCAGCTGTTTTCAGCAATAAAAAGCTCTATAAAACCACCGTATGCACACTTGCCCGGCACCAAGCAAGCAGACAACATTAGTGACCAGCTGGTGAGCACAGTGAAAAAGTGAGTAAATATTGGACTTATATTCACCAGGTGCACAGAAACTCAACTAGATGAGTAAACAGGCAACAGTTTGCTAAGACGTTGGCCAAATTAATGACGCAATATGTTTAGCCTGCATGTTAAATGTGTATGATTTTTAGCTTGTTGTGGAGTTCTGCACCTAAATGGCAAAACAAGTGATAAATGCAGCTTCAAGTAAAAAAAAAAGACTGAACATAGAAAATATTTATATTATTTGTTAAAATTAAGATAATAACAAATCACAGCATGTAAACACTTTGTGTAAAAGGACTTTGAGTTTCATGTGATTAAATTACTGCTGAAAAAATACTCATATTAGCCTAGTTTGCATGTCAATTAACAGTTTTAATTGACGTCTATACTGAGATCAGTTTCGACTGCACCACAGGCGTTGTTTGTCAGTACGTTTTTTCTGTGTGTTGGCACATTTTCTGTGTAATCCCCTTGAAGTATTGCACTTTTCAGTTCATATAGGTACAAGTGATTTGGCTTCTTTGGAGTTCACGTGCAGATAAGTGCTGCTGGTCGGCATGAAGCCTTATATGAACGGATCTTGTTTATTTTTTTTACATTAATTGTGATGACCTTATTTCAGAGTGCATGTTCTTTCCCACGAGGGATCTATGTTATCTTGTCTACCAAAATATTTATCTTCTCTTAGTGTGTTCCAAAAACTTTCCTGCCCTGAGCACCTAAATGTTCTCCATCATCAACTCTCAACACACCAAGAATATATATACGTACATTTCCTCTCTTGTCATAATGGAATTTCAGCATGTTGAACGACCTGCTGTACTCAGTGTAGGTCGATTTTGACAAGTGCTCGAACTAAATCCACTGAATGTTAAGTGGCTCGTCCCCCGGCTGCCAGTGCTGGTGCTGTTGTGGCTCCAGTGTTGGAGAAAAGTATTTCTGGCTGCTCGTTGGTGCCCTGGATGGCTCACAGACCGAAGGCAAACAGCCAAGGCACAGGGCCACACACAGGGCAAGAGTTAAATATTCATAAAAACAAAAACAGAAAACAGGGGTCTGCGGGTTCACAGAAAAGAAGAATGGAAGAAACAAATCGAGCTTTCACACCAAGTGAATCTGATACGTTTTTAATGAAAGTGAATTATAGATTATTTGAGAGATGGGATGAGAGGAGAGACAGGCTGAAACAACGTCACAAAAAAAACAGAAGATGAAAAAAATTTGATAAGACAGAAATTGAGAAATTGGCCAAACAGATTAAGATGGACTTTGCAACAGAGAGATACCAGAGAGGGAAAAGAAAAACAGACAGACTATAGAGGTGTTATCAATTGCCGGTGCCCCAGATCTGTCACTCAAATCCATTAAAACATTCATTATGACAAGGAGGCATCGGCTCCGTTTAATACAGGTAGACGATACATTATTTATCAGCTGGAACGATTTCTCAGTCCCATCTGGTGCAGAGAAGCATATCGAATTCAACCAGCCTACTTGTGTAGCGTAGCCACTATATATTTTTATGTCTCTGTGCATTTTGCGGTGTGCGCTTGAAACTGAGAATGATGTGATGCTTGTGTGGGTGTGTTTGTGATGTGATCACCTGAGGCACGGAGGGGAGGTATTTCAAGTTGCGTGCATGACTCTGAGTGTGTGTGTGTGTGTGTGTATGTCTTTTGGGGCCAACTGATATGTGAGCCAAGAGAATAAAATTGGAAACGAGAGAGGGGAGAGTGTGAAGATGACAGAGCAAAACTGAGAGAAATGGAAGGACATCGAGTTAGAAGGAAATAGAGTGATAAAGGCTGAAAGGAAGACACAAAGGGAGAATAAATGTTAATGTTCCAGAGTGGGAATGAAAAAGTGGGAGGCGATAAAGAGAGCAAGTCTGATAAGACCGAGCGATAGAGGAAAGGAGGAGGGAGAGCTGTTGCTATCTGACCTTCACTCTCTCTCCACTCATCCTCAGCCAGAGGAAGACGGGATCATATGGAGAAATGATGGAAAGGAGGATGGTGTTAATCTGACTAATGCCGTATTTGAGAGGAGAGGAGTGTGAAGGCGTGTATTATTCAGCCCTAGTGGATGTGATGGAAAAAAGGTCAGCTATTCTTAGTCTTAGCTAACCCCAGTATGATGCGTTTAGCTGGTTAAACAGTGAGCTACTTGAGTACTGCTGTAAGAGGAGGGGGTCCAAGAGTCGCACATTATAAGCTTCTAGTAGGCAGGGTTTTGGCAATTTGCAGGTGAAAAGATGTCGACGCTGAAAAATTTGGTTGAAAAGTGAAAGTTCTTTATAGTCTTTATAACCATTGTTTCAACATTTAGTTTAAATGTCTGTATTTCAAACTAAGTGTCGTGTAATGCACTCCTGGGAGGCAGATGTGTAGGATAAATCATGTGAATGAAAAGGCTGAATTACCATCAGTACTGAGTTTATTAGAGCTACAATGTTTGTCAGATATCAAATTCACAACAGGAAACAACATCTTTACATTACAATGAGAGCCTCATCCAAAACACTTGACACAATTATCACATCAATTATAACAGTATATCCTCAAAAAGAGATAAACAATATATGTTGAATAGAAATGAATACAAAGTTTTTTGATGGGGAATGCAAGGGTCCTATAGGTGCTTTCAAAAAGTCACTATTCAACATAACTTTTTAGTGTTGTAACCTTGTGACATCTTTTGACTTGCAAATGACCAAATCAGTGCCTTACTTATTTAATATTCCTAAATAATAGCTCAGATTTAGAGCTGCAACTGACAGTTATTTTCATTGTTGATTAATCTGATGCCTATTTTCAGGATTAATTGATTAATCGTTTAGTCTATAACGAATCAGTAATATGAGAAAATGCCACCCACAACTTCCTGAAGCTCAAGGTGATGTTATCAAATTGCTTATTTTGTCCATCCATCAGTCTAAAACACCAAGTTATTCAGATCACATAAGACAAAAAAATGCACAAAAAAATGCACAAATCCTCACAATTGAAAAGATGAAACCGGTAAAAATCTGGCATTTCTGCTTGAAAAATGATTTAAGCAATCATTTAATTAATCATTTCAGCTCTACTCAGATTCTCTTTCCAGTATCCAGCTTCCACAGGGAGGTCAGAGGTCAAGTTCAGCTACAGACCAGCAGCACAGAAGCTGGTCGAGTCTGACAGAGAATTTGTGCAGGGAAACCTCAGCAGGGTGGATTGTTGAGGAGGATTCATCAAAGGTTGTTTGGTTGAAGGACGTTCTTCTTCACTGCACACAGCCTGCCTGTGTACACACAAAAATGAACAGTAGGCTTTGGATAACTCTCTGTGATCAAGGGGGGGGGGTTTGAGGATAAGCTTGTGTCTATAGCCTCCACCTCCCCCTCTAAATCAGAGCACAACTGCACTGATCACCATATGCATTGGCATAATTAATCGGCTTATAAATAGCTCTGTTCCTAGTTCACAGAACGGACTCTCTGCCCCGCAGGTTAAAACCTCACAGCTCTGATCATCTGTATGTGTATACATGTGAACATACTGTATACATGAATTAAACCTTGCTTTTTACAAGTCCATTGACTTCAGGGCAACGACGCATGTGTTTGCATTCACAGTGTAGACCGGATAGCTTGAAAAAAAAAAGTGATTGCTATTCCACTGCTCATCGCTCTTTTATGTGCGTGAGTGGCAGAGAGGAGTCAGAGAAAAACGGAGTGAAGTTCACAAAAGAGTCAGCGATGTTTTTCAGCAGAATCTCACCCCGAACTAGCCCCTCCACCAGGGAGGGGATGAGCCCCTCTTTCTGTCAGTGTGTCAGCGCTGAGCTTCCAGACCATTCAGCTGATGATTTGACACAGAGACTCTAGCCCACTGGTGGCAGCAGCAGCAGCAGCAGCACACAGAGCCGCTCACACACACACTTATTCACAGGGACAAATGTTACAGATGTAGGCACACACAATAAACACAAACATTTGTGCTCCCATTGGTTCTCTTTTATATAAAATATGAAAACATCAAGATTCCTGCCCACAACTCCTCAAAAACTTTGCTGGTGGTGTTTGTCTAGTGCAGTGTGTGCTTCTATTTTCAATATCTGTAAGCAAGTGAACTGTATATGTGTGTTTATTCCTCTGATTGCTTGTTTGTTTGTTTCCTCCAGTAGTATTTTTGACCTTATAGCCCCTGGCCTGCAGTGTGTCAGTGAGCCGCAGGGCTTTGTGTCTGGTCGGTGGCTTACTTCATAACACGGCCTGCATAGTGTCACACTGACACCACTGACCACAAGCCTGGTAATATTACCATAACACAGTGACATCATGCCATGCACAGCAGAAATAAGACGGATGTTATTGCGGTTAGGACAGATAGGTGACCGCCACGCTCTGTTTCCAGTCAACATCTTGACCAACTACAGGATCACAGTATCTAAGTGCAGGACAAGAGGGGAAATTTGTCTCCAAAGACGAAGAGTGTTAGAGAGGGCAGAGTGGTTGTCATCCTGTATCCATCCTGTACTGCAGGATTTAGGGAAACTGTAGTGCAGCAAGCATGGAAAAAAGTGTCTTCAAGGCTGCAGCCACTGTTCCGAAACTGCTGGGATTAGACTGCACATTTGAGATATGTGAGAACAAAGAGGACACACACATCTTTCTCTATCTCTGACTCTCACCCTCTCCCACTCTTTCAGTTTCTCCCTATTGCTCTCTCTCTCTCTTTCTCTCTCTCTCTCTCTCTCTCACACACACACATACACACCCTCTCTCTAACCTGAAAATGTGCTGCGGTTTAGTTCCTGGCGTACTTGTCTCCTTCTACATTGGTATCTACAGAATTACAATATTGAGTGGTGCTCATGAAGAGACTTAAAGGAAGTTTATGAGGGTTTTCATTTAATGACCAGGACATAAGCCAAGGCAAGTGAATATTAGAGTTAATTTTAGCTCAGGTTTGAATGTCCTGGCAGAAACAGTATCAAAACCTCTCAATTAAAAAGTTTGGACTCTTTTAAAGACATTTTAAAGATAACTTTTCAAGATGACATGATAACATCTTTGTATAAGTACCTCATACGCAGCTAATCAAAAACTCACTTTACAGAGGATGTTTCTCCTTCCCTGTTAGCTCAGAGACATAAAACTGGACATCAGCACCTTTTATTTAGACAAGTTATTAACTGGAGGAAATTTTAATATTGGGCCTTAAATTAGGAGCATTATCATCTAACTCGCAGAGGCATATATTATTAAAGACCAGATTCAGTGAAAGATATACAGGCGGGGGAAAACAGGGACAAACACTAGAAATGTCAAGGGCATTCTGCCAGAATGATGTCTGAGTGTTTCCCCAGCCTAAGTGATGGGATGAGTGAGAAAACACGGGAGTGACAAAGAAACAGACGGTGAAGGGAGACTGAATGGCGAGTGAATCATCCCGGCTGCCACCTTTTTCCTGTGTTCTCCAGTAATGCTCAAATTATTTTCTGATTGTAGGAGGCAATCATGAATTCTCTCTAAAAAAAAAAAGGCAGCCACAAATGTTCGGGGGCTTAGGAAAAATCTATTTGCAATTTGAAATTCAGGACCTTTTTCCTCCCCAATTCTGACACGAGTTGTTGTTTATTATCTGCCAATATTGAGTTCTACATTTTATGCTTACCAATATAATACCGCTGCACAGTTTACACTTTAACCTGAACTTGGTACAGCCGAAGCTTAAATGCAGTTTTTCAACATTTTTAACCACTTTATCCTCATGGGATACCTGCAAAATATCATTGAGATTGAAGGAAAGTGAAGGTTGAGAAAAGGATCAGGCTTGTAGTAGCAGATATGATCAGTAAAAATATGATTTCACCAGACTCATTACTAATCAGGAGATCAGCTTGGGACATCCCTGAAGACACAGGACAAAAATTACATGAACATTAATAACTTTCGGACAAGAGAGGAGTTTTGGTTTTTTTTAAATTTTCCCTGGGTCTGAAATATTTTTATACCTCCAACTACAGCTGCATTGAGGAATTGTTTCAAGGTGCATGACACAGTGATGGAGGACAAATGAGATCCAAACACCCTGAGGGACCTGTTTGTACAGTCACTGATTGTACCTCACTGTTCCAGCATGCTGCCATGAATGTTAGATTGTGCAAGGTGACCTCACAGCGACCTCACACACACACACATACATACACAAGCAAAAATAAATAAATAAATAAAAAATCCTCACACCTGGCTTGAGGCAAGCTTTGGCAGGGTAAGGAGTCTGAGCAGATCAGTTATCCAGCCCAGACTGTCACAGATGGTGAAAGAGAGTGACGGAGGGACGGCCATGTGTACTGATGGGCTTCACAGAGAGAGAGAAATGTAGGGAAATAGATTGTTGAGGAAGTGTGTAGGGAGACAGGAAGAGAAAGAACAGACATAAGGAGATGGAAAATAAAAAATGACAGTTTTGCCTCTGCATGTCCTTCTACTGAAGGAGAGTTAAACTGGGGTAAGATGATGTGTTGTCTGCAATGGTAGAAAGTAAGTACATTTACTCAAGTACCACACTTGAGATACACAATCTGATTTATGCTACTTTATACTTCCAGTCCACTACATTTCAGAGGCTTTTTCTTACTCTGCCATAGCTATAGTTGCTAGTTAGGTTTCTGGTCAGGATTTGACATAGTAAACATATTATAACCTTATAAAATGCAATATATTGTTAAAGTCCTCCTGGTAGCTTTTGACACTTGAGGGCTGTTTTCAATTCAGCTGCTGAAGGGGGAAAGTTTCTCTGTGCTCATTGAAAATCTGAGTTAGACGTGTACCTGTCAGAATGATTTGTGTCATCACAAGTAGTTTTGATCCAATCGTAATTCAGTATGCAAGTTACACAAGTGTGATGTGGAAGTTTGAAGCCTCCAGTGCACAAATACTGAGAACAGACTTTTCAGTGAAGGAATGTCTTCCGTTTAGTATTTAAACTTTTAAAATGAAAAATATTCACATATTCATATATTCTGGATTTTTCAATAAATGGGATGGGATGCCATTTTAAGAATTTCAACAAGGTCATTTAACTTTTGTGTGGAAAAAACTAAATAACAAATTATCATCAATGTATACATGTCTGCAGGGGATCTTTAAAGATTAAACCAGTGCTGACCCCTCACAAAAAAGCAATATCCTCTTCAGGCCCAATGTCACATTTAGATGTCTGAGCTGTTAGCAGTTCCAGCAGTTTCCAGATTTCATACAAATAACTGTTTGAGGCCCAAAGAGGAGAGATGATTCAATATGTCAAGCAAGGTTAGAGACCAAGTCCAAAAAATGATTACAATTGTGTAGCAGAATTGATTTTCTTTTACTTCTTGCCAGCCCCATTAGTCATCTCACAACCACTCAGATCTATCTTGTGACCTTAAGAGAGGGCTGGACCTCTAAGTTTCACCTCAACCAGCTACACCAGTAAAGAGCTACTCACACAATCTAATACAATAATATCTTTCAATATCAGTCAACAGGGCTGTTTGTCTGCAGTACTTCTACTTTACTTTAAGTACATTATGACATCACTTTTCAGAGTTTTTAAAACTTTTGAACCTCTACTTTAAGAGTTTGAATGCAGGACTTTTACTTCTAATCGAGTATTTTTACATTGTTACTTTTACTTTAGTAAAGAATACCACTGGTTGTCTGAGTGTGTGACATGCATCTATTGGTTCATCCTCAATTCATCTGTTGCTACTGAATAACCGTACAGTAATCTCGGCACATCACTAATCACTAATCACCATAATGATTTGCATAATGTTGCCTGCTAACTCATTAGCCTAATGCCCCCTGGCCTTATACTTGCTATTTCTGCCCATGGGAAATCTGAAGTTACACACAGAGACATGTACACAAATAAACACAGACAACTACACCCATAAATAAACCAAAACAACCTCTGATCTAATTATTCTCTAGACTTCAGACATAATCCTGACCTGTTATAACTTCTCAGGACCTCCTTACTAACACACACATATAAATAAACCGTCAGATCACAGCGGTCTCGATCCATCGCTTCGACAGACCCAGCAGACATGACAACAGCATCGGCACAACTTGTCTCCCCATGTCTGAGACAAAGTCTCCTGGTGAGGTGATCGTTATGTTGGTATTGATCAGGTACCTAATCAAACCCCAGCAAATATGTTATAGACATTTTCCTCTGCAGGCTTGTAAAAACCCTTGAACACCAATGGGTATTTTTTAACCCTAACTGACACACAGTATGCATAATCTGCTCAGTAGGCTAATCTGTCTAAGGGTTAACAGCTTAATAGGCACTTAAGGGTTTGTGAATAAGGATTTAGGTTAATTTGTGTACAGATACCAAACTGGGCTCTTTAGTTTCATAAGCCTTCATTTCACAACAGCCCTCCTCTACCTCTTTCCTTTAAACTGATGCTGCTGTTCCTGTGAAGCTGGCAAGAAGTCTGAGAGGTATAGATCATATCTGACTATCCTCGCCATCCTTCCCCCATCGCTCATTTCCATGTTCAGACCTTTGGCTTTATTGGTAGATGAGTGCAGTTTAATTAACATTGTTAACAGCAATAATCCATCAGCGGACAGGACAGCGGCCAGATAGAGCTCTCTCTCCCTTCCTTCCTCTCTCATCTTCTGTCTCCCCTCTGTGGTCAGACTCACTGCGCCTTCGCCTCTGAGTGTGTGTGGATGCAAGAGTTTGCCAATTCCTCCCCCTGTCTGTTCTCTCTGTCTCTTTTTCTGTGTCGTCGTCTCTCTCTCTCCCATCTTAAAAAACGCCGCCTCAGTCCTCCTGTCAATCTCTTTTTTCGGCTCTCGCATATCTATCATTGTTCACAGCTTGGAGAAAAAAAAAACCCATCTTCTTTTGTTTTTGGAGAGCGCAAGCCACAATTAAGCATGCAGGGAGGGTGGGAGCTAAGGATCATGGGAATTAGCAGTGCTGGTAACAAGAGTCAGATGAATTGATAGGAAGCTGCGCATTTTCTGCTCTCCTCTTGTCTCTGATCACATCATTAGATAAATACAGAGGAAGCATCTCCCTCCTTCTCTTTTTAATACTCTGCAGTCATACTAATTAATGTACATGAGGGTACTGTTTATGCTAATGCTGCAAAGGCACTGTAGCAGAAAGGAAAGGGCATGTAAAGCACTGCTGAAGGCGTTGCAGCTGACCTCCACCTTTGACCTCCCTGTGAATTTCTCAATTAAAAACACTAAACTGTCTCTGCCGTCCTCGTGGTTGATTATCATATTCCTCATTATGAGCGGCAGATGTTTTCTCAGGAAAACACACTCGTCTCATCTTCTTATCTCCGTGCTGCTGCAGAGTTATTTGTTAGTGTATAATGATGTGCATGAGGGGGTGGAAAAGGGTTGACGTGTCAGAGGCTTGCAGTCAAGCCTAGTCAACTTTCTGTGCATGTGTGTGTGTGTGTGTGTGCAGCATAATAATGTTGCCATGTCCTAGACACCAAAGACCTACATTACTCAAAGGAAATCTATAGTGTCTCTCAGGATCATTTATCAGAGAGGTTATCGCTGCATTGTTAACAGCTGTTTGTGTGTGTGTGTGTGTGTGTGTGTGTGTGTGTGTGTGTGTGTGTCCTGGCTTTACTTCATTGTACACCTTTTTTTCTGGAGTAATTATGTTCTTTTTTCTCTCTCTGCCCTTCATCGTCAGCCATATAAAGACTGCTCTCTTTTATATCATATCTTCTCTCATTAATCCATGTCTCCTCTCTCCTTACTTCTCTTTTCCTTCCTCTCTTTCACCTCCAGATGAGGGCCAGACAGTTTGCCACAGTCCCCCAGAGCTGGCGGGCCAGCGGTTGGCGGAGGTGGGCATGCAGCTGCGGGCAGAGTGCCACCAAGGCTTGGGCTACTGGGACTACCTCTTCTTCATCGCCATCGGCTTCGTCATCTTCTCAGCTGGCACGGTGTCGGCCTGGGTGATGGGCGTGCTCATGGTGCTGTACGAGCGCTACAGCAAACGGAAGAGCGAGGAGCTGGATAGCGATGACGAGGACGATAGGGGAGGGATGGGTGGAGGAGGAGGAGGAGGTGGAGGAGGGAACCAGGGGAATGGGGATCTGAGCAAGCCTGGCATGCAGGTGTGAGACTGATGTGAAACAACAGAAAGAGCGGATGAGATTGATGAAATGACATGAGACGGAGCGAGGAGGAGGATGTGATAAGTGGACTCTGAGACCAAAGGCTCTGCAACGAACCAAGATCTGACTGTTTCTCTTTGTTACAGGTTTAGATATTGCAATATGCTCCTAGACATACTGGACAGAAAGTGTGTGTGTGTATGTGTGTATGCGTGTGAGAGAGAGTGTGTGTGTGTGTGTCTGTAACAGAGACAGAGAGACAGACAGACAGAGACAGCAATAAGGATGACTATGCCTTCACTTCAGGAGTACAGAATGACCTCTGAGATTATTGAGAGCAATAACCCCCACACACAACTAAACACACACACACACACACACACACACACACACACACACACACACACACACAAACACACTGTCCATCTCAGCACAGATACTCAACGGAGCTGGTTTCTCTGAGTGGGCAGATGCACCTGCATACTATGTGAAGTGCTCTTGAGTAACATGCTGTATGATGATAACAAGACATGTTATGTAAGTGACACACACACACATGCACACACACAGTCCATCCATACACAAAATACATGAGAAAGAACTGGGGGTCACAAAGAGAGTGATGCCTTATCTCTGCTACAGAAAAAAGAGAAAACTAGTAAATTTCAGTATTAAAATGTGATTTTCCTGAACGCCTTAAGGCAACTCACTTGAACTAATGAACAGTCACTGTTGTCTCTTATAGACAGAATCTGTCCAGGGTGAGCAAAAGTACAGTTTAGGATATGATCAAATAATCTGAATGTAAAAACCAAGAATGATCAAAGTCTACAATTCAGTGTAACTGAACTGATACAACTTCACAGACTGGAGACTTGCTTCTCCTGCAGCTGGTGTAAACGTTTAAAATTTAAAAGCACCATGTGGAGTTTTTGAGTAGCAGCGGCACAATGGAGCAGTGTTCTGACAAGCTGGTTCCTTGTTTTATTTGCATCTTGTGCTCTACTAGTACACGCATGAGGATGCTGGTGACACAATATACAGTATATTCTTCAGTCAGTGAAGGTAACTTATTAATTAACATAGCAATGTGCCCGTAAAAGACGTGAAGAAGAAGACAGCAAGCTAGCAAACATGGATGTTAACAGTGTAGCTTTCAAAGTATCAAGAAAAATCAGCTTTAAACATTTTTTATAAATTAGGAGGGAAATCCAGCACATTTGTATGCCTCAAAGATATACACATTGTATTTGGCAAGAAACTCTGAATGTAAACATAACTGTGTTTATAGACAAGAAAACTCCACATGGTACCTTTAAAGTCATTCCCCTGTATAGACAGGCAGAAAACATCTACCAATAGCGACACTATGTGACTGTATCGTATCTTGCGTGTACTGTACGTGTGTTTATCTTCATGTTTCTGTGTGTATATGCTTTCCCGTGCTGCATCCACTCGGCGGCAGTTTCTCACTCCAGTCTTCAACCTGCTGTAGTGGTAGAAGTGGGGCAGGCTCATGGTGGCTGCACATGAAGACAGCATCAGGGTGATTGAGTCAGTCGTATAGCAAACGATGACTCTACACTATGTGACTGGAAGTCTCGCTTGGATGACCTCATGTTACAGTTGTGCACGTACAGGCTGCAGTCTATAGCCCAGCTGTCAGTGTGGAAGTGGGCCTCTGGTATGGTGGTAGTGTGTGTGTTCATATATGCATGACTGTGAGCGTGTTTAAGTGGGGCAGAGTGATCACGGAGCATCTCTGTGAGCAGCACGGACGAGTGATTCATGAGCCCAGACTGATCCAAACCCTTCCTCCTCCATCCGGCTACGCTTCCGCCCCATCCGTCACGGGACGGATGCGCGGTTAGCGATGATAAACGACAAACTCTGAATAGAGGTGGGGTGGAGAAAGAGCGGGATCGCCATCAGAAGCGGGAATTCATCCTGACTGATGTACTTAGCAGCTTTATTGAAAGACTGATTGATAGTCAAGCTTTTGTTCATTTTCTGAGCTGAGTGGCTCTAAATGCCTCCGATAAATAGGCCTGGCTAAATGATAACTCTCCAGAGGGCTTGACAAAGTGTGTGTGTCAGAGTGTGTGTGTGTTTGTGCATACATGTGTGCATGTTTACGGTTATATCTGGCTTGGTTTATGATCATGACAGTATATCGTTATATGGACACAGAAGAGTGACAACACGTTTTTTTTTTCCCCAATAAGAGGGTAATTTGTAATCAAAATCTGTCACACTGAAGCCTGCTGAAGAGCATCTTCACTGACACACACTTCCTCCCTCACTCAATCACAGGAATCCGCTCACAATCGCTTTATCTTACACACATAGGCTCGGCTACATGCACAATAAATCTCAAGGGCACAGCTAAAGTCAGAGCCACAGGCCCAAGAACATTAACACTCCTGTTTTGGTCTCTCTTACTATGCATCACTACATCCTCTCGTCCTCCCCTCCATCTACAATCCAACACTGTCATTAGTTTTCACACAATGCGGGCACACACTCAGACATACACACTTGAACCTATAATTTATCTGGTAAATCTTTAGGCTGTCATTATCAGATCATTTGTTCAAAGGGAACCTCAGAGGTGTACAGGCTTTAAAGGACCTGCAGATTGCTGGTGTCAATCCTTCTTACGTTACATCACGTTCAGAAATAACATCTGACCTACAAGAGCACAACCTCACAGCTACATACCTGAACATATCCTTAAACACAATGCTTCCTATTTGGTACGAGCAGCTATTCTTGGGCTGATTTTTGCCCGATGGAATGTCAGCTTTACACCATCGACAAATATAGAGCTGTTTAGCAGACAGAAAATGTCAGTCCTTTATCGGCAGTGGGTCAGAGGACAGGGGGAGTCAGTCAGTGTGCCAAAAGGATGAGAAGTCTTGTTTGTGTGTGTGTGTGTCGGCCATTATCCTGGTATTAAGTCTTCACAGGACAGAACACAGGACAGAGTAAAAATATCACTGATCTCAGAAGGGGAGGGCTTGTGTGCATGTGTGTGTTCATGCACATGCATGTAGGAGGTGTGAGAGGGTGTAGTCAGCTGTTAGAGGGGTAGAAATTTGAGAAATAGATATTTGTAGCGCCTGGATGTGGCGTGTATACACATGTTTACCAGTTATTAAGGACATGTGTGTGTGAATTTCGGCTGATTTACATCAATAGTCAGCTGATTGGATTAGAGACGTCACTGCAGCTATCGTACGTGCCTGCTGTAGCAACATTTTAGTGGCTGAGGAGTTCCAAAAAATCGACATTTTGTTGCTCAGAAAATCATTGCCACAAGCAGTGTTCTGGATGTGACTGTCATAAGCAAGTGATGAATAAGAGGGAGGGGTTGCTTTGTAACTTTTCCCCTCCTCTCATCATCTCTTGACGTGTATGTGTGTGTGTGTGTGTGTGGTACATCCACAGATTACTAGAAAACATCAATAGCCTGCTGATTAGTGTTCAGAGATGCTGTGTTGGTTCGCTGTTAGAGCTGCAGATTGCAGATGTCCTCAAAGGAGACAGAACCACAGAGACCGAACAGTCCTCACTGTATGTGTTTGTGTGTGAGTGCATGTGTGTGTGTGTTTGTCCAATATGGGATTTCTGATATTGATATAGATTCAGATAAACCTGCTGATATGTTATTTTCTTTGTCATCTCTTTTAGAGTTTGCTTTAGTTTTGTACATCATGCATCGTAAGCAATAAAGAACTTAAGGATGAAGAATGGACAAAAAGTAGTTTTCTAAGACTTTACTTGTAAATACTGAAAAAGTGGCTTGAATTCTTGTGCTGTAATAGAACAGGAATTCTTACGTGAATAAAAAAAACTACTCAGTTAAGTATTGTAAGAATTTTTATAGCCTACCACAAATACTAGAAATCTTTTAATGGTCTCAAAACACTTTTCTTTAACACATAAATAAGTGCTAATAGTGAGTGAGTCCTGACTCAAATATATTAATTTCAAGTGTTAACAGTATCTGTAGGCCTATCAATTCATCAACTTCACAATATGTAAGATTTTTATGAAGTCAAACCTTAGATACTATTTTTTCAGCAATAGCCATTCAATGTATTTACATGCAGTAATTACTTCATTGTTAGTGGAGTCCATCATTCAAACTGCTCACCTAAGCATGAGGGATTCACATAAAACAATGCACACACATAATCCAGCACAATTTTATCTCACTGATAAATTTTGACTGACTTTTTAATTAAATTAATGTTTTGTTGTGCTGCTGATACACCAGCAGCTCTTCTGCTGTATTTCTGACAAAGTAGCTGCTACAACGTGTTGTATTAAACCTCACTTGCTGTTACTACAGTAACAAATCAACCAGGACTGAAATCTTAAGAATAACAACTACAAGTCAAGTAGTATCGGTTGATATAATAGCCTGCAGGGCTAAGTGTGTGTCTGTGCATTTTGCTGCAGTAGCCTGTTGGCACCATGTGAGCAATCTCAGAGAAATTCTCTACACTCAGAGTGCTCAAGAGAAACTGAACACTCTCATAAACTCTAGTAATCTTCGAGCTTGGCATCGTCTAGTTCTATGAATCGATTTCCTGTATACTGGACACTGCCTCTCTGTCATGTGTGGCTCCACGTTACTTAAAGATATGACTCCACACACACACACACACACACGCACACACATACCACAAAAACACACTCATACATATAAGGTGGGTGCTAGGATTGGGAGCTTAAAGCAGGAAGCAGAGGCTCACAGATGACTTTAATAAATGCACACATGAATGTTTTCTCTCCCCCTCTCTCGCCTGACAACTTTTCTTTCCCCGCTTTATCTGTCCTCACACTCCGCTCCCACCTGCTTGGCTCACAGCGCTCCACCCTTCCACTTTCTCTTTCTTTCCATTCCCTCCTCCCTTCATTTCAGCTGTGCTGCCAACTGCTTTGCCGCTCCTCTCACTCCACTGGCACAGAGTTGGCTCTAATCCTTCATACGGCCCCTCAAAACTCTGCCTGCTCTTTGTGCTGCTGCTGGACCTCACAGCTTTGGAGAGACAAGAAGAATAGCAGACAGACAGGCAGACAGACAGACAGAAATGCAAATGTATACACTACTATGAACACAGAAGCCCAGAAGAACAACTGCAGTGTCAGAGACAAAACATTTGTGTTCACACTACTGTTACTGTGTGTTTGTGTGCGTGTGCGTGTTTGTGTGGGTGTGTGCATGTGCAGTCTGATCCCGTTATTTCTCTAAGGGTGATGTTAGAGCGTGAGCATGAAGCACAGAGACCATCTAATGCAATAAGTCAATAATACATCCCATCATTGCACACACACAGACACACACACACTCACACACATACACACTCACAAAACAGCCTTCCAGGGGTAAAGATGAGCATTTTCTTTTGGAACCAGTTCAAGTCTGAACATCCTCTGTACTCTCTCATGACAGCAAGGCTGCAATGGACAAACTCGTAGTAGAGATCATGCTCTCATTTATCCATCATGCATCATCCATCATGTCTCATTTATCCAAGGAGCTTAAAATCACATGTCTGGAATATTCAAATAGAATTAGGAGAGGTGAAAAGTCAAAACTCAACAACTGTTTATGCATCACTTTCAGCGTGACCCCACTTTGAGAGCTTATGCACACATACACACAAACACATACACATACACACACCCACTTTATAGCATAAAAGCCTTTCTGTAGATGACATTGTGTAGGAGCAGAGGAGAGTGTGGCTGTCAGCAGGATTCCCTCTGCTTGCTTGCCCTTGAATGGCGTTAAGAGGAGCCTACAGAAAGAAGAGATGAGTAGAGACTCACTAGATGGTTGTATCATAAAGGACAACACATCAGTCGATGTCATTATAGAAGGGCCATTGTCAAACTTAAAGCTACAGTATGTAAGTTCTTTCTTATATATATTTTTTTGTAGTTGAAAAATGCTCCAAAGTATATCTTAATGTGGAGAGGTATTATCAAAGACAGTGACACAGGCTCATTGAAGCGCTGGGCAGCAGTACAGAGATTTTCCCTTCTCACGTGTCCATGAGAGTTGAAATTGTTTCAGCTTGAGCAAAAAATTTGCGCATACCCCGGGGCTTTAATAATTAGCTTCATAAACATACAGAGACAAGAAGGAAAGTAAAGAGACAGGAGAAAAATAACAGAAAGAACCAGAGTTTCTGGCAAGTTCAGTCAGAAGCTCAATTGAACACAAACACACAGAAACACTTCCACAGACATGGTCCGTGTGTCTGTTGCTAGCTAACGGACAGCTAACGTACAGTTGGTATATTGGCTGTGTGGGGTGAATAAACACAAACAGTTCAGTTGGATTCACACAAGTGTGACTGCTGGACTGTTGGCCAGCACTAGTTTGATTTCCAGGAGTCGCATATTGTAGCTTTTAAAGAAAATTCCTGTCTCTTTCAAACTGGATCTCTCTCTCATAATTGTGGCCGTTCCTAGCAATGGGTCATGCTAACTTTGCCACCTCCTTTGTAGAGATTTGGGAGATGTGACTCTGACAAAACGAGGGTCCAACAAAACTTGAATTTTCCATAAATCATGTCAAATGCTTGTCTGTGTGCTAAAATGAAAGTAAACACAGAAAGTAGCCCCTTAGCTATTGCAGCTAACTGTATTTGCTAACGGCCAAACAACCAGCTAACCAAGCTAATGGTAGCTTGGCTGGTGATCCATTAGTCAGAATGGCCACAGTTATGAGAGCCAGCTTAAAAATACTGGAAATTTCCTTTAACATGGGCCATCTTACAAAAGAAATAGTGCTCAGACTTAATGAGAGGTTTTTGAAAGAGTGAACGAACTGTATATGTGGAACAGGCCAGACAGTGTAAGTAGCTGTATTAAAAAGGAGAAAATAGTCATTGTCGACTAGATGTCCATCCTAGAAAAGTCAACATAATATGATTAAAACTTGAAGTGAAGACAGTATTTATATTCCTATATTTATTTGCTAAAGAAAAATTCTGCAAACGAGCCAGAACTAGTTGTAGTTCTTGTTCATGCTTTATGCTGACTGTGGTTTAAAAGTTTTGACTGAGGCTTTGGACATTGGAGATTTCAATAAAACAGTGACGTATGTGAAAAGTGACAAACAAGCGCCTTTTCCAACATGCCCAGAATGTGACTCGCAGATAGAGACGGAAAGAAAGACGCAGGGGTCACAAAAGGGTTGGAAACAGATGTTTTGTAATTACATGAACATGACACACTTTCTATACATTAAAAACATACATAATGTGCACTCACACAAACAAGGACAAACACCACAGTGAGCAGCAACGCACCTGAGGGTCTCTGACCTATATAGGACCTACAGACACACACATACACACACACACATACACATTCATTCTGTTAACAATCCCTGGCCTAATGATATTGGTTGTCTGACTTACAGTAGCTCTCCTGTTTCTAGTCTCTCATCTTTGGCTTTATGCACTCACACACGCACACACACACACACACACAAACAAACAAACGCGCACACACACACACACACACACACACACACACACACACACACACACATTAAACACACTGAGATTATTATTGTATGAATCTACACAGAACTTGCTTGTGTACGACTGGCGGTTCTGGCTATTTAAAACTGCAGTAACTTATATTAAGTAACGTTTTATCTTTTACTATAATTAAAACAATAGACTGATGTTTAACCAAAGGCTGTGGTTTCATTCTTTCTGAAATGTGCCTCCTGTGGGTCTTTTCTGTGTTCCAATGTATTACAGTGATGTGAAAAAATACACCAACTATGTCAGCACAATGTGCGGATGGAGGGAGGGACGGAGGGCAGAGAGGTGATTGATTTAGCCTCTGCACCAATGCCCTGGCACTGGAGATGGGATGGAGGGAAGGAGAGGTGGGAGGGAAAGAGAAGAGAGGTATGTAACACTGCTGCACCTGCAACCTCACTCAAACCTTGTCAACCCTAAACTGCACTTCAACTCTTCCCTTTTTGTGTCCTTTTCTATCTTTCAACCTCTCTAATTCCCTTTGTCAGTTCTCTCTGCCTTCTCCGTGGCGCCAGTTTTTCTCCCCTCTCTTGTTTGCTCTTCTCTTTTTTCATTATGCCTCTCTCTCCTTATTTGTCTTGTCTTCTGCTCTCCCTTACTTTACCTCCCTCCCTTATCTCCTCTCGTCTTTTTGGCAGGAACAGCAGTTTTATTATCCAAGCTCACCTCTGCCAGGATGGGTCAGATACTGCAGTGGAGCCTTCTTCACTTGGCACTTAACCTCAAAAGAGAGAGAGAGAGAGAGAGAGAAAGAGAAAACACAGCTGAGGGAGGTAGAGAGGCAAGAGGGGAGTGTATCCATGTACTGCACATACTTTAGGTGAGAAGGTACAGCATGGCAGCCTAGCTAATGATGTAAAAGCTGTATGTTTGTGCATGTAAAGTAGGTGTGTGTGCAGTGTTTGCTGCAGCTCCACTTGGTAATAGTGGTGCGTCACTGTGGCTGAGGGCTTTCTGAAGAGGGATGGTAGACCAGATATGGCATGCCGATGCCAGAATGCCAGGCCTGGTCTCTGCTGCCAGCGCCGAGGAGCCTCAATCGATCCTGACAGCTCAGTGTGTCACCGGGTCACGCTGACACACTGAGGCAGAAAAACAAGAATAAGGAAACGTCTCAATAGGACAAAATTCACTCTTCTTCTTTTACCATTTGTAACAGGAATTAGTAAATATAGTAAGAAAGTAATTTGATGCACAGAGTGTCTCCAGTTTGAGCAAATCCTGTGTACACTCATAGTAGTCTCATAGCATGAATTTTTTTAGTCTTTTTACTGCAGCTACGAAGCTTAAGCCTTCTTCTCCAGATAGACAATTGACAGAGTGCGACTGTCTGCCTCAGCTTGTTTAGGAATTCCTTTTGTGCAGTTCCTGTATTCAATCAGACTGTACTAGCATTAACAGCTATAACAATTTGACTCCATTATTTTACTGGCTAAATAGATTATAACAATTGTAAAACATTTTTCCAGAAATATTTACCATCCTCTAACTGTTGTGTTTGTTTAAAATGTGGACCAAAATCTGGCAAACACAGACTAGGGGGATCAGTAGATCAACAATGTGATTGCAATTCATCCTGAGGGGGTTATGAATGTCTGTACCAAAGTTTATGGTAATCTACGCAGTTGTTGAAACACTTACTGAAAAACACAACACTGAAAACACAAATAGCACTAGAGGAGACATGGAGGGGATCATAGAAGTTATCAGGATACATCTTCTGGGAACCTTGAATGTTGGTACAAAATGTGGTGGCAATCAATCAAGTACAATGAGATGTTTCACATGATAATTGACATCTTTGACCTGCTGGTGGCACTAAAGGGGAAGTCAGGAGATCATAAAAGTCTTGATTCATCCTCTGGGGAGTATGGATGTCAGTACAATTTCTCATGGCAATGCATCCAGTAGGTATTGAGATATTTCAGGCAAACCAGCATTGCCATCCATAGAGCTATGTTGCCAGTATGGCTAGAAATTAAAAATCAAGTTA
The DNA here is from genome assembly GCA_029490765.1 of Euthynnus affinis. Classification (NCBI taxonomy): domain Eukaryota; kingdom Metazoa; phylum Chordata; class Actinopteri; order Scombriformes; family Scombridae; genus Euthynnus; species Euthynnus affinis. Next base: position 11,504,420 of record CM055848.1, read on the forward strand.
AATTTAGGGGATAATTGTTCATTTCAATTTTACTCTATATGCAAACATTGTTTTTTTTTTTCCAAAAAACAAAATTGTGTGATGAATCCTTATGTGGCAAATGTGAAACCTTTAACTATGAAGTTGACTCAGTATCACTGGGCATGTTTTTTTAATACATAAAAAGACATGCAATAGGCAAAGCTCACCAGTATATATGACATATCAAACAAGAAATTTATGCAAATCAATTCACCTCCTCTCAGTGAAAGCAAAGTGTACTGACTTGTGAAACAATATGATGTAAATCAACACAGTAGCTACTGTTTTTGTCCCAAGTTTGCTGGACAAATGTCTCCAGCAGACATTTGGCTTTGTGACCTCACCCTGCTGACCTGCTGACCAGACATCTGATGGCAAATCTCCCTGCAGGACTGAACCTTTGAACCTGAACACAAACGGCAGTGAGGCCAGACTCACGCAGTGACTGTGAGGTTATTTAGAAGACCTATATAACAGGATTTCCACCCCTGCTTTGGACAGATAGAGGGATAAAATGAAAGCGAGACAGGGAGAGGAGGATGAGAGGAAACAAATTGATGTGAAAGAAAACAGAGAACCCACATCTCACTCAGCCAAAACTGTGTCACAGTGAGTGCCATCTTCCATTCAAGTATCGACTCGGCTCAGATCCGACACATGATGAGAGCATCATTTTCCAGGTTTGATTCTGATACAGCTATGACAGCGACAAAAACCTGCGCCCAGAAATCTTCGGAACACTTCCTGCTCGCTTCCTTTTACATTCATCAGGTTGTCAGAGGAAGAGCGTGTATCTGTGCTGAGAGGCATCAGAAGGTGAACCAGCTTCAGATTAAACCTCAGAATAGCAGCTCAGTGTTCCTGTAATAGAGCTCGTCTTCCTCTGAGAGTAACAGCTCATTACCACAGGACTGCCCCCAAGGACCCTTCCCCTCCCTTCTCCCACCATCACCAGCACCTCACCCCTCTCAACACGACCTCACCCCTGAGATAGAGCACCCACATCATGACACATATCTACATAAATCTCACCCTCTGCCCACCCCTATGAGCTGCTAATGTTCACAAAGTAACTCATCATCTCCTTCTACTTTTGTACTACCATCCTCTCCTGTGTCACTCATTTTGCCCTTATGTCAAACATATGACCCATCTTTCCTTCATCTGAACCCCCTGCAACCACCACACACACACACGCACTCCCCTCCAACGCCCTCTGTTCCCCTCTGTCCCCTCGCAGTGTGGCTCTCGTCGACACCTTTCCTGATTTGGACTTTTTTTGATGAGAATTCCCCACCTCAATCTCTTCTGTTTCCCTACTTATCCCTCCCAGGGGCTTCCCAGATCTGCTCTGACTGACACGCACACACACACACACACACACACACACACACACACTCTCACAGACGAAAACACACAAAAATGACTTGATCATGCCCGCACAGCACATGAGCACACACACACGCACGCACACACACACTTTGCTTCATTGTAGCCTTAATGAGGTCTCATCATGTCTTTTACTCCCTCTCCTCCTCCTCCTCTCTGCTTTCTCCTTTTCTCTTCGTCAAGTGTCATAATTTTCATTCTGGTGCTCTACTGAGGTGTCAAATTAAAACATTAGCTGAGGCAAGTAATTGAACTCCGTTTGGAATCTAGATCAACATAATAAACCGCTCTCTGATTCTTGACAGATGCAGACTCTTCAAAGACAAACGCAAACAAACTCTGTGAAGTCATCACTTCATGAATACAAAGTATTGTATTATTCTCTACTTTGCTCCAGAATGTGTGTGTCGTGATGAGAGAAAGTGAGAAGAAAGAAGGAGAGTGTGTCTGAGTTTTTTGTGGATATATGTGGAGGAGAAGTCCTGGATTTTAAGTAGAAAGTCTCATCATGAAGGGAAGGAGAAGCCTAATTTTGAAGCAGAGAGTCTCATGATTATGCGTCTCTCCTCATGACAAGCTATACAACCAGCGAGGGTCACCTGTTCAACTTGAAGGAAATGAAAAGCATTTACGCTTACTTCACATTTTTGCCGAAACACAAATAAAGGATATATTCTCATATGCCCTTTTCTCACAAAACTGCTGGCTCAGCACTTTGCGTGGCTGGTTATAGTAGCTGTGTTTGTGTGATGGATGGCCTCTTGATCCTATTCCAGGTAGATGTGTGGTCTGACTCATCCCAGGAGACACTGAATACAGCCGAGTAGAAACCCACTCAGATGAAATACACGCTGAAGCTCTGCACACAGCTGAGCAGGCACAGCTGACGGCTTTGAGACGGACAACACAGTGGTGTGTGTACATTGTTCTGTGCTTCTGTCAGCTCCAGAAATTTGACAATTGAGTAACCGGTGAAGCACTCCTTATGTAAAGTTTCCTTTCCATCTCAGGAGAATAGCTGCTCGAACTCCAGGCCATTTCCCCCTCTGTCCAGGTCTGTTGTGATCTTTATTGCTTCCCAAGAGAACACAAAGAGCAGATTACTCTGTCTCTCACTATTATCCACCTTGTACTTACCCATCTCTAACAATCTCCCTGAAGAAATAAACACATTTCCACCACAGCAGCATGATACAAACCCCATTCTGTGACTTAAAAACCAGCCAAGAGGTTATTATTACACATTTTGGCCTTTATGTTATGGGGCAAAAACTATAAAAATCAGAAAATGACATCCATTTGAGAGCTGAGCTGGTTTTGATTTTTTTTTTCTTGTTTAATTGACTATAGGAGAGGAGAGGAAAAGAGGGCAACGAAAAAAGAAGAATTTGTAAGAAGCAGGGTCAGATATTATACTGGAGGCTGCGGCTTAAAACAGTAATTTTTGGATCAATACAAGAGAGATCAGAATAAAAGATGAGAATAAAAGGAGAGAAGAAGGAGAGATGCAATTCTGCGTTTCCCCTCCTCCACATGGGCCTCCCTCTCTTCACTAAGATGGTTTGCTATCGATCTGACATGACATACTCTGTGCATGTGCGTGCATGTGGGAGCACGTGTGTGTATATGTGTGTGTGTGTGTGTGTGTGTGTGTGTGTGTGTGTGTGAAAGCAGAAGCTTGTAGCTCTCAACAAGCCTGACTTAGCCTGAACCCAGTATGTGTGTGTTTGTGTGTGTGTAACTGTAAAAAAAAAAAAAAAAAAACCCTCTCAGCCTCGTTTGCAGCGTTTGCAGTGAAGAACTTCTTGTAAACTCCAACAACAAAATCTGACAGCTTTAGACTGAGATGTTTAATCTTAAAAACAAGGAAGCTTGTTTCACTCTAAAAAGCTGTTTTTACTCTATGCTGACATTTCTCAGTAACAATGTACTCTCTCTTTGGCTGGGTCCAAGGAGAAAATTAAAAGCACACATTAGCAGTTGTTGATGGAAGAATATGCTTTTGCTCTTATCTTTCATCTGTCTACTTCTGCTAATGCTTATAAAAAAAAGTGCCTCCATCAAAATATTTTCACTCAGAGGTCCCTTGCAAGGTGGGATATTAAGCTATTAGAATATATTAAAAAACCTCAGTCATTCATCTTAAGTCACTCTTTAAACATGGCTTGTTGGCCTTTTATAAAAAAGGAGATGAGTTATTTTCCTTCACTCTGAACGATAAGAGAGAGATAACTGATGACTGTAGGCTAAAGTGTAATGGATTAAGCACAGTGAGTCCCATCACAGGAGAGAGCATTTGCATGCTGGAGTGAGATTTGTAAGAAAAAACTCACATCATATATCCTCCACACACACACATACATGTATGCACACACATTCTCACTCTGATCAGTTATATGCACCAAATTGGCACCAAAACAAATAAGATTAAAACAGATCTGCACCTTGTTGTTTCATCATGTTGTTTTGATTTGTTTCGCATCTTGTCACACTGCTTTGTGTTACATTTTTAGAATCATGGATCATATCTGAATTTAAAGCAGTAATAACACTTTCTGGTCACTTAGCTCTTTTTTTTATTTCCAACTGATGAGATATATCTGGCTCTTTAGCCTAAATGACTCACCAGCTAGCAGCTAACACTTTTTGTCTTCTGTTTGGTGCTGGACAAGTAGCACTGGACAGTGGCTTGCTGAAAACTGCTGCCTGTTGCAGTCGGAAATAAGTTTAATGAAAGCAGGGAGACTGAACCAAAACAGTAACATTGTGGGCTGTAAAACCAGAACAATAAGCGGAAGGATGCTAAAACAATCTTTGATCCATTGTTAATAGAAAAACATTGATCAGGAAATCTTTCTCAATGGATGGGCAGAATATAGATTGCAGGAATAAATCAACACTGACTAAACCTGTATTTTACTAGCACAAATCTCTGTCTTTTTAAAGCAGATATACTGTAACTATCATATCAAAGCCATCTGTAATTTAAATGGTAACTATTTTGTAAGGCCTGCCAGCTAAATGTAGGAGTAGGGCAGAGTGGTTTCTTTGTGTTGTGTCAGATTCAAGTGCTCTCAGAAGTGCTCTCCAGCTGCGTTCAGCACCAGCACTCTATTTATAAAAAAGTGCATTGAGGCGTGGGAGGAGAGCATAATGTTGTGTCAATATTACAGATGGCATAAACCACAGCAGTGTGTTACTCAAGTGAGGAGAAAGGAGATGTCTGTGTGTGTAGCTACACAGACACACACAGAGTGGCCTGGCCTATAATCGTCCCTATTTAAAATGCTAATTTCCTCTCTCCCGCAGGTGCCTCACTGTGTTTGAAACTAAATTGCTCATCATAGCAGGTCAATCTGAGCCTAATGAATTCATCTGTTCTCCCATTACACTTACCAATGCTGAATGGTGGACGACAGGTGTGCTGAGTACTTGAGGGTTTGAAAGTAAAACCTGCAGGCTCTTCTTAAATCCTCAGTGTGTGGAGATGGATTTGCACATCAGCCCCTGAATATTTTAGTATTTGGCTTGAATGAAGCTTTGACCTTTAACCATCTCTATTACAAGGGATATTTTACTCAGTGGCGCTCTCTTGCTCGGTGACACTAAAGTACCAGTAAGACCAAAGCAGCCCCCTAATAACACTGCCCTCCACACCAGCCCATTTCTGACTTTTAGGTTAAACACTGAAAGAAGGCAGCACTTAGTTCATCTGAGAGGATTTATAACTTCGAGCTGCACATAAATTATTGACTTGTTAAAACTGGATGACAGCCATACAATGCAGAGGAAGTATTGCTTTCGGGATGGAGATAATTTACATAAAAATACATCAACATGCACTGAGAGACATACACAAAGTACCTTATAGAGAGTATTTGGCATTTTCTAAGCCTGCAGCACACTGGAGTGGTGCTATGTTCAGGATGCACAGTGCGGGATACATGATGACATGGGTGGATGGTAGACATACACATAAACACACACAATTCCACATAAAGCTTTAGGCCTGATTCTTTAGTTTATGTCAAGGCTGTTGTTGATATGAGTGGCCATTTTAAAGGATAAGGGTGGTGATTTTCTATATTTTGCTCATTTTCAACAAATCTCATATGCAGAGCCAAACCAACAATGAACTCATCCTACTTACAAGGATTATGTGTGTATCCAAAGTCTGATATATCTTATCTCTCTGTGCTGTAGACCTCCATTGTTGTCCAAAGACTATTAAAGAAAAATTAGCCACACCGTTGCACTTGGTGGCATGTTCTTTCACGCGGATGGCAATGTCTATTTGTTCAGAAACAGCTCCAAAGGCCAATAACAGCGATGATGTTTTCAGTCTCAGGAGAGTAGTTCCGTGTACAGCAGATGCCACTGTGTATGCTGGGCAACACGATTCTGTTTACAGAACTTTGTTAGCTTGTTTTGCTACATATCACAACCTCTTGACTTTATACTGAAGTCATTTACAATGTACAATGTAGTCAAGAGGTTGGAATATGTGGTACAACAAGCAGCGGTGTCTGCGGTACAAGGAACCAGTCTCTGGAAACTGAAAATGAGATATTAATCTTAGGAGCTGTTTTGAAACAAGCTAATGTGCCCAAACTCTTCATGGTGAAGGAACATGTCACCAAGTGCAGCGGTGTGGCTCACTGATGTGTTTTTAATAGTTGTTGGACAACAATGGAGATTTATGGCAGAAAGGAATAAGATGTATCAGGCTTTGGATACACACACAATACTTGTAAGTAGATCATTTCATTGTTGGTTTGGCTCATGAGATTAGTTGACAATAAGAATAACATAGAAAATCATAAACTACATCATTTAAAGTCATGTAATCTAAGTGGAAAAAGTCTGTTAACTAACTACATTTGTCAAACAAGCCCATCCAAACTGTGCTATTACTCTGTCTTGGAGCCCACATACACTCACACACCCCACAGAGAGTAATCACAGGTAATGATAACTGAGAGAGAACATAATTTTCTTCCATAGCCCAGCAACACGACACAACAAAGCAGTCTCTCTGGGGGGGGGCTGGAGAGAGACGTGAAGGGGAGAAGTGAGAGGGATGAAGACAGACAAACAAGCGAGGGAGGGAGGGAGGTGAGGAAGAGGAAGAGGCCACAGGAGGACTGGCAGAAAAAACACCAGTAAGTGACCAAACATTTTCCACATCTTTCTCTGTTATTTCACCCAAAGAAAGAAAGAGAAATACATTAAGGATAAAAAAACAAAGAGGGAGGATGTAAATTAGAGCCAAAATGAGTAAGGGGCTAATCTGCTATAAGTGGAAGATTTAGAGTTCATTGGCAGCTGTGATGTAATACTTAATGCACAGCTATAAATTAACTCATGGCACCACGTGGGCCCAGCAGCATACTGTACCAGGCATGAGAGGGATGGATCTAAATGCAGTCATTCACTAAGGAGCAGAATGGAGCGAGACAGCCCCTCCCCTCTCTATAGCCACTTTAAGTGCACTTTAGCATTTTCCTCACTGTAAACAAATAATAAATCAGCTCTATTGTGCAGTGCACTTGCACATGGCGCTTCAATAAACCTTATTTCTCACATGCATGTGTGGTTTTGGTGCAGCTTTATTTCCCAGAGTCACCTCTCTTACTTCTCTGTTGTGTGCAGTTCAGTAGTATAGTATAGTATAGTATAGTATATAAATACAGTAATAAACTTTTTTAAAGGATTGATTTAATGGTGTAATTAAAGAATTACATGCACTCACACAGCAGAGAGAATATAAACGTACTCATTGGGTAAACTATGTTGCAGCTGTTAGAAATGAGCATGTACTGGTGAAAACATCAATTAAAAGAAATGGTAAAGGCATGTCTAAGAAGTATTAACAGTTAAGAGTTTGAGCTGCGCTAAAAACACCCGTCAACAAACCTTTAATGTGGACACAGCCTGATTCTAAAGAAGGAGAAACAGAAAAAGGTATATAGTTTGTGACAGCTGAAGCTTCGCAAAGAGTTTTAATGGTCTCCTGCCTGTAGATCTACACGGTCTTATAGGCTGAAGCTGCTACTTCTCCTCTCTGTTTCAAAGGGTTAAATGTGTCACGTTCTCAGGGGAATGAAGCTCATCTAAAACGGTGGATTATGTAAGGGGAGCCTTAGCTTGGGCTAATCCCCCTCTCCTGTCTGACAGCCACCCTGTTCTTTGATGGTGGGTTTATACTAGAGACGACGGGGTGTCAGGTGAAGTCTGTTGTTCCCCTGAGAGAAGCAAAAATAAGGCTGTTGTTTCCTCATCAACGCTGACATACTGTGCTGACACATACTTTGCTTATTTTGTTTACATTTAAATTCCATTTTAAGTGGCGCGAAGGAATCATTGCGACACTTTGAGTAACCAAGAGATAAGATTATACACACATGTGGACATCCCAGTAGCTGGCAGGTCGCTCCCAGCATTTTCCACTTCATGAATAACCATGACCACTTGCCCTGTCTGCCGTTGACCGCTCCTCATTAGTAGCCTGCTAATCGCGGGAATGAGAGTCTTGTGTTTGCGTGCAGACTCAGTGACAGTTAATGGCCAAATTTGTGCCTTCTTTGTGACAGACTAAATGAGCTGTAGATGTTGGCATGTTCAACGCGTGCTTGTGGGGGGAGAAAACAATGAGGATTATGATGATGGGCATTATTCACATGGGATTCATCTGATTTTGATGTGCATCTATTTAAAATATGTGTTAGGCGTTTGTGAGTGTCAAGAAAGGAGGGATTTCCAGTTCAATCGCCTTGCCTGAGTGTGATAATGAGATAATCGGACAGTCCTCTACTTACCCAGCCCTTCCTCACTCTCTTCAGAGCCCTCTGTCCTTGGATGACTACTCCCTCTCTCCTCCACCGGCCTCCGCAACCTGAGCCAACAACTGATTGGCTGCAGCGGGAATTCTGAGGCAGAGGACTGGTTAATTATGCTAATCCAAGAAACTGATAAGGAGACGCTTTTAAACATTTAAAACCTCTCGAAACACACACACACACAGTGAAGCGGTGTGGTTTAGAGAGAGAGACTCTGTGAGAAAATATGAGACTAGTTTGACAGAGGAAGTGAAGGAGAGAGAGCAAGAGAACAGAGTCATAATTAAGCTCTTCCCTGTTTCTCATAAATCTCCATCTACTGTATGTGTAATATCTGGGAACTGTATTTCAAATTCTAAACTGTATTGTAAATATCAAATTGTGATCTTTACTAAACTCTCTGGACGCTGGGCTTTTCCTCCCCCCAGCTCCCCCCCTCTTACTCAGTGCTCAGTTCGTCCTATGTTGCTGGTACGCTGCTGGCCTTTCCCCTCTCTTCTTGTTAACTGATGTCTGTGGGCGGATAACATTGCTTCACTGATCCACAACTCATGAAACACCACTCAGATTTTTTTTCTTCCCTTTCTTTTTCTCTTCTTTTTCATCTCTGCCCAAAACTGTCTCAGCAGCAGTGGATAATTCTAGCTGTGCACAAACATGTCATTACTGTTTTCACTTTTTTTGGATTATGGGTTTTTAAGAGGGCAGCACCCGGCAGATTTTTAACGCTGCTCCTCCTAACAAACTAATTCTAAACTCATTTCCTTTTATGATCAACAACCTTACGCCAGCTTTTATTGGACTTACAAGCTTTGCTGCGGGACTAGTTTCTACACTGTTCAATGCAGCATTTACTAAAACTACATAATAGTCTGATTACACTGATAGTTGGAGTGTATCTGTAATCTCTTTCATTTGACTTAACAGGGTGTCTCATTGTGGATCATGCAGAGGAAACAATATATTTCTCATAGTTTATTGCCTTGTAGTGTAATACTGGTAACCTCCTGTGTCCCACATCAGTCAAAGTCTAAAATTGCCTCTGCAGTCCTGCAAAATCACAGGACCCACTCAGCGATGCAGCTCTGGGTGCCAGAACACGAGCTGCACTGTGGAGACAACTGAGTCCTGCAGGATAGAGAGGGAGAGAGAGGGAGCTATAGATTATCAGGAGCATTTCCCTCCCATCCCACTCACCCTTCTTAGCTGACTCTCCATGTCTTATATTATTTTCTTTATACTTATTATTGCTTCTCACTTGGCGTGCAACCAAAGTGTTCAGCTGATGGATATCCCTTATTCCCAGCTGCAGCTGCAGCCTTCATGCCACAACAGCAGATACTCAGAGACCTGCAAATCCTGAGAAATATGAGAGGGTTGCCCTCTCACTTTGCCAGGTTTCTCCAAAGAAAATTGTCCTCCAACTTCCCAGAGGCTCAAAACTAAGTGAGGAAGCAGGAATCAGCAGAATGAGGGAAGGATGTAAAGAGAAACAGCAAAGATGAAGGAAACTGCAAGAAGAGCATTATTCTGCTAAAGTTTTCTGTGCCTGCTTGGTTCTTGTTTAGTTTAAAGTGCCAAATTAATTTCCTGTGATAAACGGCTCCTGGAAAATGTGCTTCATTATAATATACTCATCTTTTACTTATATTATTCTACTTCTCGGACTGAGCTAAAAATGCACCATAAGTAACAGCTTTTACATATCAGGTATCCTTAGACGCTTATGGTGGGACTGAGAGTAAACTGCAGAGTTAACTGACTTAAAGACATCGAAAGAGACAAAGAGATAGATAGATAGAGAGAGAGAGAAAGGTGGGATAGAGCAACAGAGGAAGGGGATAGAGGAGAGATCGAGTATCTGTGGGAGTATAATTAACTCCATGGTCTGCCTCTCTGCGGGCCTGCGGCACACTCCTCTGAAATGCTGATTCAGTACACAGATAGACAGAATAGCACGGGAGGGTGAGAAGGGGGTGAGGAGAGGGATGCAGTAAGAGAGAGATGGGGTGTTGCAATGAACAGAAAATGTGAAATGAAGAAACGGATGGCTTGTTCGGACAAAAAGTCACACGTGAAGAAAGGAGAGAGTCAAATGATGAAGGCAGGAGTGAAATAAAGCTGTTAAATGCAGAATCTGCAGAATCAGTAGTTGACTTTTATCAAGTGCCAAGCTGAACATCTGCAGATGCTTTACAGGCAGCAGTGCAAAGCCTCATTCTGCATGAAGAGGAGAACAGTGACATCTAGAGGTGTAACAATGCATGAAGTGAGCTGCACTGAATTTCTGCTGCAGAACTGCTGATACACTTTGTTCCTGTTCAAGCATAAGAAGAACACACTAAACCCCTCACGATGGAGTCGCTGAGTGCAGCTGTCCATTGGCTGTACTGAGCTGCACTCAGGCATTAATATATGTATGTGTTTGAGAATTTACCTTTATAAATAGATAATGAAGACATAAACTAAGCAAAGTTAGTGTGTCCTGGGGTCACGGTGTTGTGTGGGGTGACGAGGGGTGAGTCACAGTTGAAAGTAGTCAGTCTGTCACCAGGCTGGGGGGCAGAGGTAGCTCACATCTATAATGCATCAAGCTGAGTGTCAAGTAAACTGGAGACAAGAACAAAACAATGGGACCAATAAATACTGGAGATGGATAGGCTGGATAACACAAATACTTTTATTCAGATTGATATGACCAACATTCAATTGTGAAAAGGTTTTTTTTGTTTTGTTTTTTTACAATAAAAGTGAATGGAGTTTAATTCATAGAACACATTAAAACCAGGAACACTGAATTTCACAGTACCTGGATAATCGCCAGAACAAGCTTTGTGCAGTTTTCATTGGGAGCTGTTCTACTGAAAACTGTTGACAGCACTCTCTGCTGATTCTGGAGAGAGATTGCTGTTTAATCTTTTAAAATGTAGTTGTGCTCTACATATCTGAACAAACTCCATGAAAGGTGCAGGTCTGCTGCAACTCTGTTCTTTTAAATCAAGGCAAAAGACTTTTCTGTTTGCTGCTGCCTTTTATTAAATCCAATTTGAGGCTTTTGATTCATTTCTTGCACTGCTATGTAACTTTTACTCTCATAATGTATCTGTCTTATTCTAATTTAGCTTATTTTTTATTTTCTATTCTCTTAACTCTTTAATAACTGTTTTTTTAAAATTGTATTTAAATGTCTTTTTACAATGTATTTCTTTTGCAATTTGTCTTTATGTTTTTAATGTTTTATGTAAAGCACTTTCAGTTGCCTTGTTGTTTAAATGTGCTTTATAAATAAACTTCTGGTGCTGTGAGCACCACAAATGAAATCCCATTCACCTTCTTTGTATCAGAGTGGAGGCAGAAACTTCAGAGATGACAGAGACTTTTTTTGTGTGTGTTGGTGAACCAATCCTTTAAAGGTTTCTTCTTTAGTGTGGTTTAGTGTGATGGTCATTATGTCCCTCATTTTGTCTATATGCTACATTTTTGTATTTAGGCTGCGCAGATTACTTTTTGTTCATTTTCAGGTGCTTGGAGAGTGCATATTGTTGGAGTGACATATACATCCTCAAATGTCCGGTTCAATATCATCAGTCCTCCACACTCCAACAACAGGAGTATGAGTGCTCTCAAAAACAACAAAAATGTGCGTCATTTAAAAAAAAAAAAAACATTTTACTCAAAAGTGTTGCATTCAGCAGCTATAGCCCTTACTAATAAATTCATACAATATGCATGAGTACATTTAGGAAGTCGACACAATGAGAGGAGCTCCCTGTTATTCAGGAAAAGAAAATATGGTATTTTAAAGTTATGTTAACTTATTCAGAAACATTGTCACATTGCAGCCATAAAGCAGTAACAGTTCACATGAAAGTCCTTGAAAAGTATCCCACATGCCATAAAAAGCTTTCAACATAACCGTACGAGCTTAAATTAACATCCCATCTTGGGCCTCAGTTCAGCGAGTCAATCAAGGTCCAATCAAATTTAAATTTAAAGTCTGACAAAGCAGCAGCGGAGGTCAGTGCTCAGAGAGGATGGGCAACACCTCCATGCTGCAGCTGTCCTCTGTCTTTCAACCATGTCCGTTCACCTGCGTCTGTGTGTCAGAGATGTGATCAGGTTGATCGTCGTCCCTCGGCAGGAAACCCCAAGTCGTAAGCAGAGCTAACCGCTGGGCAGGTGGAGTGGAAAAGTAGTCTATCTGTTTCTGAGAGTAGGTCTGGACTGGACGGATGATGTCTCTGTAGCTCCGGTCCTGATGATGCAAGTCAGAAAGCAGCTTTAATGAAATGGATTTGATATAATATTACTGCAGTAACTAAAATGATATAAAAACTATAAAACTGTTACTAACAAATAGAAATTAAACTTTGGTAAAAAAAAAAAAAAAAGAAAAAAAGAACCAATATATGTTGTCTTCTACAACTATCTAATTTCTAATAAATATACACAGTTTATATATTTTATGACGATGATGATTTTATGATGAGATCATCACTGACAAATTTCCAACAAACACAACATATCTTTCATTTACTGTGATTGATCATATATTTAATTAGATAATGAAAACAATTATCTTTAAATCAGTTTTTGTTTAAATAAAGGGAATGAATGTATATCCTATACAGTATCATGTTAAGTTCTCCTGAAATGGACTGTATGACGACACAGTTTTCACTCTTTATTCTCATCTCACCACCTACAGTACAAACAACTGAAATCTTCTCAGAGGGAAGCCAAACAAAACCTCCAGCCGATGGGGGTCTCTTATCTAAAGGCCATGTGTCTGGAGGTCTTTGACATGAAACAGTTTCCCCTGGTCTCCATTTATCGTGCGTGTGCCACAGTTTATGACTAACAGTGCTGAGGTCCTGTACCTGCCAGTGAAGGTTGAAAGCCTCCAGCAGCTTTATCCTGCCCTCTCTGGAAGGCACACAGTCAGGAGGAACAGGCTGCACCAGCTCAGAGCCCACCGTCACACCTTCAAACACCAGCAGGGCTCTGATGGCAAACCAGCCTCCAAACCGTGGATGCACACACACTCCAAACATCTTCTGCAGGCCAACGGAGACAAAAGTCAGGTGAGGAGGGAAAAGTTGCACTGTAAGTAACTAGCACAATTGCTGAAATTAAATAAAACAGCAACCAGTTGCATTCTTCAGCAATGAATAGCATTACCTTTTGACCCCAGGGATGGTCTGTGACATCAGACTGCTGGTAGTAAAAAGCTGCTCCAGACACATGAGCAGCAGTCTGCGCCAAGAACTTTGGCTTCCTGCTGGGCAGCAGCTCGTAGTCATACCTCACATCCACTTTCTGTCCTGGAAAACACTGCAGGGAAAGAGAGAGGAGAGGGAAATATTTAAATGTCACAAACCAAATTGGGTGATGTGATAATATCTGCCATAGAATACCTAAAATGTGTTGACTGTCAGGGAATTTGCCATATAGTTTATACCATGGTATCAACTATGGAGTTCTAGGGCAAAAATATACTATTGAGCCTGTTTCTGCTGTGAATGTATAAATGTATATATGCACCGAATCACCTCTAGAAGCCCATTAAGTAAACACTACAGGCTACACAAATGACATTATTTTCCCAAAGACCCAGTGAACAACCAGTGCTACCTGCTGTAGGTTGTTTGTACACTAGTTTTTTTAAACTGGTTGTTTGGTTTTTTGTAATGATCAAAATAACAAAAATAATTCATAATTTAAAAGTATATTTACTTCATATGTCTCTCACTCAGGGTGAGATAATGATGCAGGACATCTCATAAAATCCCTTTGCCTTTCAGATGATACTGTGTTTTACTGGTACACATTCCAAAATTCATAGAACAAATCTGCAATTTATTAAACTACAACAAAGCAAATGAGGCTCACTGCTCCTGAGGCTTTGGTGCCTGAGGGTATGAAGGTTGATCAATTTGCTATACCTCTGTTAATGTACCACTGTGGACATTCCCATCAAGTCATTTGAAATTACATTTCACTTCAATTTCTAGAAAATTTAATGTACCACAATACAGCACTTTTCAAAAACATTTATTATATTAATATATATTCATATATATAAATATCATGTTACAGAATCCCATTTACTGTGATAGAAGATTTTATCAATATTGCCCAACTCATCCCCAACCTAACATACAGCCTCTTCTCTCTACCACTCACCTGTGAGACAGCAGAGGAGACAAAGTGTTTGACACACTGGTCTATGGGGTCAGACATTCTCTGATAGCCTCTCTCCTGTATGAAGGGCAAGAAGGCTTGTTCAAACATGGCAGGAGTGCTGAGCAGCACCACAGCCAGGCAGTCATCTGGATAAGCCAGATGCAGACAGGCAGGCAAGACGGAGTTGTACCAACCAACCTGTGAACATGTTGGGACAGAGTGTCAGAGTGGCACAGAGGCAGTAACAAACAGTCCAGAAAGAAAAGCGAGGGAGTCATTAATATGTATAAAATAATATAAAACATACACTAACTAACTTCTCAGTTCTAGCTGACAGACAATCGTGTGGGTGCATTGACCTGCAGTTCATTGTTCACAATTTGTAGTCCTCCTCTCTGTTAGTACACATTAAAAAGAAAAACTAACCACAATACCTTTAGAGGATAAACTTCAAATCCATGTTTTGATACGCAGTCCTCTAGCAGTCCCGTAACTCTTCCCACATTGTCAGTGGACGCCGCCATTCTTGCATGTCAACACAGAGCTTTGGATTGTGGGACTTGGTGTTCTTTGCCTACAAATTAACAGATTAAGCTAGATTCTTTTAGTTTCTGCAATAATTTATTTCGTCTAAACGACTGACTATAATAGAATATACCTTAAAATATACCGGGGATGTATTCAACTGAACTATTGGTGTAATTCTGTGAATGAAAAGTAAGAATAACTAAAAAAAACTACAACACCCAGACTAACCGTACGGCTACGTCTTACGTAATCACGTTGCTGTTATGGGCTCCTGGATTTAAAAGTGGATCGCAAGGTTTTCTGTGAGTAGCTCGATTAGCCAGCTAGCACAAACGTATATACCTTTATTCTCTTTTAACATTATAAATTCCTTTTTTCAAGGGAGAAGTTGTAAGCTATTAGCAAAAGCAGACACAATTAAGTATCTTAGAGGCGTTGAATCTTTATTTTCTGCCAACCAATATAACAACGTTATAAACGCTGAGAGACAAAAGTCGTCATAAAACTGCTGCTAACTGAAATTAGCTTGGGTTAGCATTACGCCAACATATGCTATTTAACGTCTACTATGCTTAATTGAAGTTATCTTGGCGTGTTTAGTGTGCATTTTGCTATGTCTTTGTCAGTAAGCTACTGAAGTGTCCTTGAGCAACGTCCTGCGTCGCCTCCAGTTCAGCTCTGCAGTCACTGCTGGGAGCTGGAGACAGATGCTGTAAATTCCCTACGAGTGTGGAAATCAATTAACAATGATCAATGATCAGGCTGCTTCCATATTCTGGCCCCTCAGCTACATTTTCCTAAGTAGCAGCTGATAAAGCGTCACCACAAACATGCAAATAAATATTCAGGCTTGCTGTAATTTAATCTCCTACTAAGTGTCAGTGATCTTAACTGGGTCGTTCCCTTACCAAGCTACCACAAAAGACGTCTAAAGTTACTGTATCACTATCCTTCAGTGGATTTTTGATGCACCGTTACTATCAGGTCACACGACACTTGCATGAACTATGTGCCCCCGGGATCAAGAATTAACACTAATGCTGATGGTGATCACTTGATGCTTTCCTTTCTAGTTCAACTCAGACATGAACTGGGACAATCAGGTGAGCTCTATCCTCTCAGTAGCAGATGGCAGCGTGGCTAAAATGAGGGTGAGTAGATTCAAATAGCCTTCTTCTCCTTTATAAGTCTTGTAGATGAAATATACACTCGTTATTTGATAAAGTGTGGTTTCCTACATTAAAGGGAAATTCTGGGATTTTCAACCTGGATCCTATTTTCCTATCATTTTGGGTGTAATGCGGACAAAAAGTTCTGTAATTTGTTGAATATTGAGCAGTTTTTGTCCCCATTAGTCACTTAAACCCCAAATGATGTGAAAATAAGGTCCAGGTTGAAAAAAAACAGGATTTCGCTTGAAGGCATTGCTACAGGTTTACATTAGAAGTATACAGCTCACTGTGGTGTTGTGGTCAGTTGTAAATTGCCATTACTGGAGCCATCAGTAGGTGGCAGTAATGCTCCACAAAACTTTGAGTAGGGTGGTTCAGCTCAGTTTATAGAGGCATACTGATTGTGAGAGTCTGGAAATACCCAATGAATCTCAAAGTCTTTTATGTGTCCACAGGAGAGACTGACCTCACCAGGGAAATTCTCAAAAGGAGGAGAAGGTCAGTGAATCATTTTACTTTTCTGCGTATAGTAAAAAGGGGAAATTACCTATTAATGAAAATGTGTGTGTAACTTCCACCCTGCCAGACTTCACAGCTGAGTGCAGATCATGCCAGAGGTGACAGTGGTTTGAATTAATTTGAATTAGATTTTTGTGTACACTTCCCCTCCTCCCTCTCATGCCCCTTCCTCTCCAGATCTGTTTCCAATAAGGGACAGAGTTCACGATTCAGATTTAGACCCTCCTGCTCTTCCTCCTCGAACTCCCCTTCTCCGGCTGTCTTCCCCATCTCCCAGTTCTGGTTTGCAGTGGGCTGATTTAGCTGCTATCCAGACGCAACTCCAGATACAGAGCCAGGTGTGTGAGTGTTTGTTTAAAAGTGAGGTAAAACAGTAGGTGCATTTATCTAATTTATTACATTGTTGTTACGTCAGAAGTGAAAGAATTTCTTCCTCTAATGTTTTTTTCAAGGCGATTGAGTCTCTCAACCGGAAACTCCATGACACAGAAAGGGAGAGACAGTCTCAACAATGTCATATCCAGACTCTGCAAGGTAACCAGCTGTACCATAACTATTAAAGCCAGTTTATAATGGGTCACGTTATCCTTACACAAACACAGCAACACTTATCAGATTCAACATTGTATAATTTAGTCAGCCCAGACTAAGTCAACAGGTCACATATGAAAAACAAACAGAGACACTCAAATTACATTTTAACATGAATAAATCATTCAAACGTTTCTTGCCTTCACCGCATACAAAACACGTTAGCAAGGCTACTAACAAAATCACAAAAGAGACACCATATTACCCCACTTGATGCCTCACTTGGCTGCTTTCTATAAACTGTACTGTAGATAAATAATTTTGATAGATTAGTTTAATCACAGCAAACAAACCACTCCCTCAACAAGAGGTCTGACTATTTCTGTCCCTACTTGGTATTATTTGTATGTCGGGCAGCATCATACATTTCTGTTTTAAATGGCGCACATGGGCATTGCTTTATGGCTCAAAACAGGAAATATGCCTCCATTTTTAGTCTTCATTAAATAAACTCTGGTGCATTTCCACTATGATAACTTTATAGTTTCAGCTTCACATCAGCTTTTCTCGGGGGAGAGGTTGGAGAATGGAGCCAGCAGCAGAATCCTCACTGCAACAGGAAGCAAGAGGATTTACAGGAAATGTGGTCTCAATTTTGTGAACCATCAGCACTAACAGCACCACTAGCAAGAAATACTGTAGGTGCTACCAAGTTTCTCGGCCATGGTCTCATTTATTTACATTAATTACGCCAAGATGTCACACTTAATTCCATCCTTAAGCTACTGTTGCTTGGATTGTGCTTCCTTTGTACGCTTCTGCCAAATGAATAAATGTAAATCTGTTGCACAATAATATATTGATGTATAAAAATGCTGCCTCACCACTGTCCTAAGTTGACATCACACATAAGCTTTCTCTCCTGTGCCTTCTCCGCTCACTACCCACCCCTCTGCTTGAAAAAGCAAAATATACTCATTCATAATTAAAGACATTAATAAATTATTCGGATTTATCCACAAGGCTTGTAAAGGAGAGAATATCCTGTCCTCATGATAACCTCTCTTCTCTTCCAGAGGAGGTTCACAGGTTACGTGAAGAACTGAGAGAGAGGGAAAGAGAGAGGGACGAGTCAAGGAGGGGACAAAGTCCAGGAGCAGAGATGAGGATGGAGCAGTGGAGGAGAGAGGTTGGACGTGAGCTGAGTAGTCTGCGGGGACACATCACCAGAGCCACGTCGCTAGGCAACCTGGAGGAGAGGTGCATTAGGGGTGGGGCTGTGGAAGGGGGGGGCGTAACTGCTGACTAAACTGACAATAGGTTCAGCTCACAATTGACATGGGAATGTTTACACCTGAGGTAGAATTCAAAGAGAGTTTATGGTGTGTGGGTGACATTTTTTTATTTTGCAGTGGACAGGTGTGAAAGAAAAGAAACCACAAGAGTTTTGTCTCCACTTTTCTTTCTTTTCATAGTTTCAGCTCAAAGCTCCGCCGAGAAGAGCTGGAACACCTGCGGAGAGAAGTGGACCAACTGAAAGCACGGCTAAGTAAGTCACATACACACACACACACCATACCCTCACATTGATTCTGCGGGACTGCACATGTCCTAAGCCCATTGCTGGCCTGTGAAGCAAAGGCAAGCACAGTCTTGCTCTCAACATCTGCTCCCTCTTTGCCCCATAACAGGGAGACAAGAGGAGGACGTGTTCCTCCAGCAGGCAGAGGCCAGAGAGACCAGGAGACAGTACGAACGCAGCTGCAAGGTAAGCGCATTGTATCGCACAGGTTGTGTTTTGCTATTGAATGTGTGGTTTGTTTCCTTTCAGATCCTCAAACTTTCCTTTTGTGTGCTCTGCTCAGACACTAGAAGAGCTGACAGGCAGCTACAGAACTCACAGCACTGATCTGGCCAAGACTGTCTCTCAGTATTCTCAAACACAGCAAGAGGTTCGCCAGATCAGGTACATGTGTGAGCGTGTGCATGCATGTGCGCGCCTGGGGTTTTGTGTCTATAGTCTTTCTGTGGATTATCATGCTGTATGTCACAATTAATCTCTTATAACAGAGCAACTGTGTCAGAACTGAAGGACGAGGTCAGGAGGCTAATTCTACGAGAAGGTGAACCAGCACCTTTGTTGTCAGCACATACATCAGGCAAGTCACTGTCCTTCTGCTCTCACACATACGCACATGCCCAGCGTGATTGATCTATATATCCATTTTTTGTTTTTCCCATTTGTTCCAGGTGCATCACCTCTCCCGCTCCCTCGCAGCCACAGAAGAGGGGTCAGAGTAGAAGAGGCGGATCAGGACTCTGACTCTGAAGACTTTAGCCCAACACCAAGCCTGGCTGAGGTCAGCTCAGACGATCTGTCATGGCTGGAGGACAAAGACACAAGTGAGGACGGATGTTTTCTTTCTGAAAAATGAGACTAAGCATGGTTGTCTGGTGTACCTACAGGTACAGCGTGTAGTACAGAATGCTGAGTCATCAACGCCATGTGTTTTCATTTTATCTTTTTCACAAGCCTTCTGTCCAGCTCCATGTACTCCACCACCAACACGTTCTGACAATTGGATCACATGAGAACGTTACCAGATGGGCAAACACTGATGACGGTTATAGCAAGATGGGACATGTATTTCCCTCTTTCTTCCCTCCCCCACACATTTGGCTCAGCCTTCGCTCTGATTCATCCCAGTAGATCTGACTCAATGCAGGGAGCACTCCTCTGTGTGTTTGCCAAATCAGGACATAGTTTAATGGAATAGTTTGACATTTTGGGGAAATACTCTCATTCGCATTCTTGCCGGGAGGTAGATGAGACTATCAATGCTACTCTCATATCTGTCCTGGAGTCTCAAATGGTTGCCTGGCAACATCACGGTGATGATAAGACTCCACTTTTCAGATCAGTTTTTGTACGAATTAAACAAACAAGATTAATTATTGAGCTTTAGAGGTGCTGCTAAGCAATTTTTTTTTAATCTCTTGACAAGCTAGCTGACATGAGAGTGGGATTGATCTTCACGTCTCACTTGGGAGGCAAGAAAGAGAATAAATGTACCTCCCAAAATGCCAAACTCTTTCTTTAAATATATGACACGAGGCAGTTCCACGATGAAGACAAGGAAGGAGTGTAAAAAGAGACAAAATGAAAGAAAGTCAAGAAAAGGAAAGTGAGGAATGTAATCTAGAGATGTACGACGCCATTGTGAGCACATTTGTAGTCCTACTGTGTTCCTCCGCCTGCAGATTAAGCAGTAAAGCTCTCATTTCCTCTCAAACAGTCTCTGCAAAGCTGATCGTTTCTTGAGAAATTTATCTGTGTGTGTGTGTGTATGTGAGAGTGTGCATGCATGCACTGCTCACCCCTGAGACTAGCTGTAACAGAAAGTTGATGTTCCCGGAAGAGATTACAATCTGAGCTCTAAATGTTTCCCAGTGTGTTTTGGCCCCACGAAGCAAGGCTAATTTGACAATTGTTTCCACACACATACACACAGACTCATACCAGTTCACAGTTGTTATGGGAAAACATTTGAGTGTCTTCTAGCCTACAGTAATCCCACATGGTAATACAGCAAAAAGGCACTCAATCACTCACACACACACACACACACACACACACACACACACACACACACACACACATACTTTAACTGCCTCTTCTCTGCTCTTCACCTCTGCTAGCTCTTCATCAGAAGCCTCGAGTACGTCTGAGTGTTCAGTCAAGACGGAGCAACTTTGCTGGTCTCGGAACTGATCAGGAGGATGATGATGATGATGATGATGATGATGTTGGTGATGATCTCCTTGATGAGGATGTGAACCCAGACTTAGGATCTGATCTGAGTTTTAATGACCTATAAAGTGAAGTTCTGTCATTTGACTTGGGAAGAAGTCAGCAACATTTCTTTCCGCTCCTACAGTACACAGCCTGAGATATATTATTACTGTAATCTATTTATTACAGTATAATGATTATTAATACTGTAATGTATTATTTTAGTTTGATTTGATCCATGCATTTTAGAGTTACAGCCCTGTTGTGAAAACTAAAATTAAAAAAGAAATAGTCAGGAGAACACCAACAGCTACATGACTTATTTCCTATGTGTTCCCAAGGGAAAGAGAAAGGAAACAAAGAATGGCATTAGCAGCAGACTTTGGCACATAAAATAATAGCAAGTAATTAAGTCTTCCTAGTTGATGTTATTACTGTTGCTTGCCAGACCTGCTTGAATATGAAATTCTCAGCATGGGAAATTCTCAAATGCTGTTCTTAAACAATTATTTGTGAGAATAACAGAAGTGTTAGGGAAAGATTGCAGTGTTAATAACTTTTTTAATTGACTTTTAATCACTTGTCTAGTCGTCGTTTAAACCCTCTAGTCCTGTGTGACACATCCAACCCACTCCTTACCACACTGTGCTGAAACAAACCACCAAAAGATTCAGCAAATACAAATTGGTCTCTTTGTCTGAAACATTCATCAAAGCATTGTTTTCCCCCTCAGTCACATTAGCGTTATCTGCAAGAGGATGATGACTGTAAGGACGATACAAACCGTGGAAAACCGTGATAGCGGCAAATTCTCTCAAAATAATCTGCTGTAACTGTCTCCGCATGTACAGACTGATACGATCCTGGGAACAAACTGGGGAGACAGGCAGATGCTTTGTGAGAGCTTCTCATTGAGAAAACAACTCTTTTTCATGATGGTTGGGCTTTCTACCAGCAAAGTAGCATTGCTGCAAGCCACATACTGGTTCTCACTGTAAGCTTGACTGGACCTAAACCTTTTAACTACAAAATTCTGAAAGTCAGTCGTCGCCAAGGTTATAAAGCTTTAATTGTTGCCACACCCTCTGTGATGCGCACCACTGACAATAAATTATGGGTCCAACCAAAGTTACGGGCAGAGGCACTGTGATTGGCCTGCTAAACCACAAGGTTTAGTTTTAGGCAAAAGATTAAAATAGTTATGTTTAGTTTTGTTATGATGAGAAATTGTTACAGTTAGGTAAAGGTTTGCTGTGGTTAAGGGTTGGGAAAGGTTCTGGCGGGACTTTCAGCTCTACCCATAACTACAGGATCCATAAGATGCCACTGATCACAGTGCTGTGCAGAGTGCAACACTGATTTGTAGAAACAGAACCTACAATGTGATTTATATTACTTTAAGTTGGTATTTTAGAATGATTTTTTTCTTCTCTTATATAACAAACAAATTGAATTTTAACTTGAAATTGCACTTTAATACACTTTGATCACAGGTGTAAAGGTTCACAGTAGATTTTACCTCTAAAGTTTTGGTGATCATCGTACTCTATGAAATGTTACACTCCTCTGTGTAGCAGACTAATGGATATTTAATGGGGTTTTCTTCCTGATGCGCTCTTCAATCCAGTAAGAATCTGATGAGTGATGGATTTTGATTCCTGGCATTGCAGTTGAAGTGAGGGCAAAGAGGAATCAAAAGCCACAAACACTGTTGAGGCGCCTACACACACTCCAGCTCCTCTGTGATCTCCATACACACAGCTCAGTTAAGACAGCCAAGAGTCCTTTTATTCCACCATGTCTGACATGAGTCACACTGTGCCAGGCTTAGTGTCAAGCTGTTAAATATTTCAGCATCCAGACACCCCCCACCCCTCAATGAAGATCCCAGACCGCAGTGCAGAGCCACGGGGGAGCTGATGGGCAGGTTAGGTGTGCAGTGAGCACAGACACACTATGTAGCATATCTAACAAGACGGATTGTCTCACAAGCCGATAAAAGACCCTTTAAAAAATCTAAAAAAAAAAAAAAAGTAAAAACACAACAGTATTTTCACAAACCTCCTCTAACTTGCTCTCTTTATGTTGTTAATATTGTGGTTTAAAGAGACATTTAATAAAGAATGCTCATCTATTTGTTATTGTGGCCAGATAATGGCGAATGAATCAGACCTTTCTACTGGAGTTTTATTGCATTTGCCAAGTATTAAGCAGTGGTGCTGCACTAAAGTAACGCACTGTTTCACTTGAAGGTCTGTAAAACAAATGTTTTGTGTGTTGTCTCGGCAATAAAAGTTTGTGTAAAAGTTAACAGAGGAGCTTGACTTTCTATGGTTCCTTTTATAGATCAGCGATGTACTCTCCTTGCACTTTAGTCTGTTGGTGTTGAGGTCAAGTTTACAGCAAACTCCCTGTAAAGCAGAAGTCTTAGATAGGAATCAGGAAATGCAAATGAGATTGATTTCAAAATACCTTTAATCAAAAAACACCAACAGTTCATAATCCACATCTGGCAACAAAGCCTCAGTATGCATCAGGACACTTTTGACACTTAAAGCAAGGGACAAATCCAGGACATCACAGATCATTGTTAACACTAATATCACTGATCTCAGATGTATAATTTAGATTAGAACTGGATGTACAGATGGGTGACAAGGAAAAAGGAGCGTTCGCTGAAAGCTTTGAGATTAGATCTCAATCCAACAGAACACTAATCAGTTTGACCACCATCATCAAAACAACAAAAATCCTTTGGAAGAATGATGTTTATCTCTAGTAGCATTACTGAGACTTGTCCTCTGAAGGCTCATGGTGGCTCAGCACCTTAGTAAGACACTTTGTTGATTTTCCTTTAATTTGTCACTTATCTGTAGTTGTTCATGGCACAAAGATTAATATCAAACTCAAATATTAGCTCCAATTCATAAGCTTTATTTATCCAGGTGGCTTATTAAACCAGTAACCACCTTGATTTGTTGCTACATAGGCTCTTTTCCAAATAAAGCGCAATATGTGTTTTGTATTGATGTGGATTGCTCTGTTGTCCTGTATGTGTCTTACTTGCACTCACATTTCCTGTACATTTGCAAAGCAAATATACAGCAAGGCTGATAAGCAGTATAATCAATGGAATATTTGTGAACTTGCCTACTGAGAACAAGGTGCTGTCGGGTCAGTCCATGTAACATTTTCAATATGTTTGTGTCTGGTAAACGCTGAAGCAGCAGCTAAGATGAAGAGTTTCATAACGTTGTCTTTGTGTGGTGCAATCATCAGTAGTATTTACAATGCACAGGACAATGCTAACATTGTGTGGGAAAGCCACTGGCCAATTTATGCAACTGTCATGGTTTGAATGAGTGCCTCATGGTGAACACGCTCAAGGCTAGTCTTCAAACACAGGCAAGTCAGAGCAGCTACCTGGCACTCAGTATGCACTTAAATTTGAGTCACACACAGTACTGGGAACAACTGGTTGACCTAGTTGGTAGGAATAAAAATGTGTAAGGCACTCTCTCCTGGACTGAAGACCCCAGGAAAGAAACAAAAAAGAAAAAAAAGAAAATTACACAGCACATGTCAATCTCAGGCCTAAGAACAGCAGAACCTTCAACACAGAAAAAACAACAACTAACTCTTAAATAACCCCTGCCATGCCTCCAAAAAAATCATACATGCACCTTTAACAGACTCACACAACTGCACATACACTTACAAACGCACACACAGCTACGCCTGCACTTATGTACAAACACAAAACTCAAATTTTCTCATACACAAAAAAATATTTGTCCATTTTTTTTTCCATTTTTGAAAAACTAAAGTGCAACCTCATTAATACTATAATCAGGCCGTTTGTTATGTTCATTTCACTTCTCTGGCCTTGTCGTCATACTACAAGACGTCTTTTCTGCCAGACTTTACAACATTAACTGATAAAGGGAAATTAGACCAGTGCCCTCAGGTAAGAGTCTGGCAGGACAGGCTGACCCATCAGGTCCAGGTGTGACCCATCCCAGTGATGGATACGACTAATGATGTTGCGTCCTGCTTTACCCCTCTCAACTCTTGGGAAATCAAAATATATTATACAACCCCAAACCCCTAAAGATGGGCTGAAAAATATTAAGAGCACAGTAATGAACAGAGGCACTGGCTCAATTTGTAATTACAAACACCAAAATAGACATTTGCCAAAGGGACCCTGATGTGGGTGATGTCTTCATTGTCCATTGCAGCTTCTGTCATGTCTTTTCCTACATCTCCATCGTCTGGATAAATTAAAGCAACCCAGAAATTTGCTTATACCTACCCAGGATTCTCTCTCTGTTTGGTGCAGTTTAAGGAAGAGAGACCAGGTCTGACCATCGTGGTGAGAGTCTGGATAAGTAGAGCGTATTTGGGTGCCAGAAGTTCAGTCATGCCTCCATCAGTAGCTGTACATGGATAACGGTGTGTCCTCCATCATGTCGTCCTACACAGGAAAAATTGAGTAGTATAAGAGCTTATGTTTACAAAATCTACACAGGTACACTTGCTCTATCTTCTGAAAATACTATTGATTTTATGGTACCACTCTCTAATAAGACGTCCTTTATAAACAGTTTATAAGTTGTAAGTAATGGCTTCATGAGGCAAAGTCATCAATAAATTCTAGTGTCTAAATTTCTAATAAGCAATCAAGTTTCTAATTATTTAAGTTAATAGGGGTTTGCATAATAATCCATTAAGTTTGTAGTTGTTGTGGATGCTCTGTAGCTGTTTTCCATCTTCCTGATGAATTAAAGAGCTAAACACACAAAGCAAGGATCCTGCTGGACCCAAAAGCTGTTCTTATTAATGACTTATAATTAATCTATAAAGTATAAGTAAATTATTTATTAACAATCAATGGTTAAGACTTTATAAAGGCTGCCTTATTAAGTATCAGTGGTTTGGTTTATAGCAGGAACTCTGCAGTCACGCCAGATGAGTTCTGGTGAGGTTCTAACAATCTACCACTGCGACTGCACTGAAGGTGTTGATAGAGGTGCTCACCATAGGTAAGTCCTGCAGCCTGCGGAACTCTGGTCTGTTGTCTCTCCGTCGCAGCTTGAGGAAGAGGAGCAGAGTGATGATGACAGCAGTGATGATGAAGGCTGACACCAGGCCAGCCAGGAGAGGGTCTAATGTGGGAGACTCATGGGCCATCGTTGCTGGAACAAAAACACACACATTTCTTCTAAAACAAGCTGCACCCCAACTAATTTGACTGGATTCGACTCTGACCTAACATGGTGCAAACAGCAGAATCCCGGTTTCTTAAATGGTTGTTTAAAGCTGTGACCGGAACTAAATATAAACACTACAGCATTCATCATGTAGCTCAGGACAGAAATGTCAAACACAGGATGATGATGTTAAACTTGCCTGTACTTGAGCTCACAGTTGTACAAGTAACTTTATTTATATAGCACCAACAAGATTTTTCTTATGATTATAAGTAAGCAGTTTATATTGTATGCACATACCGTACAGTATGTTTCAGTTTTCTTTGAGAGTGCTGTTTAATCACCAGAGACATTATAACTCTTGACCTTTCTATGTTAATGTCTCTCTGTGTTTGTATATTTCTGTGCAGGAGTTTGATTTTTTTTTTTTTTGCAGTGCATTTCTGTATATGGATGTTGCTATGGAAGAGTGTTTTGTAAACCTAGCTGTATTTCATATCCTCTCATCAAAAGTAACAACAACCACAGAGCAGTGAATGCTCTCTGTTCCTTAAACTAATGGAAAGAGGCGAAGTGCCAAACGTGGCCTAATAAAACCACACAGAGTGAGAGGATTTTGTATTTGAACTGTAGTCAAAGCGGGCTGGTCAACTGAGAAAACATCCTGGAAAAAGATCTCTCAATTTGGAAATACAAATGTATCTATAGACTGTCTGTGCACAGAATAGATAGAGAAATGTATACTGTAATTTAGAAGTCAGACGTAGAGGGAGAGAGCCAGAGAAACTAAGAAAAACAGAATGGGGCTCGAGGCCAGAGTCTCATGACTGCCTCTGTCCCTTTCCAAAACAGAGCCATGATTGTGGAGTGGTTGGTGGTGACAGTACTTGTAGAAGATGTAGACGGAGGATGTGTGGTGTGTGTTTGTGTCTGTGTGTGCAGAAGCAAGGGCTGTCTTGTGCTTGAAAAACAAAGAACAGCATCGCCTTTGTTGTTAAGCTGATTCACTTCAGCTCTGTTAATATCCAGGCAGTGAATAGTCCACAACAAATTTATACACCAACATAGAAGATATTATGCACTTACTGTCACCCCCAACGTTGAGCTGAGACGGGTTGTCCATGTGGGCTTTGGACTGGGTGGAGGTGCTGCTTGGCGTGGTGATGGTTGTCTTGGGGTGGACTTCACTGACTGAATGAGGCCTGTCAGACTGTGGAGTGTTCGGTTGTGTCGTCGGCGGCAGAGAATTGGGGGGATTTTGGGAGGAGCTGGTGCTCTGTGTTGAAGTGGAGTGGTTGGTGGTAGTCGTGATGGATGATTTAGGTGTTGGGGAAGAAGTGGGTGAGTGTGTTTTGGGGTGAGCCGACTGGCTCGATGTAATGGACTCAGGATGTGAAGCTGCAGTGTGGTGTGTTGTGTTTGAGGGTGGTGTGGTGGTTGATGTGTTTGCAGCGACAGTGTGAGTTGTGTCGTTTGCAGGGATGGCAGCAGCGGAGGTAGGGGGAGAGTGAGAAGTGGGAACGTGGCTTTCAGAACGGGGACTTGGAGGCTGTGATGTTGTGTGATCTGTCAGGTTCTTATTGTTTTCCGTGACTGGAGCCTCCGTGTCTACAGACAGAAAAAGAGAGTGTTATTGTCAAAATACTGTAATTCTACTGGGCTCTGTGCATAATCAGCGTGTATTGAAGTGCCTGTTAGGAGAATGTGAAGCATTAAAGAGTCACTTCACTTCATACAAATATTTACTTACACTTCCTGAACGGTATCTAGCCATGCAGATAGTTTTGGTTTTATTTGTCCAGGTTTTATTAAATCACAGAACCCCAATACAATGGACAGGGACTTTTATTTTCTTAAATTCACTGGATCCTTTTTCTACCAAAGAAATAGTCCCTACGAAAACTGTCGACTCTGTGTTCTGTGGGTTATCAGTAACATGGACATTTTCTCCAGAAACAGATGTTGCTGTTTATTTTTAGCCATCCTAATGGCATGGCTGTAGGGTTGGCGATGTCGGTCTCTCTGTTGGTCAGTTTTTGGTCCAGACGGAAATATCTCAACAACTTTCAGATGGATTGGCATTCAGTAGTCTGGTTTTCTGGTCTTAATTGTTATATTATTTTATTCCTACTTTTAAGAATTTTTTTTAGCTCACGTGTCTTACTGTTTTGTTTTGTTTTTTACTGGTCATTTGCTGATCTTAATTGTTATTTTCTTTTATTCTCACTTTTTTATTGGCTTTAATTCACATCTTATTAGTTTTTACTAGTTGGTTGCTGTTCTTTTTTATTCCTACTTTTTCAATGGTTTTTAACTTACATGTATTATTTATGTTTGTTTTAATCATTTTTACTTATGTCTAATGTTTTATCTTGTGCACCATCCGCATTGGTTTTGTGGCTGCAACTTCCGTGGTACCTCACACTCTGCAAGGCACATCGTGTGCTATAACCTTTGCTTGCTTGCTTGCTTGGCATGAAATTTTGTACAGACATTTACCTACTTGATACATTTGCCATTTAATTTGATACAGATATTCATGAGGATGAATATATGGTGACTTTTCCTCAATGCCATCATCAGCTGTGACTAAGTACAGCCTCACTAAGCATGTTTGATGACAAGTATGGTTAAATAAAATCATAAACCTTCAGTGTGTTTAAGAGAAGCCAGAAACTAAGAGACATAAAACGAAAACTGTATCTGCATGGATAGACACCACTGAGGTACTGACATTTTTAGCTGTGTATGTGCAAATGGTAGTCTAATATAAACTTCAGGTGCCTAAAAATGTGTGCTAGCCTGTGAATATGTTTATGAGTGTGATGTGTGAACCAGCATCAGTATGCGTGAGAGAGAGTTTGTGTCTTGGGGGGGGGGGGGGGGGGGGGGGTATTTCACTTCTACCTTTCTCACCCCCTTGTGAAAAGTCACACTGCATTTAATCACTTCTCTCTTCTTGTCAACACCATCTGAATCTTGTCTGAGCTAACTTTCCTCAGAGTATATTTCACCGTTGCTCTCCCACCAGATTACCTCGCCTCCCCTACTTTCGTCTTGCACCATCTCTGACGTGTTATTATTCCGTCTCTGTTTCCTTTTTCTTTTTTTTTCTTTTTTTTAAGGTTAGACTGAGGTTTCTGTCTCTGCCTGTGTTTGTGACATGACTGTCAACACTTTAACCCAGTCACAGTGAGTCTACTCACTCTCTGCTCTACTTCTGGACACAGGGAACAGAGATAAAGACTTTGCTAAATATAGACCTCAACTCTGAACCGCCTGCTGCTGGGTTTCCTGCTAAGTTCTTCTGATGTGCGACAAAACTTCCCCACTGGAAAACATCAGACACACAAAAACAATAAGCCAACAACATTGACTAGAAGAGACCCATTCAGTCTACCATCATTCTGCCGTTATGTTCTCTTAATTGCTATTAACACGGGAGTAGCAATAAGTACCATTATAATTCTTTGGCTGGGGTGTCACAGAGGGGGTTTCTCCATTTGTAGTTGCATTGCCATTAGATCTTGGGTTTGTGTCGGAGCTATTTAGTGCAGATGCAGCAGTAGCATGAGTGGTCTGGTTAAGGCTGGAAGCAGATAGAGAGTCTGCAGCTGGAGTACTGGGCACGACCTTAGCACCGGTAGGACTCCTTGAGGTTGGGGCAGCAGCAGTATGGCCGTCATCTGATGAGAGGAGGACAGAGCCAAATTTGAATAATTATGGTCAATTCCTGGTGATGTCTTCAGAGTCATTAAGCACTTATTTTCTCCTTTTTCCAAGTAAACTCAAGGCAACACACCCCAAACGATCAAGATTAATTAGATACATATCAGTCAAAGCAGGCCAGTGTTCATCCAAACGAGAATTATTAAAACTGGCAAATGTATACACATATATTATTTATCCAGGGGAATGTATCTGACTGTGTCTATTTTTTTCCACCACATCAGTGCAGCTCTTTAATAAATTCAAGCTCGATACAACCACAGTCATGCCGTATCAAACATAAGGGTTTAGTGTCTTGCTTAAGTGTAGCTTAATAATTGTTGTTAGGAAAGAAGATCACATGTCATATTAACTTTCCTAATCCAGATGTTTTTACCATATTGGGAAATAAATGTACCGTTAAAAGTGAAGCAAAATCAACCCACAATCCCTGGAGGTCTATAGGAGTTAAATGTATCTAGTATTGCAAAAAAAAAGAAGCAAAAGTTGGAGGAGAAAGGTAATTAGAAAACATACATTTATGTAGCAAAATTGTACTTTTCTCCTTATTTCCCATCTTAATAATAAAACAGAACTCCTCAATTTTATCTTGCTTCAACTCACTAGGTTGGGAACAATTTAATGGATTCTGAGAATTACAATGAAACACAACACCTTACTGTAAAACATAATTTCAGAGTACAACATAAAATGGAAAGGACTACTACAGCCCACATGAGACGTCAGTAATTTCGGGTCTTTGAAATAATATCATTTTAATGAAGACCTTCAATCTCTCTCATTCTCTCTCTCTCTCTTTCTCCCTGCTCTGGATCTCTTTTGCACTATTGTGCAAGTCTTCATTTCTGTTTCTACCTACTTCCCTTTGATGAAGACCAGAGCACTAATGTAATGTAATGTCATTACCGTTCAGTAACACACTGCCATGATGCCTTTCATTACCTCCATAATCACTCACACAGTTCATCAGTGCACACAGTGAGAGAAAGAGGAAAGAGAGACACAGAGAGACAGAAACAGAGAGAGAGAGAGAGAGAGAGAGAGAGAGAGAGAGAGAAGAGAGAGAGAGAGAGAGAGAGAGACCTGTTTGAACTCTAAATGATATGAAAACAGATACATAAATAGACAGAGGTGCTTGGCTGTATAATACTGGCCTTGTTCCCTCACTTGAGCTCTATTAGAGCTGCTTAGGTCAAATGCTGGAGTCTGTTTTTGTATGTATGTGTGTGTGTGTGTGTGTGTGTGTGTGTGTGTGTGTGTGTGTGTGTGTGTGTGTGTGTGTGTGTGTGTGTGTGTGTGTGCAGAGTGGATTTATACAGAGAGCTACTGTTTCCAGTATTGCACACACTCCTCTCACCAGATATTACAGGGTCTTACTCACAATTTTTCAGGCCAGCGCAGCACGTACCTGGGGAAATAGCTCTTACTCACTTCTTGACCCTGCCGTTGAGAGGAACAGCCAACCGTTTCTGTGCAAGCAGATGTCTGCTTCCACACTGACTGCTGGAAGTGTCTGTCAGTAATACCTTATGTGTGAAAACCATCTAACTGTGGTTGTAAACACCACCAACCACAGTTTTCTCAGCATGTGATTGCGGTGACTTTTTTTTCAAAATCTAATTTTTATTTTAATTCAACAAACCATACAAAACAAAGATATGCTGTGATTTTATGGAATATAAGATCACAGAAATGTGGAAACCAAATAAAGGGATAAATAAAGTAAGGAAATAATAGAGAAGAAAGTGCATACATACATAACACGCACACATGCATATCTAATGATTGTGGTGTTTTTAGATACATTTGAGCTGATTTTCTCATCATGTGGAAGTGAAACAGTCCTGAAACTGAAGAGTGGAGCAGCTCTGATCATGTTGTCTGTGGCCTTTTCATCTGCACTTATTTCAGGTGTGTTACTGCCAACTGGTTCATAACTTTAAATTCCATGTCATGTCTCTAGCCTGTCATCTTCTTTTCCATTCCCATAAGTATTATTATACTGCATTAGAGCTGCAACACTTCCTCTATTAATTGATTAGTTAATAGACAGAAAATTCATCTGCAACTATTTTAATCTTTTTTAAGCAAATATGCTAAAAGATTTGCTTTTCTTTATCATTCATTATAGTTTTGATTAGCTGTGGGATTCAGATAAGACATTTAAAGACACATATGACTCTCTCACATTTTCTGACATTATATAGACAAAGCAATGAATCAACAAAGTAAGATTAATTGATAATGTAAGAGAAAAAAATCTAAAATGAATAGTGAATTTTGTTATTATATAAATATTATTGCATAGGTCTGTTAATTGAATTAGGCTACTATGATGCTTATTAGTTCGTCCATATTTCATATTTTGTGTTTGATAACTGTTTTGTGTAGATTACATGTGCAGTTTGATAACGTGTGTTTTACAGAGAAGCAAAAAAAAAAAAAGTGATTGTTTAGTTAGAAAGGAGACCAGCTGAGCTACTCCTCATTTGTGTGTCACTTTGGACAAAAGCATCTGCCAAATAAATAAATAAGCAGAGTAAGTGTGAAACAAACTGTACAGTATAACAAGTAAGAATGGAGATAAATTGGATATTTTTAAGTTTTCTTTGCTGAGAGAGGCTCAGAGTGATCATTTATTTTTCTGGACAAAAAAACAGAAGATAGATGTGGAGAAAGTTAATTAACTGCCATCTCTGCCTTTCCTTGGAGCCACGAGCCTCCACAACAGAGACAAGACTATTACGTCATATTTGAACATACGTCAAAACATTCAGCCTTACTAGCATCCTAGATTTGGATTTTGCCACTGGACTGTGTGTTAAATACACATAGAGGCAAATAGAGACAACATACTATTTAAAGTCTGGTCACCATAAAAACTGCATCTGTTACCATGGCACCGCTTTAAAATCTGACCATAAAGTCTACATACTGTACTAAAGAGGCAGGCCAATTAGTATGAAGCCAGTGAAATGACAGTGTGCTGCTGCACATAGTTAGAGGTGTCATTTATCACAATGTACTTCCTGGCTCATTTACAGCCAGTAAATATCCACAAGTGGAGATGTGCTGTTTTCTATTCATTTGAATTTCATCTTGAGGAGCTGATGGGATAGTTCTACCCAATAAAATCTTTTCAAATGTCAATAGTCTCATTTCCCTTTTATATGAAAGGTGCTGATGGAAAAAAAGAGCGAGTAGGTAGGAGGAGGAAGAGGAGGAAGGAGATTGAAACAGGTAGCAGAGAAAGCGGAAGGTGGGTAACATCAGTGTGAAATACAGGATGTTTTAATGTAATGCATGCAGAAAGAGGAAGGGGGGTAGGGAGGGAAGTGATGTGAAAGATAAAGTGAGAGGCGGTTTGAGCAAACAGCAGAGGCTTGAGTTTAGAAAGGAATGTCTAAATAAAGCTGTGATTTGAAATAAAAATGAGCAGAGTATGAAACTGAGGCACGGTTTGGCTGGAGGTGGGCGAGAACACATCCAACTCTGATCTTAAGGGAGGTTGAAAGAAAACAGACAAGAGGAACCCAACTGTTCACGCTCAGCTTTCTCTTTATGGTGTAACAAGGAGAAACAATTTAGACTTTTGTTGTAGTGTAAATTCACTTCAGCTATGTCACCACAGGTAGTCTAGAGCATCTGTACTTTTATTACACATGTTGTGGGGAACATAAATCTGTTCACACAGTCACATTGTGGGGATTTGCCTCCCTATTGGGAACAATAAGCAAGTCCCCATAATGTAAATCATTCAATTTCAGGGTGAAGACTTAGTTGAAGGTAGCAGGAAATGAATGTGAGTCAGTCTAATGTCCTTTGTAGTGATGGAAACGGGACCATTATAACAATTATACCAGAAATCAGAGGTGTACTCCAAATCCAAACAATTCAAAATCAAGACATGGAATAAACCAAAACAAAATGCTACTTACCATGATCAGCGGATCCCACAGTAATGAGCAGCAGCGCACAAAGAGCAATCCAGAGTTTGTTCCCCATCATCTCTGTCTTTTCTGCCAACACAGTCAGAAAATCACCAAACAAATGTCTTCTGTTCTTCTCTCTCTTGTTCTACTCGGATCCCAGACTTTAATGGAGTAGTTTGAGAATCCTGGGCAGCTACATGTACTGTACTACCCACAGCAGACAGCAGCGGCTCTGCCAGTGTATGCGTGGCTGGAGGGACTGAAGGAGGAGTGTTTGCGTCCTGAGTGCCTCTCTCTCTCTCTCTCTCTCTCTCTCTCTCTCTTTCCAGAAACAGTGCCACGTGTTCCCTGTTCAAAATAGTCAGCGGGTCTGAATCTGTGCCATGACGTGACGCGTATTCGGTAGAGGGACTGTCACACCCCCTCAAAAGACACACACAGACAGCACACAGACTACATCAAAACAACACAAACAACTTTGCAAGAAAACTCTTGTTCCTGTTATTTTGCCCACTTCTTGCACTTGTTATTGATTCTGGTGTGACATTTTGATGTCGAGATTTTGATGTGTTTATTCATTCACCCATGAATTAATCCTGTAATATGACAATGACTGAAGAACTGTAGAACGGTGGGGATTTATAATGTTTAATGTTTATAGTGTGTTTATAGATTATTATAAATGTATTATATGAGCGGTAACCTCTAAAATTAAGAATTACAGTTCTTTTTCATAAGTACAGATAATCATGTTATGTGTTTGTATCAGACTGTATATAAAGTGACTGATGAATAAGTTATAAAACCAAGTCCAAATCCAGGACAACATGGAGTCTGCCATGCTGAGGGGTTTTATTGATGTTTTAAAAAATTAACATTTCCTTTCAGGTATTTGGCTCAAACTTGATCTCCACACTCACACACCTCACTACATCACTTTCTTTCTTTCTTTCTTCTTTTTTTTTTTTTTTAATTTTTTGAGGGGGTGTTTCACTTTAGTGTGATGTCTTAAGTGACCCACAGGGAGGCGCTGTTGCTCTATAGCTGATTCTTCACTCGTGGAAATATAAATAAAAACGATGAGCACTATATGCAATATTTCCTACAAGCCTGTCATCAGCCACATTGAGTATAAGAGGTAGATCCCACATAGAGAATATTATTTATTCATTGATTTTGTTTTAGTTAATAATTTGTATTATCATTGACACTTTGGTAATATTGTTCATCTGATGCCAATAAAGCTTACTGAATTGAATTGAGTATGGCTGAATCACTGGAGAACAGCTGAGTGAAAATGTTCTGTCTTGTTTCATCATTTCAGCCAATACGCCTCCAGGATCACAAAATATCCTCATTTATCTTGAGTACTGTTGTTTTCTATTCAGTGATACTAATGGGGTAATATTTAGTTGGCTTTGATTATTGTGTCTATAGCATATAATCTGTTTAGTACTTGTTAACATTGTCATCATCTTGTCTTCAAAATCATTACGTACACATGCTATGAAATGGACAAAACATACACATGCAATCTTTCCATATATTCACCATGTCTTAGAAAATACAAAGGTTCAAGATATGCTAAGATACTGTATGTTATTTCTGTAAGGAGGTGGTCTTCTGTGGGCTACAAGTGATAATAGCCCCCCCCCCCCCCCCTTTTCAACCAGTTTTTAATGTAACAACATACATGTAGCCTACATACATATGTTTGTGAAACCCAAACCCATCCTTACGTTATGATGATACAACAATTCTGGGGGCAAAGAATGGGGGCAAGACTATATAATAATAATAACAGCAATAACAACAGCAACTACAACAACAATAATAAAGCATTTAATTTGTTCAAATAAAAAAGTACAGTGCAAATGATGATGATGATGATGATGATGATGATTATAACGTAATAGTTTTAAGTTTTATTACCACTAGAATTGTTGCATCATCATAGTGAGGATGATGACTTTTCATTGGGCAGAGGGGGAGAAATGCTGCATTCAAATGTTCATATACGACATGAAGGAAAAATGGGTTGTTGCTTTCAAATTTCAGTTACAAAACGCTCTGGAAACGTAATAGCAATTGTTTCATCTAAACAATATAACGACGACCAAGATATAAACGGCACCGATAACTACGAGGAATACATAACTAATTGATCATATACAGTAAAGCACACGATTTTCTTACTAATTATTCCCTTTTCTTGTGATCTCCACCTTTAATATTTTGGTAAATCGTTGTTCGTGTTATTGGGTGGTCCCTGACCAGTTACGCTGTGGTTACGAGATTTCCCACAGTGCCTGAACGTAGCGAGAAGAGGCAGAACAGCGGCAGCGCGCTGCCAGCATCGTCTCATACCGTCGCAGGACAGAAAGGTGTGAAAATATCGGTCCTCTAGACAGCCTAGAAATAATACACGTAGACAGCGTTGTTTTGATCATGCTGTCACACTATAGAAATGCTACTATAGCTGTCTTGCTTGGTTAAATTTGTCACTTGGGTAGCGTTAATTTACGCGCATCGCTACGTTAGCTAGTTGGCATTAGCATAGCCGTTGCTATAGTATTTTTCTATAGTGTAGGTTAGCATCAGCTAGCCTGCTGTCAAGTGAGGCGAGCTAATGTTAGCTTGCCGGTTAGCTTCTCGTGTTATCATTAAACCCAAATTTTAGATGCCGTCTAGCTAACTTATACATTCCGATTAAGACTGTGGAAATAATATGGAAACGACACTTTTCTAGAAAGCGACGTTTAACATTAGCTGACTGTTGCTCCTCTTTGATCATTTGACAGCTCCGTGTCAGCGGAGTTATGGAGACGCCGGGGAGGATAGCAGCCACACCGGACGCCCTGGACTTCACGGTGGAAAACGTAGAGAAGGTGAGTTTGGACCGGTCAGTCCTCAGCTTATCTTATATAGTACCAGGGTTTGTGCACTAAAGAGGTGATCATACTTTAGATGAGACAGAGAAAGAAGAATAGTTTTATTTGTCCTGTAGCCTACATAACAATTTCTACTGTATAGATTAGATCTGAAGAGATCATGTTTTTACACTTGCTTGAAGGGGGTCAGCTCATCTGTCCC
Organism: Euthynnus affinis; assembly: GCA_029490765.1. Classification (NCBI taxonomy): domain Eukaryota; kingdom Metazoa; phylum Chordata; class Actinopteri; order Scombriformes; family Scombridae; genus Euthynnus; species Euthynnus affinis. The sequence continues at coordinate 11,541,365 of CM055848.1, forward strand.
TTTAGGATCTGTCTTCAAATAAGTCTTTAGCCTTAAGTTGATATTCAAGGAAACAATGATCAAATCGGCAAATCGGAGCAACATAATAGATCTGCCCACTTCTGTTGTGCAGGTTATAGTCTACCAATTATCTACTATCTCCGTCATTGTAAAATGCTTGTCTGGGTCTTGTTTTCTCTGTTGGAGTGTGTGCGCGCGCTTGGCAATGTTGACTGTGGCTGCCTGGTCGCTGTGATGAATCTCCCTGCTGGGTGGCCGCTGACTCCGATGTGAGGGGATGGGTGGGGAGACAATGGGGAGGATGGCACGACAGAGAGTGAGAGAGAGAGTGAGGGAGAGAGAGGTGCTCCTGTGGAAGAGCAGAGTTGATGTGATGAGATGGATTGGGGGATGAAGAAAAGGAGGGAGGGAGGGAAGGGGTGGGACAGGGTCGATGTCTGTGACAGTGCCAGTAAAAGGGGGGGGGGGGGGGGGGGGGGGGGCGATGGCGATGCGACAGATATGATTAGAGGCAGGTTTGAAGGAGAGAAAAGCACATTCCTGTGGGGGAATGGCTTGCCCTGATACTGTGGTTTCAGGTGTAATAAAGGTGGAAGAAGAATGATAAACAGTGAGCAAGGTTTTGTCTCCCCGTGGATAGTTTTTTTTTTTTTTTAAACATGTGTTCATGTTTCATCTCTACAGGTGAAGAAAGTGGTGTGTGTGTGTGTGTGTGTGTGTGTGTGTGAGAGAGAGAGAGAGAGAATGTATTGTATGATAGGGTTATAGGGAAAAAACAGAACATTTGCTCTTATATTGTTCACATTATCGAGACGTCTTGTATGTGTACCTAATATATAATTAATGTAACTGTGAGGTCATAAATAATTTGTAACAATGCATTCAATGTAATTTTTATTGCTAGTAACTGATACCCATCCTCATAGATTTCCGTGGAAATGAGTAAGTGGTTTTTTTGAGTTCTCCAGTATTTTTCTCAGCTACAATTTAAGTAAACTGTGTGTGCCAAAATGCCTCAAGTGAGCTAAAGTGGTGCCTGATTTCCAACAAGGAAATAAACTGAACCACATGTCAGATATACATTTGCTATTCAGTGATTTGATTTGATTTGATTCATAGATAGAAGAAATGTATGCTGTGATTAAAGGTCAGTGTAGTGAATATTCAATAAACAATAGATGTATGTTTATACCGCTGGCTTTCAAACCTATTTTTAAGACACTGAAAAATAGTTCAAAGCAGCCACTTAAGAACATGTTGTGATTTTTTTCTTTGTTTAATTTTTTTTTGGTAGATTTCTACAGTTAAAGGTGCTTTTTCAGATCCTGTGAATGCTTGTGTCAGCATTCAGTCTGCTCTAAATCTTACAGCACTATTAGTAATTTCATTAGAAGATAAAACATGACAAACACTTTTGTAATTACACCGCACATGCATTTCAAAACTGATGAGATATTGTTCCACTAAGACTCAGCTATATTTAGAAAGCGTATTTAGACTCTTTGGTTAAGATGATTTTTCTTCTTTCCATATTTTTATGCTTTCCAGATAATTTGGCTAGGATGGCGTATTTGTATTTAATTGGTTGTGGAATCAGCGAGATGCTGTTCATCCACTGGAATGATGGGAGATGATAGGTTTCTTTAGAAGCTCTGCATGTGCACAAGAAAGCATCATTTTAGTATCTGTGTCTGACCGACTACCACCTTAATACCTTTAGAAAAAACTGAAATGTTGCCTTTATCTGTAATTTTATTATCCTCTCTGCTAAACAGTCACAGCAGCAGGTAACTGTTAATATAATACACACCACCAGCACACACGTCTTAGTGTTCATCTGAGGACATCAATAGGAGGTCAAATTGCTCTTCCCATGAGTTGATAAAAGCAGATGCTGTTGCTGAAAGAGTGAAACAGAAAAGATCAGCAGTCCCGAACTGTTGTACAGTGTGTGCTTGTTGTATACATGGTGGTGGAGATGATGGTTCCTGGCCCAGAATTTGTGTTTTTGCAATAGAAAGCCTTTTGTTCATTCGTAGGACTGTGAAACAAAGTACCACATTGTCAGTATCTTTTGTGTGTTTAATGAATGGGTTCGTATTCTGCCTTACATATCCGCTTGACTGTAATTAGCCTCGCCTACAATCACTATCCACCAAGCAAGTGGATTTTAGAGGAAACTCAGAGCTCTGCACATGCTGTTAAACATTTTGCAGTAAGGATTTTGTCACTTTGCACCCCCCCCCTCCCCACCCCACCCAGCAGTAGACAGCAGTAGCTTCCTGTTACCATAACTACCTGTAATCACCTGCTCACCCCACTTACCCACACAGGGTACTGTCCAAAGGAAGCTGTCGACGTCCAGTCAGTATTGCTGAGCTCCAAGGCTCGATTATGTCTGCCGTATTATAGAGCATAGCGGAGCAGTAGAATTTGACACTGAGAAATGTTGCCTGGTGTATTGAGTAGTTTTGTGGTGGCCAGGAAGGCCGTTTCAGAAGCAAAAGAGGGATCATGATGAACATTACCATCTGCTTATTGACAGAAATATATATGAGCTCAAGGTGGAGCACATGTCATGTTACATGATACACACATGTTCTAGTGTAAGAATGTTTTTTTTGTTCTTTCAGTTTCTATCTTAGCAGGCTTGGAGACGTTATCGTATCGTATTGATTCACTGACTGCAGGTTTTCACTCCTTGTGAGTTATGCGGTGAAAACTGAAATTGTATACATAACCACGGTTGAATCAGTTGACGCAAGGGGTTTATTTTCTGTTCATATGTGCCTGGATGTTATCACTATTGGCAACGTGGTATTCTTAATTTCTGTCTTGGCCGTGCGCTGTCAACAACCACCCGCGCACATACTCTCACACAAACTATTCTCCTCTCTCATCTCATTAATCATCATTCCTCTGCGTGTCTTTGATTCTCATAGTTAGATCGCAGTGACACAATGGATCAGTGGCATGATGATGATGCCTTCTGCAGCACGGCAACAACCCGGCCCTCTCCCGTCACTGTGATGACTTTGAGGGTGAAACTCTAGTGGACAGATGGCTCGAAAACACAGAGAACCTTTGGCGGAGAGATGCCATCACCTGCTGTGCGTGAACACAGTGTGCAAAGACGTGTCCAAAGTGTGTTTGTGTGTGTGTGTGTACTTATCAAGCATGTGGGGAAATTTCTATGATGTTTACAAAATATTAGGGACTTCCTTGTAGTATTAAGAGTCCGCCCTTTCTCAAACCCAAATACTTTATTTAAATCTCCTCCCTTGCACTTGCTGTTAATTTTAATAAGTGCTTTGTAATTGTCTCATATAGCTTTTGTACTGTAATATTCTTTGTTACACAGCTCAGGACCTGAACTATAGTTATTCTCCTCGGGCTCAGTACACAAGTGTATAGCAGCTACAGTAAAGCCGTGGTTACGTGTGGGAGCAGATGGCGAATCTGTCTAACTGATCCATATTTTTTTCACTTGCACCCCTCTTCCCTCCGTCCTCCCGTTGGAAAAGGAGTGCGGCGGGGGCTAACGACCTTTGACAGTGTCTGCCAAGAGAACGCCGTTCTCAGGTGAAGCCAGGTGGTTCAGGCAGGTTGCCACCATCTGTAGATAGAAACAATTATTTGCTTCAGCTGCAAATAAAACACCGCCGTTTCTAGGGGTTGTGCAAAAGAATCATTTAATAATGGACAATCCACAGCTGCACGTGTGGTGTGATTTCTAAGAGGAGACGTCCAGTGTTTCTTTGTGAGGAGATTAAAGCAGCGAAATGCACAGACTTGTTTTGTGTCTTGCACATTGATAATAAACCCCAGGAAGGACAGACGTGCTCGGACACAGACGGGGCGCTGTTTTGGGATTGGATGAGGAGGAAAGGTCTGCGATCACACAGCCGACTGAAGTAATGATCCGCTGTTGCTTTGAACTCCGATATCACAGCCTCATTAACAGAAAGGGTGGAGTGCAGTGTCAGCCGACTAACGAAAAACCTGCTTAATGCGTATGCTTTTTAGAATGAAGACACGATAACGATCTACAGAAAGACCATGCCAAATTGTAAAACATTGATATTTCATGAGTTTTGTCATGCAGCTCTGTACTGTATATACTGTATTCATCTGCTCATTCATAAAGAAAAAAACTCAAACCTTGTATTCCAACTGCTTTTAAGTGTAAAGATTCTCTCAAAGATCATGGCAGAGGTAAAGTAGATGACCTACCAACTAAGAAAAAGTTAAAGAAAGACCTGCTGCACATGTTGCACCTGCGCTTACAGCTCTCTCTCTCACATATATGTACAAATGCCGCCTGACTCTACGAACAAACAGCTCATTAACACCCAGCCAGCCGTGTGCAGAGTCTCGTACAGTAAGTGGAGACAGATAATTGCGTTGCACTGTGGCAGACAGGGAGAGAACACCACCTGAGACTCTCTGCTTTCAGTAGACATTGACTTTATATTGATGTTTTTTTTTTTTTCCTCTACAGCTGCTGGTATCTTTACAGTATTATTCATCTTCCCTTGTCAGACAGTTTAAACTTTCTCTAATGAGGGAATGGGGAGAAATGTGGATTTTTAAAAGAAGACTGACACAAAGCTTGAGAGCTGAGGGATGGAATGAAACTGGACAGACAGTTTAGGCTGGAGGGAGACGGATAGAGAGACAGAAATGAGAGGGAAGAAAGTAAAGAGAATGGCTGGTGGAGGAATTGATGTGAGCGGGCTTCAGGGGTAAAGACAAGGATCAGAAGCTCACTGAATAGATGGTTTTTTTTTCCTGTGTTGCTTGTCAGACACTTAGTGCCTGACTGCCAGTGGTTTTTAGTTCAGTGAACATGTGTGTATGAGACAGAGAGAAAAAAAAATAGGCTTTTTTTTTTGCAGAATTGTGCCTGGACGTCTCTTCTGGCACTGCCAGGATTAGAGGTGTCTGTTTAATTAATGCTCGCGTTTTCCCTTCCTTTTATTTCCTTCTCCCACACTCATCCTTTATCTCTTTTCTCTATGGCTCGCTCCCTCTTGTTCTCCCTGCACTCAAGTACTCAAATTACTCAGAGCTGTACTTCAGAAAGTGCTGTTTTCAGGTCATTGCTTTCTCCATTGTTCGGGTTTTCGAGGTAAACTGTTCCGTGTGTGTTTGTGTGTGTGTGTGTGTGTGTGTTGCCTGTTTGCGAGCAAGAAAAGTTGCTCTTTTCTCAAGGTAACCAGCTCTTTCCACCAAACAAGAGCTTAAAATACTGTATTTGTCTTCTTCTCTCAGCTGGTCTGTTATATCTGACACCCACTGTTGTGAATGTGTGCCATGTAGTTGCAAATATTTCTCACATGGATTTTGTTAAGTACAAGGCTGTTCGACCCTCTCGTGTTTCAAACATCCAAAGATTGTATGGATTCGTTTTCACTTTTTTTTTTTTTCTTCTTCTTTATTTCCAGGCCCTCCACCAGTTGTACTACGATCCCAATATAGAAAACAAGAATCTGGCCCAGAAATGGCTAATGCAGGCCCAGGTCTCCCCTCAGGCCTGGCAGTTTTGCTGGGCCCTGCTGAGCCCAGACAAGGTACAGTATGCGCACAAGCATTCACATGGACACACACACACACACACACATACACTGAAAAAAACATTTATCATCATTTGCACTAATTTTTATCATCTCCCATAGGTGCCAGAGATCCAGTATTTCGGCGCAAGTGCACTTCATACCAAGATCTCTCGCTACTGGTCAGACATCCCCACAGACCAGTACGAGTCTCTGAAGAGCCAGCTGTTCTCCCAGATTGCCTGCTTCTCCTCCGGCTCCAAGATGGTGCTCACCCGGCTGTGTGTGGCCCTGGCCTCGCTGGCGCTCAACACCATGCCTGAGGCCTGGCCCGGCGCTGTGGCAGAGATGGTGAGGGTGTTCCAGGAGGAAGGAGGAGGGGTAGATGGTCGGGCACGCTGCCTGGCGTTGCTGGAACTACTTACCGTCCTTCCCGAGGAGTTCCAGACCAGCCGCCTGCCGCAATACCGAAAGGGACAGGTATGTCTGCAGGTATCACTTTGTCCCACTTCTGCAGGTGATGAAGTGTTTATACGCTTAGAACTGAGCATCATATAAATCATTGTATAAAAAAAGCATCTTAGTGGGGTCTGTGCCAAAAACTAGATCCTTGATACTTGATACTCGTTAAGCAAAAGGACACGCCACACTATAAGCGATACACCAGAAATCTAACCCCAGGTCTCCTCCTCTCTCTAGGTTCGGGGGGCCCTGGGCCGGGAGTGGGGCTCAGTGTGTCCCTTACTGCAGCAACTGCTGCGAAGGACGGACAGCCCCGGGGCGGTGAAAGCTCGCGTGCTGCGCTGCCTGTCATCCTGGGTGCTGCTGGATGTGCCCCTCAGCGAAAGCGAAGGCCTGGTGCACGACTGCTTCAGCGCCCTGCCTGACCCAGAGCTCTTCGACACAGCGGTGGAAGCAATCGTCAACGCCATCTCACAGCCTGACTCCCAAAGGTGTGTGTGTGGGTGTGCATATGTGTTACCAGCGTGTAACACACTGGCACGCTGAACCAAAAGGATGCTGAGGGGAAAAAAAATGATATATACTATGGCATGAAAGCTTGCCATGGTAATAAGTGGAGAAATTACACTGGAGCAAAATTGGAGAGGTAGAGGGAAGGGGGGTGGCTGGGTTGGGGGGGGTGGGGGGGTGGGGGTGTGCGGGGGGGCTTGGCTAATGCATGCTAGTGCATGCATTAGCCAAGGGAAGAGAACAGACAGGGTGGGCACTGGAAGGGCATCAGGGAGGGACTGATACAGGGCAAGTTGACAGCCAGGGGGAGGAGAGCAGCATTTCTCGGTTGGCTGGTGTTGCTATGGTTACAGAGCTGGGGAGAGATGTCATCATGCCCTGGTTGATTCAGACATGGCAGGCACCCATTACCCCTCCCCTAGAGAGAGAGAGAGAGAGAGAGAGAGAGAGGGAGGGAGGGAGGGAGGGAGAGAGAGAGAGAGAGGGCGGGGGTGACGGGACGATGCTAAGAGAAGAAAGGGTGCTAAGAGAAGGAGGAGGACAGGGGAAGGTGTGAAAGTGTGCTAGAATAAAAGACTTCATCCTCCATACCTCTGCACTGCTTCGCAGACAGGGGAGGGGGGGGGATTTGTGAAGTTGCTGCTGACAAGTCAGTTTAAACACACCGATGTTGTGCCGAGCAGATGGTGGGAAGACGATTAATGGCAGTAGAGTTACAGGTAGAACATGTTCCGTCTCAGCAAGTGTTGCTGGGCTCCTAAAGGACAGAGTATGTTAGTGAGAATTAGGATGGAATTTCTGTTTTGTTTTTTTTTTGTGGGGAGGGGGGGGGTAATCGTCTACTCCTTTTCACTAAGATTGTCTCTTTTTTGTGTGTGTGTGTGTTATTCTGTACTGATCACAGCCCCGTGTCATGTGTGGGTTTGTCAGGTCCACCCTAAAGTCTTGACTGTCTCATTAGTTGCGTCTCTTGAGACACATGTGGCCTCAGTTTTTGTCAACACACTGTGATTTATGGGGTTACATTTAGCAGCTGTATTGTGTTTGTTGTGTCTGTGTTTATGTGGGAGAGGGAAAAGAGAAGAATCTGTTGGAAGAGCTGGTATATGTTTTTTTTTTACCCACCCTCTCGAGAGCCATAGCCCACCTTTTTCCCATCTGTAGATTCTGCTCTCTTTAATTCTTTTTTTTTTTTTTTTTTTAAATCTTGTTTATTCTATCTATTTTATCCTTTCTCCCACTCTGCCTCTGTTTCTTTGTGCTTTTCCTTTTCCCCTGTTCTCCTCTCTCACCATCACTACTAAGCCCTCCTCCGTCTCTTGTTCTCTCCCTCTGTTTAAACACATTACAGTCAACTCATTTGGGGGGATGCTATTGGTCCAGCTGCATCCTGTTGCCAGGCAACCCATTTCCCCTGTCTCAGAGTGTTTCAGTAATTGCAGAGGGGATCAGAGGTGGGGAGAGGGATGAGGGGGAGGGTGGGGGGGTGGTGGTGGTGGTGGGGAGCAGTTGGAGGGAGAGCATAAAGGAGGAGTCAGGAAGGAAGGCAGAAAGTGTGTAACGACGGGGCAAGGCAGCAAGAGAGGAGAGGAAGGACAACTATGATTTAGAGAAGAGGAGCAGAGACTGCAGCAGACAGTCTCAAAGGAATCTCCTGAATGTCATCTCATCATCTTATGAGGGGAAATGGGAAAAACACACACATGAAAACCGTTCTGTCCTTTTAATCACGTCACATGAACACCACAAGTCCTCTTTTCTCTTTTTCCAAGAGTCCATGACCTGCATCTGCAAAGCGCCTTGTTAAAAATGAATGATCCTCTGAGTGTATGAGTGTACGCTACCACATGTACTCACACACACACACACACAGACACACACATGGTCACTCACTCACAGTTAAGTGCAGTCTGTCCCTTCGCTGCTTTTAGTAGGCCAACACACACACACAGGTAGCGCCTTAGATTAGATGGAGGCCAGATTCATACACAACACATCACAGAAGGGTGGAGCTCTGTTCTCCAGAGAAGGCTGAATCAGCGTGGCCTGCTGAGTGGAGGACTTGGCTTCATAATGCAGGACCAGAGGGCCTGAGGGAAATTAGAATAATAAATGCTTCCCAGGATTTAACCTGAAGAGCAGAGAATGCACGTCAGCATCATATTTTGGTTTTGAAAATGTCGTTACATAAGTGCTGAAATAATAAGTTGATTATTATTTCAATAGACAGAAAATGAATTGACTACAGTTTTGATAATAATGATCGTTTGAATAATTTAGAAAGCAAAAATGCCAAATATTCTGCGGTTCCAGTTTCTCAAATGTGAGGCAGATTCTCTCATTCATTGTAAATTGAATAGCTTTGGGGTTTGGTTTGGTTGGTTGACCAACATGTGGTTTCTGGGAACCTGAGATGGATCTTTTTTTTTTTCATATTTTCCATATTTTTTTGACATTTTATAGATCAAAACACTTTTTGTTTGTTTGTTTGCAAAAGTAATTGACAGATAAATCAATAATTCAAATATTAGTTAGTAGCTGCCCTAGTTTTTTAGGTTGTTATGGTTTTTTTGTTTTGTTTTGTTTTTTATTTTTTCCTAAATGTCAGTAAAGTGACACAACCTTGCCGTGTCATTGATGAATATTCATCAACCTGAAGCCATGTCCTTCTTGACATTCTCCTGAAAGATGAAACACAGCCTGCATACCACAAACCCACCCCCCCCCAGGGACTGACACACACGTATTATGGTTTACATTTATAGCATTCACACATGCACATAATCTCCTCAGTGACATTCAGACGCACACACACACACACGCACGTCCTTCATCTCCAAATGTCACCTCTTCTCTTGCCATCATTAAGGATGACAGGAGGATGTTGTCTGATGTTTTCACATGAGCAGATCTGAGCCTGAGTAAAGGAGTGCGCGTGTAAGCATGTGCACCAATGTGTCTATTATATATGTGTGTGTGTGTGTCAGCAGCACATGTGTGTGGTTTAGCTGGAGCGAGGGAATCATAGATGGCTGAGACAGCAGGAAGAAGACAGAATAATAACTGACAGCGGCGCAGCTTGGAGCAGGAGCCTTGAATAGATTTTCTGGTTGCTGGTAGATGTGTGGGTTTTTTAGGGGGTGGGCGTGTTGGATCAGAGGTTGAACTGACTTAGACTGAGATTTGTTTTGAAATAAACACTTGTCTTGAGAGGGAGCGATAAATACATCAACCTAGCTATGAGCGATGTGAGTCAGTTTTATATTCACCGGTTGTGGCTACTGTACCTCGCTGTGCATGCTACAGTAGGTTCCTCTCTGAGTCTGGTTTTAACTCATCTCCTTTAAATGAACTGGATCCCTAACTGTTTGTTCTGCTGTTTCTTTATCTGTTTGTGGGTCCACGGGGTATAGATATGTGAACACTTTGCTGAAACTGGTTCCTCAAGTGCTGGCCCTCCAGGAGCAGCTCAGAGAGGCTGTTCAGAATGGAGACATGGAGACCTGCCACGGTATCTGCCGTATCGCCGTCACACTGGGAGAGAACCACTCCAGGTGCGTGTGTGTTTGTTATCTGTAGACCTGTATCAACACAAAAATCGAATTTATCTTGGCTATAATTATTGTGGTTTTGAAATCACTTTTCATTTAAGTTGCAATAACAAAATCTAATCTAAACTAAACTAAACTAAACTTTTAGTGACACAAGAGAGAGAGAAAAGTACAAGTTTACCTGTGTATCAACTTAACTGGACAGCTGACAGATCATACTTTCTCTCCCCTACACCCACCTTACTCTCTCTCTCTCTCTCTCTCTCTCTCTCTCTCTCTCTCTCTCTCTCTCTCTCTCTCTTTCTCCTTCTCTCTCTCTCTCTTTAGGACTCTGTTGGAACAGGTGGATCACTGGCAGAGCTTCCTGGCTTTAGTCAACATGATCATGTTTTGTACGGGCATCCCTGGTCACTACCCAGTCAACGAGACCACCAGCTCCCTTACACTCACCTTCTGGTATACATTACAAGTAAGAGATGTTAGATTCTGAGTCTATGTAGTGTAATGTGATGTTAAAGTGAGAGTTTTACAGATAAACAGTTTCTGAATATTTTCCAAGTGAGATGTCTTTTTTTTTTTTTTTACATTTTCCTCTAGCCTCATCTTTTCTAGGCTTATAAAACGAACCAAGATAATTAGCTTTGCTCATTGTGGTCTGGAAAGGCTGGGTAATCACTTGCTGGAAACTTGCATATTTCAAAGACTCTGTATGAAACATCAACATGAAATGTGCTGATTGTTTGCATTCTCATTGGTGTTTATCACAGTTCTCTAATAATAAAACATTACAGCTTGTCATTTTGCTTTCTGTCTTCTACATTATCGCCCATTCTCAATTTCTTGGTTTGTGAGTTACTTATTATATTGCTTGTAGTGTTTTCTCAGTGTGATAAATGGAATTTATTCCCTTTGTGTATAAATACTGTGCACGCCAGGTTGCATTTAGTCTATGAGGTGCATAAATAATTTTATGTTCCAGACCTGACACTGCTTTTTCTCCTCCTTGCTTGATCATCAGGATGAAATCATGTCGTTTGAGTCGGACAAGCAGACAGTCTACCTGCAGGTCTATAGGCCAGTGTATTTCCAGCTGGTGGATGTTCTGCTGCACAAAGCCCAGTTCCCCTCCGACCAGGAGTACGCATCCTGGTCCTCAGATGAGAAAGAACAGTTTCGAATCTACAGGTAGGTGTGTGTGTGTGTGTGTTTGTATGCCTTAAACCTGTTTCTGTGTATTGTACATGCCTATTTCTGTTAGGGATGGGAGATGTCTACTGAATTGGCATACGATGATGTTTGATGTTGGGGGAGGGGTCGTCGTCTTTCCATCTTCACTTCATGGAGATGGACAGACGACGTGGAGGCAGTGAATCAGGGGAAGTGAAGATAACGGTTGACTCGAGATGACGACAGCTACACTCGTTACATTGCTGTAAGTGCAGTAAAAGCTTTGAGAGAAAAAAAGCATAGCAAATTAACGTAATCTTCACAAAAGACGGAGAGATGACGGCGGGGGCGGTTTTTAAATCATGATGTTAGAATGATAGACAGCTCAGTGGTCAATGACTGTCGGCCATGGGCGATGGATGATGTCATTGTCCATCTGCCCAACCCTAATTTCTGCTAAGCACTGTGTTTCAGTGACGGTCTAAGTGTTTTCTGAAATGACTCGCTGACAGGATGATTGGTCAGCAAATGAGTGTGTTTTTCTCAAATAGACTCTCACCGGACTGCCAGCTGAAAAAGCAAAACCTGTCTTGCACATAGATTAACAGATGAGGTTCCAGGATTGTGCGTGCCTAAAATGTCTCTTTGTGCATGTCTGTCCTTCAGGGTGGATATATCTGACACGCTCATGTATGTGTATGAGATGCTGGGAGCAGAGCTGCTGAGCAACCTGTATGATAAACTAGGAAGACTGTTGACTAATGCGGAGCAGCCCACGTCATGGCAGGTGGGTGAGACATACACACAGATTGTTGTTTTTTTTTTTGAATGTTGCACAGGGACCAGAACTGAAAATGTGTCATACCAGATTTCATAAACCGGTATTTTGTTTTCTGTTTTGTATTATTATCATTATACTTCAAATTTCAAATTAAAATAAACCTAAAGCAAGTAGAGAGTAAATTAAATCTACATGTACAGGATTTAAACTATTTGAAGCATGTTTATATTGATTTTCGTTATTTTAACGTCCTATGGTAATTTTAAAATAATTAAAAACGCTTTGTAATCGCTGCAACACCATTTTATTGTCCACTCCAGCACACGGAAGCTTTGCTGTATGGCTTCCAGTCCATAGCAGAGACGATAGATGTGAATTACTCTGACGTCATCCCTGGCCTAATAGGTCTCATCCCCCGCATCAGCATCAACAACGTCCAGCTGGCAGACACAGTGATGTTCACTATCGGTGAGACAAATGCAGTTAACATAGTGGAAGTGGAAGTTAAAGAAAACATGATGCAAGAAAAAAAAGAACATGTCTCGGTCCAGAAACGCACAAAAAATGTTTCTCATTCAGTGTCTGAGCTGTTATTAACTGTTATTCTCCTACCAGGCGCTCTGGCTGAATGGTTGGCTGATCACCCAGTGATGCTCAGCAGTGTCCTGCCCTTGGTGCTGCAGGCTTTAGGGAACCCAGACCTTTCTGTTTCCTCTGTCTCTACACTCAAGAAGATCTGTAGGGAGTGCAAATATGACCTGCCACCGTACGCAACCAACATAGTAGCTGTCTCTCAGGTACACATAACTGCTTCTTTTTTTTTTTTATACACACTACGGCTTTTTCCTCCCAGTTGAGAGCCACCGATAACAGTCTTTTTTGTTGATTTTTAACAGCTGAATGTTGAACATTTTCTTAAGGTTCCTGCTTTCCAGAAATAACATTTACTCTTTGAAATCACTTCAGTTGTATTATTTTGGTGTTTCTTTTCATTGCTAAATTGAGGAGGTTTTGTTGTGCTGTCAAAATAGAAGAATCACTCTGACTCTCTCTCTTTTTTTGCTCTCTCTCTCTCTCAAGGAGGTGCTTATAAAGCAGATCCACAAGGTCAGTTTGTGTCCTCTCCCATTTTCTCTCTCTTTCTGTGTCTTTACTCAGTTCAGAAGTGGTATTTAAATAAGGAATACTGTGGAAAGAATTACATAACATGTTTTGCAGCCTGTAGTCTAAGGATGACGTGATACTGTATGTGTTTAAAAAATGTTATATCAGTAATAGAACTACTTACTGCATACTTGAACTGCAACTAAACCCGCATCATCTCTCCTCGCAGACGAGTCAGTGTATGTGGCTGATGCAGGCTCTGGGCTTCCTGCTCTCCGCTCTCCCTGTGGAAGACATCTTGAGAAACCTTCACTCTCTTATCACCCCCTACATTCAGCAACTCGAGAAACTAGCGGATGAGACGGTGTGTACGCAGACCAACATGTAGCTGCAGACACACGCACGCACGCACATACACACGCACATACACAGGGCAGGCACAGTTGGACTCCGGCCATTAGGAACAGACCTCGTGTCTGTGTGGTGTCACTGCAGTGGAACATTTCTCCACAGGACCAGATTGGATTTGACCCCGCACCGTGGGCTAGTGACTCACATGGAAGTAGCAAAGACACACTTTCTCATGCGAACACTAATCACAGCAAGAAAAAAAAACTGTGTTCAGCAAATTAAAAAGTGCCGACACAAACACTTAGTTACTGGTCATGCTTTCACACATGTGCATGTGCGCACAGTCATGCAGAAGGCGATTCTTTATCCAGTTTAAATGTCAGCTCTAACAGAGAATGTATTTTCAGACCGGATAGTACAAATGGTACAAATATGGAGATGACATTAATCTAAAACTACACACTCTGCTTCTTAGAATTTCTCCCGATTTCTCATTCCACCATCAGAAAAGACCTCGGGTAGGGTGAGCAGGGATGTCAGCTCAGATGAAGTGTTTCATTTCTCTCTATGTGTCTGTCCCCGTCTCACCTTCCACACAACACACACACACACACACACACACAGAGTCACGCACTTTCTCATCCATTCTCTCTAACTTCCTCCCTCTCTTATTGTTTTCTGTCTACCTTCTGATGTATCGGCATTACATCAGACTAGGAAATCGGGTGCTGTGTCTGGAGCCAAATAGTGGCATCTAGTGGGCAGACCTTCAGGTTTACATTACATCAGAGGTGAATGACCGTGATGTCTCATGGGGCTGACGGCAGAAACCGATGGAGCCACTCTGATTGTGTCGAGTGGGATGTGCACACATTTTGTTTTGATGTGTTGTGCTGTAAAAGTATCAACATTGTGAGGGAGGTTGATGTTGACAGAGAGATGAGAGATGTGGCTGTTAAAGGGTGTGGCAGGCATCCTCGTCCTCTCCGTAGTCTTTTGGCTCTATCACATCACCATGGAGACAGTGCTAGTGAGACCCTAATTAGTGATTTTACCTGGGGCAGGTGTGTGTGTGTGTCTCTCATTGAGAGAGAGTCTTTAATTTCCATCTGTCGCATCGCTGACACACCTGCTCCTCCTGTGATTGTTTTTTTTTTTTAAACCAGGACTGAAATTAAAAAATACTATAATGATCAGTAAATCTACCAATTATTTTTGATTGACAGTTATTATGTGATATATTTACTAATAGAATGACAAATGATGACAAATGCCCCAAATTATGTCTGACATTGTTTGCGTATTCTAACCAGCAGACAGTCTACAGCTAAGCTAGCAGGTCTGTGAGTGCATCAGGACAGCGGTGCTTTGAGCTAAGTGCTAATGTCTGCATGCTAACATGTTGATATTAAGCAGGTATAATGTTAGCTATGTTGGTTTTAGCATGCTAACGTTTGCTAATTAGGACAAAACACAAAGCTGGGGACGGGTTTCATTAAATTTTCAAGTACTGGATTTTTGAACTGTTGCTTTTACTGTTGAGTACAGTTTTGTACAGTACAGTACAATTAGGCAGGGGGCTGTATACTAGCATATAATTATTACATATAATAATATGTACGCAGATTTTCTTATCTGCTTTTTTCTCTTTCTTTTTTTTTTCTTCCTCCAGCCTAATCCCTCCAACAAGCTAGCAATCATCCACATCTTGGGGCTGCTGTCCAACCTGTTCACTACACTGGACATCAGCAAGCAGGATGATGAGTCAGCGGACGGCTCAGCACCACCTGTCAAAACAGCACCACCTCCACCTGGACCAAACCCAGTCAGTCATCACACATCATCATCACTGTCGTTAATATGGTTGGACAAATACAGAATGATGAGTGAAAGTCTAAATCTATGGATGATACTGTACATATTGGCCAATATAAACACGCAGTAGGCTTTGTAATCCAGTACATTGCAGTTCAGTAGATGTAAAAGGCACATGAGGCACATGGTGCTTGCGGCCATATGAGTTCCATTCCCGCCACTTCCTCCACCGCTGCATACATCAGCTATAGCTGGTTGAAGGGGTGAGGGTGGCCAACAGGAAAATTTTTCCTTGTCACTCAACCGTAGTAATTCTGCTTGTAGGCATGCATCCATGTGTAAATGCTAACTTCTAATGCTACTTCTTGTTTATGGCTTTCTATTCATTCTATACTTTCATGCTGTTTGTTTGTGTGTTTCAGGTTGTTGTGGTTTTGCAACAGGTGTTTGCTCTTATACAGACCGTACTCAGCAAGTGGCTCAACGACTCGCAGGTTGTAGAGGTGAGTCGTCAGCATGTGCGGCCAAATACTGTCAGACCTCTGCGTTTGTTAGATATCGGTCCAGTAAATCAGATGTTACATTTCAGTGAAACTGATTTCATGATGTTCCTCAGGCGGTGTGCGCCATCTTTGAGAAGTCTGTGAAGACACTGCTCCATGACTTTGCTCCCATGGTGTCTCAGCTAAGTGAGATGCTCGGGCAGATGTACAGTACAATTCCCCAGGCCTCAGCCCTTGACCTCACACGACAGGTACACACTCATACACGTGCATGCACACACAAACACACATTAGTATTCTTCCTTTAATACTTTACGGTTACATGCTAAGAGATAAAAGGGCTGCGTATGAGTTAATAAGGCACACAACAGTGAGTCCAAGATTAATGAAGATGCAGTATAAGTTTGTAAAACTTCATCCACAGTTAGTCTGTATTCATGACCAGACTCTCAAACATAAATAACTAAAACCCATTTAAAAGATAATCAGTCTTTACAACTTTAATTTAAATTTACTTTGAAAGTCAAACAATAACTAAACAATAAATAGCAATTTATTGGGGTTATAAGCACTCATTGAGTGATAATGACATCAAGTGCGTTTACATGAACCCCAAATAGTCTGATTGTTTTTTTTAATGTCTTAGTTGCTTTAATGAAGGCAGATAATTAAGTGAAATCCAGTTAACACTGGTAGAATTCTGCTGGAGAAAGTGGATTTCTTGGCTGTTTATGTGTAGTTTTACATAAAAAGTATTGCTGTGGCAGTATGGCAGAGGGATGAAGGAGCATTTCTTGTAGTGTTGGGTCTTCGTATCTAAATTAATTGAATCCAACTGAAACTGAAAGCTTAAATAAATGTGTTTCCACAGCTGCAAATTAGATTATTTGTAAAATTTGACATTTTCACAGTAATAAAAACTGTGCTATCACTACAGAGCTTGTTTTCTCACTGCACCATCACTCCACATATTCTGACAAAAAAGAAAAGAACAACTGCATATATCACTTATACACTCAAAACATACCAGCCTTGGTTCAAAATAATGTCATGTAGGGGAGAAACCTGATTACTAACCAGCTGTATGTAAATACAGGTTTTATAGTAATCAGGTTACTGCAGAGCATTTAAAGACATTCTGTAGTTTCTCTCCCAATAACCTGCTTTCTTGTGTTGAAGTAAACACAGCGAGTGTCTGATGTGACGTCTTACTGTTTCAGATGGTGCATATCTTTGCCAGTGAGACAGACCACTTCCCACCCATCAAGGCTCTGTTTGAGCTGGTTACCTCGGTAACATTGTCCATCTTCCAACAAGGTAGGGGGTATAGCAGGGGAGGGATTGTGGATACTGTGAAATGTGTCTGTTCATGTGTCTGATCATTTTTTATTTCACAGGGTTCAATACTGTTTCTCGGTGTAGCGGAAGAAAAGAGTGAAAGTGAACAAATTTGTAACAATAAAAGAAAGCAAATTGGTTTCATATTTTATGCATGTTATGGTGACATACACCCATTTCTTATTGGAATTGCTTGGAAAGACCGATGTGCTGCTACACTCTTAGACAATGAAGCTCAGCGCGGTGGCCACAAATAGGAAAATAACAAAAAGTCAGAGGTTGTTGCACTCTGTTGTCACAGTCAACCTTTAAACGTTTACTCTCATTACTCATTAATGTAATTGGAACCACAAAGTGGCCTCTCTGTTCGACGTGTTGATCATTTTATCAGCGCTGATTTCTGTTGGCTCTGCATTGGTCATTGATTAAATCATTTTCAGAGCTTTATGGTTTGCTTTAAACTGATCAACAATGCAGTTTTTCCTATATTGATCTACCAGGCCTTTTGCTTATTCTGTTTTTTAATTATATATTATACTTTTATGATGTTGTAGGTGAATATACTGTTTTAGTGGAAATGCCTTTTCTATTCTAAACTGTTCAAAGAAGTTTTCTCATGTGTGTGGCACCTGAAACAGACTTCTGATTCATAATGATTTATGATTCATAAAACGGTCATCAATGAGATGGAATAATTTCATTACCTACACTTGGCTTTGGGTACTTGTGCCAGCTCTGTCTGCCTCTCCCCTTCCCTTTGTGTTGTCCCTTTTTTCCTCCTCCTCCTTTCCCGCTTTGACTGGTTACGTAATGGCTGCCTCTCCTCCTGCCTCTAAACTCTTTTTTTTTCTGAGCAGGTGCCCTTCAGTAGACAGTATCAGTACAGGATACAGTCACAACACAGAGACCACTAGCTTATTCAGTTGGCTGACATATAACATAGCAGGGCGGGCCAGCTCAATACGGCTGCAGCCGCTGCTGTGCTAGGATTAGAGTTGGGCTCTCCATCACAGCCCTCTGAATAAGCCCTGTATTCTCTCAAGGGGTTGTGTATGTGTGTGGATGAGGGCTGGAGGGGGGTATTGAGCAGGAAACTTGTTTGGAGTCTGGGAACAGCTAAAGCTGGGCGCTCACTACAGACGTTTTCTTCTGTTTCATTACAAGTTTGCTGTTGGAGTCCTTCCAACATCAATCTTGACCCATCGGAGAAAAGCAAGTTTGAAAGTCAGGAATCTCGAAGCAGATTCCTCAACTCAGAAGCTTCTACAGGAATTGTGTGTTTAATCGTGCATCATTTGCAATCTGTCATATTTTTAAACAAAAGTCTTGTAGTCTGTGTCCAGCATAAGGGAGGTAGTGATATCAAAACCTATCTTGATTTTCGAGTGTGATTTCATACTGATGGCTATAGGTTCACCTTTGAAGCAAAGGGGATCTTACTGACCAGCTTTGAACGGACCCTTGACAGTAACCTCCTCCCCTGAGGCACTAATTGAAATCAGAGTGTTGCTTGTTATTTGATCATCATGATGATGCCTCTGGTGTTTCAGGGAAGGAGGTAAAAGGGGGTTCATTCAGGTTTGGTGCCCCTTTTCCTCCAAACTGTAACAGTAACAGAGGTGCCTCCTGGGTTCCCACTCCAAACCCACTTTTGTTTTTTTAGGTTTGTTCTTTTTCTCTCGTTACTTCTTTCTTTTTTTTTTCTCTCCAAACAGACCCATGTCTTTGTCTTCTGCCTGTTTTTTGTTTTTGGTTGGTCTGTTCCTCCAAGACTCTGCCAAAGCTTCATATGCCCCCCCTTCTCCCCTTCGTTCCTTACTCACGTGTGAATTATTTCAATGAAATATTTTTGAGTTCTCTTTTATTTCCACATGACTGTTGAATCTATTCAGTTGCTGTTTGTATATTATTCTTATTCTCTTATGATTTCTTAAGTTTCATCTTTATTATATTTTAGGACCCAGGGATCATCCTGATATTGTTGATTCATTTATGCAACTCCAAGCTCAGGTGTGTTTTTGGTTTCTTATTTCATTCACTTTGGGTTTCTCTCTCTCTCTCTTTCCCTCTTTTTCTGATTTCTCCCTCTCTGTCTTCTTCTCCCTCCCTACCTCTTTCTATTCTTTGTTACCGGACCTTTCGGCATCACATAGGCGAGGCAGTGGAATGAAACATGAGGGGAATGTTTGAGAAAGGCACCCCCGTCTCTCCTCAAACGCTCTCGATTCTAACAGTCACCTCACGAACAGTAGGGTTCTCATTTCACCTGCCAACAGCACCGTAATCCGTTTCTGATATGCTCTTTAAAGTATACAAAGTACCGATAACACAAAAGTCCTTATCTTTATGTTTACCATCATTACCTGTAATACTAACACTGTTTTGATTCAATTAACTGATTAGACTATAGACCAGCAGAGATCCTGAACAGTCTCTAAAATGCCGCTAGGGCTGTATGATGTATACACAGTGTCACAATTATTATTTTTTATCAATATTTAACAATAGTCTGCGCTGTCACAGTTTGGTGAAAACCTTTTCTAAAGTCTTCTCAGTAACCAAAAACAAAGCAAAAAGTCTTATTTTTAGTTAGATGTCAGTGCATTTTGACATTTAATAGGCTTTTGAAAGATTTTTTTAACCCAAAATGATAAGAAATTCTCATAACTCACAAAAGGCCATGTGAATAAATGTCGATAAATTATCATATTGATTTAGTTCATATTCTACTTGCTGCTTGGAAAAAAGCAGCACTAAGAAAGTGGACATACTGTGTAATGCATGACAATTCACTGTTTTATGCACTTACATTTCCTTTTTTTTGCGTAAAGTCAACATCAGGGCACATTTGCTCCCTGGCAAAACATCCAACGCGCGCAGAGTCGTAGATTAAATATTTTACTTGATGCGGAGCTCTTTGGAAGATGATGTAACAGTGTCAGTATCCGCGATGTGCTCCCAGGTGACTGGTTAGTCTCTGAGCCCAGTCCTCCTCTGATGTCATTCCAGCCCAGAGCCAATCAAAGCCCAAATGAATTAATATTCAACTAATATTAATCAGCTCAGACAAATTGGCTGATGGCTCTTCTGTTTTATATTTTTGTCTTCTGTCTTCATTCTTCTTCCTTTGTTTTCTATCTTTGGATAGATCTGACCTTCATCTCTCTCCCTCTCTCCCTCTCTCCTCTCCTCCATCCTGAATGAGTTCATTATTACGAGATGAGTTGTATTTCTCTTTATCTGCACATGTTAATTACTTACACACTTCTGTTGCATATTCAATCCAGTCAACCAAAAACAAGGAAAAGTAATGTTTCAAATACAATTGATTTCAAGAGACAAAGCCAAAAACCATCATTGCCTTTAGTTTGACTTAAGTTTCCAATGATTTCAAAGTTTGATTTTTTGCAATTTGTTTGTTATACCTGCTGAGTTCTGCATTGGAGGATCTCTGTATGAGTTTGGATAGTTTTTCTTAAACAGACGGAGACAGCACTATAGCCTGGTAGGCAGATCTGTTCTCAGTCCTGTGTTGCTGTCAGATCCGGCTACCAGGCTGAGCGGGTATTGTTGATAGCAGTATTTTGAAGGAGCTTATGCAGTGGAATGTGGTGAAGCAGTGCCGATTGGGTCGGGCCGACAGAAACATACTCAGTGTAATGCCTTTATCTGCCTCTTAGGCCCTCAAACGGAAGCCCGATTTGTTCTTGTCTGAGAGTCTTGACGTGAAAGCAGTGTTCCACTGTGGTAAGTTTGCACATCGCTCACACACCCCAACACACTGCACTGGGAGTTTTGCTGCAGTACAGTGCCTGCGATATATGTGCCTGTCAGTACAAAGTACAAACTGTAAATGTTTGACGCCATCCTTCAGTAGTTTATTTATGTTTCTGTCTTTCTCTCCCACTTCTAGGAGTTCTGTCACTCAAATTTCCTGAAGCTCCGACAGTCAAGTCAACGTGCTTGTTCTTTGTGAGCACATACATACATACACGCACATGACTTGAAACTTTGCAAGAATATGAATGTTTATAAATGGATTACTTGAGCTTCCATGTTACTTATTTTCCTTGTTTCTGCCTTAGACTGAATTGCTACCCCACTGCTCAGATGTGCCACCGTTGGCCAGGGTGGTGCAGGAGGACGGCAAACTGTTGATCCAGGCTGTACTAGAGGTGAGAAGCACCACGTTGCATTTCACACCGCAGAAAGAAATCATCATTTCACAACTAGAGCATTATTTTCCCCCTCCGTTATTGAAATTAAGGCTTTGTTGCAAAATCTCTCTCCAGGGCATTGGGGGCGGGGCATCTCGGAGCCTGATGGACCAGTTTGCCGAAGTGCTTTTCTGTCTGAACAAGCACTGCTTTTCACTGCTGGCTGTGTGGTTGAAGGAGGCGCTGCAGCCTCCAGGGTTCCCGTCAACACGGGTCACAACTGAACAGAAAGACAACTTCTCCCAGCAGATACTCAGGTAACACCGCTGGAAAACATTTGGATTGTACTGTGATTTCATTTTTTCTGCATTGAAGTGCACACTTTCTGTATATTTGTTTGTAGGTTTAATAGCAAATGATTTCATAGATGATTTGTCTCATATGCTTCATTATTGTTTCATGTCCCTCTCATCTCTACTGCTTCCTCTCTCATGTAGAGAACGAGTGAACAAGAGGAGGGTGAAGGACATAGTGAAGGAGTTTACACTACTGTGCAGAGGGCTCCATGGTACAGAGTACGCCGCTGAATACTGAAACTCTACCCTTGAACTCTCACCTAATCGTGACCTCTGCCCTCAGTGCAAAACAGATGGACGCCACAACAACACAGTTCTCACAAACCCCATCAGAGAAGACATCATGAAATGATTGTAATGATAACCCGCCCCGCCGCAGGACAAGACATGGAACTATTCCAGCTCAGACCTGCCATCGGATTAATGGACGAACATTGAATCCCCAGTGGCTTCAGAGAGGCTGTCCTCTCTGCTTCCATTTTTTTTTCTGTTCTAAGATTGATTGTTTCTCTCTCTCTCCTCTTCTCTCTCCTCTTATTTAAAGGTCTTAAAGGAAAAGCTTTGAGCAGCACTCCCAGCATGCTGCGTTATGCGTCCTTCTATCTCTGTCTTGTTCTGCCTTTCTAGATCTTCCTGTGGCTCCTAGGTTGTTTCCTGGTGATTAGCATCCATATGAAATGGTAGTGGTATTGTACGTAGCTACTTGACATTATTTTTCAGACTAAATCAAATTATATATATGTATATGTATACACATATAGAAAGATGGAAGTTGTCAGTCCTGCTGCTGCTAACGGGAAGAGAGAAGGACCAATGTCAGGGGGAGGATTCTGCAGGAAAAATGACATTAATTCAATAATCTTTACTCCAACTCATGCCCCCTATGATCTCTGCATTTGCCAAATTATCATGAACTGTTTTGTGAATTTGTCCTCTTTTTTTCTTTCTTTTTTTGGTTATATATGCCTTTTTGGGGGGGGGTATTGAGTGGAGAAGGAAAGCCAAACACCACATAACCTGACTAAAAACAGTCTGCTCTCTTGCCCAGCCCTCTTTATATAGGGCTGTACCTCATGTACATACAGTCCCACCCAGTCATACTGCAGTCTCCTCAGGTTGTAGAGAGTGTTGAATACAGTGGTCCCTAAAGTGAAGCAGGACTGCCCAGAGCGATGGCTGGAGGGGAAAGGGAATTAAAGTAGCTGGCAGTGAGAAAGGGGCACAGGATGGAAACTGAGAAGGGAACTGAGTATTTGGAGGGATTAATAATCCCGACGTCGGACTGCTTAGTCACTGTAATCGTGCAAAAATATTAATCAAGTTGTGCATATTAACAGTTATTGCTGAACACTTCTGTGTATTTGAGTGTGTGCGCGTGTTCATACCTGTATGTATGAGAGGTTGTGTGTGCACAGATGTATCTTTTTTCCACTTGTTCAGTGCACTTATATTGGACCTACAGTACACATGCATAACTTCCTCCTATCTTTTACACAAATAGCCCTTTCATTTCATTTCTTCACACCACACTCATTCAGACTACTCTTTGCTTAAAGACTGACCAGGCACGTCCAGTACTGCTGCTCACCGGCAATCACACCCATCTGTTAAACCTCCTCATCATCTGGAATGACCGGTCAGTGATAATCATTGACCAGACTCATCTACTCATCTGTTATTGATCTTTCACACTGCACACCAACTAGCCTATTGCTCTTAACAAAACGCTTGTGAACAAGCCACCCAAATCCTTTTCATCCATCTGGGTCACTGCCTTGGAGAGGACCAAGAAGGATTAGAGAGCTCAGTAACAAAATGTAAGATCTCTGAGAAAGTTATTGGAACAAGAACAAGCACCGACGTTCTGTGCTCATCCATTATGCTAGACACGTTATTGGTGAAGTGATGTGATGGCTGTAAAATACACTGTCTAGTGAATCAGCAGGACCAGTTGACATCTAATAACACTCAGCATCAAAATGTACTCTGTGGTCTCTGCTAAAACTTTATCTCAGTCTAATCCTTCTGTCTTATCCGAGGTGCCTGCAGACATGTAGCATGTATGTGTTTTGTGGGGGGTTTTCAGGGTTTCAGGGGACAGACATATTCAGTGCGTGAGATACTGCAGAAAGACATTATTTAGGCTGAGAATCGTCTCTGGAGTGAGCTGTCCGGCCTCTTGAGTCTGATTTGAACTGTGAATGATTGGACGTTTAACACTGATCCTCAATCTGTATTGTGGTCTCGTTCTGAGGGGGTAAAACTAAAATAATGTTTGTCACAGTTTAAAGAAAGAGTCGTAGGCGGATGATGGGAGGGGGGTATGAAATGTACATTGTTTTTTTTGTACCTTGGCTTTAATTTATTAAATATATCTAAGACTGCAGCTCTGGACTCTTCTTTGTGTGGGAGTGGTTTTGTTCTTTTCTTCCAACAGAGGCTCACATAGCAGATATTTTCCCCAGATCTTTGAAACAATAACACAACACTGGTGTGGGTCAAAGTTCAGTTAGAAACATGTAAGAGTAATATTTGCCATTACCTTTTAGGTTTTTATCCTTATCCAGTCAGCTTGTTTAGAGCATTTCTGAAGTTGGTAAAGTCAATGTTAAAAGAATGTGAAATTTCTCTTGCTAATCAGGACTTAAGGTCATAAGTCCAAGTTACCCTGCCTCACCTTAAGAAAGCAAAAAAGTAAGTCTCTTAAACGTTTTAATAATTTAGATATAGATAGATAGATACAAAACAATGAGGTAGGTAAAAGAAACAAAATACACTTTAAGGCTAAAATATATACCATAACTAAATGAACTATATTAAAAAGAATAGAATAAATAAAAACAGAATAGAGAGTATAGATATAACCATAGTACATATTTTATATAATAGGTATATATTTTATATAACCATACAATTTGTTAGATTATATTTTCTGCACGTTTTTTAAAGATTATACAGGTCTGTCAAGGAAATGTGCATGCAAAAAAAAGTACATTATATGTACCTGTATTTAAGGCGTCAACATTTTATTTCCTAACATGAAATCTTCCAAAACCCTTTCCTCGCTGCCTGGAGAAAAATCTAGTGGACAAAAACTTGATGCTTTAATGTAATGAGACAACTAAATAACTACTTACTTGAAAAGTAGTCCATTTTAAACTTTTTACTTGCTATTCTGAGTTTCATTGTATGAGGATATTACATTTTTCTTCCTCTTGGAAGAGAAGTACTATATAATATCGATGAGAGAGATATGCATTTCACATTTACAGTTAGACAGTTTCACTTTATAATTTCCTGTCAACTACTTATCACAATAACTCAGGGGAGATCGGAGCCAGCCACGCATGCGCAAACAATCGAGCGGTTCACACGTGGGTGCAGGAGGTTTACGCGTCCATCCTGTCTGTCAGTCTGCAGACCCCAAACTACTTTCAGTCCATCCAAGGAGAGCAGAAGTTTGTCAGGACGTCAGAGGTGAGCGACATCACAACTATTTCATCCTAACCAAAGAGTCTGAACTTCTGAAGCTAACTTTACTAACTAGCTACCTGCTAACTCTGGCACCTTTTAGCCACTTTAGCTTCCACGCAACAATTAGATGAAACAAAACATGAAAAACTGTCCCAACTTTGAGCAAACAAAGATAAAAACCCCGAGCATTCTTTCGCTATCTGCTTATGTTGCCTGTTATCACTTTTTGAACAACACAGTAACAACTTGTATCCTCCATGTTGTTGTCACTGTAGACAAGCAGTTTAATATAGTCACGTTATAAACAATGTTAGTTAAAAGGTGTGCGCGATGGAGTGTGCTTCATGTGGTTAAGGACTAACAGAAAGCTCCTGACCGTGCAGTGTGTGACCTGCAACATGCACACAATCAGTGTCCCAGTTGTCGGGAGGCTGTGTGTGTGTGTGTGTGTGTGTGTGTGTGTGTGTGTGTGTGTGGGGGGGGGGGGGGGGGTAAAGCTGATTTTTGGGTCAGTGGTGATGGTTATGGTTAAGGTAAGTCTCAAGGAAATGAATATAAGTCTATGTAATGTCCCCAAAAGTTACCATGATCTGTTATGTGTGTTTGTTAAGTGATTGAATGAGTTTATCTATCTTCTTACATTTATCATTGAATGAGCTGTAACATCAGCACCGTTTAAAATATGAACCTTCTGCAGCACAAGTTATTTACTGACAGTCTGCAGTAAAGGTGTTTGATCAACATATGAACAGTTTGCTCTGATGTTACATGACAGAAGCAGTAATAATATATGTTTTTGATATGAGAAATATTACGTATTTTGAGACAAAAATCTATCAACAGAGATCAGGTTGATTTATCATGAGACAACTGCACCATATTTATATGCTTCAAAACATTTCCTTGGTTCAACGTTCTAGTCTGTGCACACTTAGACCTTTAGAAAGGTCTTCTGTCGTGAGTGGCCTGCTATGTGATTATTGACCTGGACTAAACTGAAGGCAAAGTTCAGCCTCAGTGAGATGTGAGAGTATGCAAGTCCTTATTTATCATTGATCATCCGTTTTGACCTTTGACCTCTGATTTAGTGATCTGTTACATCAGAGAATGCAATTAGTAATACAGGGTAAATCAATTTCATTGATAATTGATGCCTACTATTCATCATCTGTGACATTCTGTGATTGATTTTATTAATGGAGGTCCTTCAATTTTTGACCTGAGTCCATTTTTCTGTCTCTCCATCAGTCATGGCTGTGGTGAGGTTCTACAGTAATGAAGGTGTGAAGGGGCGGGGCTTACAGCGGGCGGCCAAGCTCTACCCCGATCTGTCAATCACAACTGAGCTGTGCTACAATGTGGAGCTGACAGGTGAATGTGTAACAGCAAAGCAAGTCATCAATTGCCTGACATATACATTGTGAAGCCTTCAGGGTTTTCTTTTTCCATTAATTTTCATTCCCTCCGTTCTTTCTTCCTGCTCTCTGCTGCAGGCTGTGAGAGTCTGAGTGCTGAACAGAAGGAGGTTCTCCTCTGGTTGTTTCGTCCACCACTGCAGGCAGAGCCGCTGTCCGAGAAGCCAAACCTCACAGAGGGTAGTGGGGAGAAACTGGTGGAGATCGGACCCAGGTATGACTGCACCCTTGCAGTCTGATAAATAACCTGCAACACATCCTGCAGATCTGCTTCTGTCCCATAATGGGCTTCATGTTCTTTATTATACTGAAGATATTTTAAAATTGATCGAACTGAGGGACAGTTATAATCCGTTTTAGCATGTGTTGAAAATTTGAAATGGGTTGTTTGTCATTAACTAAACCATGGCAGAAAATGCGCATGACTTCTGAAATGAGGGGAATGAACCAGCAATATGGTCAAGGTGGTAAAGGTGCAGTAGTTACATTTATAGAGGAGATGGACAGATCCTTATAGCTGCGAGATTAACAACAAAAGAGTCTGAATCTTCACAAGCAGCCCCTAGAGGCTACAGTGTCCATTAATGACCAAAAGAAGCAAGTTTCAGCATAATTTTAATGACTTTTGCGCACATAGAGCCTTATCATTAGTGGGAATAAAAATGTAATGTTTGACATGATGTTGCAGCTCGGAGAAAGTTCATGACGTGTCCAAAATATCTTCTGCATATCAGATATTAATCAGCTGCAAACAGAGCCAAAAATGAGGATTTACAGATATACAAAATCCAGTCTGAAGAATAGTCAAACTGGCATTCATGTAATGGTCTATCTATACAGATATATCAGTGCTACACATAATGTCAGTATTGGCATGTCTGCATGCTGTGCAGGACATTTACAGTTATCTGTGGCTGCTTATTGCAGCTCCCACAATGATGTTCACTGTTCCCACTGCAAGATAATATGGAAACATTTTATGGTGATGACTGTGGGCAGAAATAATTTGCATTCTTATGAATTCCATCAGGCAAAAAATAACTAACGTATCCTCTTTATATAATTACTAACTTAAAGTAATTCATTTTTTTAAAATCAGTGACACTGAATGAAGACAACACCCATAAGGTTTTCATTCATGTTGTGGCTGCTCTGTTCTTCAGGTTGAACTTCTCCACTGCTTGGTCCACTAATGCTGTGTCCATCTGCCAGAGCGCCGGCCTCGCCAACGTCACCCGAGTCGAGCTGTCTCGCAGGTTTCTAATCAAGGTTCGTACATAATTTCATAGCACTCTGACTCATGGTTGATTTTTCACTTCATGTCGTGCTTCTGATGTGATCTGTCCCTCTCTCCTCCAGCCCAAGAATGAAGGGAATGTGAACAAACTCAACGGAGATACAAAGAAACTGATTGAGTGTCTGTATGACGGTATGACTGAATGCATCTACCAACATCCCATCACCTCCTTCACCGTGGAGACCAAACCGCAGCCGGTGTTTGAGGTGGACATCCTTGGGAAGGGTCGTGCGGCCTTGGAGACTGCAAACGATGAACTGGGTAAGACTCCCTTTACCCTTTTCAGATTAGAGAGTTTCTCTTTGACCATTTCGGCCCCCGCCTCTCTCAGTCTTTACTCTGACTCTTGTCACTCGTACAATAAGAGACTCAGTCTTTCATGTACTGTAACCTTTTTCTTTATACCTCTTTTCAGTCTTGCTGCTATCTGTGAGTACATTGTGTCTGCTGGTGGAGGTAATAATGTCACATGACGCATGACATTATTACTTAGCTGGTTAAAGTCACAGGATGGCAATGATGCTGCTGATTATCTTGCACGTGCATGTGTGTGCTTGTGCCTTTTTTTTTTTTAATGCACAGACAACTAGAAAAAAAGCAGAATTTGCTGCTTAATTAAGAATGACTTGGTTAAGTTTTTCACTTTCTACCACCCTAATGCACCAAAACTACAGTCCATTTCATTTGTATGCATGTTCGATGGCTATTCAGCAGCTGTGGTTATTCATGGACTGTCCCTCGCTTTACACAAACAGGTTTTAAACTGTTCACTGCGACAGAATGTGGTGTGCCGTGCGTGTTTATGTTCATGGTCTGCTTGTTCACTTCTGCTTTGCCTTATTAATATTCACAAGCTGCTCAAGTAGATGAAAATAATTTCAGCACATACTTTGCAGGCGCTCCCATACTCGACTGCTGAATTGGGCATATAATTAAAACAGGCCTATCTGAAGTTTCCTGATGCCACAGCTGCTCAGTTTCCTCCCCTGAAGATTGATTTATTTTTCACTATTATTGCTTCCTCAGTTAAGTAAAATATGGTAGTTATGTCATGACATCATCTTTAAACAATGCTATAATCCATTTATATTTATCTGTTGATAAACCAATAAAGTGTAAAGTAGTTTTTGTATTTCTGTTCTCTTGAAACATGCATGATCTTTGAGTGTGTTGTCTGCAGTGCTGTTTAAACGAACAGATTATGTAAAAAAAAAAAAAGTGTACTTGTGTAATTCAGCATCTTTCCATCCTGTGTGGGGGTTGTTGTTTTTTTTTTTTTTTTTTGGTATTCAAGCACTCATGTGTATGTTGTGTTCAACGCAGGTCTTGCCTTTGACTCCTGGGATCTGGACTACTACACATCGATGTTCCAGAGGATTAAAAGGAACCCCACCAGTGTGGAGTGTTTTGACTTGGCCCAGTCCAACAGGTGGGTTTGTCTGCCGTGAGCAGATTAGCAGAACATGCTTTTATGTACTTGTCATGCCTGACTTTTTTTTTTTTTTTAATTCTCTAATGTTTTTCCTTTTTACCCTGGTGTCCCAGTGAGCACAGTCGTCACTGGTTCTTTCGGGGGCGGATGGTGATCGATGGGCAGGAGCAGGAGGAGACACTCTTCAGCCTCATAATGGACACCCAGCGGCAAAGCAACCAGAACAACGTCATCAAGTTCTGCGACAACAGCAGGTAGTGGAGTGGAAACGGCAACCACACAAGCTGTGTGTGTCTGAATGTTTCACACTGACTCAGTGTGATGTGTGTTTGTGTGTCCAGTGGTATCAAAGGAATGGAGCTGGAGTGTGTTTACCCAAGAGATACATCCCAGGCCAGTTCGTATGAGACACGGCACTCACTCCGACACGTCATCTTCACTGCAGAGACGCACAACTTTCCAACTGGTCAGAACACATAAAACAATTGTTTGCAATTAACTGTTCTTTTTCTTCATGTTTTGTTTTCCAAAAAATAATCTCCCATCACTTCCAACCTGACTTTCAGGCGTAGCTCCATTCAGTGGCGCCACCACAGGGACAGGAGGTCGCATCAGAGATGTGCAGAGTGCTGGACAGGGAGGCCACGTCATTGCCGGCACTGCAGGGTATTGCTTCGGCAACCTGCACATACCAGGTCAGTAAAACGATGTTTTCTTTCATTTCAAACACCCTTCATAAAAACATTTCTTGCATCAACATGTCTTTTCTCCAGGTTACGATCTCCCTTGGGAGTCTGAAGGAGAAGACTGGGAGTATCCTTCAAGCTTCGCCCCTCCACTGCAGGTGGCCATCGAGGCCAGCAATGGCGCCTCAGACTACGGCAACAAGTTTGGAGAGCCTGTCCTGTCAGGTAGGGAAGCCTACAGTACATATACTGAGATGTACCAAGAAAGGCAAAGATTGTCCACATTATTGATTAATCAATTGATTTATTATTTGAATAATGGATAAGTCATATAGATTAATATCACATTCTTTTCCGAAATAACTGATTTAAAGACATTTCCATAGTCTGATAAGTTGAAAGTCAGAGAACAGAAAACTTGTTGTAGCATTTGTGAAACTAAATAGGCAATGTTTGGTTTTCTATTTGATAATAATCTAAAACAACAATCAGTTATGATCATTTGTTATAATAAATTTCCCATCAGTCAACAAAATTGTTTTAGCACTGCTCTAATATTTGTACTAATTCCCTCTTCTAGGTTTTGCTCGTTCCTTCGGCATGCGGCTGGCGAATGGAGAGCGGCGAGAGTGGATTAAGCCGATCATGTTCAGTGGCGGTCTCGGTTCTATTGAAGATACACATATAAAGAAAGACCAGCCAGAGACTGGTAATGTTTTAACTTACCGTTTGAAATGAGTCTAATCAATGCATAAGATCTGTTTACACATATCGATCAATGACTCACCACGTCCCTCTGCTCCTCTGCTGCATTTGTCAATCAGGAATGGAAGTGGTGAAGATTGGAGGGCCGGTGTACAGAATTGGCGTGGGAGGAGGAGCGGCCTCCTCTGTACAAGTACGGCTGATAAATCATACTGAGAATAGCAGTGACCCCAATATGTGCAGAAATGTCAGTGTTTGAAAATATTTTGACTTGCAGGTCCAGGGGGACAACTCCAGCGACAGGGATCTGGGTGCGGTGCAGAGAGGAGATGCTGAGATGGAGCAGAAGATGAATCGCGCTCTGAGGGCGTGCCTGGAAAGAAGTGGCGGGAACCCAATCTGCAGTATACATGATCAGGGAGCTGGAGGAAATGGTACGAAACATGAGACTTATTTCAGGAGTTATGTAAAGCTTAAATCATAAGACGAAAAGTTAAGGTATTGAATTATGTTTTTTTTCTTCTGCAGGTAATGTTCTTAAAGAGCTCAGTGAGCCGGCAGGTGCCGTAATCTACTGCAGCAGATTTAAGGTGATGAGAACAGCTGCACATACAAAGACACAACATTTTCTGCCTGAAAACCATTTCATCTGGTTTCATGTTTAGACAGGACATGATTCTGCTGTTTCTAATTTTATTTCATTCTTTTCTCCGTCTTAATTGTAGAAAGGTGACCCCACGTTGAGCGTGCTGGAGCTATGGGGGGCAGAGTACCAGGAGAGTAACGCCCTGCTGCTCCGCCCATCAGATAGATCTTTCCTGGAGAGAGTGTGTCAGAGGGAGAAATGTCCCGTTGACTTTGTGGGAAACATCACAGGAGACGGCAAGGTGGGTTTTCAGCCAGGATCAAGTCAATAAATGCACATCCACTGTCCTAATCAATCTGTTGTAATGAGGTCATAGGTCATAACGCCGTACAAAAAATAGATTCCAGATGAGTGTCATTGGGTTTACATTAATCTCATCTCTCCTACAGATTGTGCTGGTGGATGATGAGGGCGACAGCGGTGATCAGGCCAGCAAGGGGCGCAGTCCTGTGGACCTGCAGCTAGAGTGGGTTCTGGGGAAGATGCCACAGAAGGACTTTAAGATGGAGCGGCTGACCCCGACCCATCAGCCACTGGCTCTTCCTGCTGGGCTGACAGTCAAAGAGGCCCTGGACAGAGTTTTACGTTTGCCTGCTGTGGCATCTAAACGCTACCTGACCAACAAGGTCCATATTTTATCTTTGTACATCTTTGTCATACACCGCCTCTGTATTTAGAAGTATCTTTGTGCAGACGTTTTGTGACTCTCCGTGCCTTCACTCCCTCACTCCTGTCAGGTGGACCGGTCTGTGACTGGGTTGGTAGCCCAGCAACAGTGCGTCGGCCCTCTTCACACCCCATTGGCGGACGTGGCTGTTGTTGCTCTGTCACCGTTCAGCCTAGAGGGAGCAGCAACAGCCATTGGAGAGCAGCCAATTAAAGGCCTGGTCTGTCCTGCAGCGGGAGCTCGCATGGCTGTGGGAGAAGCTCTGACCAATCTGGTATTTGCCAGAGTCACAGCTCTGAAGGTGAGCAGATGATGAAGGAGGATGAAGATGGGGGGGGGGAACTGTGACAAAATAATTGATGGTACAAAATCGAAATGCATGATGATGATCCTTTTCTATTGATATTGCACTCGTTTGTCCAAATAATCTTTTAGAAATGGTAAACATTTCAAGTGAAGCGTGAAATGTCCAGGCTACTGCTAACGGTCCTGGCTGTGTGTTGCAGGATGTGAAGTGTAGTGGTAACTGGATGTGGGCTGCCAAGCTGCCGGGTGAAGGAGCATGTCTGTGGGAGGCCTGCAAAGCCTTGTGTAACGTCATGGGTCAGCTGGGAGTGGCCATCGATGGGGGCAAGGACTCTCTAAGTATGGCCGCTAGAGTGGGGAAAGAGACGGTCAAAGCTCCAGGTACTCTCAGTGTGTTTGTGTTTGTGTTTGTGTTTGTGTGTGTGTGTGTGTGTGTGTGTGTATGTATGTGTGCTTTACCTTTCCCTCTGCTTCTGTTTTAGGTGCTCTGGTTATCTCTGCATACGTTGTTTGTCCTGACATCACTGCCACTGTGACGCCCGACCTCGAGGATCCAGATGGCAAAGGTATTACACACACACACACACACACGTAATCGATAAAGAACATGTGTCTAATTGTCTGTTATTCATAGTTTTGAATAATTAATAATGGCAAAGATTCACTGCAGAGAATTTCAAATATCATCATGGTCCACTGCTTTTTTTTTTTCTTTTTTTTTTTAAATCCAACTCTAACGCACACTTCACACATACACATACAGTAACAGAAGGACTGCCTCTGACCCTTTGTCCTCTGTCTGCAGGCGTGTTGTTGTGGGTTCCTCTGAGTCCAGGCCGTCATCGTCTCGGCGGCTCAGCCCTAGCTCAGTGCTACAGTCAGCTGGGAGACTGCTCTCCTGACCTGGACCAGCCTCAATTATTGACTGCCTGCTTCAACGCCACACAGACACTCATACACGGTCAGATTACACTTGCAGGCAAAGTACTTCCTGCCACAGAAGGGGGGAAAAAGTTTAGGATTGTTTATTATGATTCATTCTGCATGCAAACTTTTCTTTTAAACTTTATATTGATCATCCATTCATTCATAATCCTCTCATTGTAAACACAGCTTCTTTCTGTGATGACACAGCCACCTAGTGGTTTTCCTGTGAAAATATTTTTTGTGTTGCGTTTGCTGAGTAATAACTTGCACAGCTACTTTTTTTTCTTTTAGAATTGTTAGACTTATAGTTGGTGAATCAGTTCAAATTAAATATTAGAACTTTAAAGTAGATTGTAAATAAATTGTGATTGATGTCTGTGGAACATGCAAGAGAGGAGAGTGGCATTAGGTTTCTTTTTTCTTTTCTCTCAGATCATCTGCTGAGTGCAGGACATGACATCAGCGATGGCGGTCTCATTTCCTGCCTGCTGGAGATGGCGTTTGCAGGAAACCGTGGGATCGATGTGGAGTTGTCATCTCAAGGAGCTGGAGGTTCGTGAGCTGAGGCATCACTTGGTTTGATTTACTTGCAATTGACACATACAGGTTGTGTAGTTTCACAGCACAAACTCATGCAGTGTTTTTTGCTGCCTCTGTCGTCTACACAGTCATGGAGCTGTTGTTCAGCGAGGAGCTGGGTTTGGTTCTGGAGGTATCAGAGTCTGATGTAGAAACAGTGTCTCAGAGATACAGCGACGCAGGCGTGCTGTGTCATCGTATCGGCAGAACGTGCGGCTTTGGACCAGAGGCTACGGTGAGACATTGACTTCAACATGAGCTGTATCTTAAGAGTTTTCATTTCATCTGTGATATCATTGTTTTCCATTTGGCTCGCTTGTCTTTAAGGTCAGTGTTCGAGTGGACGGACAGGAAGTACTAAGAGAACTGCTGCCTAAACTCAGAGCATTGTGGGAGGACACCAGTTTCCAGCTGGAGCGCCTGCAGGCCAATGAGCTCTGTGTTAAACAGGAAGAGGAAGGGCTAGCCAAGAGGACACAGCCCTACTTCAAACTGACCTTTGACCCCTCTAACATGCCCAACACCAGGGAGCTCAGTAAGACTAAACATACTCTAAGATTTAAGTGGATTCAAGAGCTGCAAGTTATGTTTTGATTAATCACTTTAAATGTTAAATTTAGTGTACCCATACTTGAAATGTTTACTTGATGAATGTATTAAATGTTAATCAGTTATCAAAATTGTCCCTGATTAATTTTCAGTGACTTGCTAATCTGTGATTTGTGTTTTTCTTCCAGCTGCAGGGCAGCCTCGTGTAGCTGTGGTCAGAGAGGAGGGCAGTAACGGAGACCGAGAGATGTCTGTGTCTCTGTTTATGGCGGGCTTTGAGGTATATAATCAGAGCTTTATTAACCGGATATATGTTGACCTAAGCTATGTTGTTGATGTGCATGATTCTATATCTGTTTGTAGGTGTGGGATGTCACCATGCAGGACCTGTGCTCCGGTTCTTTAACCCTGGAGCCTTTCAAAGCAGTCGTGTTTGTTGGAGGATTCAGCTACGCAGACGTGCTTGGATCAGCTAAAGGCAAATAAACACACACACACAAACTCACAGTCCACTTGGAGGCACATATTTATCTTGTATAACACCATTTGTCTTTCATAAAAGGTTGGGCTGCTACTGTTGCTTATAACCCCAAGGCGAAGGCTGAATTTGATCGCTTCCGGCAGCGGGACAACACACTGAGTCTGGGTGTGTGCAACGGTTGCCAGCTGCTTGCCCTCCTGGGCTGGGTAGGAGAGGGCCAGGACGGAGCAGGTAATGTGCTTTTACTACTACTACTAATAATAATAATAATACTAATAATAAAAGGGAAAAAATATGTAAATGATCACTGCCAGGACCTTTTGCAGTGATTAGTGATTTTAAAATCCATCATAATTTTGCTGTTATTTTTTCCCTATTTTTCTCCCAGGATCTGAAGCGGTGCTGACCCACAATAAGTCTGGCAGGTTTGAGTCACGATTTGTCAGCGTTGGGATCCAGGCGTCCCCATCCGTCTGGCTCCGAGGCATGGAGGGCTCAGCTCTTGGAGTCTGGGTTGCACATGGCGAAGGTACAGTCAAAATTAAGGCAGATCTGCTCTAGAGTCGATCATGTTATAGTGTAACAAATGTTACACACATTGGTGTCTGTAGTTATTTGGCATCTGTTGATAAGCATCAGGTATGGACAATTACCTGAGCTGGGCTGTAAGTTAATGCATTGAATAATAATTGCGCACAAAAAAGTTACTCTATGTTAAACTTGCACAACCACAACTCATCCTGCTGACTCTTATGTCACGGATCAGTATGTTCTATAATTGATAGCTGTATTTCATATTGATTTTTCCCCCAACCTCTTTCCTTCAGGTCTGATGCAATTCCGTAGCTCGCAGGCCCAGGACCAGATTATTTCTGGTGGGCTCGCCCCCATCCGTTACCTTGACGATCAGGGTCATCCCACTGAAGAGTACCCTCTCAACCCTAACGGTTCCCCGCAGGGCATAGCGGGGCTCTGCTCCAGGGATGGCAGACACCTGGCCATGATGCCCCACCCGGAACGCTGCACCCTGGGCTGGCAGTGGCCCTGGGCCCCGAGGGACTTCAGACCTTCTCTCACTCCTTCACCCTGGCTCCACATGTTCAAGAATGCAGCTGCCTGGTGCAGCAACACAAACTGATAATACTGTTTACATGTTTCTAGTGCTGTCAAACAAGTATCATCATGCTGTTATGTGTCAATTAGAATGTTACATAATCCTCTAATACACCTTTTTACTTACTGCGGTACTTGTACTTGGTCTTTTTGCATTGTTACTGATGCCTGCTGTACTTTATATCTTTGAGACTTGAATTAACTTTGTTTACATTCTATTGGTTTCAATCTGGCAGTCAATAAATCAATTATTTTACAGAACCACTGTGCACCAATCAGAAGTGCTCACGTCAGTGTTGCCTTAAAAATAGCAAAACCTGATTGGTTCTGTGTGTACCACTTATTGAGTATGAATTGTTTTAGTGCTGCTGACACTTTGGAAACTCAACTTGCTAATAAATGAAATAATACAACATTTAAGAGTATGTGTAGTGTGTTTCAGGATGAAGATAATAAATATTTATTTTACACATAAAAACATGAATTCATACATTATCAAGTATTTACATAGATGGTAATATTACAGTACTGACATTACACAGCAGGAGTAGAAGTGACAGTGAAGAAAAAGACTGGTTTCCCCCATGTCAGTGGGCACTGAAGATAATGCCTATTTAATATGGATTAAAAAGCTACCAGTTAAACGCTTCAGGACTCAGGAACTTAAGGAATGAGCATCTGTAACCACAGTTGTACCAGTAGACTGCATAACATTGTATTTTAAATATCCCTCTTACATGGGCTCTGTAAACACTCAACACACAGGCCTGGAGTCTGAGTCCACAGTCCGAGAGGCTCAGACGCTGTCTAACTTCTCCACTGTTACATGCTGTGCAGTTATCAATATTCTTACATCCTCTAATCCAACTAGCTCAAGCCAGAAGAAAGAAATCCAATCAAAGTCGATGTCAAACAGCTCGTACAGACACTTTCCAGCAGTAGCTATCTACAGTGAATTCCCCATTACTCCTTGTGAGGTTGCAGCATTTGCAGATCGTCCTCTCTCTGGCGCCATTTGCTGGTTGATATTGATAACACAGATAAGGAGCAGAATAACCACCACCAAGTCATCCAGGACCCCCAGCAGTCCGCAGAGGGAAGGGTCTGTTTCTAAGGGGTTTGATGATGTGGAGACGGGGTCCAGAGAAGGGGAGGAGATGGACACCACAGTCCCCACGCAGCACAGAGCTACCCTGAAGAAAAACAGCCACACAAGCCCTCCTATGGTGCCCAGGCCACGTGCCAGCAACTGCAGGAAAAGGGGCGCATCACACAGGTAGTCTGTTACCTAGAGGGGTCAGTGTATAGAGGAGAGGACAGGTCAGAGAGGGAAAACAGGCCAAACTGTTTTATAAACAACTTTAAGATATGGAAATAGTGCTTTATGTTATGTCTAAAAATCAACTATAAAACTAAATAAAGGATTTGGGGATTTAGTTCAAGGCCATATTTTTGTATTTCAAAGGCTGAGAAATGCTCACCTGAGGCATCTAAAACTAGAAACTAGGTGTGTCAGTCAGTTGTGTTAACCAGACACCTCTGTTGGCAGTGTATGGAACAATAAATCCTCAAGGTTACATAAGAGGTATTCTTCTTACTAAAGCTATTATGAGAAGGAATAGTGGAGGATCATCTTTCCATACATACTCATCTTTCCTATGATCTAATCTGGTGTTACATTCAGGGCTGTAAAAGAAATTGCATCCCCTGATACCTTTATTACACAACAAGACACAGGTAAAAGATGGCAAACAAGAAAAATAACTGTTAAAAGCCTTGAAGAAAAGTTTCTTGTTGGAAAATACTTTCATTTAAGACTGAGAAATGCTTGTTTGAAGGATGTGATTGCTGTTTTGGTGCAGTGGTGTCTTGTCTGAAATTAAGAGCACTGACCCTTCGTGGGGCTCCAGAATAACGTTTGTTGTAGTCTGTGATTTCCCCAAGAACTTCCTTTGACTGCCGGTCTGATCGACTCTCCTTAAATAGATGGCACAGCACGCTGACCTGAAAAGACCCAAGCATTTTTATTCTATCTCGCTCTGTTTACATTCAATTTATTGAAAAGAGAAAAAAAAACCATCATTCATGCTCTACCTTCTGTCTACAGAGAGGGCAGCTGATAGCGTCCAACCATGACCCATGTCTCCAGTAGGCAATCAAACAAGGAGCTGAAGAACCAAACACATGAATTAACACCTTTTCTACAAACATTATGTAATACTTGTGCCACCATAAAATATTTACATCATTTAAAAATTAATATGCAATAAAAATACAGTATTATGTCACTGTTAATGACAGAGACAGAGGTGATTGCCTGATCAAGGGTTGAAGAGGCTATAGAGGGCAGAGGTAAGACACAGGTAAGTAGGGCAGGTGAAGTGGGAACTGTGTTAGGTGTCTTAAGTTAACCTAAAGGTGAATGAAAATGTAAGCTGGAAAACTATGTCAGTTTTGTAATCTGTGACAGATAATATCAAGGTTAAACAGATGTGCATCTGTGCCATTAACATGTAACCTGTATGTTAGAGAAATGGCTGTCTAATTACTGCAAAAAGAGGCTTCTTCTCTAAAGACTCTCTCTCTCTCCAGTTCATTCGGAATGTAAATCTTGACAGACCTGGATTTCTGACCTGGCCTCCACTCCCCACTAAAAGCTGATATTAAGCACTGAATGCCATCGTTCCACAATATATATTTTAGATCTATTTAAAAGCCATGACCCACCCACACCTGTCAGATCACCTGCACCTGCTCTTCTTGCTGTATATTGTCAGTTATAAATCAAGTAAAGCTAATTTAAGTTAGCTGGTTATGTTTCTGATAACTTGAACACCTGATTTGCATTCAGGTGATAATGATTTCATCTTAGCTTAGTTCATGTGAGTTTCATATAGTTAAACAGCAACATCAGACAAAGTTTTAGCCTTTGAAACTTTGGAAATACAATATAATTATTATTGATTATACAACAAGAGCAGATGTAATTTGAATGTAAAGTTTTGAACAGCTAATTGATTGCATTGGGTTTTAATGACTAGCTACACTGTGTCTTATTTAATCGCCCACCTTTGAGAAGAATCATTTTTGTAAACTGTCAGGTGAGAGGCAGAGTTGGGAAACCATGGCAACAGTTAATTTTTTGAAAGTCAAACAGACAGGCCTGAAGGCCCGAGACACACAGCTCCATCACACTGATGATATGCTGATCTGCCAGTGAATGAAATCAACAGATATAAACGCATGATGTAACAGGTGAGCAAGCGTGAGAATGAATAAAAGTGAATGAATCCAAGCTCACAGGTGATGGAATGAACAGGTGTGTGAATGAAACAAAACAACAAATCTAGTCTGTCTTTATACATTTACAGGCCCAGGCAAGTAGTTAGTTTGTCTTTGTGTGTGTGTGTGTGTGTGTGTGTGTGTGTGTGTGTGTGTGTGTGTTCAATCTCTCACCACAGAACAAATGGCCACAGTTTGTCTGGACTGGGAAGCTGGCTATCTGCAGACACACAGGACAGTGCCAGTCCTGTTGGCTTGTGGATGGACATAACTGTGCAGATAAGAGATGAAAAACAGGAAGGAGGAAACAGAAAAACGTGGGAGGAAAAGGAAGAAGAAAATATGAAGCAGAGAAAGAGCTGACATGTAAAAAAAAAAAAAAAAAAAACGTATGACCAAATTACTGTATGTATAACAGAAACTTTCTTGATCCTACATATTTCCTTCATATAATAAACTAAACTCATGGATGTAAATAGTGAGATTCTTATCATTTATTTGAAAGCAAATCTCTCCACCAGACTGTGACCCCTATAAAAGCACCAATAAAAGCACATGAGTTCCTGTGTGATGATTAATATTATTCCAGTAATAATATTGTTTATAACCTGTATGCTTGCCCTATCATCACTTTGTTGAAAGTCTCAGCTGTTAGTTAGGGGAAAAAAAAGATTTTTCAAGTTTCATAATTTTCCATATCTACGTAATCCTTCCAAAGAAATTCAAATACCAGAACTCATCCAAATGGGAGTAGGGTGGTTCTCACACTGACAAACACTGAAGTGTAAGCCTGCTCATATCAAGTAATAATAACAATTCATTACTCTAGAATCTGCAAAACAAGTAGAATCTTTGACATTCTCACCTTGTGGCAGCTCATGTACGTTGATGCTGGCTGCTCCGATGGACAAATCAAAGACCTGGATGACCCTGGGTGACCCTGACCCGCCAGACCTTCAGGAGGGAGATGGTCCGGTCTGCAACGTGACACGGATTAGTGACATGATAAACACACCTTAAACACTGCATATCTGTCAATGAGAAGATTCTAACACAAAACTAACGATTTGTGAGATAAGGTTGATTGTACTCAGCTCTTTTCTGTTTGAGGATTACAGAAGCTGATGCTCTGTCGACAACTGTAGGACAGATTAGCTGCTTGACAGTTTGCATCCATTCAGGACTGCTTTTTGCCTAAATAATTTTAAAGTTTACCCTCAATTCATTTGTAATATTTATCTTTTAGAAGGAAAATTAATATGAATATAAGAAATATATTGAATGGTCAAACAAAATCAGACTGGAATTCTATTTCATTCATTCACAATTTGGCTTTCTATCAGTGTGTGAAAATAATACTTGCAGTCAGTTATTGAAACAGATAAACACATCATTAATACTTCAGAAAATAATAATGTCACACATATTCACATAATCAAAATCAATCAAAATTGAATTTTTATGGTTTTCTCTTGTATAAAGCTGTTTCTAAACTTTTGTAACCAAAAAACATTTGGACATATAAACATTGTGTCATCTAGTGGATTTATCTACACTTTTAGGAAAATATTTAGTTTCTCACAGGTTTCGTAGGTGGAGGGACCCTGAGTGCCATGAGATCAAAACATACTAATGTCACTTCATGCTCAATAAATCTCTTAAATTTCTTCTATAGTCCAAACCTGAATTGTCTTATAAGTACAGTGTACTTCTGACAAAGTACACAATGTATTTTCACAATACATTGTAAAAATGAGACTCACCTGGACTGAGTGCCATGGCAGGGGTGCATAGTTAAGCTAGAAGCGGCAGCTGACAGGTACACACGATCTCCCAAAAGGAAGTGAAGTGCTGCCAAACAGCATCACTGTACAAAATAAATTGGAGCTGCCTGTTAATGATCAACTACACCCTCCTATAACAGCTGGTCCCTGAGTGTTGCTGCTTTAAGGGGGCAGTAGTGCAATCAGATCAATAATGCAGTGTTTTGTATACAGACGACCAACTCTAAAAGAACATGTAAAACTTACACATATTTCAGTTAATGTCATCAACTATAAAATCTCTTTCAAATTACTACATCAGAAAAAACAACACAAATCCCGCTCCAATCTTGACTGAGCCAAACAATTTTGGTCACATGACATGTCCACCAGATCATAGGCAGAAAAGATCCCTCCCACTCTGCTTAAGTAGGCTAGAACTGACCCGGTCAATCATTTACCCAAAGTTTTCTCTGCCAACAGCCCTGCCTCACATAATTCTACTCTTACCATCAACTATTGGTTGTGAAATGCATGGATGTCACTGACAGTAACACTGTACTACACCGAGGGCTGTTGAGCTGCAGATAATCAAACTGACAATAAAAAGCCAACCTCTCCTAGATCAGAGTATCAAAATGATATCAAGGTCCATTTCTTAAATCAACAATTTCGCAACTATTATTCTCATTCTTTA
Organism: Euthynnus affinis; assembly: GCA_029490765.1. Taxonomy (NCBI): domain Eukaryota; kingdom Metazoa; phylum Chordata; class Actinopteri; order Scombriformes; family Scombridae; genus Euthynnus; species Euthynnus affinis. The sequence continues at coordinate 11,583,034 of CM055848.1, forward strand.
CCAATATTTTATGGTTAATAGAAAGTAAAAGCACTGGCCAATTGACTCAAAATACACCAACTGAGTACTAAATACAAATGATCTTGCTTTATTTTAGCAAATGTAAACATCAGCAATTTAAAATCCCTCTCTTATCTGACAGTTGGCAGAGATGTGATGATCCTCACATAGCTCACTGTGGCAGCCATTGCAGAAATATCCTAGTAAATATTTACACGGCCCTTCACCTCACCTGAGATGAAAGCTAAAGAGAGGGGGTCTGTTTAGTTCAGGTCATCTAAAAATAGAAGCCATCACTCAGTAAGGGTCAGGGTCTCCACAGAGGCAAAGAAAAGGAGATAAAAACAGTTGACAGTTAAATAAGGTACAACTACAGGCCAGATGGGTGAAGTCCAGACTCAGGTCATACACACACCAAGTGTGTAACATATCAGCTGGGGTCAGTGATCGCTTAGTTGTTTGGAGTAATGTAAGAATGCTTTGCAAATTCAAATTAACCTTAAATTTGTTTAAGTGTTCAGCTTGTACAAGATATGTTTGGAATTTTCCATATTGTGTCTCAAAAGAGCAGAGTGACACATGTGACGCTGCTTATCTCAGAGTGAGTAATAAGAGTCAGTATGTGGAGCACACTGTGGCCTCTGAATTTCAATTACACACACGCTCACGTGAGATATATAAATGGATAACGTGAGGAAGTTCATGAGAAATGATTAACTTATCAGAGAATGGTTGGCATGCTGCCAGGCTTTTAGTGGCTGTCTGAGAACAGGGCTGATTACAGAAATTAATATCTGTTATTGTAGCTTAAAATATAGGGCTAAAAAGGATTAACATTCCAATTCATTGTAAGTTTCCAACTCCAAGAAATACCTGAAAAAAAACGGTCATGTAAGATAATCTCTGCTAGCTATAGGGTGAGGCCATGTAGGCTCTTACAGTAAGTCACGTAGTCAAACATAAAACACACTGCAATTAAGATTTATTGTTGGTCTGAGCAACTGCTTGCACTTTTGCTGGCAGACAGAATTATGCCAGACAAAATAGCAACAATAATGAATAATAAATAATAATGTGATGTGTTATAGTGAAAAAACATTTGCTTTCTAAAGAAGTGAAGTACTGTGAGCACAGTAAATACACTTGAAATAGTTAATTTGATGTTTGCAATAAATGTATTTCTTTGTGGCATTTATCATAGTTGCAACATAGTTTTTACAGAACTCATTTGTATGTTTTGGTCAGAAAGTTTTTTGTTTATTTTTCGATTGTAATCATTTAACTTTCTTTGCAATATGACTTCATTACTGACTCCATTCTTCTTTCCTTGATTTAATCACGTCTATCCAGAGCTACATCTGTGCGGATATTTGATCTTAATATTGTACACTAGGTATATCAATTATAACTTTGTACACTACAGTGATACAGAATCGAAGTCAAAGAAAAAAAAATAGCCTATCTCATAATTACGACTTCCGTAGCACATAAATTACGTGCTATCTCATAAATTACGAGAAAAAGATGTATTAAATATATATTTTTAAAAATCCCATAAATATGAGACCAGGATCTTAGAATAACAGAAAACGAACACTAATCTCATAAAAGATACGTTTCTCATAATTATGAGCTTGAGATGTCTTCTCATAAGTCGTTTACTTGATGATAAGTAGATTTACTTGTTATATATATCTGAAGTCTTTCTTTCACTATATTTGCCCATTCTACCACAACACTTATCAATAATAATGACAGATGCTCTCTGCAAATTACACCAATCGGAAATGTTTTGATTTTATCCAGATAATAGGGGCGTAATTAAATCGTTGACCACGTCCTCTGATTGGATACAGCGAGGTAGCATGCCCGTCAATCTTCTCATATCTCAATGCTGATTGGATCTGGCTTCTATCCCCTACTTTAACTCTGCTAGAGCCCACACGCAAGTAAACGTCAACGGACCGAAGAAGCTGCGCCAGTCGCGTACATCTTACGTTATTTTCTTGGCGGAACGTCCGTAAAGGCCTTTCATGCTACGCACTTGTCGTTGGAGATTTACCTCTTGGCAGCAGGTGAGGTCAAATGCAGAGGAAAGGAGGAGCGGAAGAGCTTTGCGGACAGGTGGAGAAAATATTTTAGCTTTTAGCTGAAAGGGAACAAATGGACGAGGACAAAACGGTATTGGTCGAGAGCCTGATAATATGGGTGAGTTTTTTAAACGCTTAGCTCGTGTGAATGTATGATTTTTATTTACCTGTTTGTAGGCGGTGGGGGTGTAAGCGAAAAACACTTCAGCAGCTTAGAGTAAAATGAGAATATTAAGGGGGCTAATGGTTGGTAGTTAGCTAGTTTAATACCAGCCGTATTTCTTCGTTATTACTGAGATTAGCTTCAGTTGTTCATTTCTCAGACAGTCTCTGTAGCAACAGTCAGTCCAGCCGTCAGCTAACGTTAACGTTCACGTAAAAGGTGACGAGCCTCACGTCGGTTAGATGTAATGTTACCACCTACTAGGAGGCACAAAGACAACAATATCCTCCAGTTTAGTTGATCCTCGCTGGATTTAGACTACTAATCCCGTTAACCAGGAGTTATTTGCGGATTGTCGCTCTTTTGTTAACATTATTTAACTGAATGTAGCTAACACTACAGTTATTTATTTGCTGCACCTGTTCCTGTAGGTGTGTATCAGTGTTTTTTATTGGTTGTCTGTCCTGTGTGTTACTATAATGGGCTGACCGGTTTGTTAATTACCATGCAGCTATATCTAAGTCACATCCATTACTGTCTGTCTGTTGAACACCAACATCACTAAATAAGAGGTTAGATGGGTGAAAGTTATAGCCTACCAGAGGTTTCATTAAAAAACAAAAACAAAAAAAACCCTTTGTGTCCATTTTGGGCAAAAAGTAGATTATTCTTCTTATAAAATGTCAGAAAATAGTTAAAAATGCCTGTTGAGATTTCTTAGTGCTCATTATAACATCTTCAATGTGTAGTTTTGCCCGATCAACTGTCCAAAAGATGTTCAGTTCACTATCACACATGACACAGAAATGCATCAAATCACATCTGAGAAGCTGAAAGTAGGACATATTTGGTATTTTTGCTGAAAAAAAAGACTAAATGATTCAATTATCCAAATATGTGGGGATTATTTTTTTGCCAATTGACTTATTGAATTAGTGGCTAATCATTGCAAATCTATTTTGCACCGAACCTATTCACTGACGTGAGTCCAGGTTTATATTTAGTAATCACTGAACACAGCAGGATGTTACTGGAGACAGTCGTTGAATCATTTACATCTTTATTTCAGCAGAAAAGCCTTTATGGCTCAGTTAAACAAAAGTCTCCATCCAGGCTTCTGAGTTCAAGAATTTAATACACGCACACGTGAAGCAGTCCATCTGTGCAAGCTTCAGAGAATAAATGTGTGATAGTAACCTATATACTATATTTGTGTGACCTTTCTGTGACTCCTGTGTGACACCAGTTTCACTCTTTGGGAGACTCACCTCCTCTTCTATAACGATCACTTCTTAGATTTGGGGTCGTCATGTGTATCATGTACTTCAAAATAAGTTTTTTTTCATTTACCCTTTCATAACTGAGGAAACACCAATTTTGCCTACACTAGAAAAAGCACACAGTGCTCAAGACAAAACGATGTGATTACAGTATAAAATAGTCATAGATCATACAAGTGAATTAATTCAGTTACACAGGTGTTTAATAAGCATGATACATAGTCTAACAATATTCTGCATAGGTAATTTAGTTAGTAAATTTCCACCACAACCTTTATCCGTAATCCAACCTGTCACCCCTCGATCTATCCATCAGTACATCCTTGTCCTCTATCCCCTCCTCTCTCCTTTCATTTATCTTTCTCTGCTCGAGGATTAGTTGCAGCACATCTGCAGTGTTGTGGAGAAACCCTTCAGTGTGCTACTGCATAATTCCCTGTTCTCTCCTTGGATTTCTACCCATCCTCACAGCGGTGTTATTTTTTCTGCCTCTCAGCTGCAGACCTTCAACACTTCTGCACCCTGCAGAACAGTGGAGGAGCTGACCACTGGAGCGGCAATATCGCAGGCACTGCATCAAATGTGAGAGAACACACACACACACACACACACACACACACACACACACACACACACACACAGGCATACATATAGACTGTCTGTACCCTCCTCATTAATCCTGATATCTGGCTAGTCTGCAGATAAATTCTTTATTTACAGCTAGTCTTGTTTGGCTCGAATAACTTACATCATCAAGTCTGGTGCTTTAGTTGCATCAGAGAAGCACAGTGGAAACTGTTTGTTAGACAGACTGTAGCATACATAAAGTCATTCTGCACGTACTGTCACTCAGCTGCAAATAATTACACACAAAAGCTTCTGGACGACGCATTTTTGTGATGGCAAAACATTTTATTCAGCTTATAAATAGTATTAATAATAATAAATCTGAAGAACAGTTGCTTATTTGTGGATTCACCAGTTTGCATCAGTGTAGGGCTGCAACTAACTAATGATTTTCATTATCAACAAATCTGCAGAATATTCTTTCAATTAATTGATTAATTAATATAAATTGACAGATAGTGAAAATTGACCATTACAAGCTCCCAGAGCCAAAGGTTACATCTTCAAATGTCTTGTTCTGTCTGATCAACAGTCCAAAACACAAAGATATTCAGTTTACTGTCATATATGAAAAAGAAGCAAATTAAATCATCACATTTTAGAAGCTGAACCCAACAAAACGGTGGTATATTTATTAAAAAATACTTAAATAATTATTCGATTATTATTTATTTATGTTGTGTTTTGAGTGAGCGGTGAGAATTATGTTTCTCTGTGGAAAAAAATCTCTTTAAGTTGCTTTTACTATCCCATTTTTTTAAAGCAGATTCTCAGAAATGTAGGAAATAACTAGCTAAAGTAAAAATTTGGAATTTGGAACGGGACTCTATTGCACACTATTAAATGAGAAGCTGTGTAGATTTATAAGTTATGTTCCTCTGTGTGTGTGTGTGTGGTGCAGAGACCCAGCGTGGTTCTCCGATGGATGGCTCGGTCGTATCAAAACAGATGTTGACGACAACTGGAGACTGAAGGTAGAGAGCGGTGCCATCTCGCGCATCCTCCTCCTGTCCTCTCTGACTTTTCTCTTCGTGTATTGCTAAATCCTCTGTATGCTTCATTCCTGCCAAACTTGTCCTTGACACTGACCTCCTACTGGCTCCAGGGGTGCCACTCCTCCTGGTTTAGCCTGCGCTCTGACCCTGCACTCTGACTCCTCTGGTGAAATGTGTACATGTATGTGTGTCCAAATCTGTCCGCTATATGTAATACCTGGGAGAAATTCTGCTCTGCAGTGTTTAATGAGGTGATAGGGTGATGTACAGAAAAAAAGCATGCCATTCTCTCTGTATCCTCTTTCTTTCTCCTCCTCAAACACCGTGTGGCTGTGACAATGTTCTCCCTGCTTCTTCCTTCCCAATTATATTTTCACTTGTGTACACTTGTGTGAAAGTCTTCATTTTCTTATTGTGTCAGCATATATTGTATTGGAGGAGATTTTTTTTTTATATAAATCAAGTTCACAACTTCATAATCTTGTGTGTGATGTCCACAGATGAGTAACCTAAAGAAGATTCTTCAGATGATTGTTGACTATTATAATGAGGTAGGTAGTGGCTGTGTGCACAACATCCCCCTTGTCTTTGCACAGTTGTTAGCTGACGTGTTTATCCAGTTCTTCTGGGAGTTGTAGTATGAACTGTTGTGTTGGTAGCACAGCACCCAGGAGCCCTGTATAATGAAAATACAGCGTGTAGTTGAGATCAAAACAAGTACCAAACAGCTCAAGCCTTGTACACAAAAATAAATCTATAACAGCAGTACTCCAGCCCAGAAATGTTTGTACCTGTTTTGCTAAGTCAACTCACGGTTGAAATGTTTTGTTCAGCAATCCTCTTAGTTCTAGCAACACTGATTCTGTGTTAAAACACACAAAAGCTACTTGGCGATGTGTTTCTGGCTCCATTTTGTGTAATGGCACAACTTTTTTTTTTTTTTTTTTCAGCTAAAAAGCTATAAATCATCAACTGTAACAATCATAATCTGGAACCACACACTCAAAGACAAAGAATAGGTCAGTTGCTTATCTGTAGATTCACCAGTTTGCACCAGTGTTATTTTAATTATTGATTCATCTACAGATTATTCTATCGCTTTATCATTTTGCCCACAAAATCTCAGAAAATAGTGAAAAATAACCGTTACAATTACAGAGTCAAAGGTTGCAATCTTGAAATGTTTTTTTTGTCTGATCAACAGTCCAAAACCCAAAGATATTCAGTTTACTGTCTTATATGACAAAGAAAAGCATTAAATAGTCACATTTTTGAAGCTGAAGCCAGTAAATTGATGGAATTGTTGTTGTTGGCAGGTGGAACTTTGTTTCACTCACTGTGATTGTGTGAAGTGTGAACACTTAACTTGTTAAGCGCATTATCTCTGTCTCTGTACCATTAGGTCTTAGCACAGGAGATCTCAGACTTCCCCATGCCAGATCTGGTCCAGGTGGCAGAGCACTCAGACCCTGTGGAGCTGGGGAGGCTGCTGCAGCTCATACTGGGCTGTGCTGTCAAATGTGAGCGCAAACAAGGTATGTGGCTTCCTGTATCTTATGCACAATTTGTATACACAAATCTGACCCAAACAGATATTCCTATATCTACAGTTAAACATGTGCTGTGCAGTGTAGATAGAAGGGGGAATTGTTTAATGAAAATCTAGTTAGGTTAGGGTGGTCAGCTAAACAATGTTTGATTATTGCTCTGCCAAGTCACTGACAAAAGCACAGCCCATCGGGCAGCCTGGCTGGCAAATCAATAGCAGCAGTGTTGCGTTTGAAAGTGGGACACATAAACTGAGATATAAAATAATAGATTCAATGTGTATGTGTTTGAATTTTTCTTCTCTCCTTTGCCAGAATACATTCAGATCATCATGACCTTGGAGGAGTCTGTGCAGCATGTCGTCATGACGGCCATCCAGGAGGTCAGTCCATTGTAATGCCAAGTTTCTACTCAGTCAGATTAGAGATATTAAAAAATATCAAGAAAGCTTTGCTGAACAGTTAAATTATAACTTTTGAATTCTGGCTCCGTCAGCAGGGACTTCAGCAGTAGTAATTGTTGAGAGAGGATAGATTGTACACTCATATTTGAATAAAATAGGTTGAGGATTTGCAGCTCTTTTTAATGTGTCTATGTAATGAACCCAGTGACATTTTTTCCTCTTCAGCTCATGAGTAAAGAGACCATGGCCCCGTTTGGAGCAGAGCTGTCAGGAGACTTGGAACAGCAGGTCAGTGTTATAATCACACAGAAACTTTTTATTGCTGTAATTGGTACTTTCTTCTGTGAAATCATCTAAACATGTGAATTTGGAGATGCTTTCTTAATGCCCAATTTGTGGGCTATGTAAAAAAACAAAACAAAAAAAAAACCAACCCAATATATTAATTGTTATTATAATTTTAACCACAAAGGGAATAAAATAAAAATCCTTAAAATGTGCAAACTGTAGCATTGTAACATTAATGGAAGGATTATTTTCATTTGCAACTAATGTCTCTTTTTTGTTTGTTTAGTATTTGGTCTATAAATCTTCAAAATGTTTAAAGTCTTAAAATAGTTTATTTAGTCTGACTGACAGTCAGAAAGCCAAGGTGATTAATTTACAGTGATATGAAACAGAAAAGCAAGTAAAGCCTTTTCCTTTGAGTGGCAGTACCTGATAAATTACTTGTAATTAATTAATTACTTAACTAATGTAATTGTTAATCAAAATTGCTTATTACCTTTCTCAATTTATTGATTTATCCTTTCAGTGCTAATGCATAAATTGGACCAGTCAGCAGTCTAGCATTTGGCACAGTTAGCATCAGAGCTAAAGTTAAGTTTACCATTTTACTGTTTATTTTATTTTTTTTTAAAAAGCATTCATACATCTTAAATTTTGTGGAAGAGCCAGACTACTGTGCGGAGAATCTCAATGCTCAAATATTGACTTTACAGCACAGTGCAGCGCTCTGGACATCAGCTGTAGAGCAAACGATTGATCCATTAAATTAAGAAATTCTCCAATTCCAGCTTCTCAAATGTGAATAGTTTTGGTTTCTTTGGTCTTCTATGATAGTAAACTGAATATGTTTGTTTTGCCAAAACAAGACATTTTAGGATGTCACTTTAGACACTTTCTGCAAACAGTCTGTGTGCGCTTGTTGCTGGTGTGAATGTGAGTAATGTAAATCTTTCTGCTTTTCCTTCATGTGTCCAGCTAAAAAAAGCCCTGGAGGACCTCAGTGAACTTTTAGCAGAGAAGGAGGCGTTAGCCCAACGCTGTCAAGAGCTGGATATACAGGTGAATCTAGAGCTCATACACGCGCTCTGTGCAAACACACACATGTGTGCCTCTGGTACAGTATAAACAGGAGTTGTGTAATTCGCTGTAATGCTTGGTTCTATTGTCTGGAGCTGCTGTGGCAGAAAGACTGTGGGCTTACAGTCTGGGCTTTTTACTGGTTCCCACTGTGGCATCCAGCCCCATGTTCCGCCACTACTGCAAGGCCTCAGCACTGTACAGACAAACAAAATCTACCATAGGTACTGATCACACGTTCAACTGGACTCTTGACAGATTGATTTGTTCTGTCCCCAGTCTTGCTCATCTCTCGTCGCTGTGAGGTAAGTCCAATATGGCTGACCATTCAACAAAACTAAACCCATCTAAACCAGCTGCTCAACTGTTTATTCTAACTCAGCTAACAGATGGCTCAATGGAGATTCTGTTTGCAGCACAGTGTGCAGTGTGTATTTAAGTATTTATCGGTCATTTGTATAATTCCAGTAATTCACTCAGGGAATTGATCTGTGTGACAATAATCCATTTTCAAAATACATCTTTGTCTGTGTAACACTTGCACTTATTTGCCAGTTGATTAAGTACACTTTGCTAAAACAAATGCATCTCTACTTTCATGAAGGTTATAATGTTCAGTTGTTTTTAATATCATGGTCATTTTGGAGGGACTATTGAGTTGTGTTACACCAACTATAAAGTTGAATCAACATTTTTTTTTCCTACTAAAAATGGAACATTACAACCTTCATGAAGAACAGTCGAGTGCAGGGATTTTGTATTAAACTGCATTGACTTTAGGTACGTGTACCTAATGAACTGAAAACTTGGGTGTATATTTCATAGACTAGGAGAACGAAAAGAATGGAAGTTAATGGTTTGAGTTCTAATGTTTTTTTGAAAATACAGTGTTAATAGAAGGTGTTTTGACATTTATGCGCAGGACTTAAAATAACAAGTTAATCTCAGACGTATAATCCAGTGTCTGGTGTTAAAAGTACACATCAGGGAAATGATGACGGGTGAGAAGTAAAACTAACTAACCATGTATTAACATGTTTGCTTAAAAGTGCACTCTGTCTGTGCTCTGCTTCCAGCATGGATTAACTGAAATGTTTGCTTAAACAGCTGGGAGAGGAAGAGACTTATCTCTAGTGGAAGGGGTCTGTCTTTCGATGCTCAGATACTTTGCTGCTTTGCATGAAATAATTGACCAAGGAGAGATTTAACCTCACAATATCTTCCTGCTGACTTGATGAACATTTAACTGTATATTTAATCCACCTTTTTGTGAGAGCAGGTCTAACACCTTAACTTACCCGGACAGGTGGCCGTTCTTCAAGAGGAACGGAACAGCTTATTGGCCGAGAATGACGTCCTAACTGACCGAGCCAATCAGTTGGACACATTTGACGACCCAAGCACACCCTCAGGGAAAAAACACAGCCAGTTACAGCAGCAGCTAGAGGCACTGCAGGAAGAGAACTTCAGGTTTGTCTTATTTGTGGATAAATGTACTGTGCTATACTGTAGTGAACACGTGCTTATTGGAAACTGAGCAAGTTTTCATTCTTCCATCTTTTAGGCTGGAGGCTGCAAAGGATGACTACCGGATCCACTGTGAAGAGCTGGAGAAGCAGCTGATTGAGGTTCAGCACCGTAATGATGAGCTCACCAGCCTGGCAGAAGAATCTCGAGCGCTCAAAGATGAGCTGGATGTTCTGAGGTTTGTGTCTGTGTGGGGAAATGCACTGCTATTATTTGATCAGTGGAAAAACCACAAGAACGTAAAAATGATATTAAATACAAGACTGGATACAGAGTAAATGGATGTGTCAGCTATTTTGGTTCCTCGGTTCTTAATGAGCAGCGCAAGAAAAGACATCTTATGTTGCTTGCTAATTAGAGATTAGCAGACACCTGGGCGAGTTAGTTTGAGAGGGAGGGTAAACTTACAATTTCACTGATTAGCACACTCCTTAATCAGACAAGACGAGCTAATCAGTGAAATTAGCTGATTTTGTGTTTGGCTGGTACAAAAATCCGCATACACATGGCTCTCCACTGGCCTTGACAGAGAAGGCTGACTTCTTGAATGATCACAAACAAGAAAAAGTAGGGAAATAAAATCAATACACAATGTGATATTCCAACAAGAGCTCTCAACAAATACAGTATATAAAAGCCCTATTTGACATTTGAATATGCACTCTCCCTCATTTAAATAATGCTAGGTCTGTGCAACAGCAGTAATCAACCAGACCGCTGCTATCAGGCTTCCTTTCTGCTCTTTTTCCTTCACATCGTACATGTACGCTTGATGACTTAGAAGATTGTTGATTTGATATCTGTGTATTTATTTTGTATTCATCTACTGTAGGAACTGCTCAGATCGTGTGGTGATGCTGGAGGCCTCAGTGGAAACGTACAAGCGTAAGTTGGAGAATCTGGGTGATCTGAAGAGGCAGATGAAGCTGCTGGAGGAGAATAATATGACCTACATGCACAACACTGTTAGTTTGGAGGAAGAGCTGCGCAAGGCCAACGCTGCACGCGCACAGCTCGAGACATACAAGAGACAGGTAAATTATATGCAGCAATTGGAAAATTAAAGGGAAATTCAACTTAAAATAATTCATGTTACGGTATAAATGTATTAATTTAATATGTGAATTTGAAAGTTTATTTAAACTGAACAGCAGAGTTTAGTGTCATACTCTGTTTTGTCTGTTAATATGTGCTTTCACATGCTTTCTGTCAGGTCCAGGAGCTACACAGGAAGTTGTCTGAGGAGTCGAGGCGAGCAGACAACCTGGCCTTTGAGATGAAGAAGTTGGAGGAGAAGCATGAAACTGTGCTGAAGGAGAAAGAGGTGAGGCAGCTTTTGAAACATGGGAAGAATCGGCAGGAGGATGTGTTGGTAACACTTTTTACTAACATTTGTACCGTTGTCGTCCTCACCACCAGAGGATCATCATCGAGAGAGATTCTCTGAAGGAGATTAACGAAGAGCTCCGCTGCACTCAGGCACAACAGCACCAGCTGTCCCAAGCAGGTATCTCACGGCATCGTCACATCTGACAATGATGCTACTTTACCACTTGCCTCTTTGATGCTCTAAAATGCACACACTTTCTTTCCATGTAGGAATGCTTCCTTCCAGCAGCCCCAGCCATGATAATCTGGCAGCTGAATTAATACCCATTGAGTACAGGTAATAGACGGTTTCTGACAACAGATTTTCTCTATTTTCTGTTTGTGATTGCTGACTTTATGTGTCTGATTGTTTTTAGAGAAAAGTTCATCAGACTGCAGCATGAGAACAAGATGCTGAGAGTGCAGCAGGAGGAATGTGAGAGGGAGAAGATCGCTGCTCTACAGGCCCAGCTTCAGGAAGCACATAAGACACGCAGTGAACTAGACACTGAGAACAGGTTAACAGAGTTTCTTTGTCTTTGTAAGTCAGCCAGATATAGAGGTTCTTTTCTCCTTTACCACCGGCTATGCTGCTTTGCCATAAATATTTTTTAACTCTGTTGCGTCTCCTATTCTGTCAATTTATAAACTCATTCTTCCTGTTGCCGTATCTTTCCTCTGCATGGTGACCAATCTGCAGATTGTGTCGAGAGCAGGTCAGTGAGCTGCAGCAGCAGGTCGAAGACCTCCAGAAGGCTCTGCAGAGCCAGGCGGCCAAACCTGATGATGTGAGTATGCCGTCACACACTGGCACGAATACAGAGAAAATGTCCCACAGAGTTAATCTTATTAGGCTGTTAGAATTTGTGCTTACATGGCATTGTTGGAAATAAACCACATTAGTTTATATTTTCAGTCAAAATTTTAAACTGATTTTAGAGGCAAAAGTCTACACATTGCATTTTATTTGTTCATTATGCAATGAAGAACTAATTACTTTGACCAAACATAACCTTTTGTATTTGTATTAAAATCTTTTTTTCAGTCAAATCTGAAGCGGAAACTGGATGCACACATGTAAGTGGGAGTTTATTGGTCTGTGATATGCATAAGTTGATAGATGTAGATTGAATTTCAGTTTTCTCCACTAGATGGAGGTAAAGAATCAGCATTTGTCTCCTCAGGGTCCAGCTGAACGAGGCCCAGGATGAAATCATGAAGAAGAAGGAGCTGCTGGAGGACCTTCAGCCTGACAACACTCAAACATGTAAGTCTCGTCTTTTCAATCAGTAGTCTGATTTTGCCATGGTTACGCCACCTCTGCAACATCTGGGAGTGGAAAATGCAAACCTGTCTGCAATAACTTTTCATTTCTAAGCCTTAAAGCTGGATGAGTTGATGGCTGCTCTGAAGAAGAAGGATGATGACATGAGGGCCATGGAAGAAAGGTACAAAATGTACCTGGAAAAAGCTCGCAATGTGAGTGATAAGAGTATCATTTCGCTTTTCATTTTTTATTTTATTGTAGTGGTTGCATCCCGTCATTTGATCCAACCCATTTTCCAGAACTGTCCTGTCTTTCCTGCTTGTAGGTGATCCGAGCGCTGGACCCGAAACTGAACCCAGCCACCGCTGAGATCCAGGCCCTGAGGAACCAGCTGGCAGACCGTGACAAGCAGATTCTCAACCTGGAAGTAAATCAGCTTTTTGATTTGTTTACAGTTAAATGTTTTTAATATGAAAATATTTCTTTGAGTGTTTTTTTTTTAGTTTTTTTTTTAACTTAACTGATTTCATTTTGCCTCTCAGCGTCAGTGTGAACAGGCCAGGCTGAGAGAATATGAGGAGAAGCTGATTGTCACAGCGTGGTATAACAAGGTAAGATCCAAGATGATTTCTGATTTATACCCTGCCCTTCTTGACTAAACACTAAATATCATCTTTCTCCTCAGAGTCTGAACTTTCAGAAGTTGGCCATTGAGTCACGCCTTGGCCGCACCTCCTCCATGCTGTCCCCTGGCCAGTCCTTCTTGTCCCAGCAGCGGCAAGTCTCAAACGCCCCGCGTCGGGCGCTCTCCATCAGCGTGCCTGCCACTACCTCCAAGTAGACCTTGTCACACACACACAGAGCCAAACTTCTCACCTTATTCAGTTATGGGAAAACTACTCCTTCATTCCCTCCCACAAGTGAGCACTCAAGTGACCTTAAACACATCTGCTCTCAGTGCTTGGGGAGGGGTCAAGGATAAGCTGATTGGGACAAATGAGCATTTCCTTATCAAGCACAACTCTACAGGTCACCCAGCTGAGGTTATAGAATACAATCCTGAAGTTCACTGCATAGAACATTAATCCACAACCTGTTTTCACCTCACTAGCTAAAGTAGCGTGCACTCTCCCTACCATTGACTTAGAGCATATTTCCCCTCTGCCCTTTATGTTTGCTTGGCCACCTGCAGACTCAACTGAATTCTTGCTGTAATCAATTTAGCATTTGCTCTTATATCCTGTCATGCTGTGTACTTGATCAGGAATGAGAGAAATGTAAATGAATGCTTAACAATTTTATTCAGAATTAGAGCCCGTAATATATACATATATATGAATGTGATTTTTTTTTTTATATATAAAGGCTAACTTGAATACTAAATGTAACTTAAGATGATTGTTGATGTATGTAGAACTGTACCATCATACTATGCAGTTGAGGGGGCAGTAATGTGGTTATCCAGCAGACTGCTGCAGAGACAAATGTGCTCTGGTTGTCTTTCTTTCCAAAGTCATCTTTGAGAAAATGATCGCTATATTTGGTGCTGGCCACCAACTGATATTAAGCATCAACTTCACACAGTCACAAAAATTTTACTAAAATGGAACACGCCCATCATGTAAAGCTGTGAAAATCCTATAAAGTGATCAGCCTTTGAAGTACTGCAAAAACAAATCCTACACAAGGAATCCAGGACTAGTGTATTTTAAGTATTTTCTATACGCCTGAGTGTGATTTGACTTCTGCACTGGCAGCATGCTCTAAATGAAAACTGTCAGGCCTTTATATTCGTTGAGTATCTTGAATCCTATTTAGTAGTTAGTAATCAAGACTATTATCTACCAACTTGTTATTCTCTAATGTAAAACATGATTTTAACACCAGCTTTTGATCCAAATGTCAGAACCAGGTTAAGCATTCATATTGTACCTGCAAATTGTAACTTCAGAGTTTTAACTACTATGGTGGATAATGTACTTAATCATATTTTCAGGCTTTTTAGTGTCAGTGGATCGGTGGAAGTTCAGAGTGAAGAGCCATGTAGAGAAGCAGGTGTTTTTTTTGTTTTTTTTTTATATTGTGGGTTATTGACTCTGCAACTCTATGGAGTCTTAAGTTAAACTGCACTAGCTTCAGAACATGAAATGGCTGTTCATTGCCTTGTCACTCTGTATGTCTGCAATAACACTAGAGAGGCATTCTGTTATGAAGGTTTTGCCATTTGTGATCTGTAGATGTACTGTATGTCAAAGCGCATATGTTTATTTTCCTTTGCAGTGAATGATTCTTGTAGATTGCTGATTTAAAAGCTGTCATTTATATAAAAATAAGAAGTATGATCAAGTAGCACAGCGCAGAAACTACAGGTGTAGTAAATGTTTGTGTACAAATGAAGAAGAGAGACGAAGGCATCATGGATTTTCAGGAATTTAAGGAGTTAAATTTTAAAGCCTTTGGTTTTCTTGTGAATAAATAAATAAATAAATTCTTATTTTCTACAGTTTGTTTTACATTCAATAGCATCAACCTCTGTTTGGGTCCAAAGATGAGAAATGGAGGAAGGCTGCACTCTTGGAAAAACCAGAGCTAAGATTTGTTTATTTCATCATAGACAAGTGGATGTTTAAGCATCTGCTGCTCTCAACACCATTCAGAAATCACATGACACACAGGTATTTATGTACAGATGAGTTCATGTCATGAGAGCATCCTCAAGGAACAATTAAGAAGCAATTTACTGTACAAATCAATCACATCACAACAGATGATACCATATAAATGTTCCCTCACAAGAGTGAAAAGGCATTATTTAACAAAAGTGTTTTATAAAAGTATAGTTCTTCAGTTTTGCTGCTGCTTTCTGGACAAAATAATGTAAGCTTTGGAAAAAGTTAAATGCTGTATGATTTGATCACTCTATATGTAAAAAAAAAAACGCCATGCTATCCTTTTCATTAACTATTATAGGAAACATTGTATGTCACCGTCATCAGCTCCAGTCATTGAGTCAGGAGCTGTAGACAGGACACATTGTCGAATGCTCTTTCTACAGGAGTGGTAAAGAACATGAATGGTATTTGGTATTTTGGTAATCACAGGAAAACTAGCCACAGCTGCAGCAGATGTTGTCTATAACATTTTGTGGTCTTACTGTGGCACAGAGTCTACAAGAGAGAGACTGTGATGTTCAACGGGCCTTGGCATAGATCTTAAAAGGTTGTGGTGTGCGTGTGGCTCCAATGATCCCTTCTGTACTCAACTCAACTCCATCCAGAGTGGAAAAATAAAACTTTTGCAACAAACTGACGAAAAACAAGAACAGCTCTGTTCTAGCCAGGCCTTCACCCAGACAGGCACGTTTTCCTATGAAAAACAAAGCACAAGTCTCACTATCGACTCACAGGCACACATTTTCTGCAGCCTACATCACTTGACTCCTTGTGGTTCAATTTTCTAAAAATGTTTCAGCATCTAATCAGTTTAGTATTAGTTAATTATGAAAGTTACCTGCAGAGAAAGGTAAAAAGGCATCCCTCCTCACAAACTTGCCCTTAGTATCTAAGAAGTGTCCGGGGTTAAAGGTGTGTGGAGTCTCCCATTCATTCTTGTCAAACAGCACTGAGGTCAAGTTGGTCATCACAGATGTGCCCTGCATACATACAATGAGTAAAGAAAATCATAAGTATAAATATAATCAAAAAGGTTTACACTTTTCATAAGCTCATAAGAAAATGTCATACTTTATATACAAACAGCTAAGATAGGGAGACTGTTTTCAGTACAGCTGCACCTTGAGGTCAGGGGTCATATCAGCAAGGTGTTAACACAGAAAAAAAACATAGCTCAATCACGAGTGTCTACTGAAAAGGTTGTGTTTTAGCTTATGTGGGTGTGTACAGTAGCATTCAAATGTTTGGACACATATTCCCTTTCAATTGAATAAGAAATTGCATCCAAACCTTTGACTGGTTTTGTATGTAATCTGCTACACACATGAAGTCCCAGTTTAAAAGAAACAAATCCCAGCATAAGGCTGTGAGGAGCTACGTGTATATGATTTCAATATTCTTTAATTATGTCATTATTAAAAAAATAAATGTAATGTTTTTTTTAGCATTATGTGTAGCTTTTGATGTATAAAGATCCAGGTGAAATTAAAAGATATGTTTATGCGGCAACATTAACTGACTTTCCCCACATTATCATATTTCAAACATCACAAACTGCACACAAAAAGACATGTTGGTTGTGTGATAAACACATAACAGGCCAGTTTTGAGAAGATGATGCACCTTGGGAATAAAGTAGCCGCCCAGTGTCATATCTCTGGCAGCCATTCTGAGACCATTGAGAGGAACGATGTTTCCCATCCTCTGGATCTCATGGATGACAGCATCAGTGTAGGGAAGGTTGGGTTTATCAGCCATAGTTGGCTGCCGGGTCTGTCCGATCACTCTGTCTATCTCTGCCAGGACTTTGTCTAGGAGGTGAAATAAATAATAATTGATCAGCTATAGTGACTTCTCTCTACTTGAAATATTTCAGTTATTATCAAATTATACATGAGTCTTTTCGGCTGATGTGGATGTTCTCATACTAATAACAATAAGAAATAGATTGGTGTTGGAGTGATAGCTCTTGCTATTTCTCAAATAATTGCCATCCTTGTAGAAAAAAACAGTCACCAGCTCCTCTGAATTACAATAGCAAACATATTTTTTTTACTTGAGTTAGATGGTCTAATTGAAGAACAGACACAGTTCTGTGTGCCACTCTCATACATAATGAATAGCAGTTTTCATCCATAAAGAGTAGCTCTATATCAGCAAGAGTTGGAAGTACAGCATCTTTGATCTTCATTGTATTCTTCATGCTGTTTATTTGCTCTCTATGCTGTTGCTGCTGCTGTTGATCTGAACACCCACCCTGGATATGAGGGTTCTTGATGAGATAGATGAGGCCCCACTGCAACGTCTTTGAAGTGGTTTCACTGCCAGCCAGGAACAAATCCAGACAACACAGAACCAGGTTTCTTTGGTCAAAGCCCAGTTCACTGTTTCTTTTGCACTATCAGGCGGAGTGGAGGGACAAGCATACGGTCAGGTTTGTAAAGGGATAGTTTTTGGTTCTCATTTCAACAGTTGTAAGCACCTACTTTCTCTTCTATGAGGAAGGTGTCAATGTAGTCTCGTGGGTTGCTGGGGTCCAGATCCAACTTGTGCCTCTCTATCTCGGACCTGATGGATGCCTCCAAAGACTTAGAGTTGCTGAAGATGTCATTGTGAGGCCCAGGCAGATGTTTCATGAGTGCTGGGAAAGCATTGTACAGCTGTTTGGAGGGAAAATAAGGAACGAGTGAAATTAGTCCCTGCAGATAGGCACAAATCTGCATTCTTTGAACTACATAAAATAATTTATTAATAAAAAGAGCAGCTGCAGGGTAACATACTGTAGACTACATGTTTAACATATATGTGGTTATTGTTTTGCCCTTCATATTAGAAAAAGATTGTGCTAATCATGTCAAGATATTTTAAAAATGTACTTCAGATGACATATTTCCTCTCAATTGCACTTTCTAATTGACATGTAATAAGAACTGCCTGAGTAAAGACGTTTTTATCCATGTTATGAATATATGTAGCCATGTGAGGTTCAGTGTGTCTGAGCTGCTTTTGCGTCTTACGAGAGCCCATATGGAGCCTTCTAGATAGACCATCTCTGTCAGGTTCTTCAGCATGCTCTGGAAGTTGTGGTCACTGTACTCAAACCGTCTCCCAAAGACTATCTGGCAGATGATGTTGGCCACTGCATTGTTTAAGAGGGGCACGGGGTCAAATGGCTCACCTGAACAGAAGAAAATGTCATGCTGCACTACATATACTGTGTTTTGATTCATTGAGTTATATTTTGCTCTCTTTTCTGTTGCATTGTGTTTGCCAACCTTTCTCCTTCTCCATGGCCTCCTGTAGATGGCGACTCTCTTCACAGATGCTCTGCTCAATAGAGCTCTTGGCCAAACCAAAAGTACGTAATGTGGCCATGGCAAAACGCCGCTGTCTCCTCCACACCTTCCCATTACTGAAGAAAAGACCCGCTGAGACACAAATAAACCAAACAATGTTGCTCAGACAGCAGGCTGATACTTAAATTCTGCCCCCTTTGAGGAAAGGGTCACTGCAAATCAATACAAAATTGTTCTGAATGATCATGTTTATCCTATGATGAAACATTTCTATCCTGGAGTGGTCTCTTCTAGGATAACAATGCCCCCATCCATAAGGCACAAGGGGTTACTGAATGGTTTGATGTGTGTGAAAATGATGTGAATCATATGCTATGGCCTTCACAGTCACCAGATCTCAACCCAATTGAACACCTATGGGAGATTTTGGAATATCTTTTTGGAGAATGTTGTTCTTCAGTCTAGGCATTGATTCTACAAGTCCTTTCTCATGCCCTATGGATGGGAGCATTGTTATCCTGGAAGAGACCACTTCCATCAGGATAGAAATGTTTCATCATAGGATAAAGGTGATGACTTTTTTGTATTGATTCAATTTTGTATTGATTTGCAGTGACCCTTCCCTCTAAGGGGACAAGTCAAACCATGCCAGAGCCACCAGATCCCCTCACTGTAGGGGTCAGGCATTCAAGCCTGTACCAGTTTTTCCTTTAATTTGTCAGTTGTTTGTATGTGTGTTATAGATTTGTGTGAATCACCTGAGTTTCCTGAATAAATTCTGGTCACCATTGGGATGTAAGGTCGGTCCACAAAGTTGTCAGCTTGTGTCACTATAGCTTCTTTCACCATCTTCCACCCAGTTACAAACACTGTTTTGTCTCTTCCTAGACGCATGCAGAACACGTTCCCATAAACATCAGCTAACTGCGGATGCAGGAGAAGAGAATAAGTGGCCTGTTGTCTGGCATGTGACCCTGATGAGATGCATTTTTCAGGACAATATGTTCTGTGACACTGTGACTTTCAATCACACAGGTTTTTAGCCTTGTTCCCTACCATAGTCTCATAAAGATTAAAACATTTTGGTTATTTCCCCACTCTTGAGGACCTGTTAAACTCATATGAAAGCAGTGACTGTATACTGAAGTGGGAAAGATATTATTAATTAGCTATTTTATCCTTTTTAACATTCTAAAGTTGTTCAGTGTCAGATAAAAAAAACACTGCTGCCATCTTACCTTGGTTAAATAAATGTGAGGCTGTTTAGGGTCAATGCTGAAGACATTTCCTAAGAGAGGAAGAGTCGGTGGCCCTGGAGGAAAGTTGGGTGGATCCTTTTTGTTCAGAAAATATGCGATGAGGAGAACGACAAAAATAAAAAGCAGCACTCCTCTGATGTCAAGCCACAGAAACAAACCACACATCCACATTGTGAAGCAGAGGAGAAGACTGACGAGGATCAGTGTTTGGCCCCTCATTTCCCTCATCATCTATTTCTAGTTAGCGATGGGCTGGTGCTCTGCTGACTCACCACTTAAGTAGCCATAATGATCTATGTGTTTGTGACAGGAAGTTGGGACATTTCTTCGCTAATAAAATGAGAAATGTAGGCTACGAATTGACTGAAAATGAACCTGAAGATAAAAATGAAACAAAGAGCAATAAACACAAAGCTTTCAGCCATAAACATCAGCAAGTGCTTTGTATTGTAAGGCTAAATTATCAACTAAAATTGTAGTTAACTTCCAACCAATCACTGCCATGCACATTTCTGTCCACCTCTATTATTCCTTACCATTATGCATGGAGTAGATTACAAAAAGTTATGCAAAGTTTTACAAAAAAAAAAGTGATAATTCTGAAACTGCGGACATGTCTGTCTGTCCTTGAGATTGGTCGATTCAAAAATATTCCGGAGGAAAATAGATTATGTGAGTCCAGAATTATTTGGTGCTCAGATGAGGAAAAACTAGAATGGCTGTTTAATTTTGAGGTATTTAAGTTAGCTAATTTTATATCAAAAGCCTGGAATAGAAGACAAAATAGTTTGCTTAATTAGTATCTAGGTTTTTAACTGTGAATTGAAATGTCTGTAATGTCCCATGGTTGAGGTTGGGTCTAGGGGTAGAAGACTTTCTTTTTCTTTTTTTTGTTTGTGATTGATGTATTGTACTCTGGCCCTGGTTTTGTGGCGTTCACTGATGTCTTGTAAGTCCATGTGGGCTGGGCATACGGCTGTATGCATGACACAATAATAAAATTTCATTCATTCATTCATATGATATGGATATAATGTGTTTGTTTTCTGGTACTTGCGTTCAGGAGGCAGGTGTTTCATGTGTTGTTAAGTTATAAATGGAGAAGGAACTTTACAAGCCATAAGCAGCACAATGCTACTCAGTAGGCTTATGCCTTAGCATTTTATATTTTACTATGACTGCTAACAAACTTTACAAATCATAGTATATCTGAGCCTTTTTATTTATTCTTAAGGCTGGTATTTATATAATTTTAAAGTGATTACAGTTTCCTCCAGATTTTCCTGATGGCATGAGTTTGTTTGTGGAAAATGTGACAATTTTGTGACAAAAGTCTGCATACTGGGGTCAGATTAGGGTCAGTCTAGTATTACTTGATTGTTCACAATACTACCACCAGATGGTGCCAAAGTAAGACATTTTAAATCCTCTTCCCCAAATGTGCGTACAATGTAAATGATGGACAAAATTGGCAGTCCTTGTTTTGAACCAAAATCTATTTAAAAGTTTATCTGAAGATAATATGAAGTTTCAGCCATCTAGAATTTGTCTTCCACAATTTTCCTCTTTGCGTCTCGACTGTTCAGCTGCAGTGGAAGAATCGTAACAAAAAGAGGGAATCGGGCACTAAAAACACTAGACTTTTTGTCCTCCATCACTCAAATTGAAAATTAATTATGATTATGATTGAGGAATGTTTACAGCAAGAAAAATACATCAGTGGTCATTAGGGCACCTGACTGTTGTTTTAGGACAGACTGGAAACATTGTGGACCCGTCCTTTAACTCCCATGAATATTTTGAATTGAGTTGAGTTAAGGTTGTAACACATATAATCATATCACTTATTATTGATTTACAAATATATTCAAATGATTTGTCAGTGATTTGTTTAATATTAACTAATGGCTTATAAATTACCCTAAAAGGCATCATTACCATGGAGAATAGTATATTGCCATTAATAACTACAAGGACAAAGTATGGAAGCACCTCAATAAACTTTTATGTAAAATAACTATCACACAGAATTTAATGTACAGAACACAGAATAACTAGGTCCTCATGACATGAGAGAATCTTAAAACAAACAAAGGTTGAGACACCGCTTGCTCTCCTATAATGTTTTGGTTAGTATGGGTTGTTGTCCATGTTACATAATGCTGATGAGAAGAAAAATTAGACGTTGCATAATTCAGCGAGCCTTAGCATAAACCTTGAAGGGGTGCGGTACACGTGTGGTTCCAGTAACTCCTTCTGTACTTAACACTACTCCATCAGGAACGGAGAAAGAGAACTTCTGAAATAAACCCACCAAAAACAGGAATAACTCCATCTTGGCCAGCCCTTCTCCGAGACACACACGTTTCCCTGAGGAATTCACAAACACACACACGTGGGTTTAAAAGATAACAACCGATGTTCTGGGTCAGATCATGTGTCACATTGAGTTGAGTGTGGTTTACCTGCAGAGAAAGGCAGGAATGCTTCTCTCTTTACAAACTTTCCATTTGAGTCTAGAAAGTGTCCTGGGTTAAAAGTGCCTGGAGTCTCCCATTCAGTCTTGTCGAACAGCACAGAGGTTAGCATGGGCAACAGAGAAGTACCCTATGAACAAAGATCCACATGGTAACACCAAACAATGCTCACATTTTTAATTCCCATATTTGTCCATGAAATAAGCCTGTTAAGAATTTTTGAACAACTGTGTGGATGCACCTTGGGTATGAAGTAACCACCAAGTGTCGTGTCTTTGGCGGCCATTCTGAATCCATTCAGAGGAACAATATTTCCCATCCTCTGGATCTCATGGATGACAGCGTCAGTGTAGGGTAGGTTGGGTCTGTCTGCCATAGTGGGCTGGCGGCTTTGTCCGATCACACTATCTATTTCTGCCTGGACTTTCTCTAGAAATACAAGAAATTTAAGTATTTATGCTTGAAACAATTTGGTGAGAAAAAATAAGTATGGTAACCTACTCTGGATGTCAAGGTTTTTGATGAGGTAAATCAAAGCCCATTGCAAAGTGGTGGAGGTTGTCTCTGTTCCAGCCAGGAACAGATCCACAGAACACATTGTCAGATTGGTCTCACTGAAGCCCAGATCAGACTCTTTGTGCTGTTTAGGAATGCAGAGAAGACACAGTAATGAATGTCTGTACAGCTGTGCATGGCAGCACTCTATGTGCAATGCATGTTGTTCACATACTTTCTCCATTTCGATGAGGAAACTGTCAATGTAGTCCCGGGGATTGCTGTGGTCCAGGTCCTGCTTGTGCCTCTGTACCTCCTGACTGATGAAATCAAGGATGTCGTTGAACTGGCTAAACATTTTGTTGTGAGGGCCGGGCAAGTACTTCATCACACCAGGTATGGCCTCATAGAGCTACTCCGAAGAAAACAGTAGATAAGATACAATTTCATTGACTTTTTTTGACAAAGTTAACCAAACACAAGGGCCTCATAGTTGGTTAATATAGACAACAATCCCACCAGAGTGCCATCTCTCTGTCAATGACTGAACTAAGTGGATGTTATTGACTTACTAGACCCCATACTGAGCCCTCCAGCATAATAACTTCAGACAAATACTTCAGCATGATCTGGAAGTTGTGGTCACTGTAGTCAAACCGTTTCCCCATCACCATCTGGCAAATGATGTTGGATACAGCGTTGTTGAAGAGGCCTGCTGGGTTGAAAGGTTCACCTGGAGAAGGAGAACACATTGTTCAGGGAATACTGTTTTATTGCTGCTGATTATGAGCTTATGCTTTGCTGATTGTACACCACCTTTCTCCTTCTCTATCTCCTCTTGCAAGTACCGGATCTCCTCACAGATACTCTGCTCCATGATACTTTTGCCCAGGCCAAAGTTTCGTAAGGTAGACAGGGCAAAGCGTCGCTGTCTCTTCCAAGATTCACCATTACTCATGAACAGACCACCTAACCACAAGCATGCAGAGGAAATACGAGTTAATGGTTTAAAGGGAACTCATTACTGCACACACATCATGAAACAGGGAAAGGGAATTTCACACCTGAGGTTCCCAAGTAAAACCTGTCATTAATTGGGCTGTACGGTCGATCCACAAAGTTCTCGGCCTGTGTCACCACGGCTTCTTTTACCATCTTGCACCCAGTCACAACCACCACCTTTTCGTTGCCAAGGTTGATGCCGAACACATTCCCATAGACATCAGCCAGCTGAGGATGATAAAAATAAAATCAGAGGTGAATCACAGAGCACTTATACATCACATGAACTTTATAAGTCATTCAAAAACAAAACAAAACCCACCAATGTCTCTGCAGAACATAAGTGGAAGTGTGCTTTGAGTTTCATTTATTATTAAATAAATGAAACTTATTAATAAAATTATTATTAAATAAAGTTGCATTCTCCAAGTGAATAAATAAACATAGCTGAGAGGGATTCAGCTTTTTAGGTTTTTTGTAAAGTCATACATTTTATTTATGTCCATGTAATTCTATGTAATTCTTATCCTGATAGCGATTGTGCAGTCTTCCTTTTATTAAACATTTACCTTGGTAAAATAAATGTGTAGATCTTTGTCCAAAATGAAGAAATTCCCCACCAATGGGAGACCCCGCGGCCCAGGGGGATAATTTGGAGGATTCCTGTTTCTGAGGAAGTCTGCTATCAGTAGGAAGAGGAAAAAAAGCAGCAATATCGCTTTGAGGTCAAATCCCAGTAAGAAGTTGTAAAGCCACATGGTGAAAGAGTCAAACCAGCAGCAGCAGGAAAAAGAATATCCAAGTGGAAAGGTTTGTGGTTCAGGATTTTCTTCTTCTGCGCACCTGTGCTTTTACAATACCTCTTCACGCTGGATGTAATCCTTTTGTGGGTTGTACTGCATTACACAGTAGAAATAGAAAAGGAAGAAAAAAACCTGTGATGCAAAGGCTGTACAAAGGTGCTAATGGAAATGCACTTACATAACCAGTCACAGACCACACCTACTTTCCCCTTACAAACAAGACCTCTGTCATGGCAACATGTCACAAGGTAATGGAAATCAACAACATGCAGCAATATGATAACATACAAACAGAACCTCCACTGTCTTTCAGTAGCCTTAGACAGAGATTGGATGTTCAGAGTGTAAACAGAAAAATATCAAAGATACAAAATGCAGCGGGAATAACAGACATCTCACCGGTACATTGTATACACGGAAATGCTTTTGGATATACCTGTTGCCTGCTTTAATGTTGCACAAGAATGCATTTTGCCAACCTCTGCACTGTAAAGAACTCCAAATCCTTCAACCATAACTATCTACTGATATGGCGATTTTGTTTATAGTTATTAAATTTATCATTAATCAAAGTCTCAAATTCATAGATTAGTTACTTTGAGACTGAATTGGCTATCCTTTTTCCCTGACTCCAGGGTGGTGCCCCGTTAATTCTTTTTAATAATTTCAAAAATTAATAATTATCTTTGATAATCATTAATTACTTCTGATAGGCAAACTTGTAATCAAGCCCCAACAAGACTGTGTAAAAAAATGTAAAAGTTTTAATTAACACAAATCACAAGACATTGTGATCTACTGGATGTATTAATGCATAATATATAATAATAAATTAGAGTCAATATTACCTCATGATATAACACTCAATGGATCAAAAGTTTATGAATGCCACACATTAATGAATCATCAAATCAATATCTCTGTCTGAGTTCTAACTGGACACCCTGCAGCAGGCCAGTCAGTTCCCAGTTAAACCAGTTCAGATGCACTTGTATTTTCTGATCTGAGACTCAAAAGTATATCAGAGCAATGAATGGATCAGCTTATACAACTGCAACAGATAAACTTGTTCAACAGTATTTGGTCTTCTACTGTCAGAAGGATAGATAGGTACATTGTAGAACAGTAGATATTTTGAATTTATTTTTCACATATTAATTGTTTAAAGGGCACTTCACTGACTTCACAGTAAATATCAATTTATTTTCTCAACTTAGGCTTAGAGAATGCCAATTTTTAACAGAAAGTTTGCATTACAGATTGAGGGTGAGGAGAATAAAAGATGTGGGCATTATGGGAAATGAAGGATCCAGTGTTTCAGAGCTTCACCCTTACTAGGGACTAAAATCAGTGTCTTTCGGCTTCTGTTGCTTACATTTTGTCTTTCTTTAAATATTTCTTGTGAGCTGGAGAACTTCTTTAAACATCTTCATTCTGGACTAGTCTTTGAAGAATGTAAATGAAATGTTAGTATAGTGAGCTATCATTGATGATCATAAAATCTGCACACTCTCATTCTGTGTTTGTTAATGTTAAAAAACTAACAGTAAAGTTGGGGAAATGTTAATCAATTGATTGTATTCATACGCACATTCTTAAGAGGATATACTTACAAAATAACTAGGACCAGGACTGTACATGTGCTTTAATCATTTATGCACCAAATCTAGGCTTGCAGTTGGTCGTTGAAACAATAAACAAGCCCAGCCTTTGACTTAAAGGGGAACTCCACCAATTTTACACATCAAAGTATGCTTACAGGTCTTGGGGAGTACTGCAAAATATGTGAAAAAAATTGTATAAATCCCATTCTGGGTCCAGGTGGGGCCTGCACCAAATCTGCTGAATTTCAACCAGTGAAAATGTCACTTTAGTCAGAGTTGGCTGGGTCTGAGGACTACACGTTTGAAAATAAAACCAATCTTTTGGTGTGGAGGTTAGAAAGGAGTGTAATTACCAGATTTATTTTTGTACAGTCTTCTCCTCTACTTGAGGTAAGCAGCTCCAGGCTATGTTAGCATAATAAACTTGAATATTTGATCTAACTGCAGTCGAGTTGCATTGTGGGTAATGTAGGAGCCAGGGTCTGACAAACAGGAAGAATTTGTGGAATGAAAGAGATGATATCTTTGGTTTTGCTGCATTGTTTTTGACCATTTTTGATGGAGTACCCTTTTAATACTTGTAAGGGAGGGAGTGCCACAACCACCCATATATTGTTCTTTCACATCATACTTTGTTCCATGTGAGTTGATCCTTCTTTTGAGAGAAAAGAAATTTAATAAAAGATGCTTGTGGTAGCATACATTCACATCCACACACCAAAGCCCTTGAAAACAACATTGAAGAGAGGGAAATAGGTTGATCAACAAAGCTGCCCAGCTGGCTGACGAGAACCTCTTTGACCATCTTGTATCCTGAAAGAAACATCTCTCCTCAAGCTGGACTGTATACCCTATTAAGCTGCATCTCAAATGAAATAGCAGCTGCTGCTGCTGTTGAAGTTTTATCTGAACACCCACCCTGGATATGAGGGTTCTTGATGAGGTAGATGAGGCCCCATTGCAACGTCTTTGAAGTGGTTTCACTGCCAGATCCAGACAACACAGAACCGGGTTTCTTTGGTCAAAACTCAGTTCACTGTTTCTTTTGCACTGCCAGACAGAGTGGAGGGACAAACGTACGGTCAGGTTTGAAAAGGGATAGTTTGTGGTTCTCATTTCAACAGTTGTAAGCACCTACTTCTATGAGGAAGGTCTCAATGTAGTCTTTTGGGTTGCTGGGGTCCAGATCCAACTTGTGCCTCTCTATCTTGGACCTGATGGATGCCTCCAAAGATTTGGAGTAGCTGAAGATGACATTGTGAGGCCCAAATGTTTCATGAGTTTGTTTGAAGGGAAAATAAGGGACTTTTTCAGTGGTGCTATTTTAAATCCTTTGACAAGTAAAACAATGTCAAAGTGGCTTTCAACTTTTTCTATTGAAATAAGTTTTAAATTCATACTGTACGAGTGAAATTAGTCCCTGCAGATAGGCACAAATCTGCATTCTTTGAACTACATAAAATAATTTATTAATAAAAAGAGCAGCTGCAGGGTAACATACTGTAGACTACATGTTTAACATATATCTGGTTATTGTTTTGCCCTTCATATTAGAAAAAGATTGTGCTAATCATGTCAAGATATTTTAAAAATGTACTTCAGATGACATATTTCCTCTCAATTGCACTTTCTAATTGACATGTAATAAGCACTGCCTGAGTAAAGGTTGATTTTTATCCATGTTATGAATATATGTAGCCATGTGAGGTTGTTCAGTGTGTCTGAGCTGCTTTTGCGTCTTACGAGAGCCCATATGGAGCCTTCTAGATAGGCCATCTCTGTCAGGTTCTTCAGCATGCTCTGGAAGTTGTGGTCACTGTACTCAAACCGTCTCCCAAAGACTATCTGGCAGATGATGTTTTGTTTAAGAGGGGCGCAGGGTCAAATGGCTTACCTGAGCACTACATATACTGTGTTTTGTTTTTATTGAGATATATTTTGCTCTCTTTTCTGTTGCATTGTGTTTGCCAACATTTCTCCTTCTCCACAGATGCTCTGCTCAATAGAGCTCTTGGCCAAACCAAAGGAACGCAATGTGGCCATGGCAAAACACCGCTGTCTCCTCCACACCTCCCCATTACTGAAGAAAAGACCCACCAAAACACAAAGAAACCAAACAATGTTGCTCAGACAGCAGGTTGATACTTAAATTCTTTTATGCTGCATATGTGTGTTTTTTTTGTGTGTCAATCACCTGAGTTTCTTGAATAAATTCTGGTCACCATTGGGATGCAAGGCTTGTGTCACTATAGCTTCCCTCACCATCCACCTACCTCCATCCAGTTACAAAGACTATTTTGTCTCTTCCTAGAAGCATGCAGAACACATTCCCATAAACATCAGCTAACTGTGGATGCAAGAGCAGAGAATAAGTGGCCTGTTGTCTGGCATGTGATCCTGATAAGATGAGTGTTTCAGGACAATATTTTCTGTTACACTGACTCTCTATTAACAGGTTTTTAGCCTGGTTTCCTACCATAGTCTCATAAAGATTTAAACATTTTGGTTATTTCCCCACACCTGTTAAATTCATATGAAATCAGTGACTGTATACTGAAGTGGGAAAGTTATTACTAATTAGCTATTTTGTCCTTTTTAACATACTGAAATTGTTCACTGTCAGATAAAAAACACTGCTGCCATCTTACCTTAGTTAGATAAATGTGAGGCTGTTTAGGATCAATGCTAAAAACATGTAGCGTAAAAATAACCACTGACCCAAACCATTTGATCCTTCAAGCTACAGAAGCCAACAAGATGGGGAGACCAAGTCACATCCCAGTGTGAATTGATTGTACCATTCGGAAAAGCAACCCCCACCATTGGCTATCATAATTCACCTCTAAGAGTCAGTCATATACTGAGACAACCTGGCACCACCTTTAATCCTACTGTGGAATATAATTGTCAGGACCTGAATGATCAACCAAAGAACTGATCACTGGGTTCTGTAAGGACAATTAATATTATATGTTAGTACGTTTGTTTATATCACAATACGTGTTGTTATGTACTTTAGTTAGACTTTTGATAAGAATAGTATATTGCCATTAATAGCTACAAGGACAAAGTATGGAATCACTGCAACAACCTTTTTATGCAAAATAACTGTATCACACAGAATTTAATGTACAGAACAGAGAATAACTAGGTCCTCATTGACATGAGAGAATCATACAACAGACAAAGGTTGAGACACCGCTTGCTCTCCTATAATGTTTTGGTTAGTATGGGTTGTTGTCCATGTTACATAATGCTGATGAGAAGAAAAATTAGACATTGCATAATTCAGTGAGCCTTAGCATAAACCTTGAAGGGGTGCGGTACACGTGTGGTTCCAGTAACTCCTTCTGTACTTAACACTACTCCATCAGGAACGGAGAAAGAGAACTTCTGAAATAAACCCACCAAAAACAGGAATAACTCCATCTTGGCCAGCCCTTCTCCGAGACACACACGTTTCCCTGAGGAGTTCACAAACACACACACGTGGGTTTAAAAGATAACAACCGATGTTCTGGGTCAGATCATGTGTCACATTGAGTTGAGTGTGGTTTACCTGCAGAGAAAGGCAGGAATGCTTCTCTCTTTACAAACTTTCCATTAGCGTCTAGAAAGTGTCCTGGGTTAAAAGTGTCTGGAGTCTCCCATTCAGTCTTGTCGAACAGCACAGAGGTTAGCATGGGCAACAGAGAAGTACCCTATGAACAAAGATCCACATGGTAACACCAAACAATGCTCACATTTTTAATTCCCATATTTTTCCATGAAATAAGCCTGTTAAGAATTTTGAACAACTGTGTGGATGCACCTTGGGTATGAAGTAACCACCAAGTGTCGTGTCTTTGGCGGCCATTCTGAATCCATTCAGAGGAACAATATTTCCCATCCTCTGGATCTCATGGATGACAGCGTCAGTGTAGGGTAGGTTGGGTCTGTCTGCCATAGTGGGCTGGCGGCTTTGTCCGATCACACTATCTATTTCTGCCTGGACTTTCTCTAGAAATACAAGAAATTTAAGTATTTATGCTTGAAACTATTTGGTGAGAAAAAATAAGTATGGTAACCTACTCTGGATGTCAAGGTTTTTGATGAGGTAAATCAAAGCCCATTGCAAAGTGGTGGAGGTTGTCTCTGTTCCAGCTAGGAACAGATCCACAGAACACATTGTCAGATTGGCCTCACTGAAGCCCAGATCAGACTCTTTGTGCTGTTTAGGAATGCAGAGAAGACACAGTAATGAATGACTGTACAGCTGTGCATGGCAGCACTCTATGTGCAATGCATGTTGTTCACATACTTTCTCCATTTCGATGAGGAAACTGTCAATGTAGTCTCGGGGATTGCTGTGGTCTAGGTTCTGCTTGTGCCTCTGTACCTCCTGACTGATGAAATCAAGGGTGTCGTTGAACCGGCTAAACATTGTGTTGTGAGGGCCGGGCAAGTGCTTCATCACACCAGGTATGGCCTCATAGAGCTACTCCGAAGAAAACAGTAGATAAGATACAATTTCATTGACTTTTTTGACAAAGTTAACCAAACACAAGGGCCTCATAGTTGGTTAATATAGACTCCCACAATCCCACCAGAGTGCCATCTCTCTGTCAATGACTGAACTAAGTGGATGTTATTGACTTACTAGACCCCATACTGAGCCCTCCAGCATAATAACTTCAGACAAATACTTCAGCATGATCTGGAAGTTGTGGTCACTGTAGTCAAACCGTTTCCCCATCACCATCTGGCAAATGATGTTGGATACAGCGTTGTTGAAGAGGCCTGCTGGGTTGAAAGGTTCACCTGGAGAAGGAGAACACATTGTTCAGGGAATACTGTTTTATTGCTGCTGATTATGAGCTTATGCTTTGCTGATTGTACACCACCTTTCTCCTTCTCTATCTCCTCTTGCAAGTACCGGATCTCCTCACAGATACTCTGCTCCATGATACTTTTGCCCAGGCCAAAGTTTCGTAAGGTAGACAGGGCAAAGCGTCGCTGTCTCTTCCATGATTCACCATTACTCATGAACAGACCACCTAACCACAAGCATGCAGAAGAAATACGAGTTAATGATTTTTGGGGAACACATTACTGCACACACATCATGAAGCAGGGAAAGGGAGATTTTCACACCTGAGCTTCCTGAATAAGTCCTCTCAGCTATTGGGCTGTACGGTCGATCCACAAAGTTCTCAGCCTGTGTCACCACGGCTTCCTTTACCATTTTGCACCCAGACACAACCACCACCTTGTCATCGCCAAGGTTGATGCTGAACACATTCCCATAGACATCAGCCAGCTGAGAACAATAAAAATAAAATCAGAGGTCATTCAAAAACAAAACAAAACCCACCAATGTCCCTGCAGAACATATGAGTGGAAGTGTGCTTTGAGTTTCATTTATTATTTGACCACCAGATATCAGTATCTGCCATTATTTTTTATATTAAAATGGATATTTTGAGCACAAATGTGTGTGAAAAAATTAAAGTTGCATTCTTCAGGTGAATAAATAAAAACAGCTGAAAGGGCTTCAACTTTTTATTTTTTGGGAAATTTATACATTTCTTATTATCTATGTAATTCCATTATCCTTATAGCGATTATGCCATCAGGGCCAGGTCAAAGCATAGTAGGGCTGGGTCAAAGCATAGGTTGCCTTCAAAAATAAAAATTTGCTAGTTGGTGCCCCTCCTCATTTTCTGCCTTGGGGGAAAAAACACATACACAGGAAAGGAAAATAAAAATACACTTTGCACCACTGTTCCTCACAATTTTTCCATCTGCCCTGCACTTGTACTGTGCGCACTGAAGAAGAGGGATGATGCTTCACAGACAGACTGAGTCTGTGATGAGATGTCAAGAGGCAGATATTCACCTTTTATTTAATTATGAAAAGATGCAAACATTCAGGTGCACAAGGAAGAAAATGGAGAAAAGAGGAGGAGGCAAAGAAAGCCAATCTAGAGGTATGTCATTTTATGTTAACATTAAAAGGCCATTTTGTTTGTAACATTAGATGTTTCATCTGTAGTAGCAATAAAACTAATGCTAGATAACAATGCTACAATAGCTGCTGGACTCAGATAACTTTACAGGTTAAAGGATATTAATCTGAATGGCAGCCAGTAGCAGCTATCTGGATAAGTGCTCCTTCCTACAACGTAATGCACTGTGCTGAAATTTCACTGACTAATATCAGTGATAATGACCAATGCTATCAACATTGATTGCTGCACTGGGTTGCACCAGCTATGTGTAAGCTGGCATGAGCCACTTGGTATCGCAGCACATTATAGTAAGTTAAACTGAATCAATAGTGAAATATCATATCAATAAATGAGGTCTACTGGATTACTGTGTTTGAAAATGGCGGCAAATAAAGAGAAAAGGATGTTGTGTGGCAGAGAAACTGTTGTTTTACCATCAGTGAGTTATGTGACATGTTATGAGTTACTGCAGCAGTTATTTGTCTGTTCTGCAGCTACATGTGTTTGCTTGTAACAGGCTAATATCTACTCTATAACTGTCCAGGTGCACCCAGGAAATATCTGAAGAAGCCTCCAGCTGCTGGAGAAGTTACATCTGATCTCCCATCTACACCACTCTGAAGCAGGTCAGTTCAGCCATTTATATGTGGTCTCTGTGTAATTGATAATACACAGCTATGTTGTAATTATTATTATTAGTAGTAGTATTTATTGAATGTTACAGTTACACCTTGTTACTAATTAAAGTTCCTGTAAAGTAAAATCATGTATTTGTTTCTAAATACATTGTATATGTTTGAAAATAATTGCTGGCTGAAAACATGTGAAGAGATTGAGAACTATGTAGTTTTGAATTGTGGAGATAATTGTAGAGAGTTTTTCACCATTTCTGTGTTCCTGATTTGCTGGGCGTGGCTAAAACGGCTATACCCTGACTTACTGGCGTGACCAGCATGACAACCCCCTCCACCCACTATATAAGCACGAGAGCGCCCTTTCATCAATGGTTGTCCCGCTCAATTGCCAGTTACTATTACTATTCTACTTTGACAGCCTACGTTTACTAGCTAGCTATACCTACACCCGGAAAATGCATCTTTCCTGGATGCCACAATTTAAATAACAGCTCAGTGTCCTTATCTAAATTTCCAAAAAATGAGGAGATGAAAAAAAAATGGATTGATTTCGTGAAGAGCCATCTTGATGGCGAGTTGAGGATCAACAATATCCACCTCTGAGGTGACCATTTTAGTTTTGCAAACTTTCATCAAAGACAATCGGGCTTCACGAATAAACCGTTGCTACTGGTGACTGAGGCTGAGCCAACTGTCCCCCCACTTCATCCTCCAGTCCCGCCGTCATCAGGTGCCGCAGTCGGCACTCACATTATGTGCCCACCGATTAACGTTACACCAAGTGTAAGTTGGTTTGTGCTAATCCTATAATTAACGTATAGTGCACAGTAACGATTCAGTTTTGAAGGTGATCCTCCTAATGTGATACGTGAACTACCATCATAGTGTATGTAATGAAAATACGCTGCTTATCTACAGAAGCGTTAATTAGCACCCATAACGCGGACTTCCCTCCCCCGGCTTCATCCTCCCACCGCCAAAATCTACTGCCATAGTCGCAAATCTTGTGGGAGCTGGCATTTTTATCTTTGCTGTGTGTAGGCGCGGGCAGTCAAAAAATAAACTGCGGGTCGGGAATTAGCCAGCGCTGCAAGCCGACTCATAGAGCCAGACTGAGTGCTCAGTCAGTGGTGCTGCTGGCGCTCCCTGATACCGCTAAGTTACCTGCTGCTCCTCCTCCACACAAACACACACACAAACACTCCGTATTTATAATGCACGTTGTCTGGGGGAGGGCAGGGCACCAAATCTTTATCTTGCCTGGGACACCAAAATGGCTAGAGTCGGCCCTGTGTGCAATAGTGTTTATGAATTATCTTGTGTGACCTTTCTTGAGACATTCTGATACATTTAAAATCAAACTGAAATTTGATTTGATTTTAATTTAACGTAAGAAGAAGACTTCCTTTTATTAGACATTTACCTTGGTAAAATAAATGTGTAGATC
The DNA here is from genome assembly GCA_029490765.1 of Euthynnus affinis. NCBI lineage: Eukaryota > Metazoa > Chordata > Actinopteri > Scombriformes > Scombridae > Euthynnus > Euthynnus affinis. The sequence continues at coordinate 11,617,347 of CM055848.1, forward strand.
TTTGTCCAAACTGAAGAAATTCCCCACCAACGGGAGACCCCGTGGTCCTGGGGGATAATTTGGAGGATTCCTGTTTCTGAGAAAGTCTGCTATCAGTAGGAAGAGGGAAAAAAAGCAGCAATATCGCTTTGAGGTCAAATCCCAGTAAAAAGTTGTAAAGCCACATGGTGAAAGAGTCAAACCAGCAGCAGCAGGAAAAGGAATATCCAAGTGGAAAGGTTTGTGGTTCAGGATTTTCTTCTTCTGCACACCTGTGCTTTTATAATACCTCTTCACACAGGATTTAATCCTTTTGTGGGTTGTACTGATACTATTACACAACAGAAATAAAAAAGGAAGAAAAAAATCTGTGATGCAAAGTCTGTACAAAGGTGCTTATCGCAATGTACTTACATAACCAGTCACAGACCACACCTACTTTCCCCTGACAAACAAGACCTCTGTCACGACAACATGTCACTTAAGGTAATGGAAATCAATAACATGCAGCAATATGATAACATACATGCAAAAGCTCCACTGTCTTTCAGTAGCCTTAGACAGAGATTGGATGTTCAGAGTGTAAACAGAATAAAATCAACGATACAAAATGCAGTGGGAATAAAAGGCATCTCACTGGTCCATTGTATACAGTTGCATGTAAATAAAAAGAAATGGGTCCTGTACACAATTGAAACTGGTCTCTACAAGTAAGTAGAAAATCTTACAGAAAATATGTAGTCTCTTAGAAATACATTGATAGTGCAGTACTTATGTTATCAGGTGTCTTTTACATAACCAAGAAATCTTGAAAGAAACATCTCTCCTCAAGCTGGACTGTATACCCTATCAAGCTACATCTCAAATGAAATAGCAGCTGCTGCTGCTGCTGTTGAAGTTTTATCTGAACACCCACCCTGGATATGAGGGTTCTTGATGAGGTAGATGAGGCCCCATTGCAATGTCCTGCAGGACAGAGAGATTTAGGAGGTCCCTCATCCCCACTGCAATCAGACTCTTCAATTTGAATTGACTTGGATTGTTTTTTGTTTTTATTGAGCTATGGACATTTTGAATTTCCCTTTGGGGATTGATAAAGTATCAATCAATCAATTACTGAAGAAAAGACCCACCAAAACACAAAGAAACCAAAAAATGTTGCTCAGACTGCAGGCTGATACTTAAATTCTTTTATGCTGCATATGTGTGTTATAGATTTGTGTGAATCACCTGAGTTTCTTGAATAAATTCTGGTCACCATTGGGATGCAAGGCTTGTGTCACTATAACATCCTTCACCATCTTCCATCCAGTTATGAGCACTGTTTTGTCTCAAAACACCACACAACTGATATGGGAATGTGTTTTGCTCCCGTCCTTGTTAAACTAGCCAGCAGACTTGTGTAGTAGCTGCTGGCACAAGGAAACTTAGTTTCTGAGTCTTAGGCAGGCTCTGCTGTGAGCAGGCCACACAAGAGAGTGCAAAGCTGCTCCAGCAACTGCTGCTGGAGGTGTGAAAGAGCAGGAAGCTGCTCCTTCAACAGCTGTGGTGGAGAAGAGCAAGGAGATGCTCCTGCAGCTGGAGGAGAAAGAGAAAGATAAGAGGGGAAACTCTGGTTTTGATAACCTGGATCCGTGGGTGGGGCTTCACACTTTGTGTGTGAACCCCCAGGGCTCAGGTTTCTTGGTGTCTTGAAGCATGTGGTAAACTGTGGCCCACATGTAGTCCCAACATTTTAAAACAGTGTCTTATCTAAGACTGTAAGGTGCTTTTTGCTGATTGCTGGCTGGTGTTCCAGACTGGCGGCTGGCTGCTGGTTTCTTCTTTGTCTTCTTGCTTTCTGCCGTGCTAGTGGAAGCTTGAATTTTGCTAGTCTGATTGGAGGTGAAACCTCAGAATCTAGAGTCATGAGTTGAGGATCAAGTCTAGGAGAGCATGAGACCCTGAACCAGGAACTCCAGACCAGCTGACTCACTCATCAATCATTACAAGATCCAGACTCCAACTCCTCACCCCAGCACATTGGTCTCCATTCTCGGCAAGAAGCCAACCCAGGGAGCAAGCAAGTAGTCGTATAAAACCTTCATCAATTTGCTTAAAGCCTGGTGCTTTCATAATTTATAACTTTAATCAGCAATTCAGAACTAAGTTACTTCAGTCATCTCATCTGTTTATCAAGTCTTTCATACTCACTAGATAACTCTGCATCATGCATTTGAATCATTCACTAGCCAAATCCTTACATACCAGTTTCCCCCTTCCCCCTTGTGTCTTGTGTTTCGAAAAATTGTTCAGTACTTGTAGCTGTAGTATTAGTAATAAATGTGTATGTATCTAAAGTGGACTTGTTTGTGTTTTCTTGTGCTTACATCTCAGTCACTTAACTTTAAAAGACCTTATACGCTTGCAAAATCGTAATTAAGATTAATAAAAATAATCATTCTAATTGACCTCTATGTGACCAACAAGGAGAATTATTTCCCTATTATCATACCTAGTCTAGTATGGGTTATGTCATCTGATGAATAATTTCATGTTGGTTTTCATGTATGTTGTTGTGAACAAAAATAATTCATAATTCCCCCATAAAATCATGAAACTATTTGAGTGCACAAACATTCCTACATTGTTGTTTTAGGACAGACTGGAAAAATGGTGAACCTGTACTTCAACTCCCATGTTGTAGCCATGAATACATATTGTGTTGTGTTTTCACCAATGACTAAAACCAGGGTTATGACACATATCATACAATCATTTATTATTCGTATTATAAATTACCCTTGAAGGGATCATTACTATAAAGAACAGTATATTGCCATTAATATCTACAAGGACAAAGTATGGAATCGCTGCAACAACCTTTTTATGCAAAATAATTGTATCACACAGAATTTAATATACAGAACAGGAAATAACTAGGTCCTCATTGACATGAGAGAATCATACAACAGACAAAGATTGAGACACAGCTTGCTCTCCTATAATGTTTTGGTTAGTATGGGTTGTTGTCCATGTTACATAATGCTGATGAGAAGAAAAATTAGACGTTGCATAATTCAGCGAGCCTTAGCATAAACCTTGAAGGGGTGCGGTACACGTGTGGTTCCAGTAACTCCTTCTGTACTTAACACTACTCCATCAGGAACGGAGAAAGAGAACTTCTGAAATAAACCCACCAAAAACAGGAATAACTCCATCTTGGCCAGCCCTTCTCCGAGACACACACGTTTCCCTGAGGAGTTCACAAACACACACACGTGGGTTTAAAAGATAACAACCGATGTTCTGGGTCAGATCATGTGTCACATTGAGTTGAGTGTGGTTTACCTGCAGAGAAAGGCAGGAATGCTTCTCTCTTTACAAACTTCCCATTAGCGTCTAGAAAGTGTCCTGGGTTAAAAGTGTCTGGAGTCTCCCATTCAGTCTTGTCGAACAGCACAGAGGTTAGCATGGGCAACAGGGAAGTACCCTATGAACAAAGATCCACATGGTAACACCAAACAATGCTCACATTTTTAATTCCCATATTTTTCCATAAAATAAGCCTGTTAAGAATTTTTGAACAACTGTGTGGATGCACCTTGGGTATGAAGTAACCACCAAGTGTCGTGTCTTTGGCGGCCATTCTATATACATTGAGAGGAACAATATTTCCCATCCTCTGGATCTCATGGATGACAGCGTCAGTGTAGGGTAGGTTGGGTCTGTCCGCCATAGTGGGCTGGCGGCTTTGTCCGATCACACTATCTATTTCTGCCTGGACTTTCTCTAGAAATACAAGAAATTTAAGTATTTATGCTTGAAACAATTTGGTGAGAAAAAATAAGTATGGTAACCTACTCTGGATGTCAAGGTTTTTGATGAGGTAAATCAAAGCCCATTGCAAAGTGGTGGAGGTTGTCTCTGTTCCAGCCAGGAACAGATCCACAGAACACATTGTCAGATTGGTCTCACTGAAGCCCAGATCAGACTCTTTGTGCTGTTTAGGAATGCAGAGAAGACACAGTAATGAATGACTGTACAGCTGTGCATGGCAGCACTCTATGTGCAATGCATGTTGTTCACATACTTTCTCCATTTCGATGAGGAAACTGTCGATGTAGTCCCGGGGATTGCTGTGGTCCAGGTCCTGCTTGTGCCTCTGTACCTCCTGACTGATGAAATCAAGGATGTCGTTGAATTGGCTAAACATTTTGTTGTGAGGGCCGGGCAAGTACTTCATCACACCAGGTATGGCCTCATAGAGCTACTCCGAAGAAAACAGTAGATAAGATACAATTTCATTGACTTTTTGTGACAAAGTTACCCAAACACAAGGGCCTCATAGTTGGTTAATATTGACTCCCACAATCCCACCAGAGTGCCATCTCTCTGTCAATGACTGAACTAAGTGGATGTTATTGACTTACTAGACCCCATACTGAGCCCTCCAGCATAATAACTTCAGACAAATACTTCAACATGATCTGGAAGTTGTGGTCGCTGTAGTCAAACCGTTTCCCCATCACCATCTGGCAAATGATGTTGGATACAGCGTTGTTGAAGAGGCCTGCTGGGTTGAAAGGTTCACCTGGAGAAGGAGAACACATTGTTCAGGGAATACTGTTTTATTGCTGCTGATTATGAGCTTATGCTTTGCTGATTGTACACCACCTTTCTCCTTCTCTATCTCCTCTTGCAAGTACCGGACCTCCTCACAGATACTCTGCTCCATGATACTTTTGCCCAGGCCAAAGTTTCGTAAGGTAGACAAGGCGAACCGTCGCTGTTTCTTCCATGATTCACCATTGCTCAAGAACAGACCACCTAACCACAAGCATGCAGAGAAAATATGAGTTAATGGTTTAAAGCAAACTCATTACTGCACACACATCATGAGACAGGGAAAGGGAGATTTTCACACCTGAGGTTCCCAAGTAAAACCTGTCAGCAACTGCACTGTATGGTCGATCCACAAAGTTCTCGGCCTGTGTCACCACGGCTTCCTTTACCATTTTGCACCCAGACACAACCACCATCTTGTCATTGCCGAAGTTGATGCTGAACACATTCCCATAGACATCAGCCAGCTGAGGATGATAAAAATAAAATCAGAGGTGAATCACAGAGCGCTTATACATCACATGAACTTTATAAGTCATTTAAAAACAAAACAAAACCCACCAATGTCTCTGCAGAACATAAGTGGAAGTGTGCTTTGAGTTTCATTTATTATTTGACCACCAGGTGTCAGTATCTGCCATTATTTTTTATATTAAAATGAATATTTTGAGCACAAATGCACATTTCCTAGTGTGTGAAAAATCTCCAAGTGAATAAATAAAAATAGCTGAGAGGGCTTCAACTTTTAAGTTATACATTTTTTTTTATTATCCATGTAATTTCATTATCCTGATAGCGGTTGTGCAATAGTGTTTGTGAATCATCTTATGTGACCTTTCTTGAGACATTCTGATACATTTAAAATCAAACTGAAATTTGATTTGATTTTAATTTAATGTAAGGAGAAGACTTCCTTTTATTAGACATTTACCTTGGTAAAATAAATGTGTAGATCTTTGTCCACACTGAAGAAATTCCCCACCAATGGGAGACCCCGTGGTCCTGGGGGATAATTTGGAGGATTCCTGTTTCTGAGGAAGTCTGCTATCAGTAGGAAGAGGAAAAAAAGCAGCAATATCGCTTTGAGGTCAAATCCCAGTAAAAAGTTGTAAAGCCACATGGTGAAAGAGTCAAACCAGCAGCAGCAGGAAAAAGAATATCCAAGTGGAAAGGTTTGTGGTTCAGGATTTTCTTCTTCTGCACACCTGTGCTTTTATAATACCTCTTCACACAGGATTTAATCCTTTTGTGGGTTGTACTGATACTATTACACAACAGAAATAAAAAAGGAAGAAAAAAATCTGTGATGCAAAGTCTGTACAAAGGTGCTAATGGCAATGTACTTACATAACTAGTCACAGACCACACCTACTTTCCCCTGACAAACAAGACCTCTGTCATGGCAACATGTCACACAAGGTAATGGAAATCAATAACATGCAGCACTATGATAACACACATGCAAAAGCTCCACTGTCTTTCAGTAGCCTTAGACAGAGATTGGATGTTCAGAGTGTAAACAGAATAAAATCAACGATACAAAATGCAGTGGGAATAAAAGGCATCTCACTGGTCCATTGTATACAGTTGCATGGAAATAAAGGGAAATGGGTCCTGTACACAATTGAAACTGGTAGAAAGTAGAAAATCTTACAGAAAATATGTAGTCTCGTAGAAATACATTGATATATTTATATGACCAAGAAATCTTAAGACAACAAACGTTTTTAGGGAATTTATTATTGATGTTGAGACAGGTGGAGTAATTTGACAAAAATTAGTTGAAAAAAACATACACAACACTGTCATTGTATTAGTCAGCTAAAGTTTAGCAACCTGGATATCCTTCATTAGATGTCATTAATAGATGCAAAGTTCACAAGACTGTCTGTGTAAAAAAAATTAATTAACAAATCCCAAGACATTGTGATCTACTGAGTGTATTATTGCATAATATATAATAATAAATTAGAGTCAATATTACCTCATGATGTAACACTCAATGGATCAAAAGTTTATGAATATCACACATTAATGAATAAATCATCAAATCAATATCCCTGTCTGAGTTCTAACTGGACACCCTGCAGCAGGCCAGTCAGTTCCCAGTTAAACCAGTTCAGATGCACTTGTATTTTCCGATCTGAGACTCAAAAGTATATCAGAGCAGTGAATGGATCAGCCTATACAACTGCAACAGATAAACTTGTTCCACAGTATTTGGTTTTCTAGTGTCAGAAGTATAGATAGATAATACTGTAAGTACATCATAGGATAGTAGATATTCTGAATTCAGTTTTCACATATTAATTGTTTGAAGGGCACTCCACCAACTTCACATTAAATATCAGTTTATTTTCTCAACTCAGGCTTCAAGAATTTTTAATAGAAAATGTGCATTACAGATTGAGGGTGAGGAGAATAAAAGATGTGGACATTTAGGGAGCAGGGATCAAATGAAAAGATGTTGTGAGTAATGTAGGAGCCAGAGTCTGACAAACAGGGAGAATTTGTGAAATGAAAGAGATGATGTCTTTGGTTTTGCTGCATTGTTTTTGATCATTTTTGATAGAGTACCCTTTTAATACTTGTAAATATCTTCTGATCTACACGATTGATATTCTTTGCATTTTTATTCATTTTGTGGGAAAAAATAGTAATATATCAAGCCAACTAGTTTTCAGCTGCAAGTCAGCTCCAATTTGTGATCTGGAGAACATGGAGATCCTGGTTATTGAGGCTTTGTGTTTGACTGGAATGAAAACAGCTGAAACAATGGAGAGCATTAGCGAGGCGTGGCTAATATCCTGAAGGCCTCAGGGGAATGGGTGAAGCCCAGCACTCCCTCCAAGCTGGGCATTTTTCCAGAAACACTAGAGAAGGTGAAGCGTTGTAGTAGGCATGTAAAGAAAAGAAACAACTCCATTCTGGCCAGGTGCTCCCCCAAACACACACGTTTACCTGTGAGGAAACAGTTGACAGCAGCTTTAGGTTACTAGATTCCTAGTATTCCCTTAGGAACTATGTTAGCTGCAATTCTCGTAAGCCAAATAGTGTTATAGAAAGTGGAGAAAAAAACCTGCTGAAAATGCTAGGAATGCATCTCTTCTGCAGAAGTTGCCCTCTGAATCCAAGAAATGTTCAGGATTGAAAGTATCTGGAGTCTCCCATTCATCCTTATCAAAAAGCACTGATGAAAGGATTGTAGTAATAGCTGTTCCCTGGAAAAACAGTCATGAAATATTATGTAATATCAGTAAATAATCATTTACAAATTTTATACCTGGACATTCACCACCAGGTCAGTCTGGCAAATAATTCTTCACCTTGGGTATGAAGTATCCTCCCAGCGTAGCATCTTTACTGGCCATTTTGGGGAATCCCAGAGGAATAATATTCCCCATCCTTTGAATCTCATGGATGACAGCATCAGTGTAGGGCATGTTGGGTCTGTCGGCAAGCGTAGGCTGACGTGACTGTCCAACCACACTGTCTATCTCTGCCTGGACTTTCTCTGGGTGAGGAAGCAGAGTCAGAACTTTGTTTCAAATAGCATGAAAAACATCCATAAACTCCATGGGAATACTCAAGTGCTTCATATGGTTAATGAGGAGGATGAACTGACTTACTCTGTATCTCTGGATAGTGCATCATGTATAGGAGAGCCCAGCGTAAAGTGGTAGCAGCTGTTTCTGTCCCAGCCTCAAGCAGGTCGATGGTGCAAATGAGCAGGTTGTCAATGTTGAAGCCAGCCTGGGGATCCTTATTCTGGCAATGTGTCAACAGAAAACACTTGTGTGGAGCCATATTAAGGATATTTTCAATTTGTCTAACCATCCATATAAAGCAACGGAGAATTTGAGGGGGCACTATATTATATCATGTCTAAATTCAATAGTGAAAAAATATATTTATTTGGTTACAGTAGTTTGCTATTATATGAAGAAGCATTTAATCTTTTCTCTGTACACAAGAGGTTTGTATTTGGCACAGATGAATAGGCCTTTTTTGTTTATTTGTTATTGCACCTATCAAGCCATTTCCATTATGGAACAATACAGTTTTCATTACATTTGACTGTATACACTTTAAATGAGTTCAACAACTTACCTTCTCCATCTCTGCCAGGTACACATCAATATAATCACGAGAGTCATCAGGGTTCCACTCCTCCTGGTGCTTCTCTATTTCATTTTGCAGGAACACTTTCATCTGCTTGTAGTTAGCGTGGACAGTCTGGTGAGGTCCTGGCAGGTACTTCAACAAACCAGGAAAGGCATCATACAGCTGTTGATGGGACAAACGTTCAGATCAGTAAAAGACAAACACTGCGGTTTGTTTTGTGAACACAATAGTTGAGCTGCGGTGACAGATCAGTAATTACCTGAGTCTGAGCTGAGCCAGCAAGCACAACAGCCTCATTGTCCAACTCAAGAATCTTGCGAAAGCTTTCATCACTGTATTCAAAGCGATGCCCAAAGATCACACAGCAGATGATGTTACTCACTGCAGTAGTTATGGTGTACTGGGGGTTGAATGGTTTTCCTGGAAATATATTGAATTCAATTCAAGTCATGATGAATATTACATATTCATAACAGACAAAAATCATTTGTTTAAAGTGAGTCTACTTGCCTTGTTCCTCTTTGAAAGCTTCACAAAGGAAGCTGCATTCCACTTCAATATATTTTTCCACTGACTTCTGGCCCTCCCCAAAGTAACGCAGGTGAGTGTTGGCAAACTTCCTCTGCTTCTTCCACAAGTAGCCATTGCTCAACGCTATGCCTGTGACATGATGTTATATAAAATTATTAACAAAGCAGTTAAGTTCTACACACAGTTTACTGCATGTACTTTCATAAATACATGAACTGTGCTTGTTTTTATCAATGCAAGTTCACTGACTGAATATTTAGATTCATCCTTCTATTGGGAGAAAAGAGATTTAATAAAAGACACTTGGTACCGTTCATTCACTTAACTTACCAAGGCCCTTGAAAACAACATCGAAGAGAGGGACGATAGGTCGATCAACAAAGCTGTCCAGCTGACTGACAAGAGCCTCTTTGACCATCTTGTGTCCTGAAATAAACACCATTCTCTCACTCCCTCTCCTCAAGCTGAACACTGGGCCGTATTCCTTAGCAAGCTGCATATCAAATAACATAAAAAATATACATACTTTTTATGCATTTAACAAACTTTTGTAGTTTTTAAATATATTAATCATACTGTATATGAAGCAGAAAACCATTTTTGACAGTTGAAATGCTTACAAAATGCAGAAAGTCCTTCACACAGTCTTAAGACCTGGCTTCTAAAAAGTCAGTCAACACTCTTAATCTAGAAAGTGCATTGTTAATTCCATTATTATTATTATTTCTGATATTACTGGCAAACATGCTGCTATTATTGTGTCTTAGGTGCATGATATTACCTCTTTACTAACTTGTAACTGCATCTTTTTTGATAATCTAATTATATCAATATATATATCTAATTATATAAAGCAATATGTTTCAGTAAAATACATGAAAATGTTGTTCTGACCTTCTCCATTGTTCTAAAATCAACTCCTGTGAAAGCATTTCCTAGAAAAGGCAAAGCCAAGGGTCCCGGTGGAAAGTTGTGAGGTCTCCAGTTTCTAACCAGATCAGTCAATAATAACACTACAAAACTGAACAGCAGCCAACCACTAAAGTCAATACACTGAAAAAGTGCTTGAAAAATCATGGTGAAGATTTGCCAAAAGATCTCTGTGAAGTCAATTAGATCATTCAGATAGGATCGGTGGTGAGTCTCTTTTTATCTGGGTGAGGAATGGTGGGAACTGGAAAAAAGTCCTAACAAAGTGATGTTATGTAATACATTATGTAATTGGCCTCCATGACCTGTGAGTGAACAAGACTGGAGCTTGAACCTTCCCAGCTGATTGTTGACTGCATGTTGAGGACCCAGAGAGGCCATCCTGGCAAATTAGAATAGGGGAAACCTCTTTCCCACAAACCAAATGACCAAGGTTTTATCCATAAGAGTGCCTCCTCTTCAATAAAAGCTGTTGGCAGGATAGTGATGACATTTACTGTAGTCTTTAACAAATGTGTCAGAATTATACCTCACAACTCAATGTGGTAGCAGCCACACATCTTCCCTCAAAAATGGCCATTTATTATCCCTAATATCTTCCTAAAAGAACAAAGAAATTCCACTTACATCAGTAGAATGAATCAGTTTATTGGGGGTTGCAAAAGTCAAGAGTTTTCTGGAAGTGTTGTTTAATAGCAAAAGACTTTAAAAATAACAAAATTAAGGTTAAATGATGTAAAATTAACATAAAAAGATATTAAATTAGAAACTGTGATAGAAAATGTGTAACAAATAAAACATAATTAAGTACAGGATCTGTTGAATAATAATAATAATAATAATGCATTTTATTTGGAGGTGCCTTTCACGACACTCATGGTCACCTTACAAGGGATAAAAGAAACAATAGCATCAAATAGAATAAAAGTCAGTATAAAAAAAGAAAAAAAGAAAAGAGCAAACAGGTGAGGTGCATGGAGTCCAATTATAGTGAGTATGCCAGTTTGAACAGGTGAGTTTTGAGGTGGGTTTTAAATGAGGTGATGTAGTCTGACTGTCTTATGTGTGGGGGGAGAGAGTTCCAGAGCCTGGGTGCTGAGCAGCTGAAGGCTCGGGCACCCATGGTACTGAGGTGAGATGTGGGGGTGGATAAGAGTCCAGTAGAGGAAGAACGAAGGGTGTGGGAGGGAGTGTGCTCCTGAAGGAGGTCACGGAGGTAGGTTGGAGCTGAGTTGTGGAGAGCTTTATAAGTGAGGAGGAGGTTTTTGTATTGGATGTGTTGTTGAACAGGGAGCCAGTGAAGGTGGATGAGAACAGGGGTATATGGTCGGATGATTTGATACGGGTGATGATCCGGGTGGCCGAGTTTTGAATCATTTGGAGTTTGTTAATGAGTTTGTTTGGAAGTGCAGTGAGGAGTGTGTTGCAGTAGTCTCTGCAGGATGTGACAAAAGAATGAACCAGGATTTCAGTGTCTGGAGATGGTGGAAGAATGCAGTCCGGGTGATTTTTTGAATATGTGGTGCGAATGAGAGGGTGCTGTCCAGGATGATGCTGAGGCTCTTGACTTGGGAGCAAAGAGTACGGGGAAACTGTTAATGATGATGGGTGGACCTGGGGTGCTTTGGAATTTGGTTCCTGCTCATCCAGCTCCGGATTTTGTCAAGGCAGGTGATGAGGGGAGTGGGGGGGGGGTTGCAGTGGTGGATTTCGTGGAGATGTAGACCTGTGTGTCGTCGGCATAACAATGGAAATGGACCCCATGGTGATGGAGGAGAGTGCCAAGGGGAAGGAGGTAGATGATGAAGAGAAGTGGACCCAAGACTGACCCTTGGGGGACACCCAGTGAGACACCCGTAGTCCCAGACTTATTTTTCCTTAGTTGTATGAATTGTTGACGGTCAGTGAGGTATGATGTTAACCAGGAGAGTGCAGTACCAGTGATCCCAATGCCAGCCAGGCGGTCTAGCAGTAGTGAGTGGGAGATGGTGTCAAATGCTGCACTGAGGTCGAGGAGGATGAGAATGGTAAATAGTCCTGAGTCAGCTGCATGGAGGAGGTCATTGGTGATTTTGAACTTGGGCCTATATGTCATTTGTTTCATTGCTAGCAGGTAGGGATATTTTGAAGTCCTAATAAAAACCCAGCAGGTCAGATATATTAAATGAATGCAGCTACTTACAGTTATAAGAATCTTTCTTTAAATGCTTAACATGAAAAGAACTTTACCCAGGCAGATATTTTTGAATTATCATAGGGTCTTTTGCACAGCAGACATTTTGACTTGTCATCACAGGAAAAGTGCAGAAATTAGTTATTAATGACTTTAACAATGGATCTGTTGTATTTAAGTGTCCCACTAACTCATGACTGTGTGACAGTGAGTCAGTGTACACAGTACACCCTGCCAAATGTGAAATGTAATTCATTCATTATTCATTTTCTGATTCATACCTTTGCTTTTCTTTCCATGACATTTAAATTTCTTCTGTGAAAAACTTCTATTGAAGGAAAATTGTATATAGTAATGTAGGTGATAGCTTTGTTTAGGAGGGCAATATGGATATATTGAAATATTGATTTATACTGATATTAACAATTTTCTAGAATTTCTAAGAACAGACAGCTTCACCAGATAGGGAATAACTCATATTTGGCAAATCAAATAAAGCATTCCTGTCAATGACTTAACAACCCCAGCAAAATTAAAGAGAGAGGTACAAAGTTGATAAAATTAATGTCATATTGTCATATTCTCCAACCTTAGTTTTGTTTCATTCATGTCAGTGAGCCAGCAAGCACAATATCAAATTGCCAGGGCCTCCATATGTCTGTGGTCAAGTTCATAACTATTTCCACATTGGCAGATGATCTGGTGTCTTCATGCTGTCTGGAGATTTACAACACAGTGCCCCTGGACCTGTTTGGTACTGGAACTGAGACCATCACTACTTTACATTGGGCACTGTTATACATGATCTACTACCCTCACGTATACACTGTTTGCATATGAGTAAAGTCTGTCACACCCCACGCCTGCATCTTTTAAGAGTTTCTTGATATGAAAATATCCAGGGTTTCTCACAGGTCAACCCTGTACTAATAGAGAAAGTGTGTGGTAAGTGTGGCATATAACCGTTGACGTGGTACACAAATCTCATATTATTTCCTGTTTTCACTGTGCACAGAGAGGGTACAAGCTGAGACTGATACTGTAGTCAGTTCATCCAAACAGCCCTCTCAGGCAGACAGACAAAACAACCCTGTACTGATGCAGTCATCCATGAGATCCAGAGAAAGGACAACATCAATCTCAGTGTGGTCCACATGGCAAACAAAGACACCATGCTGAAAAAGTACACAATTCCAAACGTACACGACAAAGACCTGTTTTATGTGTGCATTTGTATATTGTTTACCAGGTCTCACATTCTAGCAGCATAGCTTTTTGGCCAGCGACTCATAAGTCATGCTATTCTCAAAAACACTTGATTGAACCAACAATGGTTTTCAAACCAGTTCTTTTGAACTGCGTTACTATGTGAAGATAACAACAACAAAAAAGATTTTCTATAGTGCATCAATATTAACTGAAGCTTTTGGGGTTTTTTTTTTGGTTAATTGCTGAGATATGGTCCTTTAAGTTGCACTCAGGCGCTGCTGATTTTCAGTTACCAATGTTAGGTTGAGCAGTATACTCTTTAATCATTAGTACTTAATTTGGCTGGCAGATAGTGAGTGGGGCTTATCTCAATTAACTCAGTGGCCAAAGAGGCTTCTGGGTAAAAGCATGAGGAAGTGATTTCTAATCTGATATGGAGAGACTCAACACCACATTAACGTTTGTCTTTAGCCGTGAAACCTGCAAGCCATCTACCTCCAGCTTTGTTTTGTCATTTTGGGGCCAACCACAAAAAAACTTGAACTGTCTACTGACACTGTTTGTGCTGGCTGGAGCTCAGCCCCACACACAGCCCACTACCAGCCAGCCCTGTTGCTGGCCTTTCCCTAGACACACAAGAAATCGCTCTCTTAACACCAGGCATCTTTTCACCTTGTAAATTTCACCTGTTTCTTTCTTTATGGCAAACTAACGAACACAGAAGTTACTCTGATTTACTCATGAATTGTGTTTCCTCAGTGCACAATAATCCTACCCATATTGCACTCAGTTCTACATATTTAGTTAATGTGGGAAACTCCACACTCCCTCATTCTTTTCAAGCAGGTTAGTCAAGAGTTGCAAACCTTTAAAACTCAGTCATGTGCTGTTGACCATGAGTGTTCAAGAGATAAAATGAAACAAAAAGTATTTAGCATGTATTAGCATTGGGACACTCTCTGTCCCAAACCTTACCGCCTTTGTGCTGCACTGTGATAAAACCACCAACTAACTGAACCATGTGGGTTTCACAACACAATTAATTACTGTGTTCCACTGCATTTATTGTGTTATATAATTAATAAATAAAGAATAATAAATAATACATTTGTACTGCACTTTTCATTCACAGTGAATCTCAAAGTGCTACAGTGTTAAAAAACTCAACACACAACATAAAGAAAATACATTAAGATGATAAAGGCTTCCTGAATAGAAAGGTTTTTAGGCCTTTTTTAAGAGTCTAGGGTCTGTGCTGCCCTCAGATGGTTAGGAAAGCTGTTCCACAACTATAGTGCAGAAGAGCAGAAGGCTTCACCCTCTCCCTCCCCCAGTGTTGCGGAGCTTGGTACTGGGAACCTTGAGGAGGAAGCTGCTAGCAGATCTGAGGGTGTGGGGGTGGAAGTTTGTGGTGCGATCAGTTCCTGTAGGTAGGGAGGTGCATGTCTGTTGATGGGTTTGGATGTGAGTAGCAGAATTGGTGATATGTGTTGGTGTTTTTGGTCTCTCATCAGGATCCTGGCAGCGCAGTCCTGAATGTACTGGAGTTTCTGGATGCTCCTGCCAGGGATCCCTGTGAAGATGCATTGCAGTCCAGTGTAGTCCAGTCTTGAGGAGTCTTGAGTGAACCAGGGAGCAGAATGTAAAAAAATGACCTAATGTGTCTTGACAATTATATACCAAGAACATCTGCTGTAGTATTCTCTTCCTACACTATATTGTAAGTAAAACATAATTTGGAAATATTTGTTCTGATTTTATATTGTTAAAATAACAGACTGTAACCAAATATGTAATGTAACCCTAAAACAGTTTTTACAAATGATCACTGGGAACTAAATTGCTACTTTCCTTTCCACTGCTACTTAGATTTGTAAAACTTGTTAAAATTCAATGTGCGTATAAATAATTCATTTTTCTTTTTTTTTTAAATTCTAGTTCATGATTTAAAAAAAATACTAACTACTATATGTTCACACTGGTTTCAGTCTGAGGTTTCACAGGTGAGAAAAACACTCGCAGTAGTGAATGTGATGTTTATTGAGCGTGTATGAAATGCACTGTCATTATGAATTGAGTATTTCAGTAAATTAAGCTATATTTTTCATGCATGCATACATGCACTGCCACATCTCATATAAAAAAAATAGCTGTTCTCCTATATTAAGTCTTTAACATTTTAAATGAGGGCAGCAAATCTGAAAATTAGCAAACCTCGAGTTTGAGGTTTCTTTCATCTTTATATGAGCGTGCACCCCCTCTGACTTCTGGGTTTTCCCTGTTAAAGCTTTTAAAGTTGTAGATGGAAAATAACAAGTGAAAGCAAAGCACAAAAACTGTTGTAGCTCGAGAAAGTCTAAGCCTCTGATAATATTTCATCAAACAAAGTCAACACTGCATTCTGGGGGACTATGAACATAAGCAACCAGCTCAATGAAAAATGTTTACATTTATGTTATATTGGTAGTAGTTTTTTTAACATGTAAGGACCTCAAGATGACACTTTAAAAGGTCTATATCTATCTATGTTCCTGGTCAGTTCCGCAACAGTGAATCCTATTATATGTTGTACATTTGTGATGTGGTGTGAAAACGTGTATTTGTTGATAGTGTTTTACTGCAATCCACTGCTCCATCGACACATTTAGAATTACTTTAAGAAAACAATCAATCAGGCTGCTTTGAAGTCATGGTCTGCATCTTTTTCAAAGTAGAAACTAATATCACAACGTATGCTTTGATTTTTACCTGCTAACAGCAGCATGTTTAATAAGAGCAGGTGCTCAACATGCTGATGTTTAAGGTCAACTGAATCCTTGTGGTGATGAGACACAGGTTTCTGAAGTAGGACACAACAGTACGCAAACTAATGTTCAAAGTTTCTGCATTTTCAAAAATACCACCAAACTAGGTCAGTGGCCTCTTTAAGATGTTTCACTTGCACAGCAAAGATCACTTTAGTCGGATGCATTGCATACGGTAAGTCATCTGAGGAAGATGTAACTGCGATCGTATCTCTGTCTAAAGGCTAAAAAAAGGAACACAGACCACATGAAATTCTGGTGAGCTTTATCTTAACATATCTACCTATTTAACTTTTGTTTGTAACATTTGTTGTGTCTTTGATAGAGAAGGAAACAGAGGTGTAATGGTGCAGATTTGCCACACTGCATATTGATATCAGTTGTGTCAGCAGGTTATTGTAATGACATACATGTTATCTCTTTTATCAGCCATGGTGCATGTGTCACAAAGCTACTCTGACTGGAGCTGCTTGTACTTCTGTAAATGTTATCAGACACAAACTTCCACTTGAAAAAATGAGAAGTTCAACAGAACACTGAATCTCCTCCTCGTGTTAGCCAGAACGTCTCCTGTACACCGATGGCTGAGGTGAGTTCTGAGTTAGGAAATTCCCATTAAGTGATTCTTTCTAAGGGAATTCGCTGATTTATAATAGGAATAACTTTTGTTTATAGCTGCTGAGTGGGTTCTCTGAGATTAACAAAGATGAGCTGAGATGAATCTCTCCTCAACCATTTGGAAATGCATTATTACGCTTCTCCTACTTTTTCCCATCAAGTGTGAGTATTACATCTATCTATCCATCCACATTCATTTTACTATTAGACTGTTCCTCTCTGGTGCAGTTCAGTCTGTGATAGAGTGAGAAAACTGTATTACAGTTTGGTAGCTGTGGTGGTTTTGAGTTGTGAACCCTGTTTTTGCAGGTCTGACCACAGCAGTAAGCTAAAAAAAAAGAGAAAAGAAAGTGCTTCAGTTTCTTGTAAAATCAAGTACTCAAGTAAGGAAATACATTTTCCTTGACCCTCTCTTTACTTCAAAGCTAGCAGTGGAGATTGGCAGGAAGAAAAATGGGAGGAGACGGAATAGTTTGTAATGCAGGTCATGAGTCACAAAATCACATTCCTGACAGTATTGCTGCACAAAACTGTATTTCACTATTCAGCAGTTATTCATACATCACACTCAAATTTAATAATCAATCTACTCATAAAACCGAACATTTTTTTGATTTCTCTTTTTCAATCTTGGGCTCTAGTGTTATGAAAACTTGTGTATCTTACTTTACTGGACAGGGTGTCCTTTGCTCCTCGCTGGCTGCCATCACTTCATCGGCCATGGCTACTTGACAGTCGAGCCAGCTCCACCCATCCTCATGGGTTCAAACCTGACAGTGTACTGCCACATCAGTAAATGTGAAAAGGGGTAGGAATGTTAGAAATATAACACAATATAATAACATAATATGTTCTGTCTCTATGCTTATTTCAAAAGATCATTCACAGATTTAAAGATATCTTATGTAAAACATATGTTTTATGTTTTTCCACATCCCTCGTGAGAATAAATTAAAAGTTTTGTTCACATGTAGTCTTTACTGTCTTTCAGGGCCATATCCCTGCAAGTGGATCGTGAAACTGTGGATGATGGGAAGAGAGTAAATTGCACTACAATGGTATTCAACCTGTCCAGTGTCTGGATGCCAAAATCTGCTGTGCTGTGCATGCAGAACAAACTGGTCGTCAATGGACTGGACCTACGTAGTGGGTGTATGTAGAGTTGGTTCTCTCTATTTAAAAAGAAAAGAAAATATTTGAGAAGAGTTTACATGCAAATACAAAATTACATACAATCAGACAGTGCACATTTACACATGATTAGCTCTATGCAAAGGACTTAATAGTCATCATGGAGATTTAAATGTTGCTGGGTGTGGTTGCTTATATATTGCTAATATAATTTTTAGATTGTTGTTAGGGTATTTGGGGTGGTTGCTATGGTGATTCTGCATGTACTCAATTCACACTGAGGAGTGCTGCGCCTTTGTGTGAGACTAACTGCTGACTCACACCTGGCCCACACCAGTCACAGCTGGTCAAACTCGTTTGTTCTGAAAAGAAGAACAGAAGCAGTAATGTTCAAACAATTCAAGTTCAAACTTATACTGGTATCGCCTATATATGGATGGACACCTGATATAGCAGAGCAATAACATTAATATGTGTTCAAAAGTATCAAAAAGTCAGAAAATGCATAAAACTTGATTTCTCAAAAGCTTGGTGACCAATTTAAAGTTTGAATGACATTTACATCTTAGATTTTGAAGACGCTGTAGAACCTTTAAAGGATTTACATGTTTGCCGACTAGCTCATATTATTCTCAGTAGGAGAAACTCATAGTACACTCAATGAGTTGCGTGTTTCGATCTATAGGCGGTGTGTGTATGTGGTAACAGTAGTCAAAATAGCATATATAAAACACAGTATTAGTTTGCATTTCTCAGAAGGCACACGAGAATAGTCATGGTAGATTTGTTTTGATTATTTTTCTGTTTTTTTTTTCTCCCACACACTGCTCTTGAAAGTCCCTCCAGATAAACCTGAAAATATTATCTGTGAAACAGCAAAGCAGTCTGATTTAATAAACTGCACGTGGGAGAAAGGAAAGGAAACGTACCTCCATACTACCTACAACATTTCACTAAACAGGTACAACAGGTATATATATATACATATATATGCTTTTGATAGCAGCAAATCTAATTTTTGATGTGTGTCTTGTTATCAGAGAAAATGGGACCCATATACATTTAGATTGTATCCAGGATGCAGCAGAAATCTCCATACCAGGAGCAATTTTAGCTGATAACACTAAATACCAGTTGATCATCACTGCTTTCAACCACTTGGGAGCATCACAGTCTGATCCATTTACTCTCTGTGTAAAGGATATAGGTAAGCACTCACTTCTGTAACATCTTTATCTGAATTATCTGATATTCTCTCGAGGAATGAATCATTCTGTGAACACTCAGTTGTTCCAGCGGCCTTTTGACTAATTTTACCTGGCAATCAGCAAACTATCTCTTTGAAGTGAATCATTTCACTCCTGCCTCAGCCCTCCTTTGTGGCTATTTTAGTGAACTTCAGTGACATTTTGACATTTGTCACATCAGCCCTTACTTGTTGACTCATCACAGATTTATTGATTGATTGACTTGATTGATTATTATTTAGCTGCAGTGCACTACACACAGTTACTGTCACTTCTGTACAATATTCTTACACTACATATATTTTCTTCTCTATTGCAGTTATACCAGAGACCCCTCATATTATGCAGATACAGTTTGAGAATAACTCCATAGCAGCAATGTTGCAGTGGAAAACAGAGTCCTCCGAGCATCTCAAGTCCTGCGTCAGGCTGCGCAAAGATAACAGCTCCTGGGTAAAGTTATGTTATGATGTGTTGCTATGTTATGTTTTTTTCAAACAACAGTCTCTACTAAATAACCATGATGTTGGTTGTTTGCTTGTTTTTTTGCATCAGCCTTTATCAGGCAGTGTGCAGGTGACCTAATCTCTTGATGTTTTGCAGGAAATGAGGGAGGGAACAGAGCTCAGTGAGGGTTTGATACAAGTGGATGGCCTGGACCCTCTGACAGAATACGAGTTCCAGATAAAAACATGTAGCTCAACATCAGGACCAACACATACCAGCACATCCAGGTCAACCTTCTGCAGAAGGTCACTCTGCAGCAAATGGAGTCTATCTGAGAGGAGGAGAAGCCCCGGAAGAGGCAAGCTCACAACCTTAACCTCAAAATTCGTATTTGTCACATAACAGAAGTGATGTGAATGTGATAATTTGAGTTTTTCGTCACTCATACACAACTTGTGGTCAAATTCATCTTTAGGCCCATCTCAGCAGCTGCATGTTTGGAGGATATTAGGCAATCAGACCACAAATGCACAGTTGGTGACTGTTTTGTGGAAGGTAATGCATCATAACTATTAACTGGCTCTGGCTTTTGTATATGTACTGCTGATTTTGTAACACAAAAGTGCAACAAATACTATTTAGATAAGCTGATTTATTTATACACAGAAACTCTGATTACTCACCGATTAAACACACTTGTTGGATGATGTAAAGAAATAAACCTTCAGTGATGAATGGACTTCTTCCCTCAGCCTCCACCTCTGGAGGATTACAGTGGCGAAGTGCAACAGTACAAGATCTTCCTGGATCAGAAACAGGAAGAGTCCTGCTCTGCTGCCCTGAGCTGGTGCTTAGTTCCGGTGCCACTAGAGGTTCAAGCACTGAGTGTCAGTGTTGTCACCGCGTATGGGACTTCTCCACCAGCTGATGTGCCATTCAGACACTCGGGTACAGATATATTACACTTAGAAGACAACACCTAGTTAAACAAGGTTGCTCAATAAAGTGAAATCCATGTTGGTGTCTCAATGTTTAGGTGTGCTTGGACCTGCTCTAAGAGAGCTGGCTCCTGCAGCTAATGGCAGTGCTGTGCTTGTCTCCTGGTTGAGGACTGAACATGGGTCATCATCTGGAGGAGAGCTGTTGTACTATGTGATAGAATGGACGAGTGTACCTGCGGCAGAGCTGCAGTGGCAAAAACTGGACAAAGATCAAAACAGCACCTCTATCACAGGTACAGAACACTTAACATTCAGGCACATGTTCACACAAAAACACACACACAGAAAGTGAAATAAAACAGCACTTGTTGTATCCCCCTGAATATTATTTACATAACAAGATTTATGAATATAAAAGACAGAAGTGCTGCAACTGAGATGAAGCAGTGGCCTCTTATGGGAAGACGGTGTATTACACTGATTTGTGCTTTTATCATTTCAATAACTTTGAATGAACTTGAGATTCATAACACAGCGGAAGCCAAAATTCATAAGAAAAATTGAATATTTGTGAAATATAATCGGGTTCATGCTGAAAGGGTTTAGTTTTCTTGTATTGTTTCAGGTCTGACTGCGGGTGTGAGGTACAATATCTCTCAGTATGCTGTGACCACCAGAGGTGTTAGTGCTCCATCATCCAACCTTGTCTACTCCAAAGAACAGAGTAAGATTCATAGAACAGTTTATCCCAAGAATTTAAATGTATAGAAGTCAATATCTGAGTTAATCATGTGATAAACTCTCTTTCACTGTATGTGTTATAGAGCCAGTGTCTGGTCCCCACATGTCAGTGCTGGTTCATGAGACCGAGAGGATCCTGATCCAGTGGGATGAGCTGGCAGTAGACCAGCAGAGAGGCTTCATCACAAACTACACCATCTATATCAAGACGCTACACTTCAGCAACAAAGAACTCAGAGGTGAGCAGTTCAGTGCTTGTATTTGTAGGCTGTTTATATCCATAAAATTAAATTTTTCTGCATCAAGTCAGATTTCTAATTCTGTGAGCACAACAAACAAAATCCCTCTGTCCTCCATGAGGTGGCAGCAAAATCTCAAAGACAGTAATTTTATAACCTGAATTATCCTGCTGTCAGCAAAAACCTGGCTACATACTAATATAGATAAGTGAAAAAAATATGTATTCTTGTTATTTGGATCCAAATATATTATATTTATCATCTCTGGAGCTTAACATGCTCTGGTAAAATAAATTCACCGCATGTTTGGAGGAAACACAACTTTACTGTGAATCATTTCCTGTTCTTGAACATCAAGAGGACCGCTTTGGGGCTCATTTAACCATGTGTGTGTGTGTACTTTACCTCGGTCAGACTAAGTTAGCGTGTCTAACACGCCCCTGTGTATCCACATGTGTGGGAAAGCATACTGTATATGCCACATTATGCATATGTTGTGACTGAGCACACCTAACTGTTACATAATGGAAAGTGTGCAACCAGCATTCCATTGATGCTCCCCTCCCACAAGGCTTCAGTGCATCAGCAGGGTTTTTTAGCTCTCACTTCCAGTAACATGGTGAAAATCAAGGGTTATGCTGCTGATGCTTGTTTTATTTTTTTTTATTTTTTGTGATCAATTATTGATTGTAATCTCCACACAAAAGTCAAATACAATAGGCAGAGCAGTGACAATATAAGGGGACAGACTACAACAACAACAAAAATCCAGCCATTGGAGCAAAAAAAATCATCACCACACATTAAAGTTTTGGGATACTCATTTTTCTAGTCTTAAAAAGCCTGACAAACTTTTGACAATAACTGAAGAACGTAGATGTTCAGTAGTAAGCATGTTGACGTTTCAAACACCGGTTGTCATCATTTTCACTGTGTCTTCGGTGAATCATAGAGTTTTCTAGAACTAGCTTTAACCACGAACAGGAAGCCATGTGGCTATGTACACACATGCAGCCGTAAGGCAGTTACTAACCAGCCACAGTCACACATTATTTCTGGAACTCCATTGTAAAGATATTTGAGAAATTGCCTTTTCCTCTTTCTGACATGTATATACGTACTGACCACCACGATTCTTCCTTTAAGTCATTTTTATCTGACCTTTTACTCAGAAATACTTGAACAAGATAAATTATTCTCATGCTACTTTTGCAGTTACTTGCAGTATATCCCAGAACATAATTCATTGTGAGCATGTGGTGATAGTCTGGTGATAGCAGTTATGGCTGAAGCACACTGATAAAATCATGAAAGACATGAATATTCACGTTCCTAGGGTCTCCAGCAAATTCAATTTTTAAAGACAAACAAGGTAGAAAATTAGATGATAGGATGTAGAACTAAACATTCTCCATATTTGACAAAACAATCTCATGTCAAGGTCTATTTAGAAGTTCTTCTGCAGCTTTCAATCATACTACGAGTTTGCTCAGTTGCCATGTAATTGTAGATGTTCAGGTTTCCATTTTTCTGAGCAGTTTAGAGACTTCTTGTTCATGCTGGCTTAAAAATTGAGATTGAAAGTTCATTCTGGATTTTGGTAACGATTGTTCACAAAACACTCATATCACAAGGTCCATTTAGAGATTGAGATTGTTTGTGTTGTTCCCACGGTCAAAACTGAAATTCGTAGTAGTAAAATTCATAGTATCATGATCACTGCAGGTGCTCAATTTCAACAGTTATTCTCGCCAATATTTGCATATTGTGCTACTTTCATAAAGACAACCCTGACGGTCATTTGCTCCTGTCTCTCCAGTGACAGTGTCTGCCCTGGGCCCCAGACAGATATGGCTGAACTGTTCTGAAGGAGCTCTAGCTCTCCAGCTGACTGCATCCACCTCAGCAGGAGAAGGACCACGGGGGAGTTTGATCGTCTCTCAACCTCCAGCCCCTGCAAGTCAGTGACCTGCTGTCATCCCATTGATCCACTTATTAAACCTGTTAAACCTGTCAAACTGTTTTCAAAATTTTCTGACAGCTACTCAACTATTGCGTCTCTCCCTCCTCATCTCCTCTAGTTGGCATGGCGATTGTGATTGTTTTCATCATTACCTTCTTCATAGCAATCATAGCCAACCTGATGTGCTGGAACTGTGTGAGAGAAAGGTATTATTAAACAATATTTGTGCTTAAATGTGATTGTTTCATCAAAACAGACATCATCGAAGAGGTACTCTGACAATAACCATAATTTTCGTTTTCTTCAGTATCCCGTGACTGATTTTGAGTGTGTATTAGGTTTTGTTTTACTTGTAATGAGGATGGATACCTCTGTGGCTGATTTCATGAAATGTCACACCACAATATGAGCATATGGCCCTAAAACCACATGTTTAACATGAACAGAAACCTAAGCCCTGTAGCCAAAGCTGCATTAGATGTGGACAAAGCACACCAATGTGATTAGTGGTTTTAGCTGATTTTGTGCATCATACATTTTTACATTGTCAGCATTAGTAATACACACAGAAGTGTGAAAAACGAAATTCACTAAATGACCAAATATGATAATAAACTATAATTATCAATACTGGAAAATACTTTCAACACCTAATTGTTTTTCAATCTCAGGATCAAACAGAGATGTATATCTTGGGGACCTTCCTGCTTTGTTGAAAACTTGCCAAAGCCGGGACACAGTAATGCCATCAGACTGCTGGAGGTAATCAAAGCAAGCGAATGAAGCTGGCTCTGTTGACAGTCATGTTTCCCTCTTTTTTCTATGAGCTACTATTATCACAAGCTCCAAAACAGCAACAGCAACAACTCCATGAACACCAGCAACAAGACCAGAATCACATGCTAGCAAAGAAAAAGAAAATTTCATTGCTCTAACAATGAAATTTTCAAATATTCTAAAAATTGTACATAGTCTGTAGAGGTTTACCGGTCTAGAGTACAGAAGGAAGTGGGGTCAGTTGCTACTTCCTGGTTTCACTTTGACAGCATGCAGCTACTTTGTTTTGATGTTAACAACTTTGTGAGCTTCTGTCAGTGAATATTAAAAATGTTTTTGTTTGGTCTCCAGCAAGGCGGAAGTGAACCATCATTCTCATGCACCCAAAGTGACCCTCCACTGTCCCCCATCAGTCTGGTCTCCCAGGAGGACAGGGAGGATGTGTATCCCACCGTCCACGTCGAAGCATCCCAGGTTAGATCAGCAACCCAACGACCAACGGTGGAGACGCCTTTACTGGAGACCGATCCCGTGTTTGCTGACAGCCAGCTGGAACACGTCAGCTACAAACCCCAGACTGCTATGTCTGCTCTACAAGAAGAAGAGGTGAAGGAGGTTGAAGAGGAGCAGAAGGACATGCCAGCATGTGGGGAGGAGGACAGGTGTTTAAATGAACTATTTAAAGGCTTGCTGTCCAGTGTGGAAGTGGATTTTTCCGATTCACCTCTTGCGCTGAGTCTCGGCTCTGTTAATCATCTTTTGTGGCCTAAACCTCCTGAAACTGCAAGTGTCCTGAATAAAGGCTTCTTACGTGGGAGGAGGGGCGCCGAGAGTAATGTGGAAGTGGATTCCCCCACTGTGGATTTACAAAAAGCTGGAGTAATGTCTCCTGAGCAGGCGGACACTTGTTTGTCTCAGTATATAATTGAGACAGCACTGACTGGTGATTACTTCCCTCAGGTGTCTGCTCTCAGAATCAATACAACCTGCGACACACAGCTGTAGCATGGACACAAAGAGGACAATCTGCATTACTTAGTTGACTTTTAAGAAAGCATTATCTCAACATCACTTCACTTCAAGTGATGACATCTTTGTGTGATCAGAGAAAATCCTACTTGACTGCAATCAGCACTGTTAAAAAACAAGTTATTAAAATAATTAAAGAATGTAATGAGTTTGATTTAAGCTTGTAGAAATTCCTCACTATAGTTGTGTGTGTTGACACCACTCTCTATTAAGACTTAATTAACTAATTGTTTTGTCAGTGTTTAATTAATCATTTATTGATGCTTTAAAGATTAGTAATAATTCATTCATGAGGATGGCTTTTGGGTTGCTGTGTTGTGAAAAAACTCTTTGGCTGGTCTATACTGTATCCTCTTGCAGCTGAACTTTCTTTGTCTTTTTATTGAGCTCTTTAATACAGCAAGAAGACTGCTGCAATGGATGCACTTCTGGAAAAGACCTGTTGCAATGTTCATATAAGCGCCTGACTGCTGTTTTAACACAGACTTTAATAAAGAACCAAAATAATTTCTTTCTAAGCCATCAGGTTTGCAGTTACCAATATTAAGTGTTAAGTCTGCAGATATAAATATTAATTTAGGTTGTTGATACATGTTTTTTCTTTTTGGGTAAGTGATTAAACCATCTTCTACTGGTGGTGGGGGGGGGGGGGGATACATTTTCTGTCCACTTACTTATCGATTAATCAACTAATTGTTGCAGCTCTTTATCAACCAAAACTCATAACTGGCTTATTATTGATAGGCCATTAATGCATTATTTAGTATTTCTTATGAATAGAAAATGGTATCTTTACTGTATGTTGAACCACCTGAAGTTAATGTACATTTAAAGTGAAAAAGTGCATGTCAAAATTTACATGCCAGTATTGGGTCAAAATACAGGTTCTGTATCAACAACTGAGATGCGCTTCTGCTTTTTTAATATCAGGGTGTGACCTCTACAGGTTTCTAAAGACAGCCACCCTGTTTTGTGAGCCTGTGAAGTGAAGCTAAGTGTGAAATTATTCCAATACACAACCAGACCAAAGTGAGTAGGGGTTTTCCTCATTACAGCAATGGTATAGTAATCTACTCCTGAATCTACCTTCACGTCATACATGTACCACCTGCAGTTGTCAGACTTCCTGAGAGTTGTCTCACTTCCTCCTTGACAACAAAATTTCAGGATGGTTTCCACTCAGAGGCTGCAGTTGTAAGACATCCCCTGGCGCCTCATTGTCTTTAAAAATAATCACAACTGTCCAAAAATAATGACACTCCACACAGTTATTTTATTAACCCTGAGCCCAGTATATTGTGCTTGTATATCTCAAAATGAAATGTGGTAAAGCTAGAGGGGAAAGTCCCTCACTGCACCACATGGGGATAGGTTGGAGGGAGTAAGAGTCTTCAGGCTGTCTGGAAACTGTGATGATGATATTGTAACTCCTCCTGTTCACAGCTGTTCCTCATCATTAGAATATAGTTTCAATCAAAAGTCGGATCAACCTGCATCTGCAATCTCTGATATGCAAAACCACCTCCAAGTACATTAGAAAACCATGGACTACTTTTAGGATAAATATGATTACGCATCTTTTTTTCTAGATCATTTGGGATAATATGGGGTTCAATTTGTGTTTTATGCTATGTTAGTTAGGCTGTATAAGCAAATACCTAATGAGAAACTGCATAGCCTCTGTGAAACCTCTGGCTTCACTGGTGAACTGTGACTTCATTTGTGACTTGAGATCTGTCACATCACACCAGGGGCGGCAGTCAGTCAGTCAACACGGAGCCTCCTCTTTTACTTAACACTGTGTGGACACACTGTCGCTCACTATGTTTAGGACCAGTTACGATGACGGCTAGAGCTTCAAAAAATGCAGATGGCAAGACAAGTGAACATGATAAGTGGCTGGCATGTCTCGGTGAGTAGTCTACAGTATATTGAGGGTCTGTTTTCTCTGTTTTCATGATCGCCATTATTGATTGCGCACTGCTTTCACTGAAATGAAATGAATCTATGATTTAATATGAATCGATTATTGGGAGTTAACATTAAATTCAAGACGACGCTCTGAACCGGTTCCCAGAAATGAACTTTTGATCATCATGACGATCATTATTCGTTTAAAACTATCTTCAAAGTCGCTTTATTCTAAAAGAACAATTGATCTAAGACCATTTGTGTGTTTGCGCTTCATTTAAGATTAAAACAATAGTTCCTGTGGCGATATGAGAGACATTTAAGAAGACAGTTACTGATGACTCATGGCGTCAATGTCCCAAACATGGTCCATCTTCACTGTCGTTACAGTGCTGGCTGTGCAGCTGTGCATGGGTAAGCTTATATTTCATATACCTCTACATATCCTGTAGGACTGGGCTTTTTTTTTAATTAATATTATTATTCAGGAGTTCAAAGTTAAATGGAGAATGCCTCTCTGGAAATGTCTTCTTATTTGTGACTACTGTCTTTCTTATTGACTGTCAATCTAACCTGATATTGTTATAGAAATCATGTAACATTTTGCATGAAAGTCTTCCAAAAATGCAGTGATTGCATCTTCATATTGATGTTTTTTGTATAAGGGAGATGTGGAGGTTCATATTTCCTCATCTGTTCCAAATCCAACAAATTCATGATGAATTTCTTATGAAGTTTCTTATATTCACATACATAACTAACTGATTAGATAAAAAGACACATTGAAGTGCAGAATATATAAGTCATCATTTCTGCTTTTAGGTGAGAAATCATGTGTCATCTGGTCCAGCAATGGACCTGTGGTGCAAAATGGCTCCAGTTTCAGCGTGTACTGCACCTTCAACTGCGAGTGCAAGGGATCCATGTACAGTGAACATCCACCCAAACAACAGAATCACATAGATTTTAATTCTACGACTATACAGTTTAATGTGGTGAACATATCGAGAAACAGAACCTTCAGCTGTGGGTGTGACAACTGTCCTCATCTTCCTGACCCCTGTGGACTGGACATCTCCGCTGGATGTGAGTATGACATGGAGGAGTATTCTGTCCCTTTCTGCAAACCTACAGTAGCAAGGTTGTTTATGAGGTGGATTTCAAACTTTTTTTCTCAAATTAAAAAGACAGTCCAGACCTTCAATTCAAGAGTGAACATACATGACAACATGAGCCATAACCAGATTCAATTTCCTTTAATTTCATGTGAAGAGCAAGAGCAAGCAACTAATCTTTGTTGTTTAGTTGCTTGAAAAGTTCTGAGAATGTCTTACAGTGCGTGATGTTTCAGGAAGAGGATCTCATGTCTGAAGTTCTTACTGTAATTATTCAAGCTGCAAGAGCCATAAAAAGAGACACAGCTAGTTCTGCTTTCTCTTTTACACTTGATGCATACATTGTTCTCATGTTGTGTGAAAGAAAAAAGTGTCGGTGACCATAGAGCTGTGGCACACATAACATGTACCAGCCCCATAACATGGAACATGCACACAATATTATCTTTACAAACAATATAAAATGACACATTCAGCATTCGGAGAAGATGGAATCTGTTTATGCAAAGACTAACACATTGTGCATTTCATGGATTGCCTTTACTCACCTCTACTTAGAGAATATTTGTTTTTTTTTAGGATACAAACATCAACATGAATAAATATTACTTCCTAACTGATATTCTTAATGTGTTATAATGAGACCTCCTGTGCAAGTTATGAATTAGTGCAATTGTAACATTAGTAAAAGGTCCTCTATTAGGCTCATTTATTTAATATTTAGTTTTCTCAGTTTTCTAATCAATATTCCATTTTTCTTTGTCCTTCAGATCCACCAGATCGTCCTAGAAACCTTTCATGCATCTGCAACGTCCTAAATAACGGAAGTAGAGTTGTGAATTGCACTTGGAACAGAGGACGGGAAACTCATCTTAGGAATACCGCAGTGCTGTGGTGAGTTTGAAAGACAAACAAAACTTCAGACACCACCAAAACACACCCTTTACATAATATTCTCCTCAGCAAGCAGCAAGGATCTCAGCTGTTTAGTTTAATGTTACATGGCTAGTATCTCCTGTCAAATGAAACCTGACTTTGTGTGTTTCAGGGTGAGAACTGATTCTGGAGGCCATATAGGTACACCGCGGCCCTACAACGTCACCAGCATGGGAACTGATTCACCGTCAGTTAATTTCACTGTGTCCAGCTCAGTCCAGTTCATCTCTGTGTGGGTCCACACCAACAATTCACTGGATACTGTTGTGTCTGACACCATCAACTACACACTCAGTGACATCGGTAAGACTGTATGACTTGTCCACCTCCAAGGATTTCAGTTTGTGAGTTGGATGTGCCATGTGTAAAGTCACATTTAAGTACTTTGTAAGGCTCTAATCATGAAGTTCATGACGCTTGATCTCCCTCCATCTTCCTTCCCACTAATCTGTGATGATGTCATTCGATGGCTAGTAATGATACATCAGGATCCCGTCTTTTCAATCACCTGTCTTGTGTCTTACAACACGACACATGACCTTTGCTTTTTAATTTATCTGATCAAGCTGTTGACTGTGTTTATCTGTGCAGTGATGCCACCAGCTCCCGTTCTCTACATAACCGGGTGCTCCTCTAGACATTGTGACATCAAAGTGGAGCTCATGTCATCTGAGACGCAACACCTGGAGATCCAATACAATCAAACAGAACAAACGTGGACGACTAAGTCACACTCAGTAAGACATCGTAACTGTTCAGATTGGTCCTGACATTTCAAGTTGGGGGACTTTCAGTGTGGTCTTGCAGACTTAGTTACTTAAAACCTTTGAACACATAAAGTTCTGCATGATTAGACCCAACTGATGTTCCGCTGATTCAAAGCCAAACACAGATATGAGTGTCAGGATGTAGCACAAGTCTCAAACACAAGCTGAAATTTGACATTTGGTGTTTTAGCAGGCATTTTTACAATGTGACCACAAATGCCAAATGACTGTGGGCAAACTTCTTTGTTGAGTGAGTGTTTAGATTAATAAAATATGTCTTTTTGGATTACAGGAAGTGAACATGAGTTTGGTGCTGGACCAGTCCATCTCCTCTCTGGAACCCTACCAGGTTTATAATTTCAGAGCCAGATCCAAATTCAGCACCGGCTTGTGGAGTCAGTGGAGCACAAACATTTCAAACCGGACTCAAGAGGAAGGTGAGCAAACATGCATTTTAACCTGCTGCTCCTGAAGAGTGTTCAGAGCTCTGCCTTGATGTATTTTTGTACTTCCTGAGTGAAAGCACTACTGACTCTGTCTGCAAACAGATCTGAATGATGTGAGTGTTTACAGTATCTCTGTGACACACTATCTGCTCAAGCTATCAGATAATGCAGTAATGTTTCCTTTCTTTTACGTTTCTCGGGTCAGTTATCAGTTCACCACTGACTGACTGGCAGATACCTACAAGCCGCTTAAAAAGGCCTCATTGGGTTGTGTGTTTAGATCAAAACCAATCTGATAAGATATGGTATGGATAGTGGTTTGCACTGATATTTGAATAAAATTTCATAAGAATGAGCTGCAATATATTGCATATCAATGCAACATTGAGACTGAGTGAGGTACCTGAAGTGGTTAAGACGACAGTGAGGCTTCATAGGAAAGCTTTGCACAAGATACTTATACCCCTGTTACACTGATGGTGTGAAGATATTTCTCTACAAGTATGTAAGCTATGAATGTGCAGCAGTGACAGATCATCATCTTACCATGAACAGCCAGCAGAAGCAGAAGCAGAAGCATCAGCAGATGTCAGAGAAATAGTTGAGAAATAGTCTATCTTCCTAATTTTTCTGAAAAAGCACATTGTGTCTCATTGAATTCGTGACTCTGATGTGTTTTCATCAGGCTACAGGCTTTATAGCAGAATTGGTTCTTTGCCAAGACACTCTGAAAATCAACTCACAATGGTTTGACACATGCTTGGGAAAGGAAATCTATTACTATAAATAATTAGCCGACAATATTTTCTTACTGGGTCTACTTGGTAGCTGTTTTGTAGTTTTACAATCATAGCACACAATCTTCCTCAGCAGATGGAGTTTACCTCGTTCTCAGTGTTATTATAGATCTTCCAATTCTTCTGAGCGTTTCAACGACTTTTATGTTCTATGTTGCAAGTTCATTCTTGATCATGGAAACAGCAGTTGACAAAATCTCACCAATTTGTATAGTAGGTCCTCTCACAGTCGTAGCTGTTCTGCAGCTTTCAATAGTATCACATGTTCAGTAAACAATTGTTTTCTTTTTTTTTTTCGGAATATAACAATATTTCTGGATTGGTTGTAACACATAACACAAACACCAAAAGACAAACAATAATAATACATAAGCAAAGGGAAAATACTTGCACAGATTTTGTATTTGCTTCTTGCGTTAAAAATGTTGCAGTTAAGCAGCTGACCCTGAAGTATCAGTTTCCCAACAGCACTTGAACTCACCAATAGGGAAGCGTCTCTGCATGTATTACTGTGAAACACTAAAATAACTTTGGCAATAAACAGGCAACTTCATGTTAAGTAAGCCTTCAAGTATTTCTAATTTCACTTCCATATTTTATTGAGATTATACTCATGACTAAAAAGTAAGAGATCAATCTAAAATATTGCAGTGTGCTTTGGGAAATGGTTGGCATCAATGTAGATATCCCAAATATATAATCACAAAACCTCCAGTGGGGTTTTTTAACCTCATTTACATTTACCTCCTTTACATTTAACCACTCAGCTTATCATTGTACATGCCGATCAATGCAGCATTGCGCACATCTCAGAAATGCTTGGGTGGGGTGACCCTTTTTGTTCCTCTTGTGTTATCACGTCTTACATACACTACTGATGCCTGCACTGTGTCAGTGTTACCCTCCTCCCCTCTTTATGCAACAGATACTCATCAAGCACAGAAGCTGGGGGAAAAATTTATTTTGTTTACTGAATTATCATTTCATTGAATGACATTATTGTGCACTGTATGTTGCCAGCAGGGTTGCCAGCAGGGTTGCCAGTACATTACTGTTTTTTCTACAGTTTGCTTACTGCAAACATAGATTACAGTTTACTACTGTTATAATACCATGTATACAGAGGCAGCAGGGTATGTGTCTTTACTGGATTTTGCTCATTTAAAGGAAAGATTATATGTATTTTGAATCAGATGAGGATTTATACATCATTTCAGAGGTTTCTTGGAATTGCTACTCATTGCTGTCAGACTGGAGTGTTACAAAGAGGATTTGTTTGTCAAATGACATTACATCAAAGTCTAGTACAAGTCATTATGAATAATGTAAGAAATGTCAGTATAAACACTTTCATTTACTCCATTAAAAATAATCTGCAAAGTAAAAAACTGTAAACATCAACCTTTTCACACACTATTTCACTATTATAGTCCAGTGATAGATTTCTGTTGTTTTCTAGCTCCTGCCAAAGAGTTGGATGTGTGGTTCGCTGAATCTGACTCTAAATCCCTGACAGTTTATTGGAAGGTAAGTTTTAAATGTTCTCAAAAAAGTTTTTTTTTTTCTTAGCATAAATTCTGAATGATGGTGAAGATTAACTCACATAATGTTGCTGTACTGTTTCATCAGCTTTTGCTTTGCATTCTCCATGGGTTCCCTCTCCCCTTTCTCGCTCTGCGTGTGTGTGGGCGTGCGGTGTCGTAGCCATAGTAACACTTTCTAATCTTCTTGCTTCTATACTTGTGTACTGCACAAACAAAAGGTCAAAACTTGACCACCTCTGAGGTGAAACACCATTTCACACACGCACACACACAGACGCACATACAGTCACACATCCACACCCTGGACCACATAAACCTACTCACATACACACACATACACACCTTCAGTCATTTAACGTCACATTTCAACAGTAAGAGATAAGTGAAACCTGACGGCAGACACCACAGTTTCAGTTTACAAGAAAAGGGGAGCTGAACAGAAATGATGTGTCTTACACACACTGCTCTTGCAGTGTGTGTGAGCATCCATTAAGGACTGAAAAATCCAAGGCTCATGTACAAACTCCACAGAACTCAAATCTGTTATTTCTTTTCCCTTTATTCTGCATCCCTCATGACCAACAAAAACAGATATACAGTGTTGAACTCAATGATTTACATGTAAACATTTCTCTGACTGCAGGCATACGATGACATTTCCATCGCTAGAGGGAAGATCACAAATTACAAAGTCGAAGTTACCAGCTCAGACCCCAGATTGGAATGCATAACCGATGCACAAACCAGAAGATATTCAGTCCAATTCTGTGACAATTGTGTAGTGACAGTGTACGCTATCAACTCTAAAGGATGGTCCCCTCCTGCAAGAATTTCAACTCGCTTCACAAAAGGTAAAAAAAAAAAAAAAAAAAAAGTATCTATGTATATGATTCTGTCTTGTAAAGGATAAGCAGTTTATACTGCTCATACTCCTCTTTTTCTTTAGCCGAGCCACCTCAGGATGTGCGAGTAGCGAAACATAACTCTAATGTCACCATCTCCTGGAGCAATGCTGGAACTGCACCATTGCCTACTGCATATGTAGTGGAGTGGTACCCAGAGAGCCGTAAGCAGGAAGAGCTCAATTGGGTCAGACTGGGCAGGAATGACATCCATGCTGCCATTACAGGTGGGACATGTGGAGTTACAGGTGAAATAAGACCAAAAAAAACAAAAAAAAAAATGAGTGATGAACTGTTGCTGTTGGTGACTTTCTGATATCCTTTTTTTAAGTTATGTGTTGACAACCACATTTCTCTCTTCTGCTTTCAATAATCTTTGACCTCTAAAAATGAATAATTGTTGTATACAACTATGTTTCATTACACAGGTGTTAAACCATTTGAGTGCTATGAGGGAGCTGTGTATGTTTTGTATGATCACATCCCGATGACTAAGACCAGTTTTACTGGTGTCTACACTGTGGAGTCAGGTAAGATCTAATCATTTAATTTATAATTTTATCATTGATTTACCAAACATATAACAGGAGTATTTCATTGTTTACTTTTGGGGGGTTTTGCTTGTTGTTTGCAGTCCCAACAGCTGGTCCGTTAGTAGAGGAGAAGGTTGAGGGAGACACAGTAGAAGTGTCCTGGATGGAGCTTCCCAGGGGTCAACGCCAGGGTTGTATCACCAAGTATACCATCTATTTAGAAAACAGCAGTGGACACCGGCAGCCTTGTAAGAACGGTTATGATTATTCATGAATGAATGAATTTTTCATGGGTCCATCCATGTTATAAATAACAACTTTCAGCAATTGACATTAGTGTTGCAAAGAAAAAATAATCACTGCTGCAAACCACATACTATATTTAGTTCAGGAAAAACATATTTTTCCACAGAAGAAAAAACAGTATATAAAAGCTACCTATACAAGACATTTTGTCCAAATATGCACACATGTGCATTTCATATAGTGTTTGCATAATTTCATCCTCTTCTATAAGAAAGTAATAGTTTTTAGTTTTACTTTTACTGATTAATAATATTAAGCACAATACAAAACAAAGTCTATTACATTTTGTACTTCATTTAACCACATAACTGAACTGTTCTGTAACACCAGCATACCGTCCTGTTTCCAGATGTAAAATACCACATCTCAGTTGGGCACACAGGCAAATTAAATTTCACATAGTTTTCAGTACTTAACTTTTTTAACCATATGTTCTAAGTTTTGTCTTATTCCAAATCTCATCAGCCCCTTTTCTTATAACAGATGAAAAACAAAGTATTTTTCTTTCAAAATGCTTCCTCGTACCCTACATTTTAAATTTTACATTTGTAGCATGTACTCTTGATACAGTCACATGAGTAACTGTAGCTGAATGTGGCTCCTCCACTGTGTTTATATAAATTTCTATTCCAGACTCTGTACAAGCATCAGAAAGAAAACATACCATCAAAGGCCTGTCTCCAGCTGTCTACAGCCTGTGGATGACTGCATCGACTGCTCAAGGAGAGAGCCCTAAGGGTCAAAAGATCAAGTTCGTCGTCCAGCGTAAGCAGCTTTATTCATTAATGTTTATTGGGATGAAACTAACTCTGCTGGTTACATTTGTTTCACATGAACTCTCGGCTATGATGGAGTAGACTAAGTGTACAATAACTTGTGCAAGGACATACTGTTGCTTCAGGAGAATAGACTGTATAGTTGTAGTGTCTTATTTATCAATATAAACCAATATCAATATAAAACACTTTTAATAAGAATGATTCCAATTTTAGTGGAAAGGATGCATATTTTAATTGGCCTGAACATTTGTCTTGCTAAAACTTGCTATCTCCTTTTTTTTTCAACAAAAACATGCGTGTGAAAGTTCATTCTTGACCTTGGAAATAATAGTTTGACTAAGAAAAAGTTTTAACTCACTTCCTAGCTTTCTAGAGTTTCAACCTGTTCCCCAGCAGATGGAGTTTGCTCATCACAAATGCCAACCTTTTTTTGTCAAACATATAACAAAAGCTGCTGCTACTGTCTGATGATGATATTATTGCTGCATATATCTCACAACTTCTCTCTGTTTTATTGTTGCTGCTGCTGCAGAAGACACCCAACTGTTCCTCATACTGGTGTGTGCAGTCGTCTTCCTCATCATGGTGGTTCTGCTGTGTCTCTGCCAGAGTTCAGCAGTAAAGCAAAGGTACAGTATGGTAACAAAAATGTAGATTCATGAGTGAGGGCTACTAAAAAGCTTACACGTTTCATTATTTTGTTCAGCTCAAGTTCTGCAGAAAACACACAAAATAGTCAGTGAAATGATGCAGCAATTTGCAGAAATTTTCCAAGCGGGTTGCATGCCATGTTATTTAGCAGTTCTCTCCATTCTCCCTCAGGTTCTGGGTGTTTTTCCAGTGCCTCATGCTCGATGTTGTGCCAGATCCTGCAAACAGCAAATGGGCAAAAGAGTGCACCCAAGAGAAGGTATTTTTTAAAAAGTGGATAAAATACTAAGGACTGTATATTGGAGCTCATTGTTCCTCGTTGTATTCCTCCTGTAATGTATTTCTCCTTCCCAAAACAGGGCAAGATAAACCTCACACTCCAGCTGAGTAACTCGAGTGTCACCGAGGAGGATGAGCCCATCCTTGTGGATGTCGAGGAGCTGCCCAAGCAGAGCAGTGACATCTCCGCACTTACGAGTGTGTCCTCGCAGCGCCTTCCTCATACCAGTCAGAGCCCCGAGACCGAGCCGGCCACACTGCTGTACCCTCTGACCACCTACATCAAGAGCTTCTCCCATGACTCGGACAGCTCCTACCAAACACACACCTCTCTGGACACAAACACAACGGTCGACTACATCTCGTCGCATGGAAATATGGACGAGGATGATCAGGAGGAAGAGGAGGAGCAGGAGACGCAGGGAGAGTTTGCTGAAATGCTTGGTTTCTTCCCCAGTCACAATGTTTTCATGGAGCCGCTGGCGTTGGGAGGGAAGTTGACTCTTGATGCGGTCAAAATCGACTGCAGCAACTTCTTCGAGAACGGTTAGTGTTAACCTGAAACCAGAACTCTTTGGTGAGATGAGGTTTGAGGAAAAACATTTTTCAGAGGAAGAACGAACAGAACAGTGGACAACTGAATGACTGGAGATGGGAACTAGATGTACAAACATTCCTGAGTAACCAGCTTATCCACTGAAAGATTTTCTCCTCTTTTTTTCTGCTGGGCTCTAAGTTTTTGGATCAAGCACCTAGCTAAGATGTGCATCAACTACTTTCTTGCACATTGAGGTCAGAACTGTAACAAAAACAGCTCTCTTGCTGTGGTCTTGCATAGTGTTATGACTGAAACTTTTTAAAAAATTTTATTCCATGCATTACCATTGTTTTCATTGGACACACTAATACCACAAATGAACACAGTACAAGCTGCAAGAGGGAGTATATCAGATGTTAGCATTTCTGATCATTGCCTGAACTGATGTATTTGGATATGGCCTCATCCTGATGCTAAAAGCACTGATAGCCATTGTTTTGATCATTTACACCTGTGCTTTATCTACTGCAACGTGTCAAAATGTCTTCAGGGAAAAAGGCCTGTCTCAAATGCAAACTCTACTGTAGCATTGCATTGTTTTCCATCATGTATATTGCCTTTAAATACATCTACTACCTCAATCTCAGCTCATCTAGTGGAGCGTATAAAGGAGCTGCATGGTGACAGATTATGACAATATTTTTCTGAAGATTCTAATCACTTTTTACAAATCAGTAAATTTTAGAAACAATTTTGATGTAAAAAAAAAAAAAAAATCTTTAAAATTGATTTTTCATCAGCATGCTGGAAACTTAAGTATCATTTATCCTGTTTGACTATTTTGAGCAGCAGCTTCTCCACAGAATGGCAGATTCCCCTGATTTGGGAACTAATTTAGCTCATACAGCAACTTCTGATTTCTCCATTTAATCATGCAATCTTAATGGGAGGGTCTGATTTGTCAGTTTTAATGCGCAAATAAACAAGTGATTTCAATCGCTACACATGGAGGCACCAACATCTGCATCCATTTAGATGTGTTTTTATGTCTCTTTTCTTTCAAATAACTACTGGTCTGAAACAGGGTGAACTGATTGATTGGATTTATCGGCGAGACTGAGGGACGTCTGACCCGACAGCTGAGCTGTCACATATTACTTAGTTTAACAACCTGAGGTGGGAGATGACCACTTGATTAACTTGCTTAACAAGTTTTTCCAGTAAAGACTTCTGTACAAACACTCACCTTAAACAGCCATAACATGAGATTGTGTGGTAGTAAGAAGAAACCAAGTACTGTATGTCTGTAAATTGCCTGTGTGCAGGCAGGATAAAAAGAGTGACAATGCAAAAGATTTATCGACCATCTTTATTTACCGACAGAGGTCTCTAATAGCAGGGCTAGAATTCACACATTTGTAGAGCACGTCAGTTGTTCCACACAATGAACGACTGTATTTCTTTCAGAGCGATTATGCAGTGGTGCCACTGTGGAAGCTACAGGGCAAGTCAACAGTGGAGGAAAATATCAGCACAGAACAGACTGCAGAAACAAACTGAAGCTGGGCTAAGTTAACATCTGTGTAAGGATGCTGGAGTGGAGTGTGTAAACAGTCGGAGAAGGTCTGAGGGCGTTCCTGGGGAATACTGCCACAATCTCAACCGAGTAAAGACACTTCCTCTCCGTATCACTCTTTAAAATAAAAACAAAAAGGCATAAATTGACTTGCACATGGCTAATAATCAAAGATGAAATGGGCAGGGAGGAAGAGAATACTGTGAATAGCACCCTAAATACAAGAAAATCAGTACACATGGAATAACTTCCAGTTTCAAATTAATCTGCCTGACAAAAGTCTCAGGATCGATGCTAGT
Organism: Euthynnus affinis; assembly: GCA_029490765.1. NCBI lineage: Eukaryota > Metazoa > Chordata > Actinopteri > Scombriformes > Scombridae > Euthynnus > Euthynnus affinis. The sequence continues at coordinate 11,656,215 of CM055848.1, forward strand.
TTAGGAGCGTTATCACCTTGTGTTCCTCCGAAAATGACCTAATGTTCCTCCTTTAGAACATTTCAGTACAAAAGAACCTTAATACAAATTTAGGCGCCATTTCATCAATGCATTCAAATGTAGGCAGCATCACTCGATCAAAGATCAAGCTATGCCCTATTTGCACCATGTGAAATACAGTCTCTGAAAGAATTTATGAAAATAGTTCAGATTTACAGGCCGAAGATCATAGAAGAATAGACCTCCTGTATAAAATATAAAACAATACCCCAGTGCTAAAGAAAAAAATCCATAAATCTCAATGAGTGAAGCTGTAACTTCATCAGAAATACCTGGTGTGGCAGAGCTTATGAGCTTGGGTTGGAGCTCCACAGTGCCTATTTTAAAGCGAGCAAGCAATAGCACACACCAAGCTAAAGATACTCTTTATGCTTACATTTCGAAATGCATATTTTCAAGCAGCAATTACAAAAATTTATCAATGGACAATGCATAACCTCTGAAAAAAATACTGTATGAAAACATCCCTGCTACTTTGTTTCCAAGTACAAAACCTCTACCAATAAGTTGCTCCAGAGTAGCAAGAAGTCCTTTTCTTTTTTTGTTTTTTTTTTTGTTAATTTCTGTTTTTTTCCGTCTTCATTTTGTTTTTATTTCGGTAAAACTCAGTCCTCACATTGAGTGCCATAGTTAATGACAGTCTTCTCCATCATTTCACTTTGCTGAAGGATCCAGGAACATGCAAGCCTCGTAGTGGAGGTGCTCAGGAGGCTCCTGTAGGCCTGAGGGACAGCAGCCGGGGCTTAAGCCAGGGCTGGGAAGGCCTCTGGGTCGTCCACGTTGGGCACAGACGCGGATGACTGGGAAGAAAAGAAAACGTTAAGTTAGAAAATTTTAACATTTTAACACTTTCTCATTCAAGTGAGCAGGAAGGTGTGTCCAGATAACATTAAAGAACAGTTTAACTTCCTACAAGATTAGCTACCTTGTCAGTCCTTCCTCCACGGACCGGCCTAGGGGCATCGGTACGGCCATCGCCACGGCCTTCGCCGCCACCACCGCCGCCGCGGCCACGACCCCCCCGGCCACCACGTGGTCCACCGCGTCCACGGCCTGGACGACCCAGATCTCCAAAGTTGATCTCCAGCTGGGACGTAATGTCATTGGCTGGCTTCCGGAAGTGGTGCTCATCATCCAGCTTAATTAGAAAAAGAGGAGGAATGGGGCCGATTAGTATTTCTTTATTACAGCTTTGGCACATTTTGCGAACACGTATGGTTTGAGTTCAGATATTTTTTGGGTTTGTGTGACAACAGTTGAGATTTTACCTTGGACTCATCACCCTCAGGCTCAATCAGATCGCCTTTTTTATCCTGTTGGGCAAAACAAACGAACATTAGGAAAACATCCTATCCCTGCATTTCAAGCTTGTGTCCATCCACAGCAAGACAAAAGTATTACTAAGTTTATCATATCAGTCAACCTAATTCTATGTAACCACTACTTTCATCTGTTGTCCTGTGGTTGAACTGCAGAGTTGGACGTGCAGTCATCAAGGACCTTTTGCTTTCATTTTGCAGCTATTTTCAGACATTGATGTATGTGGTAACCTGGTGTATTCACAGGAAACTGATGCAACCCTTGTAAAAAGGTTGTTGATCTATACAGACATGAGAACCTGACTTAAAACTCCTTTTATATTAACATTTTAATGTTAATTTTAACTGATAATGCTCAAACTGTCTTCAGGGGATTGAGTAATATCAAATCTTTTTACTTGTTGCAATTTTGCTTAAATTTTATCACCACTAAACTAAATGTTACAGAGGAACTTGTTCAGAAAAGGCAGAGCTGTGGTTCTGACTTACATCTGCCTTGGACTTGTGCAGCACAAATCCTTTGTTCCAATCAGCTCCCTCGTTGGCCTTACGGATGTTGAACTCCACCTTGGCCCGCTCCTTGTCCTGCATGGCCTTCCATTCATCCAGAGTCATCTCCTTGGGGCCTTCATCCTTCACTTCCTCTACCTCGTTCTCCCTTCAGTAAACACAGACACATCACGAGTCTTAGTAACATCCTTCAGTTTGTTTACATTTTAAGTAGAAATCTGGGTTGAGTTGCGGAGGTCTTGGTTTGAAATCTCTTCAGTTTATTCTGATTAGTCAGAACTTAAGACAAAACAAGAACTTACTTGTTCTCAGAGTCAGCAGGTGGATGCTCCTCTCCCTCAGGGTTCTCCTCAGTGACGTTTGATTGGTCGAGCTCGCTATGAAGAGAAAATAACAATTAGTAAAAGACATTTATTGCCAACATTGTCAACATTCAACAAGGCATAAAACTAGAAAATCATGTTTGGCCGATGCTTTGGTCTGCATTGCTGGTGTTGACACACATGTAGTGTTCACAATATGGCGGACCAGAGTTCGCACTTAAATTATAGAGGAAAGCAGTGACATCACTGTGTAAATATATATTCATAGTCATGATGACTGAGAATCAACTAATGATAGCACAAGCACAAAAAAAAGTCAGCTTGTGCAAAGACACTGACTATATATTTCATTATTGTACTTTTTAACTTGTTGAATGACACTGTCACAACTTTTTAGTTGTAAAATTTTAAGAGTTACCTTTTAAATGAGACCAGGGTTATGAAAAGTATCCTTGTTATTTTGGGTATGTTATTTTCAGACATGTGCTCAAGAATAGCCAAGCCTAGTAAGAGGTTAACTCATAACAGGCAAAAACCTGTTAATTTATGAGAAACTGTCGAAGGCAGCATAGACATTCTAAAAATGACTTTAATTTTTTACACTAATTGCAAGTTCAGTACATACACCTAAACGCAACAGCAGTCCTGTGATACGTTCTAGCTTCATGAAGGTTACAATGTTCAGTCTGTAGAAACTGTTTGAGACATGTTGCTTCAACTTCCTGGTAATTTCTAAGGCTGCAGTTTGTGCTGGCGTGCCATTGCATTGTTCTGAATTACACAGGTGTTTCTAATATTTTGTCCACCTCATTTATAAAAAATATTCTATTAGAAACTCTGTATAACGCAATACAATTCAACACCGCCACAAATTACAGCCTTAAAAATCCCCATAAAGTTAAATCAACACCTCTTTAAAGCAACTTCAACACCAACTGATCATTGTAACCTTTATGAAGGAAGAATTTATAACAGAGCTGAACTCTGAGCTTTAGCTAGTTGTGCCTAGTAAACAGGATGGGATTTTGACTTTTCTTAATTTACCACCAGGATATGATTATTTAGAACTGATGAGCAAAAACAGAAAATCTTTTTTTGCCTTTATAGAAGAAATGATCATGAAGTTATAGATAAATATGTTTTATCATGCAATTAAGTCCACAAATGGATTTGAACCATTGCAGGATATTGCAGTTATGTAAAACACAATTAAGTGTTCTCTAAAAATACAAAGAAACACCTTTTGTATTTCAGAAGTGTATTTTCAGTGATAAATTTGTTCTATAAATCCCCCTCCATGCAAAGTCTGTCATGCTGCACACAGATCAACTTACTTGAGTTCATCCTTGACGGTGCCCCAGTTGTGAGATCCACTTCCACCACGCTTCTCCTCGCCTTTCAGACTACTGAAACAACATTTGCTTTAGCCAGGATCTCAACACATACATAAATGAACACACACAGGTCTTAATCAGACCTGATGTTAATGAGATATGTGTGTGTGTGTGTATATAATATATATAATTTTTTTTAAAGAGGCTACATAAAAACTGAAAAGTACTTACGATCGGTCGCTGCCACTGTGTCTGTCAAATTCACGTTTGCCTCTGGAATCAAAGCCATCGCTGCGACCCATGCCGCGTCCTCTGCCTCCACGGCCGCCCCTGCCACCGCCGCGTCCTCTCATCGGCCTATCACCAACAGGCCTGAGGACAAAGAACTCAGTTGATGCACAAGTCTAAGGCAGCGCCATCTACAGGCTGTATATAATTTACCACTTAAATTAAGTTTTAACAGCTGACTAGCACAGAATGACAAAAAGTTAAAGAACAAGTACATTCATGTGTTTAAAAGGCACTACTGATCCTTACTTAGATTCTTTAAATTACAATTCTCCAGTGAGAAGAAATTAGCTGAGTTTGATTTATGTTTGTTGGTCTCGATCACATTATATATTTTATTCCGTTATATTCAATTTTCACAAGTAACCTGGTGAGACAAGGAGCTGCCTACAGAAGTCTGGGGGACATACGAAGCCTTATCATCACCAGCAAAGCCTTAAACCGTTACTGTTCCTAACCCCGCCCCTGTAGCCTAGATGTAAAGCTGAGAAAAAAAAAAACTACAACAGTGGTGATTCATTCTCCTCTTTTCCTTCATGTGGGCACCATTCAATTAAAATGTCTGCTGATTGGAAGCTGAACTCACTTCTCCACTGAGAATTCGCCTCCCTCGGGCTTCTCACCACCTTCACCAGCAGGCCTCTCGAAGCGGCGTGGGGGCCGCCTGTCCACAGGCCGTCTGTCTGTGGGGGGGCGCCCCTCACCCTGGCCGCCCTGGGGTCTGAAGCCATCGCCCTCCGGCTTGCGGCCCATTCTCCTCATGCCGGCACCTAGGGTTGACCACAACAGGAGGATTAGAGGACCAATAGCATTGATAGATCAGGACCCACTGCTGAGCCCCAGACAAGAGAAAGAAGAGGAGGTGATTGTTCTTTTTAAAATGGAGCAAATACCCTAATTAACAAGCAGAATTTAAAAAACTATGGCAGTTGGTGAGTTCATCAGATACATCTGTCTGCAATGAAATACGATAGTTAAATCATAAAGTTCATTAAAACTATTAAATGCACAGGAAATAGCATTTACAAGTTGGTGAATGAGACTTAGTAGAGAGGTGGGAAATAATCCACCCTGACAAGTTTGGAGCATGATCACTTTTTAGTTCCTGCTCTGAGAGGTGAGGATCTGTTAAAACCCTGGTTGGAATTAACAGTCTTTAACCCTCCATAGCACATGGTTTGACAGCCAGTGGCCCTGTGTGACACAAGTCCCACCCATTGCTTAAATCACCAACTACCAAAATAGATACCCTCCACCACCACACTACAGCAGCTGGGCGGCACCACAGTGACGCACCTGTCTCATCTTCTCTCAAGCAAATAGATATGAGCCCACTTTGGCAGGCGGACATGCTGATAATGGCTAGCTAACGGCCTGTGAGTGGGAATCCCTCCCAAGAGTTAACTCCTGACACTGGATGCTTCACTTCTGCATGTAGTAAATGTTAAGTGCTCAAAATACATTCTAAGAACACAATACACATTTTGGGCCATCTTTTTTTCTTAAACGGCAATATCTGGTAAAAACAGATATGGGAGCGTAAAAAGCTGTAAGGCAGGTTGACTCCGTGCAGTAGTGTGCACCAATAGGAAGTGGCAGTTGGAGGCTGTGCTTTTACACGCCCCACACTACAACCACGAGGTTCATCACCATGAGAGCAAAGCTCCTCACGTCTGATGACAAAAAACCCCCACCAGCATGCACACCACGATTCAGTTCACACACATTTAGCCAACGCGTTATATCTGCTTATAATGTGTCAGATTTCAAACGACCCCTTTGGTGTTATTTTATGTTATATAACACGTTTTTAAAAGTATAAAGTGATAGCCTACTTAGCGCTAATTCTGTTTAACTCCTGTTAAAAAAAAGAGAAAGTGACCTTTACTGGATGTCACGACTGGACCGAACTAACATTAAACATCTGATGGCAGCTTTCTGTCTGTAGGCGAGTTGAGCCTGTTCAACCAGGCCGAGAGGAGGGGGAGACAAGCCAAAACAAGTTGACCTGCAAACTGTTTATCAGTGAATAACTGGAGCTCCTCGCCTCTCACAGCAATACATGTTTGTTTAAATGTCATTGTTTCGGCGGCTGACAGCCCGGAGGGACACAAAGCAGCCATGCGGACCTCATGTCAGGCGGCTTATGAAGCTGGTGAGCTACTAAAGCAAGCCACTTAGCCTGTTAGCTTTAATCTCCTGGATGCAGTTTTAACTCTCAAAACGCAGAAAATATATTTACCATCTTTCTTGAGTGGGACGGGGGCCTGGGTCTCCTCCCTCTTGTCGGCCAGCGGGGTCTTTCTGTCTTTCTGGGACTCTTTTCTGGGCTGTTTGGCAGCCTGGGCTGCAGTCTTGGCGGCACCAGGAGCGAGAGCCTCCTTCTTCTTCTTCTCCTCGGCTTGCTTTAGCTGCTCGAATGGATCCGACTCATCGTCAAATAACTGGTCGAACCGATTGGTTATGGCGCAGCCAAAACCTTCTTGCATTTGTCCGGGCATGATGGCGCCCCTTCAGCAGGATTTTCCTCCGATTCTACGAGGCTTGGTGCGAACACTTCGCTAGATGAAGCCACAAGATGGCTGGGAAAAGGACCTTCTTCTCTTCCGGCGCGGTAGACATCCGGGACCTCGGGGTTGGCGCGGGTGGGGCGTGTAGTTCTTTCTGCACGAGGAGCAATAGCTTCAAACACAGGACAGACCAATAAAGAACTACAATACCCACAATGCCAGTTTTGCTAATGTTGCTAGCCTCTTTAACGCAAAGCATGGGCGCCCGCATACACGCTCTTGTTTTGACTCCTCACAGAAACCTCCTCAGACCTTCAAAATGCTGTCCGCCACACTGGGTCCGTGTCCAAACTAAAAGAACAACAACCGCTCTGTAGTCTTGGTTATATATTTACCGCCATAATACATTTGCAAACCTTTAAAGAAGACAGCAGGTGCACCAGTTCGTAAAGCTTGTAGGGTACAATGGAGTTAAAAGGCACGATGTGGAACTTTGTTTTAAAAAAAATGGCAAAGGAGGAAAAGTGAATGTTGCACTTTTATTGCTTCAAATATTGTATTTGTAAGTTTCAATAAGAATCTTTAAAGCAAAAAAGAAAGAAAAATATATAATTTACTAATTTAGTATATTTAATTTTTCATGTATCCTTTATTTGACCAGGTAAAAAGTCTCATCGAGATCTCTTTTTTCCAAGAGTGATCTGGTCAAGAGGGCAGCATAAACACCTTTTATACAGTCTATACATAAACAGTGCTACAAAAATTAATACAAACAACATAAACAAATACACCTGCCACACACTACAGAGGCGTAAATACATTCAGATTAGCCTTGCAAGATTATGGACAAAATCCTTATCAATACTGACACATTTTAAGTAAAGTGCCCTCAAAAAATGCCATTCTTGATGGACAGATTGCCATATCAGTCTAAACAGGTTGAGAATGATTAGGACAAGTTTTCAGTGTCATGAGTTTCACTTTAAACCTGCTCAAGTAAACAAAAGTTCACACTTGAGGTTAGATACAGGGATTTTAATCGTGAAGTAATAAAACCTGATTCGTAGCACAGAAATGTGCTTTTGTGCACAAACATGGTGAAACGTGGTGTCTTGAGAGCATGAGGCTAAAGGGTCTGCAGTTACAGGGGTTAGCAGCATCGCCCCATTTCTGAGCAATTAGTTTGCGGGTACATACATTTCCTCAAGATTGTGTGTGTTTTGTTTCAGGTCTGACCTTAACCATTTTGGAAGAAGGTCATGTTTTCACCCCCATGTGTATGTTTATGCAAACATTGATCTATTTGTTTATTAGTAACATATTTAAGAAATCTAACGTGGGCATCCTAGTTGTTTAGGGCTGTTAGATGCTGAACATGTAATCACGTCTCCAGTTTGAGTCTGTTGGGGACTTTTGCTGCATGTTATTCCTCCTCTCCCCCCTCATTTCCTGTCATCTCTTCATAGTCTCTGCCAAAAAAAAAAAAAAGCAAAAATGCCAGAAAAAAAACCCTTCTTTCAAATCTTCTAATGAAGTCGGATGAGATTTGGTGCAGTGGACATGATCTTTTGAGGGGTTGAACTGAGTCTGGGATCTTCACATTAAGCGTTTATTTATGTAACGATCATGTTGTACTCCATTGCAAATCAGCTGCATTTCCATTATAGCATTTGCATTTTGTATTTTATCACACAATAAAACCAACCAAACAGGAAAAACATAATAAATTCTTAAAGGTCACAACTTTGCAAGGAAAATAATTCAAGGTTGATGGAGGTTTGTGCTCTAGAGAGTGGCTGAGTGGGTGTATCTGCTCAACAATTTTTTATCATGAACAGGAAAGGCGACATATAGTCAGACAGACATCCTGATAAGCCTTCACTGCTTCCTCCCACAAATGGTTAAGATACAGTGAATTATTGTAGCAGAAGAGACACTTTTTAAAAACAGAGTCTACAGCCTGAAGATGTACTTTGAGCTGTAACATGATGCTCATACAGACAGTGCTGATGTTAAGCAGGTATAATATTCATGCTTCTAGTTCACCATCTTAGATTATCATGTTAGCATGCTAACCATTGCAAATTAGCAATAAACACAAAGTATTGGGCAACTTAAGAGAGATATTTCAAAACTACAACCTCAGATGTAATGATAACTGAAAAGGTTCGATAGTTGTAGACTAAAATGTAAGAAAGGTATTTCAACAAAATTTAAATACACACTATATATATATATATATATATATATATATATATATATATATATATATATATATATATTGATTTACTTAAGTAAATGGCCCCTGGTGGTTTACTTATGCCTCTTTTCTGACAAAGTACAATTTGTTTTTACATTGGAGGCAACACACGACACAGTTTTTATTATTTTTTGTTGTATTAAAGTTGTGTGCACCTCAATATTTTCAAAAAATAAACACATTTAATATAAATGTGTGTCCAATGTTCTTACTAATGTTTCCATGAGATGTTTTGATGTAGAATTAACCCAGTGGTTAACATATTGTAACATAAAGCTTTAGAAAGAGGAACTAAACTGAAGCTCCAATGTCTCATTGATCATTGATAATATTTTGGGAGTTGTGGGTGTCAAATCCTGCCAGCTGAAGGGCTTGTTAGGGAACATATGTGATGGTCGGGGAGACAAATGGATACTTGCAGTCTGTATACTGTTACATACACTCACATTCAGTCTATTTATGTTTGCTTTGTATCATAAATACAAAGATAGTGACTCTAAAATGTTCTTATTTACAGTCCTAGTTGTTGTTCTCAGTAGAGACAACCAAACACAAACAGGATGAAAAACGTTAACCTGTAAAAAAAAAAAAAAAAAAAAAAAAAAAAATGTGAATAGATATTTAATATTGTTATTAGTGGCAGTGCAGAATTACAGCTAATTACAGAATTACATTTAGCTGAATCTGTCTGTCTGTCTGTCTGTCTGTCTGTTTGTTTGTTTGTTTGTTTTTAATTCTGTCCAGAATGGCCTCAATTTAAAGTCCACGATCTTTCAATTAGACTAATGAGGCTGATGTTTTTCACTGTTTGGAAAGATTTTAAAGGTCAGCTCAGTGTTATCACTGAACTTTTCTGCTGCTCTCCTGGTTTATATTATTATGACTAAGTGTGCTACTGAAAATAATGTGATATTTAATTAATAAAAAAAAAAACGTCACATTTTTGGTCATAGACCAAAATGCATAACCAGAGCTAGACATTGACTTAATTATTAATATAAAGTTTAGTCACACCAGCGTGTGGAGCTTTGTCCAATGTTCCCAAATCGGCAGGATAATATCAAAGTGGGTTTATTGTGCCAACAGACAGATTTTGTGCTATTTCTCACACAGATATCAAGAAGACGACTGTTTTATAATGAGAGTGAGGTGGCGACAGAAGCAATACTTTTATTTTCTGATTGTCACTGTCTGTGATCTGAGTGGTGCAACCCACAGGATGATGCCAGACACACTGACAGTCTCTCCTGAACGCACTTTGAGAACTCAACCTCATATCATTCCTGCGCATCCAAAGATGACATCTCCAGTCACCAAAGCCATGATAGAGTCCTACGCGCTCATGGTTATGGTCATGGGTACGTTTTTCGTCTATTTCTGCGGGATGGTGTGGGCTTTTTGTAACCCGAAGCTGAGCGGATCAGATGAAGAGGAGAGCGGGACTGAGAAACAAGCGGAGGTGTACGGAGACCACTGCTGGGTTTGCGCCCCAAATCCTCCACCTGAGCGGAATTTCAGGTGCGCCTGTGCGCATCTGCAGGCACCACCATACACCGCGGAGGGGCTCACGCAGACCACCTATGTAAACTTTTGGCATGATACTGATAGTCTGCTGTCGGACTGCACTGCGTTTTGTCGTGAGGATCATGGGATTAACAACCAGATTGCTGATATATAATGAAATGGATAAAGCGTGGACTGAGAAGAAGAGGACTGTGAAGTGGATGAACACAAGGTTTTATTCTGAACTTGCTCCAAACCATCACAACACCCACAATCCTGGTTGTTTGTCCTTTAACTGACATTTTTATTTTATGCCTGAAACAGAAAACACAGGTGAACACAGCAAATCAAGCTTAAAATGCTCTTAGAGTCACTGTGTCTTGCTCATCCTTGCTGTAAATTCAGACTTGCATGTTGCTGTGTCAGGACAGGGAGAGGCATGTTAATACTGAGAGGTCTGACAGCCAGTGTGCATGTTTCTCCCAGGAGACCTTCAAGCCAAAAATAAAAACGCTCTCCATGACAGAATTGTGTGATGTGCATCAAGATGATCCAGCTCCCGTGGGGCCGCTGTGAAGATGTTGAGACTGATGTCGTTTTTCCTTCAGTTTCTTTCTTGCTTCCCTTTCTAGTTGCAGCAGTTTGTCATACAAAGCGTCTGATGTTTCCAAATCGATATCCATCTGGAACACAAGATACAAAATTCACATTGCCTATTATACAAGCCTATTTTGACTATAATTTTAATTAAAACTTAAATTTTGATGAATAGTGTTTAATACCGTACTTTGCGTGGTTTTGTGTAGTTGTTGCCTAGCCAGGATGTTAAGCTTTGGTACTTGGCTTTTGGGTCCAGTGATTCAGGCTTTTGCTTAAACAGCCAGAACTACAAGCGAGAGGAGCATTCATTAATCAATTTGTACTGAATTGAGAAAGTGAACATTGAAAATGTAAATTGTTGCTTCACCTACCAGGGCTTCAGCTCCATTATAAGGTGTCAAGGTGAAAGTATTGGTGAATATTCTTATCTGTGTTAATGAAAGAAAGATGCACTCAGATCCAACAAGTGAAAAACAGATGTGATATATATATATCTGAGAGTATTACTTACAAGCCAAAAGATAGGCATAAGAAGGGTCCAGAGGAATGCTGGGAAGGAGGGCAGGATGCCGTAGGTCAGGTTGGTCATCACGAAACCAGGACAGATCACAGATGAGTACAAACCCTAGAAAGCACAATGACAGCTGTCATCAACAGGAAGAACAGTTTACCTCCCAGATGATACATGTGAAATGTGTGATGGCAGACCTGTTTGTTGTAGTGTGTGTTGAGCGCCAGGCTGAGCAGGTCAGAGGCATATTTGGAGGAGCTGTAGGGCTGCATGCCTCTCTGATGCTGTACGTCTTCAAGGTTAAAAGCTGAGCGGTGAGCGTTACTGGAGGAGGTCCAGATCAGCTGTGAGGTCCAGCTTGCCTGGCACAGAATAGGCTCCAGTTCCCTGATCTTTCCATAACACAGAGAAACACAACAAAATGTATACTGGTTATTAAGGCTCAGTTTCACTTGCACTTGTTTCCTCTGCAGTTCAGTCAACAAGACAGAATGAGGCAGACTGGTGATTTGTATGAAGAACATTCAATGTTAATCTAGAAATGTCTCCTCTTTTTCTCTTTAAAGAAAGTTTGACACTGAAAACTCAATAAAAGGAACAATCTAATTGATATAGGCGTGCAAACCAAACCAAGACCCTACCAGATAAGTGTAATTTTACTCAACCTGTTTAGAAAGAAAATGTGATTTCTTCTCTAAACTAAATGATCTGATAAATAAGTACGTTCCTCTGTGATGGAAACGATGGAAAGTTTTAGAATTTGTCTGCAAACACACAGTAAGCAGAATACACTGACCTTATGGCTAGGACAGTACGCACTGTTAATATTTAATGAACATCGTTGCTAAGTGACACACAGATCCAGTATCACCTCTCAAGGCTAAACAGCCAACAAGAATTGCTCTCCCTGCAGAAACCTGAAGGAAACATGGCTTCATACTGTATGTGTGGATTGGACCAAAATGCCAGATAAGTCCACTGACTCACTAGTAGAAAGTGACCGAAGAGGTTGGTCGCGAATACTTCCTGCAAGCCATCATGAGTGATGTCATCCTTCTGCGTCAGAATCCCCTCGCCAGTGGCAAACATGGTGATAATATTGCTGCAATAAAGGCATTATAGAGGTTTGGGCTCTGAGAAAGGCAGCCTGGGAAATAGATGTTTGAAATAAACACTGTTACATAAAAGAGACACATCTAAGTATAAAAAGCCGGTACACTAGATTGTAACTCCCAAAGTCTTGTTATTACTGACTGAAAGAGGTAACATTTCAACCTAACCGGGTCTTCATCAGGAAAATGGCCAACATTACACCAAATGAGTTACATCATTCTAACGTCATCATAAACAATCACAATGTTCCTATTTCCTTTTTCCTCTTCCCCTTTTTCTCCTTCTCTGGGAACTGGTATTTCAGTTTTGTCCTTTTTAACCTTCGTCTATTTGGTCTTTTAAATGGCTGCACAATCTTGTTTTGCTGTGCTGAATCTTTCTTTTTTCTCATTGCATGTATTTAGCAACAAATATTAATTAACTTTTGGGACATTCTTTGGATATATATTGTTGTGGGGGCTGCAAATGTTTTTTGTGACTTTCTTCAAGCTTTGATGATGAGATGATCATGATCAAGTGTTGTTCGTTGCCATAAATTGTCTTGTGATGACTAACTTGGTGTCTATGTATGCCTTACTCTTTGTCATGTTGACTGGCAAAGACCCAGTTAGGTGGAAACATTGCCAATTTTAGTCAGTAACAAAAAGATTTAAGGAGTACAATCCAGTGTGCTGACACTCTGCTTTATTCCTTCATTTCATTTGTTCTCCAACACCTGATCTAAAAATATGTTACATGGGATGTGCACAAACTATCTATTTGCTGTTAAAGTACAAAAAGCCACCAGGTGTGGTACTACTCAGTGATTTAAAGGAGTTTCAGGTGTCTAACATGCTCATCTAGTGTAGACAAGAGATGCTGCACCATATGAGTATCTAAAATAAACAACATACCTAGAGAAGAGGCCTTTAAAAAAGGCCTTTACATCAAACTGTGGGTTAGGCATGATGCCTGCATTCAGGTAGAGGTAGTCCAGCCGGTTATACCTGCAGATGACAAATAAAGTCATAGTTAATGTACATAAAACACATATGACTATCTGGGTGTGAATGTGTGTGACCACCATGCTGCTGTGAGTCTGTCCTCCCACCTGAGTTTGACCTCCTGTGCAGCACTGAGGACTGAGGAGATGCTGCTGGTATCCAGCTGCAGCAGGGCCACCTGAGCTGTGGGGTGAGAGGTGAGGAGGGCAGAGCGAGCAGCCTGAGCCCGGCGCATGTTCCTGCAGGCCAGACACAACTGGAGACCCTCTGTGTCCTGCGAGAGGAGACGCTCACAAAGTGCCAGGCCGATGCCACTGCAGGAAAAGCCACACACAGTACCATCATTATTATCACTACTGCTGAACAGTAGTATTTACAAAATCCACCAAAATAATCTAGTTTATTCCACACATGAGCACTGTATATAACTAATATACTGTTATTTTGTAAGGGCTAAAATAACCCAGCAACAGCTTTTTCCTTACGATTGAGTTTAAATTAATTTTATCAATGTTCTTGGAAGTTCTGTTATGTCATGCAACCTTTGCACCCAAAGAAGCCATATATTATCATGAAAACAAGTTAACAAATAAATACAGTTATTACCTATTTGCTCCCGTCACCAAAACCACCTTATTCATCTTTTCAAGTCCAAACCGGCAACAATTTACACAGAAAACATTAAATTTACTGCACTTTTAGAGCAACAAGCTCTGTGTCCGGTCCATGGAGTATTTTCCTTTCCTGTGGAGTCATATACTTTACTCCGCCTCCACATTGTTATTGGATACTGCAGCAGCGCTCAGCCAATCAGATCACGATCACTGTCAGCTCAGCTTGAAGACAGCCCACACAGTGTAAAATATTCAGTAGATATGAATAAAGCAAAGAGCTCTCATAGATAGAATTCCCTGTTTGGTTTTATTTGTAGTTTGTCTATCAATGTACAACTTTTGTTTACACGTATATAAAAAAAAAAAACAAAAAAAACATTTTCACTGAAAAACAAACATTTGAGTACAAAGGTGTAATAAAAACCAAACAAATCATGAATTTGTTCGGGTGCAATAATATTTTTTACAGCTATACATCTACGTCCAATTCATTTATAACACTGAGAGGATTGTAAATGCCATGAAAATGCTCTTTCGTCCAGTGAAATTCACCACATGCCTCATGTCCATCAGGAATTTGAAATACACAAATTTATTTTCAAAACAATTATCAACTATTTATCTACTTGTGCAGATCTTTTTCATAGATCACAAAGTAAGGAAAGAAAAGACTGACTTCTACATAAAAGGTGAAAATGCCGTGCATTAGGGCAGGAGGCATGAGTGTATTTTATGGAAGGTACTGTAAATGGGACAAAGGTCTTTGATAAAAAGGCTGTAAATCCAGTTGAACTGGGCTGAAACAGTGGTAGTTACACACAGAATTATGCTAGAAAATAAGAAAAATTGAAGACTCCAGCATACATGAATAAAAGAAAAGAGCAAACTGCTGATTACTAAAGCTTGTAGACGAGTCAATAGTTATGTATTTATGATCTAATACAGTATAATCTGCTGTGAAAGTGATCTGTAGCAGTCATACAAATTTCATCATTCCAATTAAACACATGATTTATGTTGAATATTCCCGTTTCATCTACATTCCTGATTCAAAATGCCATTTACTTTTTCTTTCAACACAGACAAACTATAAGCACACATGCATTAACATGTTCAACACACCCCACATCTTTCCAGACACACATACTGTCGACCTGACATGGACGAAACAGCCTGGACAGCCTCCTCATAAGCATCTTACATGATCAATAATCAAGCAGCATGATGCTGATATTAGTTTGTCAATTCTTGACAGTTTGCAGTGGGGAAAAATATTTACTGTAGCAATTGTTGTTGTGTAGATCCAGAATATGAGGAGAAATACTGCATTCAATCAAATATAATACTCCAAAGAACATATTAATACACAAATATATCAACAAAACATAAACAGAACAAATATGAACATATAAATATTAATACAAAATATTGATATTTGAGACTTATCTATTGAAAATACACAGTCATACACTTCATGTTCAAATCACCATATAGGAAAACTGCAGGGAGATGAGAAAGATGTTCTAGTAATGTAATATTTTCTTTGTTATTAAAAATGTGTGGAGTTTGTCTGAGAAACTGAGATGAAATACTTGAAACAAATTGTGACAGTAATGGTTTGCTGCACTTTTCCCCTCTACATTCAAGCAGTCTTCCAAAAGAAAACACAAGAAAGTTACTCAACAATGCTGCATAAGTTTGTCATCAATACTTCAAACACTGTAAAATGGGAAATTAAAAAATAAAAAAATAAAAAAGGAAATTAAAATACATATTCAAAAGTGCCGAATGTTACTTGCTACATTTAATTTTGGCTCCTGCAACACACGTCACAACCAAACACCATGTCCTTTTTCTTGTGTGTTTTTGGGAAATGTACGATAAATCAGAATAGACTTTCTAAGAATATATGTCTATAAAACAAATTAGCAAACATGCTAATTAAACTCAAACTGACACACACCAAATGTCTCTGGTAGTCCATCTTTGAAGTGTGCAAGTCCATGAAACAGTGTTTCCCAAATTGTAGCTTAGAGCCCACAGGTGGCTCCCACCTTGTTTCTCAGTTGAAACAAGATAGCTTAAACCTGGATTGTGTCTGCACCATGGTCTACTCTTGTCATGCACCATTTCTCTCAGAGATGAGCACTGTCTTAAACATCGCTTTAAGGCTGTATTTCCAGGAGGGCTCTGTGTATTTCCTGGAAGGACGGCCGTTCCTTCGTGTTCCTCCTCCAGCAGCTCAGCATGATCTTGTAGAGCGAGTCCGGACACAGCACAGGCTGAGGCAGGTAGATCTGCATGATAGTGAGAAAGAAAGAAAGCTGGTGATTCACTGCTGTTTGTAAGTTTTGAGGTGACGTGTTTGTGATGACACTTACCTGTCTTTTCTGGTCCCTGAAAAACTCCCCTGTGTTCTCTATCACCTGCTCATCAGTGAGCTGAGAGTAGGGCTGCTCCTTGCAGAAGTTTAGTATCTCCCACAGGGTCACCCCAAAAGCCCACACATCGCTGGCTGTGGTGAACTTTCCCTGCATGACAAAAATGGTGAAAATAGTGATCAATATGTTTTCCTGCTCTGTAAGTACAGTATATAACAAAACTGAGTGCACCCCTGATCAGTATCACTAAAATATTAAGTACAAATCATGTCCAATTAATACACATTTCATTTGTTTTTAGGCAAAACCCAAGAACAATTAAGGCAGTTCATTTGAAAAACATACTGAAAGGTCCATATTTAAGAACAAACTGTGACAAAAGTCAGCACACTCTTCATGAGACTCCATTCTTTTATTTTTTAATATTTTGTATGCTTGTCTTTGTTTTTGATGACAGATTAAACCCTCAAGGGATGATACCCATCTTGTTCAAATCTATGAAAACATGTTCTGTCATTCTTCATAGATAATTCTTTTCAGCTGTTCTTTTCCAGAACGATTTTGTTGCTCTACCTCCCTCTTTAAAATACTCTAAAGGTGTTCTATTGGTTTCAACTTTTACAGTGTGTTTGGGATCATTGTCATGTTGGAAAATTCCTCTCTTGCCAACCTTTTTGAGACTGGGAGTCATCTTTCTTTTCATTCAGTATTTCAGAAATGTCATCTCCCCTTCACCTTTTCAGTCATTCAGCCCCATATCAGCACACACCCATCTCCATGTTTCATGTCAGCACTATGCAATCATTGTGGTAGTCCTGACCAGTTTCTGTGTCAAACATGCTGGCTCCCATCTGATCTAAACATTTATTTTGGTTTATTCATCAGGCTTCTTGTCATGTTCTTTGGCAGAGTTTGATCTGCAGTTTTGTGCTGTTTAGTGAGTAATGGTTTTCTTTTTGGATGTTGTCCGTGGAGGTTGACTTCATGCACTGTCTGAGCAGTCACTGAAGCACCAATTTCCACAAATAATCCTTGAGCCAAGACAGAAGCACTTGCCCATCTGTTTTTCAATGCAAGGTTGCATAAACAGCAAATGATGCATGCTGTTCTTTTTCAAGGACAGCCACTGCACCTTCTTTTATTGGTAGTATGGGTCCTCCTGTACCTCTTAACCATTGCTGCAACTGTGTTTGCCTACTGTTCAGTAACCTGCTGATGATTTTTTAAGTCCTCCCAGAAGTCTTGCAATCTGGTCTCTTACTTGTTCTGGCAATTCCTTACCACATGGAGTTGTGTTGCATTAGATGCAACCCAGGCCAAGTTGAGAAAGTTGTGATGTTCACATGTTCTTTTATAACCTTCAGGCATTTAGTCTTAATTGGAAGTTACAGGTGTAATCATTTTTGTTGTGAGGTTGTACTTTTAGGCCTGTATTTTCAATGTAGTCTGTCTAATTATAAAAAAAGATCAAATACCCCACGCTTCACCCTAAAAACTCTACAAGTATTGTAAGATGATACAATTTTGAATAATTTTTTAGTGATATTATTTTCAGTGATGTACTCACTTTTGTTATGTACTGTATGTCAGTTAAATGCACACATAAACACAAACTTGAGGATCAACATTTCAAGAAAATACAGAGTTTGTTTTCTCCATTATACAAGCAGTGGTCCTCACCAGCAGGATGCTCTCCCATGACATCCAGCGTATCGGTAGTACCGCTCTGCCCTGAATGCGGTAGTAGTCACCACTGTACAGGTTCCTGCTCATGCCAAAGTCAGCTATCTTTATCGTATATTTCTTGCCCACCAGGCAATTCCTCGTGGCCAAGTCTCGATGAACAAAGTTTAGAGAGGAGAGGTACTTCATCCCCGATGCGATCTGAGTGGCCATGTAGCACAGATTACTGAAGCTGGAGGGAAGAAATGGGGAGAGGGAATCGTGTTGAAAAGCAAGAAAAAAAATTTCACACAGACATTTAGTTGTTTATTCATGACCACTCACCTGACTGTAGGTGCATTGCTGAGCAGAGCGAGTTGTCCCTCTGGTTCATGGCGGGACAGAAACTGGTTGAGGTCTCCATTCTCCATGTACTCTGTGATCATACAAAGAGGGTCGCTATAGATGCACACAGCAAGCAGGCGAATGATGTTGGGGTCCTTCAGACGGGACATGATCTTTATCTCTTTCAGGAAGTCATTCCTACCAACACAAAAAGACAAATAAGTGACTTACTTCACACTGTAAAAAAAAAATTACAATTTATTGTCAGTTTCAGATTCCTGTAGCACATTAATACCTTGCATTTTTGTTGGCATCTGAACGGAGCATCTTTACAGCCACTAAAACTGGCTGGTCCTCAGGGATGTCAAATAAAAACTCTTTATTCATGAACTCCTGCATTCCCTCTGCTTCACACAGGTGCACCTGAAAAGAGGAGAGCAGAGGAGAGGTAACATATAATAATAATAATAATAATAATAATAATAATAAGAAGAAGAAGAAGAAGAAGAAGAAGAAGAAGAAGAAGAAGAAGAAGAAGAAGATTATCTAAAGCTCTAAGCAAAGCTGTAATACACACCTCTCCAAACTGTCCCTCTCCCAGTTTCTCTTTGAATATGAGCAGTTTTCGTGGGAACTCCTCCACTGCAACATCCTTCCCTGACAACAGGTCCATAGTTAGTGCAGGGATGGCGTATGTGTTGCTTCCAGTCACGCCTTGCAGGTTTACAATGTCTGCCTCTGCATAGTGAGGGACCCCGTCTTGGACTACAGTAGCTGTGGTGGATTTGGACGCTGCTGTGCTGGTAGAAGCTGGAACGCAATATGAGACACTGTAACTAAGACGCTTAATATGATTGTTGTTTGTAAGTCTATAAACTGACATGTCCACCTACCAGCCTCCTCTAAGTTCTGTGCAAACTCTGGCAGCTTGCATATGAGGCGTGAGGGCTCCTGGTAGTCTGGACCCAGGGGGAAGATGCGCTCGTAGGTGGAATTTGACTCTTGTTCACTGGTTGTACTTGACTGGTTGTGGTTGTGGTTGTACACAAACGTCTCACTCTGTATTGACAAACTAGCAGTTAGTTCATCATCCAGCATCCGGCGAGAGGCCTAGAATAAAGCACGCGGGGGTGAAAGAACAAATCTGACCACCTCCCGAAGGAAAACCACAAATCCACACAACAGCCAATTTAAATACTCAAAATCTCAAATTTATATCAACTCACCTTCTCCAACATCTTCTGCCACACCTGCCTCCATAGGATAATAACAATAATGGCCACAAGGATGAAGATGATGGCCACTAAACAACCAATCAGAATCCGGGTGTTGCTGTCATCTACTTTGTGGAAGGGGTTGTCATCTAGGGAGGATACAGCAAGAGACACTTTTTGAAGATGGAGACTGTGCTACTTGCATGCTGTCCATTTAAATCAGGATAGTCCTGATACTCAATCAAATTTAATTAGACTGAATGAGGTTATATTTACAAAAAAGTCAATTGTTTGAAAAGTTATTTGTGTGAATTGTATTGCAAAGGGAGTACATCTTTCTCACTGTAGATGTGTCACTATAAGGGCCCTGCTATCATGCATGCTGGCTCAGTGACTGTAATTTCTTGCTCAGTCCTTTTTTTTTTTTGCTATCTCTTGCTCTCTTCTGTAGGCGTGGAGGAGAAAAGCAGCAGGGAAACAGTGCAACATCAGCCAAACTCTTAAAAACTATGAACAGTGATAGCGGTGTAAGTTGGCTGGCCTTAACGACTGCAAATACAAGAGCTGTTAATCAAGCACAGTCTGTACACACCCACAGAGCCATGAGAAAACATGAGTGAAAACACCTGTGTGGGTGGACTGTGGGTGTGTACAGCTTTAAGGAATTTGACATTTATTCCATGTGCAAGAAATGCTCATAATTCTCATACAATGTGAGCTGCCTCTCAGTTCTCTGCACAGCTTAGCAATTTGTCTTATTCTTGTTATTGTCTCTGCTTTTATGACATGAAACCATTTTTGGATGCTGTGCTGTGTGGACAGTACCAGCAGTACTAATGTTTTCAGTTGTCCTGTTGTGAGTTTATGTTTATATTTTTGCTTTTTTGGCTTCATTGTTGCAAAAAGAAATTTCTCTTGGTGAACATCTGACATCAACATGTTGATACTGAGACATTTCTTTTCATTTGACTGAACAAACCTTCATCTTTGATAGGATAACTATTTTACCAGGTAATCCAACGATGACTTTGAAATCGGATTTATTCATTTATTTATTGCGGTTGACTATTTAATGTACACTTCAACTGTCAAATAAAATGGGGACTGAATAGCGTAATTGGTTTGAGGGATAATTCTGACAGACAATGGTTACATTCTATCCAATATTCAAGTAGTGTAGAGTTTTGTAAACCTTTATCTCTGGTGCTATCATAGTATTTTAATATTTATCAACTTAACCGGCAGCAAAATATATTTTATAGATTTCATTATTGTTAGATTTTCCAAAATCACTTGACCTGTGAGTATGTCTTCGTGACTATGGAGTCCTCTGGATTACCTCTAACATATCAGACTTTGCTGCTTTGTGAACCAAAATCACACAAATCCTAAAATTAGGACCAACATGTTCAGAGCTACTTTTAGCTTCAGGATGTTTTGTGAATATGGCTCTTAAACTGTAGTGAACCAAAGTGATTTTTCCATTCCATGGACATTGTTTTCTGATGAGATCATGTAAATGCTTCTTGTGTCTGTATTAACTTTGTCAAATGTTCAGACAAGGTTGACAACAAGACACTCTATTTTTGTTAAGCCTGTTGCAAGTTTTTCATTAAATTATAAATAGATCTGTATTATTAGTAGCAAACAATTGTGCATGTGTGTGTGTTGTGATCATTTACCTGGTTGGTTGCTAGGTGGTAGATCTGTCTTGGGTGGTGCCAGTGTTGTGTTGTACATGGCTGTATCTGAAAGGCCAGATGGAACAGAGGTGTTCAGAAATTGTTAACTTTCACTCTCATCAAATAAAGACTTTTGAGTACTGGAATTTAACATAAATTGCAGCACCTCACTGAACTCATCAAAATTCAAAATAAGATACAGGTTTTCTCAATTAAGCTTCAAATGTAAAACTAAATATATGAGAATAGGAAACTACTAGTATCTTATTCCATATACAGACTATACACATGGTTCCTCAGACTACCTGACTGGAAGGTGATTTCACTGAACAACATCCAGGCATCAGCAAAGTAGAACTGGCACTTGATGGCACTGGCCATGTGGTTGGCCAGGTTGACCGTGACAAAACGGGCACTGAGATTCTTCTCATCCACCACGGGGCTGAAGGAGAGCGGCGTGGCCTCCCAGTCTGATTCAGAGCGGAAGTAACACAATACCTGGCGGAAGGCCTTGACATGCTGTGAGAACATGTTGTTGCAGTGAACCTGGACACAGATAAAAGTGCACATGGAGGCTTTTAGTACTGATGGAAGCTTAGAAATTGAACCTTGAGGGAAAAGCATTATCATCAGGATCATCAGGGGCCTCACCTTCATGGTGGTAAAGTTTCGTGTGCGGTCGAACTCGAACATGATTTCAACATATCCACTGGGGAAGCTCTCATTGTTCCAACCCACATAGTCATACCCTGGCCACACATTGTAGACATGACTGTTTGAAAAATCGTCTTGACCGCACACTCCATCAGTCAGCTGGCCCAAGCCCTCTGTCATACTGAGAAAGAGAGAGGCAATGTTAAACATAGAGGAAGTGGAAAAAGTGACAAAAAAAGATTATAAGATTGCATTTTAATTTTAGCATCATCCTTTATTGTCAATGTATCAGTACCTCTGTCAAAAGGTGTTCATGGTACAACATTCAACACTAGGTGGCAGCATTACAAAACCAATTCTTCACTTCTGCTTCTGGCTGTCATATTGTAAAATAGGACATTTTCTTTTCCCTCTGCACTGTTTCCTTGACAGAGAGAATGAGGCATGTGTCATGGAGGACATTATTCACCATGCCATAATCCAAACACAAATGTCAACAAAAGTATGATTTGTTCATTCCGGTTTTGAAATTTTGTGAGCATGGTTGACTCAGTTGTTCCCATGAGGTATTGCCTAACAGTAAACCACCATGACCCATTCACCACTGTCTGTCTCTTTGCTTTCACCATGGTGACCAGGCAACAACAAGGTGAGGGAAAAAAAGTACTGACAAAGGACGAGAAGAATGATGAAGCAGTATGGTGGCGATGAAATAAAGAACAAAACACACACACACACACACACCTGTAGATGACAGCTCCATCATAGACGGAGTCGTTGAGATAAACAGAGGAAGAAGGCAAGTTCATCTGTTCTCCTGCTGGAGCATTGTACGACACAAGACCATCTATGAAGCAAAGAACAGTATCCATTAGATGGAAATCATGGTCCATCATTCAAAGCTCTTGTTGTAGAAGAGCATTTTTCAAAACCACAGGAGCTTGTTTGAAAGTGTTGTTGAGATTTTCAGTTTTTAGTGTTACAAATATGTCAAAGTTAAATATTTAGAAAATGGTGACAATGTAAGGGCTGAATTTTCCATTTTGTGTTAAACAAAAAAAGGCGAGTGTGACATTGGATTATTTAAATGATTCATTAGAATAAGCAGCTACACAATATACAGAATATAAAATATGTTGTGTTAATAGTATGGGATACATGATTTATTTGAGGGCCTTGACAATCATCTCAGGCTGACAATTTGTCTGCCCACAAAGATTCAGTTGTAAAAGAATGTGGAGTCAGTATTGTGTGAGTTTAAAGAATTAAAAGATTATTTCTGCTTTTCTTGTTATTTACTTGTTTTTTGCACTTAACTCAATCAGGTTTAGGATATCCCAATAATCGCAGAGTGAAAGCACATGGAATGAACAAAACAAATGAAACTGCACCTTTACTTTTTAGAGAGCCAAGCACATGTGGTGCTAAGATGGCCTTCAAAAGACTTGTTTGTTTTCTTTTTCTACTTTGATTGAATCTCAAATTTCACAAGCTTTTCACATTCAAAACATTTTGAAATTTTACAGCTTCAATTTCTTCAAGCTTCAGGTTTTTTCAGACTCCTGAAAAAAATCTACATATTCTATAGTTTGTGCTAAACAATTTTGATCAAGGAACCCATAAATCCTGCCTGACAAACCTTTCTGCTACATTGGATTTTCCAAGAAAAATGCTATTCTTCATATTTAAACAACCTTCCCAACCTACACAGCATTTCTAACTTTTATAAACTAACTAGCTTTTAATTTATGTAAATTTACTCCTTCAATTGTTCTGAAGGACAACATATGCCTGAGGATGTCCAATAAGCCTGTGTGTACAAAAAATGGTAGCACCATAAATGCCATAAATCATGACAAATGCGCCAAATTTAAGTCTTTGAGTTGGGGAAACAAAGGTCAAAATTATACAAGAAAAAGAAGAAAAAATGTAAGGGTTAATTGAACATTTAGTTAATGATGTGATTATTATGTACATCAACCCTGATTAAACACTGCCCTGCTTTTATGAAAAGATGACAGAGTGTCCACTTATCCTCTTTATCTTATCTTAGTATTGGTTTTCTCTGTGATCTTTGGTCCCTCACACTCTTCTGTCTGCAGTCTTTTCTCCCGTCACTTCAGTCACATCTTACCCAGCCATTCACAGCCATAGAGCTCCACTCTCATGCAGACGTTCATGGAGTGATCTGTGACGGGCATGAAGCGGACAAAGCGAGCGATGATAGGCGGCTCCAGGTCCTTGAGTACAATGTCATAGGCGTTCCTGTTTCCCTCAATCACCTGCGCATACAACAAACACACCTTGACCTTCTGAAGAAGCTCACTAATAACAGAGACTGTAATCTGCATGAAAACAAGTCCATACCCTCCTCATCCTTTTAAAAAAATTACAAATCAGTTCAGTGCACTGTTATCAGCACTACCTGAAGTATGCCAGATAAAAGCAATGAAAGGTCATAAATGACCTTAAGACGGTGCAGAGATTTGTTATAAAGGTCAAAATAGATCATAAACATCCAAGCCAGAAAAAACTTACACCTCAGGTTGACTAACCTGCTTGCCCTGCCTGTTTCTCCACGAGATCCAGCGGCTTCCATCACGGCTGTATTTAATCTTGTACATCTGGGCAAACTCATTACCAATGCCTCCCGCATGACGACCCTGGGTGCCCACAAGGGTGATGAAGTGGAGTGAGCGCAGGTCAATCTGGAGGAACTCCTTCAGGCTGTCTGGCTCGACTGTTATCTCTGGACACCACGCGCCATCACCCTCCTCAAAGTCCAACCTGGAGAAGAGACAAATGGAAAGAGAGAGGGAAAAAGATTAAATAACGGCGGGTAGATGTTACGACAGGAAAGGGAAAAAGGCAATGGAGAAGAAAAACTAGGACAGGATGGAAAGGGAAAGGTGAGAGGAAAGTAGAAGTGAGTGCAGCCTGTTATAAAAACACCTCAGGGAAAGCTTGCGTCGTAAATTCACCTTAAAGTGTTAATTTTGGGCAAAGGGCTGGCAGGGGCAAATGGGAGCTGGGCGAGACTGAAAACATAGCCAGGCTGGTTGATGAAAGTGTATTACATCATTATCCCCAATACTTACTGAAGGCCACCCAAGTTCTGCAGCACACACACATACATACACGCTTCCTTAATCATGCGGTTGTGAGTAGAACTGATACCCCAGTTTGTGGTTTACTGCAAATAAACAGGCACAGGCACCTTATAGGATAAACCACCCACACACATAGTCATTATCAGGGTAAACATACTATGAGGCATGTGTGAGAGAGTGTGCATCTGTATGTGTGTGTGTGTGTGTGTGTGTGTGTGTGGCTACATTTGTGTGTGTGTGTGTGTGTGTGTCTCTGTGTGTGAGACCTACCTGCCATATCTTGCAGCGGTGGATTCAGACCACTGGCTAGAGGCAGAGATGTCCTCATCCTGTATCTGCCCTCCTGACATCCCCAGAGGATACCGACACACACCTGAGACACAACAGACAACAAGTTCCATTAAATGACTGCAAGAAATAAACAGATGAATATAGAAACTGTCATGAAGGTAGATAAACATCCACACAGCACCTTGATGTTTGCTCAGGCATAAACACTCATTCTGGAAGTGACTCATTACAAACACGCTTGTTAACCAGCAGCTTTTTATGTTTACTGGTACTTTTTTGAGTAGAATCTGAAAGCATTCAGAATTGTGCTTGAACTCATTGTAAGATTGTGTAGTTTTGGAAATGCCAGCATGACAAGGCATCATCCAATTATGTTAACATGACACATTTAGGAAAATGTGACTCTTCAGGTTTGCCTCCTCTTTATATTCATGAGGCAACAAGTAAAAAAAAAGAACTCTCATGAAGAAAAGACCACCATGAGTTTGGTCTGTTTTGTGTGTTTGAGAGGTGCACAACATTTCAGAAGGAAATATTATACTTTTTAGTCTACATCCTTCATATGTTAACTTTAGTGATTTGAAACTTTGCAGATTCAGATTTGAAAAACTTAGACATTAGACATGATGCAGTAAATTAAACCACTCAGCCAGCTACAGAATTAAAATGCTGCTCACACATTAATGCATCACTTATAACATAATAATCCAATACTATCATATAATATGAATATAACACTGACCTTTGTCTGCATAGTGAGTACTTTAACTTTTATATTTTAAATACATTTTGCTGATTGTACCTACATGCATGAGTAAAATTTTGAATGCAGGAATTTTACTATGGAGTATTTTACACTGTGGTATTTCTAATTTCACTTAAGTGAAGGCTAAAAGTATGAATAATTATTGTACCAATGTAGGGTACATTTCCACCGAAATGTTTACTGTCAGGATCCACAGTGGCTCTTTGACTGCGATCTTATAGAACAAAATAACTTGTAAGTTGTTTATTTGACAAAATGATTAAGTCTACTACAGTACTGTCTAAACAGTATGTTCTAGTACTCTTTCCAGCCCTGGTATTTACTTGGATTATCACACTCTGAAACGTGTGGCTCCCCTCACTCCTCTCAGACCAACCGCAGCGCTGGTTGGCGCTGAAAATTCAAAACCATATTCAAACACTCGCCAGACGCCCTCGGACATTTCTAAGACAGAACTACTTAATTCCCAGCTTCTGTCAAGAAACCTGCGGAAGGTGATGGATAGTGCTGGATGAAGGAGTGGGGTGGTGGTGTGAGAGGACTGCACACACACACATACGCACACACACACACACATGCATGCACACACACACGTACACACACAAATACACATCCTAAGCAACTCCTTGCACTCAAATTGAGGTTTGTTTTATTGAAATAATAAGCTGGATTTGTCTCTGCCAGTTCAAACACTGCTGGTATCAAGCACATGTACAGGAGTTAGTTACTGTGGGTGTGTGTGTGCGTGTGTGTGTGTGTGTGTGTGTGTGTGTGTGTGTGTGTGTGTGTGTGTGTGTGTGGTGAAACTGGCTGGTCCGAGCCCATCACGCCCCCACCGTGCGGTCAATAGAACCAATATGCCCTCTGTTTCCTGCATGCCCCTCCACCCCCTCATCTCCTTTTTTTCTGTCTGCTCTCTGTCCTCTCCTCCTGTGTGGTCTCTCCCCTTCTCCTTCTTTTTTCCTCTGTCCCCCTCAGTGGCGAGAGGTGATTAAAGTCAGCAGTGCATTTTAGAAAATCCTCATCTCATTATGACTCAGTGGGCTAGTGGCTAACTGAGCGTGACACAGCAGACATGGTATGTATTAAGGTTTATGGGGCTCTGTATGAATTTACTGATTTATGGGTGTTTCCATCAGACTTTATCTACAGGGTTGGGTCAAGGTTGTGTTTTGGTCGAACACTGATAACTCCACCTAACAGGATATGACCTCCAGGTAGCCTCATTTGCACATGAAAGACCCTGTGTGTATCATACTCTGTGAATGTGATCGCATTGGCTGATGGCTTTTAGTGAAGCTAAAGGCGGAAGTTAAAGGGAGACCGACCCTGTTCGCCTGGCCCCTTGTCTCACAGAAAAACCTTTGAGAAGACGCCAGCAACAGCAGAGCTTGAGGTTCAAGGCCCTCTCTGTCCCTCTCTCGCTCTTTATTTTCCTCCTTCTTCTCTCCCTGTGATTCTCTCTTCCTCTTTCTTGATCTCCTACAAATATTTGCTTAAAAGTCAAAATGTGGAAACCCCTGAAGGTTTGGGGCTGATGACCTGATACGCTATACCCACATGTGTGTGTGCACACATGGACGCACACTCCAGACTCACAAAAGCGGGCGTAGATGCAGCCACACGCACACGCACGCACACATATGCAGGCTTCGTCTTGGCAGTGACACAGTGACAAACAAAAACTCTTCCAGATGTCACAGACTGCATTCGCCTCCTCTGTCGTCCTTTCATCTTGTCCTCTCTAACCTTTCAATGCTGCCCTCTTCATTTCATTCCTCATCAGTTTTTTCCTGCAACTGTTTACACCCCTCCCCTCAGCCCAGATCATCTTGGCTATGAGCAGACCACATCAACCCGAAACCATCTAACTCTTCTCATATTCTCCACGTATTAGCGGTATCTGTGGCTACATAATTACAAAACAATTCAATGATAGGTGTGGTGTTCAAATTGCACGAATACAAATTGTCAGAACCGACTTCAAGAGCAACAAAAGAGATCTCCAATAAATTATATCAGATCAAATCAGGACAGGATAAGATGAGAAAAATAAAGTGGAAATAAAGTGGAAAAGTTGGAATGATAATAACTGGTATCAAATAGCTAAAATGTTGTATTTGCATTCGGTGTAGTGTTGCTATTGCTGCCCGGTCCAGAGGTTATGGGGTTTGAGGTGGTTGGCGTTCCTGCACACATGAGCCTCATTCACACAGAGGTGCAGAATGTAAACAGATGTTGAGATGGAGAAAGAGATGAGCACAGTGCAGCATCTACTCTCTCTCCTCTCCTGCTGTCTCCCCACTGGGAGAAGACATTGTCAAAAAAAAACAAAAAAACAATCCCACTGTAAACTTACAGGAAATGCTGGGGTCATTATGTGTACGTCACATGGTATGAGGTGGTAACATAAGTTTTTTTTTTTTATGAAGTCATGCCAGAAAGATACAGAGATATAGGCCACAGACAGTGCAACATCACCAGTCGGGGGAAAAACACAGAGATTGGCAAGGACATAATTGGTGAAAATAGGAGTCATTATCAAAGTCTTTAACCACATCCTAGAGACAGAGAGAGACGGGTTTCAGTGTGCCGTGCCGGATGTATGACCGCTCTTCCAAATGTTGGTTTTTGCTGTGTTTATTTATCTACCCAACCCACTCAGAGGTGACCCCAGGGGTGAGCAGTGGGGGCAGTCGAGTGTGTTCATTTGGACACACACACATACACAGATCGAGCCCCCTAAAACACACACACCACCACCACCACCACCCATCAGGCTTCACATTCGGCCACAGCATCTAAAAATATCACCCCAGAAAAAGGTGGAAAAATACCAGCCTTGTGTGGTGGAGAAATAGAGAGAGAGAGAAAGAGAGAGAGAGAGAGAGAGGAGTAACAGACTAAACCCTCTCGCTCACCTCTTGATTTTTACCGCACCCTGACTACTGAAAGGCAGACTTGTTCTGTATTTGCTGTTCAACCGCTGGCTCACTGGTTCACTCACTTACACACACACCACTCAAGTGTGTGTTGTCACGCAAGTTACTGCTCATTTGCAACATAATGCGTGTTTGCTGTATGTCAGGGCAGTTTTGGTAGTTTATTATATCTCCAAAGATGTATCTTTTGCTAAACAGTGGCCACTTTTGTCAAAGGTGGGAATTACAGAAAAATAATTGAAGATCTTCTGAGTTGGCTGCTTTAAAACTGAATTCATTGATTTTTTTAATTATTATTTAGTTTCTGGTCATCTTATTAACATTTGTCCAATATTTACTCTCCTTTTAGATCTGTTTTGTTCTCCACCAATTTCTGAGGAAAGTTTTTGCTTTTTTAATGCTCTTCAGTGTTCAGCAGCTAATTGATAACTTTGTCTATCTGCTGTTTGATAGTGAGCAGGTTTATCAGAGCTGGTTGAAACTGTAAACACTGGTGATGAAAGCAAATCCAAACGGTCAAGCTACGGACAGGAAAAACCAAAACAATGGGCTGAAAGATGCTAAAACACTTTGTAAAGCTGGGTCATTATGAGTGATCCCTTTCACACTACACAGTCATTGGATCCATTGTCAACACAAATATATTTTTAGTGCAGCTTTAAATACATTCAGTTACACAGTTGTTTTAAAGAGCACAAAGGGACCGCAAGCAGGAAGCAACAACTGGTGACTTCTGGTGAGGTGGGATGTGTCTTTTGTGATGAACCTAAAAGAATCAGTAATGTGCTAAAACATAGCATAGTAGTAATATCAAAGTTTATAGCCTCAGCAAACTCACTGACTGACTACATAGCAATATCTAGCTAATGTTTGCTAGCCACCATAAGCTACTGGTCATATTAGTGCAAGTAAGATTGAGGCAGCAAAACTCCTGACTGTACCTGAACTCAGCAAAACGGTGTTTTAATGCTTATGAATTAAACTTCTTCAAGTGAAATACTGTGTTATTTCTTCTCTAAAAGTTATGTAGTCTCGCTTTATGTGATTTAAATGATCCACTGAGGAACTTCTAATTCATTCACCCGCTCATTCATTCATTTAAGATTTACTCCTAAACATTCACAAGGAGAAGAAGCCCGCACAATAATAACACCGTGTGATATTTGGCTGTTCTGCCCTGGGCCTTAGCTCACGTGCATTCCTCCTCCTTCTCCACAGTGAAATAAAGTTCGCCCACTCAGGGGTAAAATGGGAAAGACAGGGATGGTATAACTCCATTGCTTGGGAATTTTAAACAGGGGAAAGTTGGCATCACTCAACATCTCAGCTCTACTAAATTCAGCCATGAATATTTCCAGACGGTGGAAAAATGACCCTCTTCTCAATGCAGCAGAACTAAAGCATTAGACAGAATTATAGGTGGATATATCCTGCTTCCATATCTTAGAGCAGGTTGAGTTTTAAGCTTTTAATGACACTGGAGGTGATTTTTTTTAACCTAATTGTTTTTTGAGTGAATGAATCCCTCAGCTTATAGATACAAATCTTTTTCTTAAACAGTGAACTTGTTGACCATGATCAGATGCACAAACAGTCCTTTCCATGACTTATGAGTGGTCAAATACTGGGAAACACACACTCACACAGACGCACATACACATACACACAAGTGCCGGGGAGAAAGACAGAGCCTATTTCAATGGACTTTCCTGCTGTCAGAATGTCTGGTATGCATTAGCCACAGACTCCAGTGGGATAGCTGGATCCACAGCATGCGTGTGCATGCGGGTATATGCATGTGAGCAGGAACACAAATACACACACACACACGCACGCACACACACACACACACACTCTCAAAAACACAGAAAGAAGAGAAATCCCACAGGGGTCAAACATTCAAACTCCTAATTAAGTGCAGTTGAAAAGATGTCTCATAAAATATCCATGGTCAAAATTTTTGGTGTTGAACGCTGAACGGTGCAAAATCTAAGCTTCTGAAGAAACCTTGAAATGTATCGAGCATCCTATGCTACATTCACATCTGGTTAAATAGGTCAGAAATATGGCAAAAATAGATATATGTAAGGAGACTTATGCATGAAAGTAACCACAGCATGCACACACTATTTTACTTGAAAACTCCCTCTATAAACACTCTATGATCTTTATCTCACTGGCTCTTTCTGTTTCTTTCCTCACTTTCTTTGAGCTTCTTACAAAACTCTCTGCTCGTTTCTTGTTTGGCACAAAGAACAAAAGAATGACTAACAGGGTAAACTAGGTTTTAGATTGTGTGTTTTCATGTACGTGCCTGTGCGTGTGCAGCTCACTCTGTAAAGTTGGTGAAAATGATTCAAGGTACAAGTAAACACTCCAGAAACAAGCTGTTGTTAAAAACCAAGTGAAAGCAAGGGTTAAACTGTTTACTGAGCTCCATCTGAGAGCAGAAACCCCCTACATGACCTCATGTTTGCTATTTTCATACTTTCTCAAAAGGAAATAGGATTTACAGTTTTATAACACAGTAGAACATGATGTCAAAAGTTTTAGTTAGAAAGTATAAGTGGGGAGGAGTGAGGCAGGAGGATGTGGAAGTGATGGGGCGTTTTTTTCACTGCTGTTTTTTCTTTTTAAACACCGCTGAGTGAGGTCAGTGTGGCCTATAAACTTTGAGCTGAACTTTTCTGACCAACTATCATTAATTACTATTTAGTTTGAGTACATGTCATTCATTATCCTTTCAACAACAAAGAAAACTCAGCCTGATGATAGAAGCTTTGAAACTGAAATCATAAACAGTAGCCAGATCACGGTTTTTACTGGCAAATATCTGCTGTATTTCTACCATTTCAACAATAACCAAAAACCTCTCTTCGGTTCCTATTTGACTCTGTCTCTGCCCACCAAATGTTGCTACTCTATTTCCTCGTAAAAAATTATTGGTCCTATTTCATTGACATCACAAAAACCACCCGTGCCGTGGAGGGAGAGCTGAAGAAACACATGCATGCTGGGATCAAAGAGGCCAAACCAGAGAGAAGGGACCACAAAGCAGCACTTATCCAAAATCTGAATCAGTCGCAGTCTGGACTGGACTGGAGCACCAAACCCAAAAACACTACCCAGGACTCACAAAAGTCATTTTATAGTATTCACAAACTCTTGAATATGATCTCACTGCAGTCTGAGACTTGAATACAGACACCCAACACTCTTGCTCAGGAGAACGGGAGATGCACAGACCTGGGTTGACCTGTGATGTGACAGCTCCTAACAGGTAGAGGAGGATGAGCAGGAGGAAGTGAACGTCCCACAGGTGCTTCATCACAAACACATGCACAGACAGGCTTCCAACCTGAAAAACAAGATGGAAAAAGCAGGTTACACAAGCGTCTGTGAGAAAACTGTGAAAAGTAGCTCAGTATGTAAGCTTGTATTACATGATGAACGCATTTTATTACTATTTACTCCTCTGTATGCATGGGAACCAAACATTTGTTTGGATATATAAGGGAAAATGGAAGTTTAATTGGATGCATGTTTTTATTTCACTCAATAAAAGACACAATAATTGGCACCTCACAGTGGAATTTCCATTTATTTAGTGCTTTATCACTCTATTAAATTCTAACTGTGGTGGGGATATTTGAATATCACCCCTGGAAGACAGAAAAAGGATTTAAGTTCATATGCAATTAAAAAAATGTAGCTTTTTATTTTATAATTAGACATTATACACTGTAATTGTAGGAACAAATGATGAATGAATGAAGGGACAAACGACAGTGGGAGAGGAGAGAGAGACGTTGAGACACTGAGTCACAGACATGACTTCAGCTGGACAGACGCAGCGCCAACAAGCCGCCTCCAACTGACCACTTAGTCCAAAAGCCGAGAAAAACAACTAGTTTCAACTAGTTTCTGTCCACAGTTCATTTATGATTTGACTGTCCAAATGGAGAATTTCAAAAGAGAGGGACACACAAGGAAAAAGCGGATTACTTGGTAACCTCACATTCAACTTTGCTCATTAAATGTTTAAACATGGATGTGTTGAGTCACATGTTTGAACACTTTTCAGCCACAGTGACTGAAGAGGGGAAGTGTTGTAGTTATCTAATCATGACTAAGTTAACTGCTTGGAGCCGAAGCCCTTTTACTGCAGCTGAAAATTTGTTATGTAACTGAGGTTAGTTTTATTGTTCACATTATGTTAATCATATCTTATGTAACAAAATTGTATAGAAAATGAGCAATGAGACCTGTTTAATCTTTGATGTTAGCTAGTGGGGGAAAAATGCTTAATAAGACGAAATGGATAAAAAGTCAAATATCACAATTTTTGACCAAATACCTTAATATTGATATTGCATCAATATTGTAGCAATGACTATTGGTGCTTTTGCAAAATATTTACATGATGAGATTTTTCATAAATAACCATCAGTAATGTGGATATAATGACTAAGTGGATAAAGGCAAATGATAGAACAGCTACAACAGTCTGGTAAGTTCAGAAAATTACATCATTTTACTGTAATCTTTAAAACCAAGAAAAGACTAAACTTAAGCCGTATCACAATATTACAACATCCAAAATATAAGATGATATCTAGTCTTATATTATAATATCAATATAATATATTACAATATATATTTAATATATTGCCCAGCCCTACTGCTCAAATCTTGATTTTCAGTGGTTTCCGAATATCTTAGCCACTATCTAATGATTTTGTATATTTATTGTAGTAAAGGTAAGAGGCTTTGTGCTCCAGTTCTAAATGTAGATACTAAAAGACATTGCTAAAGCGGGGTTATCTCACATGACTAATGACACAAAACAAAACTACCAGAGGACTGTGGGAATTTACACAGAGAGACATCAGTGTGTGTGTATGTGTGTGTCAGACATTTCCTGGTCTTCATCACCGGCCAAGAACAACATCTCCCTGACGTTTCACCGATGAAATAACAGAAGGATCAGCAGCATTTTGCTCAATGGGACAAGATTGGATATACTACAGTACAGACCTTCATTCACACACTGTGAAATCTGCTGTGAAGTATTTTACTACTATAATGGCCTTACTATAATGGTCATCTCTATACTTCTTTCTCATTGCTTACAGTGTATTCAGTCTCCATCAGCAGTGACTCTAGTTACCAGTTAACCTTTTTTCCAAATTAACCTCAACCAACATACATGAAGTGAAGGTTCACTTATGTGCTCTGGGAAACAAATCCGGACCTGTTGATTTTGATCTCATGCCCAAATTTACTTTATTTTTGCCCAGTTGGCTACTTTTAATGATCAAATAACAATATCTTGAAAAAAATGTTTGTGAAGAACAACCCTGATAGTTACGGTTCATTTCTTCCAAGGATGTTGTGCATAAATTCTGATACTGATCCAAAGCAACTTGATACGAGCCAAGTCTCAAACAAGACCCATAAAGCAGTCCTTGAGTCAAAACTAATCTCGTGCGACCAGCGTTGATGGTCCACCCACTGAATTTTGTGACACTAATTACAGCCTGACTTCTTCTTACTTCTACTACTTCTTTCATTGTGCCCTCACACATAATCTTGTTGCTTTTCTTACTTCCATTTCTGTAGTTTCAGGTTACAGCCACTTCCTACTGAGGCTCCTTCACTAAGCTTAACTCCTCTTAGCCTTTCGAAAGCTAATGAAACACAAACAGCTGATGGCTTGTGTGTATTTGGAAGTCAAAAATGTGTTTACCATGTGCTGGAGAACATTTATGTGAAGGCTGCCTGTGCTGTATGAGGCAAGAGAATTGCCCTTTGGTTCGACTTTTGGAGACTCTCAAAGGATTATACTGGTGTGATTGCATGTTTTAGCCCATTTACTCCAAATAGCATACAGCATTAGTGTTTGCCCAAAGCACGGCATAAATAGGGATAGGACTCAGTCAGTTGATCTTGAAATATATTGTGAAATACAAGTATGGGTGTGATTACCATTAAATGAATAACAATCATGCGCCTTTAGTGCCTCAAAAAAGATGCAGCCAAGTCTCAAAACAATCACCAATCAATTAAATGAAGCCAATAAAATTTCAGGTCTCTTGAGGTTTATTTAATACTAATTGAAATGTGCTAAGGCTGGCGATTGCCTAAAAGGTAGGAAAGACATGAGAAAGGCTATGGTAGGCTTTGGAAAATGCTTGTCTGTAATGTAAAGACTGGTATTAAATGGGATCATTACAGTAGACTATTGTTCTGTAATTCAGTTTCTTTCCAGCATTAAAGCTGCAAATATGAGATTCAAGCCATCGTTGATACACTTAGCGCACAAGTTAAGTTCGGTCCAAGTTCAACACCGGAAACTTATTTGGTCATCTTTTAGTGGCTGTTAAAATGTGGAAAATTGACTTTCTGTGTATCGATTGTATTGCTGCTGCTTCCTCTGGTTCCAGCTGTATTCTCGATACCTGTATGAGGTGAACAGCTGTTATTCCCTAACCGGCCTCTGCTGTAGTGACATCAGATCAGTCAGCGGCCCTGGAGCTACAGGCACAGGTTCACAGCTCTGGAAACTTCCTCTCCATTCTCGTCTTTCAGGAACATAGCAGGAAAAACTTATTCATGTCCTATCTCGGTTTCAAAAAGTATCTATTCCAAGATTTTTTCCTTTTCACTTTCAAAGACGTATCATATACTTTTGTGGGAAAAACTGTAGAAAAATAAAGAAAAGGGCTTTTGAAAGCTCTGTCAAATCATCAGAAGGTTTAAATTTCAACTTAGAATATATAAATTTGTGTCCACATCCGTTTATTTATTATGAGTCTTTCCATACAAAGATCATTAGCTGTCTCATTTCATAATGAACTTAATACCAGCAATCATTTGATACAAGTCCAGTAGGTGCAACTATTCTTTTCTTGTTACAATAAACATTGCTCTTCATAGTTCATTTAAACAGTCACATTTCACGGTAACCCTGATTTTTCTGCCCTGAAAACACAGGCAGAAAGAGTAAAAGAGAGATAGGGGGATTGGAGACAGAGTCCTGCAACAAAGACCAGCTGCACAAACCCTTCAGTTGTGAATTCATTCTCATAGCTCCTGAGAGATGGAACAGGAAATAGACAGGAGATCTAGGTCACATACTGTGTCCGTCCCCACCTGTATGTCAGAGCATAGCACAGAGAGATGGAGGTTTGACCTCTGGGCCCTTGTTATTCAAACATATACAATGAGCCAGAGAATATGGACTGTAACGTGTCAAAGGTTTTTTAAATTGTTTTTTAATTGAGGAGAATTTCTGGAAAAATATCTCCCTCCATGTATAGTAACAAGCAGCAGACAGTAAAAGGCAGAGTTTGGTTTGGCTATCGCTGGTCTGATGTAAAGTCTGCTCTCCTCTGTATGGCGCCCAGGTGAACTGGGTCCACCTACTGTTTAAGGAGCCTTGAGCTCAACAGCTTGTTACAAGCTCATAAACTAATGCAGGCAGTCCAACATAAACAGGTACAGGGAGAGTCACTCGGGTGAGGAGGGAGAAAAGGAGTGGATGAGATGTGAGAGAAGTGTGGGGTGGGTGTGAGGGGGACGAGATGGAAGTGAGACAAAGTGGAGGGTGAAAGGGCAGTAAAGACACACCTCCGGACTTTAACTAGTGGGCTGTCAAATCAGGACAAAAGCATCAATTTGGATACAGATGTATGTCCACAAACTGCACTACAGTATGATCACACAGGAATGTAGAAGGAGTGTAAGGAGTGGGTTTTATACATGCAAAGTGAAGTCTACAGACCTACAGATATCTTAAATTACTTATAGTCAGACTAATATTGTCTTTCTGGTATTTCTGCACAATGAGAGAATATATATGAATGTGCTAGTGATAGATTATTATTTTCCCGTTGAAACTTTTTTTTGTGAACTAGATTTTGAAAAAACACGAAAAATGTGCACTTGGTTTCAAAAAGGGATTAATAAAATTCTGTTATTAAGATTGATGAACAATATATTTTATTAAATATATAGTGAATTTTAGATTATGTGTATCGAACATTGCTCTATAAGCACCTGATGTGTTGTTTTTTAAAATTCCATCTGTTGTAAAAGAATCAAAACTGACTCTGATCTCCTATCTCTCATACAGGGCAGCTAACCTTCAGCAAAGTCTGCACCACAACACAGCACACTCCAGGGTCACATTCATGAAAATAAACCAAAGTCAGGTTCACTGACACTTCTAAAAGCTTTCAGAATAGGAAGAAAAAATAAACCTGAGTTGAAAGTGTCTAACGCAATCAAAACAAAGCCCTTTAAAGTACAGTTGTACGTTTGACACATTTCAAAGATCCAACTGAGCATCAAACACAAATCAAAGTGTCACTGGTTTTACAGTGAGAGCAGAACCGCTGAGTTCCCGTCAGATCCCTCCTTGCCGTAACTCCACACCATATGTTGTAAACGTCTCGGTAATAACTCATAAAGGAAGGTTGACCTCATATGTTCCTCTTCTGTCCTTCAGTGAAATATGACATTTTTACCCCCAGTGCAGTGAGAAAGCCCCTGAGCACAGTGTCAACAGAGGGCCCCCCACTATGACTTTATTCATATCCAAACCTAAATCATATAAACCAAATATCAATATATCATTTAACATTACAAACACACAATCCAAGAACCATAAAATAAAACAGGGCGTTCTTTGTCATAGTATAATGTATGATCACTCCATCACAGTAAAGAGCTTCTAGTATTGCTGAAGTAGTTGAAGATACACAGTCAACATTGAACTGGAGCATGAAATAAATATATAAGATGTTAGTCTTAAAAGAGTGCAAGCTACAATTAAACTCAGCTGATGAATTTACTCACATACACGGTGGGTTTGAGTAAGTCAGGGCTTGTGTCCTCTTGAATTATTCACACATGATCACAAATCAGTTTGTTCTCAGTGGCATCCAGTGGCCAAAGACCCTGATGATATCTACTGTGTTTAGTTTCACATTTCCGGAAATACGCTAATCGCCCTCTTGCCAACTTGTCCTTTTTGGACTTCAGATTATAACCAATGAAACAAATGACATATAATTTGTTAATTAGTGAGCTTTAGAGGTGCTGGTAAGAGGATTTTGTAACTTTTGGACGGAGCCAGTCTAGCTGTTTCTCCCTGTTTCCAGGTTTTATGCTAAGCTAAGCTAAACAGCTGCTGGCTAGCTTCATATCAACAAGCGCCAAATTAAACAACTAATCTGGTGCCACTATCAGCAGTAATCTGCAGGACAAAATCATTTCTCTGTTACAAATCACTGTCAAAGAATTATGATGTTTTATGGTGTGACAATGCTATGGTTAAAGTCTGGTTTAGGGAAAGATCATGGTTTGGGTTAAAATGATCACTTTGTTAAGGTTAGAGAAACATGTGTTGTGGGTTAAAGTTACTACTTCCTTAAAGTTGTCATGGCTACAATAATATCCACAGGGTAAAGTTTAGTGAACAATCTTACATTCAAAAAAATATATATTTCCCAAAGTGTTGAACTATTTCTTTAACACATTGGGATGACAAAAATGAGTGCAAAGTTATTAATTTAGAGGTGAAATAATATTTTAGCATACCTGCAACAATAATGAATAGTGAAAGTTCCTTTTCTTCCTACATCTGTTCATAACGACCAGTATATTACAGTATGACAGCCATTTTGCACATACTTACTTTCTCCCAGTAGATCAAATATAAAAACAAAACCATATGTGGTAAAGGTTCTTGAATGTGGTGGCAAATTACTGTATCTACTGTACCAGAGGGAGTTATGGCATGTCACTTTACGTTAAACACACCATATCTAACATGTCAGTTACTCACTTAGGCTAACATCTGTCTGCAGATGCAGTCATAGATATGTTAGGCTAAAGTGCTAAATCACAGCACCAGTCAGACTGGAGGAGACATTAAATATTACAGAAAAAAACAGGTTTAATCAATCTGACTGGAGCTTTGTCTGAATTCAAGCAGGTTTTTATAAACACCAAAATGTTGATAGCCAGCAGGCAAAGTTTATTGTATCAACTTAGAGCAGAACGTTCCTGAATAGGACGACTATTGACTTGAATTTCTACTTCTGGGAAAAAGAGGCTTTGCCCCATAAATATCGGCTCCCTGTTAGCTAGTTCAGGAAGTGGTGAAGGACAGATACTCCCCTCAGAAACCCTACGAGCCCACAGAGCTCAACCAAGAAACAAGGGACGAATTATCTATATTGGAGATAGATTGATGGGTTTCCGATCATTTGTACAAGTCATTGCAAAGGTAATTCTAACCGTTTTCACCACTTTAATGAGTTTCAAGGCTTCAGACACTGACATTCACCTCCATGGTTGCTCATCTTACAACCCCAGGAACTTGAAACACACTCATGCATTCAGTAAGAGCTCATGTCCTCCTCCTGAGCTCTCACACTGAAAACAGGATGGCGGTTTTATTTTGTTTTCCCAGGCCTTCTTATTTGTGTAAATAACCAGATTGTCTTCATAGGGACAAGCCTAGCACAAAGAGAAACATTGGTGTACCACCAGGTCCTGCACCCTGGGAAAGCCTGTAAAGTCAACACACAGGTTTACCTGGCTCTGTTCCCTGGCTCTGTCCTGGTCTCTGTCTCACTTACATACCCACACAAGCACACACAGCAGCGTCAACACTTGGGGCTTTACATGAGCCGCTGTAGAAGAGTGAATAACCAGTGGAGGCTCAGAGGGGAGATCAACTGAACACTTCACCATCCAGCCACTAAAGAGTGTCCAAATGGCCATCAGGACCCAAAGAGACGAGAGGGCAGTTTCTATAATTGCATCTCTAGTTTCATAAACACACATAGGTCATAATCACTGTTCAACTATATGACTTTGTGTTGATTAAAATGTGAAATGTAATTACAATACTTTTGCAAAATTAGAAGTACAATGTATTACACTAAACTGTTTGATGTTGGATTCACGCTTTTTCATCAACCCACAACTCATCTTCTTAATGAGTGTGGATTAAAATCATTGCAGTATAACAAGTAAAATACTGGAGATTCTTCAGTCCATCACTGCAGTTGTAACTACAGTTTGAATCAAAAAACAGCCTCATCAAACTCTAAATTAGTTGAATACAGTTAAATCCCAACGCTACAAATCCACAAGAATATATGATATTATATTACACACAAGTTAAAATTAAAAAGGTATCCCATCTGACAACTTTGACCACTTAAAGGTTCACAATTTTTCAAGACAACAGCCCGGCGCCCATATGAACACTGCAACAGGTTTTGGTTGCTGTAATCATTCCTCCTATTCACCATTAAGAGATCCCTTCCTAATGCGCTTTGGTGATCCAAAGTGCATGATAAATCCACAGCCCTCCTTCTGTGCAAAAATGTATTTATCTGAAGCTAATATGAAGCTCAGCCGCCCACATTAGTTAAATAAATTTTAAGTATCAAATTCCTTCTTTTTTTGGTTATTATCCTTCTACTGTAGCTCAGAAGGGAAGATTCATTTTAGCTTTAGATAAACTTTTAAATACATTTTTGCACAAAACAAGAATAAGTGATTAAAGCAAAAACAACACAGTTTCAATGTTGATTTGAGGCCATGACTATTTTCTGTCTGTGAACATATCCTTTAACAATTCACATTTGGGAAACAAATGCGTGGTTTGTTGTAATGGTATAATAGTATGGCACATGATTGCATTTCTTAGCAGGGACCACAGATGAAAATGAACTTTCAGCTATATCTAGTGCAATACATGTATTGTGAGGAGTGGCCTGGTGGTTAAGACACATACCATATAACCACCACGTCTCCTATTCAATTCTAGCCGGGACTGTTGCTCATGTCTCACCCCCCCTATCCACCCCCCCCCCCCCCCCCCCCCACCCTTGTTTCCTGTCTGCCTCTCTATCAACTCTCCAATAAAGAAACATTTCTTCAAAAAATGTATTGTGCCTTGTCCCTGTTAAATACAATAAACAATAAAAAAAAATGGCAATACAAGTACAGGAGCAGCTGAAAACAATGCAGGTTTAACAAGCAGAAAGTTAAATAACATGAAATCTGCTACCTCAAACCAGAAATCATGTCTGGCATATACGTACGGTATATATAGTGGGTTTGTGTTTATGTGCGCTGTTGGTGCCGAGCCTGATTGCTATACAGTGTGTCCATATGCTATGCACCATAACCATCCACATGTGCTTTCTATTATATCCTCTTGTTTCTCCCTTTAGGCTGTAGCATCACAGATATTTTATTTTTATGGGAATGCATGAAATCCGAATCACTTTTCCCAATCAAACCCAGGTGGAGTCATGTAAACACCCAGCAGTAAAATCTGAGAATGAG
Organism: Euthynnus affinis; assembly: GCA_029490765.1. Lineage (NCBI taxonomy): Eukaryota > Metazoa > Chordata > Actinopteri > Scombriformes > Scombridae > Euthynnus > Euthynnus affinis. The sequence goes on from CM055848.1 coordinate 11,697,568, forward strand.
ACACACACGCGCACACAGGCTTACATTACTTTTCTCTGCACATGCAAACACACATACAGTATGTAATTACATTTTCTCCACAGGAAACAATCCTCTATTGTCTGGGTTAGACATGACACCTGGGGAGAAGTGTTTTAGTCTACCGGCTTAATTATAGGATATCTTATTCCACGTGTGCACATGTAATGATATACAAGGCAGATCTTGAGTGTGTCTCCATGATAGAGTGGATAAAAACAGGGCTCTGCTTCGTAAGCAATAGTTTTGTAGTAATATGACACCTAAAAGCTGAAAAGCTACGGTCCTGTACTGCTTCACGGGCTAGGGTGCATATGAATGGCTTCATCACTTAAAATCTAGTGAATTTTGTCACATATTACTCTCTCTGTATTCTCCTTTCTTTTCTCTGCTGTCTCACTCCATAGAAATTTCTCTTTTGCAAGGAGCTTGAGGTCAAACTGCTGGTCTGAATTCTGTCGTCCAGACTCTTGAAGACATGAGTGTTTGAAGGAGAGTCCTAAAAGATAAAACTCTCTGCAATGACTCTCTCCTACTCACATAACATGTAATGGAGCTTAGATCTGACCTTAAGCTTAAGATCTGAGGTCTAGGGTCTTTGGTTTGACATGCTGCTGCAGGAGCACACCTGCTGGAGTGCCTCACTGATGGTGCCATCGGGGACCTATAGTTGCCTGAGGACATGAACCGTTCAAACCAGTATGCAGGTGCTCGTAAAGGCTACCAGCTGATGTTTAGTGGCCACAAGGGAGAAAGGAAGTGAGAAACCGCAGGAGAGGCTGTAGGCCCACTAACCTCACCTGTAAATACTCACAGACACATTCAGCACTGGATTTTATCTACCTCCAAAATCCACCAACTATTTCAACAAAGACTTCCTAACTGTGCATTACCGTGCAATGACAAGGGTTGTGTTTGTTATGTAAGGAGAGTAGCCTAAAACCTTTGACTGGAAATCCATTTTAATTGAATATCCAGGCCCTGAACTTTACAGCTACACTGTCAGATTGGAAAAAACAGCAGCTCAGGCCAAGAAGCTCTTTTTTTTCCACTTCCTCAGGTCCATCCCAAGCATGCGGCTTCAATCAAGAGCATTTGTGCACTCAGCTAAGATGAGAAGTAATTTCTTTAATTTCGACAGAAAAAGTACATTCTTAGTAGTTCTTAAACAAAGCACAAAATGACAAGTTGATGACTTATTTTCAAACAAATGAATGGAAAAAGCTTTATCTTTGTAGAGAAAAATAACATTATTTTTAGGACTTAATGATTGAATCTAAGTGTCCCAGAAGACCAACACACAAGCAATAACACATAATTCAACTCTCTTAATTCACATTAAGATTTAATAGTTCTATAAACAAAGCCCAGTGTTGTCCATACAGGGTAATATGTCAACTCATTCATTGCCCAGACTATCATTTGTACACAGTGGTAGACTGCAGCACGTCGTGAGGTCCTTTTGATGCTGCAATATTACCTTCAGATCTTCCCTGACAGCCTGCAATTTGAGGGAACGGTGAACCGAGACAGAGATGATGCACATCAGACAAACAGATAAACAGAAAGAGACTGCCTCTTGTAAACAGCATAGAGAGAATGAAGAACGACTGTGGAGACACATCAAGGCCACATGTGCAAACACGGAGGAGGATTTGGGCTCTGACTACTGTGTGTGAATGTGTACATGCATCCATCTTCTATAATTATTTGTTTTTTATGATCTGTCTCTGCTCAGAAAAAGACCATCTGCCTGTTCCAGAAGTCTATCCAACATCTCCATTAATTTATTAATTGTCCCACAATGGAAAATACCACAAAAGAAATTAAAGTCCTGTCATATTTCCTGTCACTAGAGCTAAATCACCTCTGGTTTTGGAAACTCACGTCAGAAAGAGGCACATAATTCAAAGTCAGAAAATAAGAGGGACAAATGCAAGCTGCTTGGAGTCTACATGTAACCTAATCCCCCTCAAACGATAGGTGATTAAAGATGGTTTGGGCAGGGTCGAAGTTCAAGCACGTGTGGGATGCAAAGTCAACAGCGCAGTATTTTAGGGATGATGTTCCCTGAAATGCCGCTATTTATACCAAATTACAGCATGCACCTCAGCGAGCAGAGCGCACAGCTGGTTTTCTCCTGCCAGAGGCATTGATTTGAAAACACTTCCAATCAAACAACCCCAGTGTAGAGTTACAGCTAAGCTAAGTAAGCACCGGGTGCCTCCAGCGCCATGTTTTGAATGTGGGGTTGAAATTACAGCCTTTGCTGTGGTGTGTGATTCGGGTCTGTATGTGAGGATGTCAGTCAGCCTCCGAACTCTGGAGGGAAGGGTTGCTAATTGAAATGACATGTCAGACAGACGCAGTGATAACACACGCCTAGTCTGGTTCCTCTATGGGCTCCACTAGCTGCCTCTACAAACTTTATTTCTTACTGTCGCTCTGTGTGTGTGTGTGTGTGTGTGTGTGTGTGTGTGTGTGTGTGTGTGTGTGTGTGTGTGTGTGTGTGTACTGCCTATAGACAGTATGTGTACATACTTATGAATCAAATATCAAATTACACCCAGATATTGTAGTGATGGCCTAAGATCAAATCCCCCTTGAACATTGTCTCCCTTTCTGTTTTCCAACTGTCTGCACAAATAAAATAAAAAACACTAAATGTGAGTATGTGATCCACTCTCCTCTGACATCCACCACAGGCATTTCATATGTTTCCCCATCATAAGCAAGAACTCCTCCATCCTGCTTTGACAAAGAGCTTATTTACTCAGGTAAAGATGGTTTCCTATTTACGCACCCAGCCTAACTAGCATGCAACAAAAAGGCCCTAAAAGGAAAAAATAGACGCTAACACACTCACTGTCATAAATACTCTTATACTGTCATAAATCATCCATCTGTGGTGATCAGCACATTCCCGGACTTAATTTGAGGTCAAGTTTTGTAATTTCACTTTTTTTTTCCTCAGCTTGCTTTGTCTACTGTTCCCCAGAATCTGACACTGGATGAACTTGGATGGTTAAAGGAGAAGTGACAGCAGAACAAGCAAGAACATGAATTTCTTATAGTTAGAAAAAAATAAGTTATGTTCTGCACTCAAAACACAACATGTCTTGGTCCTGTGCTGCCTTCAGCCTTAATGTACACTGCTGTCAGTGCCGAAATAAGTCTTATGCCACTTATACAACTTATTTTTCCTTGAATATTGAATGTTACTTTTGAAATTTGATGTTTACTTTTGATGTTTGTTTTTTTTACACAGTATTGTAGATGAAGGAAATATATTAATGTGACATCATGTCATCTACTTATTGTCCGCACAACAAGATTAATAAGAATAGCCCAGGAGTTTGAAGAGTTTTAAAAGTGTAAAGTCATTTTAAGTTCAATTTTGCCTTTAATAACGGTGGTAAAACACTTGATTTGCAGTTCCATGCAGTCTGGACATTTGAAGCTCAAGTCTCAACACAAAAATAAACAGTAGCCTTTACAGAAACACCTAAAAGTACCTGCTGTGCACCCTGCCTGCTGGCCTGATACTACTGATATGTTCCCATCATGAATAAATCAATAGGTTTTTTTTCCATCAATCAATTAAATATTTAGTCTTACAAAGATACTAAATCATTACATGTTTCCTTTGACAGGTTTTCAGAGCATCAAGTGATATCTTCAGACTGCTTGTATATTTTGGATTAACAGTCGAAAGAGGTATTTGATTACAACAGTATAAAACTGAGAAAATAAGAGAATAATCACACTGAGGGAAACATGATACAGTAGCTGGGAAAAAATAGGATGTTTGTTTGCTTAATGACATGTAAATAATCCAAACTATTGCTGTCATTGATTTATATTCTGTAAATTCACTAATCAATTAATTGGCAAATCATTCCACAGTAACAAAAAGCATCCACATGAGCAGATACTAAACCTGCTCACTTACTGCAGTCACACACACACACACACAGCCTACCAGCATGACCTTATGATCACCTTGACCTCTCTGTAACAATCACTCCATTGATCAGCGCCTCCTCTCTTGCGTCTGCTATTGACTCCTCAAATGTCAGAGTTGTGAGCTCCTACGTATTCTTAACTCTTCAGATAACTCTTCTGTGTTAAGTTACCGAATAACTTCAACAAGGTTGAAAAGAGGCCTCTGTGTGGACGTCTATCACCCACATACCACAGGAGGATACCGACATACCACCTATGTAACACCTACATAACACTGAAGAACATACACACCACCTCCGCGACACAAAAGAAAGGACATGTACTCGACGGATCGGAAATCTTTTTATAAAAGCTGAAACATTTACCAATTCAACTGACCACACTAAACTTTTAGAGAGAGTCCACGAAGCCATGGATGAGTCAGAAATTGCTTTTCCACAGTTGTTTAACTTTTCCAAAACATTCTTCTAACTACCCTGCCACAAGAAAGCAAGTGAAAATATGAGCTTGATGCAAGACAGTCACACAATTTTTACATTAGTTACACTTCTTTTGTAACTAAGATTAGATGGTGCCGTTCTGCGCAACAGAGATGCAGTAAAAACTCCAACCTCCAGTCACCCAGGATTACACTCCAATATTTTTTATCGTCAAGAATTTGAGTTCATAAAGGAAGACGTAGAGTTTCATGTATGTCTAGAGTTAAAATTAAATATTTAAAAGTGGAGCTCCCTCTCAAATTTTGATGATATTCAGAAGGAGATGCTTCCGTCATTTACATTCCTTTCTCCAACCCTGATTGTTACTTGAAATGAAGAGATGTTTAAATGAAGGAATGAGCCTTAATCACACTTTAAGTTGACCACAACAAAGTTATACAGTATGTAATGGCTTATGTCTGAAACAGCTGGATTAGCAGCAGAGCAAAGAGTTTGAAACTGGCACTGTATCGCTCTACTCTGCTGTCCAGTCTTCTAGTCTGCCATGCAAACAGCAGCTACTTCACACAAAAGGTACATGGAGTTCAAATGTGCAACTGAGGCCCCCGCAATATGAAATTCTTCAAGGAAACCTTTAAGTACTCTCACAGGCTTCAAGAAAGCTGTTGAGAGTTTGGAGTTTCTAACTTTTACAGCTCAAACAATGATATAAAACAAAAAAAGGTCAGAGTGGAAAATATAAAAAGGAAAGAAGGATGACTTACTTGTAAGATGTTTCTTTCCTTTCAGACCATTTGTTCAGAGATGGTTTCCGATTATTCCAGTGAGAGTCAGACGGCTGGATGTTTCAATCCGAGCCTTTCTCTCTCTCGCTCGCTCACTTGCTCACTCACTCACTCTCTGCCCGTCAGTCGCCTTCACAAGGACTCACTGGGCTGATGTAAGACACTCATGCACATAGGAAAAAGGAGAGGGAGAGGAGAGAAAGAGAGAGAGAGAGAGAGAGAGAGAGAGAGAGAGAGAGAGAGAGAGAGGAAGAAAAAAAAAACCTCACATTCTGTGGATTCTTGGGAGCGAGCCAAAGTCCCAGAATTCCACATGCCACACATAAGGTTTCAATTAAGGCTGAATCCAACGCTCAATCAGAAAGCTTTCTTCCTCCTGAAAAGAGCCTTTCTTTTGACAGCTAGAGGCTGAAGCAACTATAATTGAAGGTAACGTTTGTGCTGCTGTCTTCTAAATCTGTAGGCTGTCATCTCTCATTTCAAGACAAACTTTAAACTTAGAGTGTTTGTTGCTGTTACATTGTATCACATCAAGAATGCATTTAATATAAAACCATAGATCCGGACTGATCTTTGACTGTGTTAGAAATACCTAAGAGATAACTTTTTCTTTTATTAATCTCAGTGGCACTAACTCTGCAATTTGTCACAGCCTTAATAGTCAAACCAGATCCATGAAAAGTGTGAGTCAAGTGCCAGAGAGAGGTCGTCTCCTACTGATGTCATACGCTGTGTTTTGCTGCTGATGTAGCCTGAACTGTTTGACCAGACTAAAGAAATTCAAAAGTTATTTTAAAATGTGAAGGCTTCATTCAAAAGATATTCAAACCTCAGGATTTTCTGAATTCTTGGTGTGAAAAAGCAGCCTGTAGAAGAAGAAAAAAAGAAGCCATACTGTCCTGCAGCAAAGCAGATTCCAGTTGTTGGGGGGAATTTATTACAATTTAAGGATTCCTCTGGTTTAACTGTGTAGTTTTGCACATCTCTAGATACTTAGCAGAAGGTCTGTGTAGCAAAACTTCATATTCAGATTTCATATAGTTTTACAAAGTGTGGGAAATCTGTAGAAAGATCTGCGTACAGACCAAGACGCCGTCAAAGTAGGTGTTTTTCTGCTACCACACTGCAGTCGTAATGCAGTTATGGAGCTGGAGAGTAAGACAGAAAGTGAGTCAGAAAGGAGCCACAAAGAATATTTCCTGAATGGCTGCAGCGGCGTTGCATGCTCTGGCCCATCTTAAACATAAACCATGTGCTGGAAACTCTGATTCAAGACACCAGGAGCTATAATGCAAAAAGCACACCCTGCAGACACAGGCCAGTGAAAATCACACATTCCCATTTTGTACGCTGATTTGTCAGACAACATGCTAATACTGATTCTTAAAGACTCACGATTTTGCAATCCAGAGTAGCTGCCAGTAAAAAAGTTTATCTGTGTTCTTTATGGCGTTAAATCCCTTTACTTGTTCAGATATTTAGCATATCAAATTTTCTCATTTGTCTGGATTCAGCTGCTTCCCCTCCTTTTTTTTATGTCTTTGACGTCTTTCACTGTTTTTTGTGGATGCTGTGCACATGATCTTACACACACACACAAAGAAAACACCATCAGCAGGTCTTCCAAGTAGGAAACTTCTTTAATAAAGATGATAGAAATTATAGCATCTCTTAAAGCTGAATAACATCTAATCTTCAATGATTACAAGCAGAAAAGAAGCAGATATTATAAATACCCCCCACAACCCAAATCATGTACCTTGATTACATGAAACACCTTTCTGATCATTTCATCTCACTCCACTGTTGTATAAAAATCACAAGGTAGGTAAAATGAGTAGATGGTAATTTCCACCTATAGAGCTTCTATCAATACATAAAAAAATAGGTCTCATAAGCAAAATAAATAGATGCACCTGCCAGTCAGTATAACGGGGATTTCGTCCTTCATTTGATGCTGTGTTCAAGTGCTCTTCAAAACAAATATGAAGTATGACATCAACATACAAAGCAAAGCAAACTTGAAGAGTAAACAGTACACTTCATCTTGCTCGTTCATTCAGCTTCATAAACACAAGCATGGGTCATTGTTTATTGCACAGCGATGACATCACAGTTTCTCCCTACGAACATTGAGAGACAAAGGGAGGTTCGGTCTTTGGGTTGTCCCTCTCCTCTCTCTCTCTCTCTCTCTCTCTCTCTTTGATTCTCTAAACTCCATTCTTCACCAGCTCATGGACTCCGTTCTTGTCAATCGTCAGCGTTGGATGAAACTCTCGTCCCTTCACCAACTCTTCAAGACCCTTAGAGAAGAATACGATGCCATCAGGACATCATTAGTGCATATACAGATAAAAAGAAGAGAACAACATCTGGAGTTCCCATTTAGTATGTCTTCTTACCTCTCCCCCGTAGGATACAAGTGGGGAGATCTCACATTTGATTGGCAGGTCTGTCCCGTCCTTCAGGCTGAATTTGGGGAGGATCAGAAGAAGAAAAAAATGAAACAGAATGAGTGATTGTCTCATGGAAAGGTTGAGGGACGGTAGCTGAGAGAAGCGGCTGTAAATCCTTGACACAGCTGTTCTTCTACTGCGGCTTGTGATTAGAGTTCAAAGAATTAGAGCTTCGACGACATTCCCAAACACGACCAGTGATTAGTCTTCTGACCCATAAAAGACTTCCTCTAGAAGAAAACAGGTGAATGAAAGGTAATGTGTTTGTATCCCCATCCAGTCCTTTTGACAAACTGGAGGAAACCACATTACTATCACTCAGCTAGTTTATTTCTAGATAATCATTACAGACAACAGTCACTAATCACACATTAGGTGTTTCACTGAGTAGCTGCTGTATCATGTAAACAGTCGAGATTGGAGGAAAGGAAAAAGCTGAATGATTGAAGAAGAAGCACGCTCCTTTAAGAGCAACATAGTCTCAATAACATTCATGGGTGCCATGAATGAAGCACATGCTGATTCACTTTTAAAAACAAGCAGATGAATTTAAACTGAAAAACAAACTAGCAAGATTTGGATCAGTACAGAAGAACAGCTGGCTTTGTTGTAACTATTTCACACACAAATCAGCAGGTACATCATGTATTGCAGAGCTGTTGCTGTTTGCCAGAAAGTGTAACTGGTGCCCATTACCCAGCATGCAATACAATATATGCATTAGTAGCAACCATCTGAAGAGAAAATGATCTGTCAACAGGTCGACTGATGACTCTACATCATCTGACCAGGACGCTATAAGAGGACTGCATTTACAGTTGTCAGAACTGATCCTCGCCGTCATTTCCTTCATCACAACTGACTAAAGAGACAGAAAAATGGCTGCCAACTGGCACGCATCCTTACAGATGAATCTTTTCAGTGTCAATGAAGGAAAAAGCGGATGCAAAAGATCAGGTGTAATGTTACAGAGTTAACACTTCTCAGCAAGAGTATAAAAAAGAAAACCAAAAAAACCCCATCACCATGCACTCAGAACTGCAGGGGGATAATTACTTTCTGCTGCCATCAGCTGTGACACTGCCTGCTGCTCCGTCTCTGGAAACATTGCACGGGACACACAGGAGCAAGACCAAGCATGAGAAAATGGCAAAGTAAAAGTGTGAGGCTAAAAGAATATGGTGTCTAAAATACAAATGAAAGTTAAAAAAAAAAAAAAAAAAAAAGCATTAAGGGCATACAGTGTGTACACAAAGTGTGTCAGGAAGGTTGGACTGATGATGAGACACCCAGGATGTTTCTGTGTTGATGCCAAATGTGATGTGTGTCTTGTGAGGTGACATGACATGCATGCTGTGTTAATGTGGGCTGGCTGTTGTCACCTGGGTATGGCAGGTACACGTCTGCCGTTCTCGTCAATGAAGTGGCCCCCAGCGTTGAGCACCCAGCGGTGGTGGAGGGACATGAGGGCATGTCTGGCTGTGGTGGGCGTGTCCTTTGCGTCTTGACTGTCCGCGTTCTTCAGTGGGGAGAACTCGTCCTCCCTCAGCACCTCATACACGACAAACTTCCTGTTGGACACATAGCAGCATCACATGAGCATGCATGATAACTGATTAATGGTTTAGGATATTTACCAAGCAAAAACATTCCCTGTCTTGGCTCTAGTATTGTGGGTAATGTAGGCGCCAGATTTTGACAAAAGAGAAATGCATGGGATGAGAAAAGATGATATCACTGGTTCTGCTGCATCAATTTAGATCATTTTTTAAAAAAACTGTCATAATTCCAACATTTTTACAGGAGTGCAAAGCAAAATCTGTGGAGCACTCGTAAACAAAAAGATTGATCTGAGGTGCCCTTGAAAAAGGCATTCATTCCAGCAGAGCTGTTCAATGAGCACAGATCAAATCTTGGAACCCATCGGCTATCATCTGACGACAATTTAGTCTCTGGAGGCAACGGCCAATGTTTCGGGGCTAACATCCAGGCCAGGACTTCCTTTTCTGTGCGCCGGTCATTATTTACGGTCCAATTAGCAACTTGAGACGGCACCGGGAAAATTGCCAACTCTTGTAATTTTTTCAAAAGCAACTGTGTAATCTGACTTTTAAAGCAATTTGTTTCTTTCTCCACACAGTACACAAACATCAATACTTTTTGTAGGTGTTTTAGGTCCAGACGACATTTCGGCCAATGCATTCTCTTTCACTCCCAACACGGACTGTTTACCTGCATGCAACCAAAGCATGTTCCTGTAAACTGGTCTTTGTGTTTTTATTGTGTTGTTTTATGGCTTTTGCCATTTTGATTGTACAGCACTTTGGTCAGCTGTTGTTGTTTTTAAATGTGCTTTATAAATAAATTTGACTTGACTTGACTGTAGAAGATTCTGCATTCATGTGCAGATATCTGTTTATAAAGATTACCACAAATGAGACTGTGGTTATACTGGGCAGCTTCCAGGTGTGAATTTGTGCAACTGTGAATTGGGGTGTTCTTAAAAAAAAAAAAGAGAGAAAAAAAAGAGCATTGTTCTCAGTTAAGCTACACTGCTCAAATAAATGTAAAAAAAAAAACTAGTTGGAGCTTCCAGCTGGCACAAAAAAAGTACATTTAACAGCTTACCAGAAAAATGTGGTCAGTTATTACAGTAATAGGCTATTGAGAAGAAGTCAACACACTATCTAAATGTGCACTCACAGGCTGTCATATTATTTTATATCTACATCCAAACTCAGTAGGTCAAGTGCTTTGTTAAAAAATAAAGAGTCAAAAATGATTAATTGTGTAGTAAATACAAGTGAAATACACATTACTAACACAGTACTCAAACTTGCAATGCCTATTTGGGACACATGATATATGGCGCATGTGGCCGACACAACAGACTACGAAAGCATTAGACCAGGCAGCAAACAGGCCTGAGAAAGCCAGAAAAAAGTAGGACTTTCTGAAAGTCCAGGTTCATTCGACTGCAAAGTGAGTCAGCCCATCTGGATTCTGCTAGAGCTGCCAGTCCGGGCACCACTGTAATCCATCTCCTCAGCAACGGCAAAAAGTATTTCTCATCCCTTTCACTTAGAAATACAGTGAATAAACCTCGAAGGAAGCTGGACATGTCTGCTGTGTTTTTCCATTGGTCAATCATTACAGGAATCCTTTCATTAGATGTAAAGTTCTATTAGCAGTGGCATGACTCAGAGCTGATGTCATGTAACACTGGAGGAGGTGAAATGGAGGAATAGCTCATAAACCTCCATCCTCCTGCAGAGCGCTTGGCAGGCCTGGTCTGCTGGACCAGACTATGGAGCAATGGCATGAGAGGGATCAGGGCTGGAAAAAGAGGTTGGTTTATGCATGGAGGGACAGATCAAGGACCAGTCAAGCCAGTCACCTCTAAAACAGAGCATGAAATACTCATTGTATTTTTATTACTTAGATTCACGTGCATATGCCTTCTGGTTGGAGGTAAGATGTCATCTACTGATGCCGAAAATACTCACTTGGCAAACTGGAAGATGTCAAAGACAAATTTTTCCATTTTAATGCCGTTTGGTTTGTCTGGTTTGATTAGTTGACCCTTTGTATCCACAAATGGGATCTTCTTCTGGGCCACGTGGTGCTGCAGCTTTGGCTCATACTTCCTGAAAGATGAACAGAGAGAGAGAGAGAAAAAAAAAACAACACATATTTAACATTTACTGTATAACGATGCTGAGCTCTCTTCTCGCTAGACGCGACCACAACCACTGAAAAACCAATGAATACATTTTGACAGAGAAGGGTTTGCGTTTGTCTTACTGCACTACATCTTTGAGGAAGGAGAAGCTGAAGAAGTGATTGGCTACGTTTCCTGCGTTGAACATCAGTCGGCCGTCAGAGCTTCGCTTCTCGGCGGTTGCCAGGGTGATCTCGCTGTACTCCACCACCTGATAATGGTCGTCCACCTTGCAGACCACACCCACCGCCTCTGTCGGATTGGTTTTCTCCACCACCTGGAAACAATGACATGAGACACTTTATAAGTTCAACAAATAGGACATTGAATGGCACCAGTACTGACTCACAAACTGTGGAAGAAGAAGATAATTAACCCCTACCGGGCTCCTTATGTGTCTAAAGACAAACACAGTGATACATAAAGTTTTCCTAATAGTCCCTATATTATAGTGTCTGTCTCTTGCTAAGCAACATTAGCAGCAGAGATGATCAAACACATAATTAAATTTTAAAAAATGCAGCCAGTGAAAGCAAAACCACCAGCAATGTGCCAAACGAATGAAGCTAGTTTGGCAGACATTAGAGATTACAGTAGATTTATGTTTGAGCAACTAAGCAGTAACTTACTACACATTTAGGACAAAAGTTAATTTTTAATTAAAGTAGGACTTAAAACCAGCCATGAAAGGATTAGATTTTTGAGTATATTCCACTTTATACAGGCAGAAAGTCTGCACAGAATGAAAAAAAAAATCCCTCTCCCCATCTGTTGGTTCCTAATGATAGAGTGGAGTCCTGATGAGGGGGTTGGTGAACAGGGTGGGGTGAGGGGTGGTGGGTTGGTGAAGCCACATGAACTGTAGTGAAGCTTAGTAATTTACGATTGGGAGGGTGGGACTCTGCTCTGATCTGATCCTTCCATTTCTGCTCCACCGCACAACTCGTAATGTCAAACAGGAGTGGGGTCTGGATGATCTTCAGTTCCACACAGTTAAATATTTCACACTAGTCTGTGCTCGCTGCAAAATATACACGGTATGAGAACTTTTATTTCAGTGTGATATTGCAAAGAAATTGTGGTCCTAGTCGGTCTGAGTTGGTAACATGAGCTTCAGTGAGCACATGAAGTCAAATATCTCATAAAAATGTCCTTTTGAGATATCTAACAAATACTTCTGTGTGATTGTCAAGAAAGTGGGGCAACAAAACTATGATGTGAACAGAGATTACGAGAAATTCTTTATTTGATGAAACTGCCATGATGTTAAACATTTTTAAAAACCTAATTAGAAGATTCTGACAGCTATGTTATGTCACAAATGTATTATAATTAGTTGATTATATCCCATTTCCCAAGCAGGAGATCTCAAACTTCAGTGACATGTTAAGACATTTTAAGAACTCCGAGTGCCCAGGAACCATCATCACTCATTTGATTGGTCAGTTGAGAAAAACATGTTTCTCCCTCTAGTTAGTTGTTACCTTTTCAACAGCTACTCTAACAACTTTTACAGCAGCAAACCAAACTGATATCAACAGCCATATGCCAACAACAACATGCTGTACCAGTCAACCACAAAGTCACTTATTTATTTTTATTTTCTTACTTCAACCAATGCATGTATTTATTTTTTTGCACCCCTTCCCCTTTTCTCTTATTTCCCCTCACACTGAGGTCGGTGTTGAATCTGGGTAGGACGTGGAGAGTTTCATATCACCTCGCAGCCACTTCTTTCACCTAACAGTTAAGAGCTTCAACGTGAGGTTATAACACACAAACATTCAGATCCTAAACACGCTGCACAGGCTCCCTGATCACTTAAATATCATCAGAAAATAAACTGTTCAGACCACCCTGCTGCTACTGACTAATACAATTCGTTAATGAGTGGGTTCTTGTTTTGTCTTTCTTGTGCACACACAGGAGAATGTGTGTACAGTGTGTTTTAGCAAGTACCACTCAATGTTAATATAACTTTTTTTTGTTTGTTTGTTTTGTTTTGTTTTTTACAAGAAATCTCCACAGGGTAGCTTTAAACATACAATGATACCAAAGCTACCAACACTTTACAGTAGCACACAGAACATCTATTTAACTTTTTCAACTATTAAACTGTTTTACACATGCTGTAAGACAGAACAGTTGTTCCAGTGCTTTTGCAAATATTTATCTTTGTTTCATCTTTTTGTTTTCTCCCTTTTTTGTTTCTATTTTGGCTTCTGGGGTTGAGCCAACTATGGCATCATGTGTTGTTGTGCGTTCTTCGGAAAATATGCTGGGGAGAAAACAGTTCACGGCAACAACAAAGGACAAAAGTGACTAGACCAGCACGTGGATCTTCATTCCTTAAAATCACAACCTGATGGACCTGTTCTGTGAGGAGGATATCAACTAGGTATGTTGGCTGCACTGATACACACTACAAGAGGATTAAGAAAAAGAAAACTAAGAGGTTTACAAATGTATCATGAAGGCATTGTATTTGACCATGGAAAAAAAAAGGTTTCCAGTTCAACCATTGTCCCATGAAAAGATTTTTTCCCCTCAAAGTCAAAGTACAGTCTGTCCAAAAAAGCTGTTTATGAAAAAGTGGTATCTGTCCATCACACTCATGTTATCTGAGACTATGATGAAGACATGAGACATTCTGGGCTAAACCCTGGAATTTCCTAGAAAGCTGTAATAAATTTATTGCTCAAAACGACTACAAGAGGAAACCAAGTAGCCTGTATCTCCACCCACTGGTGGGTCACAGAAGGTGCAGCAGCCTAAAGAACGACAATACTGTGAAAACAAACTGGCCACACCTTTTAATACATGATGGCACACAACCAAAGGATATGAATCAGCATCCGTCACCCTTTAGGACCTCCTGGAATTTAAAAAGGTCACAATGGTTGGACTGGATCACGTTCAGTCCTCATGGCTCATTACTGGCACAGTTTGTTCACTTCTCATGTTCTTACACACTTGGTACACACATCAATATTTTAATAAGCAATGAAGACATTTCTTTGCCCTTTTTGATGAGAGAAATTTTTGGGTGCATTCATCCCAAGCAGGTAATTCTGGGTCTGAAAAGTGAAGCCAATGTCAAAGTATCATAAATCTGAATTCTTTCTAATGGCCAGAATCCACTCCCTCCAAAAAGAAGTCGGTTTGTATAGAAGTCTATGAGAAGACAACCCTACTTCTCACTTTATTCATTTATTCATTACCTCAGTAAACACTTTCCTGATGAGTTTGTGGTCTCAATTGCTAGTTTGAAGTCTTCTTTAATACAGCATGATGTTCACTGTGTAAATTATGGCCTCATTTAGAGTAAAATAGACGATAAGGCATGATATCCTTTAGGGTGCGGCTACCTTGTGATTGACAAGTCCCTACCACAGTGGTGTGAGGTGCTGTAGTTGGACCCTGGGGAGCTCCTCCCCAGCTCCACACTCTTGTCCAAATATGGTCACTTCTCCTCACTTCTGGCGCCACAAAACGACTATGGCGACGGTCAAAATGCCAAACTTGAGGCTTTAAAACCGGAGTCCACGGGTGATATCACAGAGGCTTCGTCCATTATTTTTATACAGCATTATTACTTCCTGGTCGGGTAAAAGCCAACTTTGCACTTATCAGTGTTATGGTGCACAAAATTGAGGGATCATCATGTAACACAGCTTTATTACAGGAATATATTAAGCCTGCTGGCGCCTGGGAGTTGTCTTCAGTAATATGTCATGTGATAGATTAACTTGAGTCATTTAATGTTACTGTTTTTTTGTTTCTGATATATGCAGTGTTTGGAATGACTGTATTGTGGGATGAGGTGGAAATGTCAATCAAATATCCAGTTGAGCTGGGAGACTGGCTGGAACGACAACAGAGATGGCAGTGGACTCTGTGTATTACACTTGTCTAAGATGCTCTGTAGGATTATGAGAATGAAGGAAATCTATTACATGCAGACAGTGCTGAGTGTCTTATTGAACACACTGACAGGTTCAGACCACCTGCCTCATACACTAAACAATTTTCATTCCACAAGAGATACAATACTACAACCAGAACTTTGCAAGAAAGTTAACTGGGGTTTTAATTTATTTTACTTTTATATTGATGTTTGGATGCTTGTTTTGATTTGATTTCTTCAGTCTATCTTAATAAAATACTTACATGCCTATATAGTACATAGTTATTTGTCACTTTAATGATTCTTCCAGTCAGTACTGGCACTGAAGTGATCCCATCCTAGTGTAACTACAATGCAGGAGATGAAGGACAAAATCTACAGTCTAACATGAAGTAATCTGAGCAAGTAAAATGAAGTGCGTATGTTCTGATATTATGTTTTTTTTAGGTTGAAATGAACTTCAGAACATGATTTTGTTCCGCATCTTTTCCATTGTAGTCACACTATGAAGGAATCACTTCAGGGCCAGTGTGGAGAGGAAGAATAATCCCAGCAACCAATCCCAAAACCAATAACCCTCTTTCAACTTGCATATGGGTGTGACTAATGAATTAAGATAGACTTCAAAAAATCAGAACCCAACCATTAAGGCTTCAATCTATGATAACATAGTTTCAGATCATTTTTCTTTAGACATATTCTATTTCCATAAAAATGTTCTGCAAAGACCCTGAAGTGGGTAAAAAAAAGGGGCAAAAAAGTAGGTTTGACAAACCTTAGCTCCACATTCCGCTCCCTTCTGCACACAGAAACCAATAAAGGCGGGGTCGGCCACTTTGACCAGGATGTTATCTACACAGTATACATGGATGCACTCAATCCCTCTCCGCTCCATGTCATCCATGATGTGCTGGTTCCCCAAGGCTCTGTAAAGACCCCCATTCCCATCTGAAAAACACACACTCATTTTAAACTCCACTTGACAAGTAAGGAACATACTAAACACACTGCAAGTGGAGCTAAAAAAAAAACACAACTTACCGGGAGCCATGGCGAGTTTGCCTTTGTTCTCCAGGATGATCTTGCCGCTGTAGTCCATGGCTGGTAGCATCCCCTGCTGAAAGAAGATGATGTTGTTCTTGTCCAAACCAAAATGGTTATGCTGTGAGAAGAAGTCCTTGGTGGATTCCATTGTCCTGCCGCTGGTCATGATGTACCTGAAGGCAACACAGGAGATACTCAATGCTGATTGATTGATTTAATGTTTGTTTCCTTCTCCTTTTTTTTTTTTGTTAAAATCAGTCAATATAAAGATATATAAATGTGTTAAACAGGTGAGAGAACAGAGTATGCATGCTTAAGAGAAGTCTTTCAAAGCTGAAATCACCCAAGTCTGAGAGGTATAAAGATAAAAGAATAAGACAGACAATAAAAGTGTAACAGCTTCCTTCCAGAATCAGACCTGCTGAAGATTGTGGCATCATCCCATTTCTGACATAATCTTCAGTAACTGTTAACTACCCTAACTACTGTGTTATGGTTATGAAGACTCTGTGCACTCCACTGCCTTCCTTCCTCATCTTTCAAATTTTTAAAGTGTCCTTAGATCTGCTCCACAGGGAACTCTAATCCTTTTTCCAGGAACACAACTTCCTTGATGCTGACAGTGATTTGACCCATTTAATCATCACGTGAGCACAACTGGGACAACTGGTTATACAGTAGTTCTCATTAAGAATAGAGAGAAGGTATTCGGTAGCTTAGATCTGTTTATTTTTCACTTAAAATAAGCGCTTCACCCGACAGGCACACCAACTAAAATGCCTTCATCATTTCTTCATAAATGAAGAAATGAAAGCACAACACATCTTACCAGGGAATACAGCACTTGGTTTTGTGCTTTTGCTCAGCCAGCTGTTGCAGCTTCAAGATGCGTTCAGCCTGAATCTGAAAGAGGGTTTTGTGAGACGGCAGCCCCACGTCGTACATGCCTTTGGGGTAAGAGACCCCCAGTCTGGTTCCCTGGCCTCCAGCCAGAAGCAGGACCGCCACTTTACTCTGAGAGATACAGTCCAGACCTGACGGGGCAGAGAGCAGAACATGCTGAATTATCATTGATGGTAGTAAAGATTAAATTATCTTGTACTATAAACTTTAAGATAGTGAAACATTTAGGCCTGTGTATTGACATGATGGTATATGATTTCAATATACTAGCACAATATCTAATCTATATGGACGGTCATAGTGCATTTGTAAAGTCACCTTAGATAAATAAAAATAAACTTAACCAAACAGTGTTGATGATAACGTTTATGAATAAAATTGAATAAGCAATCATCCTCCATTTTACAACTTGTTCTACAGACCTCTGGTATCATAAATATTTGTGACATCATAAATTAGCACTAAACTGAAAGTCTTTGTTTGCCTTTATAGTGGTTCATTGGTTTATCTTACATATACTGCAGCTACGTGACTTGATATGCAATATTCTTTCTCCTTGCAAGTGCCAAAAGACAAAGTTTATACAAGTAGACAGGGCGAGCCTGCTAGACTTTGACTACCCACCCAAACGCACCCACACACCACCATGCACACAGATTAGGTCCTGACAGATCAGAGTGACCTCATGAGGGTCAAAAAGCAACTCTATTTACGTCAGGCTCAAATCAAAACCAGATGCTCTCTGCTGCCCACCTCCCCCAGCATCTTCCCCCAGGAAAAGACTCAACAGTCTCACTAAGTGATCAGACCTCCACTGCAAAGGGGGATTGCGTAAAGCATAATGAACACAAGCTGACTTACTCATATGTAAAATCGACACAGGAGGCTGGGACTGGGAGTAGTTTGTGAGTTTGTACAACCACACAGCGAGGAAACAAGGAGTTCCTGATGCTGCTAACTTGATTCGCTGTTACATAAGGTTTTATCATAACGGCTGCTTTTGTGCGGAACTACATCTGGAAGTTAATCATCTGAAAATATCAATAACATGTCAATATCACCGCATCTGGGTTACCATGGGCTACCCACTTGGATACGAGGAAATCTTTTCTCTCTCTCACCTGTGGGTCATCACTGCATATAAGAAAGTTGGTGAACAAGACCTAACTGCTAGGTTTCAGTTTAGGCAAGTCTTGTTTAACAATTGCTACTTGCTCACATGCTTTGCTCCTACTGTATGACAGTAATATATTGCATAAAACCAAATACTGCTAAACATGATTCCTCTTGTTTCCTTATACAAATAAAGGTATAAATGTTAGGGTTCAAGCAGTAACTGTATGAATATACTTTTTGAGTGTAAATGGAGTTTACCTGCTTGATCCCAGTCTTTGAGACATTCCCTGTCCCTCGTCACACTCCCCAGCACCTCCCGGGGCACTGGCCCCATGCGGGAATCCATCTTCTCCTGTTTGCTGCTGCTGGACGTCTCCATGGCACTCTTGAAGAATCCATTGATCTCCTGAAAGTCCATCCCCTGCAGGTCAAGGGCCAATTCAGCCTGCTCCTCCGGGCTCAGCTTGTCCCAGAACTGAAGGAGGTGAGACTGGCCGGCATCAGCCAACCTCTGGGTGAGTCCGCTGGCTCTTGGGTCCATGATCGACGATGCTGTAGATGAACTGTGCCACACTGAAACACAAAGTCACAAAAAGAGAGATGAGAAATTGTATGGGCGGTTACTGAAGAGCGGGGCTATAGTAACACACACAAACACTGAGTCATGTCCTCAGCAATATTTCTGGAAATTACATCAAGCAGAGTTTACATTCAGTTCATACAGTTACACACACACACACACACACACATTACATATGCTGGATTATTTTTAGGATGATTCAAAATATTTAGATTTTATATGTGATTAGCCAAAAAATGACTGAATGGAAATTAAATCACAATGCAAGGAAGGTATTCTTCACTAGATTTCCTTGAACCAGACTGCATCGTAAGATATAACATTTACAGAGTTGGCAGCTAATCAGAAATTTCTTAGACGGTGGGGTTATTCTGGAGAAATTAGACTCATGACCTCAATATTTGTAAAACCCTAGTAAAAGAAGCACAACTGGTAACAACGTCATGCAACTCCAAGCAGGTACAAGAAGTAAATTCTTAATCAAAGGAACTACAGGAGTGTTTAATTATTGTTTTAGTTTGAACCAACACCCACGAAATGCAGGTTGCTGGACCAGGAAATCATCACACTACTTCTACAGGAGTGGATCTGTTTGCATTTGTATGATATGCTGAGAGTGACATCAACATACTGCCCGTTTCATTCATTTAATTGAAACTTTAAAAAAAAAAAAAAAAAAGACATAATCGTGATATTATTCAGATTTCACCTCTTTCCATGCGCCCCCTTTTTGGGCACAAGAAGGAAAATAATGTACCCAATATATGAAGATTGTTATTTATCTACGCTATTGATTACAGTGATAACCCTCATTTAAGAGGTAAATCTTTAACTTTTATAACCAAGTGATAATAATAGTCTTAAGTGTGGGACAGAACAGGTTAAAGTCTCCTTAAAAGTGTAAAACTTGAAGTTTCTAGGAAGCTGTTTCGAGTTATCTTTATGATTTAGAAGTTAAAGCTAACTCCCCTTATCAACACAACAGAGATGCCTCACTTAACTGGAAGCAGAGTAAAATATGCACGATATTAGCGAAGCATAATGCGACAGACGGCTGTAAATAAACTCGACTATTCACAATAAGCGTGTCTACTACTATGTACGTTAAGCTAACATGACATTTATCAATTACTGAGGTTAGCCGCCTCCCACAGCAGCAGCACTACTGGCAGCTAACCGGCTAACTGTGGAAGAAACTGTTATCTCAGTGAAAACATAAGACATTTATGAATGAAATATTAAATTCTCACCGCACACAAACACTCCCGACGGCTGTAAAGTTGGATATGCCAGTAGTTGAGAGAGGTTTCTCGTACTGGCTACAAAGCATCCCACCCGGACTACACCTCCTGTTACGTCACGCTTAACGTGGCATTAACGGCGCTCGTGTGCATGTGTGCGGGGCAAGCACTTGTGCTACGTTCAAGTGCTCCTCGTAAATTTGATAAAGCCTGATGGCAGAGAGACATATAGCAGTTCACGCACTGTTTTCCCAATATCTGGACAACTACTTGTCAGAGAAACTCAGTGTCAATGAAAAACAAATCCTATATAACTAGCTTGTGAATACAATGTTGTTTTAAATATGTTATATATTATATAGACCTACAGCTCCACCAGCACATGACCCTGCCCAGGGATGAAACATCACATATAAATTCTCCACCTCCAACATTGTGATCTAGATCAAATAGCATGTTGAATAAAAATGCTTGTGTGTGTGTGTGTGTGTGTGTGTGTATAAGAACTATAGTTCTTATGGTTCACTGATGGATGGCTTTCTGGTTGGAGTTGTAGTGACACAAAAAGGCCACAAGCTGATGCTTTTGTCCTGGTGATTGATGCCATCTGAAGGTTTTCTGGTCCACTCATATTCACCACTTCAGGAACATTTTTCTCAAAGTTAAACAACCAACACTGTATTCTTCTTATTTCAGCGCTTTCATTTAAATCTCTGCAATAGGCCTATTAGCATTGTAAAAAAAAAAAAAAATCCCCACTCATAACCTAACATATATTTTCTTTATGCTTGCAAAGTATTCACCTGTATGAAATTAACTATTCTATCTATTAAAACTTTAGAATCCCTGAAATTTGAATTAAAACCATAGACCTTTCAAATACCCTGAAAGTCTGCAATTATGCAGAAAAGCTAATGCGTGGATACAGATTTGTTGTATGTACTGAGTAAAAAAGTATATTTTCCTCTTACTAGCACAAAGGGTTAGGATCTAAATTGCTCATATGGTGTTGCTGACTGGCACAAACTTTTGGAGCCAGCTCAAACTTTTTTAATCTCCACCTAGCACAGACTCATTTAATTTCATATGTTGCACAGAACATACTATATAACTGTTAAGCTGCACATATTTAACAATAATATCTCACCCATGTGCCAGAAAATTAAAATCACAAATACACATCTTTTACATGTAATCTGGCATTGCCCAATGATTTCAGAGTTTTGGGATATATTACTAAAACTACCTCAGAAATTATGGAAAAGAATATTAAACTGGATCCTAAAGTGTGGAGACTTGAACCCACTGGAAATAAGTAACTGTTAAGCACTTAATACTACTTCCCAGTACAGCTGAGGAACAATGCATTTTACTAAACTAGAAATCTGACCTCCGTCCATATAAACACTGGATCAACATCAGCATCCTGTTGCACTCCAGAGAAGGTCCTCTACAATGTCAGGAAACACACATACACACACGCCTTGACTCAAATATGATGGCTGGAACTCAGCTGCTGTTTTATTTTCATCTGGACCCATTTTATTTCACACCCTAACCATTTTTTTTTAAATTTATATAGTTTTTATTACGACTTTATGGTTTAATACCATTTGCAAAGAACTAAACCAAATACAGGGTTTTTTGTTGTTTGTATTTTGTTTTCATTATAATTGTTGAAAAATGGGATATACAGGACAAACATTCTTGCCTCTAAACATGCTAATTGTGCTTTGCCTGTATTTTCATCATAAAAATATAATAAAACTAAATATTTTGCTGAAATGTTTTGTATAAAGTTGGCCTGTACACAGGTCTTGTTCTGCTAGAAATACTTCAGGTTACATGAGCTGCACAAACAGACCAGTCTAGATGGACGCCACTTTACTCTCCGGTTGGGAGCTGGACCACACGGTGGCGACATCGCAGTTTACGGAGCGGAAGCAGTTTTCAGTCAGCTGAAACATTTTGTTTTGGTCCTCCTCCCTTTACAGGTTAGCCCCGTGCTCTTCGTCTATTTTGTGTTTCTGCGACTAGATTTTCCCCAACTGACAGTTTAAAGAAATGAAGAAGTTTTTCGATGACATTAAGAAGGACATCAAGTTTAAATCAGCAGGTCCTGGGAAGAAACTGACAGAAGAAACCAGGTAAACAGCAAACTTTTCTCCGCTGCTGCAACGCTAAAGCTAACAGTTAGCCGCACAGCTAGCCGTCTAACGTCTGCAAAAATGAGCTAGCTGCTGGTTGTTATTGATTGTTAGCAAGTCACAACGCTAACTAGAACAGTGTTGATTAGTTAGTGATTTCCACTCGGTGTCAAGCAGCGTTTTTAACATCGTTAGCAGCTGTTTTAGTTACATAATAACTCAGTGGGAATCGCGCATCTAATTTCAGGGTACTGTTAGCTAACAGTTAATCCCTAAACAAGCTTATTAAGCGACCTAAGTGGCGTTAAATGACTTGAAATCACAGCTAAGACACATATCTCCTCACTAGAAAGTAGACTTGCTGTATCACTGACGTTTTGATAGTGTTGTTAGAAATAGCCCTGCACATTGCTCGTGTTTAAAAAAAAAAAAAAAGTGTCTGTCTGGGAATTTCTTGGCCAACGTGTCTCCTCACTTCAGTTTTCTGTCCTCTAACTTTAACTCACCGTCGCAGGCCCCAGGTGGTGCAGAGCAGCTCCAGTGCAAAGCATCACCGCCATGTTCCCAGTGAAGGAGCCCAGATGGCTGGAGCCGCGGCTCTGGCCAGGATTGAACAGCAGCACCGGCCAAAGGTCCACACCTCCCAGGACGCCATCAGGAACCAAGGTGAGACACAGCCATCGCCTTAATGATTCACCCTGCGTCTGTGTGGTGACATCAAACAGAGTAGCTCACTGTTAGCTTTTGGGTTACATCCTTTGCATACAATAATTCAAAGTAATGCCACTTTACTTAGTTGTTGTAAGAGGTTTCAGATGAGGGCGAGGAGACGACGCTGAAGTCAGCTGCCGATTCGTGGTTTAGGGGAAATTTAAGGGTAACATAAATAATGATATCTAGAAGCTGATACACTGTCTTTAAACCACTTCCACTATGAAAGAGTGATGGATATCATAGCAATAGCCTTGGCACTGTCTGAACCCACTTTCAGATTTGTGAAGCCTTTATTTTGCTTATGAAAACAGAAAAAAGAGCATTTTCACTGCTTTTTTCCACTATACTTAAACCTGTCAAATCTGGACTAGATTAGCATGTAGACTCCAAAGACTCATTAAAAAACAGTTTCAGATTTGTGAAATCTTTATTCTTTATTCTACTGTCTGGATGGAGAATCAGCTGCTAAATATTATTATTTATGTTTCCCTTAATCCCGCATTGGAAGCTTACTTCAGCGTTGTGGTAATAAAGAAGACACTATCCTGATTAAAGATGCGGGTTATAGGCTGACTACTTTTATCAGACTGTGTCAGTTTAAAAATATATATGTTAGTGTTGATCTAGTATTATTTTTATGGACAATATTTGAATAATATTCTAACTTTATATTCATGATGTTCTACCGTAAAACATTTTAGAAAATTGTCAAGCAAACAATTTGATTGTCTTCTTGAAAAAACTTATAATCACAACAAAACATTTTTTTATTGTTGTGAAGAGCTTAACCTATTTTGAGTTAATAGAATTCTTATTATTTACTGATATAGGGGGGGGGGGGACTATATATTGGTATCCATGGACCTGGTTTTCACTTTCACTGGAATTCATTTCAGTTGACCTCTGGCTGAGCTAGTTTTTATATATTTTATACTGCTACGTAAGAGTTTGATTAAAGAATCACCATTTAGTTTTTTTCTGTTGGCATTTTAAAGACGCTGGTTTCTATAAAATAATTGGATGATTTTCTGCCTTTGCTTGTAGTTAAAAGAGAACTGGAGGCTGAAGCGGCTTCACTGGCTGAGAAAGAAAAGGCAGCTACAGCAGAGGTATGTGTTACAATGATATGTTAGGTTGAACCAGAACTTCTCGAATGACACCATTTTACTAATATATTTGGCTCACAGTGATCAGTGTTGAGTCTAATGAATGTTGAACAATAATTTCTCACCAGGGATCCAAAGTGCCAGTGAAAGATCCCGCCTGTCTCTCAGTGTCAGGTGTGTATTTCACCTGTCCGCTAACTGGAGCCACATTAACTAAGAGTGAGAGGGAAGTACACATTAAAGAGGCCATTTTAATGGTACGTCCGAAGATGTTGTCACATGTTCTCATTATAGCACAAATTCGAATTTGTTTGAAATCCTTAGCTACATAAAAATGTGATCCAAATGAGACTGAATCTTATTCCTCTGCGCGTTGTTGATAAAACATGAAATCTGTTTTTACTGTCAGCGGTTTGAGGAGGATGAAGTTGAGGCTTCTGTTATGATGATCCACACATTTAACAGGGACAGAGAGAAAGTGAAGGTTGCTGTGGACATCATAAGCAAGTAAGACACAAATGTATCTTAAACTGAGGCTGACTTCTAATTTAGCTTTTTTCCCCCCATTTTTCTACTATTCTCACAGTTAAATATCATCAGTAGTTTGATTTATGTTTGTCTCTTCATTTTACTGTCAACAGGTATGTTGAGAATATATGTAAGAATCCCACTGAAGAGAAATACAGGAAGATTAAACTCAGCAACAAAGTATTTCAGGTGTGTATGAAAGTGGGTTTTCTCAGTATCGCCATCCAACTGTGACATTTTTCTGTCTTGGCTCAGCACTAATAATCGCAGCTATTTCCTTGTTTGTGTCTCCTTCATTTTATACTGCACAGCTAACAAAGATCAGGTTTAAGTCAACTCAAACAGCTACACCGTTCCCACATCTGAGCTTTAGTAAATATACTAAAGGTAGTAACTACAGCTATTTATGTTAACATATATACTGTATCTTATTTTTCACCAGTATCACTGAGCTGCAGCTGTGGAGAACCGTCACGATAGATATGTTTTGTGTACAGAGTAGAGTGTTTGCTTAAAACAAGATTGTCTCCCTGAGGAAAGAAATTGAACTCAGTGGCCACCTTTCAGGAGCAACAAGTTTGTTCTTGGTGGAATATTGAGACCTCACATGGCTTCCTTAAACTGCAATGTATGTCGTATTTATTGAAATCTTAACAAGATAAAGTAATAGTTGAAATGATTGCAGAGCCACAGTAAACATAAGATTGGTGCATCGATGTATTGCGTTAAGTTCAGATAAAATAAGGTGCATATTATTCTCTGTCCTGCTTTGATTTGTAGTCTGTTTCCTGGTCATGATATCAATGATTTTATGGCATCCCGTTAAGATGAAACAAAAGACATTTTTGTTTTATTACAGGAGAAAGTGCGTTGTGTGGAGGGAAGTAGAGAGTTCCTGCAGTCTCTGGGATTTACCAGCGTTATGTTTCCTGTAGAAGGTCAAGGTAAATTAACCATGATGCTTCTGACAAACAAAGCCCTTATCAACAAAGGGTTGTTTTCTATGCAATGCACTGGTTCATGGTTTTTACTGGCCTTTCCTGGTGATCAGAGGAAGAAGAGGAGTTCCTGGTGTTGCCGGAGCAGAATCCAGATGCCCTGGAGTTGATGAAGGAGAGAAGGGATCGTCTTCAGAGAGGAGAGCCAGTTCGAGCTCAGCTGAACAGACAGGCTCAGGCGTTCAGAGCCTCTCCTAACGCCACACACTTCGAGCTGCCGCCAGAATTTTACAACCTGACGGCAGAGGAGCTCAAGAAGGAGCAACAGCAGAGGTATGGACTGATGAATAATAATTACAGTTATACATTGATCTACTATGTGATCCTTATTGATTTAATGTCTCCTCAGTATGATTTTTTTTTCCAATCAGTTGTGTGGTTATGAACAGCATCTGCAGTGTCTCATCTGTGATTACAGATGAGACACTGATCTGATTCTCTCTGCTGTTGCAAAGTAACCACATAACTGTCGGCGGTCTTGTGCTCATCAAACCAGTCGATCGTAGCACGTCTTCTACACAGATTCACAGTTTATGCAGTAAAAATTGTTGGCGTTGTTGGAGGAGAGATTGAGATCTTCTGTTGTTTATGTCAGCCGTTACTTGTCATAACTGTGTTGGGTAATTTCATTGTGTTGTAGCAGCTGTTTTCATGTGTGAGTTTATGCATTTGAGTTTATGTTATGACTGTTTCTCTCCCCATTTTGACAGTAGAGGCATTAATGTTGCCTGGAAACATAGACTCAGTTTCAATGAGAGATATTATCTGCACTTGGGATATTTAGGCTGTGGAATATTTGCACGTGTCACTCTATAAGTCACATTAGTTCCCTTTGAGGAGAAGGCGAGAGCTGTTGTAACTGACCATGACTGTTAACAGACTCAAACACACCCAGTAATAATGTCCATTAATGAGTGTGTTGTGTGACTTTAGCCACGAAAATACCAAAGTGTGCATCACACACACCTCCCTTGAGCCCACACTAAAGCACCAGCATGTGTTGTGTGTGTTTGTCAGGAGTGATTTGGTGGAGAAGAACGCTATGCTGCGCACGAAGGCCATGAGGGAGAAAGAGGAGCAGAGGGAGAGAAGAAAATACAACTACACCCTGCTCAGGATCAGACTGCCTGATGGGAACCTGCTACAAGGTAAGCGTCTATTTTTTGAAATCACTTCAGAGCATAAATTACAAAATCTATTTTAACATGTTGAACTGTTTCATCAACAAATATAACAATAACAAATAAGCCCTGACTGAAATGGGAGCGAGTCATTAAAGATGATGTGTGACCTCAGGGACCTTTTACGCCTGGGACCGACTTCCTGTGCTGTTCCACTTTGTACGGGAGTCGCTGGTGGACGGCTGGCAGCCCTTTGAGCTCATCGCTCCTGGAGGCCAAAAACTACAAGAGTCTGAAGAAGTCGCTCTTGCAGAGTGTAACTTGGTGAGTTCATGAAACTACAACTACATAAAAGAAAGCAAAGATGTGCTGAAATAATTCATAGATCAGTCAGACATCAAGGAAATTAGATGACAAAGCTGGCAATATTCTCTATTTCTTCTGATTCCTGTGTGATCGTGGGCTAAAAACTACAGTACCCAGCTGTATGCGGAAACTAGCCTTAAAAAAATGAAACTAAATATTTGAGACTTCTTTTATAGATTAATATAATAATAAATTGGCTTGAGGCTGGGGCCACACACAGACTGGGGCAGCAGAAGTATTGAGAGACGGACAAACACTTGGTTGATTTTGGTCTTTTCATTGGATTTGTTGACAATATGCAAAATATAGAATAATGCCACTTTTATCCTTTGGTGTTTTTACTTTAACTTAAACTTTACAATATTACAGTGCATTGAATACCTTTTGAGATATAATAGCTTGTGACTATTTTACCATCTATACTAATAGAATACATAACTTAATAACATAATCAATAATAAAACAATTAATTACAGGTCCAATACAAAAGAAGGTGTCATCTTTTGCAGTTTCTTCCTTTCCTGTGAGTTATTATCAGAGCATCCTTGTATGTTTTTTTTTTTTTTTTTGTAGGTTCCTGCAGCTCTGCTCTCATTTGCCTGGGATGCAGCTGTGCAGGCGGATATCGCAGCCGCAGGTGGAAAGAGCCCCGCCCTCCTCAAACCAGACCTGCTGGAAACCATCCGAACCCTGAGCTGAGCAGACTGTGTCCCTGAACTCTCCCTGCTACGTCCCTCCCTGGCACAACCGGGGTGAAATTGCCCCTTACAAAATGACTAGTGATACATTTTATTTTTTACAAATGCTAACTTACTACTGTATGTCAGTAGCAGTGTTATAGACAAGGGGCAAATTCACTCTAATGCGCTTGTTTTGCTGAGTGTCCTCATACCCGCCTCCCATCACCAAGGGGATAATGTCACCCTGCAGTCTGCCTCAGCAACACACGCTGTTGAAAGAAGCACTAACAGATGTAAGCAGAAAGCAAAAGACACGTGTTTTGTTGTTGCACCCTGAATGTATCTGCTGGCAGCAGTCGACCATTCAGGTAAACTTTACGTGGCATGTTCAGACCTTAATTAACTGTGTTGCTACTTTTTCCCAAGTAAACAATCCATCCGGCCATCAGTCGGATTAAGTGAACGCCTCTGAGTCAGATACCATTGTTGATTCTATCGAGTGTCTCGGCGCAAGACTTGAAATGCTGTTAGTTTTGTTTGTAATGCACAAGGTTAAGTCAGTGTTTTGTGTTAACTGAATGTCAACTGCTCCGTTATGAGTCCGGCTCTGTTATCGCACACGTGTAAAGCCTCTGTTGCCTGTTCGTCCTCTGCTCTGCAGTGGCCTCACACTCCTCGGTGTTGTACAATGGTCTTCTGGTCGCTTCAATAATTAAAAATCTCAAAAGTAAATTAGTTAATAAGTTTTATGTGTATGAGCACGAGCCCAAACTATGATTTTCAGGATAATTTGACTCCATGTTGAGGAAAAACAAATATTTACACACAGAAGAGATTTCACTGGATTAAGTTTTATAAGTGTTGGGCTGACAATTTAATGGCAAATCTAATATAAAAATATGTTGTAACAGTTTTAAGCGCTTCCAGGATCTGTTAAAACTATATTAGACACAGGAGGTGTTTAAATGTAAAATGAAAGGCATATTATGTGGCACATGTAGCTTTGTCACACTGCTTAAGTGAAGAATGGTTTGATTTTTAGAGGCTCACTGCAGAAGCTTCATGTTGTCAATTTGCTGTAGCATGCAGGCAGTCATGATTTACAATTGTGTTGTTCAAATTGGCAGCATGGACTCCTGTTGTATTAATAATGGTGGTTTTAATTAATGTATTTGTTTGTATCAAACACATTTCCGTAAGACGAAAAGGGTCTATCTTTCAAACACAGTGGGAATATGAGAATATAATTCATACAACGTACCTGCCCACTGAACCCAAGGAGAGTCAATGCGAAAGACCAAAAATGTTCCTTAGCTTCACCCTGAAACATGAAGGTTAGTTGATTTATTTAGTGGTTCTGCTGCACATGAATCTATACCAGTTAAATTGGTAAAAAAAGGGGAGAAATTGTGCGTTTTATTTTATTTCTATAGTTAATGAGTGCTAATTATTTTAATTAATAGTATTTGTTTCTCCTGCTTGTTGTTGGTTAAGATGACAACAACCTACCTCTCACTGCTCTTTCTAAAACACCCCAAGTGAGTTGTACAAAAACAACTAATAACAGTAGTAGATATTGAAAGTCACAGGGTTGTGTGACTAATAGTTGTCCAAAAACACAACACATAACTGGGGGCTAACAAACAAGTTGTCAACTATCAGTTTAATGCAGAATTTGATGCACAATCCCAGCGTTCGCCAGGCTGTCTGCTATTAGCGACATTTCCTCTGCTGTCCAGTCGCCCACAGTATCTACGGAAGAGTTTAAATGTGTTGTAACCTTATAAAAATGATTAGTGAGCAGTTGTAATCTTTCCAAATGTCATGTTCTGTTGCTTTTTAACCTGCCTGTTGTAAAGATGGCTTGCATTGCATCTTTACTTTTGTTTAATAAACATAACTATGAGGCAAGTCAGTGTTTTAACTTCAATATGTACCTTAAAAGATGCTACACAAGATGAACTGCGTGCAGTAGATTACAGTCGTGGATTTCCTTTGTCTAAAATGGTTTCAATTCTAGTGTTGGACATAAAGACATATTTAAATAATGCTTTATTGAAGACAAACTCAGCACCTGCTAATTACACAACCGAGGGCTCAGTGCACGTCTGATACCTTAAATGTGAACAGCAGTGTTTAAGTAATGGACGAATTTTCACTACTTCAAATGCTAATAAAATACATATTACTGTACCAGAGTGGTAATAAGGCAGTGCCTATAAAATGTGTTCATGTGTCCTGGATCAACAGAAGATGTTAAATTAGCTTTTGTTTACTAGTAATTCAACAAACAGTGACAACATGAAAACAAATCTCTACTAACAGACAACCCTCTCTTTATTATGATCCAATGAGACCTGACGTAAGTTTTTTTCCCCAACACTAGATGTTATGTACGGTGTAACTGCCCACATCAACAACAAAAAAAAAAACCCACTACTCTCCACCATGAAGCCTGGAGGTGCAGCTTCATGCTGTGAGTCTGGCTCTGAGCAGCAGGCACTGGAAGGCTTGTGAAGGTCAAAGATACAATGACTGCAGCAAAATACACAAATCCTGGTGCAGTCTGCAGGGGAACTGTGAACAGGGAGATGCTCTAAAACTATTTAAGTGTCCTGGAGTGGCCAAAAAAAAAAAAAAAGCTGACCAATCATGATCCTCATGCAAGTCCTCCAAGCTTGAGAAGTTTTTCAAAGTATGTGGGAAAATGCTTTATTTTTCAGATCCAAAATTTCCAGATAATTTTCTAGTTCAAGTTTGGTGGGAAGAATTATGCAATTTGGTATCAATTGTAGGGTTAATGGTGGTAAA
Source organism: Euthynnus affinis (assembly GCA_029490765.1). NCBI lineage: Eukaryota > Metazoa > Chordata > Actinopteri > Scombriformes > Scombridae > Euthynnus > Euthynnus affinis. Next base: position 11,728,216 of record CM055848.1, read on the forward strand.
TGATGTTAAATTGGTACATTTCCAAATAATTACATCCAGCGTAACCTATTGAGTACTTTTTCAATTCAACATACAAGGTTTTCAATGATAAATGACTAATAAATGAATATTTACTTGAGCAGGTCTTAAAGGAAAACTTATTTCCTTATAGTTAGTATCCCATTATGTTGCAGATTCTCAGGAAATAATTCAGAAATTATTTCCTGTCAAATAAAGCATCACCAAAATTGCAATGCACAGATGTGCAGAGCAGATTTAGATGTTATCGTTTGACAGTCTTGTTAGTTGATGTGTTTATATATATATATATAAAAAAAGTCCAATTACACCTGTTGTTATTCAAAGAGGTGAAACAATAAAATGATGGAAAAATCTTAATGTACTACAAGGACTGTTGAGCAGCTTTAAGGACAACAGCATCTCTTCTTAAACAAACAGTTCAGTTATTGATAGGAAATATTAGCAACTGTTAAAACCGTGATATGTTAGTTTCACGCTGCCAAGGGACCCCAGATGGAGGGTGTGGAATGAATGGTATATAAAAGTGCAGTACTTTTATTCATGTTTAATGAATTTATCCTGTTCAAGTATTCTTGAAAAAAAAAAAAAAAAAAACAATAAAGACAAACAGAAAATACATATTTATAAAACATGACACCAGACCTAACTGTACAGGTACAGATCTAGCAACTACTCCATTGAGTTGTCAGAATTAGAAATTGCAGAATAAATGCACAAAAGGAAATGAACAGAGGGACTTGTAGCCTCTCATTTCCCCAACTCTAACTTCTGGTAAACTATATACATTTAGAACATGACGAGATACTTAGAAATCCAATAACATAATGAAGTCAACATTTCCAAAACCGTAAATAATGCTGTTCCTTGATGTCTTGGATGCTTCTTGTCATGACAATCAGACATTTCTGTTCTGCTCTTTCTTCTTCTGTTCAACCCAATCTGCTGTAGCAAAAGCAGATGCCCACAACACACATGCCTGGACTGAAACGTCGATGCAAAAAAATCAGACACATAGTTAATCATCATTTGGTCAAATCTGCCCATAATACTTAAATCAGGCACTCTGATTTTACGCACGACTACATTTTACAGGCAAGATGGGACCTGACACTCACAATAAGGTGACAGGGAACTCATAATACTGAGCAGACGCCAGCGTGATCTGCTGTGAATCGCCTGTATCAGAGTGCTGTGCTTCATCTCGCTTGATTCTGTCTTGGACACAGTAGAGTTTAGACCCTGGAGGGAGGAATTTAATGAAGGAAAGATGGGCGATGGGCGTTGGGGTAGAGGCAGGTGCAGGGTTCCCTAGATGACCAGTGACAGGGTGAGGGCCTGTCCCGTCCTCAGGCAGTGGCGAGTGTAGGAGCGGCGCTGGCCACTGGGAGAGCGGCTTCGTCAGAGGGGGTGACTTCCATCGGGCCGTCTCCCTCGCTGGTCGAGCCTACAAAGTAAATGTTGCAGAAGGTTTTATTTAAAATTATGAAAATAATAATTCAGCATTTTAAAACCATACATTGTAACATTTTTTTTTTTTTTACATCTATTTGTGTTTGGATCAAGTGTCAATTAGCAAACTAGATGTTTTTTTTTTTAACTTTGTACAGAGTAAGGCTGTTGTTTCCTCTCGCTTTCAGTCTTTATACCAAGACTGAATGTGTTTCTCTGGGCAGCACTTATATCAGACTCATTTGAGGGTGACTCCTCAGGACCTACAGCACACCACATGAAACTGCCTCTTTCATAACCCATCGGTGCGTACTCTGGACAGGGGGTCTCCCTTTGCTCGATGTAGTCAGCTTGTGGGTTCAAGTCTCTCTGCATAAATCAGCATGTTTTGGTTCAGGCACAATCTCTCCATTGAAAGATTCACAACCTAATTACAAAATAATTAAGGGAGAGAGCATAAAAGTGAATCTGAACTGAAACCAGAACAACTTCACTTGGTCTGGGTTAATAAAAAAAAACAGAATAAAATGAAACTAAAAGCATCACTACCTCATTAGAAAATAAGTGAGAAAACAGTGAGAGAGAAAGTGAAGCATAAAAGGAAACTGAAACAGATTACTTGGTCTCCATTTCATTGTGGTTACTGAATTTAATTTGACAAAAAAAGAAGAAGCTGCCTTTGAGACCAGAACAGACCAGCTAGAGCTGCTAGTCGGGGAATGCCTTTAGGCGAACATGCAGGGCTCCTTTGGAAATGTTCGTGTTTGTTTTGTGTAACATTTCTGGCTTATTTTTCCTTCTGTTTCAGGATCAACCATCCACTTGCTTGAGGGCTTTACAACATATTGATATTTGAGAAGTGTTTGCGTCGGCTCTTCTGTAATCTATTAGGACCATAAAGTCCGACTCCATCAGAGAACTGGTCTGAGTGATTTCTCATTTCTGAAATCTTTTCCCACATGTATATATGATACAAAACTTATAAATTATGGTGTTTATTCCTCCTTCATAACTCACCATTCTGTGCAGAGATGATGATACAGTCTTCCTCATCATCATCCTCAGTGTCAGCTTGAAAACCGTCTGCCTCCATCGCTTCCGTCTGGCAAAGACAGAGACGTTAGGACCATTTGAAAGAGCAATCGGCTACATTTAACTTGTAGATTTTCATGAGATGATAATCTGAACCAAAAAGGGGACGCTAACTTTAATACACAATTAACTGAAATGTCACACTGAAGCGAAGAAACGTGTGTGTAAAAATCTGTGTTTTTCTACCTGCTCGGGGTCAGTACATCTCTTCATGAACTTGGTGATTGACATGCTGCCTGTGCTCTTCCTTTTGTTGGAGGACGAAGATGTGGTGGAGGAGGTCTGAGGTGTAGTAGGAGAGTTTCCCTGAGAGCCTGTGGCTGCCTGGGGTTCTTCACGGGACTCTTCTCGAGCTCCTGTGGTGAGGTAGGTCCACTGGCAGGGCACTGGAAGAGCCTCCAGGCCAAAACGGGACAGAGTGTCTGTGTGCACGTACCAGCAGCAGCGTCTGTAGGTTGGACGCTTCTCATAAACAGCGTTGTTCTTGATGAGGCGCTTTAGCTGTATTCTGATGAAACAAGAAGGAAAACCCTCATTAAAATCAAAATAAGAATAAGATGTGCAGTGGCTACACATCTGTACAACGTATCTGAGTGGCTAAACAGATGTTTTGACATTATTCAACACATGACTAGCAGAGTCCATATACAGACTTTAGCCAATTCAACCCAGGTAGAGCTCATCATTATTTTACAAATCAACTTTTATCACCAAATAATAACCAAATTTACCTGGTGGGAATGTTGTCTGCGGGGCTCTGAGGGCTGGACAGTTCAGGAGGTGATGAAGAGGAGGAGGTCTGCTGACGACAAAACTCCTGAAACTCTGTGATGATCACTTTGCTGCTGTTGAGATTGCCGTGCAGCAGAGGCAGCAGCTGAGTGAGTACTGTGAACAGAAAGACCAGTAAAGAGTTGTTAAAGCAACGTGTCATTAACTCATAAATAAGCATTTTAAAATGGTAACTTAAAACTTAAATGAATACCTGACAATACAAAATGTATTAAATCTATTAAAAAGTTTTTATTATGTAAACTAGTGAATTAAGTTACTTTTGACATTTCTAGCAGTTGATGACAAAGCTACCAAAACAATTAACACCAGTTTAGTTCTTTTGGAATAGCATCATGTCATCATACTTTAGTGCAGCAGCACCTTTACACTTCCAAAATAGAATGATAAATGTATAACCTCATTCAATTTAAGCAAACAATATACATAATATGTTGACAAAACACTTCCAAATTGATAGCACCATCGGGCTGAACATATCTTACCAAACTTCTATAAGGGACGCACAATAACAAATAACACAAAAACAAACTAGCCAACCGTTTGAAGCCACTGACAATTTGATTCAACACTCACCATATGGTCAAAATATAAAGAGAATATGTCAGATAAAAAGTTGCAACTGGCACTGTAAGGTTTTGTCTGCTGATAAGAGCAACTCAAGCCAACAGAGCCAGAAAAAAAACAGAAAACTGCAGACAAAGTCAGTCACCCGCAGCCCAATGGCTGAGAAGCCTGCTTCGTTTGTCAGGTCTCAGATAGATCATCACCAGAGGGCGGCTGTTCACCAGCTTTCATCCATGTATAACACACACACACACACACACACACACACACACACACACACACACACACACACACACACTTACATTGTTCTTCTCTTTGAACCTTCTGTGACAGCTCCTTTGGGCTGGGGGTGGTGTCTGGCTTGGGTAAAGGCTCCACCAGACACACAGCGTAGGGCTGGAAGAGCTCAGAACCAGGTCCTTCTCCCTCCCAAACGCAGCCCCTCACCACTGGCTCCAGCACCTTCATCTTCTTCTTGGTGGACATCAGCTCGTCCCACTCTCTTGCTTTCAGTTTCTGTTGCATTTTCTGCTTCTCCATGTCACCGCCATCCTGAGAGGTTAACGTGTGTGTTAACAGGAAGCCGAAACATTGTCCAAGTATTTTGAAACAAGAAGAGAAAATCCAAACAACTATTGTTTTAACAGGATGAAGAAAGTTAAATCAACGTTTGGATTGCAGAACGCTTCGTACCATTTCTTCCAGTGCCCCTTCATCATCCGAAAGGTATCCATGAGGAACAAAGAAGCCATCATCATCATCATTGTCATCATCACCTCCCTCCTCCTCATCCTCCTGAAAATGATAAACAGTTCATACTACATTCCTGCTGTGAAGACACAGGATTAATATAACCGTGTACGCTGTTGCTTTCTACAGTTCAAGAAACTAAAGCCGATTTACTGTCACACTTTTATTACATTCACAACAGACACCAACAATATTTCATGCTTTGATTATTCTGATTGTAATTCATTTTTTCAAGTTACATTAAGTGCTGCATGCAGATGTGGGCAGAGAAAAAGAGCCAAATGGCAAACTTTAACACAACCAACAAAATTCTCATTAAACTTAGAAAATATCCATGTTATGTAAATTCTTTTAAAATGGTCACCACTTGCAACTGCCAGTTTCAAGGCTCTACATGTTGATTGTTATGGCATATAGTAAGAAATCAATCTAAAAATGTACGCTTTGGTTAGCAATAACGCTAATTACATTCAATTTGTAGCAACATACTGGTATTTTTGCATGTGCAATAAACTATTATACTGGGAACTGGTGGATACTACATCAAAAGAGAAAAAAAAACAAAGGAATATTCAAACTTTTTCACCCTCCAGTGAAACTCACCCCTTCACTATGTGACAGGGACTCTCCTGGTTCTTCTTCCTCCCACTCCTCATCACTGTCCACCTCATAGTCCAACAAATCCTGTGGCGACAGAACACAGCTGTTAGTTTTACAGCTACTCAAATAAAACTGTCCAGGATAAAAATGCAAATGAATGTCAAAGCTATTTAAAAAACCCATAAAAAAAAAAAAAACATGCCATGCTTATTACTATTGGGATGTCTTATTTCTGGGATGACAAATAAACTGAACAAACTGAAGTCTTTTAGAAGTAAATCAGTTTACCTTGTCTTGTCTGAGGGGGCAGCGAGGTGAGATATGTGAACTCTTCTTACTCCAGGTGCCCCAGTACGCTGGACGGTAGTTCTCATGAAATTGCAACAGTTTCATGGATCCATATCGTTTACGGTCTGGCACGCCATCTTGTTTTGGCCCATCCACTGCTATACACTCGCTGAGAAAACAGCACATGTAGAGACAGAATGGTTAACATAACCCCACAGGGAAATCAATCTAAAATCTACAGAAAACGTCAAAGAAATGTTAAAAATACTAATTGTTTATTGAGGTTTATCTCACTAAGGTCCAGATGAAAGGCTGGTTGGGGCATTTGTTGCCTTAATTCAAAAGTTGGAAATATTTGTTTGAACATATGTGTGATAAAACACTCACTGGTTACTTCATTAGGTAGATGCTTACAAATGTAGGTTTTAATTAACACTGTATGAAGGATGATAATTCTACTTTCTTTATGAATTGAGGTTGTATCAGGTGTTGTTGTTGTACCAGACTGTTATATTGAAAGGTGTTTCTAATTTGTTTGTCCATCCCATTTACATAAATAAAAGGGGTCAAAATATTAGAAAAACCTTTCAATATGATGCAGTCCTTCAATGAATCCCTGAATACACCTCTAGCAGAGCTTTGAAGCTATGAGGTAATGATGTCGTGGAAGCGTTTTGAGTGTTTGGAACATACAGATGAAAACAGTGAAGAAATGGATTATATTGCAGGAGGGGTTTAAGAAGTTTCTGTAGAAGTTAAGATATTTTTTGTGACTAGTTTGCCATTTATATCCATTGTTTAAAGCAGTGAATCCAAGCGGGCTACAGTCGTCTTCTTCATGAAGGAGCAAGATACAAACTTTTCAGAGTCAGCCAAAATTAAATTAGTTTCCAACAGGTTAATATAATGTGGCAGATAATGAAATGCATGAGAGAACATTTAAATTGCTGTTCCCAATTGTTTTTGTGGAGGATCTGGCCCCAATTAGATCCGTCTTCAATGCAGGTTCCTTGACTTGGGCAACCACGCTGGAGGCAGGGTAAACAAACTGAAAAACTGAAAAACACTATTACAAGTCTTACCTGAGCAAGTCTGTCTGTCCTGTCTGTCTGGGTTGAGTAGGGCCTGACTGGCGGGGTTTTCGTCCGATCCATTCCTTTAGTCCCCTCAGGTTATCACCAGGGTTTCGCAAATACTGGTCTAGTTCCTCCAGAACAGAGTCCTCACACTGTACCCGGCACAGTGGTGCCAGAGACATGTTTTCTTTGATCTCAAATGGAGCAAACTTCCCACATGCAGCTGCAAGTGTCTGAAACAGTAATGGGATGTAAGAAGTTGCAGTTATGATATAAAGGATCACAGCATGTGTTGCACCTCAATCAAGCTTTATATACACATTTAAGATACGACTGGAGGTCACATCAGAACATTTATGTAACTGCTAGCTTTCAGGCAACAACACAGCACTCACATGTGAGGACTACTGAAGTCCTGCACAAAAACTGTTTACTCCGTATGTCATTGTGTAATTTATCTTTGACATCTGCCTAAACCAAAGTGATTTTTGTTATAAAGTGAGAGATCAGCTAACCTTTGGAGCCTGTTGGATCTTGGGTTTCTGTAAAAACCTTGTGATTTCTGATTTCTCAGCTTTGAAGCGCTGTAAACAGACACACATTAGTCAACAAATTATTGGGTCTAGTTATCCATTGCAAACATGAAGTATGTATCTAGTACCCACCAACACCTTTCAACATAAACTCACATCTTTCTCTTCTTTCAACCGTTTTTCCTCTTCCTTCATTCGCTTCTCCTCTTCCTTCTTCCGTTTCTCTTCAAGCTTAGCCCTGAGGCAAGTTTAAAGCACAACATTCAGAAAATAAATTCCTCCAAAATAAGTGGCACTCCAAACATGTCAATAGAATACGTCAAGACTTTAGAATCAGAGATGTTGCATGACTCACTCTAGCTTTGATTTCCGTAGCTCCTCCTTTGCTTTTAACCTCTCTGCCTTTTCCTTCTCCTCTTTCTCTTTTTTCTCTCGTCTCTCTCGCTCATCTTTTTCCTTTTTCTCCCGTTTTTCCCTTTCTCGATCCTCCTTTAGTTTGCGAGCCTCTTCTTTCTTTTTCTCTTTTGCAGCTTTAGCTTCTTCCTTCTGTCGTTCCTTCTCCTGTCGGAGCCGAAGCCTCTCCTCTTGTTCTTGTAAACTCTACAACAACCAAAATTCATTGTCAGTTTTCCCTTTAAATGGCGGTTTTAATAAATGATCAATTGTGATCAAATATGACAAAACAGGTTATGTTTTAAAGCTATGCAGTGAATGATTTATGGACTGGCAAAGTAGTCTGAGACAGACTTCAACCCTAGCTTATCGTAGCTTAGCCAGTAGCGTATACATCATATGTCTCACCTTTAATGAGCGTCTTTTCATCTTTTTCTGATCGGCTGGTATCTTGGGGGTTTTCTTTGGCTCCTATAAGGAAGAAACAGAAAAACAACTGGGTTTGATACGTCTTCCAGTCTAAAGAAAGTCAGTACCTTACATTTTAATGGACCTTGCAGTTTCCATTTAACGACATCACTTTTCTAATTAATTAACTTATGCAGTCATTTGTGTGATTTTAACTGATATTGAAATAATTATATTTAGTGGAGTGGGATTTTGATTACTTTTATACTGTCTCTAAAAAATGTTATGCTGTGTAAATATCTACAATACAGCTGAAAACATTACAGACACCCTCAAAACACTGCAACACTATCATTATAGATACTGCTATTGATAGTGTACTAAAAATAAAACTCAAATTTATTGAATTTTATGATGAGGAAAATATCAAATAAAATATACTATAGTGTTAACATGTCAGAAAAGTCTATTAAATCAGTGGCAGGAAGCAAATGCTAATCAAAATCTCTGAAATCTGAGTGTGAAAGAACTCATTACAAATTAATTTCTCAGGAAATTCATATTGTGTGTCAATTTGTGTTACAGGATTGAACAAAAAGCAGAGAGTGGGAGCTGTACATACTGTAGGCGTAGTAGTGGGTGTAGGGTCATCAGTGTTGGACTTCTCTGGGGAGCTCTCAGACATGGAGCTGACTGATGAAGCTGACAGCATGGACCTGTTTCCCAGACTGGAAACATTTCCTGACTCATTCTGCTCCTCTGGCTCACTGTCAGAATCCTGCGTTGTGTCAAGCTGAGAGACAGATGTTGTCTCATTCCCATCTTTTTCCTTTTCTTCTTCCTCTTCCTCCTCCTCCTCATCATCATCTTCCTCCTCCTCATCGTCCTCCTCCTCCTCCTCTTCTTCTTCTTCTTCTACTTCATCATTGTTGACTTCTTTGCAGTCTAAAGTGTGTGTTTTAGGAGTGTGATCAACATTGCTGGATTTCCCAGAAGAGGTGGTTTTGTCTTTGCTTTGATGCTTGTCTTTAGTTGGGTGGCAGGGAGAGTCAGGAGCTGGTAAAACAAGGCACTTTTTGGGAGACGACGTGTGTTCATCAGTAAGATCTATAACCATGTTCTCATCTGAGCCTGCAGGACGCCTGCGGCTGAGGAAGCCATCAAGGGGCCCACGGCCATTAACCAAGGGTGGTCCGTTGTGCACAGGGGGTGGAGAGGACTCATCCTTATTCTCCCTGTCTGAGACTCCTGGTTCAGGACAGGAATGTTCACAGGGGCGTTTAGGTGGCTGGTTCTCTTTAGGTTCAGGGTTCAGGCGCTTGAATGGGAGACGAGCTGCATGCAGAGCACAAAATACTAAGTCAACATCAATGACTATTGTGTTGCATTTGTCCATGTACAACAGGTGATAGGGCTATTGTAAAGTCGTTCATAAAAATGCCATTCAACAGCAACACAAATTGACTTAGATTACAACAAATTAAATAAACAGGAGTCATTTATAATTATTCATTAATGTGTTTATGCAAAGTAATGTCATGCGACAACAAAAACTTAAGTTTAATGCATTCTGATCTCATAACTATTAAGGGAAACTGCAACCATCTTGTTAGCAACTTATGTGAACTGGTGTAATTCTTATGTGTATTAGTTGGGTTGACAGTTCAACACATGTGCATGCACTAATATATTAATATAACACCAAAAATATGCAATAGTGGGAGTAATTAAGAGAAAAATAATGAATACGTAAATGTAAATGTGTAATCATTAAAGGGTGCTAAAAATGTAAGGTATGGTTATGGCCAGTATTAAAATGATCAGCCCTCTAAAATAGATTATCATCAATGTTATCTGATAACTTCTGATTCTTATAGATCATCTTTCAATATTGTCAAATTTTTTGAAAAGAAAGAAAACTTATATACCTTGTACAAGTTTCTTGTTGGCATTGTTGTTTGACTTACAAGCCATACCTGCAAACAGAAACACCAGAAAGTAATACTTCACACAAAGCTTTGCTTCAAATTATTATTATTGGAATGATCAACTTGCTCTGAAATTGGTCACAGAAAAATCAGTCAATGACAGTTTTGACAACTGTGGAACTGACACCTGTTGGGGTAACAGTTGAAGCTTTTGGTAGCAGATGAAAGGGCAGTGCTGACTAAAAGTCACAGCCACTGCAACTAAACCTTTCATATACAACTCATTTGACTTACTGTATTGGAAATCATAAAAACCTATGCGAACATCAAACATTTTAAAGAAATAAAAACTCGACTTTCGCCCTAGTTATTGGTAAGACTTGTGGCAACGTAGCATTCGTTTACTACTGTAATAACCACACGACCGTGTAGCTACTGAACTGTAGGCCTTCCTAAAATACGAAACGCAAAGTATTAATGCGTAACTGTTGAATGACAAATACGGTCTTAGTATCAATATTCATGTGATGCATTAATGTCACATTAGTTTCCAACGTCGATGTGCTGCCGCCGCAGTATCGTAATGAACGTAACATTAATGATTGTGTTTGGTTTGCTCTCCCGCCAACCGGTATATCAGACGGTGCAGCAGGCCCGGCCGAGTCCGCAGTGGGCACGCACCTTTGGGCTGTCAGGCAAGGGTTGCCTGCCCGACCATAACACTGAAAACTTAAACTACGGGAAATGGTGCACATAGTTACTATAGCCGCAAGAAGCTCGGATGTGTGAGAGAGCGAAGACAACCGAGCAGCTCTGGAAGTTCACCTATGAGAACAGCTTTCATGTGTGGTGCTAATGTTTAACCAATTCAGGGACGCTAATCGTAGTAGCAGCTCTGCTAAGCACCCCTGAGAGCTATGAGCTAGCAAATCAATTGTAGTGCAAGCCACTAGGTTTAAGACTTTTCACGGCACGGTCCCCTGAAAATAACTGCTAACATTACTAATAGGTTGAGACCCAACTTTAACATGACGATATTGTTTGTCATGGGACGTTTAGCTACGTTTTCACATGATACAAACATGATTACATTAGCAACTGCATCCAGACAGTAGCCAAGTTAGCTGTATACAACTGGTAGCTGCCATGTTTGAAACGTTAGCGGCAAACTTTTGTATTAAGTTAGCGGTTATATCAGTTAACATTTGGCTCGCTACGATGACAACAGTTAACGTTAACGGTCTGTAGTCAGGGGAAACTGGGGTTGTTAGCGTCAGATTTAACTTTACTAGTACTCCTTTTGACGTCGTTTTATGTTCGCGTTATAAGTATACCACAATCCGCCCACATAATAATAAATAAATAATATAAACACTTTGGCAAGTTGGTAGGTCTATAAGCCAGTCTGCTAGAAGTGGCATTAGCATTACCTCTTCTGCGGGGAGTCGATGCTGCCAAATGTCCGTCCACGGATGGGTTTTCCGCCGCCAGCATCCCAACCACTAACCCGGGGCCCCGCTTGTTAGCAATATTCTCCGGTGAACCGACTTCAAAACAATGGGGCAGATCGTGTAAACACCCGAGAATGCCCCCGATAATCAATCGAATCTAGACTTGCTGTTCAAACGACATGTACCTCTAATTTATTTCACAGAAACCATAACGCATTAACTTTCCGCATCTCCCACATACTCCCTTGGTTTACCCCGCTGCCTGCCTCGCGCTCCCCAGTCGGAATTGGCGGGAGTGTGTCACGTCCATCAATAACCGTCGCTGATTGGTCAGAGCCAAGCTACTATCAATGGTGGAGGCGCTTGTTTTGTACAACGGTTGCACGTTTGCATCGTCTTTCTCTGTCAGAAAGCGCTTTGAAATATTCTTAATGGACGTAGAATTACAACTGTTACGTGATATTGAATTGCTCATCAGAAAGGCGATATTTCGCGAGCTCATTTCATAAGGTTGCGTGATATACTTTCTTTTTTAATAAACAATACTATCAACCCCGACCCGGAACACCCTGTGCTATAAACCAAACGACGCCAGATTTACGTCACCGGGCACGCCTTCCCGCTGACGTTTTGGGCTTTATGATTGGCCACAGACTTTGACTTTCTGGAGTCAGGTTGCCATGTTGTGGGATAGTGCAATAAAAAGAAAGAGTCGGCATCGTTCTCTTAATACATCCATGGTCGGCATGAAGTTTGACTAGGCCGGTTCTTCTTGCACGATTCGTCACTTAACTATAGTTATCATTAGTTGGGCACAATGAACGACATCCTCAAGACATTTATATATTGTTAATTCAAATATTGCTTTTACACATTTTGAAAGACTAAAGCATATTATGTCACTAACTCTCACCTCCCAGTTTTGTGGATATTGTCAAATATTGAAAATAAAAATCCTAGATAAACTCTTTAAAAAGGGTTGCAACTGTCTGCTCCAATATGATAACTGTCCTAAACGGATTGTCCTAAACTGTTTACAAAATGAGAATGTTCATATTCATGGGTGGGATCCCGGGATCCGAAGAAGTAACTGTCGTGTTAAAGTCACGCGTTTCCCGTTTACCGCTCACATGAATCCTGGGATTTGTAGTTCTTCAGACGCCCGAGTGTGTTGAATGCAAACGGTTTGGAACTACAGAGTGCAACGGTGAAGCGCAGCCGCAGTATGTTGGATGGGGTCGAAAAAGCGCATCCTGAATGATTCCTGGACCCCTATGGTTGTCGACGGAAACGTGAAGAGATAAACGGCATCCCGGTAAAGTATCTGTGTCTTTTTAATGTTTTACGGTGACTCGGTTGGTTTTGAACAGTCTTTTCACTCCTCGTCAACTGCCAGCTAGTTAGTCAAATGAATCAACAGCAGTAGATAGAGACACTACGGCTCATCTCTGCTGGACGACCCAGCTCCCTAACATCCCTCTTTAGCTGCTACCTCCTGTATAATACCACATATAACGTTAACATGTGATGACATCGAAAAGTGGTATAGTTAAAAAAAGAAACATAATGAATTTAATATCTTTGTATATGGTAACTTGTTTGATCGAAATGGGAATGTGCAGTCAAAACAAGCCACGAGTTAACGCAACTTTAACTGGTTGAAAGTTAAGCATTAGCTTTGTAAATTGTTAACATTCTTGTTTCGCCACATGCCATTTAAAAACAATCAGTGAATAACTCTGCTATGTATAGTAAAAGATTTGAATGACAGGGGGGGTTTCCTGACAAGAAAGGTGTCAACGTGAGGTTTTACTGCTGCCTAACTGCTGATTTGCATTTCTTTTAGATTTGTATTTTCCAAAGAAAGAGTGCAGACTTCACGATGGCAGGTTTGTCACATAAAACTTTATCTATCTATCTATTTATCTGAAGTTACCCTCTCGCTCTACAGTGTTTTCAGGCACGTTGTCAAATATTTAAATGTAAAATGAACTAAATGTAAAACATTTACCTAATACTTTTCTATTTCAGAGCGAGTGAACAACTTTCCTCCCCTGCCTAAGTTCATGAGAATTAAACCATGCTTTTACCACAACATCGAGGAAGAAATACCTGCTCAGCACCAACAGCTGGTGCGCAGAGTCTACACGCTTTGGATGAGTGAGTGTTACTTTTGAATGAAAGCAGAAGTTCTCCCCTTTAAGTGAAAAGAAAAGATTACTTCCTTTTCTTTCCTTTTCTCTCCTGACGTCTCCACTTCCTCTCTCCTCCTCAGTGTATTCAGGCACGCTGTGTATGAATGTGATCTCGTGTATTGCTTGGTGGGCTGGAGGTGGATATGCCTCCAACTTTGGCTTCTCTCTGCTCTGGCTCATCCTCTTCAGCCCCTGTAGTTACACCTGCTGGTTCAGACCTCTCTACAAAGCTTTCAGGTTAGTCAACATCTGATAAATCTCATAAAGCAGAGACATTTATTAAAATCCTTTCAGAATTTTGATATGTATGTTGTTTAACTTATATTTCCCACCCAGCATTTTATACCAATTTAGGCTTGTTTTTTAACTTACATATCTAATATTTTTTTGATTCAGACTTTTGAATTTTCTGTGGTGGCAGTAGTCCAGTAGTGAGTGACAAGATAAATACTGTTAATACAAGGAAAAGACATTGAGCTGAGTCCAAAAATGTTAAAATGTTTCTGTAAAGGAGCTTCTAACTTCACGATTTGCACTTGAACCCAACATTTCTAACCTTTCTACGTTATGCTCAGTTGAGCACATCAGGCAACTTCACCAGTGGGAGGAAGCAACATTGAAATAAAAATAGAACAACTTCAAGTCTAAGCTTATTTGTTTTTTTTTCTGTGTCATCCTGTTGTATTCTCTCTCGCTATCTTTTTTTTTTTTTTTTTTCATAGGGCTGATAGCTCGTTCAACTTCATGGCCTTCTTCTTCATCTTCTTCCTCCAGTGTGTTTTGGCCCTTATCCAGACTATAGGCATCTCTGGCTGGGGAACATGGTGAGTTGAAGCATGTGCAAAGTCAAAACTTTGCACATGTTGCCTGCCAGTTTTTTTTGTTTTTTTTTTTATCAGGGAGTGGGTCATGAGGGCTTATCTCATGACACTTGCTTTGGATTTTAAGTACATTTTCGACACATAAAACGTTTGCCAACACTGTTGCTCACAAAGTTGTGTTGAAGTGATTTCAGAGCATGTTTCTAAAATCTTTCACATAAGTACAAAGCAACTATTCTTTATTCCAGTTACATTTTAAATAGTTTTAATAGATAAGGCTGTTAGAAAATGTTCTTTATTTCATTGGAAAACTCTTTGTCATCATTTTAGAACGCATAAAAACTAATATTTTTAATATGTAGGTGATTAATTGAGAACAGGATTAACCTACAAAACTACTGTTTTTTATTTAACAATTGAATAAAGGTATGGACCAAAGTAATAGCAGAAAAAAGTTAAATGTACAATATTTAACAACATAATCAACCCATAAAAATGACTAACTTGATGCTTAACTGCTTTACTGCAATGACGTCTAAATAATATTTACTTGTCTTTGCTCAGTTAAATTAAAAGTAGTTACTTAACTCAGGTTGATTTGTTCATATTTTCCATCTAATTTCATAATTAAAACTGAATTTATGGCTTTCTCGTTCAAAGGTGTGTCCAAACATTTGACGGTTACTATTCATTCAAAATCATACAAACCAGAACTTGAAATACACTAGAAAATGTTATAAGGTATTGCATTTGGAATATAAGATTGACAGTAGATTTAGTGATATTCATTATAAACTGCAGTTCCACAATTCACCACAGCATTGAACTAACGCCTGTCTTTGAGCTGACATGGTCCCGACTACAACTGAACATTATAAATGTCACAAAGTTAGGATTTAATACAAGGTTTTTGTATTTTGTTGCTATGGATGTAGCTTGGTTCACTTTACAAACTGTTGAGTCAGTGTATTTACATTCTGTGCAGGAATAAAATCCACCTTTAATTGTTATGCACAAAGTGTGTTTTTCTTTGAAATTTTCATTTTCTCAGCCTTTTTAGTGGAACACTTATATCATTGTTGTTCGGTGTTGAATGCAGAGATGGAAACAAAGTAATTTGAAGATGAGTAACAGTTCATGTCCTTGAATACTTTTTCATGTATTTGTGAAAATGCTACATTTGTCCTTATAGCGACCGCGTGCGCTTTAGGTAACTTTTACTGCAATTTTAAACACAAGCTTCCTAAAACTGAGTAATATTTAAGTCCAATAACTGAACGTATGCTTGTGATAATAACAATGTTCCCTGATGGTGTCACAAATCAATATTACACTGATCGTCATTATGCTGTTTATCACTGCATCTGTTTCCTCACTGCTTAACAGCACAAAGGTAACTTTGGATATTTGTATTAAATCCACTGTGCTAATTGCATACTGTGTGATGCACTAACCCATACTACTCCATCTCACTCTCACCAACACATCAAAGCGGCTGGATTGCGACAGTGATGTTTTTCAGCCAAAATGTGGGCTCCGCTATAGTGATGCTAATCACAAGTCTGCTCTTCACTCTGGTGACTGCTTTAATGGCACTGGTACTCATTAAGGTGAGTGAACACATACGCTGCAAATGCACTCCTAAACACATGTTCTTGCATTTAGTTTTTGCCCCTCATGCATGTAAACTCACTCGGATACCTGAAAACATACACAAAAGCATATTATGAACGCTTCTTGTCCACTTTCCTTGCATGCTGCAGGTACACAGACTCTACCGTGGCGGAGGCGGGAGTTTGGAGCGCGCTCAGGAAGAGTGGAGCACCGGGATGTGGAAGAGCGCACCAGTGAGGGAAGCCGGGTTCAACGCCGTAGCTCAGACTGCTCAAGGCCCGAGCTTGCCACAATACCCCACAGCAGTGCCGAGCTATCCCGACAACAGCCACTGGTGATAGCCGAGAGCGGCCTCTAGATGGAGACAGATAGCTGGCCATTTCTGGTGGTGGTGCACAAGAGAGCGTTTCAAAATATCATATCAGTTCACCCTTACAGCAAAGTACATAGATGTTTTGGGGGGTTTTTTGAGTGAGAGGACAGGATTGTTATAAAGTTAATTTATCAGAAGAGTTTTATTAGCAAAGCTCATTAAAGCCCTACATTTGTTGTAGAGGTTTATCTTTAAAATATGCCATTCAGTTTAAACTTTGTTTACATGTAGTGTATTAAAGTGAATAAGACAGAAACACAATTTTATGCTCAAAAGAAATTTGCTTAGGAAGATGTACTGTCTCGCAAATATGCAACTGGAAACTCAAAAAAAGTGTGAACAGCTTCAGGATAGCAGTATGTGAAGGGCATGTGCCTTATGGACCTTTTATGACTTCTTATTTTATGTACTGCCAGATCTGCATGCTAGAAATTGTAGTATGCTGAAAACCAGGTTTTTTTTTCTTTTGCGATGAAGGAAAGTCTGCAAACTGCGTGATTTTGACCTGTGTTTTATGTGTTTTTCTGGCAGGACAGTTTGTTTTTGATTCAATGTGCTTTATATCTTCATGCTCGCCTGCTTTGGCTGCAATTTCTTGAAGTGCGCCTTACTATTGCGTGCAGTTTTTGCATGTGAAAAATGTCTTGCTTGACTTTCGCCTAACTAATGCTGCGTTTTTGTCCAACTGGAAATTGCGCTTCAGTGAAGCAACGTGTGGATATATTTCAAAAGATGTTGGTGCATAATCCTCCTCTGTGATTTGTCACTGTCCGCTGATGTGCCATAACACTTGCTTCTTTCCATTATTTTGATACTGGAAAAAAAACACACCCAAAGTAGATATTGTGTCGTCCTCTGACTCAGTATTTCTCAGTTTGTATAGTTCCAAAAGCTACACTGTTTGCTTTTTAGTGGTCAGCGCCCTGCCGTGAAAGCACCTTATCAGTTGTTGCAATGTTCCAGTCACTTTCACTTTCACCCAGATAGACTGAATTGTAGTATGAAGTGACTGCAGTGTGCTTGCATGCAGCCTGAAATAGGATTGAGACTGAATATAATTTACTTATTTCAAATGAACCAACCTCATTTAAACTCTGTAAACAAACTACACAACTGACTGATTGAAATCTAAACATTTGCAGACAGATCAGCAATTAAGTGGAATCTTGCATGTAAATGAACAGTAGTCAGACTGTTTGAATGCAGTCTGATATTTCATGTACCAACTCATTTTACTGTCATACCAACAGACATCTAAACACTGACTAAAACCAATGATTGTGGCTTCTGTGCAGGTTACTGCACAACATTTCAGCTATGGTTTTTTGGCTCAATGATCTAGTCAGAGCCTTTATGAAGGTGCCTGACTCTACAAGAATGAATTTTTCTTTTCTTTTTACAAAAGTGTCCTTCATGGCCAACTGCCAAAATTAGTATTTTGATTTTTCTCTGTTATTTGATAAGTGACAAAATATTATGGATATGTTTAAGTAACCTTGAAATATTACAACATTTCAATAAATATTCTTATTCACACAGCGTCTGGCCTGGTTGAATGTATGAGAAATATTTGAATTGTTTTGATTTTTGGTGAAAATTTGAAGAACAGCAACAAACCTTTTTGTTACTTAAATTTTTCTCCACACTCTTTTCATATAAATGCTGCTGTGTGAAGAAAACAGCAACATTTTTATTTTTTTGATTCATCTTTGTATTAATTGAAGGATGGATAGAGTTAAAACAACTTCAAGCCTCATCAGTACAATATTTGGGCGATCAGATTCCTGTCAACCGCTACACTTAACCGGCCCTGTTGGTTTTGCAACGTTAAAATAAAAATAAGAGAAAGTAGAATCTCTCACCCAGGCGAAGAGATGCTGCTGTGACATGGATTTACTCATAAATGTGAGAGATGTTCGAAGAAAACGAGTGTGGGATACCAAAAAAAAAAAAAAAAAGCCTGTGAGCATCGTAGAATAACTCAAAAGCAGCCAAATCTGAAAGAGAAGAAACCTCATTAAATCTTGGGAGGAAAAGTAGGGCTGATGAAGAGGAGAGAGGGCAGCTAAAAAAACCTAAGAGTGATTTCTGAAACTTACCAAACAAGCCCACTGGGTTTTTATTTTAGAATAAATAAACTGAAAACAATAGTTGCTGTGCAGCTTGTTTTAATTCCCTTGTGACTAAAAATGAAAGTGAGATTCTTATATGAAAGCATGCTGGATCACAATTTCTTAACAGAAAAATCTATGCAACTGTTTTGGGAATATTTTATTGATTTATTTCTTGATAAGACCAATATATGATCTTGATTCTATTCATAACAACTTTCTTATGTTGAACTGCTGAATAATTAAGCGGAGACCCACTTCAACCCTTTCATAACTGCTTGTTTTAGATGAATCATAAGGCGGCTGTGAGCGCTGTTGTTAATGACAGAGTGTGAAAAACACAGAGCAGATTCAGGCTACATTCCTGTTATTTGGTTTGGTCTCAGATTTTTTTTTTTTTTTTGAACAAAACCAAACAGGTGTGAAGACTGTGTGTATTTTTGTGTCAATGTTATCAAGCCATACAAACCACAGAAGCATCTGTTTGAAAGAAATCATCGTAACAAGCAACAATCAGGTAAACTTCCAGGATCGCTTTCAAATAAATTTGCTGGCAGTGTGAGAGAGAAGGTAATCATTACTGACAGATACATACACGTCAAAAACTCCCAATAAAGTTTTATTATTATTATTATGAACAAGGACTGCATTTTCCAAAAGTTTGACACCAAAAATCAACAGTCTCATTTGTGATGAGTCTCTGATGCAAAGTTGATTCACTGACAGAAATGTAAACCCACACTTGAATTTGTCTTTTTTTTTTTTTTTTTAGTAAGACTTAACTATGTGTTTTGAATCTGAATTATAGCTGTGTACCCAAAACACACCCTGGTTACACTAGTTCACTCTCAAAGATGATACAATTTTTGCTGGAGTGAAATAATCTTACTTATTTGCTGTGGATAAAAGAGGTAAAGAGTTTACTCTTTTTTTTATGACATAATGTATGAGCTGCATTTGAATGCAGAGGTATAGCAGTAGTTCATTTATTTTAACAGCCACCTGCATATAAAAGTGTACAGGCTATTGATTAATCATTAACACAGCCAAAGAGTGAACAATGCTCTGACTGATGAATGTTGTCTTAAATAAACAGTAGAATCCCAATAAAATGAAATGTGCCTGGTTGCTAGAGGTCAAAGAGTTTGCTACTTGTTCGTTGTTCTCAACAGTATTTACAAGACTTAGAGTAGATCACAAGTGTTATAATTTTTGAAATAACAAATAAATAGTTGAAAAAAAAAGGTCTTTGTACATGATATATTACACAAAGTATATTCACAAGTTATACAGATTTTTCAACAGTTTTCTGGAGTGAAAATCTCACCAGAAATCCTGCAAAGAGTCTTTTCAGAGTATCAGCTGCCCAGTTACAGTGAGGAGATGATAGACAGTGTTGGAAATTGGCAGAGAAAGAGGACACCAATCAAAAGAATGCATAATGTGAAAACCTTTTCCTAGTGCTGTCTTGTTGGAGCTACACCTATAGAAGGATAATTAGTACACTGGTGTTGCCCTTCTATACCTCAGCAGAGTCAAATCTCTGACTCATCATTTATGTATCCCAGACCGTCCAGACTTGAAATGTTGGCCATGGGTGTGAAGTGGTGCTCCCCGTTCCCTTTGAAGTCAACGGCAGAGTGATTATTATTGGCACTACAAGGTCTCCCAGACTCAGGCCCCAGGAGCTTTATCTCTGAAGTTCTGTTCTGGATGTGCATGTACTCGGCTGACTGCCGTTTCCCCGCGCTCTCGCTGGAGCTCTGCCTAAATTTGAAGGATTCCGAACGTCCTCGACTGCAGATCCAAAATATGACCCCCACCAACGAGAGACAAATCAGCGACAGCAGGGCTACGGCCACCTCTAAACTAGTTAACCTGCTAGTGTCGCTTTGATTCTCTGGGGAGGTCGGGTCCTCGCTGACCAGATCTGGCCCCACCCCCGTTGCAGCTGTATTCAAAGTGTGAACAGAGTCTGAGGAATTTTTCACCTCACTGCTAGGAGTAGTGCTGTCCCCCACTGTTGGGACGGTGTAGAGCTGTAAACGATAAACTGCAGCAGTCCGGTTGTATATCCTGCCGTTTATCTGCTCCACTGAGTCACAGGTGTACAGACCAGCGTCCCATTCAGAGGCATTCAGGA
The DNA here is from genome assembly GCA_029490765.1 of Euthynnus affinis. Classification (NCBI taxonomy): domain Eukaryota; kingdom Metazoa; phylum Chordata; class Actinopteri; order Scombriformes; family Scombridae; genus Euthynnus; species Euthynnus affinis. Next base: position 11,748,821 of record CM055848.1, read on the forward strand.
TGAGGAGACCCCCGCTGTAGATGTAGTATTTGTGGTTGGAGTGAAGTGTTTGATCAGAAAAACGCCACACGACCCGTGCCAAGTTGGAGTGCAGCTGGCAAGGCAGCCGAATGTTGTTCTCTGGAACCAGGATAAAGTCAGCAGCTGCTACTGGATCTAGAAACACACACAAACACAAAGTTGGCCTCTCTGCATACGAACAAATAACACTGAGAGCATGATAATGAGAGCCTGTAAATGAACAAACCTGGTTCAGGACACTGTGAGACGTCTCCCTCCTTCAGACTCTGTAGTGCTGTATTTGAGGAGGAGGATAAGCTGTAGACGGAGGAGCACTGCTCGGTGGAGAAGTCCCAGGCACAGTAAGGATCCCTGGCCAGGATACAGTCTACACATGTTTCATAACGGCTGCATTTGCTGACTGGCATCTGGATGGCACCGAATTCTGAACCCGCAAACAGCTGGCCCTATGTTTGCAAATCAAAATACACAAACCCAAAGTTAGTGTTGGTGCCAACATTTAAATGAGCGAACAAAACCATATTGCAGCTGTATCTGAACTTATGCATTACCTTGCTGGATGAGAGGCGCAGGATGCTGATGGGTTCGGGGTTTTCATACAGTTGAATCTCCTCAATGATGAACATCTCTCCATCATAGTTGACGGCTTTCTGAATATAACCGTTTTCTATCAGGAGACAAGAGAGTTCCACTGAGATCTTATAAGCACATAATAAACACATTAAACAAACACACGGATTAACTAAGATCATGGCTTTGATAAACCCTGTCATTACTCTTATCAAATGTGTGTCTTGATCAGTCAGCAAATGAAAAATGCACGGATTAAACAAATCTTGTGGTGGCTTTTGTAAGCTTACTGTTAAAGTCCCTTAAAACTCTCTCTGTCAGATTCTCAATATGAGCAACAGGCTCCAACACAAGCATACAATTTTCTGGTCAAAACAGTTTTGGTTATTTCACATAAGTGATTTGTGTTTTTGTCTGTGCTTTTTTCACTGGTTTAAAGTGGGCGGAGCTCAGTTGGGAAGAGGTGATGTCACGTATTTCTGTGCATCAGAATTTAGCCACATTTTAATGAAAATGTGATGACAGCCCACACAGTCCTGATGAAGCTGATTGGCTCAATTTTTACTCTTAATAAACAATAACTTTGTGGAAATTTTAATACTGACTGACACTTCTTTGGTCATAAAAATATTATGTTAAGGGAGCTACTTAAGATTTGAAAGTTTTCGGGGGCTTTAAAGTTTAATCAACCAAAACATTCATACAGAAAGCTGAGTTAAGAATCTTATTTTCTGATAACCTCAGCATCAGCTCTACATTCATCCTGAAAAAAATAGCATTTTGTTACAGATATCCCATAGTTTACCAGTGCCAATGAACATGACGGCGTATTTCCGTCTATCCAGCGCCAGCACGCTGTCCACTACAATCCGAGTCAGCAGGGCTCCCCTCTTGACCAGCAGCGGGCCCCCTGTCAGAGGATGAACAGCCTCGTCCATGAGGGGACGGTCCCTGATGAACTGGAGGGTTTTGTCAGGAAGATCCAGAGAGCGATTCATCCCCATTTTACGAGCCACATTGTTGATGCACTGAAATACAAAACTGCTATTTTAGAATTGTGTCTTTCTCAGATTTGCCTGGTACGCTTTTATGTGGATATAAAATATCACTCACCGCTCCCGGTCTGGGGACTGGCACCTCTCCTGTGTACATCACCCACTTGACATGGGATGTCTCCACGGCAACAGGTGTCTTAAACTTTCCTTCATTGAAGCTGTCTCTAATGGCAGACACGCTGTACGCACACACTGCAGATACTTGGGACAAGCTCCTGGAAACACCAAGTCAAACACATTTAGTCAAACAAACCAAGCAACATTTTCTTTTATTTCAATGACTGCAGAATACTTAAAAATATTGATTTCTAAACATCTTATTTTATACTTAACATAATAAATCAGTGAAATATTCTGATTCATAAATATGGCTTGTAACAAACTCAATAGCTAATAATTTTGTCTGAATATATACTTTTGTACATTGCTCCACATCAACATCTACCCTGATCCATAAAACAACAGGATTTGACTGTCAAGTACTTACGACTGAGGAGTAAAGACAGCGTAGAAGACGCTCTTTCTCCAGTCTTCATGTTTCAGCAGGAAGACATCCTGTACAATGGGGGGCAGGCTGGGTTCAGGGAGGGAACAATCCAGACGAGCTTTTAGGAACGACGTCCATTTCCTCTGTAGCGTCCGCTGACCGCCCATATCCCCCTAGACACAGAGACAGAACACTGTCATGCATTTCTACACATATTCTCCTCAAGCTCAACAACCAGACACGAGTCGATCAAAGATCTCTGAATTTTGACTGTGTTTATTCGTTTTTATTCATCATACCTTACAGACACGGGCCACTCGTGACACTGCAACCTTGCTGTAGAAGTCATACTCCATTGCATTCTCGCTGAAGAACAAGTATACTTTATCATCATCATCATCAGGACTGAGAAAACTCTCACCTACAAAGTCCATGTAGACAAAGTTTGGCTCTGAAATCACAAAACAAGAAAAAAAAGTAGTTGAGACCAGAGCAGAAAAATCAAATATCAACAGATATGGTCAATTCTCCCTAAAATGTGCATGCCATTAAATAAAACTTTTAATGGCAATTTTTTTAACTCACCACTGAGCCAGGAGCTCTTAAACTCAGTGCGGAGGGCCAAGTTTGAACTGCGTAGAATCACAGGCTCAGAACCCAAGAAGTTGATGGATGTAGCAGAGTACAGGTCATTTCCTGTTTGACAGGAACAATGAATGAGGACAAATTCCTGAAAAGCAATTATTCATATTAAACTGGAACAATATCTCATTTATATGTCCACTAATGTACTGAACCAACTGGCTATTTTCTGATTGATTAGCAGCTACTGTGTGTTGAGGGAAGTAGCAACAGTGAAGATACTGGGTGACGTTTGGTGCTCAGTTTCTGTAGCCAGAGAAATCTGCACATTTATCCTACACGGACTTTTTCTGTTGGTGTACTTTGAATGTTCAGCAGTATTCACTGCTTTGTTCCCTTTTCCTTTGGCTGTAAACCTGACTCAGACACTCACCAACCATGAGGGAGGAGTATCTCTGGAAGGGATCAAAAGGACACTTCCCCTTTCCCTCCTCTTGCTTTCCCTCTAGCCTCAGCTGTCCATTAGAAAACGTCTGTCGGAAACAGAGGGAAAGAGAGGAAAGTCAGAAAGAAAAACTTGTTGAGGGAGAGAAAAGAAAGTCAATGTGTGTAGTTTTGTTTTCAGACACAGTGTTGGGATTCAGGACTGGAATTAAAGTTCTGTATCAGTGGCTTGCAATGGCTATACAACCTGCGTATTACTCACCATTTTATTCTTTATACAAGAGATCAGTAAACATTTTTAGATTCTTGTGGTTCTGCAGTTGCACATAAGAAACATTTAACTCTCCATGGTAATGCATTCATGGGAGTTTTCTTAATTTAATACAACTGGAGTTTTCTCAGAACAAGCACATAGTGGCCATTAAAGGAACTGCAGCTTAAGGCCTTGGTCTACTGACTGCAACATTTATACACAGTTGTTGCTGCTTAGCTTGAGTCTGATGATTTTCTATATTTTTCTTATTGTCAACAACTCCCATGAGAAGAAAAGAAGAAACAAATAATTTAACAATCCTATAAACAAGCATTTTCTGTGCATCCAAACCCTGAAATTGCTTATTCATCTGTGCCACAGACCTCCACTGTTGTTGAAAAACGATTGAAAACACATGACTGAGTCACACTGTTGTGCTGAGTGACATGTTCCTTCATTTCAATGGACATGGGTACTGAGGTTTATTTTGAATCACCATCCTGCTGCCCTAAATACTCACAAGAGCATCAAATGTGTATTGATCCGCAACTTAAAATAGTCCGACAACTGCACTATTTACTCCTGTTTGCTATAGGCTGCAGTGCCCAGCTGTTTTATGATGTCACTGCACCTTTTTCAAACATGAAACTATAACTTTGTGACCCATTTTTTTAAAGCATCATCAATAAGAACACATTGGCAATAGCAATGCAATTTTAGTTTAGATTTTCTCATGAGATTTGTTGACAACCTCAGCCGTCGTCTAAACTAACCCCACATTCTATACTTACCATATAATCACAGATGGGGCTAAAAGCATTTGTGCCACACACATACATAGTAGTGTCATTCACTTTGTGTAGGGTTCGAATGTAGTTACGGCATTCCACCTGCAACAAGATCCAGCAGAGAGAATGCCAAGGTCAGAGCACTGTTAGTTCAGCCGCAAAATACAAACACGTACAGAAACATATACTGCACAGGCTGCCTGGAAATGTGCTGGTGGCCAAAGGTCAAGGCTGTATACATGCATTTTCTTCTCATGCCTTTATTTGGACGTTGAGCACAAAGCTGTAAGCAAAGCACTTCAAAGAGAATTCTGTGTAAAGAACAGAAAAAAACACTTGCACAAGAATGATTTACAAATGTGCAGAGATAAATTGCACGGGGGAGTAAACTGCTTCCAGTCAACAGTCACCCTTTAGCACTGTATTCTCGCCTTAAAAGCACAAGTTACTGTAAGGCAGTTCTTGCTTTAAAAGACATTACACAAACCTCAGCATGTTTTCCCTTGTATGTGCACTCCCTCTGCTTCTCCTCGGTAACTCGCCAATACACCTGCATCAACAGATGGAAAGTGTCATGTCAAAGCACGCAGGGATCGTGACGCAACCTGCAGTACAACAGCGGTGCTATAGCCTGTTTACCCTCATTTACACACATTTCATTGTTTGTCTAACATCGAGACCAGTCAGTTTTCTCTGGAAGGGAGGACCCGCTCGCTGGGTCATCAATCCCTCTTCAGTTGTGACTGTTACATGTTTAACTGCAATTATAAATCAACAGACCGCTATCTAGAGTTCAATATGACTATTGTTCCCTCAAATTCCTAATGCAAATGTGTACTGGCTAAACAGAAAACTCTGCTAAATTGGCTTCTGACATGAGAGCAATTTAATTTTGTGAACATATATTTGGCAGAAATACATTGGACTCTCATCTTATCAAAATAATGAAAGAGAGAGATATATACTACTATTACAAATTTAATTATTGTTGGCATAAACTGATTTCTGCATGATGAGAAGAACCAGCTGATACACATGATTAGTCTTAATGAGTCCAACCATGAGTAACTTATTGATTAGTAAACCCTATCACAGCAGTAAAATATTAAGCAATGGAGTTATAACACAGGCAGCACATGATTTGTTGCTGTGTGGGCATGTGTCTTTTTTTTTTATCAGTCAACAGCTTCAAACACGCATAGCTGATAAGATTTTCATGAATCTCTACACATGTTCTTACCGTAGCCTTTCTGACGGAGATGTTGTTGATGTCTAGAGCATAGATGGCCTCTCTGGCGCCCAGCAGCAGCAGACCCAGGTCATCTCTCATCAACATAGTAGAGTAGTTGAAGATGCCCTCTTCTCTGAACAACTTCAGCTCGTCTTCACAGAAACAGAATCATGTACGCATTAGTTGACTGTGTTTTGTTTTATTTCTCTTCCACAGTTTGGTTGCTGTAACTCCATGCAGTTGGGGGAAAAAAATGCTCCCACAGAAAAAACAAAATGCAAATTCATTGAAATTTAATCAGTTTGTCCCAGCCAGCCTGAAAGCTGCACTCTTTACTCATATAGCATGGTTAAAATATTTAAATACATTCTGTAACTGCTACAATATCTAGTATTTACTGGTTTAGGTGCAACCCAGGATTAAACTTAGATTGATTATCAAAAAAGGATCCAATTTCCCTGAATCTATAAAATAAACTCTCCCAGAAACACCAGCATATGTCATGACATGACACACTAGCTGATTAAACTGGGGAGGAACTGAGAATCTGTGACTTACTCTGGTAGGGGACAGTCTTTCGTGGGACACAGTAGTGAGTGTTGAGTGCACTAAACGAAACATGGAGCATCAATCCACAGACAATGCTCAGGGCTGAGAGAAGAGACATGGCTCAGAGTCCAAGTTTGTCTAAGTGTGAAAGAGCTGCACACTCCAGCTCTACTACCAAAGCAACCAATCAGAGACAGAGCATGGTCCAAGGTCTCAGTCCAGGTGTTGCTGTTGTTACAGTGAGGGGACGTCACAATGCTGAACATGTGCCACTCTGGCACGGGTCATCTTTCCATAGGAATCCTTGCAACAAAAAAAAAGAAAAAAAAAAAAAAGTAAAAAGTACACACAGATGTTTAACCAGGCCTATGTGGTGCAGATTAGCCCATTAGCTTCAGCCCAGTTTGGATTCTGTGTGTGTCCTGCGTGGCGAGTATCTATGTTGGTGTTAGCCTCCAGCGCAGTGCTAATGAGCCACTGGTGTCCTCTCTGGAAGGAGGAGCACAAGCCATGCTGCCCGGCTACTGGAGTGGGGTGCCGGAGGAGATCATCTTCATGGTGCCCCACTTCTGGGAAAGACATGAAAATATGTATGAATGTAATGATTAAATAGATCCATGAGATGGAAAAACTGAATAAGACTGGACTTTATGTCTACATTCAAAGATGGACAAAATGCAAGATATAATGACGACTGATTTGCACCTCATCACTTTCCATTTTTTAAGTTGCATGTTTAATCATTCATGGATAATTATTACATAGAGCTACATAAAAGTTTGGCAACAGTGCTGCTCATTTTTTACGGTTTATAAAAAGAAAATCTTATATAATCTTCAAAAAGAAAATATCTAAGCAGTAGAAGTGACAGTAAGCAAGAATAAGAGAAAGAGCAGCTAGAGATGATCACCCAGAGAACCACAACCATGAGAAAATCCTGTCTCATAAATCCTGTCTCTTAAATGGACATTATATGCATTTAGTATCACATTTTCATTCATCTGAGGAACCAAGAAATCCTCTTTTAGTCCATAGTACGGGATCCAGAAACAGAGGATCCTACAATTCCCATCATGCATCTTAATATCCTTCTTTTTGTGTCTTTCAATGTACTTCCCCTGCCTGTTAAATGCCTGTGTCTTTCAAACTCCAAAATTCTCCCCAATTTCGTAACACGGGTTATTTTCTCAGACTGTAGAAAGCAAAGAGGATATAATATAAATGTTTTCACATGTTTGGAGTGGTACTCTTTGTGACAAGTAAACAGGTCTTCATCTGTGGAGCCATGCCTTTACTGCTTGATGATTTTTTTTTAAGCGTGTTGGTCAAAATAGTGTGCAAAACAGAGACAAATATAATCTCACTGTGACATAAGAAGTCTCACACATACTCAACTTATAGTTAGAAGAGTCATAGCGGTAACAAAGGAAACTGATGTCAAGTGAAATTCTGCCATGTTGCCCACAAACCCCCACTCTCTCTTCCTCCTCGACACTCTGTCTCTTCCTGTCCTCCTCCCTGATAAGAACCTGCTTCCTCTGGGCTCAGCGGGGTTCAAGCAGCAGAGGGGATCAGTTCAGGTTTGGGCATGCATGCAGATCACAATAATTCACTGCTTTAGCACTCCATCCCTACCCTGGGATTCATGCTGAATTGAGACTTACCACTTTTGGCAAGTTTCTCTCTATTTTGACAAACTGAGCGGCACAGCCTCATTCAAAATTCATCAAGGTACTTTCCCTCAAAATAACACACAAAGCATACTTAAGAGCGGACTCACAAGGTAAAAAACTATACTCTTATCTTTTTGGTGCACACTGCTCAAAAGCAGCTGCAACACATGACTACTTTGCAAATATTATTTAGATTTTAGCTTGCAGAGGATAAAAAAAAAACAGCAGATTTCAGAGATACAATCTTTGAAAGACGCCACAGAGTCGTAGCCTATTGACAGAAACCAAAATGACAGCATCCAAAATTTCCTCGAGAGACAGTCGGGCGCTCACTCCTCTGCTGCCTCTGAACAAGAAAATGTGCGTGTTGCAACAAACTGCCATGCTATCACCTTGTTGTTACTTGACACAACAGAACGAGCTGCTGCATGTATAGGACTGCTCATCTGTTGTCAGAGCAGCAATGTCTCGCATACTTTTCCCCTCAGGCTGCGTATGTGTGTGTGTATGCGTGTGTGTGTGGAGGGTGGGGGGGCTGTAGGTTAGGCGCTACAGCTGAATGGAATGACTGCAGGTTGTTTTTCACAGTGTTTGACAGATACTTCCAAACAGCGCAGACAGGCAGGTATGACTACAATAATAGACGAGAGCGCAGCAGTTGTCCCTCTTTTCTTTTCCTGTGTTTATCCAGGGTCACACTCACACACTGACATGCGCACGTGTGGATGAGGAATCGGGGGGGAGAAGATGCATAGTTGAGGTTTTTACACAAGTCACTCGTCACCAATCATACATACATACATACATACTGATTTTTTTGTAGCATAGGACCCTTATGTTTGGTCTGTCAAGTTATTTAATGTAAATGAAATGACAAATTTCTTTTTTTTTTATCTTTTCATATTTATATTTTACTCTGGACAAAGAATTTAAAAAATAGCATGAGAATTTTAATAGTAAAAAATCTCTTTGACACCACTTCTTCATCAATAGTTAATAAGTAATTTATTTAATTATAATGTATGAATGAAAGGAGCTTTTGGGTTGCTGGATAACGATCAAACATTGATGTGAAGGGTCTCTTAGGTTGATATAAATCTACCTCCACCTTTGCTGCCTGCTTTGTCACTTTGTAATTAATCAGAATTCAGGAAGAACCCTCCCATGGACTGTTTGACCCCCTACCTTATATAATAAGTCTAGTCAACATCATTGCCAAAATGCATTTATTAATGACTTACTAACATCCACAGCTGCAGACTTGATGACGTATTACAACAGTGGCACTCTAACCTTTAATACTAGTGAGTCAGTAATGACGGGTTGTGTTTAACCTCTTACTGATAAGGATATGGTAGCAGATTGTTTCTCTTTCAGGCTCAAACATTGATTCTTCCACCATTAAAGTGGGTGTGCCCCCCATTGAGGCAAAGGCTATGACCAGACACATTGCTGTGAAATCGAGATATGTCTTTTGTTTATAGGGGATCAGTGCTGATTCCAGTACAGCCAGCAAAACCTGCTCAAGGAACCGCCATTAAACACACAGCTGCACTGAACTACTTGATATTCTACTCTTGTAGGACTACACAGTACCTGATCACACGCATATCATTAAGGAAATGAAATACTTAAGAATTACATTGTTTATGAAAAAATGGTACAGTATATGCATACAATGAAGAAGCACTGAAAGACTCTTCTTCATGCTTCTCTTGAACGTCGTCTTCACATTTGAAATATTACTTGCAGGCAAATATAGCAGCAACCACAAAGTCAGCGTCAAGGAAGATGAGCTGCTACAAAAACCAGAACGAATGACAAGAGCGTGACAAAAACTCTTTATGTACATCTCGGTAAGTCCAGATGTAAATGTGAAGCAGGTGTCCATATGTGCCTCCCACATGTAACAAGTAAGTACTTCTAGAAAGGATCATCTACCAAGAATAAGACTTTAAGAAGTAAGCACTGTGGTTGCTAGTGGGCTTTTACTATTCAAGCAGAAGGTGAACAAGTGTGGGTTCAGAGGCTGCATGTGAACTAGTACAATATGTTGAAGAAGCCCTGCAGCAGTCTCTCCAGACACTCCAACCACTTGAAACATGAGGATATTTATAGACTGTTCAGGAGCCTCAACCATATCTACAATACTCTGCAAAGGTTTCTCGCTACAACTACGTGCAACTACGCACAACCTAAAACCCTACACAGCAGCGTCTAGAACGTGCACTGACAAGCGCACTGTTGTCATCACCTTGAGTCATAACAAATCCAAATCCAAAAAGCCGCGTGAACAGTCAAACAGCTGGACTGTTACTGTGTAGGTCAAGGCTCTAGTGCACGTCTTCCTTTGTGTGCCTGCACTGTACTGTATGGGCGAGGCCTCATCCCCCCCTGTAACTGATTACGCTGAAAGGCTGACTAACTGGTCTAAAGGTTTGATTGTGGTTGAATCACTGGTTCGTTGGTAGTCGGCTTGTTTGTCAGTGCGCCAGTTTTCCTGCCTGTCTCTCTGGCTGCCAGTCAAACATAAGCAGTGCGGCCGACTGGAAGGCAGGCTTGCTGTGATACAGTATTCCAACACACGGGCCTAAACAGGAAACCGGTTGTGGGAGGGTATTCACCTTTGACACTCCTTGTGTCACAGACTCTGTTGTGAAATAGTCACTGGAAAACACACCCCAGTTCAGCCCTGGGTTATATTTTTGCAAGCTCAGATGGCTAAAACAAACCTCTCTTTTTATCATAATGACAGTAGATTGCCACCTTTTGTTTTGATGTGCGTGAGAGATGTAATTAGTTGAAAACAATACTTCAAAACATGCTGCACATACTGTTTTCGAGCCTGCTGCAACATGTATCATTACAGCGAAGCTAATGGAGCACTAACAGTCAAAAGCAGCTGAGGCAAATAAAGACCACAACCACACAAGACATATGCTGTATATTCAATAATCTGTTCAATAAACAAGGTGCTCTCATCTGACAAATTACATGTCACTGATGGGGCAAATCTGGTTAAGTGAAAATGCACGCTTGAACGCACACATACACACATACACACCCAGGCAAGTCACAGCAGGAGCCGGAGAATAAAAGGAAAATATGAACACCCTGACATCACTGCCTGGTCTACCTGTGCTGTGTGACAAGTTCACTGACAGATGGAAACACCCACGAAAACAAGAAAATTTTAAAAAAAGAAAAAAATTCATACAAGTGACGGTTTCCATGATTTTGAAATGTACTGTGGTTGTTTTACTCCACTTTATAGCAACAATGCCATTAAAACCTTAGATAGATAGATAGATAGATAGATAGATAGATAGATAGATAGATAGATAGATAGATAGATAGATAGATAGATAGATAGAAAACTTTATTAATCCCTGAGGTGAAACTACATTGTCATAGCAGCCACGACAGATGACAAAAATACATGAAAACACCAGTAATTCATTAAAACTCTTGAAACTAGACCCTGACCAATATATTGGTTAACCAATATTATTGGCCAATCACAAATATATCGGTATCAGTGTATATGTTGTCTGATATGCACTGATATTTTTTTTTTAATTTTTAAAGTTTTATTGGAAGTATTTTATGTATATTTGATCCTTTTTCTTAATTCAGGTTTAATATATATGTACATGTGTTTTTTGGTGTTTGTTTTATTTATAGTAATTTATCATTTTTCATTTCTCAGTTCAAGTTTACTGTTTCAGTGCACTGATGTCATTTTCTATTTATAATAAAGTTTAGTGTTAAATTGTTAAATATTGTGCCTCCATTACATATTTATCACAAGTGTTCACCACATTTGAGGAATCATTGCAGAAAATGTGTATTTTTATATATATTCTGTATATAAAAGATTATTGGTCAATATCGATATCTTTTTTTTTTTTTTACTTCGAATATTGGATCGGCATCGGCCCCAAAAATCCAGTATCAGTCGGGCCCTAATTGGAACACTAATATACTCATTTGAAATATGATATGGGAGAAATATTAAGAAGTGTCTGTTTATTGGAACAGGTCTCGTGCTACATAACCTATGAATGCACAGACACACCATGTCCATCATGTGATAAACACAACTACAGTGGTTATAAAGACTGTGTTAGCACATTGCTAAAAGCCACATTTAAGGTTCCACACTCTGATCACGACCTGTCACACAAACTCAAAGTGCACAAGTGTGAGTTTATCATGCGGTCGTATGTGTGAGAGACAGTGTGTGTGTGTGTGTGCGCGCGCGCGTATGTAATAATAATAATAATAATAATAATAATAATAATAATAATAATAAAAGAAATGTGCATCATTGTCAGTTTCAACCACAGACTGACAACATATTAGTAGTGTTGCTGTGTGCAGCCATGTCTCGACACCCCGTGACCCCACTGAGCTGCGGCAGTGTGACGGCTAAAATTGGGCAATCCACCGGGTGAATGCACTGACAGCACTTAGTATATCCTCCAGCTCGGTCTGCCAGACACGTCATGTGCTTTAATTCTCACCATCCATAAAATGCAGGCGCTTAAATATCAGGTTAACCCTTTCACTCTCATCTTAATTCAGAACATACATACTGTATACAAAATGCAAACGCAAGCAAATGAGATTTCCTGGTAGTGAATTATTGATGCGTTCATAGATTTGAGTTATTTTGGTGATGATTGTGCAGTGAAAACAGACGTGCTTCCCCAAATTGGACACTAAATAAAAAAGCTATGAACACATTCTACATTTTCACAAGCTGATTTGTACCTTTTAAAGTCTGCAATTTTAATAGTTAATCACAGTTTTCTTTAAGTGCATAAAAAGTATGTTTGTACATTTAGCGACTGTAGTTTGGCTTGTGGTACAAACATGTTTTCCCAGAGGACTGAACCACATCTACACTGCTTATCCTGTAGCAGAGAGCCTTCAGAGGATTTCTCCTGACTGTCAGCACTGACGGTATCTGCGGTGTTAAGTGGTTGTGTAGCACCCACCTAAACGCATATCCTACTACTGCTTAGTCTAGCTCTTGGCTGCTATTATTAGATTAGGATATCCTATAATCTTAGATAAGACAGAGAATTTACTGTGCGCTGTCTGTGCACTTCTCAACTCCTCAGGTTGCAAAATCCAATTCCCACAACCAGCCCAGTGCTCCTCGCAAAAAACAAGCACTGTGAGACAAACAAACCCTGCACACAAACAAGTCAACAAGTCACAACGGCAGCTTAATATCCACGTTAGACTTACCGGGAGTTGTCAGGGTTACATCCAGAAACCGTTCAGACTGCTGCTGTTTGTCTTGTCAAGGATCCGGCTCTGCGCTCTCTGCTCCACCTGTAACGCTTCACTCCTCATCCACTCCTGCAGGGAGCGATTACCAGCAGCACAGCCTGATCATGTGACTTTTGATCGTACCTCTGTTCAAAGGCTCCCCCGCTCCTCATCCAATCAACTGAGACCGCAAAAAATCATATCAGTTTCCCGACTGCTTTGTTCTTATTAATTTCTTTTGTCTTGGGGGTGTTTCGTGTGTATATGCTTATTAAAAATGTCAAATTCAAAATCTTACAAATTACACAGCAAAAACTGCATTTTCAACATCTGAATATTTTAATATAAATTCTAACAAGCACACAGTTGATATAAAAAAAACATCCATTCAGTCATATCACTACAATTCAAGTCATTAAATAACAATTTACCACTTTCTTTTGCTTATTTTCTAGACAGATGCTATATTAGCAACATATTGAAATATTAAAAACTGTGGAAATATATTTTTAAAAAGGCAAAACATGAAACAGATTAAATTTTTACCTATTTACAGCACCCATCGCCTGCCATCTAGTGGCTATTTTACTGAATAAACCTGAAAAGTCAAAATCCATATAACAGGTTATGTTTCACTGTATTAACAGCCTCTATGAGTAAATCTGAGGAACTGATATGTGTGATGCCCGTCTTCTTTACTGTCTGTATTTCCGTTTGCCTGTCTCGTATATGCCGCCGGGACTCGGGGTCTGGAGATTTTGAGAAGAATAGACCGTCTTCAGGTTGCCCGTCGACGTCCCTGGTCTGGGGGAAGGGGAAGGACGCGTGTTGGCATAGACAGGACACTCTGAAGCTGTATTAGAAAGTAAACACAGCACGAATACAGTATTAATTTCTGTAGTTTATATGAAGAGCCTTTCCGGAGTTAATTTATCAATCAGTATGTTACAAACACCTGCACTTCCTGTTTTTAAGCTGTAAATTATTCATCCAGATGTGGACAATAACAGTGTAAATAGAAGGGGGATTATAAGTGTATTATAGTATAATATTAACATAATATATTTTGCAATCAGAATTTACTGTCTTTTGGTAAAAATATCAGATTTTATGAAAACATTCATGAAATATTCTGTCATTTTCCTGGTATTTTTTCTTCCTATTTACTATTGGGTGTGTTGTTGAGTAACTGATAAAATTATCAGGTATTTGTAGGGTTGGTCTGTGCCTGTTAAACAATAATGAATGATGACTCACTCGAGTTTCTGGCTTGACTACAACTATATTGGAAGCCCCCCGTTTGCTTTCTATATAGTAGTTTTTCTCAGTTGCGTAAGCAGTTAACACTGTTCTCACAGTTCTCTTAAAACATTAAGTGTAACACATCACACATCACATCAAATCATACTGTGCAGCACACACTTCATATGTCCTCTAAACAACTGCCACTCACTCAAAATATTTGACTCATGTTCCATAAGTAAATAAATTGATCAACTAGTGAAATTTCTCTTTATATTCGACAGTCAGAAGTCTCAGGAACTGTCCAAAGAAATTATGTTTCTGTATTTCATTACAAACTCCAATTTTATAATGAAGTTCAATAGGGCCGACGGAAGAGTAGCCATCAAAGCTTGAGTCATGCAAACACCAGTTTCTCACTGTCAGCTTGTGGCTTTCCTGTAAGTCCTCTATTCACAGTACGTACTAGCAGTAATGAATAAATGTATTGTATGATCGTACAATAGTAACATAAAATGCAAAACAAATAACTTAATTAAGCAAATTTATACAAATTAGAAAACTGCTGTTTATTTAGTAAATCTGATATTTGTTTTATAATACACATATAATGTCAGCCGTATAGAGTTTGTCTGCTTCTGCTCCGTCCTTTGTGATCTCCCCTTCCTGTGACCAAACCACCATGTACTTACAATAAACTTATGTCTCTATGCATTAATTTAACTGCTGTAAAATGTGGTAATACATACATACATAATTATGTGTTGTAAGCATGGTTGAGAAATGATAGATGATGAGTTGCATCTGTGTGCTAAATATCACAACATTTGAAAGGTTGTGCTAACATTTGAATAAGAAGAGTACTATTACTAAGTACTATTTGAATTTCAAGAGTCACGAGTTAAGACAATAATATATCACTGAAATTATGAAACATTTATATTTGGATGGTTTTTGGTGGCTGAAATATTTTGCATATGAAGATTTGCTCATTAACATAATTAGAAAAGCAGTGTCATCTATTTTCAAAGACTTCAACTGAACATAATTTTACATGTGAATTATGTGTGAAAGCAACACAAAAAGTAGTACATACTGCAGTGACAAAATCAGCAAAAGATGTTTTTGATTTTGAAAGATGATAATGAGGATTTCCATTTGTGATTTGTGCAAAAGAAACCGAGAGTGTCTTGATTTGACACTCTTTTAGTCTTTGAAATGTTGGGTGCACCTGTAAGGAAGAAAGTAACAGCTGCCCTCACCTATATATGCATGTGTATTGTACATGTATTACAGACTTATGACTCACAAAGCAGTAAGAGTGTTAAGTGGTGCAGTGTGGTCGAGCAGTGTTGGGACACTGAGCTCAGCAAGCAAAATGTGGTCTTTGATATGCTCTACAAATTCAAGTCTTTGTGCATCTTTACTTAAACCACATAGAAGAAGACAGGCTGACTGTCTTTTTTGTCCTACGTCTACACTTTGTCACACGCTGTGTTGTTAAACCACAACAACCACTTGCTTATTCACCGGCCCCCTGATATAGGCAGATAAAACTACCTGTAATCATGCTTCCTGTGTCTTTTGTTCTCCCACTAAGACATAAAGACACTTTAAAGACACTGTCTGTCCCTTGTTTCCCCCCCACGATATTCATTCAGTGTATATCTGAAATGACTGGGATGTATTCTGTGAACTTATTTGCCTTTTTGTTTCGTGCCCTCTTTTTCTCAGAGCCTTCTTTGTCACAGTTTTGCAGCGTCTCTTGCCTAGAGTATAGATACAGATCTTATCTACAATCTACTAATGTTCCTTGCTGAAATGTCATTGAGCGGTTTAGATGATTATCTAAACCTTGACACTGAAAGAGAAAACTGGTACCTCTTCTTCTATGTAGTCTTCTTTTCATTAAGACACATATGATGAGGAGGACTATCAGGATGAGAACTGATACTCCCAACACGATCCACATCCACCATTCGTCAAGCATAGAGGCAGTGGTGGGAGACACAGGGACTGTAAGAGAAAAATGAAATGTGACCACATTAAGTCAATTTATCAGTGTGTGTACAAGTAGACTAATGTGTGTGCACCATAGTCTTGAACCTTAATCCTACCAACTGGGATACCTGCAGACCCCAGAGGTTCACTTTTTGTCACATTTCTCAGGTGTTTCATTCCATTTTCCATGACTTCGTCAATCAATTTGTTCCTAATGCCTTCACATAATAGTTTTCTGTTTCTGTTTCAATTAGTGTTTTACAAATGTATTGGGGTCCTGGAGGACCCCAGTCAAAAGAACCCCAATTCTGCCTATGCAGTTTTAATAATGGAACTATTTCTTGAGTTCACGTTTATCATGGGCCGTAATTTAAAGTATCACACACTATCAGGGGATAGCGGCACTCTGTCAGTCATTATGAAGGCTTTGTGAAAAGATTGTATTTGGAACAAAAGCTGCAATTTGTATTAAATAAGACTATACGTTTTCATTTTACACAATATGGAAATTAACTGTAACTTTCCTAAAAGATTAACAATCAGTTTGTTTTGTTTTTTTTTTAATCAGGTAACATTAATTACATAACTAATCGTTTCTGAGAGGAAATAAGTTAACATTTTGTTTCTTACAGTAGTTTATTCTTGGAGACCCCAGATTTGAGTTAATAAAATAGATTTGTTAAATGTTAAAAGTCATCATCACAAAGCAGAAGTTCACATTTCAAGTAAATTTGGATTTGAAAATAGTTTGGACATTTCCTGCCTGAGGTCTTGTGACATCTATAAGTGGACAAATTACTCAGACTGTGTTGGATCCTCAAAATGTTCTGTATGGTGCGTCATAGTTCATGAGAATTGTATCCATACAGACACGTGCGCGCACACACACAAACACACACATACACACACCTTGTGACTTGTATGTTGTATGTTCCGTTACAGTCTTCACTGTTATGGAGGAAAAAAGTCACTTTAAGTTGCATTCCTGTCATCGTAGCAAGGCAATTGACAGTATTAGGAATCCATAATGTTTCACAATAGCAAGCTTGATCAGACACAAGTAATACTTACCAACAACCACTTCCGCTGCTTGGCTCTTGTTAACTTTTAAAATCGGAATCTCTACTGTGACCTTGCAAAAGTACCATCCACTGTGATTGTATTTAACATTTGATAAAATGTATGAAAAGTCCTGCTTTGTTTTTGTGGGCTCAGAAGAGTTCTTTGCGGATGTGTTAAAGATCTTCTTGGAGATTTCGCGTGTTTCATTGAATGAGGATCGAGAGCTGTTAAAAAACCAGACCACGACAATTCTCTCATATTCCTCAAAGCTCAAATTGCAGGACAAATTCAGATTGGAACCAACATGAACTTCTCTTCTTTTCGGCTTTTCATCCAGACTGATGTTAACTTGATCTGATATCGCCATGACTGCTACTGCCACTGTAGATAGATAGATAGATAGATAGATAGATAGATAGATAGATAGATAGATAGATAGATAGATAGATAGATAGATAGATAGATAGATAGATAAAAAAAATCAGTGTTAGACTTTTCATTTCTCACTATGTTAACATAACTACAAACTTGTGTTTAATTCTACACCTGCTCTCTACATGTTTCCTCTCCTTTCTGTTTGTCTGTTCATTCATTATTCTATTGAACATCCTCGTGGCTATGTGGAATAGTCTGTTTTGATCTGTTGAATATCAAGTACAGAGTCTTACCTGTGAGTAACACCAGAGTTGACTGTTTCAGCGACATTTCCATCGTATCATGTGAGAGGTGGTCTTCTTCTCAAACTCATCCTGTCTCTGTCTGGCTGTCAGATGTGCAGACAGACAGCGAACGTATGTGTGTGGGTGGGAGGAGGGGTTTCCTTCTAGTGCACTATGAGAATAAATACATTTAAGTGAGTGCAGCGGATGTTGCATAAACAACAACCGAGGATGGAAAAGATGTAGGCTTTGAAAAAGACAAAAGAGGTCCTTGACCAAACACTGATGCACTTTTGTTTCAAATGCCTCTAATGGAGACATCAAAAGCAGCCTGTTAACTGCTATCCACATCACTAAATATGTACATCCTGTTTTAGGCACCCTCTGTAGCCTGGTGGCAGACAGCAGGTCCCTTCAGCGTAAGATAGGCATGCAAGTACTGACTCGCTGAATAAAAAGAGGGCACAATGATGCAAGGGGTTAACGAAACCCCTGTGGGTTTTGGTGCAAGGGTGCTAAAACACATTTTGACGTGTCCCCACAGCATCTGCCTCGAAAAGGCACACTTGGCTTCCTGTGACAAGACACAACTAAGTATGGTAGGGTTGTATGTTTGGTATGGTATGGTTCAATTTCCAACCACAATAAAATAAGCGCAAGACAGACAACAGTAATGAGAGATGATAAGATACTTATTAATCTTTTAAAGTACTTTCATAAAGGAGAGTTGCTGTAAAAACACAGTAAATCCCTTTCTGAGTCTGTCATATTTTAAAGTTCAGATTGGAATCTGAAATCTATGTGACACTGATTTACTCTTACACAATAGTATGTTAAACTTGTCATAAACATGATAATCAGTGTCTGTGTATAATCTGTTCATGATGGAACAGTGAAGAAAAAGAGGCCACAAGTAGATATATATCTCAGATGAACAGCGGCTGTTTAACTTCTGAAACCTCAACCATATTCACAAAGAGAGTGAAAGTAGGTCCCATCTGTATTTAAGTGGTGAAAGACCTCTTATCATTTGTTTAGTGAGACAGTTGTTTGCGTAGATGGGAGTGGAATGTGTGTCAGAAATATTATGCATATATTTTTTTTAATAATTAAAATAAATAAATAAATTTGTCTAATAATAATAATAATATCTGTAAAATAAGTATACAATGTATAATAGGCTTATAGGAATTTATCTATCTTTCCTTGTGTTTTCTGAATCTTATATGTATCTTTCTTTGTAATTAATTACACTTGTGTCTTTAAAGCAAAAGCAGCAACAAAATGAAATCATCTAGCATCTAAGTGTTGTGTAACAATTTTCCTTATTTTCCAGTCAGTCAACATTCATACATCTTCTAATATACTACATATTTAGTATAATGAGAGTAAACAGTTTTATGTGCACTAATTACATTAAAAATAAATAAATGCACTGTATCAAATCACCCTATTTAATTGAAATAACATTTTTAAACATTTTTGCTACCAATAATAAGTCAGTGTGTCAGGTCTGACATTGATTCTGCCATCTCACTAAATGCTACATAAGAGAAAATGTGATGATATTTGTGTTCTGCAGATTCTGACATCAGGATGGGGACTTAACCTGGATCCCTGAAGAAACACAACTCTGACCCCTATTTATCAAATGTATTGTAGATTTTTGACAAGGGGTCTATTTGGCTGTGTGTCCCAATTGTTTCCTCATTTCATAGCCCAAACCAAGGTGATACATCAACAAAATGAAATGTTAGAATTGCTTCACTTAATGCTAGAAATTTTCTTTTGTTTTTTGATCAGAATCTACTTTAATAAGTCAAGAAATACAAAGTCAACATCATACTTGGGTTTAATTAGAGGCCATCGTTTCACACCCTGATTCATTGTATTCTGGGAGGACATTCAGGAGTAGAATATTTTGTCATTTTGTCAAGTTACCTAAAGTTTGTTTCTCAAAGCCTACTGTCAACACATGTGAATATTAAGGCTCATAAGAATATCTGCTGTTGTTGCAACTCATTGTCCTCTTTCATTCTTTGTATTTATCACAGTTTTATTGTTGTTATTATTTTGTTAGCCTAGTGTTGTTACAGCGTAAAAGTCTATTCACCTCAAACTCTTCTAACTGGCCTCCATTTTCACACTTAACCTAAATTTGAAAAAAAAAACAATAATTTTAATTGACTTTTGTTCATTTACAAATCTTCATAAATTAACTGACTTTTCAGTTATCATTATTTAATATTTATTTATATGAGGACAAGTATACAGCATGAACTTATGCCACAGATCACAGCATTTAGAGCATAAACTAGTTTGCCATGCCCATACCCAGATGGGCTTTTAAAATACATAAAACTCAACAGTAAAATACATGAGAAACTGCACAAGACTAAGAAACTGTACGTTTTAGCACAAAACACAACAATACATAGCATATGCACATATTACAACACAAAACTCAACAACAAAACACAAACAACTCAGAAACAAACATAACATTAAAGTTTCATAAAACAACAAGCAGCAGATTACTCATGACTACATGACTGATCCCTCTTTAAAAACTGTTTCAGAAAAAGCCATCTGTCTATGTGAGGATTTACTAAAGGGCTCCTTACGATTCTCACTTACGAGACACACCTCGTGTTACTGAAACCCTGAGAGGAACCACCTAAACAGTCTGGTTATTTAGGCATTTATAGATGAATTTAAGGTAGCAAATATAATATAAAAAAAAAGATAAAATATCTTCATGCTATTGAACGTATTTCGTTTTTTAGTTCGATAAACTACGTTTGCAGCACAGCATGCACCCTTTTGTCACGTTGGCCTTACTTTTCTCCGAAAGTCCTTAAAGGCAT
This sequence comes from Euthynnus affinis, assembly GCA_029490765.1. Taxonomy (NCBI): domain Eukaryota; kingdom Metazoa; phylum Chordata; class Actinopteri; order Scombriformes; family Scombridae; genus Euthynnus; species Euthynnus affinis. The sequence continues at coordinate 11,769,588 of CM055848.1, forward strand.
CATGACTCACCCCCGCTACGGGAACACCAACACCCACAATCCTCCTCTGCCGCATGCGCTCCACGCACTACGGCCCAAAGGCGTTGGTAGCTGGTGTCCGTCCGAAGATGCGTTGCACTCCGGCAGCATCACCACCAGCTCCGCCGTGCAAATAAAGCGAAAGCGGGCGACGGAGGAGAAATCCCGGCGGTGTTTGCGGTTGCAGCGGCGCCGGTGCATCGGAGCGGCGAGATGGGAGACCAGAAGGTGAGCCGGGGCCGGAGGAACAGGTGTCTCTGATGGGGGGAAGCCGATTCAGGGCGTAACAGTGTACAAAGGAAGGAGGGGGAGAAGCAGCCAAACTGGGGAGTTAGTGGATGCGGCACACACACACACACACTCGTGCTTTCACAGTCGTGTTTTCCGTGATTATACACGTTTGTCCGGTTGCAGATGCGGTTTATAATGCAGTCTATCGATGAGTTTGTCATCGATGGATCACGGACTGGGGGGCCTTTGCGCAGCTTCTCTCGCATCAACAAACATTACGTAGTCCTCCAGTATGAATGGGGCTTTTTTCCGCTGTGGGAGAAGCAGCTTGGGGTGACATGTACTGGACTAGTAACGTGTCAGAGGTTTGATTCGTGTAATAATCGCCCCTTGTGTGTGTGCGCCCACCTCTTTCAACGGTTGTGGAGCCGCATTATTAAATTATGAATGCGCATCCTTCCGCCCGTGAAGTGTCCTCCCTCTTAGTGCAGCATCCCGTCTGAGGAACAAATGTTTAATCATTTCTAAAAGGAGCTCATGATTTCTCTGCAGCCAAACAATGATTAGCACAGTTTCAGCCACAGATAAGGCAGTGAAATGAGCTGTAGTGATTCATTGGAAAGGAAACATTCAGGTATAGAAACACTGATGTAGGGCAATCAGGTGTCGGCAATGTGTCTTTGTAGATGCTGAAAATAGAAAATCAAGATTTTTTGTCTTTGCTTTAGGAATCTCTGCGTAAGATCACCCACACGCTGGCCACCAAGAATGAGGAGATTTCCAACTTCATCTGCAGTCTCAAACAGAGCCTCGACAACTTAGAGGTATGAAGACACACATGGCTGAACTAAAACCCTGTTTAATTAAATCCAGGCTGCACACAGTTTAGCTGTCTGCATCTCTGTCAGTGTATTCATTCAACCAGTCTTCTTCTTCCTTTCCTGTATGAACTCATTTTTTTTGTTGTGACACTAGGCGAACTCCTCCCGAGTCCAGGAGGACCTGGAGTCTGAGTTCTCCTCCCTGCACTCTGTCCTGGAAGACATGAAGGAAAACATGGTGACACGCATCAAACAGGAGAGAGCCAGCCGCACGTATGAGTTGCAGGTAGCTGCGGCGTTTTATTAAGACCCTCCTTTCATTTTTATTTTTTTTTTAAATCTTCACTCATCCCTTTGTGATCAGAGTTTTCTGTCACGTGACGAAGTAATGTTTTACCAGCATGTACTGCGGCATTGTGTGACTGATCCATGACGTTCCTGCTCTATCTTGATCACAAAATGAATGATGCTGGTTTTGCTCAGAAATTACCACATTAAAAAGAAACCAACTGGCCTTTTTAGTGTCTGACTAAAAACTAAAAGCATGTTTTCACTGAGAACCAGTTTCAGCAGAGGAAACTTTAAATGTCAGCAACTTTGGGTTTTTTTTCTTCAGGAAAATCAAACCAAACACAATATTACATTACACACAATTTATTGATTTAAAAACAGCTGACCTCTGAAAAACAGCGAGAATAAAAGAGAATATTGAGACACAAAGTACGTTTAACATCTATTTAGTGTGCAGAAAAATTCAGTCTTTATATTGTTTTTGAAGTTTCGCCAGCACACCTGATATGATGCTAGAATCAACATACAAACCTTATGACTTTAAAAGAAAAGAGAATATAAGGGAGCCAAACTACATTTGTCTGTATAAAGTTGCCAGAATGCATCTTATGATTTAACTGGTGCCAAGAAAAGGAAATATGACACGTGTTATATGGAGGTACTTGAGCATTAGTCAAAATAACTAAATTTGGCAAGAATCTTACATGCAAATAAGTTTCTTTACATGAATTCTTTAGATAACAGAATTCATATTTACTAGCAAGATCATTTTTCAATATCAATTTAATGTATAGATTTGTTGATATGTAGTAGATTGAAAGTGAAATCTTAACATTGTAATGTAGTTTATCCC